>OZ005735.1:191554970-193000882 GCA_963930755.1 Eudasyphora cyanicolor | reverse complement strand
CCAAGTCATACTAAGCACCATCTTGTGGATAGACTTCAGGTCAGGAAAGACCTTCATGAGAGAGAACCTATAGATCAAAAACTTACAATAATTACAGAGTGAATGTCATGCTAGGAGATCACCCCCCACTAGTGGCTTCGGGGGAAGCAGAATTACCACGACAGACAAGAGTAGTTTTGGTCCAACTGAGATCTGGCTGGTGTAGCCGCCTCAATTCGTATTGGGCAAGGGTGGATGGCAACACGTCGAACACCGGTCCCCCATGTAACCAGGGAACACACGACACACCATAACTGCTCAACTGCTCTGCCCAACCTGCTCAACTTGTTCCCAAGTCTCTTTGGACGTATCCAGTGGAAGCAACCAACTTCCTTGGCCTGGAAACCAATATAGCAGAAATCACAATACAAGGCGAATCACATAACACCTAATGGACAACAAAACATATCTGGCCACAACTACAACAACTACTTAAAGTTTAACATGGTACATGCAGCAATCGTTCGGTGTAGAGTTTTTCTTTTCCCGGGTATTTTTAATTATTTCCCTGGAATTCCCGGTCTAGTTTAGAACCAGTATTTATACCCTCACTTTATGCCAGTAAAGGCTGGTGCGCACGATCTCGAAAGGATTAAGCGATTGACTTCAAGTTTGGTATGCGGTAATATTATTTTTGCTATCTTCGGCTAAGTTCGACGATGGGCCATATTGGTCCATTTCTTCCAGTACGTCCCCCACAAAGGGTTAACATGTAGTGAAATACTGATTCTCTAATAACTTTTATAGAAAAAAATAATATCGCATACCAAATTTGAAGTCAATCCGTTACTCCTTTCGAGAGTTATAGTGCTATTCAGACAGACGGACGGACATAGCTCAAATGACTTTAAATGGCCCAAAACGGATTTCCGCCGAACATACTTGGGATCTTAGGTCACTCCTTCGATGTGTTACAATTTTTGTCCGTAGCAAATGATATATACCCTCGTCACACTAAAGTGAGGGTATAATTACGAATATTTTTTGGAACTGAAGGTGAGGGGGTTCATATGTCGGTTTAGCAGACTGAACTTACTTGTTTTTATACTCGAAATATTGGTCAGGAACCCCATAAAGTATATTTGTATATTTTTAATTGTCGTAAAATTCTAAGTAGATTTAGCCATGTCCGTCTGTTGCAATCACGCTACAATCTACAATAATTGAGCTAGATGACTGAAATTTGCTACAGAAATAGGGTGGCCATTTAATTTAATATTTGAATCGGCTATAAAAGAGTACTGATGATTTTTTTCAAATTTCTGGTTTTATTGGAAAGGTTGAAATTTGTCATTTAAAAATGGAACACAATATCATTCATATGACTACCACGACTGGCTCGGCAATTGAGAATTTTAGGGATGAACTCAGGTACGGGTGGGCTATTTAAAATTTTAAATTTGAATCGGCCATAAAAAAAGTACTGATAATTTTTTCAAATTTCTGGTCTTATTGGAATGGTCTGGTCTTTGTCATTTAATAATGGAACACAATATCATTAATATGACTGCTGCGACTGGCTCGGCAGTACCTCATCAGATCAACCCAATTTTTCAGTACATTTTCGATTGTTTCGGTAACTTCGATTTCATGTTTCAACGCTTCAATTGTCTCAGGATGCTTTGCGTAACATTTATCCTTAATGGTTCCCACAGAAAATAATCCAAAGGGCTCAAATCACAAGTCAATGTAATCGGTATCTCAAATTCAATTTGCGTGCATTCTAATAACTGAGGTCTACAAAAAACTTTTTGCACATTAGCTTTATCTCGTATAATTACCGAGATATCCGCAATTAAAAATAAATAAATTTTTTTCCGACTCTATCCTAATATTTTGTGAATATCGGAACAGAATATGCAACGATATCTTTCACATTAACTTTTCAGAATTACCCACAAAAATTTGATACGTGATGAAACAAACATTGGAAAAAAAAATATTTTTTTGGTGAAAAGAGAATATTTCGTATTTTGGAGTTATAGAAGAAGTTATTTAAAAAAGTATATCATATTTATATTCGTCTTAAAGGAAATTTTCTAGAGCAGGTCAAAAATATTCAGTGGTATTGTTGCCAAGCTTATCCAATTTACATAATTTTGTGTACAATTTTCAAAAGTAAGTAACATTTTCTCCAATCACAAAGCTAAAATGTTAAAACCTTTACTATGTATCCCCTCACCTTAGAAAGGAAGGTAGATATCATTTGCTACGAGCCAAAAGGGTAACACATCGAAGGAGTGACCTAGGACCCTAAGTATTTTCGGCGGAAAGCCGTTTTGGGTCATTTTAAGTCATTTGAGCAATGTCCATCCGTCTGTCTGTCTGTCCGTATGTCTGTCCGTCTGTCTGTCCGTCTGTCTGTCCGTCTGTCTGTCTGCTGGCTGGTGCGCACGATAACTCTCGAAAGGAGTAACCGATTGTCTTCAAATTTGGTATGCGGTAATATTTTTCTCTATCTCCGGCTAAGTTCGAAGATGGGCCATATTGGTCCACTCCTTCTAGTACCTCCCCCACAAAGGGTTAACTTTTAGTAAAAAATTGGTTCTTTAATACCTGCTATACTACTTACTCGAATCTTCTGAAATTTCACACAAAGTATTAGTTTGTTAGTCGCTAATACGTCAAGAAAAATGGGCGAAGTGGCCACTCTTTTTTTGGTACCTCTACGGACCATTTTGCACCAAAAGTTAACAGCTTATACGTAACTTTAATACCAGTGCATACAAATACTTGACATTTCGTACAGTGTAATGCTTTTATAGTTCCTAGAGTCTAGAGAAAAGAGGCCGTTATTGGCACGCCCCTTTTGGTATCTCCCACACAAATGGACCAGTTTACACCAATTGTTAACAGCTTATAAAATTAATACTAGTGTGTGTAAATACTTAAAATGTTGTATGTAATGTAATGCTTTTACAGTACCTCAACAATTTTGTCCCAAAAGTGAACACATTTTAACTTTAACACAAGTGAATATAAATACTTAAAATTTTGTACGGTATAATGCTTTTATAGTATCTAGAGTCCAGAGAAAAGTGACCGTTACTGACACGCCCTTTTGGGGCTACCACATAAATGGACCATTTTGTTCAAAATGTAAACAGCTTTTAACTTTAATACTCGTACCTGTATATACAGGGTGGCTGATGAATATTGCTACATTTAGAAACTCAAATAACCGCAATTGTTTCTCGAATGGATTGCTTTAGTTCATTCAAAACAATTTTGTATATATAAAAATGGAAAAATGTTTGTATGTATGTAGACGCTTAAACCACTGGACCGATTTTAAAATTTTTTCTTTTGTTTGAAAGCTATTTGGTCCGAGAAGGTTTTGGAAAACTATTTTTTTGCAAAAATTGGGCGTGACAAATCGCCCGCTTGACCGCTGAGGTTCCTGTTAGAGCTGACATTTTGCATACACAAAGACAGGATTGTTGTATAAACAACGTGCTACTACACTTAATAATTTTTCGGCCGGTGGTCAATTTTAGCGCTATCAAAAACTTGAGTTTTGTGTGTGTTCTTTCAGAAGCCTCTTATAAAATAGAAAATTAAAAGTATGTATACTCGTATATATGAAGTACTATTATCGGCAAATATATGCGCGAAATATAAACTTTAGTTCTCTGAATGTGGTCAATGTAGCATTGACCAGAAAAATTTTCATTATACCCTACACCACTCTGTGGTACAGGGTATTATAAGTTTGTTTCACGGCAGATGTTTGTAACACCTGGATATAACACAGCTAGACTAATAATTTTAAGGATGTACTGGTATTAAAGTTTAAAGCTGTTTACATTTGGTACAAAATGGTCAATTTGTGTGGGCGGTATCAAAAGGGGCGTACCAAAAACGCCCAATATTCTCTGGACTGTAGGTACTATAAAATCATTACACTGTACAAAATTTCAAGTATTTGCATGTACTGGTATTCAAGTTATTAGCTGTTAACTTTTGGTACAAAATGGTCCATTTGTGAGGGAGGTGCCAATAACTCCCAATTTTCTCTGGACTCTACATACTATAAAAGAATTACACTGTACAAAATTTCAAGTATTTGTATGAACTGATATTAAAGCAATAAACAGTTATCTTTTGGTGCAAAATGGTCCATTTGTGTGGGAGGTAACAAAAAGAGAGTGGCCACTTCGCCCATTTTCCTTGACGTGTTAGCGACTAACAAACTAATACTATGTGTGAAATTTCGGAAGATAAGATAAGTAATATAAAGGGTGGATAAATTGTAAGGACCGATGTTGAATGTGAACCACACCTAAACGTCAAGTTCTTTTCTGCATTTCATTTGACATTTCTCAATTTCAGACTAACTCAATGTGAACCATGGAAAGATACACAATCGAGCAACGCGTTAAAGTTTTTTAAGCCTTTTACGAAAATGGGCGTTCAAATTAAAATGCATTTCGTGCACTTCGTGATGTTTTTTTGATCAGCATAATCGACCAAATGTGTCCACAATCGGGAGAATTATGCTCAAATTTCAGCAAACCGGGTCTGTAGGAGATGTGAAAACACCTGTGCATGCTCGCCCAGTTCGTTTGGTGCGGCTTATGGGCTGGCGACGTCATCGGGCCATACTTCTTCGAAATGAGGCCGGTCAGGCAGTTACTGTGAATGGTGTTCGCTATCGTGAGATGATAACGAACTTTGAAGATATGGATGTGGACAATATGTGGTTTCAACAGGACGGTGCCACTTGCCCCACAGCTAACGAAACAATGGCTCTTTTGCGCAACAAATTCAATGGCCGGGTTATCTCACGTCGTGGCGATGTCAATTGGCCGCCAAGATCATGTGATTTGACACCGTTGGACTTCTTTCTTTGGGGTTATTTGAAAGAAAAGGTGTACGTTGATAAGCCAGCAACAATTCAAGAGCTAAAGGATGAGATAATTCGGCACATTAACGGCATAAAACTTCAATCATGCCTCAGCGACAACGAAAATCTGGACCATCGGATGGAGGTGTGCCGCCGAGGTCGCGGCGGCCAGTTGGCCGATATTTTGTTCCATGCATATTTCAACCATACCAATATTATCATAATAAAAAGAAATGACAATAATTTCCTAAATAATTCGTGTTTTATTCAAAATCAATAACGGCCCTTAAAATTTAACCACCCTTTAGAAGGTATTAAAGAATCAATATTTCACTCATCATTTCACTTACCATCTTTGAACTTTGCCGGAGATAGTGAAAAATATTACGGCATACCAAAGTTGAAGTCAGTCAATCGGTTACTTCTTTCGAGAGTTATCGTGCGCACCAGCCAGCAGACAGACAGACAGACACAGACTCGTAGCAAATTATATTGTATACCCTCCTCTCTAAGGTGAGGGGATAAATAGCTTGAACTCATAGTACCACTATTTAGCTACACCCAAACAAACGGTCGTCATCGCACAAACATATTGACATTAATGCTATGACAACTGACATAAATGTAAAAAATAACATAAAACGGGTGAAAAATCTCATTACTGAAATTTGTCATATGTTCAATGTACAAATAACTTTCAACCATCTTAAAGTCTTAAAAATGTGGAGTCGAGCAAAAACTAGTCGACACCAACTCCGACTCCCGGCAGTAAAATAACACCAATTTCTGAAATTATATATCTACTAAAACGTGACTGCGTGTTATCGAAAATAAGACATAGCTTTGTTAAAAAACACAAAAAAGTAGGTAAAACAAAAGTATTCATCATAGCTTGACCCGCAAGTTGCAACTAATATGACAATTCTTTCAACATCAATCACTGCCTCTGATTTAAATAATGTTAGCTTCAGACAACCAGTTAATTCGAAAGTTATTATACCCTACACCACACTATGGTACAGGGGGTTATAAATTTATTTTTTTGACAGATTTGTAAAAAATACTACAGCTTGACACACCCTAATATATACCGTTCTACTCAGAATCACTACATGCTGAAAAAAAATCGCTTCTGTAGTATATTGTCCCAAACATATTCGGCTTGAAACATATAAATGTTTATGGTACACTCTAAATATATAATACTTGGTACACACAAAAATTATATATTTGGGAAGATGTTGTTCTAAACAAATTTTTGTTTCCATCCTAATACTTGTTATTTAGGATTATTAATTCCGAAACAAAGATTTATTTAAATTTAAGTATTCCAAATATATATAGAACCTTGATTGTGTTAAGTTTTACAGCAATTTAATGATAATTTTCTAGAAATTATTAATGTTCGTAAATTGAAATCGTAAAATTTTGGATAACAATAATTTACTCGAAGGATTGACAAGAAATGCTGACATGAAATACTCAGAAATTTTAAATGAGTCCCTTAAAACAGAATTTAATGCCGATAATGGTATTTTTAACTGGGAGAAATAATTCGAAACGAAGGAAAAATTAAAAATGAAATTAGAAAAATTCACCAAAGTTTTGAAAATCTTTTATAAATTAAATATATTTGAAGATATTCCTAAACAATAATTTTATTTGTATATAAATACATATTTTATTTGAGAAAATTAGTTTGCAAACATATTTTGTTGTAATATATTAATATATGCGTTCCAAGTAAATTTTATTGATTTTCAAATAAAATTTATTTACTCAGAAATATATAACATTTAAAAATTTGTGTTCCAAATATATTTTCTTTCGATTCAAACATATCAAAAAAGGCGATTTTGCCCCGTGTAGCTGTCCGTCTGCCCATCTTAAGTTGTTCTCTAAGTACAGGTAGAAATTTCACTACGATCCTGCTAGAATTTGACATATATTTGACAATAAGTTCTCCTTCACACTAGGGAGGAAACCTATTGGAATTGGTGAAAATCGGTTCAGATCGATATATCCCCCCGATATAAATGTTTTTTATACCCTACACCACACTGTGGTATAGGGTATTATGACTTTGTGCATTTGTTTGTAACACCTAAAAGGAGAAGAGATAGACCCATTGTTTATTATACCGATCGACTCAGAATCACTTTCTGAGTCGATTTAGCCATGTCCGTCTATGTTTTATGTTCCGATTGTGATGAAATTTAGCATAGTGCTCTTTTTTGGCCCAAGGACGATCCCTATTGAAATTGGTTAAAATCGGTTCAGATTTGGATATAGTCCCCATATATATGTTTCACCCGATTTGACATGTAAGCGCTGTAGAAACCACATTTTACATCCGATCTTTATGAAATTCGGCAGAGAGAGTTTTATTATTACGTGAATGAACACTACCAAATTCGGAGAAAATCCGTTCAGATTTAGATATAGCCCCCATATATATGTTTCACCCGATTTGACATGTAAGCGCTGTAGGAACTGTATTTTAAATCAGATCAGTACGAAATTTGGCAAAGATAGTTTTCTTATTACATGAATAAACACTGCTAAATTCGGGGAAAATCGGTTCAGATTTAGATATAGTCCCCATTTATGTTTCACCCGATTTGACATGTAAGCGCTGTAGAAACCGTATTTTACATCCGACCTGTACGAAATTCGGCAGAGAAAGTTCTCTTATTACATGAATAAACACTGCCAAATTCGGGTAAAATCGGTTCAGATTTAGATATAGCCCTCATATATATGCTTCACCCGATTTAACATTTAAGCGCTGTAGAAATCGTGTTTTATATCCGATCAGTACGAAATTTAACAGAGAAAGTTTTTTATTACATGTATGAACAATGCCAAATTCGGGGAAAATCGGTTCAGGTTTAAACATAGTCCCAATATATATGTTACACCCGATTTGACATGTAAGCGCTGTAGAAACCGTGTTTTATATCCGATCAGTAGGGAAATCGGCAGAGAGTTTGCTTATTACATGTATGAACACTGCCAAATTCTTATCGCAATGCCCGTTATCGTATTGGTAGAAAGGTGTAGGGTATTATATAGTCGGCCCCGCCCGACTTTCTGTCTTTCCTTACTGGTTTTTTTTAGATTTGGCCTTGTAACGCTATGGAAGCTGTATTTCACATTCAATCATTCAGAAATGAAGTAGGGTAGAATTTATTTATCCATATTGCATATTGTCGAATTTTTACAAATTCTGTTTAGATTTAGATTTATAAGGTAATTAGATCTGAGCTTATTCTAATCGAACAAGGTGTTGTACGGTATCATCATAGTTGGCTTCGCCCGGCCTTTCCTTACTTGTTTTGTACTCGCTTAGGAATAGTACAGAGTCTTGCAAAAATACTTATTTTGTTAGCTATATATAATCAGAGCTTTCCTAAAACTGTTTTATATAAAAACTCGATAGTTTGGTTAAATTTACAGATATTTTTGGCTTACAAAAATATTTGTTTAAAAGCTTCGAATATTTTATCCTTCTTTTGTACCAAAATCTTTTCCCAACAATTGTTGAGTGCAACAGTTCTATCACATTTTGCACAATCCATCTCGGAGTCGACCATACTTATTCGACGCCGGACTCCGGGCAAATTTCCCGACTTCGACTCCGACTACTAGACTCCACAGCCCTGCTATAGCCTGACAAAGAATGAGCAAAATTTTGCTATACCTTTCTACATCCTTCACACAAGATTCGATATTATCATATATGGAATGATATATGTATATGGGATATATAGGATGTACTTCAGTCAGTTTAGACGATTGAATGTTGATTTTACGAGTATATTGCTTTGTAATTCATATTATTGAACATTGACTGACCCATTTCGAACATGAGATGAGATTTAAATATTCTTATGTATGTATAAAATTTACCACCACATACGATTCCAACTGTGTCCTTAAAATTGCAACTTTATAATGAAAAATATTCTCTTTATTATTGCGTCGCACCCACAAACATCGTTACTATCGACAATAAAAGAATACCCTTCCACATATCGACACAGTCAGAGGTTGAGATATGAAGAGCGTTCCACACATAAGACTTATAAAACAAAAAATAATTTTGGTGACTCAATTCGTTGTATGTCATTCTTGAAGCATTCGACAAACAATCTAAAGTATGTAGAAGACGATGTTCATTCATATAACTTTAAGAAGTCTGCCGTACAGTATGCCAGTTAATCATATAACTATTGATCCACACAGTCATTCATTCTGTCCACCCTTCCTTCAAATCCACGGTGATTACTTTATTTCAACGCTTTAAGAGACATGATGAAAAAGCAATCTTAGTATTTTCCAAGGAATATGTCGCAATATGAGATCTCTAATGTTCCAAACAGTATTAGATGTTCGAGGAGTACAATTGATGCCAGACACACATTTCCTCCTTTTCCCTCCTCCTCCGACACCGACTGTAGTTGAACGATGATGAAGTTGTTGCTGTGTATCTTTTAAGTTGCTACAGAAGGCCGTTACAGATGGACAAATACTTAAAGATTAAAGGATTCTGTTTACACATAAGTAAATTGCAAGTTTCCATTCAGTAGTCGGATAATGGGTTCAGCCCATATGAATGTGTGAACGCCGACAGTGTCGGATGGTAAGACATACTCATATATAAGTATTTATCCTCGACAGCTTACACAAATCCAGATAGGCAAAAATCGACACCATTAGATGTTTCAATTTGAAGCACTAAAAGCAGTAGTGTTCTAAGCCGTATGAGCAACAGGAATAGAATTACACCACACGCATAATACAGATTGGTTGCCTCAACCGAATTATTTGCAAACCGAATTTTGGTAGGTCTGTCTACTATCATGCGATTCCATCGGGACAACCAATATTTTGGTTGTGGTATACTTCTGCTTCCATGTTGACAACAATCATATTTGGTTGCACCAACTACGGAAATGGTGGCTAAAATTATCTGTTGTATGTTGCCACAACCAACTGTTTTAAACAATTGGTACTTCTGACTATTTGTCAGTCATATACCACCTACAATTAATTAAAAACAGTTTTCATTAATTTTTATTCTATTTATTGAACAAAAAACCAAACAATTCATAACAAAATCCCATATTACAAATTCATCACTATTATGAGATGTGGAAACATATATTTGACACAATTTTAGTACACGAAAAAAAAACAAAACTTTTATGCAAATATCGCTTAACCCTGTGCTTTCAATATCATGATTGTTGCTTTTATTTTTTATTTATGTAAAACATTTTGCACAACATATTCTGTATTCCACACATTATTATCCACACGAGATTATTTTTGACTACATATAATGTTCTTGAACAAAATGTTGAAGATTTATTTATGTCGAGTAATTTTATTTGTTGTTTGTCATGTATCAGCAAAAGAACAGCAACCAATCTTTAGGTTGTATTTCCCAAATATATTTAATTATTCTAAATTTGGGAAATTATTGGGATAACAAAAAATCGATTATTTATTAATATTTTTTCTGTTGCAGTAACCAATTATTCGTTGCAATAATAATCTTTGGTCTATTGATACAATTTCTGTTGTCAAGAATAAAACATTGGTTGTCACAACCAAATATCGATCATATGGTACTATAATGAAAGTTCAAAATTGGTAACCACAACTAACCGAGTGTCAATGTAAAAAAAAACAATCTTAATTCGATTGATACAACAATTGATTTAGTTGCAAGCATTTTTATTTGATCTTTTCCATGTTATTATTGTTGTTTCAATTATTTATATATAAAGACAACCGACACACGGTGTAGGCAATATACTTTTTGTTGGTAGTACTGTTTTTTTTTATTGTTACAATCGAATTCCAACCAATTATTTTCCTGGGTGCAGCATTCTACAATCGATTTATCCCGTTTCGAAAATTATTCTAAATTCCATCAATAGATGACAGCACATTCACCTTAATATAAGTATATACCACTGAAAGTGCCAACAAATCATCGGCCACACTGTTTACTGCTTGAACAGCACAAGTAAAGGGAGAAACTCAATGTGATAGTCGATGGCACAAGAATTTCGACCACCAATTTACCCTAAGGCCTTTGGTGTCACATTTGCAAACCTCTTTAGGTCTAACGCGCATGCCACAGCTATCGGCAGTAAGATGAGAAGTAGGAACCATGCCCTCAAGTCGCTAGCCGACAGCACTTGGGGAACCGACAAAGACAACTTGTAGACCTCTTACAAAGCGCCAGTGTGGTCACCGATTGTGAGTGAGAAACATTGGAAGAACCTGCAGACCTGCAAAATGTCGCCCTAAGAACTACGACAGGATGCCTCCTCATGTCTTCTGTGAATCACTTACATGAGAGACGAAGGTCATACCCGTGCGACGACACAATTGTATGTTGTCGAAACAGTATCTGCTTGGTTGCTACCGTCCAAGTCATACTAAGCACCATCTTGTGGATAGACTTCAGGTCAGGAAAGACCTTCATGAGAGAGAACCTATAGATCAAAAACTTACAATAATTACAGAGTGAATGTCATGCTAGGAGATCACCCCCCCACTAGTGGCTTCGGGGGAAGCAGAATTACCACGACAGACAAGAGTAGTTTTGGTCCAACTGAGATCTGGCTGGTGTAGCCGCCTCAATTCGTATTGGGCAAGGGTGGATGGCAACACGTCGAACACCGGTCCCCCATGTAACCAGGGAACACACGACACACCATAACTGCTCAACTGCTCTGCCCAACCTGCTCAACTTGTTCCCAAGTCTCTTTGGACGTATCCAGTGGAAGCAACCAACTTCCTTGGCCTGGAAACCAATATAGCAGAAATCACAATACAAGGCGAATCACATAACACCTAATGGACAACAAAACATATCTGGCCACAACTACAACAACTACTTAAAGTTTAACATGGTACATGCAGCAATCGTTCGGTGTAGAGTTTTTCTTTTCCCGGGTATTTTTAATTATTTCCCTGGAATTCCCGGTCTAGTTTAGAACCAGTATTTATACCCTCACTTTATGCCAGTAAAGGCTGGTGCGCACGATCTCGAAAGGATTAAGCGATTGACTTCAAGTTTGGTATGCGGTAATATTATTTTTGCTATCTTCGGCTAAGTTCGACGATGGGCCATATTGGTCCATTTCTTCCAGTACGTCCCCCACAAAGGGTTAACATGTAGTGAAATACTGATTCTCTAATAACTTTTATAGAAAAAAATAATATCGCATACCAAATTTGAAGTCAATCCGTTACTCCTTTCGAGAGTTATAGTGCTATTCAGACAGACGGACGGACATTGCTCAAATGACTTTAAATGGCCCAAAACGGATTTCCGCCGAACATACTTGGGATCTTAGGTCACTCCTTCGATGTGTTACAATTTTTGTCCGTAGCAAATGATATATACCCTCGTCACACTAAAGTGAGGGTATAATTACGAATATTTTTTGGAACTGAAGGTGAGGGGGTTCATATGTCGGTTTAGCAGACTGAACTTACTTGTTTTTATACTCGAAATATTGGTCAGGAACCCCATAAAGTATATTTGTATATTTTTAATTGTCGTAAAATTCTAAGTAGATTTAGCCATGTCCGTCTGTTGCAATCACGCTACAATCTACAATAATTGAGCTAGATGACTGAAATTTGCTACAGAAATAGGGTGGCCATTTAATTTAATATTTGAATCGGCTATAAAAGAGTACTGATGATTTTTTTCAAATTTCTGGTTTTATTGGAAAGGTTGAAATTTGTCATTTAAAAATGGAACACAATATCATTCATATGACTACCACGACTGGCTCGGCAATTGAGAATTTTAGGGATGAACTCAGGTACGGGTGGGCTATTTAAAATTTTAAATTTGAATCGGCCATAAAAAAAGTACTGATAATTTTTTCAAATTTCTGGTCTTATTGGAATGGTCTGGTCTTTGTCATTTAATAATGGAACACAATATCATTAATATGACTGCTGCGACTGGCTCGGCAGTACCTCATCAGATCAACCCAATTTTTCAGTACATTTTCGATTGTTTCGGTAACTTCGATTTCATGTTTCAACGCTTCAATTGTCTCAGGATGCTTTGCGTAACATTTATCCTTAATGGTTCCCCACAGAAAATAATCCAAAGGGCTCAAATCACAAGTCAATGTAATCGGTATCTCAAATTCAATTTGCGTGCATTCTAATAACTGAGGTCTACAAAAAACTTTTTGCACATTAGCTTTATCTCGTATAATTACCGAGATATCCGCAATTAAAAAAAATAAATTTTTTCCGACTCTATCCTAATATTTTGTGAATATCGGAACAGAATATGCAACGATATCTTTCACATTAACTTTTCAGAATTACCCACAAAAATTTGATACGTGATGAAACAAACATTGGAAAAAAAAATATTTTTTTGGTGAAAAGAGAATATTTCGTATTTTGGAGTTATAGAAGAAGTTATTTAAAAAAGTATATCATATTTATATTCGTCTTAAAGGAAATTTTCTAGAGCAGGTCAAAAATATTCAGTGGTATTGTTGCCAAGCTTATCCAATTTACATAATTTTGTGTACAATTTTCAAAAGTAAGTAACATTTTCTCCAATCACAAAGCTAAAATGTTAAAACCTTTACTATGTATCCCCTCACCTTAGAAAGGAGGGTAGATATCATTTGCTACGAGCCAAAAGGGTAACACATCGAAGGAGTGACCTAGGACCCTAAGTATTTTCGGCGGAAAGCCGTTTTGGGTCATTTTAAGTCATTTGAGCAATGTCCATCCGTCTGTCTGTCTGTCCGTATGTCTGTCCGTCTGTCTGTCCGTCTGTCTGTCCGTCTGTCTGTCTGCTGGCTGGTGCGCACGATAACTCTCGAAAGGAGTAACCGATTGTCTTCAAATTTGGTATGCGGTAATATTTTTCTCTATCTCCGGCTAAGTTCGAAGATGGGCCATATTGGTCCACTCCTTCTAGTACCTCCCCCACAAAGGGTTAACTTTTAGTAAAAAATTGGTTCTTTAATACCTGCTATACTACTTACTCGAATCTTCTGAAATTTCACACAAAGTATTAGTTTGTTAGTCGCTAATACGTCAAGAAAAATGGGCGAAGTGGCCACTCTTTTTTTGGTACCTCTACGGACCATTTTGCACCAAAAGTTAACAGCTTATACGTAACTTTAATACCAGTGCATACAAATACTTGACATTTCGTACAGTGTAATGCTTTTATAGTTCCTAGAGTCTAGAGAAAAGAGGCCGTTATTGGCACGCCCCTTTTGGTATCTCCCACACAAATGGACCAGTTTACACCAATTGTTAACAGCTTATAAAATTAATACTAGTGTGTGTAAATACTTAAAATGTTGTATGTAATGTAATGCTTTTACAGTACCTCAACAATTTTGTCCCAAAAGTGAACACATTTTAACTTTAACACAAGTGAATATAAATACTTAAAATTTTGTACGGTATAATGCTTTTATAGTATCTAGAGTCCAGAGAAAAGTGACCGTTACTGACACGCCCTTTTGGGGCTACCACATAAATGGACCATTTTGTTCAAAATGTAAACAGCTTTTAACTTTAATACTCGTACCTGTATATACAGGGTGGCTGATGAATATTGCTACATTTAGAAACTCAAATAACCGCAATTGTTTCTCGAATGGATTGCTTTAGTTCATTCAAAACAATTTTGTATATATAAAAATGGAAAAATGTTTGTATGTATGTAGACGCTTAAACCACTGGACCGATTTTAAAATTTTTTCTTTTGTTTGAAAGCTATTTGGTCCGAGAAGGTTTTGGAAAACTATTTTTTTGCAAAAATTGGGCGTGACAAATCGCCCGCTTGACCGCTGAGGTTCCTGTTAGAGCTGACATTTTGCATACACAAAGACAGGATTGTTGTATAAACAACGTGCTACTACACTTAATAATTTTTCGGCCGGTGGTCAATTTTAGCGCTATCAAAAACTTGAGTTTTGTGTGTGTTCTTTCAGAAGCCTCTTATAAAATAGAAAATTAAAAGTATGTATACTCGTATATATGAAGTACTATTATCGGCAAATATATGCGCGAAATATAAACTTTAGTTCTCTGAATGTGGTCAATGTAGCATTGACCAGAAAAATTTTCATTATACCCTACACCACTCTGTGGTACAGGGTATTATAAGTTTGTTTCACGGCAGATGTTTGTAACACCTGGATATAACACAGCTAGACCCACCTTAAAGTATACCGATCGACTCAGAATCACTAGCTGAGTCGAATTAACGATGTCCGTCCGTCCGTCCGTCTGTCCATGTAAAGTTGTTCGTCGACTACAGGTCACAATTTCACTCCGATCGTTCTGAAATTTTGCAGTTTAGAGTATTTTGCGGCTGTTAAGATCGCTATTGAATTTGGTTGAAATCGGTTCAGATTTAGATATAGCTCCCATATATATCTTTCGTCCGATTTGGCCCTTTAGTCCTATAGAAGCTGTATTTTACATCCAATCGTTTTGAAATTTAGAATGGTAGAGTTTCTTGATCCATGAACCAACACTACCGAATTTGAAGAAAATCGGTTAATATTTAGCTATAGCTCCCATATATATGTTTCGTCCGATTTGGCCCTTTAGTTCTATAGAAGCTGTATTTTACATCCAATCGTTTTGAAATTTAGAATGGTAGAGTTTATTGATCCATGAACCAACACTACCGAATTTGAAGAAAATCGGTTAAGATTTAGCTATAGCTCCCATATATATGTTACGTCCGATTTTGCTCTTTAGTCCTGTAGAAGCTGTATTTTACATCCAATCATTTTGAAATTTAGAATGGTAGAGTTTCTTGATCCATGAACCAACACTACCGAATTTGAAGAAAATCGGTTAAGATTTAGCTATATCTCTCATATATATGTTTCGTCCGATTTGGCCATTTAGTCCTATAAAAGCTGTATTTTACATCCAATCGTTTTGAAATTTAGAATGGTAGAGTTTCTTGATCCATGAACCAACATTGTTGAATTTGAAGAAAATCGGTTAAGATTTAGCTATAGCTCCCATATATATGTTTCGTCCGATTTTGCTCTTTAGTCCTGAAGAAGCCGTATTTTACATCCAATCATTTTGAAATTTTGAATGGTAGAGTTTCTTGATCCATGAACCAACACTACCGAATTTGAAGAAAATCGGTTAATATTTAGCTATAGCTCCCATATATATGTTTCGTCCGATTTGGCCCTTTAGTTCTATAGAAGCTGTATTTTACATCCAATCGTTTTGAAATTTAGAATGGTAGAGTTTATTGATCCATGAACCAACACTACCGAATTTGAAGAAAATCGGTTAAGATTTAGCTATAGCTCCCATATAGATGTTGCGTCCGATTTGGCCCTTTAGTCCTATAAAAGCTGTATTTTACATCAAATCGTTTTGAAATTTAGAATGGTAGAGTTTCTTGATCCATTTACCAACACTACCGAATTTGAAGAAAATCGGTTAAGATTTAGCTAAAGCTCCCATATATATGTTTCGTCCGATTTGGCCCTTTAGTTCTATAGAAGCTATATTTTACATCCAATCGTTTTGAAATTTAGAATGGTAGAGTTTCTTGATTCATGAACCAAAATTGCCGAATTTGAAGAAAATCGGTAAAGATTTAGCTATAGCTCCCATATATATGTTTCATCCGATTTGGCTCTTTAGATCCAATCGGTTTTATACCCTACACCACACTGTGGTACAGGGTATTATTTAAGTATAAAATGTCCCAAAAGTAAATTTATGTAAACAATTTATACATGAATTACAAAATTTATATATCAGAGTTATTCAATATTACGAGAGTGGTGTAGGGTATTATATAGTCGGCACCGCCCGACTTTAGCCCTTCCTTACTGGTTATTTCACAGATTTTAAAAATTCCTTCAGAGCTAAGGATATACAAATGTATATGTACACACTGATATCAATGGAGATGCGAAAACAATATTTCAATGTCCGGTCTGAAGTCAAACCGAACATAAAACGGCGTTTAAAATTTTTCAAAATAATATATCGCTCACTGTAACATATCTAATATAGTCAATTCGGTCAATTCTCAGACTGTGGTCAGTTTAGCAGTGACCAAAGGATTTCAAACTTTTTAAAAGCTACTTTTGAAAAATTCCATAAGGAGCTATGGACCTACGTACGAGTATATATATATGTATACAGGGTGGCTGATATGTATTGCAACCAACTTCAGGTTGCTGTCATTTCTAAACCGCTAGTCTGATAGCTGACAGATTTATTTCAGTGACAGTTCATTTTATTGTTTACAAGCTTACAAAAGCATTTTGATCTATTGCATTCAGAAATAAGTTATTCGTGATGGAATTCAAGCGTGATTGCTTTATATTTGGGTGGAAAAACACAAGTGGCTATCGTTAGAGCCCTCCAGCATTTAAATGTGAATAAATCTTTTGTTAAATGGCTTAAAAAGGAGGTTCCTCGTTTCATTTCTACCGCACAATGGCCACCAAGATCTCCGGATCTCAATCCGTTGGACTTTTGCGCCTGGGGCATTTAAGGTTCGTAAGGTTCGCACTAAAAAATACCAAAG
The DNA here is from genome assembly GCA_963930755.1 of Eudasyphora cyanicolor. Classification (NCBI taxonomy): domain Eukaryota; kingdom Metazoa; phylum Arthropoda; class Insecta; order Diptera; family Muscidae; genus Eudasyphora; species Eudasyphora cyanicolor. Next base: position 192,983,381 of record OZ005735.1, on the reverse strand, counting down.
TATCGATCATCTCAAGACGGCGCTTCACCGGGAATGGGCCAAAATACCGCAGAGCCACTTTCGTGCAGCGTGTGATGGCTTTGTCGGCCGTTTGAAGGCCATAATTCGTGCCAAAGGTGGCCAATTCGAAAAAATGTAAACTGTTTCTAAAATTTTATGTTATTTCCGACATTTTTTGCTTTTGAACAATAAAATTTAAAAAAAAAATTAAAAAATATAGCGCTTTACTTTGTTGCATTACATATCAGCCACCCGTATATACCGATCTTTAAGGAAATGCGTCGTCCGACCTGAGGTCAAAATGGGCACACAAATCACGACCAACATTGTTTATTTTTTTTTTTAAAAAAAATATATTCCCCTCTATTGCAACGGCAATACTATATTTAACAAAAATGAAGCTAACTTTGGCTGTGGTAAATACGAATGCACGTGATTAGGTTTTGAATTATGTGATCTAATTTTAATTATCATGACTAAACAATTATATCGAAATCTAGAACATACATAACATATTAAGCATTTCTTTCTCCGCTACGCGTTTGGTGACCCTTGATTACTGAGCCCATATAAAAATATTAATCTGAAAGTTTACACACGATTTGAGCTGCGGTCAGTGCTATCTTCAATCTTCCAAAAGTCACTTAGGAGCTAAATATCTATAAAATAATGTACATATACTAATCTTTAACTAGATGCGAAATCAACTATTCTTACGGTTTAAATTTCGCTCTACATATGCTTTCTACTATAACAACTAAACCGATTAAATCGAAACATGGAACGAAAATATCTTTGTATGAAATGTGCAATAGTATGTATAATAAACCTTTTGATTTTCCGAGATGCGTTTTGCGGCCTCTTGAACTCTGACATATAGTGAATAATACCCTCCTCAGATTAACGAAATGTGGACAGTTGCGACCAGAATAATATAATTATTTCTGATATTTAAAGGGTCGATTAAGAGCTAAAATGCTATATGATGCGCTGGCTAAGATATATTCACACATTATAATTTCCAGTTTGTGGTCAATGCAGTCGTAATCAAAAATATGTTCATACCGTTTGGGTTTTTGAGGTCATTTGTTATTATTTTCAGGAGTCTGATAGACTCTAGATTATTATTAGAAAAATCGTCAAGCTTACGAAGTTTGGTGTAGATGTATTTGACATCACTTTGAGGCCATGACTGGATCAGTGTAAGAAATTATTAGTTTAAGTATCAATGTAAACAGTCAGTTCTGTTAAAGCGAGAACATCAATACGTTGAGAAAGTGCGTTCGCATGAAAAATGTAGTAGTCTTCTAATTTATATAAAATTATATTTGTGGATGTCGAGTTTATTATACGAAACACATCGCATGTCTCTATATCACTAAAATTGCATTTTGGGGGCTGCAAAGTGCAGCGGGCATCGGCTAGTTACGAATATTTTGTTGGGTCTCAAGGTGAGGGGATATATAAGTCGGTTTACCCGACTGAACTTTCTTACTTGTTTTATATGTGGTAAGGTGTTGACTCGGACAGACACAAGGACACTAAGTACTTCATCTTGATAAGACGTTATCTATGTGGTATGTGTGTATATGAAACACATATCGCTCACTCACTTCAAGAGTGACATAACTGACAATTGGAAATTGCAAAGATGTGTAACTTTAAGTCCGTATAAAAAGATAAGCAACATCAAATAAGATGTTTAAATATGCTTGAATAATACGAAATATGGTTGTTTACTTATAGACCAAATTTCGCAGAGATTAATTTATGGACATTTGCAGAATTCTGATTATTGTAAGGCAAACTCAAAAATTTTATATTTTGAGTTATGTCACTCTTGAAGTGAGTGAGCGATATGAAGAAAGCAACAACTCCGGCGATGCCTGTATATGCTTGACACAAAAAAAAGTCCTGTTCAGCATCTCAAATATGCCATTCACCAGTATACTCGTATATATACAACAACGACGACGACATCTCCCCTACGGGCGGTGGTGATGATAGCTTAAACACACCGAAAGCAAACGAAGGATTCACGTACTTCCCGTTTGTTATTAGTCTTATGTTCGAATCCCATTACGAGGAAACGATTTTATGTCGTCATATGGAATATTCTCTGTGGAGCATGACACGTGTGCAAGTAAAGGACAAAAAGAAGGCAAATGAGAGTATGCGAAATCATGTGACATATTCGTATTTTGAATGTAATTTTAATATACTTTTTTTGTTTATGTAATCAGTTTGGCCATGTACATATTTGAAGTCGAAGACTTCACTATACATACACGTCTCACATATCATATTGAGACAGATTTCGAGAATTTTTTGACGCAACATAAGCTTACTTTTTATTAGTTTTACTTTTGTTCAAATTAAGTTGTCCTCTGGTGCCAATTTCTCTTTACTAAGTGTTTTGAGCAAATAAGTAAATTTGCATTTGATTTAACCGACTAATTGTGTAACCTCATTCTGGGTGGAATGCAATATATTACCTTGTATGGGAGTCAGGTCTTCGGAATAATTTTCGAAATATGATTGCTGCAGAAGTTATGGGTATGGTAGTGTAGTGTGGTTTTTGGGGTAGAATAATGGGTTTGGTAAATAATCATATGTTGCGCTGAACAGTAGACACTTCAAAAGCATTATTATGTAACGAATTTTACATAATAATGCACTTCATATAGGGTTTCGGCTAATACATAGATGACACTTTAAATATAAGAATGAATTAAATCATTTTGGTTCCTGTCTAGGGTATGATTCCTGAGTAGGGTATTATTCCTGAGTAGGGTATTATTCCAACTACACTCTTAACCATGTGTGCCAAGTTTCTGCATAATACATCTCAGAGGTCAAGAGGTCGCAAAACGCGTCTCGGATACATTTCGAAAAGACTTTTAAAAATTTTTTTGGTCGCGGTTTTTGTGAACATCTTGTCCTCAGGCCGGATAACGCCGCATATCTATGAAGATCGGTATATGCGCATATACATAATATATAATAATATGTATATAATATTATATGTAGCTCTTTATGGGATTTCTAAAGTATTGGAAGAATCAAAAAAATTTGATGAATTTTTAAATGCGGTGAAAAAATGAAATCGCAAAAAGCCAAAAAATCAACTATGTGGATAGTCCGTAGGTTATACAACACTCGAGTTTCTAGCTTTCTACCTCTTATAGGGGTCGCAAAGGTCAATTTGAGAATTAAATACTGTCATATTTTTTTTGAAGTCAGTCTACATTAGGGCGGGTCGATTTAAAAATCGCCCATTGCTCAGTGAAAATCGTATTCTAGGGATCAAAATAAGAAACTTTGCCGAAGGAACCATACCTCTAAAACGAATTCTGATGTCCCGAAAAAAATCTCACTTTGACCCATTTAGAGTGCTCCAATCGAGTCCAAATTTATGACCGACGCCCACTCAGTGAAAATCGTATTCTAGGGATCAAAATAAGAATCTTTGCCGAAGGAACCATACCTCTAAAAGGAATTCTGATGTCCCGGAAAAAATCCCACTTTGACCCATTTAGAGTGCTCCAATCGAGTCCAAATGTATGGAACCCCCAGGGGGTGTGCCACTGGCATGGGTGGGTCGGGCCTCCAAAGTTAGTGGGGGTCGGTCATACATTTGGACTCGATTGGAGCACTCTAAATGGGTCAAAGTGGGATTTTTCAAAATTTGCCCCTACCCAAAAGTTTGACCCAAATTCCGGGACATCAGATTTCGTTTTAGAGGTATGGTTCCTTCGGCAAAGTTTCTTATTTTGATACCTAGAATACGATTTTCACTGAGCAATGGCGACTTTTTTTGCCTCCCCACAAATCGACCCGGCCTAGTCTACATATTACTCCTTTCGAGAGATATCGTGCGCACCAGCCAACAGACAGACAGACGGACGGAGGGACGGCCATTGCTCAAATTACTTACAATGACCCACAACTGATTTCAGCTGGACATACTTGGGGTCTGGACTGTAGGCCCTATAAAAGCATTACATTGAACAAAATTTCATGTACAGGGTTTTCCAACAAGAGGTGCTATTTTGAATCACCCGGTATTTCGGTAGCTGTAACTTTCGAAGCTTTTATTCTTTGACATTTGACAAGTAGATACTACGCCATTACTAACCAGTAAGGAAAGGCAGAAAGTCGGACTTGGCCGACTATATAATACCCTACACCTCCCTAACAATGCGATAAAGGTCATTGCCATAATAATTTGGAATAATTGGTAAATGGGTAACATATTATCTAACAGAAACATATTATCTAATTCTGAAACGATAATCGCTAAATTAAGCAATATTCGTTCCTAAATTGAGAAGCATCTTTCTGGAAAATTTTAATGATCGGAAGTAAAATACAACTTCTATAGCGGTTTTATACCAAATCAGGAGGAACATATATGTGGAGCTTTAATATAAATCTGAACCGATCTTCCCTAAATACTCATTCATGTAAAAAGACCTCCTTCTGTCGAATTTCGTACTGATCGGATATAAAATACAGTCTCTACAGCGCTTACATGTCAAATTGGGGGTAACATATATATGAGAGCTACATCTAAATCTGAACCGATTTTCTCCGAATTTGGCAGTATTCCTTCATGTAATAAGAAACCTCTTTCTGCCGAATTTCGCACTGATCGGATATAAAATAAAGTTTTTATAGCGCTTACATGTAAAATCGGGGCTAACATATATATGGGGGCTATATCTAAATCTGAACCGATTTTAACCAAATTCATTAGGGCCAAAAAAAAGATATGTGTAATGTTTTATCGAGATCGGACCATAATTGCGACCAGTACTTTGATTACAAGAATACATGCACAGACAGACGGACAGACGGACGTAGCTAAATCAGGTTAGGTTAGGTTAGGTTGAAGAGAGGAGACGTTTAAACGTCTCATGTCCATGGACATACACTTAAGCCAGTGGTTCGGCCTGTTGTGCGCTCCTTATTTATGATCTTTTTATACCTCACGAGTTGCAGAAAATCGGTACTAGACACGAATTTATTCAGTATCTTCCAGTCATATTCTCTGAGATGAGTCAAGTCTGGTAATATGTCGGACCCGAAATGTTGGGATCTTGCTAAGTCAACTCAGAAAGTGATTCTAAGTCGATCGGTATAATAACGATGGGTCTATTTCTTCTCCTTTTGGGTGTTACAAACAAATGCACAAAGTTATAATACCCTGTACCACAGTGTGGTGTAGGGTATAACAATGGAACTATACACGATTCAACAACGCATTGAAATTATTAAAATTCGAAAAATCTAAAATCATCGAAAAATCATGTGACTGATGAGGCCCATTTCCACCTCGGTGGCTACGTCAACAAGCAAAATTGTCGCATCTGGGGCTCGGGAAACCCAAGAGTTATTGTTGGTGCGGTTTATGGTCCGGCGGGGTCAATGGACCTTACTTTTTCGAAAATGAGTTTGGATCAACAGTTACGGTAAATGGATTGCGCTATCGAGAGATGATTAATGATTTTTTATTATCGTAGTGGGATGGTATTGATCTGGACAACGTTTACTTTCAACAAGACGGCGATACGTGCCACACAAGCGAACAACCATTGCTCTGTTACGGGAAAAGTTTCCGGACCGTGTTATCTCTCGAAGAGGTGATCAGAATTGGCCACCGAGATCTTGTGATTTAACACCTTGCGACTTCTTCCTTTGGGGCCACGTGAAAGATAAGGTCTACGCCAATAGCCCAGCGTCGATTCAAAACCTCAAAGATAGAATGGAAAATTTCATTAAAAGGATATGGTCCTGTAAGTGTGGTCGTGGTGGCAATTTGGCTGATGTTGTTTTTCATTATTAACGGCATACCTTCCTCTTTATTATGAAATAAACATCCGATCATTTATCTCAAAAAATGGCATTTTTCTTTGAATACCAAAATAACACCTCTTGTTGGAAAAAACCGTATTTGTGTGCACTGGTATTAAAGTTATAAGCACACTCAGGGAAATATTCGATTGTAATAATAAAAAAATAGTACAAGCAATGTTAACGTCAAAAGTTTCTTAGCTGGTCACCCTAATAGCCCTTTCTAAGTTTCGCGGTTTTTGATTGCGTCCCAAATACAACGACACAGGCTCTCTTTGCTTTGATTGTGTCTGTGTCCTTTCTTGTACTAAATATGGCTGTCCTTTCATCGTATGTACTCTCGTCTGCCTTTTCTTTCCACAAAAATCGAATAAACGTTCACTTGTTGTTCAAGCTCCAAACCTACCTGTTCTCCTTGGTAAGAATCTTCCTCCAACTGTTCCAATTTCAATAAAGGAAACACTAGTTCACTTCAAAATTCTAATACTACCTGTGTTTTTCTTTTCTTCTTTTCGGTGAAACATTGCGAGGAAAAATATTCCTAACTTCAGGCAATATTTTTGGCTCACAGCAGAAAACTAATAAAAACCATTTCGCTCCAGAAAACCCCCAAACGTTGGCAATTTCATTGGTCCTAATCGAACCGGATTTTTTGTTTCATCCGCTGTGGGAGTTCCATCTTCATCTATCCATCCATCCATCAATCCAACTCTGCATCGCGAGAATAAAATAAGGGTGAGTTTGTGTTTTGCTTATTTATTGAAAAAGTGAAAACAATAGTGCAAAGTTCTGCTACATTCGGTAGCCAATTCAGTGCGTTTTTCTATTAATTTAAAGTGTGTTTTGCCGACGGCAAAACAACCTGCGTTGTTTTTCAAAACAAAACCCGCACAGTGTCTTTCCTTGACAACGTAATCGTGCCAATAAATTCTAAAGAAAAGCATCTTCGTTTTTTTTTTAATTTAAATACCACGGTAAAATTCTTTAATTGCTCGCGTTAAATTATTTAATTATTCGCGTTGTTTTGGTGGAAGTTTTTTCGTTTCAGGCGTAAATTTAAAGAAAATAATTATTTTCCAACTCGGTTTTGTTTATGATTTTCCCTCAATTTAACAAAATCAATAAATTCAAACATTCGTTCGGCTTCGCGACAGCGTGTTTTCTTTTCGTTCGAGTGCTTCTTCTTGTTCCAAACCAACAATTTTGTTCAGTGCAAACACACCAATACAGACACAATTTTGGCACGTTCTCTTTACGCCGAACACTGACCTAAATTCTTTAACATTCTATCTCTGCTGCTCACTGAACTTGAAGCAACCCCTTGCCTTCCCCTTCCATCCACAAAACACACGCATTGTTCCGCACACGTGCTTCTTCTTGTTCCAATCACGACGACTTCAGTGAGATCGGTTTTCTTTTCATATAACTGAGCGTCGTTGCAGTTCTCTGTCGTTGATTTAGCCTCTTGGCATCATCCACAACAACCACAGCGAACAGTATCACCATATCACTGCTGTTATTATTGGTTCGAGTACTAACAACTGTAGCTTATTATTCTCTATTATACTAACATTCATATACACATATTATTACATTATTCCGTCTCTACATTCATACTATACTCACTCTCCGTCACCGTTCGTTTGAGTATTGACGTCACTAAAGAGTGGGCTCTGTATGAGATCTCTTTCGGGTACTCTTTTATATTCTCTTCGGGTACTCTCTTATATTCTCTTCAGTGCACTCTTTTGGTTAGCACCCTACAGTCATTCGCTTTACATGGTCGCGAGTCAACCCGTTTGTAACACTTTATTGTTTTTGATTCGGTTGACATAAATAAGTACTGTAGTGGTTTCCGACACACTTAAACCGACTGTTGTGCACCCTACATCCGATTATATTATTTTTTTCCCCATTTTTGCCGATTTTTGTTTTGCAAGCGAGTTTTTGTCCATACCAACTCAGGTTTTTTTGTAAGTTGGTGCATATGTTAGTAAATTATTTCAATTTTGGTAATTTTTTCGTGCACCCTACGTTCTAGCTTGCCGACTTTTCAAACGATTTGCGACAACATAAGTTAAAATTGTTTTTTTTGTACGCATTTTTCTCAAATTTCTGCGGTTTCTGTAAACAATATTGGAAGATTTTGGTTTCTTTTTGGTCGATATCATTTCGGTCTTTCAATTCTCGGGCTTTTCTGACGCATCTCAGTGCTTCGGTTCAATTGCTATTTAAATTTCTTCTGATCCGTTCAATAGTTTCCAATCACAAGTAAAGCTTTTCCAATCAATATGTCCTTGGATTCATTCATTCGCTTGGCTGATCGTCTGGTGGGCTTCAACGCCGACGTCAGTGATAACAAGATCCCCCTATCTTCCGTTGCACTCGTGACAATACATATTGACGAACTAAAATCACTTTGGTTGGAAATTAAGTCTGCTTATGATAACTATTTGGCCGAAAAAGAGAGCGAACAAGAGGACGGGGAGGAGACGAATCAGGGCGATGCTGAAGAAGAAGCTTCCGAGGTGGAGATGCTTCAGGCCAAATACAAAAGTACGTATGTGACTTATTGTAATTGCTTGGCGAAGCTGACCCAGCTCGTGGAGGACCTTAGACCCCCGGCCATTCCTAAAACTCGTTCAACACCCCACCGTCGGTCTCCTCCTCCTGTTATTCCGGATACGCTCCAAGCATCTTCGTATGTTCCTCCCCCTGATCATCATGCAAATGTTCAAAATCCTTCTTCTGTTGCTGATGGGTTCGATATGAGTTCAGGGTATTCGTTCCATCTTCCGCCGTGCGACACCGAAATTTTCAATGGAGATTATATGTCTTGGCCCACTTTCAGGGACATGTTCACAGCGGTGTACATTAAGAATTCGCGCCTTAGTCCTGTTGAACGCTTGTTCCATTTAAACCAAAAGACCCGCGGTGAGGCTCGTGATATCGTTCAGAGGAGTCCGCTAACCAATCAGGGATTCCAGTTGGCATGGAAAAACCTGTGTTCTCGTTTTGAGAATCGACGCATCCTCGTGAATGGACAGCTGAGAATTCTTTTCAATCTGCCGCATATTCAATCAGAATCTGCCCACGCAATTAAACAATTGCAACGGGATATTAATTCGTGTATTTCAGCATTAGAGTTGTACGATATCGATGACAGAAGTTGGGATCCATTGTTCGTATTCCTGTGTTCTAGTCGCCTTCCAGACTCAACTCTGACATTGTGGGAGCAGGGATTGTCCGACAAAACGGATATTCCGAAGTGGACTGCTCTTGACTCTTTCCTCACAAATCGATATCGCACTTTAGAATCCGTTTCTGAAATGCGAAGCCATTCCAAATCAACAGAAAGCAAAAAGATCAATCCCAATCCCAAGGGTTCCATGCATGTTAAAGCTTTCCAAAGCAAGGTTTCTACTCCAAAATGTTCGTTATGCCCGTCGGAATCACATATCATTCGAAAGTGTCCACGTTTCATTGCCATGGACATAAACCGGCGGATTTCCGAAGTAAAGAGGCAGGGACTCTGCCTAAATTGTTTTTCCAAGACACACAGTGTGAAAAATTGCACCAGCAAACACAACTGCTTCGAATGCCGGAAACGACACAATACTATGCTTCACATCAATTCATCCACACAGGCACCAACGGTAAATTCAAATTTGAGTGTCGCTTCGGCTCCATTTTCTCCTCATCCTATACAGTCCACAAGTTCGGGAGCCGGCGTCATTCAAACATGCTTCGCTACAAATTCTCGGGGTATACTGCTGGGAACTGCTGTGGTGAACGTGTTACATTTGGGTGTCACCTATCAGGCTCGTGTGCTTCTTGATTCCGGGTCTGAGGGAACTTTCATTTCGGAGAGGCTGTTCAATGACCTCAAACTCCCGTTCCGACGCACCAGCGCACGCATTTCTGGGCTAAATAATTCAACTGCCGCATCGATCCAAAAGGAATGCACCCTTGTTCTTGGCTCTCGTTTCGATGGGAGTATTAAATATTCGGTAGAGGCTTATGTTGTCCCACACTTGTCGAGCAACCTTCCGTCACACACGATTCAGTCGTCCACTTTTTCTCGTCTTCCGCAAATTCCTCTAGCAGATCCACAGTTTTACACCAGCGCAAAGATCGACATTCTAATTGGTGGAGATTTCATTCCATCGATTATGCGCTCTGGTGTGATACGTGAGATCTGCGGAACTTTGATGGCCCAAGAGACCATCTTCGGATGGATCTTGACCGGCCCAATTCCAATTCAATCGCCAGCTCCCAGTCGTCAAATAATTTAAAATTTCTGCGAAATCTCTTTGGACAAAGAGATTTCTCGATTTTGGGAGGTGGAGAATCTTCCAAGGAAGAACTTTGTTTCCGCTTCTGATAAGTTTTGTGAGGACTTATTTGTCGCGACGACTAGGAGAAATGAGTGTGGAAGGTATGTTGTCCGGCTTCCATTCAAGGAAGGTTTTCCTGAAACCCTATCCCTAGGACAGTCACGAAAAAGTGCCATGGCCCAATTCCTCCGAAATGAAGGTAGGCTCCTTCGTACGCCTGAGTTCAAAGAAGAATATGATTCAGTGGTCCATGAATATTCTGCATTGGATCATATGTCTGCCGTTTCGCCACCACCGTTCGATGAAAATCCGTCCCATTATTATATGCCACACCACGCAGTTATTAAACCTGATAGTTCGACTACCAAGGTTCGGGTGGTATTCAATGCCTCCTCTTCTTCCTCCAATGGCCGTAGTCTGAATGACATTTTGCATGTCGGTCCTGTACTGCAAAATGATTTGACTATATTGATTCTGAAGTGGCGATTCTTCCAATACGTTTTCAATGCTGATATTCAAAAAATGTATCGACAGATACTGGTTCATTCTGATCATACTCCGTTCCAAAGAATTCTATTCCGCAAACATCCATCCAGTGACATTCAAGATTTCGAATTGAAAACCGTCACATTCGGTGTCAATTGCGCTCCATACTTGGCTATTCGCACGTTGCTCCAGTTAGCTGATGATATTCAATCCATATATCCGTTGGCGAGTAAAATTCTTCGAAATTCGATGTATGTGGATGATGCACTGGTTGGTGCACATTCAATTCCTGAAGCAATTCGTTCCAGAAATGAGCTCAAATCCGCTCTAGATTCTGCTGGGTTCTCATTGAGAAAATGGACAGCAAACTCAAAGGATATTCTAGCGGATCTTCCATCCGATCATTTGCTGTGTGAAGACTTTCTGGATTTCGACGACAGTAGCACAGCAAAAACGCTAGGAATTCGTTGGAATGCTCGTTCAGATTCATTCTATTTCCATGTTCAGCCTTTCCCTAGCCATTGTTTAAATACTAAAAGGGAGGTTCTCTCCCAGATTTCCAAGCTTTTCGACCCTGCTGGATGGCTCTCGCCGTGTATTGTGGTGGCGAAGGTTATCATGCAGAGAATATGGTCTGAGGGTACAGGCTGGGACGAACTTATAACTCCGAATACTCTTTCTCAATGGGAACAATTCAAATCCAGCTATCAGACGCTGAATGAAGTTTAAATTCCACGATGGCTCCACTACGTTCCGACTGCAGATATCCAATTCCACGGGTTCTGCGATGCTTCGGAGAAAGCATACGCGGCGGCCGTATACGTGCGAATAGCCACAGATTCTTCCATTTCCACTCACCTTGTTTATTCCAAGACAAGAGTTGCTCCTGTAAAGACCTTATCCATTCCAAGATTGGAGTTATGCGGGGCTGTTCTGCTTGCCGAGATGATTGATAGTCTGCTTCCAACTCTAGACTTTCCTAAATATTCAGTTTACTGTTGGACAGACTCAACCATTGTTCTCTCCTGGCTTTCTAAACCTCCATGTTGTTGGCAAACGTTCGTGGCTAACCGAATTTCCAACATAATCCAGATTGTTGATCCATCCAAGTGGTGTCATGTTCCAACAGATACCAACCCGGCAGATCTGGGTAAACGTGGTATTCAGCCTCAGGATATCGTTTCTAACGATCTCTGGTGGCATGGCCCTTCATGGCTTAAAAATTCTATCGATCATTGGCCGACAACCATTCATTCTTCCGTTCCTGAAACAGACTTGGAGCGCAAATCCATTAAGGCGCATTTCTCCTTCTTCCAGGATTTCGATGATATTCTGGAACGATTTTCTTCTTTTCCAAGGGCGCTTCGAGTGATTGCTTATGTGTACCGATTCTTCTATCGCACGCATCCACGGTACCGTTCAAGTTTCTTCAAAGACTCCACTTTGATCTCGAGCCCCGAAATAACGATGGTCAGGTGCGGTTTGGTCAAAATGAGTCAGAAGGCTTACTATCCAAATGAATTCAAGGCACTATCGTCTCAGAGTTCCATTTCTTCCTCAAGTTCCATCTTGAATCTAAATCCATTTATGGATTCTGAAGGGCTAATCCGATCATGCGGCCGTTTGGAGTCAGCACCGGGTCTTCCTTATAGCGAAAGACATCCGATTATTCTACCATACGACTGCCAGTATTCCAGACTGCTAGTCAAATTTGTTCATGATATCACGATCCACGGTGGTAATCAGCTTGTGCTTCGCATGATACGGGCCCAATACTGGATTCCGAAAGTAAAAAATTTGATCAAGACGACCATTAATAAATGCAAGCCCTGTATTTTATACAAAAGGCGTTGTCAGAGACAGCTCATGGCTGCTCTCCCCCCTGAGCGGACAGACTTTTCGCGTCCCTTTACTCGCACAGGATTGGACTTTGCTGGTCCCTTTGACATTAAGAGCTACAGCGGACGAGCATGTCGTATTACCAAAGGCTACGTCTGCGTATTCGTATGCTTCGCGACCAAGGCGATACACCTCGAAGCGACCTCGGATTTATCCACTCCTACATTTCTGGCTGCATTCAATCGTTTCATTTCTCGGCGGGGATGCCCTCTTCATTTGTATTCCGATAATGGTACTACGTTCGTAGGAGCATCAAAAATTCTGGCGCGTGATTTCATTCAAGCTTCTCGATCCTACGTTGTTGCCAACTACTGCCACCAAAACTTAAGTTGGCATTTCATTCCTCCTGGTGCACCTCATATGGGGGGACTCTGGGAAGCAGGGGTTAAGAGCTTCAAGTCCCATTTCCGCAAATTCGCTGGCTCATTCAAATTCACGTTCGAAGAGTTTGTCACACTTTTGTCCAGAATCGAAGCGTGTCTGAATTCACGACCGCTATCTCCAATTTCTCAAGATCCATCCGACTTCTCAGCCCTGACTCCGGGGCATTTCCTGATTGGATCGCCTATTCTCGCAACTATAGATCCAAGACTCGAAGAAAGTCCTGCATCGATGATTAACAGGTGGCAGAGACTTAAGGCGCTCCATCAGCATTTCTGTACTCGATGGAAAAACGAGTATTTGCGAGAACTACAAAAACGCGTAAAATGGCAAACTGCGGAAAAGAACCTCCAAGAAAACACACTGGTAGTCATTCAGGATGAAAATCTTCCACCAAATTCATGGCGTCTCGGTAGAGTTAGCAAAACCTATTGCGGCTCTGACCGCCGCGTTCGCGTTGCTGATATCGTAACACAGAAAGGCACTATTACTCGTCCCATTACAAAACTAGTTGTCATTTCGTCCGATGACTAAATTCCATTCTTATCCATCCTACTTCGTTTCCTTCTCTTTCCTGATTCATAGAACAACATGCCTTCATCGAGAAACAATTCCAACCGCCGAAGCCAATCCCGTACAGCCCCATATTCCAAGCGCTTCAACTGCCGCATATGTCGGTCGGCGTCGCATCCGTTACGGAATTGCCAGAAATTTCTGGATATGAATATGGCTGACCGAACGGAGGCGGTCCGCCGACAACATCCAAGGCATCACAATTCCGGACACCTAAGCCCGAATCCACCTCGCCTATGGTCAAGGAAAAGGCCTCCTTATCGGCGCTGATACGGCAGAACCGAATTATCCTGCTACCGACAGTGTTCGTGAAGGTCGACGGCAAACCGGAGAAGATCATGGCACGCTGTCTTTTGGATTCTGGGTCGTCGGTGAGCCGTGTCTCCCGGAAGTTCGTCCAGCAGCTGGATTTGGACACGTTGACGTTGCAGGAGGAGACCATCTGCCAACTGACCCTCCGGTCCCGGTTTGATGCCAGTGTGAAGGTTGACGGCGCGTTTCGGGTGGACAACCGTATTTCGAAGCTGACTCCGGGGGAATCGCTGCCCGAAACATTTAAGAGGAACTTTCCACACCTATTTCTTGCGGATCCGAAGTTTTACGAGGCTGCCGGCATCGACATTATAATTGGGGTCGATATATACCCAAGGGTCATTGCGGAGGGTATATATTCCCGCCAAGGACTTCCGACTGCTCAAAGTACCATATTCGGATGGACGATATATGGTATTTGCTCCGCCTAAACTGGTTGTCTTTTTTTTGTTTTTTGATATTTAATTCCGCTGAATTAATAAAATGAATTCTGTAACACTGCACTATTGAATTTTCCTTCCATAAGCAAAACACAAACTTTCTTTTCAGCTGAAGTCAACCATTTCAAGATCGAGCGCCCGTCATCTGCACCGTACAACAGAGCCGAAATCCTTGGGGCCCTAACGGATGTTCTCTTGTACAAAATAGTTTAATTATCCTTTATTCAGTATTTAATTCATAATTTTATTCATTCTTCATTAATTTTATTTCATTTTTTCATTCCATTATACAATTCAGATATTCAGTTCATATTATTCTATTCATTGTAAGCAGACAAGGGTACATACGACCTTATTTTTTCGTTTCAGTTTTCATTGCAGTAGTACTGCAAGGGGGGCGGCAATGTTAACGTCAAAAGTTTCTTAGCTGGTCACCCTAATAGCCCTTTCTAAGTTTCGCGGTTTTTGATTGCGTCCCAAATACAACGACACAGGCTCTCTTTGCTTTGATTGTGTCTGTGTCCTTTCTTGTACTAAATATGGCTGTCCTTTCATCGTATGTACTCTCGTCTGCCTTTTCTTTCCACAAAAATCGAATAAACGTTCACTTGTTGTTCAAGCTCCAAACCTACCTGTTCTCCTTGGTAAGAATCTTCCTCCAACTGTTCCAATTTCAATAAAGGAAACACTAGTTCACTTCAAAATTCTAATACTACCTGTGTTTTTCTTTTCTTCTTTTCGGTGAAACATTGCGAGGAAAAATATTCCTAACTTCAGGCAATATTTTTGGCTCACAGCAGAAAACTAATAAAAACCATTTCGCTCCAGAAAACCCCCAAACTTTGGCAATTTCAAGCAACAAAAAGTATATTGCCTACACCGTGTGTCGGTTGTATTTATATATAAATAGTTGAAACAACAATAATAACATGGATACGATCAAATGAAAATGCTTGCAACTAAATCGATGATTGTATTAATCGAATTGAGATTGTTTTTTTCATTGACACTCGGTTAGTTATGGTAACCAATTTTAAACTTTCATTATAGTACCATATGACCGATTTTTGGTTGTGACAACCAATGTCTTATTCTTCAGAAATTGTATCAATACCCCAAACATAATTATTGCAACGAATAATTGGTTACTACAACAGAACAAATATTAATAAATAATCGTTTTTTGTTTATCCCAATAATTTCCCAAATTTACCATAAGTAAATGTATTTTGGGAAATACAACCGAAGATTGGTTGCTGTTTTTTTTGCTGATACATTACAAACAAAACATAAAATTACTCGACATGTATAAATCTTCAACATTTTGTTCAAGAACGGTATATGTAGTCAAAAATATTGTCGTGTGGATAATAATGTGTGGAATGCAGAATATGTTGTGCAAAATGTTTTACATAAATAAAAAATAAAAGCAACAGTCATGAAATTGAAAGCACAGGGTTAAGCGATATTTGCATAAAAGTTTTGTGTTTTTTTTTGTGTACTAAAATTTGTGTCAAATATTTCCACATCTCATAATAGTGATGAATTTGTATATGGCATTTTTAATTTTGTTATGAATTGTTTGGTATTTTGTTCAATAAATAACATAAAAATTAATGAAAACTGTTTTTAATTAATTGTCGGAAGTATATGACTGACAAATTGTCAGAATAACCAATTTTTTTAAACGGTTGGTTATGGCAACATACAACAGATAATTTTAGCCACAATTTTCGTAGTTGGCGCAACCAAATATGATTATTGTCAATATGGAAGCAGAAGTGAAAACAGATGAAAGTAGACAGAACTACCCAAATTCAGTTGGCAAGTAATTCGGTTGAGGCAACCAAATTGTATTCTGTGTGTAGTTAATATTTGGGACAAAATAGTCCATTTGTGTGGAAGGTACCAAAAGGGGCGTGCCAATAACGCCCACTTTTCACTGAACTCAAGTTACTATAAAAGCATTACAGTGCACAAAATTTCAAGTATTTATATGCACTGGTATTAAATATAAACAATTAAATTTTTGTACAAAGATGGTCACTTTGTGTGAGAAGTACCGAAAGGTGGCGACACTTCGCCCATATTTCTCAAGGTGATAGCAACGCATAAAATATTACTATGTGAGGAATTACAGATGATTCGGATGAGCAGTATAATTACAGAATCAATATTTTCCTAAATTTTTAAACCTTTGTCAGGGAGGTACCAGAAGGAGTGGAACAATCTGGCCCATCTTCGACATAAGCCCGAGATAGAAAAAAATATTACCACATATCAAATTTGAAGTAAATCGGTTACTTCTTTGGAGAGATATCGTGCGCACCAGCCATCAGACAGACAGACGGGTGTACAGACAGACAGACGGACATTGCTCGAATGACTTAAAATGTCCTAAAACGGATTTCTGCCGAACATACTTAGGGTCTTAGGACACTCCATTAATGTGTTACACTGTTGGCTCGTAGCAAATGGTATATACCCTCCTACCTATAAGGTGAGGGATAATACTTAAAATATTTTATAGCACTTCGACTCAAAATCGGGATATAAGTATATATCGGGGCTATTTCAAATTTGATAACGTCCTTCATCGGATCAAATAACAAAAATTTATAAAGATCTGTTAAAAGTGCAAAATAGGGATATAGTTGTATATAGAGGCTATATATAAACCAGAACCGATATCTTGGTTCAAGAAACTAAATTTTATAAAGTTCTGTTCAGAAATGCGGTTTCTGTAACCCTTATATGCAAATACGGATTATATACAAAGAATACAGTTTTGTTGCCTCAACCGAATTAGTTGCCAACCGAATTTTGGTAGTTCTTTCAACTATCATGCGATTCCATCAGGACAACCAAAATTTTGGTTGAGGTATTCTTCTGCTTCCATGTTGACAACAATCATATTTGGGTGCGCCAATTACAAAAATGGTGGCTAAAATTATCTGTTGTATGTTGTCACAACCAACTGTTGTATGTTGTCACAACCAACTGTTCTTAAAAATTGCTTGTTCTGACAATTTGTCAGTCATTTACTAACGACAACTAATTAATAACAGTTTTCATTAATTATACCTTACACCACACTGTGGTACAGGGTATTAACACCTGAAAATAACACAGCTAGACCCACCTTAAAGTATACCGATCGACTCAGAATCACTAGCTGCATGTCTGTCCGTCCGTCTGTCCATGTAAAGTTGTTCGTCGACTACAGGTCGCAATTTCACTCCGATCGTTCTGAAATTTTGCAGTTTAGAGTATTTCGCAGCTGTTCAGATCGCTATTGAATTTGGTTGAAATCGGTTCAGATTTAGATATAGCTCCCATATATATATTTCGTCCGATTTGGCCCTTTAGTCCTATAGAAGCTGTATTTTACATCCAATCGTTTTGAAATTTGGAATGGTAGAGTTCCTTGATCCATGAACCAACACTACCGAATTTGAAGAAAATCGGTTAAGATTTAGCTCCCATATATATGTTTCGTCCGATTTGGCCCTTTAGTCCTATAGAAGCTGTATTTTACATCCAATCGTTTTGAAATTTGGAATGGTAGAGTTCCTTGATCCATGAACCAACACTACCGAATTTGAAGAAAATCGGTTAAGAGTTAGCTATAGCTCCCATATATATGTTTCGTCCGATTTTGCTCTTTAGTCCTGTAGAAGCTGTATTTTACATCCAATCATTTTGAAATTTAGAATGGTAGAGTTTCTTGATCCATGAACCAAAACTACCGAATTTGAAGAAAATCGGTAGTGTTGGCTCCCATATATATGTTTCGTCCGATTTGGCCCTTTAGTCCTATAAAAGCTGTATTTTACATCCAATCGTTTTGAAATTTAGAATGGTAGAGTTTCTTGATCCATGAACCAACATTGTTGAATTTGAAGAAAATCGGTAAAGATTTAGCTATAGCTCCCATATATATGTTTCATCCGATTTGGCTCTTTAGATCCAATCGTTTTTATACCCTACACCACACTGTGGTACAGGGTATTATTGAAGTATAAAAGGTCCCAAAAGTAAATTTATGTAAACAATTTATACATGAATTTCAAAATTTGTATATCAGAGTTATTCAATATTTCGAGAGTGGTGTAGGGTATTATATAGTCGGCCCCGCCCGACTTTAGCCTTTCCTTACTGGTTTTTATTATATTTATTGCACAAAAAACCAAACAATTCATAACAAAATTAAAAATTCCATATTACAAATTCATCACTATTATGAGATGTGGAAATATTTGACACATATTTCGTGTACTAAAACGAAAAAAAAAACAAAACATTTATGCAAATATCGTTTAACACTGAGCTTTCAATTTCATGGTTGTTACTTTTATTTATGTAAAACATTTTGCACAACATATTTTGCATTCCACACATTATTATCCACACGAGATTATTTTTGACTACATATACCGCTCTTGAACAAAATGTTGAAGATTTATTTATGTCGAGTAATTTTATTTTTTGTTTCTCATGTATCAGCAAAAGAACAGCAAGCAATCTTGCGGTTGTATTTCCCAAAAAACATTTCATTATTCTAAATTTGGGAAATTATTGGGATAACCAAAAAACGATAATTTATTAATATTTTTTCTGTTGTAGTAACCAATTATTCGTTGCAATAATAATACAGTGCTACAGTCAAAAATAAATTCTGATGTGACAAAGTGGAGGTTGTAGGTCGCATTGAGTACAACAGGAAAAACTAAATTTTAAGTGTTGTATACCCTCAAAATCTCATTTTAGCGTTGAAAAACCGCTTTTTTTGACTTCTTGTACAAATCGATTTGTTAAACTCTTATTTTTCAACCGATTTTTGGTTACATAACGGCTGTTGAAAGAGGGGACATAGCCCTTTAAAAACATGTGCATATTATGGTACTTTAAGTTAAATACACAGAGCTACAGGCGTGTAAACTTGAAACTTACATAAATTTTCCCAATTTTTCATCTTTGATCGCGACGCATTGCAATATTTTATTAGCAATGGTGCTCTTTTTACATATCACTGTGAAAGTGTGTTTATTCTCAATTAAATTAAGTGAGATTTCACAGCAATCGGAGAAAAATTGCGTAAGTTAGGCGAATTTTTCAAGAAAAGAAAATTTCAATTGCTCTTTTGTATGGGGTTGCTACATGTACCTTATTACGCATATATATTATTATAACAGTGATACGAGTAGTTGTTATATTAGTGTTAATATGACGACACAGTCTGTTGTATTAATTTATTATTTCTAAAATATTTACAATATTTTTAAAAATGTTTGTTGGATCTACGACGCTTATAAGAAGAATCATCAGTTTCGCGTTGCAGAGACCAACAGTAATCAGCTATATAAATATTTACAATATTTTTAAAAATGTTTGTTGGATCTACGACGCTTATAAGAAGAATCATCAGTTTCGCGTTGCAGAGACCAACAGTAATCAGCTAACATTTTTATTTTATTTTTTCGTAAGAATCGCTGTTCAATTGAAGTCAACTCTTGATGAAACCTTTCACCCTGTTCGTCGCTGAATTTGCCGAGATTATCTGGGAAAAAACGTAAATGCGAATGCAAAAAATGGATTTTAATAGACATTCGGCACCCCATTACTTCGTAAGCTTTCAAGAATTACTTCACTCTCTCCGTATAATCACAGCTTCTCGTATTTCCTAAGAAATTGTAACATAAATCGATGAAGCTTAACCATGCTACTTTTTCGACCTGGTTTAGCTTGTTTGTAAATTCGTTGTCTCGCATAATTTTACGGATTTGTGGACCTATGAATATTCCTGCAAACAACAAAATATTTCAAATGAATCATGCAAATGAACACAAACGTTACCTTCTTCGATTTTCGCCTTGCTTAGCCTTGCAAAAAGGCTTCGCTGTCTCTTTTAAGACATTTAACAAACTGATTCATGTAGCCCAGTTTAAGGTGTAACGGAGGTAAAATAATTTGAACTGTTCCCTATTTGGAGAGGGGTGCGTAAAGGCCACTGCGTTTGCTGGTAGTGGTTCTGTGCACGACTATCCCATTCACAAATATAACATGGATGTTTTGTGTAACCTCCTTGCATTCCAAACAAGATCGTCAATACTTTTAAATCGGACACTATTTTCCATTGATGTTTGGCGTAATTGATAACCCTTAGAATTGTTGCCATAGTTTCGTAGGTTTCGCTCATGTCCGTAGCATACGCAACAGGTACTGATGGCAGCTGACTCCCATTGTGAAGCAATACAGCTTTCAAACCTTCGATAAACATTTATGTACATATCAAGTGCTAATTTTATATTTATGGTGTTCCCCAACTTATAAACCAATTGAACACTTACTCTTGCATGATCCATCTATAAATAATCTCCAGTCCTTTGGTTTGTGCTCGTGACCGAATATGCACATCTTTTTAAAGGGCTATGTCTCCTCTTTCAAAAACCGTTATGTAACCAAAAATCGGTTGAAAAATAAGAGTTTAACAAATCGATTTGTACAAGATGTCAAAAAAGCGGGGTTTCAACGCTAAAATTAGATTTTGAGGGTATACCACACTTAAAATTTTGTTTTTTCAGTTGTACTCAATGAGATCTACAACCTACACTATTTCGCATCAGAAGTTCCAGAGATGTTTTCAAATTTGTAGCAGTGTGTAATCTTTGGTCTATTGATACAATATATGTTGTCAAGAATAAAACAACTAACCGAGTGTCAAGGAAAAAAACAATCTCAATTCGGTTGATACAACCATCGATTTAGTTGCAAGCATTTTTATTTGATTGTATCCATGTTATTATTGTTGTTTCAACTATCTATCTATATATATAAAAGAGAGTGTCTGTTTGTGGTTTGTTTGTTTGTTTGTTTGTATGTTTGTTTGTTCCGTATAGACGTCTAAACGGCTAGACCGATCATCTTGAAATTTTCACAGAATGTACATGTGTAGGGGGTGCTGAAAATAGGGTACTTGAATTTTCGATATATCAAGTGGGCGTGGACCCGCCCATATGTGTCCAATTTTGATAATGAGAAAAATTTTTAGCTAGAGTGCTGAAATTTTGTGTGTATGCATTTAGTGGCAGATTATGTGAATTTTCCAAAAATGGGCGGAATCGGACCAATGGACGTGGCCCCGCCCATATAAGCCAAATTTTGAAATTGAGATATTTTGCACAATTTGTTAGCGAGAGTGCTGGAATTTTGTGTATATGTATATATGGTGGCAGTCTACGTGATTGGTCCAAAAATGGGCGGGATCGACCCAATGGGCGTGGCCCCGCCCACATAGACCAAATTTTAAAATTTTGATATCTTGCACAATTTGCCAGCGGGAGTGCTGCAATGTTGCGAATATGTATCTGGTGGCATTCTACGTAATTGGCCAAAAAATGGGCGGGATCGGACCAATGGGCGTGGCCCCGCCCATATAAGCCAAATTTTGAAATTGATATATCTTGAACAATTTGTTAGCTAGAGTGCTGTAATGATGTACATATTTATCTGGTGGCAGTCCACGTGATTGGTCCAAAAATGGGCCGGATCCGACCAATGGGCGTGGCACCGCCAATATAAGCCAAATTTTAAAAATGTGATATCTTGCACAATTTGTTGTCGAGAGAGCTGGAATTTTGTGCATATATCCGTTGGCGATCTACGCTATTGGTCCAAAAATGGGCGGGATAGGACCAATGGGCGTGGCCCCGCCCATATAAGCCAAATTTTGAAATTTAGATATCTTGCACAACTTATTAGAGATAGTGCTGTAATTTTGTGTATATGTGTCTGGTGGAAGCCTACGTGTTTGGTCTAAAAATGAGCGGGATCTGACCAAAGGGCGTGGCCCCGCCCATATAACCCAATATTGAGCTATCTTGCACAATTTAGTAGCGAGAATGCTGTAATTTTGTGTATATGTATCTGGTGGCAGTATACGTGATTAGTTAAAAAATGGGCGGGATCAGACTAATGGGCGTGGCCCCGTTCGTGTAAGCCACTTTTTGGAATTGAGATATCTTGCACAATTTGCTAGCGAGAGTGCTGCAATGTTGCGTATATGTATCTGGTGGCATTCTACGTAATTGGTCAAAAAACGGGCGGGATCGGACCAATGGGCTTGGCCCCGCCCATATAAGCCAAATTTTGAAATTGATATATCTTGCCCAATATGTTAGCGAGAGTGCTGGAATTTTGTGTATATGTATATGGTGGCAGTCTGCGTGATTGGTCGGAAAATGGGCGGGATCGGACCAATGGGCGTGGCACAGCCCATATTTTGATATATCTTGCAAGTATTATATAGGAAATACATGAACAAAAATGCTCGGTATGCGATAATTACAGCTGCTCACTCCAATACAATCGCAATATGATAATGTGATGCATGACCAATGAAACAAGAATTTGGAAATTTTATAAGTATACATTTCTATTTTCTGGACTTTCCACTGAATTCGGGTTTTTTTCGTTCAGTGAATTTATAACTAATACCAGTAAGGAAAGGCAGAAAGTCGGGCGGGGCCGACTTTATAATACCCTACACCTCCCTAACAATGCCATAAGGGTCATTGCGATAATAATTTGGAATAATTGGTAAATGTGGTGTGTGTGTGTATGTATATCTTATTTTGAACCGATAATCGCTAAATTAAGCAATATTCGTTCCTAAATTCAGAAACATTTTTCTGGAGAACTTTGTAATGATCGGAAGTAAAGTACAACTTCTATAGCGCTTTGTAACCAAATCTGGAGGAACATATATATGGAGGTTATATATAAATCTGAATCGATTTTCCTTGAATACTCATTCATGTAAAATAGAAACCTGTTTCTGTCGAAATTCGTACTGATCGGATATAAAACACAGTCTCTACAGCGCTTACATGTCAAATTGGGGGTAACATATATGTGGGGGCTATATCTAAATCTGAACCGATTTTCTCCGAATTTTGCGGTATTCCTTCATGTAATAAGAAACCTCTTTCTGCCGAATTTCTTACTGATCGGATATAAAATACAGTTTCTACAGCGCTTGAATTTCAAATCGGGGGTAACATATATATGGGGACTATATCTAAATCTGAACCGATTTTCTCCGAATTTGGCAGTATTCCTTCATGTAATAAGAAACCTCTTTCTGCCGAATTTCGTACTGATCGGATATAAAATGCAGTTTCTACAGCGCTAATTTTGACATGGGCAGCGAAGCGCACCGGGCTCAGCTATCTATATATATAAAAGAGAGTGTCTGTTTGTGGGTTTGTTTGTATGTTTGTTTGTTCCGTATACACGTCTAAACGGCTTGACCGATCATCTTGAAATGTTCACAGAATGTACATGTGTAGGGGGTGCTGATAATAGGGTACTTGAATTTTCGATATATCAAGTGGGCGTGGACCCGCCCATATGGGTCAAATTTTGGTATTGAGAAAAATTGTTAGCTAGAGTGCTGAAATTTTGTGTGTATGCATTTAGTGTCAGATTATGTGAATTTTCAAAAAATGGGCGTAATCGGACCAATGGGCGTGGCCCCGCCCATTCAAGCCAAATTTTGAAATTGAAATATTTTCCACAATTTATTAGCGAGAGTTCTGTAGTTTTGTGTATATGTATCAGGTGACAGTCTACGCGATTGGTCCAAAAATGGGCGGGATAGGACCAATGGGCGTGGCCCCGCCCATATAAGCCAAATTTTGAAATTTAGATATCTTTCGCAATTTGTTAGCGAGAGTGCTGCAATGTTGCGAATATGTATCTGGTGGCATTCTACGTAATTGGTCTAAAAACAAGTAAGAAAGTTTCAGTCGGGTAAACCGACTAAGGTATACCCTCACTTTGTGAGTAATGTAATATATAATATTACACCAATAAATCTGTCAATTTGTGTGGGAGGTACCAGAAGGGTATATATTTTTCGGTAAACAGTACATTCCTAAATACATTGCATTGTGCTGAACTATAAGCGTTTATGTGCACTGGTATATTAAAGTTACGAGCTATGTAATTTTGGTATGATTTGGTCATTTTGTGTGGGAGGTACAAAAAGGGGCGGGGTGATAACGCCCACTTTTTACAGGGCTATAGGCACTATAACAGCATTACACTGTACAAAATTTCAAGTATTTCTATGCACTGGTATTAAAGTTACAAGCCGTTGCTTTTGGTACGAAACGGTCCATTTGTGTGGGAGGTACCAAAAGGGGCTACACAATAATGCCCATTTTTTACCGGACTATAGGCGCTACAAAAACATTATACTGTAGAAAATTTCAAGCATTTTTATGCACTTGTATTAAAGTTATAAGCAGTTAAATTTTGATGCAAAATGGTCCATTTGTGTGGGAGGTGCCAAAACGGGCATGCCAACTTCACCCATTTTTCTCGAGTTAATAGCGACTAATATACTAATATTATGTGCAGAATTTCAAAAGATTCGAATAAGTAGTATAGAAGTTAT
Organism: Eudasyphora cyanicolor; assembly: GCA_963930755.1. Classification (NCBI taxonomy): domain Eukaryota; kingdom Metazoa; phylum Arthropoda; class Insecta; order Diptera; family Muscidae; genus Eudasyphora; species Eudasyphora cyanicolor. The sequence goes on along the minus strand of OZ005735.1, from coordinate 192,958,635 downwards.
TAAAGAATCAATATTTCACTAAATTTTAACCCTTTGTGTGGGAGGTACCAGAAGGAGTAGACCAATATGGCCCATCTTCGAACTCATCCGGAGATAGATCAAAATATTACCACGTACCAAATTTGAAGTCAATCGGTTACTCCTTTCGAGAGTTATCGTGCGCACCAGCCAGCAGACACACAGACAGACAGACAGACAGACAGACAGACGGACGGACATTGCTCATTCGACTTAAAATGACCCAAAACGGATTTCCTCCGAACATACTTAGGGTCTTAGATCACTCCCTCGATGTGTTACACTTTTTTCCGTAGCAAATGATATATACCCTCGTCACACTAAAGTGAGGGTATAATGAGCGGGATCTGACCAAAGGGCGTGGCCCCGCCCATATAACCCAAAATTGAGCTATCTTGCACAATTTAGTAGCGAGAATGCTGTAATTTTGTGTATATGTATCTGGTGGCAGTATACGTGATTGGTCCAAAAATGGGCGGGATCGACCCAATGGGCGTGGCCCCGCCCACATAGACCAAATTTTGATATCTTGCACAATTTGCTAGCGGGAGTGCTGCAATGTTGCGTATATGTATCTGGTGACAGTCCACGTGATTGTTCCAAATATTGGCGGGATCTGACCAATGGGCGTGCCACCGCCCATATAAGCCAAATTTTGAAATTGAATTATCTTGCTCATTTTGTTAGCGAGAGTGTTGAAATTTTGCGTATATGTATCTGGTAGCAGTCTACGTGATTGGCTTACAAATGGGCGGGATAGGACCAGTGGGCGTGGCACAGCCCATATTTTGATATATCTTGCAAGTATTATATAGGAAATACATGAACATAAATGCTCGGTATGCGATAATTACAGCTGCTCACTCCAATACAACCGCAATATGATAATGTGATACATGACCAAAGAAACAAGAATTTGGAAATTTTATAAGTATACATTTCTATTTTCTGGACTTTCCACTGAATTCGGTATTTTTTCATTCAGTGAATTTATTACTACATAATACCACTAAGGAAAGGAAAGTCGGGCGGTGTCGACTATATAATACCCTACACCTCCCTAACAATGTGATAAGGGTCATTGCGATAATAATTTGGAATAATTGGTAAATGTGGTGTGTGTGTATGTATATCTTATTTTGAACCGATAATCGCTAAATTAAGCAATATTCGTTCCTAAATTGAGAAACATTTTTCTGGAGAACTTTGTAATGATCGGAAGTAAAGTACAACTTCTATAGCGCTTTGTAACCAAATCTGGAGGAACATATATATGGAGGTTATATATAAATCTGAATCGATTTTCCTTGAATACTCATTCATGTAAAATAGAAACCTGTTTCTGTCGAATTTCGTAGTGATCGGATATAAAACACAGTCTCTACAGCGCTTACATGTCAAATTGGGGGTAACATATATATGGGGGCTATATCTAAATCTGAACCGATTTTCGCGGAATTTGGCAGTATTCCTTCATGTAATAAGAAACCTCTTTCTGCCGAATTTCGTACTGATCGGATATAAAATACAGTTTCTACAGCTCTTGCATGTCAAATCGGGGGTAACATATATATGGGGGCTATATCTAAATCTGAACCGATTTTCTGCGAATTTGGCAGTATTCCTTCATGTAATAACAAACCTCTTTCTGTCGAATTTCGTACTGATCGGATATAAAATACAGTTTCTACAGCGCTAATTTTGACAAGGGCAGCGAAGCGCACCGGGCTCAGCTAGTTTATATATAAATACAACCGACACATGGTGTAGGCAATATACTTTTTGTTGCTAGTACTATTTTTTTAATGTTACAATCGAATTCCAATCAATTATTTTCCTGTGTGTACTTTAAGGTGGGTCTAGCTCTAATATTTTGGGGTGTTACAAACATCTGGCCCAACACAAATTTATAATACCCTGTACCACATAGTGGTGTACTGCATAATTAATGTACGAGTATGTATATTTGTTGGTTTCTTCTTGATGATGATGAAGATGATAATTTTTGATAGAAATATTCCTGTATCAACAAAGAATGAGCGATGTTGATTAAGTGGGTGTGGCTCCGACCACATGACTCCCTTTTTGAAGACGAAATAAATGTAGAAGCAACACTAATCGTCGTATGGGTGTACTTGACAGCACTGCTTGTGGCTCTAAAGAAAAATGGCGATAACAGAAAAGCGGGAGAGGCCCCGCCAACACATTGAAAAAAAGATATCTGGAGAACAATATGACCAATTGCCTTCATATATGATATGAATGTATTTGAGAGATGATATTCACTATCGTAAAAATACACTACAAGTATTTTTTCCGAAAATGTTTGGGATTTTACTGACAGAATTTGCAAGGAAAAGTAATAAACATTAATGTTTAATATTGTTTTCATTTTTTGCTTTATTCATATTATTTTTACACGGGGGAAATCGCTGTTTTTCATATGTTTGAATTCCAAAAATATACATTTTGAACAGAAATTTTTAAATATTATATATTTTTGAACAAATACATTTTATTTTAAATCAATAAAATTTGTTTCGAACGCATTTATATTAATATATTACAACAAAATATATTTCCAAACTAATTTTCTTACATAAAATATATAAAGGAAATTATTGTTAAGGGATTTCTTCAAACATATTTGTTTAAAAAAGGTTTTCAAAACTTTGAAGATTTTTCGAATTTTATTTCTAATATTTCATTGACTTCGAGTTATACTCTGCAATTTAAAGTAACAGACATATCAATAACTTCTGTTTTAAAGCAGTAACAGTTAGTTTTTATTTAAGTCATCATTTGCAAGATTATACGATTTTGTTCATAAATAAATTTTATAAACTATGAAAATTACTAAAAAATAATGTAGAATTGCTGAAAAACATATAACTTGTCTTAAAATTAAGTTATTGATATATTTATTTTATTTTATTTTATTTTATTTTATTTTGTTTTATTTTATTTTATTTTATTTTATTTTATTTTATTTTATTTTATTTTATTTTATTTTATTTTATTTTATTTCATTTCATTTTATTTCATTTCATTTCATTTCATTTCATTTCATTTCATTTCATTTCATTTCATTTCATTTCATTTCATTTCATTTCATTTCATTTCATTTCATTTCATTTCATTTCATTTCATTTCATTTCATTTTATTTTATTTTATTTTATTTTATTTTATTTTATTTTATTTTATTTTATTTTATTTTATTTTATTTTATTTTATTTTATTTTATTTTATTTTATTTTATTTTATTTTATTTTATTTTATTTTATTTTATTTTATTTTATTTTATTTTATTTTATTTTATTTTATTTTATTTTATTTTATTTTATTTTATTTTATTTTATTTTATTTTATTTTATTTTATTTTATTTTATTTTATTTTATTTTATTTTATTTTATTTTATTTTATTTTATTTTATTTTATTTTATTTTATTTTATTTTATTTTATTTTATTTTATTTTATTTTATTTTATTTTATTTTATTTTATTTTATTTTATTTTATTTTATTTTATTTTATTTTATTTTATTTTATTTTATTTTATTTTATTTTATTTTATTTTATTTTATTTTATTTTATTTTATTTTATTTTATTTTATTTTATTTTATTTTATTTTATTTTATTTTATTTTATTTTATTTTATTTTATTTTATTTTATTTTATTTTATTTTATTTTATTTTATTTTATTTTATTTTATTTTATTTTATTTTATTTTATTTTATTTTATTTTATTTTATTTTATTTTATTTTATTTTATTTTATTTTATTTTATTTTATTTTATTTTATTTTATTTTATTTTATTTTATTTTATTTTATTTTATTTTATTTTATTTTATTTTATTTTATTTTATTTTATTTTATTTTATTTTATTTTATTTTATTTTATTTTATTTTATTTTATTTTATTTTATTTTATTTTATTTTATTTTATTTTATTTTATTTTATTTTATTTTATTTTATTTTATTTTATTTTATTTTATTTTATTTTATTTTATTTTATTTTATTTTATTTTATTTTATTTTATTTTATTTTATTTTATTTTATTTTATTTTATTTTATTTTATTTTATTTTATTTTATTTTATTTTATTTTATTTTATTTTATTTTATTTTATTTTATTTTATTTTATTTTATTTTATTTTATTTTATTTTATTTTATTTTATTTTATTTTATTTTATTTTATTTTATTTTATTTTATTTTATTTTATTTTATTTTATTTTATTTTATTTTATTTTTTTTTTTTTTATTTTTTTTTTATACCCTCACTTTAGTGTGACGAGGGTATATATCATTTGCTACGAAAAAAAGTGTAACACATCGAAGGAGTGATCTAAGACCCTAAGTATGTTCGGCGGATATTCGTTTTGGGTTATTTTAAGACGAATGAGCAATGTCCGTCCGTCTGTCTGTCTGTCTGTCTGTCTATCTGTCTGTCTGTCTGTCTGTGTGTCTGCTGGCTGGTGCGCACGATAACTCTCGAAAGGAGTAACCGATTGACTTCAAATTTGGTACGTGGTAATATTTTTTTCTATCTCCGGCTAAGTTCGAAGATGGGCCATATTGGTCCACTCCTTCTAGTACCTCCCCCACAAAGTGTTAAAATGTTGTGAAATATTGAATCTTTAATAACTGCTATACTACTTATTAGAATCTTCTGAAATTCCACACATAGCATTAGTTTATTAGTCGCTATCAACTCGAGAAAAATGGGCCATGTTGCTACGCCCCTTTTGGTACCTCCCACACAAATGCACCATTTTGCACCAAAAGTTAACAGCTTATAACATTAATAACAGTGTATAAAAAAACTTGAAATTTTGTACAGTATTATACTTTTATATTGCCTACAGTCAAGGGAAAAATTGGCGTTGTTGCCACCCCCTTTTTGGTACCTCCCACACAAAGGTACCTCTTTGCACCAAAAGTTAACAGCTTATAACATTAAAACCAGTGTATAAAAATACTTGAAATTTTGTACAGTGTAATGTTTTTATAGTGTATATAGCCCTGTGAAAAATGGGCGTTATCGCCACGCCCCTTTTTGTACCTCCCACACAAAATGCCCAAATCATACCACAATTTAATATCTCATAACGTTTTTAACAGTGCACATAAATGCTTATAATTCGGCACAGTGCAATGAATTTAAAGTATCTAATGTTCAGCGAAAAATAGGTGTATTTGATAAACCCCTTCTGGTACCTCCCACACAAATTGACAGAATAATTCGAGTAATATTCAATATTACATTACTCACAAAGTGAGGGTATACCTTAGTCGGTTTACCCGACTGAAACTTTCTTACTTGTTATTTATTTATTTCGATATCTAGCACAACAAGGAACATTCCTTATTAATGACTGTGCTAGTAGCTTTGGTTACAGTATTTATATAATTTGAAAAATAATGTAAATTAAATTAACGAAAATAAAATATTGAAAAGAAAAATTTTATACTTAAATTTAAATTTGCGAGATTTGTATTTTATATGATACCCTTTTATAAGGAGATTAATATTTATTAGTTAAGTAGATTTGATACTTATTTTTGAATTTATTTGCATTTTCCTAAAAAATAAAAATATTTGTTTCGTAAATACGAGTATGTAATAGTCCAAAATAAGAAATATTAAAATGGAAACAAAGATTTGTTTAGAACAACATCTTCCCAAATATTAAATATTTCTACGTGCCGAATATAGTATATTTCTAGTGTTCCCACAAACATTTCTATATTTCAACCAGAATATGTTTGGGCAAAATACTACAGATGCGATTTTTTTTCAGCGTGTATTTGGTCTCTCAAGGATTACAGTACGTCATTTGTAATACTGAAGAAGAATTGAATGAAGATGCAATTGCTGTGCAATTACATTTATGAATAGTCATGTTCCAGTGAGTTTCTAATTGGTAAAGGAAAATATTCTTTACTTAAGACATCTTCGATATTTGCTCTGAAATTTGAAATCAAAAACATTATACAATTTTTACAAAAACCATTAGATTTTTTCACATAATGAAACATATTTGAATTTAATAAATGATTTTAATACCGGGTTTTCCAATAGGGATGATATGATTTTGAATTGACGTTTCGGCCATTTGTAATATGTCATTTGTTTTTCATTGTATTCAGTAGTGTTTACAATTTCATCACGGAGAGATAAACGCAAGAACAACGTTTACAAATTATTATCAAAATAATCTTTCTCCACTTGCAACATTTCGTGCGCTAAGTCAATTTTTTTTAATCCAAAAAAAACACTTTCCAGTCGAGCAATGAGCAATATTTTAGCTCACGTTAAGAGCTATCTTTTTGTCATTGACCGATTGTCAATGACACCGTGTTATCATATTTATCATTATATAAATATGATAACACGGTGTGTGCACAAAAATGTATCCTCGATGAAAATAACGTACTGCGCATAATTTTGACCCGCTAATTCGAATGGCATTAGCCGTTTTTTCTGTGACATCGCGTTTTCGAGATATATAGCCACAAAGTTTGCTGGGTAAACAAAGAGGTTAGAAAATTCAAACACAATTTTAGTATCGAAAACTTCGGAATAGATGTTCCATGTCAAATAATGTAAGAAAGGAGACACTTCAATAAGTATTTCTTCCACAATACCCTTCCACAAATTTAACTTTGTTCTCAATTGTTTAAAGATAACCGGGGCCGAATATATAATACCCTACACCTCCCTCCCTCCCTTTCGATAAAAATTTGGAATAATTGGTAAATGGGTAGGAACACATTATCTAATTTTGAACCGATAATCGCTAAATTGAGCAATATTCGTTCCTAAATTGAGTAACATCTTTCTGGAAATTTTTAATGATCGGAAGTAAAGTACAACTTCTATAGCGCTTTGATACCAAATTAGGAGGTTATATATAAATCTGAACCGATTTTCCCTGAATACTCATTCATGTAAAAATACCTCTTTCTATAGAATTTCGTACTGATCGGATATAAAATACAGTCTGCACAGCGCTTACGTGTCAAATCGGGGTAACATATATATGGGGGCTATATATAAATCTGAACCGATTTTCTCCGAATTTGGCAGTATTCCTAAATGTAATAAGAAACCTATTTTTGCCGAATTTCGCACTGATCGGATATAAAATAACATTTTTACAGCGCTTACATGCCAAATCGGGGAAACGTATATATGGGGGCTATATCTAAATCTGAACCGATTTTAACCAAATTCAATGGAGATTGTCCTTGGGCCAAAAAAAAGATATGTGTAAAGTTTCGTTGATATGGGACCATAATTGCGACCTATACTTTGATTACAAGAATACATGCACAGACAGACAGACGGACATAGCTAAATCCACTCAGAAAGTGATAATAAGTCGATCGGTGTAATAAACGATGGGTCTATTTCTTCTCCTTTTGGGTGTTATATACAAATGCACAAAGTTGTAATACCCTGTACCACAGTGTGGTGTAGGGTATAAAAAACATTGGGTTGCCATAAAAGTGTTTCGTGGGTCCTATAGTGCCTTTTTACAAGGAATCTTTTTGTCGAATACATATCCCAAAAAATCCATCCATGAATTGTCTCCTTTCTTTCATTCTTTGAAAATTGTTCCTAAATTTACTAAACCTTCATTTACCCAGCAAACTTTGTGGATAACTATCTATTTAAAATGCCACTGGGTTGCCATCAAAGAGTACTGTGGGGACCTATATTTATTTCTTACAAGGAATATTTTGTCGAAAACATTACCCAAAAAATCCATCGATTTCTCTGGATTTTGATATAACTGTCACTTTTGAAGGTTTTATTCTTTGACATTTGACAAGTAAAAACTACGCCATTACTGAAAATGGAACGATTCAACAACGCATTGAAATTATTAAAATTCAAAAAATCGAAAATCATCGAAAAATCATCTTGACTGATGAGACCCATTTCCGGCGGTGTCATCATCTATCGAGAGATGATTAATGATTTTGTATGGTCGGAATTGGATGGTATTGATCTGGACAACGTTTACTTTCAACAAGACGGTGCTACACAAGCAACGAAACTATTGCTCTGTTACGGAAAAAGTTTTCGGACCGTGTTATCTCTCGAAGAGGTGATCACAATTGGCCACGGAGATCTTGTGATTTAACACCTTGTGGCCCTTCCTTTGGGGCCACGTGAAAGATAAGATCTACGCCAACAGCCCAGCATCGATTCAAGACCTCAAAGATAGAATTCGTGAAGCTATCGAGGACATAGGGCAGGCATTTTGCGATTTGGTTATGGAAAATTTAATGAAAAGAATATGGTCCTGTAAGCGTGGTTGTGGTGGCCATTTGGCTGATGTCGTTTTTCATTATTAACGGCATACCTTCCTCTTTATTATGAAAAAAACATCCGATCATTTATCTCAAAAAATGGCATTTTTCTTTGAATATTAAAATAACACCTCTTGTTGGAAAACCCTTTATAATGAACAACATGCTCGTCTGTATGTATGGATGTGGTATATATGTAGGTAGACTCTTACCTTGGATAATTGATAACATTCAAACAATACGTTTTACCCGCCAAAGCACACCAAAGTTTCTTTCCTCCCTCTCCAGAATATGGCAGTAGTTCTACCGTTTCAGCTTTACATATTAAACTGGTTGAAAAAATTGATAACTGCAGCGGAAGCAAAAATAACGATGAATGTTTTAAAATTTCAAAAGTTCTGCGGAAATTTCCATGTTTCCTACCACAAATGTTTGGCGCATACTTACCACAACACAGCAAAGTAGAAAACTGAAGAGTTTCATTTTGCGAAAATATTTATTATTTCTAAAATTTTTGTTTGTTAGTTAAAGTTTTTAAAATGTATAAGTAAGTGAGTAATAGATTTGCCTAATAAGCAGTTTGATGTTTCTCGTTCGGGTCGAGTATGTGGACTGTCTTGGAACTATAAATTTGTGCAGTGTATACTAGGCATTTATTAAGAGTAGTGGCTTACAGTTCTGTTTGGAATTATAGCACAAACCATAAAGCAATAAATTAAGAATACACGTAAGAAAGTTCAGACGGGTAAACCGACTAATGATTCCCCTTACCTTGAGTCTCAAAAAATTATTAGTAAATTTATTTATTTTTAGTTTTATTTAAATTATTTTAAATTTAAATTGCATTTAATATCTTTAAAGTATGTACCGGTATTAAAGTTAAAAGCTTTTGGTACAAAATGGTCCATTTGTGTGAGAAGTACCAAAAGAGGCGTCCCAATACAGTCACTTTTCACTGGGCTCTAGGTACTATAAAAGCATTACACTGTACAAAATTTCAAGTATTTGTATGCACAGGTATTAAAGTTATAAGCTGGTAAATTTTGGTTCAAAATGGCACATTTTTGTGGGAGGTACCAAAAGGAGCGTGGCAATAATGCCCATTTTTCTGGAGGCAATAGTGTCTAATAAACTAATAGTATGTGTAGAATTTCAGAGGATTCAAATAAGAAGTATGAAAGATATTAAATAATCAATATTTCACTAAAAGTTAACCCTTTGTGGGGGAGGTACTAGAAGGAGTGGACCAATATGGCCCATCTTCAAACTTAGAAGGAAATAGAGAAAAATATTACCGCATACCAAATATGAAGTCAATCGGTTACTCATTTCGAGAGTTATCGTGCGGACAAGCCAGCAGACAGACAAAAAGACAGACTGCTCAAATGACTTAAAATGTCCCAAAACGGATTTCCGCCGAACATATTTAGGGTCTTGGGTCACTCCTTCGATGTGTTACTCTTTTGGGTCGTAGAAAATGATATATACCCTCCTCTCTAAGGTGAGGGGATAACAAGCAAAACCAGTATGGAGTGGCTAAAGTCGGGTGGGGTTGATAACCTACATGATAACCTACACCACTCTAGTAAGATTGGATAACAATGAAATATCCAATGTTAACTTAAACTCAAATTTGTTTATACATTTTACATTTGATACGTTCCTCTGTAGCCAAATTGGACGATACATATATATGGGAGCTGTAACTAACTCTGAACAAATTTTTTTTCAAATTGAGCAATGTTGATCCATCGATCGGAAACTCTACCATGGCAAATTTCAAAACTATTGGATGTAAACTACAGCTTCTATAGGGATAAAGAGCCAAATCGGATGAAACCTATATATATTGGAGCTATATTTAAATCTTAACTGATTTTCTTAAAATTGAGCAGTGTTGGTCCATGTATCAAAAAACTCGACCATGCTAAATTTCAAAGCAATTAGATGTGAAATACAGTTTCTGTAAGACTAAAGGGCCAAATTGTAAGAAATATATATAATGGAGCTACATCTTAAATTGAACGGATTTTCATCAAATTGATTTTCTTCCATGCTAAATTTCAAAATAATTAAATGTTAAATGCAGCTTCTATAGGTCTAAAGGTCAAAATCGGATGAAACGTATATATTGGAGCTATCTCTAAATCTGAACGGATTCAAATTCGGCAATGTTGGTTCATGGACCATGAAACTCTACCATGCTAAATTTCTGAACAGTTGGATGTAAAATACAGCTTCTATAGGGCTAAAGGGTCAAATCGGACGAAACGTATATATGTACATATGTATATAGCTTAAATCTAAATCTGATCCGATTTTCTCCAAATTCAGGGATCTTTACAGGTACGAAAGACTTCTAATTGCAAAATTTCAGCAGGATCAGAGTGAAATTGCGACCTGTACTCAACGAACAACATACGATGGACAGACGGACGGATGGGGGGCTATATCTTAATCTGAAACGTTTTCCACTAAATTCAGAAGTCTTTATTAATGGGTAAAGAGATTTGTCTCTGCCAATTATTACCTCGATCTGGTGTAAAATACACCTTCTGTAGTCCTTAGAATCGAAATCGAAAGGAACATATATATGGGGGCTATATCTAAAACTGAACCGATTTCAACTAAATTGACTAGTATTTATTAATGACTGAAGATACTTCAATCTGTCAATTTTTTTCTTGATCTGATTTAAAATACAGTTTTTATAGCACTTAGATGTCAAATAGGAAGGAACATATATATGTGGGCTATATCTAAATCTGAACCGATTTCCACCAAATAACGTAGTCTTTATTAATTGGTAAAGAGATTTAGCTCTGGCAATTTTTACCTCGACCTGGTGTAAAATAGGCCTTCTATAGTCCTTAGATCTCAAATCGGAGGAAAGTATATATAGGGCTATGGCTTAACCTAAACCGATTTTCATCAGTTTCAGGGATCGTTCCTGGGCCAAAAAAGAGAACTGTGCTAAATTTCATCACGATCGCACCATAAATACGACATGCACTTAGATTACAACGATACATCTACAGACGGACAGACATCTACAGACAGGAAGGACCAAATGACATGGTTAAATCGACTCAGGAAGTAATGTCAAGTCGATCAGTATAATAAACATGGGTCTATGGGTATTACAAAAGTTTTCTATAATATATCCTAAAATAGATTTTGCCAATCATACATACACACAGAATACAGTTTAGTTGCCTCAACCGAATTATTTGCCAACAGAATTTTGGTAGTTGTGTCTACTATAATGCGATTCCATCAGGACAACTAACATGTTGGTTGTGGTATAGTTATGATTTCATGTTGACAAAAGTCATGTTTGGTTGCGGCAACTACGAAAATGGTGACTAAAATTATCTGTTGTATGTTGCCACAACCAACTGTTTCGGTTGTTCTGACAAGTTGTCAGTCATATACTATCGACAATTAATTAAAAACAGTTTTCATTAACTTTTATTTTATTTATTGAATAAAAAACCAAACAATTCACAACTAAAATAAAAATCTCGTATTACAAATTCATCACTATTATGAGATGTAGAAATATGTAACACAAATTTTAGTACACGAAAAAAAAACGCAAAACTTGTATACAAATATCGCTTAACCCTGTGCTTCCAATTCCAATGATTGTTGCTTTTATTTTTATACCCTACACCATACTGTGGTACAGGGTATTATAACATTGTGCATTTTTTTGTAACACCCAAAAGGAGAAGAAATAGACCCATCGTTTATTATACCGATCGACTTAGAATCACTTTCTGAGTTGATTTAGCTATGTCCGTCTGTCTGTCTATCCGTCTGTCTGTCTGTCCGTCTGTCTGTCCGTCTGTGCATGTATTCTTGTAATCAAAGTACAGGTCGCAATTATGGTCCGATCTCGACGAAACTTTACACATATCTTTTTTTTGGCCCAAGGACGATCCCTATTGAATTTGGTTAAAATCGGTTCAGATTTAGATATAGCCCCCATATATATGTTACCCTTATTTGACATGTAAGCGCTGTAAAAACTGTATTTTATATCCGATCAGTGCGAAATTCGGCAGAAAGAGGTTTCTTATTACATGAAGGAAAACTGCCAAATTCGGAGAAAATCGGTTACGATTTAGATATAGCCCCCATATATATGTTACCCCCGATTTCATATGTAAGCGCTGTAAAAACTGTATTTTATATCCGATCAGTATGAAATTCGTCAGAAAGAGGTTTCCTATTGAATGAACACTTTTAAATTTGGAAGAAATCGGTTCAGATTTAGATATAGCCCCCATATATACGTTACCCCCGATTTGACATGTGAGCACTGTAAAAATGTTATTTTATATCCGATCAGTGCGAAAGCCGGCAAAAAGAGGTCTCTTTATACATAAGGAATACTGCCAAATTCGGAGAAACTCGGTTTAGATTCAGATTAACACCCATATATATGTTACCCCCGATTTGACCAAGGACGATCCCTATTGAATTTGGTTAAAATCGGTTCAGATTTAGATATAGCCCCCATATATATGTTAGCCCTGATTTGACATGTAAGCGCTGTAAAAACTGTATTTTATATCCGATCAGTGCGAAATTCGGAAGAAAGAGGTTTCTTATTACATGAAGGAATACTGCCAAATTCGGAGAAAATCGGTTCGGATTTAGATATAGCCCCTATATATATGTTACCCCCGATTTGACATGTAAGCGCTGTAGAGACTGTATTTTATATCCGATCAGTACGAAATTAGACAGAAGGAGGTCTTTTTACATGAATGAGTATTCAGAGAAGATCGGTTCAGATTTATATTAAAGCTCCATATATATGTTCCTCCTGATTTGGTATCAAACCGCTATAGAAGTTGTATTTTACTTCCGATCATTAAAATTTTCCAGAAAGATGTTTCTCAATTTAGGAACGAATATTGCTTAATTTAGCGATTATCGTTTCAGAATTAGATAATATATTTCTACCCATTTACCAATTATTCCAAATTATTATGGCAATGACCCTTATCGCATTGTTAGAGAGGTGTAGGGTATTATATAGTCGGCCCCGCCCGACTTTCTGCCTTTCCTTACTGGTTTATTTATGTAAAACATTTTGCACAATATATTCTGCATTCCACACGAGATTTTTTTTGACTACATATACTGCTCTTGAACAAAATATTGAATATAAATTAATGTCGAGTAATTTTATTTTTTGTTTGTCATGTATCAGCAGAAGAACAGCAACCAATCTTTCGATTGTATTTCCCAAAATACATTTAATTATTATAAATTTGGGAAATTATTGGGATAACAAAAAAAGGTTTATTTATTAATATTTTTTCTGTTGTAGTAACCAATTATTCGTTGCCATAATAATCTTTGTTCTATTGAAACAATTTTTGTTGTCAAGAATAAAACATTGGTTGTCACAACCAAAAATCGACCATATGGTACTATAACAAAAGTTTAAAATTGGTTACCACAACTAATCGAGTGTCAATGAAAAAAAAAAGTTGCAAGCATTTTTATATGATCGTATCCATGTTATTATTATTGTTTCAACTATTTATATATAAATACAACCGGCACACGGTGTATGCAACAGATTTTTTGTTGCTAGTACTATTTATACCCTACACCACACTGTGGTACAGGGTATTATAACTTTGTGCATTTGTTTGTAACACCCAAAAGGAGAAGAAATAGACCCATTGTTTATTATACCGATCGACTTAGAATCACTTTCTGAGATGATTTAGCTATGTCCGTCTGTCTGTCTGTCTGTGCATGTATTCTTGTAATCAAAGTACAGGCCGCAATTATGGTCCGATCTCGACGAAACTTTACACATATATTTTATTTGGCCCAAGGACGATCCCTATTGAATTTGGTTAAAATCGGTTCAGATTTAGATATAGCCCCCATATATATGTTACCACAGATTTGTCATGTAAGCGCTGTAAAAACTTTATTTTATATCCGATCAGTGCGAAATTCGGCAGAAAGAGGTTTCTTATTACATGAAGGTATACTGCTAAATTCGGAGAAACTCGGTTTAGATTTAGATATAACACACATATATATGTTACCCCCGATTTGACATGTAAGCGCTGTAAAAACTGTATTTCATATTCGATCTGTATGAAATTCGTCAGAAAGAGGTTTCCTATTATATGAATGAACACTTTTAAATTTGGAAGAAATTGGTTAAGATTTAGATATAGCCCCCAGATATACGTTACCCCCGATTTGACATGTGAGCGCTGTAAAAATGTTATTTTATATCCGATCAGTGCGAAAGTCGGCAAAAAGAGGTTTCTTTCTACATGAAGGAATACTGCCAAATTCGGAGAAAATCGGTTCGGATTTAGATATAGCTCCCATATATATGTTACCCCCGATTTCACATGTAAGCGCTGTAAAAATGTTATTTTATATCCGATCAGTGCGACATTCGGCAAAGAGAGGTTTCTTATTACATGAAGGAATACTGCTAAATTCGGAGAAACGCGGTTTAGATTTAGATATAACACCCATATATATGTTACCCCCGATTTGACCTGTAAGCGCTGTAAAAACTGTATTTTATATCCGATCAGTACGAAATTCGACAGAAGGAGGTCTTTTTACATGAATGAGTATTCAGGGAAGATCGGTTCAGATTTATACAAGCTCCATATATATGTTCCTCCTGATTTGGTATCAAACCGCTATAGAAGTTGTATTTTACTTCAGATCATTAAAATTTTCCAGAAAGATGTTTCTCAATTTAGGAACGAATAGTGCTTAATTTAGCGATTATCGTTTCAGAATTACACTGATAGAAAAAGCTTCGTCATGACGACGAATTTGTACATCATCACGATTATTTTTTCGTCAAAAGTCAGCTAACGTACGGAATAATCCTCTTAATGAATTTGTTCGTCACCATGACGAATTTCTGTTTCCAAAAACTTTCGTCCTCAGGATGATCGATTCATCACCACGACGAACCCCATTCATCACCACGACGAACCCGATTCATCATCATGACGAACCCCATTCATCATCACGACGAATAGCATTCATCACCACGACGAACTCTATTCATCACCATACTGAACTCCATTCATCACCACGACGAATCCCTTTCATCATCACGACGAATCCCATTCATGACCACGACGAATTCATGTCCACGACTATTTAAATTTTAAAAATTCCAATAAATGTTCTTCTAGTTGAAACCATTTAAATAATATGGAAAATAAAATTATTTGACTGCATTGCTATTTCAGTTGTGAATATTCGTTTCGAGACGCAGTTCTTATCAGGTAAGGCTGAAATCAAACAAACGAGAAGTATTCATTACTTCTGCTATTTTATATCAAAAACATTCACATCAAGTACTGTATTTGCCAACAGACCACTAGCAGAAATGTTTCACACTTATACAGCTTGTCTAGCTGCATGTACGAGTATGCATGTGTTTGATGTTTTGTTAAACAAACATCAGTTACGCCGTGCCAGTGCGGTTTGTTTGAACCAAACGGTGCTGCGTGGAACACACACGTGGGCGAACACACGTCTTACTTTGTTTTGCTGTAGGAGTTGACGTTGCCGTAAAGGGCGATTAAGTCGATCGTTCTCATGATGAATGGATAATCTTATTGGCGAACGGTGTTCGTCATTAATTATTAGATTTTTTAAATTGATCTTTTACAACAAATTATTTAACTAAGGTAATCAGAACGCATACAGAACAGTACATTTAAGCAGAAACTATAATTTGATTGCTTCGTTTGATCATATATTCAGCAAAATGGCCAAATAAATCTTTTCGTCGTGGGAATGAAACCTTATCGTTTTCTCGACGAATTTCGAAATCACCAAAAACATGACTTGATGGTCGTGTTCGTTCTATTGACGTACAAAAACATCGCATGTACGAAACTTTTCGTCACCAGTACGAAGATATATTGACGAAACTGATTCGTCATGGTGACGAACGGTTTTTCTATCAGTGTAGATAATATGTTTCTACCCATTTACCAATTATTCCAAATTATTATGGCAATGACCGTTATCGCATTGTTAGGGAGGTGTAGGGTATTATATAGTCGGCCCGCCCGACTTTCTGCCTTTCCTTACTGGTTTTTTATTGTTAATATCGAATTCCAACCAATTATTTTCCTGGGTGTATATGTGTGTGGCTATATCTAAATCTGAACCGATTGTCCCCAACTTAGGCAGTATTAGTATCTAAATTAAAAAAATTCTTTCTGCCAAATGTTGCAATGATCGAAAGTAAAGTACAACTTCTATAGCGCTTTGATACCATATCGTATCGTTGATGCCGAATATCGTACTGATGGAATACGAGTAAAAAAAACATTTTACATAACGCTTACATGTCACATCGGGTGTATCATATATATGGGAACTATATCTAAATCCGAACCGATTATCTCTGAATTTTGCGTTGTTTATTTTTATAATAATAAAACTCTCTCTGTCGAATTTTATACTAATCGGATATAAAATACGGTTTCTACATTGCTTAAATGTCGAATCGCGTGTACCATATATATGGGGGCTATATCTAAATCTGAACCGATTTTGCACATATTTTTCCGTGTTCATTCGTGTAATTAGAAACCTCTTTGTGGCGAATTTCGTACGGATCGGATATAAAATGCAGTTTCTACAGCGCTTACAAGTAAACATGTGGGTAACATATATATGGGGGCTATATCTAAATCTGAGCCGACTTGCCTCAAATTTAGTATTATCTTATACAACGATACATTAAATCGACTCTGTAAGTGATTACAAGTCGATCGGTATAATAAACGATGGGTCTATTTATTCTTCTTTTGGGTGCTACAAACAAATGCAGAAACTCCTAATACCCCGGACCACAGTGTGGTGTGGGGTATAAATATGTATAGATATTTTATTACAATGTTATCGCTGCCAAAACAGGTTAGAAAACAAACAAATAATCTTACAATAAACTGTGCTAGAATTGCGAGCAGCTTTGTAGGGAATTCCTTTTTGTGGCGCTAGCTGTCTTAATGGTGATAAGAAATTTAAACAGAAAGTAAATTGAAAAAATTTCATTACTTAAGTTCATAGTAAAACGGCAGACTGTCAATACAATTTATTTCAATTTACTGAATGAAATTACGCTGAACATCGGGTTTTTCCATTCATCGTCATTATGGGGATTTCTGAACGGGAACAGAAAGCGTGTCACGGCGCAAACGGATTACAGTGGGGTAATTTGAAATGCAGATAAGTCGGTCATTTCAAGTGTTATTTACATTTTTTGTTTTACTTACCTCACCGAGACGAAGCAATGCGGAATTTTATTATTCACTTTTTAATATTGGTATTGGAAAAAAATCAGCATCTGAAAAATTAAACAAGTAAAAGCGTTAAGTTCGGCCATGCCGAATCTTATATACCCTTCACCATGGATTGCATTCAATTGTATTTATTACTGAAAAAATCTTTGGATATGGAGCAAATCATGTTTTTGTTTAAGTAAATTATTAAAATAAGGAACGCTGCAATTTTTAGTTAAATTTTATGCCGCGAATTATTTTGCCAATTCTGGCCAAAATAAAATACCCTCCACAATAGACCTCCTATTCTATTCATTTTGTCACTCCGTTTGTAACACCACTACATATTGATCTGAGACCCCATAAATTAAATATATTATTAATCGTCGTTAAATTCTAAGACGATTTAGCCATGTCCGTCCGTCCGTCTCTTGTAATCACGCTACAATCTATAAGACTTGAGCTACACGCTGAAAAAAAATCGCTTCTGTAGTATATTGTCCCAAACATATTCGGCTTGAAACATATATATGTTTAGGGTACACTCTAAATATATAATATTTGGTACACACAAATATTAAATATTTGGGAAGGTGTTGGTCTAAACAAATCTTTGTCTCCATCCTAATATTTTTTATTAGGGCATATTTTTTCGTAACAAAGATTTATTTGCATTTAAGTTTTCAGAAAATATATCGATACCTTAAAAACGTTAAGTTTCTAAGGATTCAAAGTTAATTTTTTTAATGTTTATAAAAATATTTTATAATTGAATTCGTATAATATTAAAACAATAATTTACTATAAAACAATTTACTCGAAGGTTTCACTACTAATGATGCATTGGGATATTTAGAAATTTAAAATGAATGCTTTAAAACAGAAGGCATATGCCATTTTTAGTTGGGAGGTAGATTTTAAAATCAAGGAAAAATTTAAACTGATGTTAGAAAAGACAGCAAAGTTTTGAAAATCCTTTTTAAATAAAATATATTTGGAGAAATTCCTGAACAATAATTTTATTTGTATTTAAACACATATTTTATTTGAGAAACTTAGTCAGCAAATATATTTTATTGTAATATATTAATATATGCGTTCCAAATAAATTTTATTGATTTTCAAATAAAATTTGTTTGCTCAAAAATATATAATATTTAAAAAATTGTGTTCCAAATATATTTTCTTTCCATTCAAACATATCCAAAAATGCGATTTTGCCCCGTGTAGATGGCTGAAATTTGGTTCATATAATTTTCATATATCTGCAGGTATGTTGGGATTGAAAATGGGCAATATCGGTCCATTTGTTGATATAGCCCCCATATATAGCATCTCTCCGATTTGACTTCTTAACGCCACAGATACCTCAAATTTCAACTGATTGGGCTGAAAACTGGTAAATAGGGGTTTATTTATACCCGGAATCCTTCACACGAACAGTGATAGTCATAGGTCCATGTTTTGATATGGCCCCCATACAAAGGTCCCTCTAGATTTGACTTCGTAATGCCACAAAAACCTTAAATTACAACGAATTGGGCTGAAATTTGGTATAATGATTTTATTTGTATCCGAAACCGTTCCCATGCGATCCATGGTGGAGGGTATATAAGATTCGGCATGGCCGAACTTAATCCGTCTTCACTTGTAGGTTTTACTTACCTCACAGAGACGAAGCAATGCGGCATTTTATTATTAATTTTTTTAAAAGAATGTGAAATATTGGTATTGGAAAAAAATCAGCATCTGAAAAAGTAAAAAAAAATAAAAATTACAAAAGTATGAAAACAAATTAATTTGCTAAAAAGAATATGTTACCGACAAATATAGTAAAGAAGTGATTTTTTTCAAAGGCTAAAGTTTCTATTTAGTTTATCCGACTGACAACTCATCTAAGACCGGACCAAACGACTAAACCCAGTATTACGGCATTTGGTTTATTAATTCTTAGACGATTTCGCACATTAAGGGAACAAATATAGAAAATTCTTAAATTATACAATTTGGTGTGAGGTTTGCTATTAGTGTATGCATTACGGATTGGAAAGTTGTTTTCACACGTACGTGTGTACTTTTAGGGACAAAAAATGGAAAAAGGGATTAATCGTCGTCAATGCCGGTACAAATAAGAAATATGAAAATTGGTGTAATTGTTGCCATTGTCCCGTAACCACCACTGAAACTGTTTACAGTTTACTCTAAAATCTAAAATATGGAACGACAATTGGGAAGGATAAAATTGGACAAAATGCCGTGCCAAAATCTCCTCGAAGTCCACGAGATTTCATAAATTTATTTAAAAATTACTTCTTTATGACCGTCTTTGGAATGTGCGAAAGTAACAGCATGGAAAAATTTTATCAAACAACTCTTTTCGAAGAAAATATTTCCTACACATTCTTTGTCCGCCATCCATCACCAAAAGAATCTAAAAGAATATTGATCCTTATGATCATTACTATATGATGGATCCGAATTTTTCGGTGGTCCCAAGCTGTGGATACAAGCAATTATTAATAAACTATATTTCTCAAGATAGACATGTTAGAATAACAAATTTTAAAATATAAAAAATTCAGCGATTTTGAAGTTGAACAAATTTTTTTTTATACCCTCCACCATAGGATGGGGAGTATATTAATTTTGTCACTCTGTATGTAACACCTCTAAATATTGATCTGAGACCCCATAAAGTATATATATTCTTAATCGTCGTAAAATTCTAAGACGATTTAGCCATGTCCGTCTGTCCGTCCGTCCGTCTGTTGTAATCACGCTACAGTCCGTAATAATAGAGTTAGGTTGATAACATTTGGTAGAAATATTTCTTATAGCTGCAGGTTGTTTGGGATTGAAAACGGGCCACATCGGTCAATGTTCTGATATAGCTCCCATATAGAGGTCGCTCCAAAATATGGTTTTTGAGCCATAGATACCACATTGTTAAAGCAATTTAGCAGAAACTTTGCAGTTTGCATTCTATTTTGACAAGAATTCATCATAGCAAACATTTTTCAAATCGGTTCATATTTTGTTATAGTCACCCTATAGAGGTCGCTCCAAAATATACGTATTAAAGCCATAAATACCACATTTTCTGAGCATTTTGACTGAATCTTTGCAGTATGTATTTAATGAAGACAAGAATTCATCGCAATTCATCGAAATTCAGATTTTCCATTTGAAATTCAGAACTCGTCAATTGAAATTCAGATTTTTCATTTAAAATTCAGAATTCGTCAATTAAAATTCAGAATTTCCAGTTGAAATTCAGAACTCGACATTTGAAATTCAGAATTTTTCATTTGAAATTCAGAACTCGTCATTTGAAATTCGGAATTCTTCATTTAAAATTCAGAAATCAGATTTTCAGAACATTTTTATGTGAAATTAAGTATGTAGGCTTGATGTCATATATATACATACATACATCGTCAGCCAGAAAAAGCATGGCTGGTAGTGGATTTGGATTTAAGTGGTACAAGTAAAACCATCTTCTATGTGGTCAAAATTAATTTTTACTAACAAGTGGCCATTCGCAATAATAACCAGTAAGGAAAGGCTAAAGTCGGGCGGGCCGACTATATAATACCACTCTCGTAATATTGAATAACTCTGATATATAAATGTTGTAATTCATGTATAAATTGTTTACATAAATTTACTTTTGGGACATTTTATACTTAAATAATACCCTATACCACAGTGTGGTGTAGGGTATAAAAACGATTGGATCTAAAGAGCCAAATCGGATGAAACATATATATGGGAGCAATAGCTAAATCTTTACCGATTTTCTTCAAATTCGGCAATGTTGGTTCATGGATCAAGAAACTCTACCATTCTAAATTGCAAAACGATTGGATGTAAAATATAGCTTCTATAGAACTAAAAGGCCAAATCGGACGAAACATATATATGGGAGCTATAGCTAAATTTTAACCGATTTTCTTCAAATTCGGTAGTGTTGGTTCATGGATCAAGAAACTCTACCATTCAAAATTTCAAAATGATTGGATGTAAAATACTGCTTCTTCAGGACTAAAAAGCAAAATCGGACGAAACATATACAGGGTTGCCCATATTCGACGGACCCATCTGACAACGCCATAACTTTTGACAGAGATGTCAGATCGCTTAATGACATACCGCGTTTGAAGCGTCAGTCCAAGCAGATTTTTACCATGGAACAATACACGCCACGCGAGCGCTCTGAAATAGTTGAAATTTACATTCAACAGAAGAAGTCAATTGTGAAAACTCAACGTGCTTTTAAAATATTAAAAAATGTGAGAAGTGCGCCTTCTAAGAACACCATTAAGCGTTTATACGAAACATTTTCGACTGGTGAGGCTCTTTCTAATCCGAAGAGGCCAAATAAAAGTCGACCAAGGCGATCGGCCGAGAATATCGCTGCCGTACGAGCCAGTCTTGAGAGGTCCCCAAGAACATCCCAAAAACGCCGTTCTCAGCAGTTGGGCATGGCTCGGTCCACTTTACAACGGATTATTCGCGTTGATTTGCATTTGTTCCCGTACAAAATTCAATTGACGCAAAGATTGTTGCCTGCGGACAAGCCTCGTCGATTGGAATGGGCCCAAAAAAAAAACATGGGTCCGTCGAATATGGGCAACCCTGTATATGGGAGCTATAGCTAAATCTTAACCGAGTTTCTTCAAATTCGCCACTGTTGGTTCATGGATCAAGAAACTCTACCATTCTAAATTTCAAAACGAATGGATGTAAAATACAGCTTCTATTCAATAGCGATCTTAACAGCTGCGAAATACTCTAAACTGCAAAATTTCAGAACGATCGGAGTGAAATTGCGACCTGTAGTCGACGAACAACTTTACATGGACAGACGGACGGACGGACAGACATGCTTAAATCGACTCAGCTAGTGATTCTGAGTCGATACTTTAAGGTGGGTCTAGCTGTGTTATTTTCAGGTGTTACAAACATCTGCCATGAAACAAACTTATAATACACTGTACCACAGTGTGGTGTAGGGTATAAAAATTGACCAACACATGACAGCTTTTCGCATCAATGGAATGGAATTGGAATGAATTGTCAGAATTATGGACAGTCTTCGTCAATGGCTCATATGAAAGCGGATGATGGGATGAGCTCTTTCTCGAGTCAGATTCAATTTAAAAATCGTTATTCACTTCAGTCACATCCATTGCAAAATGTTCCCATACCTAAATAATGTCAAATTAAAACCAGTAAGGAAAGGCTAAAGTCGGGCTGTGCCGACTATATAATACCCTACACCACTCTCGTAATATTGAATAACTCTGATATATAAATTTTGTAATTCATGTATAAATTGTTTACATAAATTTACTTTTGGGACATTTTATACTTAAATAATACCCTGTACCACAGTGTGGTGTAGGGTATAAAAACGATTGGATCTAAAGAGCCAAATCGGATGAAACATATATATGGGAGCTATAGCTAAATCTTAACCGATTTTCTTCAAATTCGGTAGTGTTGGTTCATGGATCAAGAAACTCTACCATTCTAAATTTCAACACGATTGGATGTAAAATACAGCTTTTATAGGACTAAAGGGCCAAATCGGACGAAACATATATATGGGAGCTATAGCTAAATCTTAACCGATTTTCTTCAAATTCGGAATGTTGGTTCATGGATCAAGAAACTCTACCATTCCAAATTTCAAAACGATCGGATGTAAAATACAGCTTCTATAGGACTAAAGGGCCAAATCGGACGAAACATATATATGGGAGCTATAGCTAAATCTTAACCGATTTTCTTCAAATTTGGCAATGTTGGTTAATGGATCAAGAAACTCTACCATTCTAAATTTCAAAACGATCGGATGTAAAATACAGCTTCTATAGACTAAAGGGCCAAATCGGACGAAACATATATATGGGAGCTATATCTAAATCTGAACCGATTTTCTTCAAATTCGGCAATGTTGGTTCATGGATCAAGAAACTCTACCATTCTAAATTTCAACACGATTGGATGTAAAATACAGCTTTTATAGGACTAAAGGGCCAAATCGGACGAAACATATATATGGGAGCTATAGCTAAATCTTAACCGATTTTCTTCAAATTCGGCAATGTTGGTTCATGGATCAAGAAACTTTACCATTCCAAATTTCAAAACGATCGGATGTAAAATACAGCTTCTATAGGACTAAAGGGCCAAATCGGACGAAACATATATATGGGAGCTATAGCTAAATCTTAACCGATTTTCTTCAAATTTGGCAATGTTGGTTCATGGATCAAGAGACTCTACCATTCTAAATTTCAAAACGATCGGATGTCAAATACAGCTTCTATAGGACTAAAGGGCCAATCGGACGAAACATATATATGGGAGCTATAGCTAAATCTTAACCGGTTTACTTCAAATTCGGCAATGTTGGTTCATGAATCAAGAAACTCTACCATTCTAAATTTCAAAACGATCGGATGTAAAATACAGCTTCTATAGGACTAAAGGACCAAATCGGACGAAAGATATATATGGGAGCTATATCTAAATCTGAACCGATTTTCTTCAAATTCGGCAATGTTGGTTCATGGATCAAGAAACTCTACCATTCTAAATTTCAAAACGATCGGATGTAAAATACAGCTTCTATAGACTAAAGGGCCAAATCGGACGAAACATATATATGGGAGCTATAGCTAAATCTTAACCGATTTTCTTCAAATTCAGCAATGTTGGTTCATGGATCAAGAAACTCTACCATTCTAAATTTCAAAACGATCGGATGTAAAATACAGCTTCTATAGGACTAAAGGGCCAAATCGGACGAAAGATATATATGGGAGCTATCTCTAAACTGCAAAATTTCAGAACGATCGAAGTGAAATTGCGACCTGTAGTCGACGAACAACTTTACATGGACAGACGGACGGACGGACATCGTTAAATCGACTCAGCTAGTGATTCGGAGTCGATCGGTATACTTTAAG
Source organism: Eudasyphora cyanicolor (assembly GCA_963930755.1). NCBI lineage: Eukaryota > Metazoa > Arthropoda > Insecta > Diptera > Muscidae > Eudasyphora > Eudasyphora cyanicolor. Next base: position 192,933,981 of record OZ005735.1, on the reverse strand, counting down.
GTGGGTCTAGCTGTGTTATTTTAAGGTGTTACAAACATCTGCCGTGAAACAAACTTATAATACCCTGTACCACAGTGTGGTGTAGGGTATAAAGAACTACGGCGGCATATGATTGACCTGAGATGGTTCTTAATTCTAAGTATTTCCCATATGTACATTTTAAATAACTTTGATATTAATACACGTAATAACCAGTGGACCATAGGCCAAAAAATAATGCTATTACATCCGAGGAGTTGATTTCAACAGGTTTTCTTTTTCACTTGACTATTCAAAATACTAAAGCTTACTTGATCTGCAGCTCAACTCGGGGATATTCAATCCAGATTTAGATATATCCCCCATATATAGATTCACCCGATTTGACATGTAAGCGCTGTAGAAACCGTACACTGCCAAATTCTTATCGCAATGCCCATTTTCACATTATTAGGGAGGTGTAAGGTATTATATAGTGTGCCCCGCCTGATTTTCTGTCTTTCCTTACTAGTTTTTTAATAATTTGCTTAAACAAAAAGGATCGTTTCATGATTTGCTCCATATCCAAAAATTTTTCCAGTAATAGAATTGAATGCAATCCATGGTGGATGTTATATAAGATTCGGCATGACCGAACTTTAACGCTTTTACTTGTTTTAAATCACGCGATTCGACTGCGGTGCATTCTATGTTCTTCAAATTTTATATCGCCTACAAATAATGTAATCTTTAATAAAAACATTTATGTTAATTACTTATTTGTTGGTTTTCCCTTCTGCGTTAATACTCACGGCTAATAAAAACCAGTAAGGAAAGGCAGAAAGTCGGGCGGGGCCGACTATATAATACCCTACACCTACCTAACAATGCGATAAGGGTCATTGCCATAATAATTTGGAATAATTGGTAAATGGGTAGAAACATATTATCTAATTCTGAAACGATAATCGCTAAATTAAGCAATATTCGTTCCTAAATTGGGAAACATCATTCTGGAAAATTTTAATGATCGGAAGTAAAATACAACATCTATAGCGGTTTGATATCAAATAAGGAGGAACATATATATGGAGCTTTAATATAAATCTGAACCGATCTTCCCTGAATACTTATTCATGTAAAAAGACCTCCTTCTGTCGAATTTCGTACTGATCGGATATAAAATACAGTCTCTACAGCGCTTACATGTCAAATCGGGGGTACCATATATATGGGAGCTATATCTAAATCTGAACCGATTTTCTCCGAATTTGGCAGTATTTCTTAATGTAGTAAGAAACCTCTTTCTGCCGAATTTCGCAATAATCGGATATAAAATACAGTTTTTACAGCGCTTACAGGTCAAATCGGGGGTAACATATATATGGGTGTTATATCTAAATCTAAACCGAGTTTCTACGAATTTGGCAGTATTACTTCATATAGAAAGAAACCTCTTTTTGCCGACTTTCGCACTGATCGGATATAAAATAACATTTTTAAAGCGCTTACATGTCAAATCGGGGGTAACGTATATATGGGGGCTATATCTAAATCTGAACCGATTTCTTCCACATTTTAAAGTGTTCATTCATATAATAGGAAACCTCTTTCTGACGAATTTCATACTGATCGGATATAAAATACTGTTTTTACAGCGCTTACATGTGAAATCGGGGGTAACATATATATGGGGGCTATACCTAAATCCGAACCGATTTTCTCCGAATTTAACAGTATTCCTTCATGTAATAGGAAACCTCTTTCTGCCGAATTTCGCACTGATCGGATATAAAATACAGTTTTTACAGCGCTTACATGTCAAATCGGGGGTAACATATATATGGGGCCTATATCTAAATCTGAACCGATTTTCTTTGAATTTAGCAGTATTCCTGTAATAAGAAACCTCTCTTTGCCGAATTTCGCACTGATCGGATATAAAATAACATTTTTACAGCGCTTACATGTCAAATCGGGGGTAACGTATATATGGGGGCTATATCTAAATATGATTCGATTTCTTTCAAATTTAACAGTGTTCATCCATATAATAGGAAACCTTTTTCTGCCGAATTTCATACTGATCAGATATAAAATAAAGTTTTTGCAGCGCTTACCTAAATCTAAATCTGAACCGATTTGAACCAAATTCAATTATCGTCCTATCGTTCAGGATCGTCCTTGGGCCAAAAAAAGATATGTGTAAAGTTTCGTCGAGATCGGACCATAATTGCGACCTGTACTTTGATTACAAGAATACATGCACAGACAGACAGACGGACATAGCTAAATCAACTCAGAAAGTGATTCTAAGTCGATCGGTATAATAAACGATGGGTCTATTTCTTCTCCTTTTGGGTGTTACAAACAAATGCACAAAGTTATAATACCCTGTACCACAGTGTGGTGTAGGGTATAAAAACAGAAATCATATGAGCATATCAATATAACTCCCATTGGGCGTTATGTCCAATCGATAACGTCGGACATAAGACCCAACAATTTTGGGTGTTATGTCCTAGATTATATGAGGACATAACTCGCATAATCAATAAATAAATAAATAAATTTGGCGTCATGTCCGTTGGGAGTTATGTCACGGCACCATTTGGGGACTATTCCCCATATAAAGGTCACTCTTAATCGTCATTACATAAAACATAGATACAAAATATTCATAACATTTTGTTTAAAATTTTGCAGCTTTTGTTATATTTTTTGAAATAATTGGTTATAGCAAAAATAATCATATTGATTAAAAGCACACGATTTGCTTTAATAACACTGTGCAACAGTGAAAAAAATACACGGACTTGACAGTATAGGTTCGATTCTACAATCAAAGGGTAGTATAACCCTATACTCGGTTTGGCGAAATTGGTGACCAATTTTGTTTTATGGGCCTCCAAAGATTCTGAAAATAAGTGGGCCCCTCGAAAAAGGTGTCATCAGCTTTTGTTCAACAACTAATTCAGACTTGGTGATACCGCTTAACTATGTTTGGCAATAATGTAGCTAAGAATATGCTGAATAAAGTTTCTTAACATATTTCGCGAAAAAAAATGTAGAATCCCTGTTCATGCAGCAATGTTAGTCGTACGATCTAGTGGCCGAAGCAATAAAGATACCAGTAAAGAGCGTTGTTGACTGGAATTTGACCGTTTTTTGGCTTTTTGTGTTAAGATTTGGGCTTTGGTGTGTTCCGACTCATACAGTAAAATTTTATTTTTGTAGAACACTTCATCCTCGCCCTCCCCCTTTTAAGGGGTGTTTTTTACGATTTGTTAAAATTACAGTTATGTGGACGAGCTAGAGGGTTAGAATGTTCCACAAATATAGTGGCCTTAATATTTTCTATAAAGTTGCTGTACATGCCCTATACCAAAAAAAAAAATTTTTGTTACATACCAGTGAAATACTTACATTTTTGGGGTAAAATGTGGTTTTTTGAGCTATTTATGGTGCCTAGACACGTTCAGATTGTATTAATATGTTCACAAAAGTTGTTCAGATTTACGTTGGCTACAATTTTGCCAAGCATTGCTAGTGAAAAATTACTAGTCCCCGGAAGATATGCTGAAAAAAGTAAAAAAAAAAATATTTTTTCCTTCACTTTTTCAAAAAAAAAGCACGGGAAAATTTTTTTTCGCAAAAAATTCTAAGCAACTTTGTTCAGCATATTCTTAGCTACATTATTGCCAAATATAGTTAATCGGTATCACCAAGTCGGAATTAGTTGTTGGACAAAAGCTGATGACACCTTTTCGAGTGGCCCACTGATTTTCAGAAACTTTGGGGGTCCATAAAAAAAATTGGTCACCAGTTTCGCCAAACCGAGTATAGGGTTATACTACCCTTTGATAGTATAATCGAAACTATACTGTCAAGTCCGTGTATTTTTCAAAAAGTGTTCATTTGTTGCATAGTGTAATTAAACAAATTAAACGCCACAAGTCTTTGTTAACAAATATATTTCAGTATTTTTTAAAAAATTTCCCCACTGTGCACGATTGCATGAATAATAAACTATTTTATGCTGTGTGTGTTATGGCAGCATGAATAGCCACAACAACAATTTTGCAAATATTTCTTTTGAAACATGAGACATATTTTCAATGATTTATAAATCACTACGGTTACACAAAAGTGTAGTAACTCAAAATTATCTTCTTTATAGTAGGGTCAAGAAACAATTGTTTCTTAAGAAACCTTCTGGCAAATGAAAAAAGATTAATTAAAATGTTCATTGAATAATATGAGATGTCGATAGCATCCCTTCACAGTAAATAAATTGAATCTCTAGCAATCGATAGATTAAAATGTCATCAATTTAAGTTATTACACTAAAGTATAACAATTGTGAAATACTATTTATAGGGGCATGCGGGCCAAAAAAGTAACGCATCAAAGAAATGATGTATTACTCTATGTGAAGGGTGGTCCAGCCACAATGCACGATGTTAATTGTGAGTCACACCTTAATGTCAAGTTTTTTACATTTCGCCGATATTTTGTTTCTCACATAATTGTCATAGATCATTCTATCATGTTAAAAATCATTAAAATAATTCTCTGAACACATTTTGTTTTATTGACAATTAACATAGTGCGTTTTTTTGGATCACACATTATGTTTTGTGGTAATTTATGTTAGGACATTTTAAATTATTTGTGCAATGTTTCGTCCGTCGGCCCGTCCATCTTGCTTGGTGCGTACGGTAAGTGATCAGTCCAAAAATTTTAATTTTATAGCGCATATATTTTAAATCGGTCTATAAATACATCCGGACCGATTTTCATAATTTTACAACGTTTGGGTTTCGTTCAAGAATGTGATAACATTAAATGTATAAATATGGGTTGATACTTTTATCAACACATCTTCACCCTGGCAACTGGGCCCGTGGTAGCACTAGGGACCTCACTTGATCTATGTGATTTGGTAATTCCTGCTGCCACCATAACCTAAACAATGTTGAAAAATTCGGATTTTATAGCGCTAAGATATTAAATTGAAGGTGCATGTGTATGAGCACTCAGTCACTGATAAAACCAGTAAGGAAAGGCAGAAAGTCGGGCGGGGCCGACTATATAATACCCTACACCTTCCTAACAATGCGATAAGGGTCACTGCGATAAGAATTTGGAATAATTGGTAAATGGGTAGGAACATATTATCTAATTCTGAACCGATAATCGCAAAATTAAGCAATATTCGTTCCTAAATTGAGAAACATCTTTCTGGAAAATTTTAATGATCGGAAGTAAAGTACAACAACTATAGCGATTTGATACCAAATCAGGAGGAACATATTTATGGAGGTTATACATAAATCTGAACCGATTTTCCCTGAATACTCATTCACGTAAAAAGACCTCTTTCTGTCGTATTTCGTAATGATCGGATATAAAATACAGTCTCTACAGCGCTTACATGTCATCGGGGGTATCGTATATATGGGGGCTATATCTAAATCTGAACCGATTTCTCCCAAATTTAAAAGGCTTCATTCATATAATAGGAAACCTCTTTCTGAAGAATTTCATACTGATCGGATATAAAATAAAGTTTTTACAGCGCTTACATGTCAAATCGGGGGTAACGTATAATTGGGGGCTATATCTAAATCTGAACCGATTATCTCCGAATTTGGCAGTATTCCTTCATGTAATAAGAAACCTCTTTCTGCCGAATTTCGCACTGATCGGATATAAAATACAGTTTCTACAGCGCTTACATGTAAAATCGGGTGAAAATTATATATGTGGGGGCTATATCTAAATCTGAACGGATTTTCTCCGAATTTGGTAGTGTTCATTCACGTGACAAGAAAACTCTCTCTGCCGAATTTCGTACAGATCGGATATAAAATACGGTTTCTATAGCGCTAACATGTCAAATCGGGTGAAACATATATATGGGGACTATATCTAAATCTGAACCGATTTTCCCCCAATTGAGCAGTGTTCATTCGTGTAATAAGGGAACTCTCTCTGCCAAATTTCGTACTGATCTGATATAAAATACAGTTTCTACAGCGCTTACATGTCAAATCTGGGGTAACATATATATGGGGGCTATATCTAAATCTGAACCGATTTTGACCAATTTCAATAGGGATCGTCCTTGGGCCAAAAAAGAGCACTGTGTTAAATTTCATCACAATCGGACCATAAATACGACCTGCACTTTGATTACAAGAATACATGGACAGACAGACAGACGGACATTGCTAAATCGACTTAAAAATTGATTCTATGACGATCGGTATAATAAACTATGGTTCTATTTCTTCTCTTTTTGGGCGTTACAAACAAATGCACAAAGTCATAATACCCTGCACCACAGTGTGGTGTAGGATATAAAAACCGTTCGTCACCATGACGAATCAGTTTCGTCAATATATCTTCGTTCTGGTGACGAAATGTTTCGTACACGCGATGATTTTGTACGTCAATAAAACGAACAGATCATCAACCCATGTTTTTGGTGATTTGGAAATTCGTCGAGGGAACGATAATGTTTCATTCCCACGACGAAAAGATTTATTTGACCATTTTGCTGAAAATATGGTAAAACTAAGCAATCAATTTATAGTTTCTGCTTAATTGTACATCAGTCTACATGCATTCTGATTACCTTAGTTAAATAATTTGTTGTAAAAGTTTAATTTAAAAAATCGAATAATGGAGATGAATGGAGTTCGTCGTGGTAATGAATGGGATTCGTTGTGATGATGAATGGGATTCGTCGTGGTGATGACTGATATTCGCCTGTTGGCAAATACATTTCTTGACGAGATTATTTTTTACTTAAAATATCAGAAGTAATGAATACTGCTCGTTCGTTTGCTTTAAGCCTTTCCTGATAAGAACTGCGTTTCGAACCGAATAATCACAACTGAACCTGGTAAAGCAGTCAAGTAATTTCATTTTCCAAACCGTTTTTAATGGTCTAAACCCAGAAGATTTATATTGACATTTTTAAAATGTAAGTAGTCGGGGGCGTGAATTCGTCGTGGTGATGAATGGGATTCGTCGTGGGGTTGAATGGGATTCGTCGTGGTGATGAATCATATTCATCGTGGTGATGAATGGGATTCGTCATGGTGATGAACTCGATGAATGGTGTTCATCGTGGCGATGAATGGGATTCGTCGGGGAAATGAACTCGATTCATCGTAGGGATGAAATGTGATCATCCTGAGGATAAACGTTTTCGGAAACAGAGATTCGTCGTGATGACGAACAAATTCGTCAAGAGGATTATTCCGTACGTTAGCTGACTTCTTACAAAAAAAAAAATACTCGTAATACATAGTGATGATGTACAAATTCGTCGTCATGACGAAGGTTTTTCGACCAGTGATCACTAAATACTAACAAGGAACCGTCAAACTTAGCCAACGATCCACATTTATGTCAAATTTGTTCAACCTAGCTATATTATTACGGACTGTAGCCTGATTTCAATACAAATACAGACATGGCTAAAACGTCTTAAAAGTTTATCACTATTATCATTAACATATATTTATTATAGGATATCAGATCAATATTTTATGGTGTTGCAAAAGGAATGGCCCATGATATGGCGGAGGGTGTCAAAATAATATAACTCGAATTTTATGGTACTGTGGGTTAGGTCTTTATTATACCCAATGCTTAATAAAACATCCTCCAATTAATAAAAAAATTCCATATACAACTTTTGTTTTTTTTCTTGTTTGAGACACCGAATTTTGCAAGGAAAAATGCATTAAGAACTCTTTAGTGAAGAATCCTGTTGCATTGTGTTATTAAAGGGGAGAAACGTACACTCGCAAGATAGGATGTAATCAACGAGTACGAGTGTAATTTATCCGCCAATACAGTTTGACTTATAAGAGACATACGCCTGGGAGTGGACACCTAATTAAATCACTTTTCGTCAACACGAAAACTGCGCTGAGCAATCAGTGATGAATTGTGCCGAAACCCAAGAGTAAATAGCCCTGTAGAAAATAATCAAGGTGTATCACTTTGTCTTCATGTCCAATCAAATTTACGTTATTGAAAAATGTCGAAACAAAATAAAATGAAAAATAATAAAGTAATTAGATATGTCATCCCGGAGCGAGTAAGTGTCAGGTACGAATGAATAGGAATTTGATTCTAACGAGTGAGGGCTTTTGCGGATTTTTAGACCGATTTTCCCAATTTTTTTTGTAATTGTCACAATTCAAGAAATGTTCGCGGAAAACAGTTCGCGTGTGACATTTTATTCCTATTCGTTCGTACCGGATAGATTTTGACGTTAAGTCAGGAAGGAATGTCTTCCTATCATATTTGTCTTTGTTAAATACTCTTGAAACTTTATTCTCAGTTCTCTTATAGTGTCCTTAATTGTTTAATGTTCCTTATTCAACACTCTCCATCTCTCTTGTAAGGTTAAAACTGTTATACACCGCTATCGGAAGCCTATCGGAAAATCCTGCAGATGTATTTCGTAAGTCTATACACTACAGCTATACATATCATCGATATCCTTTTTTCCGAAACATATCTTATTTTGGTGTGAATGTAGGTAACGGCCTGTTTCTGTATTTCTAACGAAAATCTCTGCGAACGAAAACCAGTCACTCACTTTCGTCAGGAATTTGGCTTCTCTAATAATTTCACAACTTCCGGTTTAAAAAATCACACATTTTTGTATGTTCGACCTGAGCAAATACACCTCTTTACACCGCTAGCCAAAAAATCAACCCTGGGTGGGTCAGCTGAGCTGAAGCAAGACTCTCATTTCTTCCTCTCTCTCACGTCTCTCTCATTGTGCACTGACGATTTTTTTATCTTTCCGAGCTGCCATTGTTGACTTCTTTATGCCTTAATATGTATACATATGTACAGGGTTGCCCATATTCGACGGACCCACGGACTCGTTGGGCCCATTCCAATCGACGAGACTTGTCCGCAGGCAACAATCTTTGCGTCAATTGAATTTTGTACGGGAACAAATGCAAATCAACGCGAATAATCCGTTGTAAAGTGGACCGAGCCATGCCCAACTGCTGAGAACGGCGTTTTTGGGATGTTCTTGGGGACCTCTCAACACTGGCTCGTACGGCAGCGATATTCTCGGCCGATCGCCTTGGTCGACTTTTATTTGGCCTCTTCGGATTAGAAAGAGCCTCACCAGTCGAAAATTTTTCGTATAAACGCTTAATGGTGTTCTTAGAAGGCGCACTTCTCACATTTTTTAATATTTTAAAAGCACGTTGAGTTTTCACAATTGACTTCTTCTGTTGAATGTAAATTTCAACTATTTCGCGTGGCGTGTATTGTTCTGCTTGGACTGACGCTTCAAACGCGGTATGTCATTAAGCGATCTGACATCTCTGTCAAAAGTTATGGCGTTGCCAGATGGGTCCGTCGAATATGGGAGACCCTGTATAACATTTTATTATTATGTATTTGATTGTTTTACCATAATTATATTAATATCTACTTATTTTTGCTTTTAATAACTTTTTTTGTCATTGTTCCTATCAGTCGACAAATAAAATAAAGTGACTCGATCTGACATTTGTGTTCGCTCTGATGACAGCAAAGAGATCTCTCCAAAATTTACTCTGAAATGATTACGTTTTCGTACGAGTTCATTATCGTGCGACTTGTCGTTCTGATGGTAGTTACTGAAACCCAAATCAGGTGTTTGTCGTCTGGCAGGCGAACAAAAGCAAATTTTCAAGTTACAGAAACAGGCTGTAAAGTTCTGTTACAGTTTTGCTCTATGTTTTTCAGGACATTCGCATAATCTTCATACATACGTTAGTATGTAAACTGACAACAGTTCATACGTCGGTTTGATTACAGATTTATTTTGTATGTTGTTGTTAAATTAGTTTACTTGTAGTTTACATGACTGAGATTTATTACTTTTTATACTCTCACTTTCTTGGAGGATATTATTGGCTACGGACAAAATGCGTAACATATCGAAAAATCGACCTAAGACCCTATGTACTTATATGTTTGGCGGAAATACATTTATGAAATGTTATGTCATTTGAGAACAGTTGGTGAATTTTAATTGCCAACTCCACAAAGAATTGAGGGTCTGGGGTTGCATGCCTACTAGAGACGGCGCGGCACAGACGCAGAAGGTGTTCTATTGATGCATCCTCGTCTTCGTTTCCGCAGATTCTGCAAAAGTCATTTCGGAAGAACTTCAGTCTCTCTGCGTGCCGTCCAATAAGGCAGATGCCATAAGTTCTATGTGTGGTCTTGAGTATAGGCAGGGCCACATTAGCCTGGAATGTATGCAGTTCCTGACTATATAGCCAAGAATGTAAATTTCTTTAGAACCGTCTACCAGACGATAATCCCATGAATCATTATGGCGTAACTAATGCCGTATATGTACAACCAATGAACTATACGCTAGTTTGGAAACCAGCAATTTCCACATCCCTTTTTGTACTTTCCAAAATGTTAGGTTTGATGTTTAACTCGCTGTCTAGTAAAATACCTATGTATGTATAAGTATTTTGCGCTTTCAGATAAGGAAATTTTAATACCGTCAAGGAAAAAGGTTCATGCTGAAATATAAGGTTCTGTCATGATCGGTATAGGAGGCCGATCTTGTGATACTATGAAATGCCTGTTGTAGGGATGTCACTAAGAGTACTCTAATCGCTGTTGTCACGACATGTTCATAGGCAATGACCTTACCTGGAGAAAACAGAATATTACTCGTATTCATGGCGAGATAGATAGCTTTTAGACATTGGTAGACCTTCGCTTTTTGCACATTTTTAAGTTTTCATTAGATTGGAACCAAACTTTACATTTAGAATTTTTAACAGTTAAACATAGCAAATTTTAGTGCATATCGAAAGAATGCAAAAAATATATGTATATGTAAGTATATATAGGCCTACTTAATACGGAACTAAGACGCCTGATGCCTAAAGACTCAATTCATGCGGGGTTACGCGGCACTCGAACAAGAATTGCAAATTTTGACCACACGGAGGAAAATCGGCATTTTTGATATGTTTGAATTGAAAGAAAATATATTTGGAAACGAATTTTTTAAATATTATATATTTGTTAAGAAACAAATTTTATTTGAAAATCACGAAACTTTGTTTGGAACGCATATATTAATATATTAGAACAATCTATATTTGCGCATTGACTTTCACAAATAAAATATGTATTTACCCACAAACAAAGTTATTGTTTAAGATGATTTCCAAATATATTTTATTTAAAAATGATTTTTTAAATTTGCTAAATTTTTCGAATTTGAGTTAGTTTTTCCTAGATTATAATTAAAAATGTCTTTAACGGCATTAGCTGTTGTTTTACATCAATAAATTTTAATTTATAAGTATTCCAATTCATCACTATTTGTCAATGCATCAATGCAATTTATATTTGCAAAAGATTATATGATTTAAGTTTTAATTAAATTTTACAAACATATAAAATTTATAAAAAATGCTCTTTAAACATCTGAACAACAGAAAACTTGTCTTTAAATTAAGGCATTGATACATTGCCAAAATACATAAATACAAAATACTAGTTCCAAATAAAAAAATATTACTATGGGAACATATTTTTGTTTAGAACAATATCCTCCCAAACATATAATATTTGGGTATGTCAAATATTATATACTTGGAGTGTACCCTAAACATATGTATAATTCAAGCCGAATATGTTTGGGACAATATACTACAGAAGCGATTTTTTTTCAGCGTGCACAAAAACGATTTTTTTCAAAAAATGCACTCTCAGTTTTTACTACTTCATGATCATAATATGTACATCTGTACTATTCAGATCAACGCTATATATAACCAGTAAGGAAAGGCAGAAAGTCGGGCGGGGCCGACTATATAATACCCTACACCTCCCTAACAATGCGATAAGAGTCATTGCGATAATAATTTGGAATAATTGGTAAATGGGTAAGAACATATAAATGTGGATATGTCTAATTCTGAACCCATAATCGCTAAATTAAGCAATATTCGTTCCTAAATTGAGAAACATCTTTCTGGAGAATTTTGAATGATCGGAAGTAAAGTACAACTTCTATAGCGCTTTGTAACCAAATCAGGAGGAACATATATATGAAGGTTATATATAAATCTGAATCGATTTTCCCTGAATACTCATTCATGTACAATAGAAACCTCTTTCTGTCGAATTTCGTACTGATCGGATATAAAATACAGTCTCTACAGCGCTTCGTTGTCAAATCAGGGCTAACATATATATATGGGGGCTATATCTAAATCTCAACCGATTTTCTCCGAATTTGGCAGTATTCCTTCATGTAATAAGAAACCTCTTTATGCCGAATTTCGTACTGATCGGATATAAAATACAGTTTCTACAGCGCTTGAATTTCAAATCGGGGGTAACATATATATGGGGGCTAAATCTGAACCGATTTTATCCGAATTTGGCACTATTCCTTCATGTAATAAGAAACCTCTTTCTGTCGAATTTCGCTGTGATCGGATACAAAATACAGTTTCTACAGCGCTTAGTTGTCAAATCGGGGGTAACATATATATATCTAAATCTGAACCGATTTTCTCCGAATTTGGCAGTGTTCCTTCATGTAATAAGAAACCTCTTTCTGCCGAATTTAGTGCTGATCGGATATAAAATACAGTCTCTACAGCGCTTAGATGTCAAATCGGGGCTAACTATATATGGGGGCTATATCTAAATCTGATCCGATTTTCTCCGAATTTGGCAGTATTCCTTCATGTAATAAGAAACTTCTTTCTGCCGAATTTCGCTGTGATCGGATAGAAAATGCAGTTTCTACGGATATATCTAAATCTGAACCGATTTCCCCCAAAATATGTATTATATCTAAGTGTATCACGAGACTACTCTCTGTCAATTTTTGTACAAATCGGTTCAAAAATGTTGCTTATACCGCGTATATATGCCAAATCGGAGGTACATATATATAAAAGAAAGATATGTACAAAGTTTCGTTGAGATCGGTCCATAATTGCGACCTGCACTGTGATTACAAGAATACATCTACAGACAGACAGACGGACAGACAGACGGACATAGCTAAATCGACTCAGAAAGTGATTACAAGTCGATCGGTATAATAAACAATGGGTATATCCTTTTGGGTGTTACGAACAACTGCACAAAGTCATAATACCCTGTACCACAGTGTGGTGTAGGGTATAAAAAGACGAGTACTGAGTGGGACTATTATTTTATGCATTGAAATTTATCATATCTGGAGGGGCGCAAAAATGTTGCCTCGAAATGTCGGCATCTTTTAAGATGGAGTGCTCAAGATATTTTGATATTTCGCGTAATAGTGTATTTATCCCTCAAGTTTGCTCATTAAATATTGTCTTTGACAGAACACTGCAAATATAAAAGTATATTCACAATTTGGCGAAGATTACAAAATGAATAGTTTGCCTTAAGCTGTTTTTCATGTTTATTAAAAGTGTTTTGGTCAAAAATTATTTTAGAAATGCGATTACCTTCTGAAAGTGATAGATTTGATAGTTATATATTTGTTTTATAAGGATATATTTATTGAGACTCGTAACTCCCAAAGGCCGCGGAAATAATGAAGAGCAAACCTCCGTTCAGCAAGTTTAAAACTGATTTACTTCTGCCCATATGTATCAATATTTGTATCCCCATTTTTACATGATGGAGCAAAGGGCCTTAATCATCACATACAAAATGTCAAATTCGTTCGAAAATAAATCCATGCAATTGCTCTATAGATTAACTATGTGCGTTGGTTTTTATACCCTACACCACACTGTGGTACAGGGTATTATAAGTTTGTTTCACGGCAGATGTTTGTAACACCTGAAAATAACACAGCTAGACCCACCTTAAAGTATACCGATCGACTCTGTCCATGTAAAGTTGTTCGTCGACTACAGGTCGCAATTTCACTCCGATCGTTCTGAAATTTTGCAGTTTAGAGTATTTCGAATCTGTAGAGATCCCTATTGAATTTGGTTGAAATCGGTTCAGATTTAGATATAGCTCCCATATATATCTTTCGTCCGATTTGGCCCTTTAGTTGTATAGAAGCTATATTTTACATCCAATCGTTTTGAAATTTAGAATTGTAGAGTTTCTTGATCCATGAACCAACACTGCCGAATGTGAAGAAAATCAGTTAAGATTTAGCTATAGCTCCCATATATATATTTCGTCCGATTTTGCTCATTAGTCCTGTAGAAGCTGTATTTTACATCCAATTATTTTGAAATTTAGAATGGTAGAGGGTCTTGGTCCATGAACCAACACTACCGAATTTGAAGAAAATCAGTTAAGATTTAGCTATAGCTCCCATATATATGTTTCGTCCGATTTGGCCCGTTAGTTCTATAGAAGCTGTATTTGACATCCAATCGTTTTGAAATTTAGAATGGTAGAGTTTCTTGATCCATGAATTAACATTGCTGAATGTTAAGAAAATCGGTTAAGATTTAGCTATAGCTCCCATATATATGTTTCGTCCGATTTTGCTCATTAGTCCTGTAGAAGCTGTATTTTACATCCAATTATTTTGAAATTTAGAATGGTAGAGGGTCTTGATCCATGAACCAACACTACCGAATTTGAAGAAAATCGGTTAAGATGTAGCTATAGCTCCTATATATATGTTTCATCCGATTTGGCTCTTTAGTCCTGTAGAAGCTGTATTTAACATCCAATTATTTTGAAATTTAGAATGGTAGAGGGTCTTGATCCATGAACCAACACTACTGAATTTGAAGAAAATCGGTTAAGATTAAGCTATAGTTGTATAGAAGCTATATTTTACATCCAATCGTTCTGAAATTTAGAATGGTTGAGTTTCTTGATCCATGAACCAACATTGCCGAATGTGAAGAAAATCGGTTAAGATGTAGCTATAGCTCCTATATATATGTTTCATCCGATTTGGCTCTTTAGATCCAATCGTTTTTATACCCTACACCACACTGTGGTACAGGGTATTATTTAAGTATAAAATGTCCCAAAAGTAAATTTATGTAAACAATTTATACATGAATTACAAAATTTATATATTAGAGTTATTCAATATTACGAGAGTGGTGTAAGGTATTATATAGTCGGCCCCGCCCGACTTTAGCCTTTCCTTACTGGTTTTTTAATAATTTACTTAAAAACCAGTAAGTAAAGGCTAAAGTCGGGCGGTGCCGACTATATGATACCCTACACCACTCTAAAAAGATTGGATAACAATGAAATATCCAGTGTATACTTCAACTAAAAATTGTTTACACAATTTACATTTGGTACGTCTCCTCTGCATCTGTAGCCAAATCGTCCGAAACATATATATGGGAGCTATAACAAAATCTGAACCGATTTTCTTCAATTTCGACATTTTTGGTCCTTGGGTCAATAAACTCTGCAATGCTACATTTCAAAACAATTGGATTTAAAATACAGCTTCTATGGGGCAAAAGGCCAAATTGGACGAAACATATAAATGGGAGATATAGCTAAATCTGAACCGATTTTCTTCAAATTCAGCAATGTTGGTCCATGTATTAAGAAGCTCTACGATGCAAAATTTTAGAACGATTCATTTTAAACTGCAGCTTCCATAGAGCTAAAGGGTCAAATCGGACGAAACATATATATGGAAGCTATATCTAAATCTGAATCAATTTTCTTCAAACTCGGCAATGTTGGTCAAAGATCAATTAACTCTAGAATGCTAAATTTCAAAACAATTGGATATAAAATAAAGCTTCTATAGAGCAAAAGGCCAAATCGGGCGAAAGATATATATGGGAGCTATATCTAAATCTGATCCGATTTCAACCAATTTCAATAGGGTTCTTTCTAGATGCGAGACTCCAAACTGTAAAATTTCAGAACGATCGGAGTGCAATTGCGGCCTGTAGTCGACAAACAAATTAAGATGGACAGACAGACGGACAAACAGACATGGTTAAATCGACTTAGCTAGTGATTCTGAGTCGCTCGGTATACTTTAAGGTGGGTCTAGCTATAGTATTTTCAGGTGTTGCAAACATCTGCCATGGAGCAAACTTATAATACCCTGTACTACAGTGTGGTGTAAAAAAAAGGATCGTTTCATGATTTGCTCCATATCCAAAGATTTTCCCAGTAATAAAATTGAATGCAATCCATGGTGGAGGGTATATAAGATTCGGCATGGCCGAACTTAACTCTTTTAGTTGTTTTTTATTAATCAGCAATTATAGTGTGGGTGTGTTTTTGCCTTCACAGACATTAACTGTCAAAATTTGATAATTAAATAATCTATATAAATAAGAATGAAACAGATTACAGCTTTATTCCATCTAAACTCGTGAAATTATAGGCTGTGTGGTGTAGTGTGGTGTTGAGGTATTGTGGTAAACACCAAGGAGCAAACTGTTGCCGTACACTTGACATGGAGTGACCACAATACACTCTACAATGGAAACCCATTTTAATCCCACATCTTCACATACCCTATCACATCCTCCAAACCATAACACAAACTTCCAAATGAAGAATGTTCGCATAATTTCAACACGCCCAAGGACATTATGAAGTCATAATGATGATTAATCACTTGGTGGAGGACTTTTGTCACACATTTTAAATGGGCTTAAATTATGCAAAATGTGAAGATTGCAGATTAGCATGCCCTTAAACGTTTGAAGGTGAAATTAAAATTTTGTCAAAAATGTATACACATTAAATTGTCTTGGAAAATACGGTCTGCTCCATGTAATTTTAAAATATACATATATTTTACATTAGAATAGCATTTTTAGAAATGTGTGACAACACATCGTTTTCAATAGTGTTTTATTTATTGTGAACGAAATTGCCGGGATAAATTATTTTACGAAATTCCGAAGCAATTTTTCCGCCAATGTAGCCAGACTTAACGCCTTTGGATTATGAATTGTGAGGCCATATCAATGGTAGATTTTATATAAAAAAAACTGATGCCGGGATTAAAGCGCATGGGAATAAGGCCCAATTTGCTATTTGGGTGTTATGACCGCCCCACAAACGGACATAACACCCAAGTTTTTGGAGTTTGCAACCGCCTCGCCCGTTATGCCCATTCATCAATATACCGATTTCAAAAAGTGCTGTAAATCGCATATTGAAAGAAAATTTTAAGATGTGAAAGATGGGTGTCGCATTTGCTCACATGGGAACAAAAAGAACGTCGTGAAACTCTACACAGATATTGTGATACCCTTTTGAGGTCTTTAAATATTTCAAATTTCAGTAAAGTGGATATAAAATAAAATCTATTTTCCCAAAGATGTGCAGAAATACAATTATTGTGTTTACAAACATGTACATATTAACAATAGAAGAGAATGAAATAATGTGTAAGGCGCCACAATGTGGTTCCCAACGAACATTTCAATATGTATTTGTTTGCAGGAATGGTGCAGACTGATTTTAAAGTCCTGATGACTTTAAACTTATGACGAAAACGCGTCGTGGATAAGTTTCAATAGAGTGTTTCACAGCAATAAAACCGAGTTTTTGTGTCGATTCGAAACCATGGATGAGACATTGGTCCACCACTTCACACCTGAGACAAAGGAGCAGTCAAACTGTTGAATTGGATTGGGAGAATAGTGTCCACAGAAGACGAAGTCATTCCATCTTCAGGCAAGTTCATGGCGTCTCTTTTTGGGATGTGCTTGAGAAAGAAAACCAATCAACGCATAGTGGGAGGAATTCCAAAAAAAAAGGGAAATAATTATGCCGTTTCTTAACCAGACATCCGATTGTGACCAAACTTGGCATGTTTGTAGAAGAGGTATTAGAGAAAGTAAGTTTTGAGTTTGGGCCCCCGGGGGTATACAGGGGCAGAGCTGCAGGGCCTCAAAGTTGGCCACCTCGGTTGAACAAAATGTTTAAGCGCGTGTATCTTTCGTATTTTCCGGCCGATTCATAAAATCTTTTTTTGTGCGTATTCTAATAACCGAGGCTTTTTGCACCTAAAAGTTATCTTGTATACTTACCGAGATATCTGCATTTGAAAATTGAATTTTTAATTGTTTCCCCGACCTTGTGCTAGTATTTTGTAACTATCGAAGCAGAATATGCACCAATTTTATCCACTTAAGCATGTCTGGGTTGGCAATAAAATTTCCCATATGATGAAAAAAAATTGGTTCGATATAACCAACAGGAGAAAAGTTGAAGTCATATTTAAAAAAAAAATAGATTTTTTGTCATTTTTTTACAAAAAAAGTTTATTTCGTATTTTTGAGTTTAAGAAGAAGTTAGTTAAAAATGTATAACATATTTACTATCATCTTAAAGGAAAGTATGCTCTCAAAGAAAGAACGGGTCAAAAATATTTACTGGTATTGTTACCAAGCTTCTCCAATTTACACAATTTTTTAGACAAATTTCAAAAGTAAGCCACATTTTCTCGTGTGGTAAGGTGTTGTAAGTTGAACTGCAAAGGGAATCTGAAACCTCGCGTTTAGTATAGCAGATATAGGGGAAATCCAAAAAATCCCATTTTTGGGGATTTTCAAAATTATTTTGGGAATTGTGGGACCGACTTTTGGGAATATAACGGATTTTTCGGCTTTTATTACAACAGATTTTGGGAAAAAACAAACAATTCCCTTTTGTGGGGATTTTCGAATTTATTTTGGGAATTGTGGGATTTACGTCCAAATAATAATGTTAGAATTATCCTCGATTTCTGGTGTCAAGTCGTACACATTACAAAAAAAATAATTGAGGTATCTTAATTTTTAAAGATTCAATGGAAATATAAAATTTCCTTTGTTGTTTATTTTTTCCTTTGTTGTTTATTTTTTCCCGATCCTTTCCTACGAATCGCTATATATTAGAGCCGGTTATATACCGATTCCTTTCTCATTATCTTTTCTGGATAGACAACAAAATTAGCTATTTGATGCCAATATATTGCAATTTGATATACCCAATGAGACAAAAGTTATGGCCATTTGAAGTAGAAGATTTTATGAATCGGCCGGAAAATACGAAAATTACACGCGCTTAAACATTTTGTTCAACCGAGGTGGCCAACTTTGGGGCCCTGCAGCTCCGCCCCTGTATACCACAGGGAGACCAAAGTCAAAACTTAACTTCTCTAATACCTCTTCTACAAACATGCCAAGTTTGGTCGCTATCGGATATCTGGTTAAGAAACGGCAGAATTATTTCTCTTTTTTTTGGAATTCCTCCCACTGTGCAACGGCGGATAAAATGGTAACGTATTGCAGCGTTTAACTTATGAAATTGAGGAAAGAAAGCCGCATTTGGCAACAAAGAAAGTGTCGAATTTGTCCAATATTGCGATGGCCTAAATCAATTAATAATTCCAATTGCTACATCACGCACATTATTCGCCAGATTTACATAGCTCCCTCAGACTATTTTTTATTTCCAAAGTTGAAAAAATGGCTCGGTGGCAAAATATAGGCCAACAATAAGGAAGTGGTATATGCGGTTGGTGGCTGTTTTAGGGAGCTCGACAGTTCTTACTATAAACAGGGTATCGAAGCTAGTGAATATAAAAATGTTTATCGAGCTTCAAAGAGATTCTGTTGATAAAGATATGCAATTTAGAACATTTATCCCAATTTTTTATACCCTACACCACACTGCGGTACAGGGTATTATAAGGTTGTTTACCTTAAAAAGTCGATCGGTATACCTTAAAGTATACCGATCGACTCAGAATCACTAGCTGAGTCGAAATTTTGCAGTTTTGAGTATTTCGCAGCTGTTAAGATCGCTATTGAATTTGGTTAAAATCGGTTCAGATTTAGATATAGCTCCCATATATATCTTTCGTCCGATTTGGCCCTTTAGTCCTATAGAAGCTGTATTTTACATCCAATCGTTTTGAAATTTAGAATGGAAGAGTTTCTTGATCCATGAACCAACATTGCCGAATTTGAAGAAAATCGGTTAAGATTTAGCTATAGCTCCCATATATATGTTTCGTCCGATTTTGCTCTTTAGTTCTGAAGAAGCTGTATTTTACATCCAATCATTTTTAAATTTAGAATGGTAGAGTTTCTTGATCCATGAACCAACACTACCGAATTTGAAGAAAATCGGTTCAGATTTAGATATAGCTCCCATATATATCTTTCGTCCGATTTGGCCCTTTAGTCCTATAGAAGCTGTATTTTACATCCAATCGTTTTGAAATTTAGAATGGTAGAGTTTCTTGATCCATGAACCAACATTGCCGAATTTGAAGAAAATCGGTCAAGATTTAGCTATAGCTCCCATACATATGTTTCGTCCGATTTGGCCCTTTAGTCCTATAAAATCTGTATTTTACATCCAATCGTTTTGAAATTTAGAATGGTAGAGTTTCTTGATCCATGAACCAACATTGCAGAATTTGAAGAAAATCGGTTAAGATTTAGCTATAGCTCCCATATATATGTTTCGTCCGATTTTGCTCTTTAGTTCTGAAGAAGCTGTATTTTACATCCAATCATTTTGAAATTTAGAATGGTAGAGTTTCTTGATCCATGAACCAACACTACCGAATTTGAAAAAAATCGGTTAAGATTTAGCTATAGCTCCCATATATATGTTTCGTCCGATTTGGCCCTTTAGTTTTATAGAAGCTGTATTTTACATCCAATCGTTTTGAAATTTAGAATGGTAGAGTTTCTTGATCCATGAACCAACACTACCGAATTTGAAGAAAATCGGTAAAGAATTAGCTATAGCTAACATATATATATTTCATCAGATTTGGCTCTTTACATCCAATCATTTTTAAACCCTACACCACACTGTGGTACAGGGTATTATTTAAGTATAAAATGTCCCAAAAGAAAATTTATGTAAACAATTTATACATGAATTACAAAATTTATATATCAGAATTATTCAATATTACGAGAGTGGTGTAGGGTATTATATAGTCGGCCCCGCCCGACTTTAGCCTTTCCTTACTGGTTTTATATTTTGTTTGTTAAGTCGGTAAATTTTGGAACCGCCCACAAATGTAATGTGGAAGATTGCGTTTCTCCACACCTCGCGACGAAGACATCGCAGTTGTATGAGTTTAAAAATAAGTTTATATTATTTTTTCCCCACATTTTTATGTCAAATAGAGTATTCTTATACATATGCACACATATGTGCATATGGAATCTCTTTGTGGCAGACTGTGGTAGAAAATCTTGACAGCAACCAAACAATAGAATGTTGTCTTTCTCCATTTCTCCACATCCCCTTCCAACCACTTTGTTTACCATATGGAGGGACTAATTTTTATTCACTCAACTTGTCAAAAAGAAAGACAGATGTGAATGAAATATTAATGTTTCATGTTAAACACAACAATACAGCCATAACGACAGCAATTATACCCGTGTCCTTTTCCATAACATGCAAACTCCCTAGTTAGAAGTAATATGTTTTCCATTGTACATTTGGGTGCTCCGTCTTGGTGTTCAATGAATGTCGAAGCTTTATATTTGAATAATCATTAATAGAAAATAGAAAAAAAACTGGAAACCAGCGAGGAAAGACTTACACTACACCACTTTGTTGGAACATAATAGATATAGACACAAGTATACTTGATCTAAGTCTGAAAATGGGGCTTCTGTAGTATTTGGTTTTAAATGTTAACCGATTTTCTTCAAATTTGTAGGTGTTCGCTCCTGGATCCTCACTGCCAAATTTCATAGTGATCAGACGCAAAATATAAATTCTATAGCGCTTAGATGCGAAGTCGGGAGAAACATACGAGTATATTGGAGTCATATGTATATCTGAACCAATTTTCTTTAAATTGAGTAGTTCTCATTATTAGAATAAAAACACTTTCCAAAATAAAATACCACTTATATTGCTCTTGGATGTCAAATCAGAAACAGCACATATATAAGGTCTTATACCAATAAAGTCATCTTACTAAATTATCCAAAGAAGAAATTCCTGCGAAATTTCGTAGTAATCGGAGCATAATTGCGATTTGTTCATTGATTACAAGATTAGATCTTCAGTCAGACGGACGAACTTAGCCAAGCCGACTCAGAAAATGACTCTAAGTCGATCGGTATTGTAAACAATGGGTTTATCTCTATCTCATAATACACTGTGCTACAGTGTGATGTAGGGTACGATGATATATTCTAAAGTATATTACTGTATCTAGTTCCGGTACACTCTAATGTCATATATTTTTTTTGTTTGGTATATCCTCTCAAATCGGAGAATAACAATCTTATCAAATAGAATAGAAAAGCCGGAAAACAATAGGTCGCGACAATTTTAATTTTAGATTTTTTGGTAACTTTGTAAACATCCTTTCTTTTACATTGGAATTTGTTTGGGGGTATGTGTTCTATAGCAGAAAAGAATGTTAAATAAATCCTGCATTTGAGAAATGTATACATTTTGTAATTCCTTTTCCTTTGTTTAATTTAAAAACAAAACAAAACCAGTAAGGAAAGGCTAAAGTCGGGCGGTGCCGACTATATAATACCCTACACCACTCTCGTAATTTTGAATAACTCTGATATATAAATTTTGTAATTCATGTATAAATTGTTTACATAAATTTACTTTTAGGACATTTTATACTTAAATAATACCCTGTACCACAGTGTGGTGTAGGGTATAAAAACGATTGGATCTAAAGAGCCAAATCGGATGAAACATATATATGGGAGCTATAGCTAAATCTTAACCGATTTTCTTCAAATTCGGTAGTGTTGGTTCATGGATCAAGAAACTCTACCATTCTAAATTTCAACACGATTGGGTGTAAAATACAGCTTTTATAGGACTAAAGGGCCAAATCGGACGAAACATATATATGGGAGCTATAGCTAAATCTTAACCGATTTTCTTCAAATTCGGCAATGTTGGTTCATGGATCAAGAAACTCTATCATTCTAAATTTCAAAACGATCGGATGTAAAATACAGCTTCTATAGGACTAAAGGGCCAAATCGGACGAAACATATATATGGGAGCTATAGCTAAATCTTAACGGATTTTCTTCAAATTCGGCAATGTTGGTTCATGGATCAAGAAACTCAACCATTCTAAATTTCAAAACGATTGGATGTCAAATACAGCTTCTATAGGACTAAAGGACCAAATCGGACGAAAGATATATATGGGAGCTATATCTAAATCTGCACCGATTTTCTTCAAATTCGGCAATGTTGGTTCATGGATCAAGAAACTCTACCATTCTAAATTTCAAAACGATCGGATGTAAAATACAGCTTCTATTGGACTAAAGGGCCAAATCGGACGAAACATATATATGGGAGCTATAGCTAAATCTTAACCGATTTTCATCAAATTCGGCTATGTTGGTTCATGGACCAAGAAACTCTACCATTCTAAATTTCAAAACGATCGGATGTAAAATACAGCTTCTATAGGACTAAAGGGCCAAATCGGACGAAACATATATATGGGAGCTATAGCTAAATCTTAACCGATTTTCTTCAAATTCAGCAATGTTGGTTCATGGATCAAGAAACTCTACCATTCTAAATTTCAAAACGATCGGATGTAAAATACAGCTTCTATAGGACTAAAGGGCCAAATCGGACGAAAGATATATATGGGAGCTATATCTAAATCTGAACCGATTTCAACCAAATTCAATAGCGATCTTAACAGCCGCGAAATACTCTAAACTGCAAAATTTCAGAACGATCGGAGTGAAATTGCGACCTGTAGTCGACGAACAACTTTACATGGACGGACGGACGGACGGACGGACGGACATCGTTATACTTTAAGGTGGGTCTAGCTGTGTTATTTTAAGGTGTTACAAACATCTGCCGTGAAACAAACTTATAATACCCTGTACCACAGAGTGGTGTAGGGTATAAATATTATATTACAATGGCTACAGCTTTATATTACTGCTTTACAGTGGCTCCAGTGTGTCAAGTTATTGGAAGTTAATTTGGTTCTAGACTAATTTATTAAAATCTTTTTATTAATTATTTTTTTCTTTTTTATTGTAATGTAATGTAATTTTCTTTCTTATTATATAGTTCTTCCACACTTTTTTGGGTTAAAGTTGATCAAAAAATATGCCTGAATTTAAGGAGAAGTTTTGAAAAGTTTTTTCCTGTGCTCTTTTTTGAAGCATTAGATTTTTGCAACGTTGACATATTCTACAAGAATATTCTTAAGCCCTAGGAGTTGCAAAGTCGCACTGTCCACATTCAAGCTTTGGCTTAGGCAAGAGACAGTTAGGCAGTCCAATGAGAGATGAACAGAAATTGACACCTGTAGGTAGCTAGTCACATCTGGCAAAAATACTACATAAGAAGTAATACGTACGTAATAACAGAGAAAGGTTGATAAATTTTGGTTCATCGTTTAAAGGTTCATCGCAGTAAATATTTTTTAAATCAGTTCATATTTTGTTATAGTCAACCTATATATGTCGCTCCCAAAAATGCTAATTTAAGCCATAAACACCACATTTTCTAAGAAATTAAGCAGAAACTTTGCAATTTGTATTCTATTTTGGCAAGAATTCATCTCAATAAAATTTATACAAATCAGTTTTTATACACCACACTGTGGTCCAGGGTATTATGAGTTTGTGCATTTGTTTGTAACACCCAGAAGGAGAAGAGTTAGACCCATCGTTTATTATACCGATCGACTTGGACTCACTTCCTGAGTCGATTTAACCATGTCCGTCTGTCCGTCCGTCTGTAGATGTATCGTTGTAATCAAAGTGCAGGTCGTATTTATGGTCCGATTGTGATGAAATTATTCACAGTGCTCTTTTTTGGCCCAAGGATGATCCCTATTGAAATCGGTTCAGATTTAGATATAGCTCCTATATATATGTTACACCTGATTTGATATATAAGCGCTATAGAAAGTGTATTTTGTATAAGATCAGTACGAAATTTGGCAGAGAGAGTTCTCTTATTACATGAATGAACTCTGCCAAATTCGGGGAAATTCAGCTCAGATTTAGATATAGCCCCCATATATACGTTTCACCTGATTTGACATGTAAGCGATGTACATAGAAACCGTATTTTATATCCGATCAGTACGAAATTCGGCAGAGAGAGTTTTTTTTATTACATGTATGAACACTGCCAAATTCTTATCGAAATGCCCATTTTCGCATTGTTAGGGACCATAAGAAGAGTTGTTTCACTTACTGTA
Source organism: Eudasyphora cyanicolor (assembly GCA_963930755.1). Lineage (NCBI taxonomy): Eukaryota > Metazoa > Arthropoda > Insecta > Diptera > Muscidae > Eudasyphora > Eudasyphora cyanicolor. Next base: position 192,908,802 of record OZ005735.1, on the reverse strand, counting down.
GGCTTTTAGACAGTTTAAACAGTTTGAAAATCCGATGGTTCGTTATTTATACGTAAGTGCAGATGAAAAAATAAGTTTTTAAATTTTATCGATTTTTTGTTGTTGTGGTGGCTATATTTTGTGTTTGACGGCATATTAAACTACTTTAGAGAATAAATATACACAGAATACAGTTTGGTTGCCTCAACCTAATTATTTGCCAACCGAATTTTGGTAGTTCTGTCTACTATCATGCGATTCCATCAGGACAACCAATATTTTGGTTGTGGTATACTTCTGCTTCCATGTTGACAACAATCATATTTGGTTGCGCCAACTACGAAAATGGTGGCTAAATTAACTGTTGTAGTTGCCACAACCAACTGTTTTAAAAAATTGGTTGTTCTGACTATTTGTCAGTCATATACTACCGACAATAAATCAAAAACAGTTTTCATTAATTTTTATTTTATTTATTGAACAAAAAACAAAACAATTCATAAAAAAATTAAAAATCCCATATTACAAATTCATCACTATTATGAGATGTGGAAATATTTGACAAACATTTTAGTACACGAAAAAAAAAACACAAAACATTTATGCAAATATCGCTTAACCCTGTGGGCGTTATTGGTACCTACCACACAAATGGACCATTTTTTTCCAATAGTTTCCAGCTTATAACTTTAATACCAGTGCATACAAATACTTGAAATTTACTACAGAGTGCTGGTTTTATAGTACCTACATTTCAGTGAAATTTTATACTGACAGTAGCCGCACGTTCGAGATATCCATTTGTAAAACCTTTATTACTGCACCACTTTTCCCCCTTATATATCACTGTGTATATATCGAACAATGACAGCTTCTAGTATATTTATCCGCAGGATGAATGCGTTTTAGATGCACACAAACATGGAAATCGGACTTGTCGGTTTGTAGTTTGTTTTATATAAAACTATTTTGGTCGTTGTTCAAATTTTCAAATGCAAATGTTGGCCGTTGTGATTGAATGGAAAAAACAATGTAATCACATTCACAATCCACAATAACTACACACAAATAACAAAAATACATACAACCAGACGTTTATTTTCACCAATACCTACATACACATTGATATTAGGGAAAGCTAATACTTATGTTGTACTACAACATAAATTTTAATAATTTACAACAAAATTTTATGCCCACAGACGAATAAAACAAGTAAGAAAGTTTCAGTCGGGTAAACCGACTAAGGTATACCCTCACTTTGTGAGTAGCGTAATATATAATATTACACTTATTAAACTGTCAATTTGTATGGGAGGTACCAGAAGGGGTTTTACAAATACATTGCACTGTGCCGAACTATAAGCGTTTATATGCACTGGTATATTAACGTTGCGAGCTATTCAATTTTGGTAAGATTTGTTCATTTTGTGTGGGAGGTACAAAAAGGACTGTAGGCACTATAACAGCATTTCACTGTACACAGCCGTTAACTTTTGGTATGAAACGGTCCATTTGTGTGGGAGGTACCAAAAGGAGCTGTACAATAATGCCAATTTTTTACCGGACTGTATGTAAAAATTTCAAGTATTTTTATGCACTTGTATTAAAGTTATAAGCAGTAAATTTTGATGCAAAATGGTCCATTTGTGTGGGAGGTACCAAAAGAGGCGTGGAAACTTCGCCCATTTTTCTCCAGGTGATAGCGATTAATAAAATAATACAATGTGAGGAATTTCAGAAGATTCTTATATATAGTAAAGATTTTATTAAAGAATCAATATTTCACTACATTTTAACCCTATGTGTGGGTGGTACCAGAAGGAGTGGGCCAATATGGCCCATCTTCGAACTTAGCCGGAGATAGAAAAAAATATTACCACATACGAAATTTGAAGTCAATCGGTTGCTCCTTTCGAGGGTTATCGTGCGTACCAGCCAGCAGACAGACGGACGGACATTTCTCATTCGACTTAAAATGACCAAAAACGAATATCCACCGAATATATTAAGGGTCTTAGATCACTCCTTCAGATTTAGATATAGCCCCCATATATATGTTAGCCCCGAATTGACATCTAAGCGCTTTAGAGACTGTATTTTATATCCGATCAGTACGAAATTCGGCAGAAAGAGGTTTCTTATTACATGAAGGATTACTGTCAAATTCGGAGAAAATAGGTTCAGATATAGATATAGCCCCCATATATATGTTAGCCCCGATTTGACATCTAAGCGCTTTAGAGACTGTATTTTATATCCGATCACAGCGAAATTCGGCAGAAAGAGGTTTCTTATTACATAAATGAATACTGCCAAATTCGGAGAAAATCGGTTCAGATTTAGATATAGCCCCCATATATATGTTAGCCCCGATTTGACATGTAAGCGCTGTAGAGACTGTATTTTATATCCGATCAGTACGAAATTCTACAGCAAGAAGTTTCTATTTTACATGAATGAGTATTCGGGGAAAATCGATTCAGATTTATATATAACCTCCAAATATATGTTCCTCCTGATTTGATTACAAAGCGCTATAGAAGTTGTACTTTACTTCCGATCATTACAAAATTCTCCAGAAAGATGTTTCTCAATTTAGGAACGAATATTGCTTAATTTAGCGATTATCGGTTCAGAATTAGATATACCCATTTACCAATTATTCCAACTTATTATCGCAATGACCTTTATCGCATTGTTTGGGAGGTGTAGGGTATTATATAGTCGGCTGGCATAATATGGTTTCTCACAGTATGTAAATTATATACAAAGTATCCCAATGTCTTTGAAATGCGTATGTTAGATTACTTTTTCAATTACTATAGTCTGACTATATAGATGAATTTCTGAATGGGTGGTCCAATAAACAAAATTTTTGAATTTGGGTCGATATCAATCCACTTTAGATTCCAGAGCGTCTATGCGAAAATGCCACAAACCACAGCGGTCCTCAAAGTCAATATAGCCCATGCCATCGGCCTGAAATTCAGCCTGATTTAGGCGCCAGGGTCATGGAAATTTTTACATTTTGGATGTGTACCCCGCATTTGACTACATATACTGTTCTTGAACCAAATGTTGATGATTTATTTATGTCGAGTAATTTTATTGTTTGTTTGTTATGTATCAGCAAAAGAACAGCAACCAATCTTTCGGTTGTATTTCCCAAAATACATTTAATTATTCTTAATTTGGGAAATTATTTGGATAACCAAAAAACGATTATTTATTAATATTTTTTCTGTTGTAGTAACCAATTATTCGTTGCAATAATAATCTTTGGTCTATTGATACAATTTCTGTTGTCAAGAATAAAACATTGGTTGTCAGAACCAAAAATCGCTCATACTTTTATGAACTATAATGAAAGTCTAAAATTGGTTACCACAACTAACCGAGTGTCAATGAAAACAAACAATCTTAATTCGATTGATACAACCATCGATTTAGTTGCAAGCATTTTTCATTTGATCGTATCCATGTTATTCTTGTTGTTTCAACTATTTATATATAAATACAACCGACACACAGGCAATATACTTTTTGTTGCTAGTACTATTTTTTTATTGTTACAATCGAATTCCAACCAATCATTTTCCTGGGTGTAATTTTAGAAAAGTTTAAGGTGAAAAAAATTGCGATGGAAGCAAACGATTGGCTAATAAAGTGTGCACATATCGATACCTCCATTCTAAAACATGCTAAGTCGACTTAGTATTCTTTTAGGGATATTGCATTTCTAAATATTCCAAATTATATTCAGTCAAAATTTGGTGTTTATCCGTCAACCCAATCAAAAGTTATTCACAGAACAGTACAGGTCATTCAATTTCCATTACAAAGGAATTCCACACAAATTTAAAAAATTATCAAACTTTATTCGCCTCTCCTGAAAAACCACGTTTTAGAATAGAGTTATCGATATAATAAGGAATTCTCTGAAGATACAGTTTACAACGCTAACGAGTCTGCCCTGTTGAACAAGGCTTTGCCCAGCGAAACATTGGCCAAATGTGTAGAAAAGCCGTCAGGAAAAAATGCTCAAGGAAAAAGTTATACTTCTGTTTATTACAAATTCGAAGCTACACTCTCTCATCTTGAATGTAGGCTTTCCGTGAATGGTCAATATCAAAAAGGTTGATATATTGGGGGCGTAAAACATGATAAAAACAATATGGACAATGACAAGGTTGGATCTACAGGGTTTTCCAATAGGGATGATACCATTTTGAAGTGACGTTTCGGCCATTTGTAATATGTCATGATCTGTCATTTGTTTTTCATTGTATTCAGCAGTGTTTACAATTTCATCGTGGAGAGATATACACAAGAACAACGTTTACAAAATTATTCAGTTTTATTACCAAAATAATCGTTCTCCAATTGCAACTTTTCGTGCGTTAATTTTTTTAAATCCATTTTTTTTAAATCCAAAAAAAAACGCTTTCCAGTCGACCTACGACCTTGACTCGTTAATAGCTATTTGCTTTTTGCCATTGATCGATTGTGGCTACGTGCCACACAGCAAATGAAACAATTGAATTGTTGCGAGACAAGTTTGGAGATTCGATTATTTCTAGAAATTGTGATATTGAATGGCCTCCAAGAAGTTGTGATTTAACACCATTAGACTGTTTCTTGTGGGGTTATTTGAAGTCATTGGTCTATCGAAATAAACCAGACTCTCTTCAAGCTTTAGAAGTCAATATTGAACGTGTCATTCATGACATACGACTTGATTTAGTGGAAAAAGTGCTTGAAAATTGGGTTCATCGAATTCGTTCCTGCAGAAGAAGTCGTGGAGGCCATTCGAATGACGTTTTATTTAGAACTTAATTGTATCGATTGTGCTTCACATTAAATAAAAAAACTTTTGAATTACCATAACAATAAGTGGGTTTTTTTCAAAGAAATCATATCACCCTTATTGGAAAACCTTGTATATTATGGAGTTCTCTGAAGATGCAGTTTACAACGCTGACGAGTCTGCACTGTTGAACAAAGCTTTGCCCAGCGGAACGTTGGCCAAATGGGTAGATAAGCCGTCAGGAAAAAATGCTCAAGGAAAGAGTTACTCTTCTGTTTATTACAAATTCGAAGCTTCCTCTCTCATCTTGAAAGTGGGCCGTCCCTAAATAATCAACCTCAAAAAGGTTGATATATTGGGGGCGTTAAACATGATAAAAACAATATGGACAATAACAAGGTTGGATTTTTTATGGGACACGAAACAGATTCATTTGAGGAGACTGATGTTATTTTAGATGCTCTGATGACATTTTCGGTTACCGACTCTACGACTATTGAAGGTGATGATTATATTGAATCCATAGTCTATCTGTTTAATCCCACGGTAAACGAAGACGTAAAATATATTTGTATTCTTAAAGAATCTTTTTGACAATGTTAAGGTCCGTAATAAGTTACATGATCTTGAATATATAACGTCCCAATTGGCTTTAAATAATATGACTCAAACAAATATAAGAGACTATTATACAAATATGTATACCAATAAGTAAGAAACTTCAGTCGGGCAAACCGACTAATTAATACCCTCACCTTGAGTCTCAAAAAATTGTAGTAAATTTATTTATTTTTTTGTTTTATTTAAATTATTACGAGTATCAAATCAAATTGAAAGCTGCCAAATTCGAGTAAAATGGGTTCAGATTTGACCTCGAGCTTGACTATTACTTAAAACAATATAGTCGCCATATATATGTTACACCCGATTTGACATGTAAGCGCTGTAGAAACCGTATTTTACACCCAATCTGAGAGTTTTCTTATAACGTTAATGAAAGCTGTCAACCCCTCATATATATGTATGTTCATCCGATTTGATATATAAGCTCTGTGGAACCCGTATTTTATATCCGATCCCTACGAAATTCAACGGAGAGAGTATTTTTATTACATGTATGAACGCTGCCAAATTCAGGGAAAATCAGTTTAGATTTAGATATAGCCCCCATATATATGTTTCACCCGATTTGGCATGTAAGCGCTGTAGAACCCGTATTTTATATCCGATCAGTGCGAAATTCAACAGAGAGAGTTTTCTTGTTACGTGAATGAACACTACCAAATTCGGAGAAAATCCGTTCAGATTTAGATATAGACCGTCATATATATGTTCATCCGATTTGATATGTAAGCGCTGTAGAACCCGCATTTTATCCGAACTACGTTTTTACGAAAAACGCGGATAACCGAAAACAATTTGGTACAGTTTTCTATTTCCAGTTAAGCGGAGTCGACTGTAATAAAAAAAATCTTAACCCTAATGTACTCGTGGAATATTTGGTCCTTTTCACAATATCAAAAAACCATTAAACGAAATTAAAAAGGGGTGTATCATTTTTCCCTTAAAACTATTCATTACTGAAAGAATAGATGGTCATTCAAATTATAAGTAAATGAAAAAATTTTTCGAAATTAAAAAATACATGAAAAATACATTGTTTTTAGTAGAGAAAGCCAAGAAACATAGAGAAGAAGTGGTCATTAGTTATTTTCATATCTGTCTCACTATATTGCATCTAATTAATGCATAGATTCAGCAATGTTGACTTTGTTGTATGCACAGGGCTGCTTCGAAAAACAATATTTTTAGTTGGGATAACTCGTGAAAAAAATCAGCAGGAAATTAAACAAGCACGCATTAAAGTGAATACATTTACGTTGAAAACTATGATTCATATTGAGATTATTGGAACACAAAAATCATATCCACTGAATATCTAGTCCCTTTCACTTCCTTTCCATTTATTATAAAAATACTACAGTAATAACAATAGAATATTGCATAAAAAATATACAACCATACGATGTATGAATAAACATGACTACGGAGAAAACAATCTTTCACTTGCGGTCACGTTTTGTTTCCTTATCCACCCCCAAATCCTGTGAAGTGCAAAGTATGAGTGCCATCAACATCTGGAATCGAAATATAAAGCGAAAAGGGTAAAACAAATATTTACAGACAATTGTGATGGGCTGCATAACACGAGGAGTGTATGTGTAGAAGTAGAACACATACACTCCTTATGTTACATCCTTCTCCCTACATACTCGTACGCATTTATTCATAGAAAATCTATTGTTATCCCCTCACATTAGAGAGGAGGGTATATATCATTTGCGACCCTATGTATGTTCGGCGGAAATCTGTTTTGGGTCATTTGAGCAATTTCCGTCCGTCCGTCCTTATGTCTATCTGTCTGTCTGCTGGCCGGTACGCACGATAACTCTCGAAAGAAGTAACCGATTGACTTCAAATATGGTATGCGGTAATATTTCTCTCTATCTCCGGCTAAGTTCGAAGACGTGCCCTATTGGTCCACTCCTTCTAGTACCTCCCCCACAAAGGGTTAATTTTTAGTGAAATATTGATTCTTTAATACCTTATATACTACTTACTCGAATCTTCTGAAATTTCCCACATAGTATTAGTTTGTTAGTAGCTAACACGTCAAGAAAAATGAGCGAAGTTGACACGCCCCTTTTGGTACCTCCCACACGAATGTACCAGTTTACACCAAAAGTTAAAGCTAATTACTTTAATACTAGTACATATAAATACTTGAAATTTTCTACAGTCTAATGCTTTTTTAATACCTAAACTCCACAGAAAAATGAACGTTATTGTCATGTCCCTTTTGGTACCTCCAACACAAATGGACCATTTTGTACCAAAAGTAAACAGCTTTTATCTTTAATACCAGTACATACTTTAAAGTTATTAAAAGCAATATAAGTTAATAATAATTTAATTAAAACAACAACAAAATAAATAAATTTACTTTATTTTTATTTTAATATTTTTTTGGGACTCAAGGTGAGGGCATTCATAAGTCGGTTTACCCGACTGAACTTTCTTACTTGTTATACCCTCACTTTAGTGATATGAGGGTATATATCATTTGCTACGGACCAAAAGTGTAACACATCGAAGGAGTGACCTAAGACCCTAAGTATGTTCGGCGGATATCCGTTTTGGGCCATTTTAAGTCGAATGAGCAACGTCCGTCTGTCTGTCTGTCTGTTTGCTGGCTGGTGCGCACGATAACTCTCGAAAGTAGTAACCGATTGACTTCAAATTTGGTATACGGTAATATTTTTTTCTATCTCCGGTTAAGTTCGAAAATGGGCCATATTGGTCCACTCCTTCTAGTACCTCTCACACAAAGGGTTAACATTATGTGAAATATTGATTCTTTAATAACATCTATACTACTTATTAAAATCTTCTGAAATTCCACACATTGTATTGTTTTATTAAATTTTGTACATTATAATGTTTTTGTACCGCCTTTAGTCCGGTAAAAATTGGGCATTATTGTACAGCCCCTTTTGGTACATCCCGCACAAATTGACCTTTTTATACCAAAAGTTAACGGACTATAACTTTAATAGCAGTGAATACAAATACTTCAAATCTTGAACGGTGTAATGCAGTTATAGTGCCTACAGTCCTGTGAAAAGTGGGCGTTATCACCACGCCCCTTTTTGTACATCCCACACAAAAAACCTTTTTATAACAAAAGTTAACGGACTATAACTTTAATAGCACTGAATACAAATACTTGACATTTTGTACAGTGTAATGCTGTTATAGTGTCTACAGTCCTGTGAAAAGTGGGCGTTATCACCACGCCCCTTTTTGTACCTCCAACACAAAATGACCAAATCATACCAAAATTGAATAGATCGTAACGTTAATATACCAGTGCACATAAACGCTAATTGTTCGGAACAGTGCAATGTATATAAATAATCTACTGTTTACCGAAAAATAGGTGCGTTTTTTTAAACCCTTCTGGTACCGCCCACACAAATTGACAGATTAATAAGTGTAATGTAGTATAGTACATTACTCACAAAGTGAGGGTATACCTTAGTCGGTTTGCCCGACTAAAACTTTCTTACTTGTTTTTAGCTAAGTTTGCATAGTAATCAGAAAAATTGGAATACATTAAAGTAAGTAAGTAGAATATCTAAGGATATTAAAATAGCTCTCATTAGAATAAAACACTTCATTGTTCATCCAAAAACTGGAAATTTGTCTGTTGGGGACGTTACGTTGCGGACGTTACAAAACAATTGCACTATGTTAAAACGGCAATAATTCGTGGTCATTTTTAGATAATGTTATAATTAATATTTTATAGAACCTGTTGAACGTGTTATTTTAATGGCGACATCATTAGAATGGATCGTGAAATAATCAACCCTATCGCGAATAAATGTTCCCTCAAAATGTGTTCACTTTCCACCAAATTCCAATCGGCAATTTTGTTCCCTGAATAATTCCCCTATCGTGAATTATTTTTGTGTGTGGAATTTTTTCCCTTTTCACTTCGATTTGTTAACTTTATTTTTTTTAGCGAACAGAACGGGCTCATCGTGAAAGTGTTTATTTTTGTCTTCAAATATTGAATAAAACTAAAAAAATATTTATTTTACAGGAGTCGATCAGTTAGAAAATAACAAAGTGATCTATTTTTAAGAACTCCATTTGTCCGTTCTATAATGTTTCGACATTTACCGTGGACATAATTAAATTTCTGTTTGACAGAGCCAGCTGCAGGAGTTCTATATGGAACTAACAGTCAGGGCTCCAGTGGGTATCCGCCATCGTCTACAAATGTTGGTATGATATATTGCATACATATGTATACTAAGGCGGGTCGATTTATTTTCTTTTAAATCGTATAGCAAAAACGTAAACTACATAAAAATCTAAGAAAATTCTCCGAAGAAACCATGTACCTAAAGTAAAATCCTAATCCGCGCCTCTCGACTTGAAAATTTATATGCCCGCCTTTGTCACAAAAAAATAAATGTTAGAAAAAAAAGCTTTTTCCAAAAAAAATCGAATTTTCAGAATAAAATTGTTTAGTAAGGTAGTTCTTTTGCACTTTATATCTTTTCTACACCCAAAATTTTTTTACAATAAAAAAATATTCACCCAAGTAAAAAAGTTTGTATGTAATTTTATATTTAATATTTGTATAAGGAACATAGATAAAAAAATTTCTTTCATAATTTAATAAAAAAGATACAACAAAAATATTGCACTCAAAATTGTTTTCAGTATTTATAAAATAAGCTTCTTTTGTTTCGATAAACAATTCTTATTTTATAATGCAAATAAAAGCGTGTTCTAACTATTTTTTATATAGAACGCAAATCAGAGGAGATGCAAATTTGGGTTTAACTGCTTTTTTGATAATTGAATATTTTGATTAGTCTCAAGACAAAACCTGTATTGCATAAACTATAATATAACAAGTAAGAAAGTTTCAGACGGGTAAACCGACTAAGGTATACCTCACTTTGTGAGTACTGTAATATGAAATACACGAATTAATCTGTCAATTTGTATAGGAGATACCAGAGGGGATTAACAAATACTCCTATTTTTCGCTAAACAGTAAACTTAAAATATATTGCACTGTATCGAATTGTAAGCGTTTATATGCACTAGTATATTAAAGTCAATTTTGGTATAATTTGGCCTTTGTGTGTGGGAGGTACCAAAAGGGGCGTGGCAACTTCGCCCATTTTTCACTGGATTGTAGGTACTTTGAAACCATTACACTCTGCTGGCTGGGCCGCCCGATAACTCTCGAAAGGAGTAACCAATTGACTTCGAATTTGGTATGCGGTAATATTTTTCTCTACCTCCGGCTAAGTTCGAAGATGGGCCATATTGCTCCACTCCTTCTAAGACCTCCCCCACAAAGGGTTATCTTTTAGTGAAATATTGATTCTTTAATAACTTCTATACTACTTTCTCGAATCTTCTCAAATTTCACACATAGTATTAGTTTGTTAGTCGCTAACACGTCAAGAAAAATGGGCGGAGTGGCCACTCTCTTTTTAGCATCTCCCACACGAATGTACCATTTTGCACCAAAAGTTAACTGCTTATATCTTTAGTGTAATGCTTTTATAGTACCTAGAGTCCACAGAAAAGTGGGCGTTATTGGCACGCCCCGTTTGGCACCTACCACACAAATGGACCATTTTGTACCAAAAGTTAACTGATTTTAACATTAATACCAGTACATACTTTAAAGTTATTAAATGCAATTTAAGCTGATAATAATTTAAGTTAAACAAAAAAATAAATAAATTTACGAATATTTTTGTGGTACTCAAGGTAAGGGGATTCATAAGTCGGTTTACCCGACTGAACTTTCTTACTTGTTCAACTTTCGCGCCTTTTAATTTTAGGTTAGAGTTAGAAACCTAAATTGGTCTATGTGTGCTGGTGAAAACATGGACCGATGTTTCCCATTTTTATATATCTCTGTATCAATTTTCGTAAATATTGCTTCAGACAGACGGACATGTCTAACTCGACTCAAAAATTGATTCTACGCCGATCGGTTTAATACTCGTAAACAATGGGACTATCTCTTTGTTTTTAGGCGTAACAAACAAATGCACAAAGTCATAATACCCTGTACCACAGTGTGGTGTAGGTACGAATTCTACAACAATAGATTTTTATTAGTTCATGTTTGGTTAACTAGTCAAACATAAAAAATAAAGAACTATTGTTGTATATTTATTCTATTAAAAAAATATAATAAGGTCGGTTATTGTTAAGGGTGATCTCAGTAGAGATACTTTTTTCAATAGCCTTTTTTGACAGATCACGTCTGAGTCGTGTCATGCTGTCATGTTATTTTTGTTAAGTATTGTTTGGCATTTCATAATCGAAAGACTTAAGCCTGAACAAACTTTACAAATTTTTCGGTTTTATTATCAAAATAATCGTTCGCCAATTGCGCTAAGTCAATTTTTTTAAATCCAAAAAAACCCTTTCCAGTCGACCCACGACCTTGACAACCATGAGCAATAGTTTAGCTCTCGTTAAGGGCTATCTTGTTGTCATTGACCGATTCCCGATCCGACGTACCGGAATCATCGGTACATATTTCTTCAAAAATGATGCCGGTGAGAACGTAACAATCAATGGCGACCGTTATCGTGCCATGATAACCGACTCTCGGCGACATTTGGTTTCAACAAGACGGCGCCACTTCCCACACATCGCATCAATCAATGGATTTATTGAGAGAACACTTCGGTGAGCAGATAATTTCACGTTTTGGGCCGGTCGATTGGCCACCAAGATCGTGTGATATCACACCGTTAGACTTTTTCCTGTGGGGATATGTAAAGTCTAAAGTTTATGCGGACAAACCAGCTTCGATTGGAGCAAAACATCACGCGTGTCATTCGCCAGTTACCAGTCTAAATGCTCGAACGAATCATCGAAAATTGAACTCAACGGATGGACCATCTGAGACGTAGCCGCGGCCAACATTTGATAGACATAATCTTCAAAAAATAAATGCCAAAGAATGTTCTTTCAGATGATAATAAACATTCCCCATTCAATTTGAATTTTCTGTGTTTTTTCTTTAAAAAAGTAGGGAACCTCGAAATGGATCACGCTATAGAATCTTTTTCATTTGGGCGCATACAGATTGTTGTTGTATTCCCTAATATAGGGTTTTAAAATAAGAGTGATATGATTTCTTTGAAAACTTATTGTTAAGAAAATCCAAATGTTTTTTATTTAATGTGAAGTACAATCGATACAATTAAGTTCTAAATAAAACGTCATTCAAATGGACTCCACGACTTCTTCTGCAGGAACGAATGCGATGAACCCAATTTACGAGCACTTTTTGCACTAAATCAAGTCGTATGTCATGAATGGCACGTTCAATATTGACTTGAAAAGCTTGAAGAAAGTCTAGTTTATTTCGAAAGACCAATGACTTCAAATAACCCCACAAGAAATAGTCTAATGGTGTTAAATCACAACTTCTTGGAGCTCATTCAATATCACAATTTCTTGAAATAATCGAATCCCCAAACTTTTCTCGCAACAATTCAATTGTTTCATTTGCTGTGTGGCACGTGGCCTCACTCTGTCAATGGCAAAAAGATAGCTCTTAACGAAAGCTAACATATTGCTCATTGGTGTCAAGGTCGTAGGTCGACTAGAAAGTGTTTTTTTATTTAAAAATGGACAGCATCATTTTCAAATGATGTCGGATCGGGAATCAGTCAATGGCGAAAAGATAGTTCTTAGCGAGAACTAAAATATTGCTCATGGGTGTCAAGGTCGTAGATCGACCGGAAATTGTGTTTTTTTTGGATTTTAAAAAAATTGACTTAGCGTACGAAAAGTTGCAATTGGATATTTTATTTTGATAATAAAACTGAATAATTTGTAAACGTTGTTTTTGCGTATATCTCTCCATGATGAAATTGTAAACACTACTGAATACAGTTAAAAACAAATGACAGATCATGATATATTATAAATGACCGAAACGTCACATCAAACTCATATCATCCCTATTGGAAAACCCTTTATATTGTATATTTACCTTGGTGCTGTTTCGTCTTCTCAAAAGATATTTTACGTGACGAACACTTTTTCAGGGGTAAGGGGGTGAGAAGCGTGGACGACTGTTTTAAGAAAAATAATTGTCCAAAAGTTCTTTTTATTTCGATCTTTGGACTGAAGCTTATATTCCGAAGTCTTCCACTTCAAAATAACCAAAGAGATAAGTCACCTCTCTGATTTTCCAACGATCTTTGTGGTCGAAAAACGGCTAATGCCACTGGATTCAGCATGGCCGAAATAGGTCTATCCATAGGGTCTCCTTTCTGTTACATTTTTGGAATAGCACAGTGTTATTATCAATTTAAATTGCATTTAATAACTTTTAAGTATGTACTGGTACTAAAGTTAAAAGCTGTTTACTTTTGGTACAAAATGGTCCATTTGTGGGGGAGGTACCAAAAGGGGCGTCCCAATAACGGTCAATTTTCTCTGGACTCTTGGTACTATAAAAACATTACACTGTACAAAATTTCAAGTATTTGTATGTATGTACCGGTATTAAAATTAAAAGCTGTTTACTTTGGGTACAAAAAGGTCCGTTGGTGTGGGATGTACCAAAAGTGACGTGCAAATAACGCCCATTTTTCTCTGGACTGTTGGTATTAAAGGGTTTTCCAACAAGAGGTGTTATTTTGGTATTTAAAGAAAAATTAAATTTTTTGACATAAATGATCGGATGTTTATTTCATAATAAAGAGGAAGGTACGCCGTTAATAATGGAAAACAACATCAGCCAAATGCCCACCACGACCACGCTTACAGGACCATATCCTTTTCATGAAATTTTCCATCACCAAATCGCAAAGTGGCTGCCCTATGACCTCGATAGACTCACGAATTCTATCTTTGAGGTCTTGAATCGACGCTGGACTGTTGGCGAAGACCTTATCTTTCACGTGGCTCCAAAGGAAGAAGTCGCAAGGCCGACCATAAAAAATCATTAATCATCTCTCGATAGCGCAATCCATTCACCGTAACTGTTGATCCAACCTCATTTTCGAAAAATCAAGGTCCAATGACCCCGCCGTACCATAAACCGCACCAAACAGTCACACGTTGAGGATGGAGAGGCTTCTCAACAATAACTCTTGGGTTTTCCGAGCCCCAGATGCGACAATTTTGCTTGTTGACGTTGCCACCGAGGATGAAATGGGCCTCATCAGTCAATATGATTTTTCGATGATTTTGGATTTTTCCAATTTTAATTATTTCAATGCGTTGTTGAATCGTGTATCGTTCCCTTTTTAATAATGGCGTAGTTTATACTTGTCAAACGTCAAAGAATAAAAGCTTTAACGACAGCTACCGAAATACCGGGTGATTTAAAATAACACCTCTTACTGCACAAAATTTCAAGTATTTGTATGCAATGGTATTAAAGTTATAACTTTTGGTACAAAATGGTCCATTTGTGTGGGAGATACCAAAAGGAGCGTGACAATAATGCCCCTTTTTCACTGTATTTTAGGTACTATTAAACCATTACACTGTATAAAATTGCAATCCTTTGTATGCACTGGTAAAAAAGTTATAAGCTTTCAATTTTTGGTTCAAAATTGTCCATTTGTGTGGGAGGTACCAAAAGGGGCATGGCAACATCGCCCATTTTTCTCGAGGTAATAGTGGCTAATAGTCTAATACTGTGTGCAGAATTTCAGAGGATTCAATAAAGTAGTGTAGAAGTTATTAAATAATCAATATTTCACTAAATGTAAACCCTTTGTGGGGGAGGTACTAGAAGGAGTGGACCAATATGGCCCATCTTCGAACTTAGCCGGAGATAGAATAAAATATTACCACATACCAAATTTGAAGTCAATCCGCTACTCCTTTTGAGAGTTATCTTGCGCACCAGCCAGCAGACTGACAGACAGACGGACGGACGGACATTGCTCACTCGACTTAAAATGACCCAAAACGGATATCCGGCGAACATACTTAGGGTCTTAGGTCACTCTTTCGATGTGTTACACTTTTGGCTCGTAGCAAATGATATATACCCTCCTCTTTGAGGTGAGGGGATACAAATTTTAGTGTATTCTGTTCTCTTGTAAGGGTTGCGTTACTGTTGTGTTCGCGACGAAGGGACGGTACAGAACGCTAAGGAACCGTTCCTTAGTGTTTTTTTCCGAACTCTGATTTAGCTTTGTACGTCCATCCGTTTGCCGTTCAAGCAAACTAATCTTACTGACATACATATCCCAATTTTTGATGAATTTTACTAAGTTCTTCGTAAGCCGTTACAAGCAGAAAATATAATTGTCCTAATATCAAATGCTAATCCATTTTTTATGTGGAGCCACTTGAATGATATGAATTAGAGGATATGAATTATGTATTCGTATGAAGTACCTGGTGTCGTATGAGCGACCAATTTTATCACTGCGATGATGTAATCACTCATACGTTACACAGGACGCAATATAAGCAAATACTAATGGTGATTTCGTTTCGTTTGATTTCGTTTGTAAAATTATTACACTCCACAAATGCGAAAATATCGCATTTTCCACACTCAGCCCAGTCCACGTTGTGGAGTGTTGCACTGTCAAAAAGCAGACTTGAAAACCAAACCTAAATGAAAGCGTACACTCCTAATGCACTACCAAATGGCTGCGCAATAATGTAGGTATGGGTTTTACTCAACGCACGATTTTTGTTCGATTGTGCCGATGCAAAATTAGCAGGGTGCGATTTTTAAGGCACTGGGCACATTTTTCGATTATGTGTGTTCTGCATATTTTTCTTCTATTCGATATCTACAACTTTTCTTCAGACACAAAAGGGATATTCCATACGGTATACCGAGAAAAAAATATAGAAAACGTCACCTAATAGAGGAGGGTATATATCATTTGCTACGAGCCAAAAGTGTAACACATCGAAGGAGTGACCTAAGACCCCAAGTATGTTCTGCGGATATCCGTTTCGGGTAATTTTAAGTCATTTGAGCAATGTCCGTCCGTCTGTCTGTCTGTGTGTCTGTCTGCTGGCTGGTGCGCACGATAACTCTCGAATCTCGAAAGGATTACCCGATTGACTTCAAATTTGGTATGCGGTAATATTTTCTATCTCCGGCTAATTTCAGGTATTTGTATGCACTGGTATTAATGTTATAAGCCGTTAACTTTTGGTATAAAACGGTCCAGGCCCATTACCAAAAGGGCCTGTACAATAATGTCATTAAAAACATGTCAAAAGCATTATACTGTACAAAATTTCAAGTGTTTTTATGCACTTGTATTAAAGTTATAATCAGTTCAATTTTTATGCAAAATGGTCCATTTGTGTGGGAGATACTAAAAGGGACGTGACAACTTCGCCCATTTTTCTCGAGGTGATAGTGAATAATAAAATAATACAATGTGTGAAATTTCAGAAGATTTTAATAAGTATATATATGTTATTAAAGAATCAATATTTCACTGAAAGTTAACTCTTTGTGGGGGAGGTACTAGAAGGAGTGGACCAATATGGCCCATCTTCGAACTTAGCCGGAGATAGAGAAAAATATTACCGTATACCAAATTTAACGTCAATCGGTTACTCCTTTCGAGAGTTATCGTGCGCACCAGCCAACAGATAGACATACAGACGGACGGACATTTCTCATTCGACTTAAAATTACCCAAAACGAATATCCGCCGAACATACTTAGGGTCTTAGATCACTCCTTCGATGTGTTACCCTCGTATCTCTAAAGTGAGGGTATAAAAACCATAATACACTGTACTGCAGTATATAGAATTGGATACATTTAATTTAAATAGCCATAACATCAGATTTCAGGTCTTCGTGTACAAATTTGCAATATTTCTGGAGTCGCACGTTTAATGTGTGTCGTTTGTTTTCATTGTTCTCTTTATACATTCGCCAATTCGAAATATTCAAAATTATAATGATGCTACTGTTGATAACATTATGCATCGCCTTTTTTGTCGAAGGGCTGTGAATAACATTTTCTGGTGTAATATGAAGTCCTGAACACAAAAAAAATATAATTCTTTAAAATTCCCTTTTTCTTGGAAGGTTTCTTTAGTATTTGGACCATATTTTTTGAAGTATATGGTCGATAATGCTGGAAACAGAAGTTAAGTAACTGTCGTTCAAATATTTAGAAAAAAATTGATTTAAAAAAATAATGCGTATTTCAAGATAATCTATGGATACATACAATTTCAACTTAATCCGGTTTTTATACACCCACTGTTGTAAACAAGGGTATATATCATATGCTGCAGGTCGATGGAGTGACCTAAGAGAACCCATAAAAAATAAAAATAAATTTGCGGAATACAATTTTGGGCCATTTTAAGTCATTTTAGCAACGTTCGTCAGCCTGTCCGTCTGTCTGTCTGTTTGGCGCGCACGATAACTTTCGACAGGATTAATAGCTTGACTTCAAATTTGGTATGTGTCAATATTTTTTTTCTATCTCAGACCAAGGTCAAAGTTGGACTATTGTGGTCCACTCCTTCGAGTACATCCCCCACAAACGGTAAAAATTTAGTGAACTATTGATTATCTCATAACCTCTATACTACTATCTAGAATTTTTGACCACTGCACACATAGTATTAGTTTTTTGGTCGCTATAATCTTGAGAAAAATGGGCGTAGTTGACACGTCCATTTTGAAATCTCCCATACAAATGGACCATTTTGCACAAAAGTTAACGGTTTATATCTTTGATTTCAGTCCATAGAAATACTTCAAATTTTGTGAAGTGTAATGTTTTTATAGTACCTACAGTACTGTGAAAAATGGGCGTTATTGCCACGCCCCTTTCGCCCCTCGTTTACGACGACTGAAATTCTTTTGGTCAGAACAAAAAATTGCTTACGCGAAATAAGTTTCTGTCACATCAAACGAAATTTCAGTTCCGGCAATCGAGAATTGTAGTTGTCTAATATTTCGTTCAGAGACGAATTTTTTCTTTGTGTGTATAAACCACTCACATTTTCTCGTAATCAATTGTAATTCCGTCATCAAATTTATTAAACAAACCGAAAAACGCTCAGGCTTTCTTGCAGCGTTCATTATCCCCTCACCTTAGAGAGGGGGCTATATATCATTTACTACGAGCCAAAAGTGTAACACATAGAAGCAGTGACCTAAGACCCTAAGAATGTTCGGCGAATATCCGTTGTGGGTAATTTTAAGTCGATTGAGCAATGTCCGTCCGTCTGCCTGTCTGTAAAGTAACCGATTGACTTCGAATTTGGTACGTGGTGATATTTTCTTCTATCTCCGGCTAAGTTCGAAGATGGGCCATATTGGTCCACTCCTTCTAGTACCACCCCCATAAAGGGTTAACATTTAGTGAAATATTGATTATTTAATAACTTCTATACTACTTATTTGAATCCTCGGAAATTCTACACATAGTATTGGTTTTTTAGTCACTATTACCTCGAGAAAAATGGGCGAAGTTGCCACGCCCCTTTTGGTGCCTCCCACACAAATGGACGTTTTTGTACCAAAAGTTAAGAGCTTTTAACTTTAATACTGGTGCAAGTAAATACTTGAAACTTTGTACAGTGTAATGCTTTTATAGTACCTAGAGTGCAGAGAAAAGTGACCGTTATTTGAACGCCCCTTTAGGTACCTCCCAAACAAATGGTCCATTTTGTACCATAAGTTAAACAGCTTTAACTTTAATAGCAGTACATACTTTAAAATTATTAAACGCAATTTAAATTGATAATAATTTAATTAAACCCAAAAAAATAAAAAATTTATTATAATTTTTTGGAATATTTTTTTGAGGGGATTCATAAGTCGGTTTACCCGACTGAACTTTTTACTTGTTTTTTCATTCAAATCCTTCAACACTACATCAAATGAAAGAATGCTTCTTCTTTTATTTGACGTATTCCACTGGCGAGAAACACATATTTCCGTTTGCTGACAGTCACACCAAAAGCCCACTTCCGGTGGAGAGTTGCATCCGTCTAAGCCACTTGCATTGACACGCCGTCATCGCTGGCGAACAATAGTATGTCAACACTGGCATTTTGGCAAATTGCAAACTATTTAAACGTTAACTTCTCTGATTGGCCTCATAACGGATCAATCTTGTGGAATTTGATTGTGCATACGAATAAATATGTGATGTTAACCACATCGTCGACATATTTTGTCTTATATTGCGGATGCACTGAGGTTATTCGGTACCAACAGTTGTTCCATGGATCTTTCCTAGTTGCAATAGTTTTTGTTTTTATGGAAATAGCTTACTTGCTACACTACACATGAGTCATTTGAAAATGCTGTTGGTTTTAGTATCATCTTTTAGACAAACATTATCAAGAGACTTTATATTGTATAAGATTGAGCTCAAAATTTACAACAATTTATAATACAAATGGTGTCAAATAGATTGCTTGGCTAAATTTTTGTACTCGCTTTACAAAAATGAAATGTTATTCGCTTGTCTTCGATGTTTCCCAATTTATTTTTATTTACACATACCGGTTAAAAATCCTTTGTGTAAAATTCCAGGTTCATAGATGCAATACTTTGACCTGGGTAAGGATTTTAATATTTAATTATGCCAAATAAAAAGAAAAGACGACAATTATGTATGGGAAGATTTGCTAATATATCAAAATTTTTTATTTATCAATGGATTTCAATAAACTGTATCTTAATAAAGAAGTGTCTACTGCAACATCTGAGTTAATAACAAGTAAAAGCGTTAAGTTCGGCCATGCCGAATCTTATATACCCTCCACCATGGATAGCATGTGACCTCACAAAATAACTCAAACCTAAAGAAAATAACACCGAAAACAAAAAATATAGTAGATTAGAACAGTAGGAATCACAACAAGTTAGATGCTATATATGGGAGCTATATCTAAATATGGACCGATATGGCCCATTTGCAATCCCAAACAACCTGCAACTATAAGAAGTACTTGCACCAAATTTGATCAACCTAGCTCTATTATTTGCGGACTGTATCGTGATTACCACAGACGGACGGACGGACCGACGGACATGGCTAAATAGTCTTAGAATTTTACGACGATTAAGAATATATACTTTATGGGGTCTCAGATCAATATTAAGAGGTGTTACAAACGGAGTGACAAAATGAATATACCCCCCATCCTATGGTGGAGGGTATAAAAATAAATATGGACATACGTATTTGGGGAATATGTAAAAGAAACAAGTAGGAAAGTTTCAGTCGGGTAAAACGACTAAGGTATACCCTCACTTTGTGTGTACTGTAATATGAAATATTACACGAATTAATCTGACAATTTGTATGTGAGGTACCAGAGGGGGTTTAATAAATTGTCCTATTTTTATACCCTCACTTTAGTGTGTCGAAGGAGTGACCTAAGACCCCAAGTATGTCCGGAGGAAATCAGATTTGGGTCATTTTAAGTCGAGTGAGCAATGTCCTTCCGTCTGTCTGTCTGTCTGCTGGCTGGTGCGCACGATAACTCTCGAAAGGAGTAACCGATTGACTTCAAATTTGGTATGTGGTAATATTTTTTTCTATCTCCGGCTAAGTTCGAAGATGGGCCATATTGGTCCACTCCTTCTAGTACCTCCCCCACAAAGGGTTAAAATGTTGTGAAATATTGATTCTTCAATAACTACTATACTACTTATTCGAATCGTCTGAAATTCCACACATAGTATTACTTTATTAGTCGCTATCAACTCGAGAAAAATGGGCGAAGTTGCCACGTCCCTTTAGATACCTCCAACACAAATGCCCCTCACCTTGAGTCCCAAAAAAATATTAGTAAATTTATTTATTTTTTGTTTTAATTAAATTATTATCAATTCAAATTGCATTAATTAACTTTAAAGTATGTACCGGTATTAAAGTTAAAATCGGTTAACTTTTGGTACAAAATTGTTCATTTGTGTGGGAGGTACCAAAAGGGGAGTGTCAATAACCGTCACTTTTCTCTGGGGCCTAGGTACTATAAATTCATTACACTGTGCAAAATTTCAAGTATTTGTATGCACTGGTATTAAACTTAAAAGCTGTTAACTCTTGGTACAAAAAGGTCAATTTGTGTGGAAGGTACCAAAGGGGCGTGGCAATAATGCACATTTTTCACTGTATTGTAGGTACTATTAAACCATTACACTGTACAAAATGTCCTGCCTCTGTATGTACTGGTAATAAAGTTATAAACTATTAACTTTTGGTTCAAAATTGCCCATTTGTGTGGGAGGTAACAATAGGGGCGTGGCAACTTTGCCCAATTTTCTCGAGGTAATAGTGACTAATAAACTAATACTATGTGTAGAATTTCAGATGATTCAAATAAGCATTATAGAAGTTATTAAATAATCAGAGCGCCCCAGTAGGCGAGTTGGTAGCGTACTCGCCTATGAGTAACCCGGCCTTTCCCTGGACCTTAAAATTAGAATATAAATTTACTTTGTATTGTAATTCATATAAATAAATAAATAAATAAATAAATAATCAATATTTCACTAAATATGAAACCTTTGTGGGGGAGGTACTAGAAGGAGTGGACCAATATGGAGATAGAAGAAAATATGACCACATACCAAATTTGAAGTGAATCGGTTACTCCTTTCGAGAGTTATCGTGCGCACCAGCCAGCAGACAGACAGACAGACGGACGGACGGACATTGCGAACTTAACGTTTTTTACTTGTTTGTTTTAAATTTTTTTCTGTTAATTAAAAAGAAAGATTAAAATATGGCATTTATGGCCTATCCAGAGAAATTTAAGAGCGACCACTTTATGGGAACTATATCAAAATATTTTCATTGTAAAATCTATTATTTAAAACTCATAGCCATAAAAGATGATTGGAGGTTTACTGAAACTTCCATAGCTTTTTATTACTAAGACCCTAAATACCTACTAAATATTATATATTGCAATAACGAATATTTCTTGCACATTGTCACAATAATATTTTTTGAGAGAATTCTCCAAGTTCTTCCAAAAGTTTTAAACAGATGATAATAATTTCATATTCACCAAGAATTTCGTACAAAATCTTAATATACATCCATCAATCAAAGTCGTGAATTAGTATTATATTCTTCATATATAGGGTGTATGTTTTAGGGGATGAAACATTTTAAATTAAAACAAGTAGGTTCAGTCGGGTAAACCGACTTATGAATCACCTCACATTGAGTCCCAAAAAAATTATCGTAATTTTTTTTATTTTTATGTTTTAATTAAATTCTTACACTATGCAACAAAAATTTTGTCCAAGGGATGTGGATAGCAGTTTCTGGTGTAATTTAGAGTCACACACTCGAAAAAATATTTTATGGTAATTTTTTTCGTTGAAAGTTGCAAATATCACTTTCACGTAGAATCTTTGGTTTAGTAACACTCGTAAAAAATATGAGAAAAAAAATATTTTTTTTTAAAAAAATGCTTTTTCCTGGAAGAAAAAACCATAAAAAATAGAAAAAAAAGTGGCATGTTGACGAAGAAAACACTGTCTATTTGAAAAAAAAATCTATGGATAGATGTAAAAGTTATGAGCCATTTTGTAAATGTTAGGTAAATTCAAAAAAAATCTTGTTTCATATTTTTTCGTTTTTAAATGATGTTTTTTTTGCTTATATTGAATCCACCATACGTGAGAGAGACATATAAGAGACATTGCACTTGCATTTTATTTTATGAGGATTGATGTCAGACATTGTAAAATTATAGAGAGGACGAGGTTTTATGGCCGTTCGTAACCCTGCATAAAACATGATATGTAATGTTAGAGCTATATTGGATCAGATCCGCTCAGATAGAGGGTCATTCAACAATATTTGTGGTTTTTATGAGGTTTCCATTCAGTTACGCCTTTTAGGGGCATGGACATCCCAGTCATATATACAGGTAGTAAAATTATATGTACGCAATACAAAGTAGTACGCGGCAGTCTTGAAAATATTGGGTGACTACTTTCGAACAAACTATATGTCAGCTACAGGTACTGCAACTTATGAACCTTAAGCCCGGAATTTATGAATGAAATTTCTTATTAATAAATTAGTGTAATTCAGCGCCTTAAAGAGATAAGTCGATTTTCTGAAAAATATTACCAGGTTATATTTCGAAGTATGATAAAAAGGCAAAGAACTTTTCAATGTGTAAATGATCCCGACAATTTCTGCTACATCTGCGGAAAATATGTAATTAAAAAAATCGACGTGCGTTTAGTAAAATAATAGAAGAAATATATGTGTAATATTTTGGTATACGAGTTAAAAATATGAACGAACCGTGGACACCTAGTATTTTGTGTAATTCGTGCCATGTAAATCTTACTCGATGGACTAGTGGAAGAATGCGGTAAGTACTTTAAAATTAATGTATTACAATGTTTTGTGGAATAAAACGTTTTAATTTAGACTTCACCCTAATTTGGATTGCCAATGATTTGGAGACAACCATTCATTCACGATACCGACTGCTATTTTTGTCTATGTTAATAGATTGGAGTGAAATTGCAGCATGGAGGTCGGTTAAACTTGTGGTTTCAAATTTCTTTGGATCCAATAAAAGCCCGCAATATGAAACAATGATTAATGATTTGTTAAAAAATTATGAAAATATTGGTAAGAAATATATTTTTCTATATTTATGTATATAACACATATGTATGTATGTATTCTTCTAATTTATTTTTCGCTTAATGTATACCATCAGGTGTAAATATGCCCCTCAAAATTCATTTCTTGCATTCCCATTTAAACTTTTCCCCCGAAAATCTTGGCAACATAAGTGACGAACATGGCGAAAGGTTTCACCAAGAAATGAAATCCAACGAGCGGCGTTACCAGGGCACTGGGATGAAAGAATGATCGGAGATTATATTTGGTTCTTCATTAGAGAAACCGATTCCGAAATCTAAATGCAGGTAATATAAATAAAATCGCTATGTAAACAGAAATTAAAAAAAAAGATTTTTTGAAATTCTCTTACCTCTACCAAAAGGGCTATAATTTCGAAATTTCGTCTGCTTAATGCTATTTTGGTCCATACGTCATTTTTGTGTTTTTGAGTTAGGAGTTGATAATATGGGTTTGAAGCATGCTCTTTCAGAATTTGCAATATTTTTTTCCTATCTCGTCTAGTTTTCGAGATATTGGTAGGGTAAATCGATTTAACTCTGATTTACGGGAAATAATTTTGATATTTTTGTTCTATGTCTCCATTTTTCTATCGCCCTATATTTTCTGCTCACTATTTTATGTTCTTTCGATCACAATATGTACATTACTCTCCCTCAATACCGTCCGTCTTTGTGGTTCATGTAATACAAATACGAAAAAATATTAAAACAAATGTGGATATGGACCAAAATACCATGTACAAAAATTGTTATAATTTGCTTATTTTTTAACGTAATGGCATGGAAATGCATGAGAATCATACAAACACTGTTGGGAACCATATGGAATAAAAAGTGTGTAACTCTTCAGTCCCGTTTTTACTCAAACAATAAAATGTGTTTTTCTCCGATCATACAAAATGGCGTGTGGAACAAAATAGAATTGAGCCGACGATTTATCCATAAATTTTTTTCAAATCGGCATTATTTTCTTCGCTAGAATACAAACTTTTAAAAAATAAAATATAATATTTTTTTCGATGTTTTTTCTATTTTTTATGTTTTTCCTCGTCCCAGGATTTTTTTGTTGAAAAAATCGGCTTTTTCCAATTTGTTTAATGACTGTTACTAAACTACTGTTTCTAAGTGAAATATATATTTCCAACATTGGTAGCCCACATTTATAGCTTCAATTTAACGTATAAGTCGACCTGATCGGGCATATACTCCAAAATTATAGTGCAAATACTAAGGGACCTTCGACGATAATAGCACTTTGAATACAAAATTTTTGGTTTAGATTTTATATAACAGTATGCCACAATCTATACAAAAAAATAATTTTTAGGTCTGAGACACAAAAAAATTGTTTTTGTTGCATTTGTTATCAATTTAAATTGCATTTAATAACTTTTTTTTTATTTATTTGTACTATCATCATTACATTTTTAAAATTAGTTTTAGTATATACATAGCTTCAGAAATTAACTAGAAGTATTGCAACAATTGACATTTTATTTTGTTGGGAAAAGATCATTCAATAATTATATAACATTTTTGACAAAAAAGATAGTAAAAAACCTAATTTGAAAGTAAAGAAAGTAATGATAATAACAACTTCTTTCATCTTCTAGGAGAAGATTTGGAAGAATGTCATATCTGTAAATTTCTTATTAAGTCATAATTTGAGCATCTGTTTCGATCTTCAAAGCTGTTCTTTAGATTATTTGCCACCATACTGAAGGTTTCCTGGTTGATATTTCTATGCAGGTGCAATGTTGGGTAGCGTATAGGCAAATTGAAAATTATTTTTAAGTTCTTGTTCTGGATTATTTGAAGTTTTTTGCGGTATGTCTTTGCAGCTTTCATATACCAGACTTGACTTCCATATGTCATGATAGGCCTTATACACATTTCGTACAACAAGATTTTGTTTTTAACGTTCAAAGTAGATTTTTTGTTTAGCAAGGGGTATAGGGCTCTTCCGCATCGAATAGCCTTGCCACATGTTTTGAATATGTGTTCCTTAAAAGTCATCTTTTTATCTAATATTATTCCCAGATATTTGATGCTGTTTTTAAGTGGAACTTCTGCCCCTTGTATGTCTAAAGATATGGTGGGATTTCTTTTAGGAGATTTACTAAAAGGGAAAATAATAGCTTGTTTCTTGTCTTCATTTATTTTTATTTTCCACTTTGAGAAGTATTTTTCTGCATGTATGAGGGATTTTTTCATATTTTTAATTATTGCATTCAATAGCTTTCCACTTGTTATAATTGCAGTATCGTCGGCGTATAAGGCAGTACTGTTCCTTTTTTCAACTTTAAAATCTGATGTGTATAGAGAGTATAATACAGGTGACAGTACAGATCCTTGAGGTACTCCAGCAGGGATACATCTTTCTGTAGATTTTCCATTACACACATTCTTCTCCTATCAAAAAGCTTTTAATAATTTTTTGCAGATAAATAGGCAAACCCATAATGTTTAATTTATACACAAGACGTGCCATACGGTATCAAAAGCTTTTGCTATATCCAGGAATACAATCCCAGTACTTCTTCTGTTCCTTTTATTGTTTTCGATTAAGTTACTAATCCTTTTCACTTGATGCACTGTTGAATGTTCCTTTCTGAAACCAAATTGCTCTTTCATTAACAAATTATTAGACTCCGTAAACTCTTATATTCTTTTTAAAATAATTTTTTCAAAGATTTTATCAAGGCAGGTTAACATGCTAATTGGTCGATAACTTTTAGGCGAAAATACTTCTTTTCCTGGTTTTAAAATGGGAATTACATTTGCCTTTTAAAAAATTTCTGGAAAGTAGCCGTTAGGCAGGCACCAATTAAAAATTCTTTTAATACACTGAAAAAAAAAATTGTCATAAAATTAAAGAAATGCTCCAAAGACATCATTAGTCTTCAAAATAAGTAAGATACATTTTCTATTGTAGATGTGGCGAAATGTGAAATACGTCGATGTGGGATTGAATTCCGTACTACTATCAAAACTCCATCTCCATGTGAAGGACGATCTTGTCTATGAATTGTATAGCTTTGCATTTTTATTTTGTGGCTGCTATTTAAAAAAGTTTCGTTAATAAATACTATATCCACATTGTTGTGGTGTAGCATGTGTTCTAATTGTAGAGTGGCAGCGGTGGTTGTTATGCCTCTTGCATTCCAGTGCATAAAATTGAGTCTCAAGATAGTTTTATGATTATATGACATGTTTTAACATCATTCCCAAAACTCGAATTTTGTCATACTTATTTTTGCACTTTTGCAGAGCATCGAGAGCTTCAAAGTAGATTTCAAGAATCTTTTCATTCGATAAATGGTCGTTGTCTTCATTTTGTGGAACAGATTTAGTCATTTTTGCATACGACGTGTTCTGATTTATTTTATATGAGGGTAAGAATGATTTTACTGGGGCTCCTACTGCAGCTTCCAATAAACTCTCGTCTTCAGAGTAAACTGGGACGTTTCTGACGTTTCTTAGTTGCCTTGTGGGTGCTCGCTTTTGTGTGACTTTACGTCGAACTTCTAAATACTGCTGTCGGGATGGACATTTAGGATCATCAGTTCTATGCTTGACATTTTTCATGTTATTTTGAACATAATTGAAACATTTATGTACCACTGGTCCGGCATCAGATGATTTATTTATTTGACAGTTAGCATAATCATGCTGGCCGCCGCAACTCAGGCAGACAGCTATTCTGTGGCAGTTAGTTAGCCCCTTTGCACGACGTAAGGGGTTTTGCCAATGAACAACAACGTTACACAGGTATTTTATTTTCCGTACATCTTTTTTGGAGATTTGACTTCGGTTAAATTCCACCATGTAGAGTGCATCATCTGCATTGGAACGTGCTGTCAAAATTTCTTTGATATTTATAGGTTCAATATTAAACTCGGTTTTAAATTCATCCTGAATTTCCATTAGATCCATTTTAGGAAGACCGAAGAGCATAAGCTTGAACTTTTTAATATCAATTATAGGATGTGTAAAGAATGTCACGTTTTTCGCTTTCAGCTTTTTAATAACATCTTCGTAACCCACCATGGAGATTGGCATTACTTTTGTTCCTATAGACATACGCTTGTACTTACAATTTTGGCCAAGAAGTTTCATTATCTCAGTAAAATGGTGTCAATTATCCACTGTAATTGGGGGAATATTTACCTTTTGTTTAACGTTTCCTATACTGCAAACGCTATAATCATCGTCATCACCATCCAGGTCAGATAGTGATTGGTATCTATTACTGCTGGTACTGGTCACCAGCCTTTGCTTTTTATACCGAGGATTGTTTCCCCAAAATAGTTTGCGTTTTGCACTCATTTATGAAGATAGACAAATTTTACTTGCAAAAATAATTATTCACTAACAGCTGATATTAAACACGTCTGATTGCTTGCGTGCTAAGTCAACTTAGCATGTTTTTAGGGAGATTGCATTTTTAATTCATAAATATTCCAAATTATATTCAGTCAAAATTTGGTGTTTATCCGTAAACCCAATCAAAAGTTATTTGCATTATAAAGGAATTCCATACAAATTTAAAAAAAATCATCATTCTTTGGTCTTCTCTCTGAAAAACTACCATTTTGGGGACTCTATCTAACATTAAACTGGTTTTCTTCGAAATTGCCAGTGTTCGTTTTTGGTTGAAAATTCGATTAATTTTGTCAGAAGTCACTACTGCCTCACACAATTTACTTCTGTTAAATTAGGTAAATATCTGCTTAAATATAAGGCTTAAATACCGTGCCAAATGCGAAATCGGGATATACACATCGCTCACTTACTTCAAGAGTGTCATAACTCAAAATTTAAAATTGTCAAGATGTGTAACTTTAAATCCGTATAAAAAGATAAATAACATGAAATAAGACGTTTAAAAAAGGTGAAATAATCCGAAATATGGTTGTTTACTTATAAACTAAATTTCGTTGAGATAAATTTATGAATATTTTCAAAAACCGCCTTTCTGTAAGGTAACCTCAAAAATTTTAAATTTTGAGTTATGACACTCTTGAAGTGAGTGACCCTATATATAAACAGAATAGACTTTGTCCCTGATGCAAGAAAGTTCTCAACCAAATCTCATCAATATCGCAGTGAAATTGAGGCCTGTGCTCTGTGAACAACTTTAAGATGGCTATACAAACATTTTCATACCCTCAAAAAACATCCTTTATGTATTTACGGGACCTCCAATAATCCATAGTACACTACAACAACAGCAAAAACAAACAACGTTTCAGAATATAATGAAATATAATGCTTTCCTGCCAAAATTGTTTCCAGAAAGACTGCAATAAAAGGCGGATGTCGCATTTGACGTTACTTAATTTATGATATAAATTACTGGCAACGTTGGTTCATTGTTTCTGGCAAAAGCAACGCTAACATGGCAAACACCGCCAAGTCATGTGACGAGAGGTTTTCACAACACCACTGACAGCCAGACACACTGAAAATATGTCTTAAGAAAATCCTCCCCAAGGATATGTGGTGTGGGTGAACCTGTGTTAAGCTTTGCAACAAAGAACCTGCTGCTTTGACCTCATGAACCCGGAACATCCTGTGCTACAAACATAGGTTTAATTTTCTAAAAACAATATATATATATATACATGTATCATAGGACGCATTCAGTTTTTGGATTTTATTTTTAAATATAAACATTATTCATCTTTCATTGGGCAGGAGGATTGGCAATGAATCCATGAAAGATATTTTATTTATTTATTATCGCCTTTCTGAGTAATTTATAAAAGTCATAAATCATATCGGGTGGTTGGACATTTTTAGTGGTTTTGTTATTAGCATTAGCTTAAAAGTGGTGATGGAACGAACCGGATAGATTATAAAATATATGAGTAATTCCACAGCAAATTAATCAAAAACCACACATTTTAGAAATAACTCCTTTTTACTTCAATGAAATTTGGCATAATGATTATTCAAATGTGCACGAATTTTATGGCGTTTTTAGTTTTTCAAGTTCACAGGTCTCCAAAGATACCTATCTCAAGGATTTTTATCAAAATTACTATTTGTTAAATTAGCCATATCTTCTTAACCGCTTTACGTACAAGCAGAATACAGTTTGGATGCCTCAACCGAATTATTTGCCAACCGAATTTTGGTAGTTCTGTCTACTATCATGCGATTCCATCAGGACAACCAACATTTTGGTTGTGGTACATATATTTCTGCTTCCTTGTTGACAACAATCATATTTGATTGCGCCAACTACGAAAATGGTGGCTAAAATTATCTGTTGTATATTGCCACAACCAACTATTTAAAAAAATTTATTGTTCCGACAATTTGTCAGTCATATACTACCGACAATTAATTGCAAACAGTTTTCATTAATGTTTATTCTATTTATTGAACAAAAAACCAAACAATTCATAACAAAATTCATCACTATTAAGAGATCTGGATATATTTACCACAAAATTTTAGTACACGAGAGTACAAAACTTTT
This sequence comes from Eudasyphora cyanicolor, assembly GCA_963930755.1. Lineage (NCBI taxonomy): Eukaryota > Metazoa > Arthropoda > Insecta > Diptera > Muscidae > Eudasyphora > Eudasyphora cyanicolor. The sequence continues at coordinate 192,878,272 of OZ005735.1, read as the reverse complement.
ATGCAAATATCGCTTAACCCTGTGCTATCAATTTCATGATTGTTGCCTTTATTTTTTATTATTATCCACACGAGATTATAAATATACCGTTCTTGAACAAATTGTTGAAGATTTATTTATGTCGAATAATTTTATTTTTTGTTTGTTATATATCAGCAAAAGAACAGCAAACAATCGTTCGGTTGTATTTCTCAAAACACATTTAATTATTCTAAATTTGGGAATTGATTGGGATAACCAAAAACCGATTATTTATTAACATTTTTTGGTCTATTGATACACTTTCTGTTGTCAAGAATAAAACGTTCGTTGTCACAATCAAATATCGATCATATGGTACTATAATGAAATTTTAAAAGTGATTACCACAACTAACCGAGTGTCAATGAAAAAAACAATCTTAATTCGATTGATACAACCATCGATTTAGTTCCAAGCATTTTTATTTGATCGTCTCCATGTTATTATTGTAGTTTCAACTTTTTATATATAAATATAACCGGCTGACGGTGTATGCAATAGAATTTTAGTTGCTAGTTCTTTATTTTTTTATTGTTGCTTTCGAATTCCAACCAATTATTTTCCTGCGTGTATTTTAAAGATATTAATACCAATGAAAAGCTCTGCTACTCCTCTTCACTGTTGCAGAATAAGATATTTATCTCCTTTTGTTACAAGGATGTTAAAATATGGAAAATATTTTTAATCCTTGAATATCCTGCAAAAGTATCAATTAATATCCTTGATTTTTTTTTAATACTAAAGGGTCAAACTGACCCTTATGAACTGACTATGAAAAACTTAAAATGGAAACTTGATGGACCAAAAAGACATAGCAATTTTATTGAGTCTATATTATAATTTTTCTTGTAAATGTTTTTTAAAGGATGTTAGATTCGTCTGCAGTGCAACTCCAAAACGGCTTGACCCATTGATGTTGTTTTTGAACATTATATTTATATTATCAATGTGAGTATGCGTATCTGGATCGGATAGGTGGGACTGTAGTCAAGTTATTACCAAATTGCTCATTGATGGACCAAAATGGCTGATACTCGTATTCGTAGAATTGGTTGATCTAGTACTACGCAAGCGAATCGCCAAATTTGGATTATTTTTTGGCGAAATTGTCAAAATATGGAATTTACATAATGCTCTACACGGGGCAAAATCGCCTTTTTTGATATATTTGAATCGAAAGGAAATATATTTGGAACACAAATTTTTAAATATTATGTATTTCTGAGCAAATAAATTTTATTTGAAAATCAATAAAATATATTTGGAACTCATATATTAATATGTTACAACATATAATATTTGCAAACTAAGTTTCTCAAATAAAATATGTGTTTGAATACAAATAAAATTATTGTTTAGGAATTTCTCCAAACATATTTTATTTAAAAAATATTTTCGAAACTTTTGTTGAATTTTTCGAATTTCAGTTTTAATTTTTTTGGTTTCGAATTGAACACCCAGTTATAATACAAAATGCAGCAGTAACTTCTGTTTTAAATCAATCATTTAAAATTTCTGAGTATTCTAAGCCATCATTAGTTGTCAATCCTCCAAGTAATATATTTCGATCGAAGATTATACGATTTCAATTTTTACGACTGAAAATTTTCTAAAAAATTAGGTTTGAATTACTGAAATATTAAACACAATTTAGGTATTTTCTGAATACTTAAATGCAAATAATTATTTGCTTCAGAAAACAATCGTCCAAAGTAAACACATATTGCGATGTAAACAAAGATTTGTTTAGAACAACATCTTCCCAAATATAAATTTGTTTGTGTGTACCAAATACTATATGTTTAGAGTGTACCCTAAACATATATATGTTTCAAGCCGAATATGTTTGGGACAATATACTACAGAAGCGATTTTTTTTCAGCGTGTACCTATCGGGTCCATGAGCTATTATTCTCTTTCTTCACACTAAATTAACCTATACCGCAAAAATGAGTGATTTTGGTCCATAAATTCGGAGTTTGTTAATAACTTGAATACAGCTCCACCTATCGGATCCAGATACAATTACGTACACGCTGAAAAAATAGCTTCTATAGTATATTGTCCCAAACATATTCGGCTTGAAACATATATATGTTTAGGGTACACTCTAAAACATATAATATTTGGTACACACCAAAATTATATATTTGGGAAGATGTTGTTCTAGACAAATCTTTGATTACATCCAAATATATTTTTATTTGGGACCATTATTTCCGGAACAAATATTTATTTGCATTTAAGTATTTAGAAAAACCTGAATTGTGTTAAATTTTCAGTAATTCAAAGTAAATTTTTTACAAATGTAAATGTTTTTAAAATAATACTAGTTGAAATCGTATAATATTGGATCAAAATAAATTACTTGGGTTGACAACTAATGATGGTTTAGAATACTCAGAAATTTAAATGATTGATTTAGAACAGAATTTAATGCTGGGAGGTACAATTCGAAACCAAGGAAAAATTAAAACTAAAATTCGCAAAAGTTTTGAAAATTTTATTTAAATAAAATATAAAATTTATTTCAAAAATTTAGTTTGCAAATATATTTTTTGGTAATATATTAATATAAGCGTTCCAAATATATTTTGTTGATTTTCAAATAAAATTTATTAGCTAGGAAATATAAAATATTTAAAAATTTCTGTTCCAAATATATTTTCTTTCGATTCAAACATATCAAAAAATACGATTTTGCCCCGTGTATACTCACATTGATAATATAAATATAATGTACAAAAACAACATCAATCGGTCAAGCCGTTTTGAAGTTACACTAGTCCAGCAGACGAATCTAAAATTCTATATAAAAATTTACAAGCAACATTTTAATACTCGTACACGGAGCAAAATCGCCTTTTTTGATATGTTTGAATGGAAAGAAAATATATTGGGAATACAGATTTTTAATTGTTATACATTTCTGACCAAAAAAAAATTATTTGAAAATCCATAAGATATCGATGGTACGCATATACATATTTATATATTACAACAAAATATATTTGCAAACTAAATTTCTCAAATAAAATATGTATTTAAATTAGGGATGAACGAAAGTGACGTTAGCGAAAGCGAATATTGAAATATATTTCTTGCGAATAGTGAAATATGCATTTTTACGAAAGCGAATAATAGTTTGACCAAAAAATAGTAGTACCAACAAAATTAATGAACTAAATTGATACTTTTCCAGGATATTCAAGTTGTTTACGCCGAATGCGTGAAAATAAAGAAAAATAAATAAAACACGAAAGTTTAGTTTTTTTCTATAATAAGAAATGGCAAGGGAGCCAATAAGTTTTATTTATAAGGTTTGGTTGGTTGTGGTAACGAAGTTTACCTTTAAGTTGGATGGTACAGCAAGGGTACTTATCAAGCGAAAGTAGATTTTAATATAAAGATGGAGAAAGGTGGCGGGCGGCGTCTGTCCTATTTACTCGTTACTCGTTGAAATCTGTAAGCTCATCTTACAAGGATGTAACAAGGAGGAGCAGGCAGACTTCAACGAGCAAGTAGGTACGAAAATTGGGTCAATAGATACACCGAAAGAAATTATATGTTAATGCAAATCTATAAACATTCAGAACTAAACACAAGTATTAAGAATGTTTTCCAAGGACAAGCATATTTATCAACTGTTCTGAAGAGAAGTAGAAGAGGTTTTCAGTGGTATTAAAATCTTCAAAATGTGTGAAGCGAATAAGAAGATATAAAACTTTTAACAAATGGAAGCGAATACTGAAATATATTTTTGCGAAAGCGAATGCGAATAATCCAAAGATGGTTTTTGCGAAAGCGAATGCGAAACCGAATGTTAAAATGATGCGAATAATTCGCGTTCGCATATGCGAATGAGAATATTCGTTACATCCCTGATTTAAATACAAATAAAATTATTGTTTACGAATTTCCCCAAATATATTTTTTTAAAAAAGATTTTCAAAACTTTTGCTGACTTTTTCGAATTTCAGTTTTAATTTTTCCTTAGTTTCGAATTGTACCTCCCAGTTACAGTACCATATGCAGCATAAACTATATACAAGAAGATATGGCTAATTTAACAAATAGTAATTTTGAGAAAATCTATAAGATAGGTTACTTTGGAGCGCTGTACCACAAAACTACAATCAGTTTTGAAAAGCTAAAAGCGACAAAAAATTCCCGCACACTAGTAGATATATTCTGCTAAATTTTGTGGAAATTGGAATGGGTAATTTTTACCCATATATACAACGTGGAATGAGTAATTAATATTTTTAAGGCTAAGAAATCGTTAAAAGTGGTAATTATTTGAAAATATAACCGTGTCGACAACTTAAACTTATTTTAAGACTTGAACTTGTTAGTCACAGGGCTCAAATCGCAAGTCATCCAGAGACCAACGAAGGGTTAAAAGATGAAATCGAAGTTGCCATTGAAGAGATTCGACCCGAAACAATCGAAAATGTACTGAAAAATTGGGTTGAACGGATGATCTACTGCCGAGCCAGTCGTGGTAGTCATATGAATGATATTGTGTTCCCATATTAAATAACAAATTTTAAATGGCCCACGCGTACCATCCAGTCCATCCCTAAAATTTTCAATTGTCGAATCGGTGGTGGTAGTCATACAAATGATGTTGTGTTCCATTATTAAATGACAAAGTTCAACATTTCCAATAAAACCAGAAATTTAAAAAAATTATCAGTACTTTTTATCCCCTCTCCTTAGAGAGGAGGGTATATATCATTTGCTACGAACCAAAAGTGGAACACATCGAATAGGTGACCTAAGACCCTAAGTATGTTCGGCGGAAATCCGTTTTGGGTAATTTTAAGTCGAATGAGCAATGTCAGTCCGTCTGTCTGTCTGTCTGTCTGTCTGTCTGTCTGCTGGCTGATGAGCACGATAAATCTCGAAAGGAGTAACCGATTGACTTAAAATTTGGTGTGTGGTAATATTTTCGGCTAAGTTCGAAGATGGGCCATATTGGTCCACGCCTTCTATTAAGGGTGGACCCCACTCCACCCCGGGAAGGGTTAACATTTAGTGAAATATCGAATATTTAATAACTCTATACTACTTATTTGAATCCTCTGAAATTCTACACATAGAATTAGTGTATAAGTCACTATTACCTCGAGAAAAATGGGAGAAGTTGCCACGCCCCTTTTGGTACCTCCCACATATATAGATCATTTTGTACCAAAAGTTACCAGCATATAACTTTAATACCAGTGCATACAAATACTTGACATTTTGTGCAGTGTAATGCTTTTATAGTACCTAGAGTCTAGAGAAACGTGACCGTAATTAGCACGCCCCAGATTCAAATTAAAAATTTTAAACGACCCATTTTTATGTGCAGGAATCAAAGTTATAAGCCGTTAACTTTTTGTGGAAACTGGAGTTACCTAAATGGTCGTGGTAATAACGCCTATTTTACACGGGACTGTATGTAATGTAAAGGCATTACATTTCACAAAATGTTAAGCATTTGTATGGACTTGAATCAATGTTATAAGCAGTTAACTTTTTGTGCAAAATGGCGCATTTTTATAGGAGGTACCAAAAGGGACGTGGCAATAACGCCAATTTTTTACGGGACTGTAGGTACAATTAATGCATTACACTTCACCAAATTTCAAGTATTTCTATGGGCTGGAATCAAAAATATAAAACGGTCAACTTTTTGTGCAAAATGGTCTATTTGTATGGGAGATATCAAAAGGGAACTTTGCCCATTTTTCTGAAGATGATAGCGACCAGTTATGAGATGCTCAATATTTCACAAAATGTTGACCCTTCGTGGGGAGGTTCTCGAAGGAGCGGACCAACATAGTTCATCTTTGACCTTGGCACATACCAAATTTGAAGGCAATCGCTTAATCCTGTCGAAAGTTATCGTGCGCACCAACCAGACAGACAGACGAACAGTCTGACGGACATTGCTCAAATGACTTAAAATTACCCAAAACAGATTTCTTTATTCTTGGGGTCTCTTAAGTTACTCCATTGATATGTTACACTTTTGGCCCGCAGCATCTGCAATATACCCTTGTTCACAATAGTGGGGGTATAGAACCCCAAAAATTATGTTGAAATTATCTTATTTCTACAAAAAGTTCCATAATATCTACATTTATCATAGATTTACTTCAAATGTGCATTGTTTTCTTCATTTAAAAAATAGAACAAATCAATTTTTGCAATTTTTTTCTCTTTCTTATGTTCTACGTTTTTTTTCGAAAAAAAATTAAATTCAGTTCGGTTTCAGAGCATATGTTTCAGTTACTTTCTGTCTATTGCAAAAATGTAATAGAAACAAATACAAAAATTGGTAGAGACTTTTAATTGTTCGGTAGAATTGACTGCAGTTTCGATAGACACCACTCTATCATCTTAAGAATTCAATAGCAATAATGTATGTCTTTAACTTAAATCTGCTGAAATACTCATGGAAAACTCTCTACCAATTTGTGTATTTGTTTCTATTACATTTTTGCAATACATAGACAGAATTTAACTGAAACATATGGTCTTAAACCGAATAAATACTGACTGAATAACAAAAGCACAGACCAAAAACCAGTAAGGAAAGGCTAAAGTCGGGCGGGGCCGACTATATAATACCCTACACCACTCTCGTAATATTGAATAACTCTGAAATATAAATTTTGTAGTTCATGTATAAAGTGTTTATTCTAAATTTCAAAACGATTGGATGTAAAATACTGCTTCTATAGATCTAAAGGGCCAAATCGGACGAAACATATATATGGGAGCTATAGCTAAATCTTAACCGATTTTCTTCAAATTCGGTAGTGTTGGTTCATGGATCAAGAAACTCTACCATTCTAAATTTCAAAATGATTGGATGTAAAATACAGCTTCTACAGGACTAAAGAGGAAAATCGGACGAAACATATATATGGGAGCTATAGCTAAATCTTAACCGATTTTCTTCAAATTCGGCAATGTTGGTTAATGGATCAAGAAACTCTACCATTCTAAATTTCAAAACGATTGGATGTAAAATACAGCTTCTTAGGACTAAAGGGCCAAATCGGACGAAACATATATATGGGAGCTATAGCTAAATCTTAACCGATTTTCTTCAAATTCGGCAATGTTGGTTCATGGATCAAGAAACTCTACCATTCTAAATTACAAAACGATTGGATGTAAAATACAGCTTCTATAGGGCCAAATCGGACGAAAGATATATATGGGAGCTATATCTAAATCTGAACCGATTTCAATAGCGATCTTAACAGCTGCGAAATACTCTAAACTGCAAAATTTCAGAACGATCGGAGTGAAATTGCGACCTGTAGTCGACGAACAACTTTACATCCACAGACGGACGGACGGACATGCTTAAATCGACTCAGCTAGTGATTCTGAGTCGATCGGTATACTTTAAGGTGGGTCTAGCTGTGTTATTTTCAGGTGTTACAAACATCTGCCGTGAAACAAACTTATAATACCCTGTACCACAGAGTGGTGTAGGGTATAATAAATAACAACAAAAAATCAATTTTTTTCCTAATAGTTTTAGCGACAGTTACTAAACATCTGTTTCCACGTGAAAGTTCCACTATTAAGTTATTTGTAGGAATTGTAATTCTTAATTAATCTAAATTTGTTGCAGCAAAATCGGTCTAGTCGTTCCCGAGTTATGTCAAAAACGGGCCCCCAATCGTGACAAATCCCCCAACTAACTTCAAATCGATATATGTTTCTTGATTCCTAGACGTCGAGACGCCGGGACACGTATAACTTTTTTTTTGACCGATATAACTTTTGGCGGTAGTCAGAATCCTCGCCGATTTCGGCTTCGCACAGTGTAATTTGAATTTACGTTTTTTCAGCAAAAATTAAGAGAAATTACTTTAAATACAATCACCTAAATTATTTGACATTATCATTGTTTGTCTTGGACTACAATCGAAATTATTGTTGCAATTAATATTTAATGCATGTACGTGATAATGACGAAGCGTAAATATAAATTACAATAAGATTAATCTTTATTACATTAATTATGTACATCTGGTGTGCCTCAGATATTGTAAGTTAGCATATAGAAATTTGTAAGCAAATTCGAAATCTCTTTGACTGTGTGCCACTAATACACTAGTACTAATAAAATAATGTATTTAATATTTATTGTGGTTAACTGCGAACTGAATTGCCAGGAAAACATTAGTGCCGTTATATGTATATAAGAGTAATAGCATCTAAATGTGCTGCTTTCCACAACGTTATTTGGAGTTTTATGCAAAATATATTGAGAACATACACGGGGCAAAATCGCCTTTTTTGATATGTTTGAATCGAAAGAAAATATATTTGGAACACAAATTTTTAAATGTTTTATATTTCTGAGTAAATAAATATTATTTGACAATCAATAAAATTTACTTGGAACGCATATATTAATATATTACAACAAAATATATTTGCAAACTAATTTTCTCAAATAAAATATGTATTTATATACCAATAAAATTATTGTTTAGGAATATCTTCAAATATATATAATTTAAGAAAGATTTTCAAAACTTTGGTGAATTTTTCTAATTTCATTTTTAATTTTTCCTTCGTTTCGAATTATTTCTCCCAGTCAAAAATACCATTAGCAGCATTGCATTCTGTTTTAAGGGACTCATTTTAAATTTCTGGGTATTTCATGTCAGCATTTTTTTCAATCCTTCGAGTAAATTAATGTTATCAAAAATTATACGATTTCAAATAAAAATTTCTAAATAATTATCATTAAATTACTGAAAAACTTAACACAATTAAGGTTCAATATTTTCGGAATACTTAAATTTAATTACATTTTTGTTTCGGAATTAAAATCCCAAATGAAAGGTATTATGGTGGAAACAAGGATTTGTTTAGAACAACATCTTCCCAAATATATAATTTTTGTGTGTACCAATTATTATATATTTAGAGTGTACCATAAACATATATATGCTTCAAGCCGAATATGTTTGGCACAATATACTACCGAAGCGATTTTTTTTCAGCGTGTATCAGATAATGAACGGTAAACGTAGAGAGGAGCGGTAGGTTAATTAGTTCGTTTTTTTTGAACAATTTTAATTCAAATGTAATAATATTAACAATAAACCAGTAAGGAAAGGCAGAAAGTCGGGCGGGGCCGACTATACCCCCTTAATAATAATTGGTAAGTAGGCAGGAACATATTATCTAATTCTGAGCAGATAATCGCTAAATTAAGCAATATTCGTTCCTAAATTGAGAAACATCTTTCCGGAAAATATTAATGATCGAAAGTAAAGTACAACTTCTATAGCGCGTTGATACCAAATCAGGAGGAACATATATATGGAGGTTATATATAAATCTGAACCGATTTTCCCTGTATACTCATTCATGTAAAGTTTTTACAGCGCATACATGTCAAATCGGGGTTAACATATATATGGGGGCTATATCCAAATCTGAACCGATTTTAACCAAATTAAATAGGGATCGTCCTTGGGCAAAAAAAAGATATGTGTAATGTTTCGTCAAGATCGGGCCATAATTGCGACCTGTACTTTGATTACAAGAATACATCTACAGACAGACGGACAGACAGACGGACATAGCTAAATCGACTCAGAAAGTGATTACAAGTCGATCGGTATAATAAACAATGGATCTATCTCTTCTCCTTTTGGGTGTTACAAACAAATGCACAAAGTCATAATACCCTGTATCACAGTGTGGTGTAGGGTATAAATATTAGTATGTAAACATAGGTTTGTTTAGAAAATCATCCTCCCAAACATATATTATTTGTGTTATTAAATATTATATATTTGGAATGTACCCTAAAAATATATATGTTTCAAGCAGAATATGTTTGGGACAATATACTACAGAAGCGATTTTTTTCAGCGTGTATGTTTGAATCGAAAGAAAATATATGTGGAAAACAAATGTTTAAATGACCTGTCCTAAAATACGTATATGTATACTAGGGTTATATCTAAACCTGGACCGATTATCTTAAAATAAGACAGCGATTGTTTTTGGTTTACTGTTATCTGTTAAATTGTATAAGGATATGTGGAAAAATGAGGATTTTATAGCGCGTACGTGCATTATCGGTATATAGTACTCGTATATGAAACAAAACGAATAAAGTTCGATGATATCTCACAAAGACTTGGTATTCACTAAATTTGAAAATGGTAAGCGCTTAATGTAAAACCCTTTACTAAGGAGCTACCCGACTTGATATCTTGACGATAGAGAAACCAGCCTCATCGATGGCTGGAAGTTTGAATTTTGTTTTAATAAAAAAATCTGTTGCATTTGGCAAATTAGTAAACAAATCATCTCTCGCTTACAAACCTGCTGAAAACAGTGTACTTCTTTCAGTTTGGAGTATTATACAATATGTATATAATACTAATGTACGTATTTATTATATCATCCCGCTATTCCTTTCAAGTATTTTTCAATCCTATTTAGCAGAAATTCCTAAATTCCTGTCTCAAGTAAGAGGCACCTTAATATTGTTGAATATTTGTGTATCGATGTGATGGATGACAAATGTATATAAATGCGTTATTCACAAATGTTTAAAGAAATTTTGCGATTAAATGAACCAAGATAATACTATTATTTACTTTAGAAAATGATGATTGCTATTACCATCAGGATATATGCAGAAATTGCATGAAACGGTGAATGTGTAGAAGAGCTCAATTTTAACATAGAATATGCTTCCCGATAGTTTATACAATTTGTAGGTATGTACATATATTTTTATGAATAAGAAAACATAAAGACGAAGAAATATAGTTCACTGACTGAGATATAGTTGGACGGATGATCCATTTAGAGATACTGCAAAATAAAAAGTAATCTTACCTTTGAACACATCTCATATACTTTGATACAAAATACCGAGGAGACAAAATTTCGAATGCCATAGGACAAGAACCAGTGCGAGGACCTTATATTGGCATTATAGAAACCACAGACACTAGCAGGATAGATGTAGCCATTTACATGGCAAACTGTAAGGCAAAATGGTTTAATAGCTGCTGAAAAAATGTGTTTTCGTCATTAAGGCACCACAGGATATTTAACCAGAAACAAAATGTGTTTTTCACAGTTATTGTGGGAGGCATGTTTACGAGTATGTTGTAATATTGTTTCATTTGACAGACGATGTCAAATTTTATAACTGCAGGAGTCATCCTTTTTGATTGTTTTTGAAGCATTCGAAAAACATTTCGTTACATTTCGAATCCTCCGGCTGCTGATGATATGTAGACTCACACAAATTCCAGTGAATATCCTTTTGTATATCATAATATGTCTGCTGTGTGGGTAAGTAGTCACAATATCGATACCTCCATTCTAAACTGTACTAATACAAAAAGGTAGTTTTTCAGCAGAGGCAATCAAAATCGAACGACCTGTACTGTTTTGTGAATAACTTTTGATTGGGTTGGCGGATAAACACCAAATTTTGACAGAATATAATTTAGAATATTTAGAAATTCAAAATGCAATCTCCCTAAAACTATGCTAAGTCGACTTAGCATGTTTCAGAATGGAGGAGAATCTGTGTGTTTTTCTGGCATAACCGCCCAAGTCAGAGCTATCTGATGTTGAGATTGTTGCGTATAAACGGAGTCGGCTAACTTTAGTGAAGTGGACACTATATCAAAGCAGTGACCTAAGACCGTATAGTGAAAATTTTCAGAAAATTTCTTTGATATTGCATTTTTTTCAAAAATGTCATCGAAATTGTATTTGTTTTACAAAATTTTGGTCAAATTTCATTTTCTAAAAGAAATGGCCAAATTTTGATTTTAATGTTTTAATGTTTCTAGAAAAATATATATTTTTTTTAATTTGGCCAAAGTTTATCGAATTATATCACCAAAATCGAATTATTTTAGAATATTTTGAAAATTTTTATTTTTTAGAAAATTTCTTTAAATTTGCATTTTTTGGATTTTTTTAACTTTCTTTAAAAAAGAAATTTTTTTAGAAAATGTTGCCAAAATTGTATTCTTCTAGAAAATTTCATCAGAATTACATTTATCTATCTAGAACAGTTTAAGTAAATTATTGTTTTTTTTCACAAAATTTCGCCGAAACTGCAATGTACTAGAAAATTTAAGCAAAAGTGACGTTTTCTAGAAAATTTCGTCGAATTTACATTTATTTCGAAAATTTCCTCATGTATTTTTCTCCAAAATTGCATCGAAATTACATTTTTCTAGATAATTTCATCAAAATAACATTATGCTAAAAACCAGTAAGGAAAAGCTAAAGTCGGGCGGTGCCGACTATATAATACCCTACACCACTCTCGTAATATTGAATAACTCTGATATATAAATTTTGTAATTCATATATAAAATGTTTACATAAATTTACTTTTAGGACATTTTATACTTAAATAATACCCTGTACCACAGTGTGGTGTAGCGTACAAAAACGATTGGATCTAAAGAGCCAAATCAGATGAAACATATATATGGGAGCTATAGCTAAATCTTAACCGATTTTCTTCAAATTCGGTAGTGTTGGTTCATGGATCTACCATTCTAAATTTCAAAACGATCGGATGTAAAATACAGCTTCTATAGGACTAAAGGGCCAAATCGGACGAAACATATATATGGGAGCTATAGCTAAATCTTAACCGATTTTCTTCAAATTTGGCAATGTTGGTTCATGGATCAAGAAACTCAACCATTCTAAATTTCAAAACGATCGGATGTAAAATACAGCTTCTATAGGACTAAAGGACCAAATCGGACGAAAGATATATATGGGAGCTATATCTAAATCTGCACCGATTTTCTTCAAATTCGGCAATGTTGGTTCATGGATCAAGAAACTCTACCGTTCTAAATTTCAAAACGATCGGATGTAAAATACAGCTTCTATAGGACTAAAAGGTCAAATCGGACGAAACATATATATGGGAGCTATAGCTAAATCTGAACCGATTTTCTTCAAATTCGGCAATGTTGGTTCATGGATCAAGAAACTCTACCATTCTAAATTTCAAAACGATCGGATGTAAAATACAGCTTCTATAGGACTAAAGGGCCAAATCGGACGAAAGATATATATGGGAGCTATATCTAAATCTGAACCGATTTCAACCAAATTCAATAGCGATCTTAACAGCCGCGAAATACTCTAAACTGCAAAATTTCAGAACGATCGGAGTGAAATTGCGACCTGTAGTCGACGAACAACTTTACATGGACAGACGGACGGACGGACAGACATCGTTAAATCGACTCAGCTAGTGATTCTGAGTCGATCGGTATACTTTAAGGTGGGTCTAGCTGTGTTATTTTAAGGTATTACAAACATCTGCCGCGAAACAAACTTATAATACCCTGTACCACAGTGTGGTGTAGGGTATAATGATATCAAAATCGTGTTTTTATAGAAAATATCATCGAAATTGTAATACATACTCTGAAAAGTTCGAATAATTTGATATTGTTTGGAAAATTTCTAGAAAATTTTATTATCAAGATAATTTTATCAAAATTGAATTTTTCCAGAAAATTTCGCCAATTCATTAAAATTTAATTATTTTAGAATACTTTGTCAAAATTAAAATTTTCTAGAAAATTCCATCAAAATTGCATTGCATTCATCTAGCAAATTTTAAGAAAATTTATTTTTTATTAAAAATTTATCAAAAATTCGTCGATAGTAGAGTTCACTCAAATAAAGTTAAATTTTCTACTTTTCTACATAAATCGTATTTTTATAGAAAATTTCTACGAAGTTTTAATATTCTGAAAAGTTCAGAAAATTTGCTATTATTTGGAAAATTTCGTGAAAATTTTATCAAAATTTAATTTTTCCAGAAAATTTCGCCATTTAAAATTAATTTTTTATTCAAGTAAATTTAGGCAACATTTTTTTTATCAAAAATTCTTCAATAACGGAGTTCAACCAAATAAAATTAAATTTTCTACAAAAAATCGTTAATTGCACTTTTCTAAAAAAAATCATCATACTTTCAAAAAATTAAATATTTCTAGAAAATGTCATCAAAAAAATTTTGTAAAAATTTTATTTTTACAGAAACTTTCTTTTTCCAGGATGTTTTGTATAAATTGTATTACTCTGCAAAATGTCATTGAAATTCCTCGTACTAAAGGTTAATGGCCGGAAAAAAGTTCGTTGGTCGGATTAATGTCCGTTTGGCGAATTTAAGGCCCTTGGCCTTTTTTAGTTTTGATGATTAGATGTCAATGATGGGATTAAAGGTCGCTGACGGGATTAGTCATTGGTCAATGACCTGATTAAATGTCGTTGCCCTGATGAAAGGACTATTTGATTTTTGGTCTTTAATAGAATTAAAGAGGTTTGATCGATTTCGGAATTTTCTACAAAATGTAATTTTGTAGATAAATGTAATTTTTAAAATTTTTTAACAAATCCAATTTAGTCGAAATCAAAAAGTATGCAATTTCGAAGATTTTTTTTTAAAAATCTAATGAAATTGTAGTGAAATTTAGGTAATAATGCCATTTTGATGTAACTTTCTGTAAAAATAAAATTTTTCTCGGAATTATTTGTAAAAAAAATGTTGATGATATTTTCGAGAAAAGTGCAGTTTTATCGCAATTTTAAAAGTCGATGATATTTTCTAGAAAAATTTAATTTTGACGATTTTTTTCTTTGGAAACATACAATTTCCCTGATATTTAAAAAATGCAATTTTAATACAATTCAATGTGTACTACACTTTTAAGAAAAATTCTATATCAAAACAATTTTCTAGAAAAATTAACAAGATTTTTAGAAAAATAAAATTCAGACGAGATTTTCTAGAAATTTCATTTTCTAAAAGAGATGGCCAAATTTTGGTTTTCTAAAAACTTACATGATCGAATATGTAACCAAAATTTAATTTTTCTAGAAAATTTACCCAGAAAAATATTATTTGTTTTTAATTTGGCCAAAGTTTATCTAGAAAATCTCACCAAAATCGAATTATTTTAGAATAGTTTGTTAAAATTTTTCTTTTCTAGAAAATTTCTCGAATTTGGATTTTTTTAAATTTTCTTTAATACAGATTTTTTTTTTAGAAAATCTTGCCAAAGTTGTATTCTTCTAGAAAATTTTATCAGAATTGCATTTATCTAGCCAGAACAGTTTATGTAAATTATTTTTTTTTCGCCAAAACTGCAATGTACTAGAAAATTTAAGCAAAAGTGCCGTTTTCTTGAAAATTTCGTCGAATTACATTTATTTCGAAAATTTCCTCATGTATTTTTCTCCAAAATTGCATCGAAATTAAATTTTTCTAGAAAATTTCATAAAATTGCTAAAAATGATATCAAAATCTTATTTTTATAGAAAATATCATCAAAATTGTAATACATATTCTGAAAACTTCGAAAAATTTGCCATTGTTTGGAAAATTTCTTGAAAATTTTATTTATCAAGAAAATTTTATCAAAATTGAATTTTTCCACATAATTTCGCCGATTCTTTAAAATTTAATTATTTTAGAATACTTTGTCAAAATTAAAATTTTCTAGAAAATTCCATCAAAATTGCATTCATCTTGCAAATTTTAAGAAAATTAATTTTTATTCAAAATTTATCAAAAATTCGTCAATAGCAGAGTGAACAAATAAAATTAAATTTTCTACAAAAAAATCGTTAATTGTACTTTTCTAAAAAAAATCGAAATTTTTATAAAAAATTTCATCAAAATTTTGATATCCTGGAAAGTTCGAAAAATTTGCTATTATTTGGAAAATTTCGTGAATTTTTATCAAAATTAAATTTTTCCAGAAAATTTCGCCATTTCATCAAATTGAAGTATTCTAGAATACTTTGTCAAAATTCAAATTTTCTAGAAAATTTCATCAAAATTGCATTCATCTATAAAATTTTAAGAAAATTTATATTTTTGGTATTTAGTCAAAATTTTCTTTTGATCAACAATTCTTCAGTGACTGTTTGACTGCGATCGCCACAAGACGTATTCTGTGCTGAACAATATTGTTTCTTTTCGGTAAAAAAAACAACAAAACAACATTGTCAAAAATAGTTAATTTTTGTTTGTTCGAAAGTAAACGGTTTGGCGTCGCGGAATATTAAACGCACGAACAACTACGCACTTCAAGTGTACGCACTTTCTGTGCATGCAGACTACTGCAACAACAAACACACGCTGCTCGCAAAACAATATGAGCACGCGTAATGTGCTCCAACAACAATTACACTCCGAAATGGAAACTGGCCACTTGAACTTGAGTGAGGAAAGTAGTGATGATGATGACTCTAAAGGTATGTTTAGACGATTGCCTGATCGGACAACATTGTCCGAAAAATGGCGGAAAAATGCAACCCTGTGAACGTACAACCGTGTGAACAAACAATTTTTGTCTCGCAACGTTGGCAGAAAAGTCATTGTGAGATAATTTGCAGATTTGTTGATGTGCGAAGTTTATGCATGTGACAACGGCGCCATTGCCAGAAAAACTTTTTATTGGCAACACTGTCTATAAAATATTTTAATTGGCAATCCTGCATATAAATATTAACAAAATATATGAAATTTGAAGGTTTTCTTGCAATCGTCTGAACAGTCAATTAACATTTGCCTAACAACCTGTCAATTTCCGTACATTTGCAACAATTTAACAGGGTTGATAACGTTTGCCGATCTGGCAATCGTCTGTACACACCTTAACTGGCAGCAAGTAGCCAAAAATGTTCGTAAAAGAACTAGTGCCAAATCACCTCAATTGTTTGTGCCAAAACGTCAACATTTGGAAGAGGGACCATCCACGTCAAATAGGTATGCTGCCCTTGCCGCTGACGAAAAATGTGAAGGTAATAATAGTGACAATGCCGCTCAACAACCACTGACCCCAAAACCACCACCAATTTTCATCCCGGATGTCGAAGATATTTCAAAAATGATGAAGGATTTAAGTAAGGTCATTAAAAGTACTGAATTTCATTATAAATCTTTAAGAGACGGACAAGTACGTTTAAGTCTTAAGACAGTTGCCTCTTACCGAACTCTTGTAAAGCATTTTGAGACTAAGAAAATCGTTTATCACACTTATCAACTAAAGGATGAACGTGCTTTCACTGCAGTTATTAAAGGTCTCCATCATTCTACACCGATTGCTGATATTAAAGCGAAACTGTTGCTAAAAGGCCACCAAGTACGAAGTATAAGAAATGCGAAAAGCCGTACTAATAAGATGCCACTTCCACTATTCTTTGTAGATTTAGATCCAAAACCAAACAATAAAGAAATTTATGATATACGTTCTTTCGGTAAAGCAATCATTGAAGTTGAACCGCCAAGAAAGTTCAATGACATTGTTCAGTGCTTCAGATGTCAAGAGTTTGGACATACTAAATCCTATTGTAGGAAACCTTTTAGATGCGTAAAATGTGGTTTAGAACATTCGACTGCGGAATGCACTAAAGCCCCTACTACTCCACCTACTTGTGCTCATTGTTCGGATGCACACACAGCTAGCTATAGAGGATGTAAAGTGTACCAACACCTTGTTAACAAACGATCTGTCAGAACAAATAGAGAACGTATTGAACAACCATATAATAATCCCTATTATAATAATTTCACGGAACAAAGCAATAACATAAATTCAATGTCGTACTCTCAAGCTGTCAGAGGTACAGACTCCAATATGAACAATCTTTTAACGAAAATTGAAACTATGCTCGCAAAACAAATAGAGCTAACCAACACTCTTATGAACATGATGTCCATGCTTATGAGTAAAATATGCAATTAAGTATTATTATTGCTGAGTGGAATGCCAACGGCATTTCAAATCATGTTAATGAATTAGAAACATTTCTTACCTCTAAATGTATAGATATACTTCTAGTCTCTGAGACCCATTTTACAAGTAAGTCCCATATACGTATAAGAGGATTTGACATAGTTACTGCAAATCAACCCGGAAACAGAGCCCACGCTGGTGCCGCTATTATAATAAAAAATAATATTAAGTACGAAGTTGCAGAACCAATAACAGAACCATACTTGCAAGCAGCTGGAGTGAAAATAACATGCAATGGAAGCCCAGTATCAATATACTCTGTATATTTTCCCCCTAGATATACTGTGACCTGTGATTTATACGACAATTTTTTTAATAAACTGGGCAGTAAATATATTATTGGAGGCGACTTTAATGCCAAACATCCCTGGTGGGGATCTCGCCTATGTAACCCGAAAGGAAAAGAACTGTTCAAAAGTATGACTAAGAACCAATTTAATACAATATCTACAGGAAGTCCTACATATTGGCCGAGTGACCCTGTCAAAATACCAGATTTACTGGATTTCTTTATATATAAAGGCGTTCCTACATCCGCCTAAGATATTGAAGCAAGTGATGAACTAAGTTCGGACCACAGCCCAATAATTCTCAGTTTTAGAACAGTTTTGAGAAAACGGAGTAATTATCCAAACCTATTTTCACCAAAAACGGATATCAATCTATTTAAATCCTGGATTAATTCCAATATAAACTTAAATATACCAATTAAAGATGGAACTGAATTAGAGAATGCAGTGGAAACATTCAATAAACTAATATGTGAAGCAGCATACGAATCCACTCCTGTTGGAAATTATAATTCCTATAATTCAAACATAAAACTTACGGTAGAAATAAAGAAGCTTATTAAACGTAAAAGACGTCTCCGAAAAATTTGGCAAAGGACAAGGCTTCCAGCAGACAAATCTAATTTTAACCGCGCAGCAAACTATCTAACGAAACGTTTACGGGAACTCAAGAATGACTCAGTTGGTAGATACTTAACAAATCTTAGCGCAGCTAATAATAACACAGTACAACACAAAAAAAATAACAGGGTTCTGTCAATGGATTATGGTAGAGGAGACCAAAAAAATATATACGTATATCGGCGTTTTGAAAGATCACATCGGAATTTTATTTTAGGGGGGGTTAAAGTTTCCCCCCTTTGCTAGTTCGTGCAGAATATCGGTATATAAAACTATGTGTTCTGTTCATCTGAGGTGTAGGGTATCTTCAGCAACTTTGTAGCAAATGGTAAGGCCTATATTTTTGTGGAATATATTAACCCTCCAGCTTCCCCCCATAACGGTGATTTTTGCTCATATTTTAACAAATCGTAAAAAACTCCCCTAAAAATGGGTGGAGCGGGGTTGAAATATTCTACAAAGATGTCGGCCATAACATTTTACTATAAGTCTCAGAACACACCCAAGCCCAAAACTTAACACAAACACCAAAAAGCCGGCCAAATTCAAGATTTCCTGTTAAAACGATCGGATGTAAAATACAGCTTCTATAGGACTATAGGGCCAAATCGGACGAAACATATATATGGGAGCTATAGCTAAATCTTAACCAATTTTCTTCAAATTCGGCAATGTTGGTTCATGGATCAAGAAACTCTACCATTCTAAATTTAAAAACGATCGGATGTAAAATACAGATTCTATATTACAAAAGGGCCAAATCGGACGAAAGATATATATGGGAGCTATATCTAAATCTGAACCGATTTCAACCAAATTCAATAGCGATTTTAACAGCCGCGAAATACTCTAAACTGCAAAATTTCAGAACGATCTGAGTCGATCGGTATACTTTAAGGTGGGTCTACCTGTGTTATTTTCAGGTGTTACAAACATCTGCCGTGAAACAAACTTATAATACCCTGTACCACAGTGTGGTGTAGGGTATAATTATAATACCCTGTACCACAGTGTGGTGTAGGGTATAAAAAATGTCTGCAATGAATTCTTGTCTTAATTAAATATGGTATTAGAAAATATGGTATTTATGGCTTAAATACATATATTTTGGAGCGACCTCTATAGGGTGACTAAAACAAAATATGAACCGATTTCTAAATTTTTTTCTGTGATGAATTCTTGCCGAAATATAATACAAACTGCAAAGTTTCTGCTAAATTGCTTCAAAAATGTAATATCTATGGTTCAAAACCCGTATAGGGGAGCTATATCAAAACATTGACTGCTATGGTCCATTTGCAATCCCAATCAACCTGCAACTATATCAAATATTTCTACCAAATTTGATCAACCTAGCTCTATTATTACGAACTGTAGCGTGATTACAACAGACAGACGGACATGGCTAACTCGTCTTTGAATTTTACGACGATTAAGAATATATAGACTTTATGGGGTCTCAGATCAATATTTAGAAGTGTTACATACAGAGTGACAAAATGAATATACCCCCAACCTGTGGTGGAGGGTATACAAATCAAAATTGCATATAATTCCGCTGTCTACTCATGAGCCAGACGGCAGTCAGTCCATTTGGGAGCAACCATGATAGTCGATGAATAAGGCCTATATTTAAACCAGTAAGGAAAATTTCAAAAAATCCCGTCTTATTGCACGTCTACATCAAAAGGGCTACCCTCCCACAAAATTTCATTATTCTAGCTTAAGCCGTTTGGCCTCGGCGATAATCAGTCAGTGAATCAGTCAGTCAACCAGTCACGCAACAATTTTATACATACGAGGGATGCTATATATATTTCTGGCCTAATAATGAAAATGCGAATATTTATCATCAAAAATAGTCTTATTGTTTTTCAAAGTATTCTCCAGCATGATTTATACACTTTTGCATGCGCTCAAACCAATTGTCGAAGCACTTTTTCCACTCCGATTGAGACACCTCCAAAACATGGTTTGTGAACGCTTCAACAGCATCTTCTGGCGACGAAAATCGTTGACCACGAATGTTTTTCTTGATGTGCGGGAATAAAAAGAAGTATTGGGTGCCAAGTCAGTGCTGTACGGCGGATGATCCATCAATTCGACGTTTTGGCCGGTAAAAAAGGCGCTGGTTTGAGCCGATGTGTGAGAGCTCGCATTGTCATGGTGCACAATGATTCGTCTTCTCTTGTTCGTTTTTCGAATTTCTCCGAAGACTTCAGCAAACAAATTGTGGTGTACCACTCAGAATTGACCGTCCTACGTCGCTCAAGAGGAACAGTAGCCACATCACCAGTTTTGCCGAAGAAACAGGCGACCATTTGCTTCGAAGTGCTTCTCCCACGAACAATTTTCGTTGGATTTGGCTCGTCTCCGAAGGCCCACACGGTCGATTGCTGTTTTGTTTCGGGCTCATACGCATAGATCCAAGATTCCGATCTTATAAACGTCTTTTGAAGCACCGCGATCGTATTTTTTCAAAATTTCCTTGCACCAATCGACACGAGCCTTTTTTTTGAGCGATTGTCAAATTGTGGTGGATCCAACGAGAACAAACCTTTTTTACGGCCAGGTGTTCATGCAATATCGAATGTATGCTGGTGAAGAAATGCCCTATCTCTTGGTATGTCACATGACGATCTTGCATTATCAGTTCACGCACGGCATCAATGTTCCCTGGCACAAAGGCCGTTTTTGGACGACCTTCGTCTATGAGCGAGCGTCGGCCACGATTGATTTCATTAAACCAGTTTTTCACAGTGCTATAGGATGGTGCTTCATCGTCATACAAAGATTTAAGTTCATCAATGCACTCTTGTCGTGATATTCCAAGTCGAAAGTTGTGAAAAATTATCGCACGAAAATGTTCCCGAATTAATTCCATTTTTTTGCCAAATTGATTTTTTCAAGTCACTGTAAACACAAATGATGGTCGTACGTCAAAACGTTCTGAGTACATTTATGCTAAAAAATGTCAAACTTTCCAATGGAAATGTCAGATGGCGCCAGGCAACACTTATTGTGCCTGGGGCCATCCACATATACAGCTACCCTCGTATAGATATATCGTGATATTGAGCGCCCCCATAGGCGGTAGGTTTGATGCCCTCCAGAGTTCTTGTAGCCCGGCCCCGAGAACGAATTTTTCAACCGAGTTGGCGGAAAATTTTAACATTTAAACTTTATATTGTTTTAAATCATCCCTTTAGAAAATATGGTTCATCGTTTAAAATTAAGATACATGTAGCCACCATACAAAGGTAAATTCAGATTTCCGGTCTGTTTCTGTATTTCTCACGAAAGTCTCTGCGAACGAAAACCAGTCACTCACTTTGGTCAAGAATTTGGTTTCTCTAAGGTTCGTTCGTTCGCCTGTCTACTTAGTTTAGCTTTTAACAACATTTTTTTTTTGTCATTGTTCCTAACAGTCTACAATTAAAATAAAGTGACTCGATCTGACATTTGTATTCGACCAGATGACAGCAAAGAGAGATAGAGAAACCAAAGTTTATACTGAAATTATTACGTTTTCGTACGAGTTCATTATCGTGCGAGTTGTCGTTGTGATGGTAGTTAGTGAAACCCAAATCAGCTGTTAGCCCCTAGAAATTGCTCCATGTATTTGTTAGGCAAATACTGGTTTGGGGTATTATATAATTGGCCCTGTCCGAATTTTTTTTCTTTCCTTATGTATTTTGGGGCACAAAGTACTAAAATTTGGTAAATGCTCCGTTTTTGTCCCAATGGATAACTCATTTTCTCTGTATGCCGAGTCTCTTCGATTGTCTAACTCGAAATTTTGAGATCTCATGCGACTCTTGATTCTGCATATAAATAGAGTAGAGTCGAGAGGTTAGGAATCTCTAGTATTTCCATTGGCCCTGAGTAATACATAGTGGAGCTTATTTTTTGGGAAGAAATATATACGGCCTGTTTCTGTATTTCTAAGGAAAGTCTCTGCGAACGAAAACCAGTCACTCACTATCGTCTGGAATTTGGTTTCTCTAAGGTTCGTTCTTTCGTTCGCCGGGCCTTACGTCAATGACGTTAGCCATTTACCAATTGGATAATAATGTAATTGCCATATCAATAATTTCACAACTTCCGGTCTAAAAAAGCACACATATTTGTATGGTCGACCTTAGAAAATACACCTCTGTATCCTTTACATGAGCAGTGGCCAAAAATCAACCCTGGGTGAGTTAGCTGAGCTGATCCAACACTCTCATTTCTTTCTCTCTCTCTCTCACGTCTCTCTCATTGTGCACTGATGAATTTTTTCCATCTTAGCGAGCTGCCAATTTTGACTTGTTTATGCTTAAATATGTAAACATATGTATACAATTTTATTATTATTTAATTGTTTTTACCATAATTATGCTAATATATACTTGTTTTTGCTTTTAATAACGTTTTTTTGTCATTGTTCCTATCAGTCGACAAATAAAATAACGTGACTCGATCTGACATTTGTGTTCGCCCAGATGACAGCAAAGAGAGATAGAGAAACCAAAATTTACACTGAAATGATTACGTTTTCGTACGAGTTCATTATCGTGCGACTTGTCGTTGTGATGGTAGTTAGTGAAACCCAAATCAGCTGTTTGTCGTCTGGCAGGCGAAAGAAAGCAAAATTTTAAGTTACAGAAACAGGCTGATAATTTATGGGTGCGACAATTGAGAAAGAACGACCCATATGGCATGTTTATTTTTATACCCTACACCACACTGTGGTACAGGGTATTATGACTTTGTGCATTTGTTTGTAACACCCAAAAGGAGAAGAGATAGACCCATTGTTTATTATACCGATCGACTTGTTATCACTTTCTGAGTCGATTTAGCTATGTCCGTCTGTCTGTCCGTCTATCTGTCTGTCTGTCCGTCTATCTGTAGACGTATTTTTGTAGTCAAAGTACAGTTCGCAATTATGGTCCGATCTCAACGAAACTTTGCACATATCTTTTTTTAGGCCCAAGGACGATCCCTATTGAATTTGGTTAAAATCGGTTCAGATTTACATATAGCTCCCATATATATGTACCTCCGATTTGGCATATATGCACTGTATAAGCAACATTTTGTAACCGATTTGTACAAAAATTGACAGAGAGTAGTCTCGTGATACACTTAGATACAATACAAAATTTGGGGGAAATCGGTTCAGATTTATATATAGCCCCCATATATATGTTGCACCCGATTTGACATGTAAGCGCTGTAGAAAATGTATTTTATATCTAATCAGTACGAAATTCGGCAGAAAGAGGTTTCTTATTACGTGAAGGAATACTGCCAAATTCGGAGAAAATCGGTTCAGATTTAGATATAGCCCCCATATATATGTTTCCCCCGATTTGAAATTCAATAGCTGTAGAAACTGTATTTTATATCCGATCACAGCGAAATTCGGCAGAAAGACGTTTCTTATTATACGAAGGAATACTGCCAAATTTGGAGAAAATCGGTTCAGATTTAGATATAGCCCCCATATATATGTTAGCACCGATTTGACATGTAAGCGCTGTAGAGACTGTATTTTATATCCGATCAGTACGAAATTCGACAGAAAGAGGTTTCTATTTTACATGAATGAGTATTCAGGGAAAATCGATTCAGATTTATATATAAGCTCCATATATATGTTCCTCCTGATTTGGTTACAAAGCGCTATAGAAGTTGAACTTTACTTCCGATCATTACAAAATTCTCCAGAAATATGTTTCTCAATTTAGGAACGAATATTGCTTAATTTAGAGATTATCGGTTCAGAATTAGATATATCCGCATATATATGTTCTTACCCATTTACCAATTATTCCAAATTATTATAGCAATAACCCTTATCGCATTATTAGGGAGGTGTAGGGTATTATATAGTCGGCCCCGCCCGACTTTCTGCCTTTCCTTACTGGTTTAATTATAACCTACACCACACTGTGGTACAGGGTATTATGACTTTGTGCATTTGTTTGTAACACCCAAAAGGAGAAGAGATAGATCCATTGTTTATTATACCGATCGACTTGTAATCACTTTCTGAGTCGATTTAGCTATGTCCGTCTGTCTGTCCGTCTGTCTGTAGATGTATTCTTGTAATCAAAGTACAGGTCGCAATTATGGCCCGATCTTGACGAAACTTTACACATATCTTTTTTTTGGCCCAAGGACGATCCCTATTTAATTTGGTTAAAATCGGTTCAGATTTGGATATAGCCCCCATATATATGTTAGCCCCGATTTGACATGTAAGCGCTGTAAAAACTTTATTTTATATCCGATCAGTATGAAATTCGGCAAAGAGAGGTATTACATGAAAGAATACTGCTAACTTCGGAGAAAATCGGTTCAGATTTAGATATAGCCCCCATATATATGTTACCCCACACATGTAAGCGTTGTAAAAACTGTATTTTATATCCGATCAGTATGGAATTCTTCAGAAAGAAGTTTCCTATTATATGAATGAACACTTTTAAATTTGGAAGAAATCGGTTCAGATTTACAGCCTGTTTCTGTAACTTACAATTTTGCTTTCGTTCGCTTGCCAGACGACAAACAGCTGATTTGGGTTTCACTAACTACCATCACAACGGCAAGTCGCACGATAATGAACTCGTACGAAAACGTAATCATTTCAGTGTAAATTTTGGTTTCTCTATCTCTCTTTGCTGTCATCTGGGCGAACACAAATGTCAGATCGAGTCACATTATTTTATTTGTCGACTGATAGGAACAATGACAAAAAAACTGTATTAAAAGCAAAAAATAAGTAGATATCAATATAATTATGTTAAAAAATTAAATAGTAATAAAATAGTAATAAAATTGTATACATATTTAAGCATAAAGAAGTCAACCTTGGCAGCTCGCTGAGATGGAAAAAATGCATCAGTACACAATGAGAGAGACGGAAGAGAGAGAGAGAAAGAAATGAGAGTGTTGCATCAGCTCAACTGACCCACCCAGGGTTGATTTTTGGCCACCGCTAGTGTAATGGATACAGAGGTGTATTTTCTAAGGTCGACCATACAAAAATGTGTGCTTTTTTAGACCGGAAGTTGTGAAATTATTGATCTGGCAATTAAATTTTTTTCCAATTGGTAAATTATTAACGTCATTGACGTAAGGCCAGGCGAACGAACCTTAGAGAAACGAAATTCCTGACGAAAGTGAGTGACTGGTTTTCGTTCGCAGAGACTTTCGTTAGAAATACAGAAACAGGCCGTTAGATATATCCCCCATATGTACGTTACCCCCGATTTGACATGTAAGCGCTGTAAAAATGTTATTTTATATCCGGTCACCTCGAAATTCGGCAAAAAGAGGTTTCTTTCTACATGAAGGAATACTGCCAAATTCGGAGAAACTCGGTTTAGATTTAGATATAACACCCATATACATATATATTACCCCCGATTTGACATGTAAGCGCTGTAGAGACTGTATTTTATATCCGATCACTACGAAATTAGACAGAAGGAGGTCTTTTAACATGAATGAGTATTCAGGGAAGATCGGTTCAGATTTATATTAAAGCTCCATATATATGTTCCTCCTGATTTGGTATCAAACCGCTATAGAAGTTGTATTTTACATCCTATCATTAAAATTTTCCAGAAAGATGTTTCTTAATTTCGCAACGAATATTGCTTAATTTATCGATTATCGTTTCAGAATTAGATAATATGTTTCTACCCATTTACCAATTATTCCAAATTATTATGGCAATGACCCTTATCGCATTGTAAGGGAGGTGTAGGGTATTATATAGTCGGCCCCGCCCGACTTTCTGCTTTTCCTTACTGGTTTTTTAATATGTGTTGTATCCGTTCTCGCGATATGTTCAGCTCACGAGCAATTTTTCTACCACTGCGGCGTGGATTTCGATCAAATCTGGCCTTCCACCCAAATATAAAGCAATCACACTTTCACGCTTGAATTCCATCACGAATAACTTTTATTCTGAATCTGAAGATCAAAATGCTTTTGTAAGCTTGTAAACAATAAAATGAACTGTCACTGAAATAAATCTGACAGCTAGTTGGTTGCAATACATATCAGCACATTGAAATTGAACTAGAAAGTGTGGAGTTCATGATTATGATAATAGAACGCATTCTCCCTCAGTTTAGGGCAATACCATATGATATGAAATATGTTTTGAATGAGTTCTAAAATGTAAAGGCACATTTTTACGGTACGGGTAGGGTACTTCCAAAGGAAACCGACACACAGTGGAAATTTCGTTTATTAGATGAAATTTGGCACGCATATACGTAGAGTCAATGAGCTAATTGTGGCCTTTTCCGTTGGTCCAAACTCACAGCGATTTAGGTTATATAGGGTGCCAAATTTAGTCTTCTACAAAATTTCTTAAAAATATTAAATACATTCCAGTCGACATAGATTTTAAACAGATCTGACCCAAATTTTACAAGACATTTATTTTACGACGTTTTTTTTTTGCAATCGGCACATTGTTCGCATTTTTTATTTGTTCAGTATTTATGAAATACAAAGTGCGATGAACAAAATTATTGTAAGATAGTTAGATGCTTTGAATTATCCTTTAACAACATTTCATTGTTTGAGATGTAACTCCTTTGCACGGAATTGGTTATCTGTATAAGTTACCTCAAAAATGATACAATCACCGCCCCTTGAAACCGTTATCTAGAAAACGAAACTCTTTCAATTCACCCAAGCGGAAACACAATCCTATAATCTTTAAGATATCCCGGTATCATCTACAATATCCACTGAAGCATCTAAAGCAGCAACCAACGATATAAAACCATTGCTGACAGTTATTTTGGCTTCTACTGAGTTGTAGTCATCGAACATAGTACACATTCAATTGAAAACTCTTGGACGGGGTTTTGTGACTTCCTTAAAGAGAACAATGAGAAGAGAATAAAATGTTACCATGATGGATGGACAGATGACTGGATCGACGGTTATATGGATCAGGGATGTAACGAATATTCGCATTCGCATATTATTATTTTTATTATAATTATTCGCTGTCGCATTCGCAAAAACCGACTTTGGAATATTCGCTTTCGCATTCGCTTTGGCAAAAATATGATTCAGTATTCGCTCCCTCAATCAAAAGCAGAAAGTCGGGCGGGACCGACTTTATCCTACCCCTTCCTACCAATGTAAAAATTGGCATTGAAATAATAATTTTGAATAATTGGTTTCGTTTCAATTAAGAAAGGACGTAAATTTTTATACATATCGGGTCAAAAATGTTGATTATACACTGCATATATGTAAAATCGGATGATTTGGGGAGTTATATGTACATACAAACAAAATGTCTTGAGTTTCAAATAAAATGTTTTTTTTTTCGCAAATATATAAAATTTAAAAATTTCAGATCCAAATATATTTTCTTTCAATTCAAACAACAAAAATGTCGAATTTCCCCGCGTAGGATTGAATCTACATAAATTGTTTCGCTTCTGTACATCAATTCGTATTCGCAAAAACAAAACAAATTGCATTCGCTTTCGCAAAAATGCATATTTCAATATCCCCTTAGCATTCGCAATTACCAAATTATTCGCAAGAAATATATTTCAATATTCGCGTTCGCTAAATCCACTTTCGTTACATCCGTAATATGGATGAGTGCCGACTGGCGGCTTATTCTTGGAGTGTTGAACGAATGGACTTGCCGCCGTTTAGATTTATGGTCGATAGTTCTTGAGAAGGACATACGCCGGATAAAGATAGCAAATTGATTTATTGTATTATGACTACACTCATCCTTTGTTCGGATGTGTGGCAAGCATTGTTCATATTGTTGGAGTTTGTGGATGTGGTAAAAAAGTTAAGTGAACATTTTTCATTAGAAAGATGCAATTTACCAAGAGTAAATTGCCTTAATAGTTTTATTTTCGAACGAATGAAAATCTTGCAATCGCCTCTGTGACCAACTGAAAGGGTAATTGTAGGAAGTAAAGGGAAATAAGAGAGAATCTTTTAGTTCTGTTAAGTTTAAAAAAAATCGAAACAGTTTTTTTATAAATTAAAAAAAAATCAACAAAAAATGTCCCGTTATGTTCTCTTTCAAACGACGTAAACTTTGTAAAAATCGGTTCACCCGTTCAAAAGCAATTAATAGTTTCGTAAAACCCAAAAATGCATTTTTATTTTTTTTTTTTAATTTCAAATCCCCATAAAATTTTGGATTTTTTTCAAAGAATAAATAACAGCGAATAAGCAAACCAAGAAACAAGAAACACAAACCCTGGTGGAATAATGATATAAAGGAGCTGAGAAATAAAGCAAGGACTTTCTACAATATAGCCAAGAACGCTGGTACTAGTTCACCAGGAGAAACAATCGACCTCCTACTACGCAAACACTGTCCAGGCTGCGAGTTAGGGAAAGTTCTGGACAAAGGTACATCCATGGATAATTCGCATGTTAACCTTGAAATTGATAAAGTCGTCATACCGGCCAGAGTTAAATGGGCTATCGGTAGTTTTGGCCAATATAAGTCCATGTCCTCTGAAATGAGCGGTCACACAATAATAGCGTTAGCATAAAGAGGCTTGCCACAAGGTGCAGTGATATCTCCTTTATTATGGCTGATAGTAGTAGACAAAATTCTACGAGATCTAACAAACCTTGGAGTAAAAGAAATAGCGTACGCTGATGACATAGTTATCTTGACCTCAGGAAAATTCCTCCAAACGATATCTGATATCATGGATAGATACCCACCCAAGTGTGGCCTAGGAGTTATCCCAACGAAAACAGAGATTGTAAGGGTCCGCCAAATAAATTTTTATACCCTACACCACATTGTGGTACAGGGTATTATGACTTTGTGCATTTGTTTGTAACACCCAAAAGGAGAAGAGATAGATCCATTTTTTATTATACCGATCGACTTGTAATCACTTTCTGAGTCGATTTAGCTATGTCCGTCTGTCTGTAGATGTATTCTTGTAATCAAAGTACAGGTCGCAATTATGGCCCGATCTTGACGAAACTTTACACATATATTTGGTTTGGACCAAGGACGATCCCTATTTAATTTGGTTAAAATCGGTTCAGATGTGGATATAGCCCCCATATATATTTTAGCCCCGATTTCACATGTAAGCGCCGTAAAAAATTTATTTTATAACCGATCAGGTTGAAATTCTGCAGAAAGAGGTTTCTTATTACATGAAGGAATACTGCTAAATTCGGAGAAAATCGGTTCAGATTTAGATATAGCCCCAATATATATGTTACCCCCGATTTTACATGTAAGCGCTGTAAAAAGTGTATTTTTTATCCGATCAGTACGAAATTCGGCAGAAAGAGGTTTCTTATTACATGAATTAATATTGCCAAATTTGAGGGAAATCGGTTGAGATTTAGATATAGCCCACTTATATATGTTACCCCCGATTTGACATGTAAGCGCTGTAGAAACCGTATTTTATATCCGATCAGTAAAAAAAATTGGCAGAAAGAGGTTTCTCATTACGTGAATTAACACTGCCAAATTTGAGGGAAATCGGTTCAGATTTAGATATAGCCCCCATATATATGTTACCCCCGATTTAACATGTAAGCGCTGTACAATCTCTATTTTATATCCGATCTGTAAAAAAATCTTCACAAAGAGGTTTCTTATTATATGAAGGGATACTTCGAAATTCAGAGAAAAATCGGTACAGATTTAGATATAGCCCCCATATATATGTTACCCCCGATTTGACATGTAAGAGCTGTAGAGACTGTATTTTATATCAGGTCAGTACGAAATTTGACAGAAAGAAGTTTCTTTTTCAATGAATGAGTACTCAAGGAAAATCCGTTCAGATTTATATATAACCTCCATATATATGTTCCTCCTGATTTGGTACCAAAGCGCTATATAAGTTGTACTTTACTTCCGATCAAAATTTTCCAGGAAGATGTTGCTAATTTTTTTAAATAAGCGCTATTTTAGAGACCTGAAAGGCTTCAGCGGAAATGAAAATTAAAACATTACTTAAACCAATTATTCCAAGGTAGTACCTACCTAACATACCCTGCATATATTACTTATATTGTGTACGACCAAAAATCGGACTATTTATTGTGTTAAGGCTAATAATAACCACAGTAAATGCAAATATGTGGAATATTATTATTAGTTCAATTTTTAATTCCACACATTATATTAAACCCCTCTTTGGAATAAGCCTTGACGTGGAGGGGGAGCTAAGTACTTTCGTAAAAGACAGGAAACTAATTATTTCAACTATTCAAAAAGAAATTCTTAATGTACATTGCCGAGGTGGTGTAGGGTATTATATAGTCGGCCCCGCCCGACTTTAAGCTTTCCTTACTGGTTTTATTTCCAGTCATTAACGGAATTTCGAGGCTACGACCCAGCAAGAATATTGGCATTCATCGGGGCTTCAAAATGGCGCCCATGATACTGGAAGACATCCAAGCTTCCATGAGGTTGAATTGCATGCCGTAGAGAGAACTCAAAATACAAGCGAAATCTGAAGAGAAGAAACAACAACAAAATGAGGAATAACAATGGATCAAACATGGCCCAGTTTAAGACATTAGACAAGCTCTAATGTCATCCTCTTATAACCTAACCTAACCTAGTTTAGAAATTAGTATGAAGAAGCGGCAACATTATTAAAAATCGATAATAGTCCATTTTCACTTAAATAAATTGGATTCGCAACTTCATTTATTCGGAAAAAATTATCTTAAACCCTATTTTGAAAATGAATACTCGTGCAGTTTAGATATATCATGTAGGGTAATATCCCGGCATTCGA
The DNA here is from genome assembly GCA_963930755.1 of Eudasyphora cyanicolor. Lineage (NCBI taxonomy): Eukaryota > Metazoa > Arthropoda > Insecta > Diptera > Muscidae > Eudasyphora > Eudasyphora cyanicolor. The sequence continues at coordinate 192,846,670 of OZ005735.1, read as the reverse complement.
TTCATAGGGCCTTCATTCGAGACCCAGTTAGGATATGTTCTTGACCTACTTCCAGCACTTAACTTTCGCAGAGTACGTCTCTCGTGCCGATGTTTCTTGTGTGGCACTCGCCTAACACACATTTTTCAACCCTAGTACATACTATGTACATTTTTTGTACCTCTTTCAAGAGTCCTCAAAACGTTTCATTTTAAATGGAAACGCAGTTCCTCATTACTTTTGCGCTCAGCGTTTGTGCTACAACAGGTAAATGAGCTGGACAATGATGCCAATGTAAGTGGCGGAGCTGCTGTGCAGAAATATCTCAACAAGAAATTAGTTTAAAACAAAATATTACAGCAAAAAAAATATGTTATGTAGAAAAATGTGTTAATTTAGTAGGATTATTTCTACTGTTGAGTTCGAACCGAAACAAACAACTTTTATTAGCTGCCTTTATATTAAAAAACACTTTGAATTATTTTTCATTTAGTTAAGTATTTATTAATATTTCGTTAATCCGATGGCGTTTCGCTTAAAAACAATTTGTTCACTCCGTATTAACATTCGAACTGAACTCAGCTTTCGCCTTCGTTGCCCTTTACAACTTCTTTTCCAAAAGAAGACACTGCCGTTATTAAACTGCATACAATGTATATCAAAGGGCTACGCACATACATACACACATGTATGTACGTACATATGACCGAATTGGTAAACAAACAAGAGGGCAACGAAGGAATAGAAAATAAATAGATTTGTAAAATGAGAGTAATGACTACATAAACAAAGCATGAAGATTTGAGGACATAAGAAATTTGAATGTAGTATTAGAAAATAATTGAAAGTAATAAATAAGACAGTGGCGGCGGTAACATTCCCCCCCTCGTAAGCGAATTAGGTCTTCATGAGCTTGCTGTCATCCTTCTTTATACCGACGTCTAACACTGCAACTTTAGCTACGGGCCTCTCGTACGTACTGGAACTCGTTCTGACTTTGACACTGCGGACTTGACCATCTTTAGCGGGGAACACGTTGGTGACAATACCTTTGGGCCAACTATTGCGAGGAAGTGTGTCGTCAACTATGACGACTATATCGCCAACTGATGGTGGTTGTACTTTATCGAACCACTTACTTCGCCGAACCAAAGTTGGACCATATTCACGCACCCATCTTCGCCAGAAATGATTTGCAAATTTCTGCGTTTGGTGCCACCGTTGTCGCAAATCGTAGTCGAACTCAACTAGAGGTTTTTGTCCGGCTGCTGAACCAAGTAATAAATGGTTTGGTGTTAGGGCATCGTCGTCACCTGAGTCTAGGGCCACAAATGTCAGTGGACGAGAGTTGATCATAAATTCAATTTCGTACAGGGCACATCTTAGGGTCTCGTCGTTAAAATTGAAAGCTGGACACATTGAGTAGAGGATAGACTTTACTGACCGGATTAAACGCTCCCATGCACCGCCCATATGCGGGGCTGCCGGAGGGTTGAATCGCCACTTGATTTCATCGTAATTGGAGAGAGCTTTTTTTAAGTCGATATTTTGTTTCTCTTCACGAAGAATTTTCTCCACTGATTTAAAATTAGTCCCGTTATCGGTGTATACCTCTTTCGGAGAGCCACGACGACTGATGAAATTTTGTATACACATTATACAAGAACTGGTGTCAAGACTATGAGCTACTTCGATGTGAATTGCGCGTACTGTCAGGCACGTAGACAGAACACCCCACCTTTTTTCCTTATGTCTTATTACGGTAATGTATAAGGGTCCAAAAAAGTCGATACCGACGTAGGTAAATGGACGTTCAAAACTGGAAAGTCTCGCCAAGGGTAGAGTTGCCATTTGTGGTGGTCTGGGTACGGCTGCTGCATTCTTACATCGTTGACATTTGCTTCGTACATTTTTGTAGAGGACTCTCAATTTGGGGATATAAAATATGGACTTTATTCTGGATACTGTTGCTTCGTGTAGACAATGATGGAAATTTTCATGATAATATCGGACCACAAGGAAAGTAATGTAGTGACTGTGCGGTAAAATGATTGCATTATTGCAGCTTAATGTGTCGGCTCTGCCTGAGGCACGAATTACACCATGTTCGTCCAGATAAATATTTAGCTGTCTTAGCTTGCTGGCCTTTTCAATAGACTTATTATTCTTGAGGCACCAAATTTCTTCAGAAAATTCGCTTAATTGCGCATTTTTAAACAAAATGTTTTTTGCTTTCTGGATACATTTATATTGTGCTTCGGATGGTACTTTATTGCTACGGACCACGGACTTTAGTTTTTCTATGTAAAACAGAAACAGGGACAGCGCTCTATAAAGTCGTCTCCAGCATGAAAAATACTCAATATTCAGAGTGAGGTTACATGATTTTGTAATATGTAAAATATGATGACGTACCTCTTCTTTATTGGTGCCTCCTAAATCTGGACATTTCGGCCAATCACTTTTGTTGAATTTGAGAAACTCTGGACCTCTGAACCACATGTCGTCGTTGGGTGTACAGACCTTCGTAGAGAAATCTGCTGGGTTGGATTTCGATGGGACCCAATTCCATTGAGTCACATTAGTTAATTCTAAAATCTCGCCAACTCGGTACATCACGAACGCCTTAAAGTTTTTCGGATCCATGGACAACCATCTCAAAACCGTTTTAGAGTCGGACCAGTAAAAACTTTCTGAGCAGTGTAGACGTGTCGTATTTTTGATTTTCGTGGCCAGCCGGGTTCCAATTAACGCCGCTTGGAGTTCCAATCTAGGGATTGACACAGGTTTCAGTGGGGTGACCTTGGACTTGGCTGCTACGATACTGACGTCGACCTCATCCTTGTGTTGAACGCGGAAATAGCATACAGCAGCGTATCCATTTTCACCAGCGTCGACGAACGTATGCAGCTGCACATCAAATGTAAATTTCAGTAAGGAAGAGTAACACCGTGGGATCTTGATGGAGAATATTTTTTCCAGATTTGACAGCCAAGAGGACCACTTCAGATTCAATTCTTCATTTAGTTCGTCGTCCCACTTTATGGCGGAACGCCATATGTCTTGAAGTAGAATTTTCAGGCCAATTGTGTAGTGGGAGACGAACCCGAGTGGATCGAAGATGGACATCAGGACTTGGAGGACTTCCCTCTTAGTGGGGACCACGTCGTCTTGGAACACATTTCTTCTGAGCCTCGAGAATCTAGAATTATACTGAAACACGTCATTATTGGACTCCCAATACATACCGAGAATTTCAATAGCTCCAAAACTGTTTTCCGTTACACCGCCTTCACCCAATTGTTGTCGTACTATTTTCGAATTTGAGGCCCAGTTCCTCATATGGAAACCGCCCGCAGCATGGATCCTTTTAACATGGGAAGCTAACTCCACTGCTTCTTCTTCAGTCTGCACACTGTCGATAAAATCGTCCATATAGTGGTAAGTCTCTACCGCTTTGACCGCTCGAGGATATAAATTTCGAAATTCGTCCGCATTTTTATTACGAACAAAATGAGCGATACAGGGGGCGCAGCTTATACCAAATGTTAGGGCCTTCATCACAAATACACTCGGCTTGGTTACCTCATCATTTTCGAGCCACAAAAATCGTTGAGCATGCATATCTTCGTCTCTGACGTTTATGCGGTGAAACATTTCAGCGATGTCACCACATACTGCAATTTGGCCAACTCGAAATTCGATTAAAATATCCACTAGTGATGTAAGCAAGTCAGGGCCACTCATTAAAAAATCATTGAGCGACTTATCGTTGGATTTGGCTGCTGCATCCCACACCAGACGAATTTTACCAGGTTTGTTTGGGTTTAGGGCCACAAAAATCGGAAGATACCACGTACGACTGGGATATGAATTCAATTATGTGTCCAAAACCTTTCTAGCATATCCTTTCATGAGAAGTTTGTCGATCTCCTTTTGCATAGTCTGCTTTAATTCAGGGTCCTTCTTGAACTTCCTTTGGAGACACTTCAATCTATGACACGCGACATCATAACTTCCAGGCAACTCTTGCGTGTCGTTTTTCCACAGCAAACTTACTTCAAATTGTTGTTTTCTCCTTACACAATTATTCTGAAGAATTTCTATGGCCTTTTGATTTTCCGATGACAAAATATTCTTCTCTTGGGCCACTTCCAGGGCGAAATACTCCTTTACTTCGTTATGTAAACTTTTATATCCGTCTTCACAATCACACGTGTGAATATTTAACGAAGCACTTCTTCTAAAGTCAGAGCCACTACCTTGAAGGGTCCACCCCAGACGAGTTTTTGTTGCAATCAGTTGATTGCGTCCACCTTCTCGAATTTTCATAGGGACGGCCATCCTCCAGTTGTTGACACCAATTAAAATCATCGGTTTGGCATTGTCCTAAGATTCAATGGGCAACCCTTTTAAGTATGGATTGACCTTGACGATGTCTTCGAAGTTTAGGGACTGTCTGGGCAGACCAAGATTATTTACCGTATGCACATCGTGGAGTGTAAAACGCGATTCGCTTTGTGTACCGGAAACTTCCAAATTTATTTTTACCGATTCGTCTTCACATCTTGTCGTATTACCGGTCCAGCGCAACTCAAGGGGCTCCTTTTTACCTTTTAGGTCGAGCTTGTTGAAAAACTCCTGATCCATTAGGGTCACTGAAGATCCTTCATCCAGAAAGGCAAACGTTTTAATTGAACCACCGTTGAAGAAAACACGAATTGGTAAAATCCTGAAACACGGTCCTTTTTCGTCACTGTCATGCGCATTTACACTGCCACTACGATCTTGTGTTGATACATTGCTCGTACTCGGGCTAACCGTTGTGGCATATTTATGTAATAACGGGTGATGTTTTGCTGCACATCCACTAACTCCACACTGTTTATTCGAGAAACACTTTCGACGATGTAAATTCAAGCACTGGCGACACAATTTGTTTTCCTTTACCACATTCCACTTGGCGTCCAAATTCATGGATTGAAACTCACCACAGTTCTGGATTTTATGAGCCTCACTCTTGCACGAAAAACATATTGGTCTGCTTGGGCTACTTTCTCGATGTGTGTTCACTGATGCTCCTTTTTTACTGATTACAGGGGACACGACTTGGCTGGCAGCAGCTGCTATAGCATATATCCAATCACTGAACACTTTCACAATGGGAACCTTATCATTTTTAACATGCATGGCCCAGTTTAGCTTATGATTATTTGGCAATTTATCGACCAAAGTTTTCACAAGCATCGGATTATTTAAATGGGCCACCATATTGCATGCCTCCATTGTTGAACAAATATTCTTTATAGATAGCGCGTACTCAATTATACTCTCCAGTCTGTCCTTCAAGGGGGGAATTCTTGTGGCCTTCTCGATCATGCTGTCCAGAATATGCTCTGGACGACCGAAACACATTTCCAGAGTCTGGATAATTTCACCCACCATTGAAGGAATTAACAGTTTACTTTTCACCAATTCTTTAGCACGACCACGGAGACACGACTGCAAACGCATTAAATTTTCACCATCAGTGTAACCAGCAATCTCAGTACTATTCCTATAGTTACTGATGAACAGGGGCCAATCCTCTGGATTTCCATCGAAATTAGGCAAATCCTTTGGAATTACTTGCCTGGCTGCAATCTGCGACGCTGTCGGTTGGAACGACGTGAAGCTGTTCGAAAAAGAACACGATGGCTGGCTTATGTTGCCTTGAGAAAGAATTTTGTATTTCTTTTCCAAATACTGCCGTTGAAGTTCTTTTTCTTCTTCCAACATTTGCAACTGCAACTGGGTCTGGGACAACATGTTGGATTGGGCCACGTTCGATCCGTTAGGGTTAACAAAATGGCGAGGATCATACTGATTTTTATGCGAGTCGGTTGGTAGCGTCATCGTTGTTCTTGTTGGCGGAATTACGGTGGTTTGTGACATCGTTGTTGTAATCGACGAAATGGTGCTGGGGCCATGACTGCTTAAAATCGGGTTATGTGCTTTTTTATATGCACCATTTTCATGTCCAGCGTCCATTTGTCTTTGTGCTGGTAAATTTCCCGAAAACGACGGACCGGGCATTCCCATCACACCTCCTGCTGGAACTATGTTTGCTGGTGATGAGGAAGCCTGCCTACCGGCGGAGAAATCAGCGGTGTTGTCAACGGGGGGCATCTGCTGTGCTGCATTAAACTCGTCACTTTGGACCACGGGTTGTTCACCACAGCACGAGCAACTCCAGCTAACGTCGGCTACGTTACTGTCCACCTTAACACACTCGAAGTGGAACCACTTGTCACAAGAATCACATTGCACCATACGTTCGGTGTCTTTTAAATCGCACTTGTTGCAATTAAAATCGGTTTCTGACATTATTTTGGCGTATAGTTTTAACTCTGAACAACTTTTAATCGAAACAAACAATAACAATTCTTCTGTTAGTTTCGTTTGTAGCACAAAGTTAAAAGACTTTACTAAAACCGCGATTAATGTTCACTTTTTTCTAAATTGTTTTTAAGAATGTTGAGTTCGAACCGAAACAAACAACTTTTATTAGCTGCCTTTATATTAAAAAACACTTTGAATTATTTTTCATTTAGTTAAGTATTTATTAATATTTCGTTAATCCGATGGCGTTTCGCTTAAAAACAATTTGTTCACTCCGTATTAACATTCGAACTGAACTCAGCTTTCGCCTTCGTTGCCCTTTACAACTTCTTTTCCAAAAGAAGACACTGCCGTTATTAAACTGCATACAATGTATATCAAAGGGCTACGCACATACATACACACATGTATGTACGTACATATGACCGAATTGGTAAACAAACAAGAGGGCAACGAAGGAATAGAAAATAAATAGATTTGTAAAATGAGAGTAATGACTACATAAACAAAGCATGAAGATTTGAGGACATAAGAAATTTGAATGTAGTATTAGAAAATAATTGAAAGTAATAAATAAGACAGTGGCGGCGGTAACATCTACAATTCGAAGAAGAGCTAACTGGAGATTTTTCAATTGCATGCAATATGCACATAAATATAAACTTATACTTTTATAATTGCGGTTTCCGAATAAGAAGCTGCTATACTTCTAAGAACAATTATACAAGTTTCAACCAGCTCCCAGATAAATGAAACAACAAATCACTAAACTTTGTGACATATTAATATACCTGATAATGTATTGATAAATAGTATATAAATAGTATATATAGTACTATTTATATTTTTACAAGCCACATATATGGCTCATTTTCTATCCCAAACGACATGTAACTATAGGAAATATTTTCACAAAATTTTATATATCTAGCTCTATTATTACGGATTGTTGCCTAATTATAATACATAGACAAGAGGGCATGTCTAATTATAATATACGGGCAAATCCTTTATTGCGGACAATAGTACGCATTTTTTACAAGCTAATTAATCCCGTTGGAGTTTTGAATGCAATATTTTCATATAACCTTCAGCAACGACTATTTTTGAGAGTACTTTGAAATTACATTTTAATATTTACCTAAATATTTTGGAGGAATGCAATGTTCGCGGCGAAGTGCCGTTGCGGGCGTTACAAGAAGTGGAAGTAGTTTTGGAGGTTAACGTGAATTTGAATCTTTATTCCTTCAACTTAGAGAGGAGGGTATATATCATTTGCTACGAGCCAGGAGTGTAACACATCGAAGGAGTGACCTAAGACCCTAAGTATGGTCGGCGGAAATCCGTTTTGGGTCATTTTAAGTCATTTGAGCAATGTCCGTCCGTTTGTCTGTTTGTCTGTCTGATGGCTGGTACGAACGATAACTCTCGAAAGGAGTAACCGATTGACTTCAAATTTGGTATGCGATAATATTTTTCTCTATCTCCGGCTAAGTTCGAAGATGGACCATTTTGGTACACTACTACTAGTAGTGTATGCCTTTATAGTACCTACAGGTGGCGCAAAAGTAATCCTCCTATCAGAAAATGCTATAAATTTTGCGATTGGCCCCTAATGCCTAATGTTGACATTTGTGTAGTAAACACATGCGAAATACACGTTAATAAACAATGTTACGCTACACTGCTCCAGAACGCGGAATATTGCTGACTATTTATTTGACCAATAATCGGTCGGTGACTTTGGCACAAAAAACATCGAAAGGTTACATTTGCGCCACCTTGTATAGTCCAGAGAAAATTGGGCGTTATTGGCACGCTCCTTTTGGTATCTCCAACACAAATGGACCATTGTGTACCAAAAGTTAACAGCTTTTAAATTTAATACCAGAACAAACAAATACTTGAAATTGTGTACAGTGTAGTGCTTTTATAGTACCTAGAGTCTAGAGAAAAGTGACCATTATTAGCACGGCCTTTTGGTACCTCCCACACAAATGGACCTTTTGGTACCACAAGTTAACAGCTTTTAACTTTAATACCAGAGCAAAAAATACTTGAAACTTTGTACCTAGAGTCCACAGAAGAGTGGACGTTATTGGCACGCCCCTTTTGGTACCTCTCACACAAATGGACCATTTTGTACAAAAAGTTAACAGATTTTAACTTTAATACCAGTGAATACAAATACTTGACATTTTGTACTGTGTAATGCTTTTATAGCATCTAGAGTCCAGAGAAAAGTTGGCGATAATAATAATTTAATTAAAACAAAAAATAAATAAATTTACGAATATTTTTTGGGACTCAATGTGAGGGGATTCATAAGTCGGTTTAACCGACTGAACTTTCTTACTTGTTTTGCTATTCTAAATTCGAATATAAAATCATTAATGCATTATATATTCGACTTTTTGCCTTATGGTACCAATTTCTGATAAAAACAAGTAAGAAAGTTTCAGTCGGGTAAACCGACTAAGGCATACCCTCACTTTGTGAATAATGTAATATGGAATATTAAACGAATTATTCTATCAATTTGTATGGGAGGTACCAGATTGTTTTTAACAAATACACCTATTTTTCTCTGAATAGTAGATTCTTTAAATACATTGAACTGCGCCGAATTATAAGCGTTTTTTGCACTGGTATATTAACGTTATGAGATATTAAATTTGGTATGATTTGGCCATTTTGTGTGGGAGGTACAAAAAGGGGCGTGGTGATAACGGCCATTTTTTACACGGCTATAGGGACTTCAAAAGCGTTACACTGTGCAAAATGTTGTTGCATTTTCGTGCATTGGTACTCATGCTGTGAGCTCTTAACTTTTTGTGCAAAATGGTACCTTTGTGTGGGAGGTACAAAAAGGGGCGTGGCAATAGCGCCCATTTTTCACAGTGCAAAAGACACTATAAAAGCATTACACTGTACAAAATTTCAAGTGCTTTTATACACTGGTATTAATGTTATAAGCTGTTATCTTTTGGTGCAAAATGGTACCTTTGTGTAAGAGGTACCAAAAGCGGCGTGAATATGACAGCCATTTTTCTCTGGACTGTAGGCACTATAAAAGCATTACACTGTACAAAATTTCAAGTATTTTTATGCACTGGTATTAATGTTATAAGCTGTTAACTTTTGGTGCAAAATGGTGCATTTGTGTGGGAGTTACCAAAAGGGGCGTAGCAACATGGCCCATTTTTCTCGAGTTGATAGCGACTAATAAACTAATGCTATGTGTGGAATTTCAGAAGATTCCAATAAGTAGTATAACAGTTATTAAAGATTCAATACGAAATTTGAAGTCAGTCGGTTACTCCTTTCGAGAGTTATCGTGCGCACCAGCCAGCAGATAGACAGACATACAGACGGACCGACATTGCTCATTCGACTTAAAATGACCCAAAACGGATTTCCGCCGAACATACTTGGGGTCTTAGTTCACTCCTTCGATGTGTTACACTTATTTCCGTAGCAAATGATATATACCCTCGCCACACTAAAGTGAGGGTATAATTAAATCAACATATAAAATTAAATCATCCTATAAGAAATAATGAGAACAAGTGGACTAGAAGTAACTTGGAGATCTCAACAAGTACAGGGTGGGCCTAAAGAAACAAAGGGGTGTAAAAGTTTAATAACTTTTTCGTTTATTAATTTTTTTTATTTTTTCTTTCAGATTATATAGACAACACTTGTCTATATAATTTTGCAGTTTTTTGAATTTTGCAGTTAAATTTCAAGAGTTGGCCAGAAATGAAATCAACTTTATTAAAAATTTGATTATGAGTGATGAAGGTCATTTTCATTTGAATGGCTTTGTTAATAAGCAGAACTGTAGGTTCTGGGGTTCTCAAAATCCAAGAGCCATTCATCAACGCCAATTGCACCCCATCAGGTGTACAGTATGGTGTGGGATCACATCTGAAAATGTCATTGGGCCTTACTTCTTCGAGGATGAAGATGGAAGTGCTGTAACCGAGTATTGCATTCACACTAATTACATACATATTTAACGCTTGTCTTATTCTTTCATACCACCTCAATGGAAAGTGGCCCAAATTACTATGATTCCAAAGCCAGGCAAAAAACTTGAAAATGTCAAATCTTACCGTCAGATCAGTCTATTACCCATTCTTTCCAAAGTATTAGAAAAGTTATTCCTAAAAAGGCTTAACGTAATAATACATGGAAAGTCCCTTATACCTGATCACCAATTTGGGTTTAGAAAACAACACGGGACAATCGAACAAGTACATAGACTATTAATTACATAGAAACTATTAATTGCTCATTCGAGAAGAAGAAGTACTGCTCCGCTGCTTTTCTAGATATCTCACAAGCTTTTGACAAAGTTTGGCACAATGGACTATTGTACAAGATAAAGAAATTACTACCAATTATTTGTTCCTAAAATCATATCTCCAAAATCGTTATTTCTATGTAAAGGAAGAAGATGGAGAAATCCCCTTATGTTCTGTAAACGCAAGGGTCCCACAAGGAAGTGTTCTGGGACCAACACTATATCTACTTTTCACACATGGCCTCCCGATCCATGAAAACGTTGTCATAGGGACATTTGCAGATGACACAGCTGCATTATCTGTTCATACCAACCCTTCAGAAGCAAGCAGAATCTTACAACAATCTGTAAATGAAATATCAAAATGGCTTAAAGTGTGGAAAATAAAGGCAAACGAGAACAAATCAGTGCATATTACATTCACTTATAATATGTCGACTTGTCCTCCGATTATGCTCAACAATAAAGAAGTTCCTCAACAAACAGAAGTTAAATATCTTGGAATGTATCTAGACAAGAAGTTAAACTGGAAGAAACATATCCAAACTAAAATAAAGGCTCTGCATATCCAACTTTCTAAAATGAACCCCCTTCTGCAATAAAAATCAGTCTCTCTTGAAAACAAACTACTTCTCTACAAGTGTATTATCAAACCGATCTGGACATATGGTATTCAACTATGGGGAACAGCAGCAAACTCAAATATAGAAATTCTCCAACGCTTTCAATCCAAAACACTTAGACGAATAACTAATGCTCCGGTGTATATTACAAACAAACAACTGCATTAAGACTTGAATATCCAAACGGTGAAAGAAGAAATAATAAAACAACTAAATTCATATAAATCCAGCATAGAAACGCATCCAAATGCATTAGCAAACAACCTTATGTCAGACCGACAAACATTTACAAGAATTAAAAGAAAAGCCCCACAAGATCTATTAAATGTAAATTAAAAGTAAAAGTAAATTAATATATTGTAATTTGGAAAAAGAAATTTCTTATTATACCAATGTAATTGTTGAAAAATTTGTAATGTAATGGGATGATTACTGAATCATTTCCACATATGTATATGAACACACATAGTGCTTAATATTGAAGAATTTATATTCGAAATAGATTGCACAAATAACAAATATAGTGAACAGAAAGCGCTTCGTTTTTGTGGTCTAATGATATGGAATCCTATTCTGGAACACTGTTAAAATCACGAGATAAAAATGTGAAAATTAAATATTTGCAAACAATTATTAATGTACATTTTGTGCGTTTTTAAGTGCTTGTGATGCAAACCACGTTTCATATAAATCGGTCCACGTAGTCAGGAGATACAACGGTCAAAATTGCAATCTTTAAAACATTGTATCCCCATCACCTATCACGATTGAAAGCATTATTTTTGGAACACCTCACACCTATAGTACTTCTGCAAACCCACCATGTTTTGACGCCATCGCAGTAAAATTTAAAAAAGTGGGCCCCTTTGAGGTTTTTTCCCATTAATAAATACACAGTCGATAACAACTAAAGTAATATTCCAGTCCAAGAAATACATAAAGTGTTTGGAAAAAAATGTTATTAAATTGTAGACTACAAATTGTTGTTGAAATCGTGATTATACACTGGGTATGCCGAACAAGGACACTAAGTACTCCCGCCTTGATATTATTGCACGTAAATGCATACATACATATACATTGCTATGAAGGGTGATATAGTTGTCGGGAACGACGTATACATCTGTACCAAGTATAGGCATCTGCTTGACATAGAAAACACGTCCTGTTCAGCAGCCCAAATATGTCAGTCAACAACACCAACGACAACAGCAGCAACAACTGCCACGTCAGCAACAGTGAGTCACAGTGGTGATGGCAGCAACATTCTTGACAGACAAAGAAGCATTCACGTACTTTCGGATGAATAGAAATAAACGTTTTTATTACGTTAAATGGAGTATTTCGTGAAAACCAAAGCTAGTGCAAATAATGGACAACTACGGCGACAACTGTGTGTCTGCGAAAGTCTACTCTCTAACACGTATGGTGCAAGAGCGTCGCATCGCAAAATTCCATTACCTTGCCCATTTATATGCGAAGTACCATTGGATACACTTCGCAACGTAATAAGCGAAGCTTAGAAAAAACTAGTATGCAAATTTCAGTCGAGTAAACTGATTAAAGTATGCCCACTTTGTGAGAAATATTATACAGAAATTTATATTTTGTGTGGCAGATGTCAGAACTGGGGAAACATATTGCTCATTCAATGTCAGACTATAGTAAATAGAAATTAGTCTAAAATTCAAGATATGATGATATTTAGACTACAAAAATTATGGGGAATAATTTCCATTTGATTTCGTTACTCCAAAAAAAAAACATTGTTCTGCACAGGATTCCTAGTGTCTATGTGTACTGGTATTAAAGATATAACCTATTAAATTTGTGTATCATTTAATACCCTTGTGTGAGAGGTTTCAAAATGGGTGTGGCAATTAATTTCTGCAGGATAGTTGTAGGGGTAAGTTGTGACCTCTTTCCTAAAATCATCCATTGCTTATACATAGAAGTTATTCGACCCATTCAGTTGTATTGTATTGTAGTGTGGTGGACGGTGACTGATTACACTATGCAACAAAAAAAAATTTTTGTGTCCTAGACCTACATTTTTGTTGTGTAGATTGTGGCATACTGCTATATAAAATCAAAAGCAAAAATTTTGTTATGGATAATTTTTTTTTTAATTTTTTTTGATTAAAGATACTACTATCGTCGAAGGTACCTTTAGTATTTGCACTAGAATTTTTGGACTATATGCCCGATCAGGTCGACTTATACGTTGAATTGAAGCTATTAATGTGGGCTAACAATGTTGGAAATATCTCTTTCACTTAGAAACAGTGGTTTAGTAACAGTCATTAAACAAATTAGAAAAAGTAGGGGACAAAAAAAACACAAAAAATAGAAAAAATATTTTATTTTATTTTTTAAAAGTTTTCATCCTAGCGAAGAAAAAATGCCTATTTGAATAAAATCTATGGATAAATGTAGAAATTATAGCCCTTTTAGTAGAGGTAAGAGAGTTTCAAAAAAATCTTCCTTTTTTAAATTTCTGTTTAAATAGCGTTTTTATTTATGTTATGTACATTTGAGTTTATTTACATGAACAAGTTTCATTAGAAGTAATTGTGAGTTATTTGTTGACGTTTGTAGATTTCGGAATCAGTTTCTCTAATGAGGAACCAAATATAATCTCCCATCATTCTATCATCCCAGTGCCCTTGGTAACGCCGCTCGATGGACTTCAATTCTTGGTGAAACCTTTCGCCATGTTCGTCACTTACGTCGCCAAGATTCTCGGGGAAAAAGTTTAAATGAGTATGCAAGAAATGAATTTTGAGGGACATATATACACCTGTTGGAATACATAAAGCGAAAAAGGGGTGGAAAAATACATACATATGTGTTATATACATAAATATAAAAAAATATATTTCTAACCAATTTTTTCATAATTTTTTAACAAATCATTAATCATTGTTTCATATTGCGGGCTTTTATTGGATCCAAGGAAATTTGCTGCAATTTCATCCGACTTCAAATATGATTCGAAATTCACATCTTTCATCAGTTTCCTTATTTTAGGCCCATCAAAAACTCCATTTTCGATTTTTTGAAAAGAAAGACTTTTAAATAAACTTTTTAAATATGAGAGTGAGTTGCCATCTTTCCTTAATGCTTTTACCAATTTTTTTATAGAGCCCCAACTTAATATGTATACAGTGGTGGCAAAATATCGGCTATCCCAGCATGAGCAATGGTAATCGACGGTTTCTGATTCCGTTGTGAAAAAGTACATCTTTCAAACTTTCTTTACTGCTGACAACAAGTAACCGTCATTCCTTTGAATTGTATGTTTGATTAAGTTCTCGAACAATCCGGGAATGTCCTTGCAAAAGCATCTGTTATCCACAGTTGTATAAAATTGTTTGTAAGGTATATAACGGACTCTATAATATGATATGTTAACATCTGGGGCCAAAATATTGTACTGTTTCATCCCAGATGCAAGTAGTTCTGCCTTATCTTTGGTCAGTTCCAAATCTCTCACTAGATCAATGAGTTGACACTGAGTTAAAAGCGATGACTTCTGACTCAAACTTAAATCGCTCAGAGTTGAGTACTCAGTTGAACTTGATGATGTTTCCGTTATTAGGCTGTTAGCTATACTTGGACACTTCCTACCCCAATCTTTTAACTAAGACAAAAATAGCAGTCCTTAGCGTGAATGAATGTTTGTCTTCAAATCATTGGCATTCCAAATTGCACGTGAAGTCTAAATTAAAACGTTTTATTCCACAAAACATTGTAATACATTAATTTTAAAGTACTTACCGCATTCTTCCACTAGTCCATCGAGAAAGATTTACATGACACGAATTACACAAAATACTAGGTGTCCGCGGTTCGTTCATATTTTTAACTCGTATACCAAAATATTACACATATATTTCTTCTATTATTTTACTAAACACACGTCGATTTTTTTAATTACATATTTTCCGCAGATGAAGCAGAAATTGTCGGGATCCTTTACACATTGAAAAGTTCTTTGCCTTTTACTCATACTTTGAAATATAACTTTGTAATATTTTTCAGAAAATCGACTTATCTCTTTAAGGCGCTGAATTACACTATTTTATAAATAATAAATTTTTTTTCATAAATTCCGGGTTTAAGGTTCATAAGTTGCAGTACCTGTAGCTGACATATAGTTTGCTTCGAAAGTAGACACCCAATATTTTCAAGACTGCCGCGTACTACTTTGTGTTGCGTACATATAATTTTACTTACTGTATATACGACTGGGATGTCCATGCCCCTAAAAGGCGTAACTGAATGGAAACCTCATAAATAAAAAAGTAGACACCCAATACTTTCAAGACTGCCGCGAACTACTTTGTATTGCGTACATATAATTTTACTTACTGTACATGTATACGACTGGGATGTCCATGCCCCTAAAAGGCGTAACTGAATGAAACCTCATAAATAAAAAAACACAAATATTGTTGAATGACCCTCTATCTGAGCGGATCTCATCCAATATAGCTCTCACATTGCATATCATGTTTTATGGAGGGTTCGAACGGCCATAAAACCTCGTCCTATATAATCTATATAATTTTACAATGTCTGACATCAATCCTCATAAAATAAAATGCAAGTGCAATGTCTCTTATTTGTCTCTCTCACATATGGCGAATTCAATATATTTCCCTAACATTTACAAAATGGCTCATAACTTTTACATCTATCCATAGATTTTTTTCAAATAGACAGTGTTTTCTTCGTTAGCTGGTTTTTTAAAAATGTTATCAAATAATTTTTTCGATTTTTTTTTCCTATTTTTTATCGATTTTTGGAACCAGGAAAAAGTGTTTCTTTTAAAAAAAATCATTTTTTTTCACATATTTTTGACGACTGTTACTAAACCAAAGATTCAGCATATGTAGCCCTCATAATTCCCTTTAATTTGAGGCATAACACGGCTCAATCAGGCATCTACTTGAATTATGGCCAAATACTGAATTTTCTTTCCATGAAAGCTGGTATTTAAAAAAAAATAAAAAAAAAATTTGCTATAAAAATTTTTTTTTTTTGCTATAAAAATTTTTTTTTTATTTATTTCTTGTTTGTGACACCTAATTGCTCCAGAAACTGTTATCCACATCCCTTGGACAAAAATTTTGTTGCATAGTGTTAGCGATACATCACCAGTCAACTAATAAAGGTTTGTAGAAGTCGTACTTCGTCTACTGCTAATTGATATTGTGGCTAGAGAAGCTACAAACAAAGCGTCAAAAATGAGCTTTATCGCTGAACAAAGTTTGAAATTTGACTAACATAATCATTACTGTGAAAGTAAATTTAAAAAATTTGCAAGCGTTGCTCTTGTGTATATTTATCCATGATGAAATGGCAAACCAAACAAAAAACACTATCAGCTTTTAAATCGGTTAGTCGGTTTACTAGGCTAAAATTTTCTTACATATTTTCCTCAATAGCGTAACCTCACATTAGTGGATGAGTGTACGAAGCAGATGTACAACACACGGGAGAATTGTCATAAGAACCTAAACATGCTTGGTGGGATTCAGTTTAAGGATTTTAAAGTCAATGTAGCTAAATCCGCATGTCCGTCCATCAGTCCTGGTGGTAGAGAAGTAACTGTAAACGAAAAATTTAATTGTAGTTTTTTCCATTATTTTTAATTAAATTAAAGCAAAATTGTATGTTTTGTGTAAATTAAATTTAGCTTCTTAAATTGAATAGTAATAATTGTAATTGTTTTAAAATCGAAAGTAAATAAGAAATTGTTTAAAATTATTTTTTCAAATAAAATTTATCATTTTTTCAAATAACCATAGAAGTTTCATATTTATATGAAATGTGTTAAGCTATGTACAGGCGATTGTCAGATCGGACAAGGACATATTGTTGGCCAAAGGTGAATTGACAGTAGAGACGATTGCAAGAAAACCTTACAATTTCATATATTTACAATATATTTTGCAAATATTCATGGTGTTATGTCTATTTTTAGCTTCCCTCTTGACTTGGGTGATCAGATGTTGTTGTAGTGAGTTATTTTTAGCTGCAGAAACTCGAATTATGATGAAAACATGAAATGTTGATGTTACATTTTTCCGGTTCCCTGGCTGGGAGTTGAACCCAGCTCCTTCGGGATCCAAGTCTAATGCACTAACCACTAAGCTACCGAAGGCCACAGTGTTGCCAATAAAATGTTTCTCTGACAATGGCGCCATTGTCACATGCATAAACTTCGCACATCTGAAAATCAAAAAAGTCTGCAAATAATCTCAAAATGAATTTTCTGCCAACATTGCAAGAAAAAATTTTATGTTCACACGTTTGGAATTTCACAGGGTTACATTTTTCCGCCATCTTCCTGACAATATTGTCCGATCTGACAATCGTGTGTACATAGTTTTATATGTGTGTGCTCGTATAAAGTATATACACATAAATAAGAATTCCACAAAGTAATGTGTGGATGTATAATTCATCTGCATTATGAGCTTATGACACATGTGGCATATAGCACATATCGCCTAAGAGGATAAAATACTAAATAAAGATATTTCAACAATTTATAATTACTTACAATTAAAGACATTTGGACTATGTCTACATGCAAATAAAGTTCTTTATTCTCTCTTTGTTAAGGCATAAATATGTTATATGTTGAACCACAAATAGATAAATGACTTAGAAATGTTGACTAAAACAGTTACATTAATTTGGGTACATTACATTATTTTGCATATAGGATTTAATTTTCCTTAAATATGAGAACTGACTGTTAAAGACAAAAAAAAGGGAGCCCAATACATACCAGTTAATTTTGGTGAAAAAACTCAATTTAAAAATTTCAGACTCCGAATGACTGTCCTCATTAATGTATATTTTGTAAACAAATTGCAAAGATATCCATAATATTTCGTTTTTTTCGAACCAATCGAATTCGTTTACATACATTCGATTACACAGAGTGGGAAATGTTCAACAAAAAAACGGGGCATAAGTTTGCCGTCAAACCTATAGAATACTAGCTTTAACCCGTGCGCTTCGCAGCCCCCATCTTTTATTTATTTTCTGTTTAGGGTACTTTAAAATAGTTATACCTCTTTCTTTCGTATATGGTGCAAAATGAAGAAGATTTGATTATCTTCATACTATAAAATTGAACCCTCGTGACATTTCTAGTTTGTGTTCCAAGAGTTACCCTGACATCATGGTACAGTATTTATCCTTTGCCACACTGTCTGAACGTTGAAAAACTATTTTTTTGGATCATACGTTAGCAACTTTCCCCTAGTTTATGTATCTACATTCACACCCTGGTACAATATAAAACCATGTTTATCCCACTGTGTCTATAAAGGTACGAATTTAAAAAGCTAAAGTGAATCGATCCATTGTGCCACATTTAACCCTTTGTGTGTCATAGTTAACCAATTTTGCACGATTGTACAATATTTTAAAATGATAATTCATATTTCAAGATCCAATTTCGCAAGCTTAGGCCGTATTTCAACATTTTTGTCCCCTATCTGTGCCATTTATTTAACTTGTTTAAGTAGAAGAACCTATGTGGAAAAAATAATTTCTTAGTTTAATCTTTTTCATAATTTTAACCTTTTTGCACCACAGTGCTACTAAAAGCACAAATTTTGAAAACAAAACATTCTTATTTCATATTTAAGTTACTCTCTCTCCCTGCATCCTTTTTTTGCCCACTGTACTAAATGTACGCTTTTTGACCCACTATACCATATTTAACCCTTTTCGGTCCACTGAATCATATTTAACACCTTTTTGTCCACTATATTTAACCATTTTTGTCCCACTGTTCCATAGTTAAAGCTTTTGGCCCCACTGTACCATATTTAACCAATTTTATCCCACGTTACCATATTTTACTAATTGTGCCCCAATGTACCACAGTTAACCCTTTTTGCCACATTGTGTCATATTAAACCCTTTGTCTCACTGTACCATTTTTAACAGTTTTTGCCCCACTGTACCATTTTTAACCCATTTTGTCCCACTTTACCATATACATATAACTATTTTTACCCCACTGTACCATAGTTAACCCTTTATGCACAACTGTGCCCCATTCAACTCTTTAACTTACTGTACAAAATTTTTGACCCACTGTACCATATTTAACAAATTTTTGTCTCACTGTACCGTATTTAAAATGTGTATCCACGCTAGCATACTTAACCCTTTTTCCCCGACTGTACAACATTTAATCATATTTTCTCCACTGTGCATTATTTAACCGTTTTTGACCACTGTGCTCCTAAAACCAAATAAACTCTTCATATTACATGCTTAAGTTCCAATTTTGGCAGATTGTTCCATTTTTTTCCCATGCTCAATAATTAACCCGTATTGTCCCACTGTACCGCTTAAAGTTAGAATTACTAAAAATCACTTCCGATCTCTAGTTTATGTTCCAAAAGTTACCCTGGAACCATTGATCCATGTTTGACATTTTTAAGTCACTGTACCATATTTTACACTTTTTGCCCCACTGTTCCCCGAAAACTACTGACTATCCCGATCCGTTGTGTTAAGGACATCCCTCGCTTCAATTTTCACCATTCTAATTTTAGGCTTCAAATTTGGCGGTGGTACGATATTTATCCCTTTCTATCCCACTGTGCCCCTAATTTTTGCAAAAAATCGCTCCTTGTTCTAGTTTACGTCCTAAGAGTTTCTCTCACACCAAATTTCACGATTCTAGGTCTTGTCATTTGGATTTGGCTGTTGTACCACATTTTTCCCCTTTTACCGCACTGTGTACGTAAATGTTTGAATTCCGAAAAATCCTGTCAATTTCTGGGTATACCTCATAAGGGCTATCCTCACATCAAATTTCACGATTCTAGCTCTTTCCATTTGAATTTGGCTGTTGTGCTACATTTATCCCATTTTTCCCTTTTTACCCCACTGTGTACGTAAATGTTTGAATTTCGAAAAATCCTGTAAATTTCTGAGTCTACCTCATAAGGGCTACCCTCACACAAAAATTCACGTTTCTACCTCTTGCCAGTTGGATTTGGCTGTTGTACCACATTTATCCCGTTTTGCCCCACTGTGCGGGTTAATGTTCGGATTTAAAAAAAAACAGTCAATATCTGCATCGACCTCATAAGGGCTACCTTCGCACCAAATTCACGATTCAAGCTCATTCCGTTTAGATTTGGCGGTGGTACCATATTTATCCCTTTTTGCCCCATTGTACGGGTTATAGCACGAATTTCGAAAAATCTCGTATTATTGCTCTCTACATACCAAGTGCTACCTTCCCACCAAATTTCATGATTCTAGCTTCAGCTGTTTGGTCTGGGCGATGATCAGTCAGTCAATAAGTCAGTTAGTCAGCCAGTCACGCAACAATTTCATATATGGGCATTTCCGCCGAATGGTCAACCAGGGTCGAAAAAGAAAATGTTGGTAATCATCGTATTTTACTGTAAATAATTATAAAAAAATTAATACCAAATGTCTAAATTTTTAAAATATAATGGTTTCATAGCATATCTCAGTTGTTTTCATGAGAAAATTTGCCTAAAAACAGAAAAATTGAATTTTTTTCCATTTTAAGCTACTTTTACAGACATTTTTATATTTAATTATTTTACATATAAAAACATATATTATGCTTGCACTCTTTCTACAAAATTTCTCTATTACAATCAATTAAGAAGAGAAAAATGCAAGGAGACCAAAAAAAAAGTTCGATTAACGATTAATTTAACGGTTAAAACATATGGAAAAATCGTACGTTCGTGACCGTACGATCGCGACCGGCACCTAAGCCAATTAGAAAAAAAACCAATAGAGATAATTTATTCTGTAAATACTCGATAGAAAGCTACATTAATCCTCTTTTAAAATAAATTAATAGCTTCAGAATATTCCGTTCCTTTTCGCAGATTTTTGCATTTTACTAGACTCCGCCAAAGTTGACTTCTATTTCGCGTACGTTCGTGACCACATGTTTATTGCTATTATTATGAAAACTAAAACTCGATGAAACCCATCTTTTGCACCTAACATAGAGCTTCCAATATGCTATCAAATCACCAAAAAAATGCGGGGAAAATTTTTGTTTTCTATATTTTTTGTACATCAAAAGCGTACGAACGTACACGCTGGAAAAAATCGCTTCTCTGGTATATTGTACCAACCATATTCTGCTTGAAACATATAATTGTTTAGGACACACTATAAATATGTAATATTTGGCACAAACAAATATTATATATTTGGGTATATGTATGTTGTTCTAGACAAATCTTTGTTTCCCTCCAACTATATTTTTTTTGGGACTATTATTTCCGAAGCACAGACTCATTTGCATTCAAGTATTCAAAAACAAGTGAGAAAGTTCAGTCGGGTAACCCGACTTATGAATCCCCTCACCTTGAGTCCCAACAAAATATTCGTAAATTTATTTATTTTTTTGTTTTAATTAAATTGTTATCAAGTTGTTCACTTTTGGTATAAAATGGTTCATTTGTGTGGGAGGTACCCGAAGGGGTGTGCCAATAACGGTCACTTTTTTCCGGACTCTAGATACTATAAAAGCATTACACTGTACAAAATTTAAAGTATTTTTATGAACTTACCAAAAAGGGAGTGGCCACTTCGCCTAATTTTCTTGACGTGTTAGCTATTAACAAACTAATACTATGTGTGAAATTTCAAAAGATAAGTAGTATAGAAGCTATTAAAGAATCAGTGTTTCACTAAAAGTAAACCCTTTATGGGGGAGGTACTGGAAGGAGTGGACCAATATGGCCCAACTTCGAACTTAGCCGGAGATAGAGACAAATATTAAAGCATACCAAATTTGAAGGCAATCGGTTACTCCTTTCGAGAGTGATCGTGCGCACCAGCGAGCAGACAGACAGGCAGACGGACGGGCATTGCTCAGTCGACTTAAAACGACCTGAAACGGATATGTCACTCCTTCGACGTGTTACACTTTTGGCCCGTAGCAAATGATGTGTACTCTCGTATCACTGAAGTGAGGGTACAAACATTACACTGCATACAATTTCAAGTATTTGTATTATTTGTATTTTGCACAAAATGATCCATTTGTGTGAGATGTACCCAAAGGGGCGTGACAATAACGCCCATTTTTGTTCAGCTTATAGAGGCGGTAAAATGATTACCATTTATGAAATTTTACTCTATACCCATTAGTAGTATACCTAGAAGTTATAAGAGCTTTAACGTGTCACAAAATGTTAACCATTTGTGGGGTAGGTACCACAAAGAGTACACCGATATGGTTGGCCATCAAGCATAGACTGGATTTAAATAAAATATTATAACGTACGAAATGTCACGTCCTTTTCAGAGTTATCGTTAGAACCATTCAGTCGAAATGATAGACGGACGGACACTAATTAATTCATATTTTTTTACCCATGGAGGACCTATGCTGAAATGTTTACATTTTGCAGTAAAATATGTGGGTAATTTTTAATAATAAACGAAAAAAATTGAAGATATGCTTTATGGGATTAAGGACATTTTCGTCCATTTGAAGTCCATAATATACCAAAATTAATAACTTAATTTATAATTCTTAGAGAGGATGTTAAATTCTTTCAAATGGTACTTATATCATTCAAAGCTGATATTCCGTTAATAACACTATGCAACAAAATTTTTGTCCAAGGGATGTGGATAACAGTTTCTGGTGCAATTAGGTGTCACAAACACGAAAAAAATATAAAAAAAAATGTTATGGTAATTTTTTTTTTAATTCCAGCTTTCATGGAAATTGCATTCAGTGTTTGGACCATAATTTTTATTATAAGCCTGATTGAGCCGTGTTATGCCTCAAATTAAAGGGAATTATGATGGCTACATATGCTGCAAATATCGCTTTCACGTAGAATCTTTGGTTTAGTAACAGTCGTCAAAAATATGAGAAAAAATTATTTTTTTTTTAAAAAAAAACATCAAAAATAGAAAAAAAAATCGAAAAAATATTTTATCACATTTTTAAAAAGCCAACATGCTAACGAAGAAAGCACTGTCTATTTGAAAAAAATGGATAGATGTAAAAGTTATGAGCCATGTTGTAAATGTTAGGGAAATTCAAAAAATCTTGTTTCATATTTTTTCATTTTTAAATGATGTTTTTGCTTATATTGAATTCGCCATATGTGAGAGAGGCATTGCACTTGCATTTTATTTTATGAGGATTGATGTCAGACATTATAAAATTATAGAGAGGACGAGGTTTTATGGCCGTTCGTAACCCTACATAAAACATGATATGCAATGTAAGAGCTATATTGGATGAGATCCGCTCAGATAGAGGGTCATTCAACAATATTTGTGGTTTTTTAGTTATGAGGTTTCCATTCAGTTACGCCTTTTAGGGGCATGGACATCCCAGTCGTATATACAGGTAGTTAAATTATATGTACGCAATACAAAGTAGTACGCAGCAGTCTTGAAAATATTGGGTGTCTACTTTCGAAGCAAACTATATGTCAGCTACAGGTACTGCAACTTATGAACCTTACACCCGGAAATTAGGAATTAAATTTCTTATTAATAAATTAGTGTAATTCAGCGCCATAAAGAGATAAGTCGATTTTCTGAAAAATATTACAAAGTTATATTTCGAAGTATGAGTAAAATGTGTAAATGATCCCGACAATTTCTGCTACATCTGCGGAAAATATGTAATTAAAAAAATCGACGTGCGTTTAGTAAAATAATAGAAGAAATTTATGTGTAATATTTTGGTATACGAGTTAAAAATATGAACGAACCGTGGACACCTAGTATTTTGTGTTGTTTTGTGGTTGTGGTAACTACTTTTAAATTATCATTATAGTACATATGATCGATTTTTGGTTGTGACAACCAATGTTTTATTCCTGACAACAGAAATTGTATCAATAGACTAAATATTATTATTGCAACGGTCACTACAAAAAAAAATATAATTAAATAAATGTTTTTTGGTTATCCCAATAATTTCCCACATTTAGAAAAATTAAATATATTTTGGGAAATACAACTGAAAAATTGGTTGATGTTCTTTTGCTGATACATGACAAACAAACAATAAAATTACTCGACATAAATAAATCTTCAACATTTTGTTCAAGAACGGTATATGTAGTCAAATATATTCTCGTGTGGATAATAATGTGTGGAATGCAGAATATGTTGTGCAAAATATTTTACATAAATAAAAAATAAAAGCAACAATCATGAAATTGAAAGCACAGGGTTAAGCGATCTTTGCATAAAAGTGTTGTGTTTTTTTTTCGTGTACTAAAATGTGTGTCAGATATTTTCACATCTCCTAATAGTGATGAATTTGTAATATGGGATTTTTAATTTTGTTATGAATTGTTTGGTTTTTGATTCAATAAATAAAATAAAAATTAATGAAAAATGTTTTTAATTAATTGTCGGTAGTATACGACTGACAAATTGTCACAACGACCAAGTTTATAAAACAGTTGGTTGTGGCAACATACAACAGATAATTTTAGTCACCATTTTCGTAGTTGGTGCAACCAAATATGATTGTTGTCAACATGGAAGCAGAAGTACCACCACAACCAAAATGTTGGTTGTTCTGATGGAATCGTATGATAGTAGACAAAACAACGAAATTCGGTTGGCAAATAACTCGGTTGATGCAACCAAACTGTATTATGTGTGTGTTTTTAATCGTCGTAAAATTCTAAGACGAATTAGCCATGTCCGTACGTCCCTCCATCCGTCCGTGTGTCCGTCTGTTGTAATCACAAATTGCACCGATTTCATTCGTATCAACATGCCTGGATGGGCAATAAAATTCCCCATCCCATTTTATAAATTGAGAAAAATCTTTCGCTACGGCAATTGTCTTAGTAGGCACAAAAAATTTACAAACAAAAGGTGTTTTTTTAAAGCACAAAGTGAGATGCAATCAAATGTGAAAATGTATCACACAAAAAAAAAACAGAGTATAATAAATGATATTCTTAACAAGTAAGAAAGTTCAGTCGGGTAAACCGACTAATGAATCCCCTCATCTTGAGTCTCAAAGAAATATTAGTAAATATATTTATTTTTGGTTTTATTTAAATTATTATCAATATAAATTGCATTTAATAACTTTAGAGTATGTATAACGAATTATTAAATTTAAAAGCATTTAACTTTTGGTACAAAAAAGTACATTTGTGTGGGAGGTACAAAAAGGGGCGGGCCAATAACGCAAATTTTTCTCTGGACTCTAGGTACTATAAAAGCATTACACTGTACCAAATTTCAAGTATTTGTAAGCAGCGATATTCAAGATATAAGCTGGTAAATTTTGGAACAAAATGGTCCATTTGTGTGGGAGGTACCAATAGAAGCGTGGCAAAAATGCCAATTTTTCACTGTATTGTATGTACTATTAAACAATTACACTGTACAAAATTTCAAGTATTTGTATGCACTGGTAATAATGTTATCAGCTATTAACCTTTGGTTCAAAATTGTCCATTTGTGTGGGAGGTACCAAAAGGGGCGTGGAAACTTCGCCTATTTTTCTAGAGGTAATAGTGACTAATAAACTAATACTATGTATAGAATTTCAGAGGATTCAAATAAGTAGTATACAAGTTATTAAATAAATAATATTCCACTAAATGTTAACCCTTTGTGGGGGAGGTACTACAAGGAGTGGGCCAATATGGTCCATCTTCGAACTTAGCCGGAGATAGAAGAAAATATAACCACATACCAAATTTGAAGCCATTCGGTTACTCCCTACGAGAGTTATCGTGCGCACCAGCCAGCAAACAGACAGACAGACGGACGGACGGACATTGCTCATTCGACTTAAAATTACCCAAAACGGATATCCGCCGAACATACTTAGGATGTTAGGTTACTCCTTTGATGTGTTACACTTTTGGTAACACACCCTCCTCTTTAAGGTGAGGGGATAAAAAAGACTCTGGCTTTTTGACCCATTAGAAAACACAAGAAAAAACAATAGGCGATATACCGCAGTTGTAGCAACCGAAATAATATATTACTGGCAAATTACAGATTTTTATCGGCATCATGTCAATCGAGCTAAAATTGTGTTCTACAGACGAGAACAAGGTATAGCAAAATTTGAAATATTTGTATTCGATTAATTGTGTATATGTATTTTCCTTTTCTAAGGATTTTCTTGAGGTTTGATGTTAAAACATGTATAAAGCTTTTAGTGATGTATGACGATAAGATGTTATCACAATACCTGAAGTGGACCCATTGTGTAAAATTTGTATATTTTCAAAGGTGTCCAAACTGACCCCCGAAAACAAACAATTTTTTTCGAGACCTAAACACTTTTTTTTGAGTAGATTGAGGCATACTATTTTATGAAACCAAAAAATGGTAAAGTTTCTTTAAATTTTGTTTTGTAATTTCGTGATGGGTCCAACAATTGGAGGGATCGGACGAGGTCCCGTCCATATAAACAAAATGTTGAATCTTCCACAATTTGTTAGCGAGTGTGCTGTAAGTTTTTGTATATGTATTTGGTGGTAGTCTACGAGATTGGTCCAAAAATGTGCGAGATCGGACGAATGGGCGTGTCCGCGCCCATTTAAGCCAAATTTTGAAATTGAGATATCTTGGACAATATATTAGCAAAAGTGCTGTAATTTTGTGTATATATATCAGGAGGCAGGCAACATTATTTTTTTCATTATGAAAATGGACGTGGAAGTCTATACCGCAAATTGTGTTCCGATTTGTTTTTCAATACTTTATAGCTAGAGGGCCAGAATAACCTACAAATATTTAAATAGTACTATTTAAGCTCTACCATACGTCTCGTAAATATCGTGTAATTGTTTAAGAGACCTCAGGTCTATACAATTGTTTCATATTTCTTTTGCTTTTCTATTTATTATAACGGGTTTTCCCAACGTCACTTCAAAATCATATCATCCCTAATATGATTTTGAAGTGACGTTACGGCCATTTGTAATATGTCATGATCTGTCATTTGGTTTTCATTGTATTCAGTAGTGTTTACAATTTCATCATGGAGAGATATACGCAAGAACAACGTTTACAAATTATTCAGTTTTATTATCAAAATAATAATAATTGCAACTTTTAATTTTTTTTTAGAATAAAAAAAAAAACACTTTTCCGGCGACCTACGACTGTGACACCCATGTGGAATATTTTAGCTTAAGAGCAATCTTTTTGCCATTAACCGACTCCCGATACGTCGCGACGTACCGTTAAGGAGCTAGAGCAAAAGTAAACATTCCGTTCACATTTGAAAATGATGAATAAAGTCAATTTTTTTAAAATCTAAAAAACACTTTCTAGTCGGCCTATTCGTTCCTGAAGAAGAAGTCGTGGAGGCCATTTGAATGACGTTTTATTTAGAACTTAATTGTATCGATTGTACTTCACATTAAATAAAGAACTTTTGAATTTCCTTAACAATAAGTGTGCTTTTTGTTCAAAGAAATCATATCACTCTTATATAGTCTATAAAAAGACTCCAAAGCTAAATTATAGTTCAACAAATGGTAATTATATATTTGTATCCTATTTTTTAAACCAATTCCGGAAATTTGCTCCAACGTTCAATGTTAAAATGGTCCCAATTTATATTGCCCCAATATCCAATTTCACCCACTTCCATTAAGGATTTCAGTTTCGCATGGCGGAGGGGAGTGTGTGCCATTTGTGGCACATTCACTTTCTCCCATTTTGCGACATTTATTTGCACATTCATTATGCGACATGTTGTATACGACTATCTTATGTTTCTCCCCTCTTGAAAGGCGGAGAACTAGTTGAGCAACTGAAGCTGAAGCTATAAAAAACACATATTTCACATACACAAAGTCTTTCCAGTGCCGACTCATACATATATAAGTACATATATATGTACATTAGGGCGGGTCGATTTAAAAATCGCCCATTGCTCAGTGAAAATCGTATTCTAGGGATCAAAATAAGAAACTTTGCCGAAGGAACCATACCTCTAAAACGAATTCTGATGTCCCGGAAAAAATTCCACTTTTACACATTTAGAGTGCTCCAATCGAGTCCAAATATATGACCGACCCCCACTCAGTGAAGTGCTCAGTGAAAATCGTATTCTAGGGATCAAAATAAGAAACTTTGCCGAACCCCCCAGGGGGTTCCAGGGGGTGTGCCACTGGCATGGGTGGGTCGGGCCTCCAAAGTTAGTGGGGGTCGGTCATACATTTGGACTCGATTGGAGCACTTTAAATGGGTCAAAGTGGGATTTTTCAAAATTTGCCCCTACCCAAAAGTTCGACCCAAATTCCGGGACATCAGAATTCATTTTAGAGGTATGGTTCCTTCGGCAAAGTTTCTTATTTTGATCCCTAGAATACGATTTTCACTGAGCAATGGCGACTTCTTTTGCCTCCCCACAAATCGACCCGGCCTAATGTACATACATATTTGTTCTTAAATTTAGCAGATATGTGTGGAGATTTAAAGACGCGTTCTGGAACGCATATGTTTTTGAATAATCTCTGTGGAGAGAGTGTATTAGACAGGGGTGGACTTTACAAACAGTTGATGCACAGGGTTTTCCAATAAGAGTGAAATGATATCTTTGAAAAATACAGCACACTAATTGTTAAGGAAATTCAAAAGCATCCACGACTTCTTCTGCAGGAACGAATTCGATGAGCCCAATTTTCGAGCACTTTTTCCACTAAATCAAGTCGTATGTCATGAATGGCACGTTCAATATTGACTTGCAAAGCTTGAAGAGAGTCTGGTTTATTTCGAAAGGCCAATGACTTCAAATAACCCCACAAGAAATAGTCTAATGGTGTTACATCACAACATTCTTGGAGGCCATTCAATATCACAATTTCTTGAAATAATCGAATCTCCAAACTTTTCTCGCAACAATTCAATTGTTTCATTTGCTGTGTGGCACGTAGCCACAATCGGTAAATGGCAAAAAGATAGCTCTTAATGAGTGCTAAAATATTGCACATGGGTGTCCAGGTCGAAGGTCGACTGGAAAGTGTTTATTTGGATTTAAAAAAAATGGACTTCATTCATCATTTTCAAATGTGAACGGAATGTTTACTTTTGCTCTAGCTCCTTAACGGTACGTCGGATCGGGAGTCGGTCAATGGCAAAAGATTGCTGCGATTTAAAAAAAATTAAAAGTTGCAATTGGAGAACGATTATTTTGATAATAAAACTGAATAATTTGTAAACGTTGTTCTTGCGTATACTCGTATCTATCCATGAATTTGTAAACACAACTGAATACAATGAGAAACAAATGACAGATCATGACATATTACAAATTGCCGAAACGTCACTTCAAAATCATATCATCCCTATTGGTGTAAATTTCTGAGGTTTTCTCATTCTACAGTCGACCACTGAAGTCTTCCTCTAGTATTTATTTATTGGATGCAGTATACATTTTTAAAAGAACGAAAATGTGCATATAAAATAGAAATTTTTTGTTTACATGGTTATAATACAATATTTGTTGTTCTGCTGTATATCGGATAAGAAATAAAGATTAACATCCGAGGTGGACATACCTGAGAGGCATGATGACCAACTACAATGGAAAATCGACATTCAAATGTATTTCAATTGACGATAACTAAACGAAAATTGTATACACAAAGTTAATGCTCACTTCTCAATATCGTCCCTGTCTAATATCCACAATTTTCAACTGCCAAATACGCACGTACTCGTTGCGGTATATAAAAACATTTAGTTTCTCGTACTATATATCGTTGTTGTTTGGCATTTGTTGTTATCATTTTATGCTCGAAAAAAGAACATCAGAACTATTTTCTTTCTTTTAGTTTTTATGGAAATCGAGAAAAATACATTCACTGGAGTGTTGTTTGTTGTCTAAGCGGAGTGAAGAATAAGCTCTAAATCCCCTTATGAAAGTCGCATAATATATTCAGACATCTGTTTCCTCATACATGTAAAAAAGACCAACAAAGAAAGAAGTGGAAACAAAAAGTTGAAGGTCACATTGTGTTAGACCATCGTTATAATCACGTTATGCGGCGATATATAGTTGTAATCGCAGAGCTGTAGATATTCCGAAATCCTTGTATACAAACAAAGGGAAGGCAGAAAAAAACTGTTGATTTCATGGGACAACCTTCACCATAGCCATTTGTGGAAACGAATTAAGTTTTGAAGCTTCTTTGAAAAGTTCTACACATTCGGGTTTTGTTTGATGAGTGGGGATTAACGCTTAGTTTGGGTAGTGATAAGTTTGCTTGAAGCTTAGGCTTCATTGTAGTTATGCTTTCAAATATTTAACGAGTCTTTAGGCCTCTTAGATACATTTTTATCTCAATCAAGGAAGAGAGGTAGTAAGTTTGACCGGGTCGATTTTTTTGAGTCTAGAAGACCAAAATATGCATATTCACATATCATGATCAAAATTCCTGTTGCATAGTGTTATCAATCTTCTTATCATAACCCTCACACATTGTAAATGTAGAAAATCATGCGGACACCAATTCCCCATAACTACTATGACAATCCTTTTAAATCTTCAAATTGATATTTTCATACTTATTTATTTATTAATATTTTATTTACAATTCACCTTCCAAATATTTCCCGAGAATATTCTCTATAAAGAAATGCCGCATGGAAAACTCACTTCGCATCCTGTTCCAAGATTTTGGTATATGGCCATGGCACATATATTTTGCTTAAGATTCCTTCAACATTTGCTCTGAAAATTATAGATATACATATTTATAAATTGTCGCTGATTGGCACAGTTCTTACACGGGGCAAAATCGCCTTTTTTGATATGTTTGAATAGAAAGAAAATATATTTGGAACACTAATTTTTAAATATTATATATTTCTGAGCAAATAAATTTAATTTGAAAATCAATAAAATATATTTGGAACTCGTATATTAATATGTTACAACATATAATATTTGCAAACTAAATTTCTCAAATGTTTGTTGCAAACTAAATGATTGTTTAGGAATTTCTCCAAATATATTTTATTTAAAAAAGATTTTCGAAATTTTGTTGCATTTTTCGAATTTAAATTTTATTTTTGTTTGTTTTTTTTTGGTTTGAACCTCCCAGTTATGATACCAAATGCAGCAATGATTGGTTTAAAACATAAGATATGTTTTAAACCAATCATTTAAAATTTCTGAACTTTTCTAAGTATTCCAAGCCATCATTGGTTGTCAATCCTCCAAGTATATATTTCGATCCAAGATTATATGATTTCAATTATTATTATTTTTTATATTTAAGACGTTAAAATTTTTTAAAAAATTGACTTTGAATTACTGAAAAATTTAACACAATTTAGATATTTTCTGAATACTTAAATGAAAATAAATATTTGTTTCGGAAAAAAATAGTCCAAAATAAACACATTGGGATGTAAACAAATATTTACAGTCCAAAATAAACACATTGGGATGTAAACAAATATTTGTTTAGAACAACATTTTCCCAAATATATAATTTTTGTGTGTACCAAATATTATATGTTTAGAGTGTATCCTAAATATATATATGTTTCAAGCCGAATATGTTTGGGACAATATACTACAGAAGCGATTTTTTTTCAGCGTGTAAAAATGAATCAAAAAGAGGTAAAGGATTTAAGTTACGATTTCAATCTTACCTCGGGTATTTGGGAACATTCAAACAGTAAGTTTTACCCGCCGAATTGCACAACAATTTTCCGTCGATCTGAACTGTAAAATCCAGGGGTAATTCGCCAAGTTCAGTTTCATCAGATGCGTATGTAAATGTGAGCAACTGTAAAATTAAAGTACATAAATTTTTTAGAACTTGGAACAAGATTTGCATGAATCTTATTGCAATTTCGTTTCTGGAAAAAATTGCCCCGTCGACGTGAAATACTAGAAAATATTTGCACCTTTTAAGTTAAAACAATGTAGTCCCTCGAATTTAGGTTATTTTAGGTTTGGTTGAAGAGAAAGAAGACGTTTAAACGTGGCATGTCCATGGACATACACTTAAGCCAGTGGTTCGGCCTGTTGTGCGCTCCTTATTTATGATCTTTCTATACCTCACGAGTTACAGAAGACACGAATTTTCTCAGTATCTTCCAGTCATATCCTCTGAGATGAGTCAAATCTGGTAATATGTCGGAACCGAAATGTTGGGATCTTGCATGTGTGAAAGCCGGGCAGTGACACCGAAAATGTTCCATCGTTACGATGATTTCCCTGCATGCCCTGCATTCGTCGTTTCCTGCTAGTTCTATGCGATGAAGATGTGCTTGTAAGTTTGAGTGTCCCGTTAGAACACCCATCATCTTACTAATCTCGATCTTGTTTAGTTTCAGAAAACTTCTTGTTTTCTTTTCATTTGGGTCACCCCACAGTATCTTTGCAGTGGCTCCTACTGTTGCACAGTTTTGTGAGCCATCACTGCCCAGTGCTTCAACTCATTCTTCGTGGCATCGAAAGGTTTCCAATTTTCCAAGTTTATTACTCGAAGTTCTCTGCCCTTTGAAGCCAAGCTGTTTGTCCGTCCAATCACTCCGTTGTGTCCTGGTACACAGCAAATACGCAATTTATCGTTCTTTTACAGTCCAACCCAGTTATGGAGTTGACCCTTTCCGATGTTATTGCTTTAATCGCCACTGGCTATCTGTGAAGATGTTGGCATTTTTAGGCTTTGTGGTGTTACTGAGCCAGTTCACACACTCCGTGATTGCTCGAACTTCTGCTTGAAATATCGTGTTCTGGTCAGAGAGGCGGAAGTGAAGTTCGACTTCTGGTTCATCAATAAAGTCCCAGACCCGTCTTTCCTCCTAGCTTGGGCCCATCCGAGTAGAAGCTGGTTCCCACTGGCACATGGGCCAGTGTTCCGTTTTCCCAGTAGCGTCTGACTGGCACAAACGAATCACAGGTAGCTGTAAGCCGCACTTCAGAAATGCGGTCGGAGATTTCTGACGTTTGAATGTCACCAACTAGAGATTTGAAAATCTTCTGATGGTACGACTTGTGGTCTCGACTTATTCATTCACCCATCACTTGTAGACGTCTTGCTGTGAGGGCTGCCTCATACTTTATACGTATGTCTATTGGTTGGAAGTGCAGTATAGTCTCCAACGCTCTTGTTAGTGCAGTTCTAAATGCCCCGTTTATGCTTAGACAGCACATACGTTGAATTTTTTGCAAAGGTATTACGTTACATTTCTTGTCCACTGATGTCCACCACACTACACAGGCGTAGGTGATTATTGGTCTAATCACGCTCATGTAAAGCCAGTGTGTCATATTTGAACGTAGTCCCCATTTTGAACCTATAGCTCTTCTGAACAAAGACCAACATCTGTGGGCCTTTGTAACTCTGTCTTCAATATGATCTTTCCAGTATAGTTTCTGATCCAAGATTACTCCAAAGTATTTTACCTTTTTATCCCCACATCATAGAGAGGAGACTGAGGGTATATACCATTTGCTACGCGCCAAAAGTGTAAACCAACGAAGGAGTGATCTAAGAGCCTAAGTATGTTCGGCGGATATCCGTTTTGGGTCATTTTAAGTCGAATGCGCAATATCCGTCCCTCCGTCTGTCTGCTGGCTGGTGCGCATGATAACTCTCGAACGGAGTAACCGATTGACTTGAAATTTGGTATGTGGTAATATTTTTTTCTATCTCCGGCTAAGTTCGAAGATGGGCCATATTAGTCCACTCCTTCTAGTACCTCCCCCACAAAGGGTTAACATTAAGTGAAATATTCATTATTTAATAACTTCTATACTACTTATTTGAATCCTCTGAAATTCTACACATTATTAGTTTATTAGTCACTATTACCTCGAGAAAAATTGGCGAAGTTGCCACGCCACTGTTGGTACCTCCCACACAAATGGACAATTTTGAAACAAAAGTTACCAGCTTATAACATTAATACAGTACATACAAATACTTGAAATTTTGTACAGTGTATTGCTTTTATATTACATAGAGTTCAGGGAAAAGTGGGCATTATTGTCACGCTCCTTTTGGTACCTCCCACACAAATGGACCGTTTTGTACCAAAAGTTACCAGCTTATAACTTTAATACCAGTGCATACAAATACTTGAAATTTTTACAGTGTATTGCTTTTTTAGTACCAAGAGTTCAGAGAAAAATGGACGTTATTGGCACCCCCATTTTGGAACCCCCTACACAACTGCACTTTAATTCCAGTACATACTTTACACTTTAATTCCAGTACATACTTTAAATTTATTAAATGAAATTTAAATTGATAATAATTTAATTGAAAAAAAAAAATGAATAAATGTGGTAATATTTTTCTGGGACTCAAGGTGAGGGGTTTCATAAGTCAGTTTACCCGACTGAACTTTCTTACTTGTTAGTTATAGCAATTGTCTTATTCAGGAATCGAGGCCGGGCAAAACGTAGGATCTTCGTTTTCCTTGTAAATAACAACATTTCTGTTTGGTCTGGTTTAACATTTAATCCCCTTGGCTGTGCCCAGTTATATGCTATGTTAAGTGCCTCCTCAGCTCTTCTGCTTAATAGATTTGGATGAAAGCCCTTTAGAATTATTACAACGTCGTCTGCATAACAGACTGGTTTAAGTCCTTCATTGGTGAAGGCTCTTATGAGACTGTGTATCGTCGCAACCCATAGAAAAATCGATAAAATGCCACCCTGAGGTATACCACGATTTATCTTGTCTCTAATTTTTACGTCATATGACCCACAAATAATCCACCTATTCCTTAGCATATTGTTGATCCAGTTTTTCAGCGCCCCGTCAACCTGTAACTCATCTAAGGATTGGGTAAGTATATCGGTCTGTATATTGTTAAATACACCCTCAATGTCTATACAAACGGCAAGTGTGTACATTACTTCACTGAAGGACTGTTCTATGTGTTGTACTACCTCATGTAGAGCTGTTTCCACTGATCTTCCTTTGACATAGGCGTGTTGTTTGAATTTTAACCTGTCATCCGCTATTTTACTTTTGACCCTGTCATCAATTATTCGCTCCATGGTTTTTAACAGGAAAGAAGTTAGGCTAATGGGTCGATAAGCCTTTGTGGTCGTATAACTCGCCTTGCCAGGCTTTGGTATGAAGACCACCCTTGATTCCTGCCAGTTTTTTTGGGTATAAGAATGGGTTAGGCATGCAGTGAACACTCCAGCCAGATGAGTTGATACCAGATCCACCTCATTCTGCAGAAGTTCTGGAAATATTGCAACCGGTCCCGCAGCCTTAAAGGGAGAAAACCTTTTTATCGCTTCTTTAACCATACCATCTGTTATATCCGTAATAGGTACTTGGTGCAATACATTTTCATTGTGTAACTGTTCCTCTGTTGGTCCAGCATTACCAGTCGGATAATGAGTTTTCATCAAGAGCCTTACGGTATCCTGTAGAGTTTCCATTCTTTTACCCGTGTCATCCACCAGTGTTTCGGTTTGGACATGCGTTTTTGAGAGGAACATGTTGTTAACGCTGTCTACCTGTTCACAGAAAAGCCTCCAGGAGTTACGTTTCGCCGATCTAATGATTTTATTGTATCCTTTGAGTCTTCTGTGGTAGTCGTCCCAATATACTGATTGTTTTTTACGTCGAGCTCTGTTGTAAAGTCTGCGGACATCCTTGCCAATCGAGCGAATTTGTCCTGTCATCCAGGGTTTCTCATGGGCAGATTTCCTTTCTCGAAGTGGACAACTATCTTCGAATGATTTTACAAGAGCCTCCGTAATCTTCTTCACATTGTTATCAATGTCTTCTGCACATAGATAATCGCGTGTAGGCTGGCCTCGAATTTAACTTATATCCAATTTTAAAATTTCCAAAATGTGTTAGAAAAGCGCAGTTTTCGGGAAAACGACAACAAAAATGCTACACTTTTTCCAGAATCAAAATCGCCACATACCATGAAAAGGCAAAATATAAGACAAAAATGTTTCATTTTGAAGATGTGTTTGCTTTCTTTTGGGTTACTGTATTTTTATATTATTTAATATATCAGTGCGTTCAATAATGTAGCACTGTTCATCTTCGATATTCTTTAAAAACATTTAACAATTTCACATTTCAATTGAAAACAGTAATCATTTTAGGTGCAATAATGATCTTCAGAAAAATATAAAATTTAATTTGGCATTTTGATCATATTTGACAGAAATATTTCTTAGTTTTAAGCCATTGGGATTAAAAAAAGAGGCTTATCTGTTAATGGTTTCATGTAGAGGTAGCTTCATTAAACTATAAAACGAGTAAGAAAGTTTCAGTCGGATAAACCGACTAAGGTATACCCTCACTGTGTGAGTAATGTAATAAGGAATATTAAACGAATTATTCTGTCAATTAGTGTGGGAGATAGCAGAAGGTTTTTAACAAATACACCTATTTTTCGCTGAATAGTCGAGCTTTAAATACATTACACTGTGCCGAATTATAAGCGTTTGTGTGCACTGGTATATTAACGTTAGGAAAAATTAAATTTTGGTATGATTTGGCCATTTTGTGTGGGAGGTACAAAAAGGGGCGTGGTGATGACACCCATTTTTTACAGGGCTATAGGCACTTCAAAAGCGTTACACTGCGCAAAATGTTGTTGCATTTTCGGGCATTGGTACTCACGCTGTAAGCTCGTAAGTTTTGGTGCAAAATGGTGCATTTGTGTGGGAGGTACCAAAAGGGGCATAGCAACTTCAACTAATGCTATGTGTGGAATTTCAGTAGATTCGAATAAGTAGTATATTTCACAACATTTTAACCCTTTGTGGGGGAGGTACTAGAAGGAGTGGACTAATATGGTCCATCTTCGAACTTAGCCGGAGATAAAAAAAATATTACCACGTACCAAATTTGAAGTCAATCGGTTACTCCTTTCGAGAGTTATCGTGCGCACCAGCCAGCAGACAGACAGACGGACGGACGGATGGACGGACATTGCTCATTCGACTTAAAATGACCCAAAACGAATATCCGCCGAACATACTTAGGGTCTTAGATCACTCCTTCGATGTGTTACACTTTTTTCGTAGCAAATGATATATAACTTCGTCACACTAAAGTGAGGGTATAAAAATGCTTTTTCTAACCAATTTAGACGAAACAGTTTGTATTTTATTGCGTACATTTTTGTGTATCATATACCTTTTCGAGGTGTGTTAAAAATCCACAGATATTGTAAATTATGGTACTGAAATTGGGTAGATCTTATCTAGGTCTAGATCTTATCTAGTTAGAGTAGCTCGCTGTTAGAACTCTCTGTCATACCTATGTGTTACGAATATACTCGCAATAAAATAATGACTTTCAACGGAATCTTTGCACTTTCTAGAGCAATTCATTAGACAAATATTATGAAATGCAGACTGAGTGAATGCTACAGAAGTTATTGGAAATTATCTTTGTATGAATTTGTCAATTTGTGTGGGAATTGACAAATACTCCCACATTTGTGGAACATTAGGTACCTCAACGACATTGCGCTACAACGAATTTTAATCAAGTTTGATTAACTCAATTTTCGCACGATTTTCTCCGGTTGTTTGTGAGGCACCTTAGGAACGTGGCTGTTACTTCCACATTTCACTGAACCGTATGTACTGTTAACCCGTTGTGTAATCTTGTGTTTTCACTGAGATGCTGAACCGAATCTAGATTTCTTTGGGCTATGAAAAGTTTTAAACTTTTTCAGTCGCCAGGACAAGACAATGTCTCACGGGCGGAGCTACATGCAGTAGCTGATACAATTTCTCCCTGCCTCATAGAGATGTACAAATGTTGTTTCAATCGGGCCTACATACCAACAAAATGGGAAGAAGCAAGGTTGGTTTCACCCCAAAAGCAGGAAAGCCCCATGTAGGAGCTAAGGATTTCCGGTCGGTTAGTCTATCGCAGTTTCTCCTTAAAACCCTGAAGAGATTAATAGATTGTTAACTTAGGACTACAAGGAATCACAGGTTACTGTTCAATCAATAGCATACCTACAGCAAGGGCAAATCCACCGTAACCGCCCGACAAGTTCTTGTCATCTTCAGCTGTGGATCCCTCTCTGCTAACGAATACGCTATATAGAGGGCCTTCAATAACATTAATCCAGCAGCTATAATTACGGCTTTAGAGGTTAATTCACAACACCCTGATGAAGAGACCCATTTCAGCTAGCTTAGGGTCAACTGACCTTCATATATTTGTCAGAAGAGGAACGTAATTACAGATGAAACGTAATTGAAGTTATGGTGGATTCAATATTTTACAAAATGTTTGCCCTTTGTGGAGGATATAACAAAAGTATATATTTCGATATAAGAGAAACGATTAACGCATACACAATTTTTATCCCCTCACCTTAGAGAGGAGGGTATACAGGGTGGCTGATATGTAATGCAACAAAGTAAAGCGCTATATTTTTTAATTTTTTTTTAAATTTTATTGTTCAAAAGCAAAAAATGTCGGAAATAACATAAAATTTTAGAAACAGTTTAGATTTGTTCGAATTGGCCACCTTTGGCACGAATTATGGCCTTCAATCGGCCGACAAAGCCATCACACGCTGCACGAAAGTGGCTCTGCGGTATTTTGGCCCATTCCCGGCGAAGCGCCGTCTTGAGGTGATCGATACTTTGGTATTTTTTAGTGCGAACCTTACTCTCTAAAATGCCCCAGGCGCCAAAGTCCAACGGATTGAGATCCGGACATCATGGTAGCCATTGTGCGGTAGAAATGAAGCGAGGAACCTCCTTTTTAAGCCATTCTTGGTTGACGCGTGCTGAGTGCGATGGTGCTGAGTCCTGTTGGAATGTCCACGGTCTGCGGCCGAAATGTTTGTCTGCCCAGGGCTTCAATACTGTCTTTAGGACATTTGTATATCATTTGCTACGAGCCAGAAGTGTAACACATCGAATGAGTGATCACGATAACTCTCGAAAGAGGTAACCGATTGACTTCAAATGTGGTACCCGGTAATATTGTTCTCTATCTCCAGCTAAGTTCGAAGATGGGCCATATTGGTCCACTCCTTCTAGTACCTCCCCCACATAGGGTTAACTTTTAGTGAAATATTAATTCTTTAATAACTTCTATACTACTTACTCGAATCTTTTGAAATTTCACACATAGTATTAGTTTGTTAGTCGTTAAAACGTCAAGAAAAATGGGCGAAGAGGCCACTCCGTTTTTGGTACCTCCCACACAAATGGACCATTTGCACCAAAAGTTAACTGCTTACGGCTTTAATATTAGTTCATACAAATACTTGAAATTCTGTACAGTCCAGAGAAAAGTGGGCGTAATTGGCACGCCCCTTTTGGTACCTCCCACACAAATGGACCATTTTGTACCAAAAGTTAACAGATTTTAACTGTAATACCAATACATACTTCAAAGTTATTAAACGCAATTTTAATTGATAATAATTTAATTAAATCTAAAAATAAATTTACGAATATTTTTTGGGACAAGGTGATGGTTTACCCGACTGAACTTTCTTGTTAGTCATTCAGTCGCTCTTCTCGACAGTTATCGTGCGCACCAGCCAGACAGAGCTTAAATGTCCGAAAATTCTGCAGATTTTAAAATAAATAAACATTGAATGCAACACATTGTGGAGGACATATAATATTCGATCCGACCGAACTTATCACAGTTCTTATTTATTTTTGTAATATGACTGTTGGTTATTCTTCCCTTTCTCAACGTGATGAAATTATTATTTTACTTCTGGCCTAGTGAAATTAGAACTCTCGTACTTTAAATGTTTTAAAAAGTACATCGAGTCTTATCTTGTTGTAGATGTATAAATGTTATGGAACGACATCAATTTGATTGGTCACAACATAATTAGCATTCTTATCTCAAACACTGCTAGAATTTTGAGGCGTGCTTTAGATTTAATTGTGGTATTTAGTGATAAGAAAAAATGTTAAATAAATCTATTTGAAGTATTACAATAAATAATTTCACAATAATTGCTCATTGTTTTGTTTTTAATAAATTGCGGGAATTTCTCAATATTATTAATATAGTAGATTACTGATCAGTACAATGAAATATATACTGCATTTGTAGCCACAGCCGAATAAAAAAACCTACAAAAATAGACGATAAATATAAAAGTAAAAATTGCGTAAATTAAATTCTAAGAAATGAGATTCGTTGCGCAATCGGAATTTATTGTCAACTGAATTTTTGTAGTTCCATTCTGCAATTTTGCTTGTCATTGTGATTAT
Organism: Eudasyphora cyanicolor; assembly: GCA_963930755.1. Lineage (NCBI taxonomy): Eukaryota > Metazoa > Arthropoda > Insecta > Diptera > Muscidae > Eudasyphora > Eudasyphora cyanicolor. The sequence continues at coordinate 192,806,115 of OZ005735.1, read as the reverse complement.
ACTCAAAACAAAAGTAAAGTAATCAGTACATAAATCAAACCGTAGGTGTCACAAATGTACCGTAAGCACGGATTTTTTTAAATATATATACTTGATTTAAATATGGACCTATAGAGGGTTAAATTTATAATTGTAGCATTCCCTAGACCCAATAGGGCTTGATTTTAACCTGAAAATAGTCGTATAACAAGAGTAGTGCGATTGATTTATAATCTTTAATTGGTTTGATTTGAGTGCGAAACTGACTTCAATGTAGACTAATGGGAATACACAGGGTGGCTGATGAATATCGCACATTAAGAAACTCAAATAACTTTGTTTTCAGTGTATGGAATTCATTTTTCTTTTATTCATGTTAAAGCTCATTCAATTTTATTAAATATAGTTTAATTAGTTTTAACAAGCAGGAAAGTACAGTCGGGTAAACCGACTTATGAATCCCCTCACCTTGAGTCCCAAAAAATATTAGTAAACTTATTTATTTTTTTCTTTTAATTAAATTATTATCAATTTAAATTGCATTTAATAACTTTAAAGTATGCACTGGTATTAAAATTAAAAGCTGGGAGGTACCAAAAGGGGCGTCCCAATAACGGTCACTATTCTCTGGACTCTAGGTACTTTAAAAGCATTGCACTGCACGAAATTTCAAGCATTTGTATGCTCTGCTTTTAAAACTAATTAAGCTATATTTAATTAAATTTAATGAGCTTTAACATGAATAAAAGAAAACTGAATTCCATACACTGAAAAAAAGTTATTTGAGTTTCTTAATGTAGCAATATTCATCAGCCACCCTGTATATAAAAAAACATATATATGTTTCAAGCCGAATATGTTTGGGACAATATACTACAGAAGCGATATTTTTCAGCGTGCAAGAGTTATTGTTGAGCAGCCTCCCCATCCTCAACGTGTGACTGTTTGGTGCGGTTTATGGTCCGGCGGGGTCATTGGACCTTACTTTTTCGAAAATGAGGTTGGATCAACAGTTACGGTGAATGGATTGCGCTATCGAGAGATGATTAATGATTTTTTATGGTCGGAGTTGGATGGTATTGATCTGGACAACGTTTTCTTTCAACAAGACGGCGCTACGTGCCACCCAAGCAACGAAACCATTGCTCTGTCACCGGAAAAGTTTCCGTACCGTGTTATCTCTCGAAGAGGTGATCACAATTTGCCACCGAGATGTTGTGATTTAACACCTTGCGACTTCTTCCTTTGGGACCACGTGAAAGATAAGGTATACGCCAACAGCCCAGCGTCGATTCAAGACTTCAAAGATAGAATTCGTGAGGCTTTCGAGGACATAGGGCAGCCACTTTGCGATTTGGTTATGGAAAATTTCATGAAAAGGATATGGTCCTGTGAGCGTGGTCGTGGTGGTAATTTGGCTGATGTTGTTTTTCATTATTAACGGACCTCTTTACCTTCCTCTTTATTATGAAATAAACATCCGATCATTTAGCTCAAAAAATTGAATTTTTCTTTGAATACCAAAATAACACCTCTTGTTGGAAAACTCTTTACTACAGAAGCGATTTTTTTCAGCGTGCAAGCATACGACAGTAGCAAGTCTACAGAATCTAAAAATGTGGGGTTTCTTGATATTGAAGGGGCTTGTAAAAACATTCACTTAGATGTGGTAATTGCGGGGCTGTCGCATCTAAGGGTGAACTATATCTTGATATGACTAATTCAGCTTTTCCTTACCAGAAGACGCATACCAGTAAGTCTGGGGGCCACAGCACTAGCTAGATTTGTAAACGAGGGGACTCCACAGAAAGGTGTACTATTTCCACTAATTTGGAATCTTGCGGTAAATGAAATCCTATTAGAAATGGAATGTTGTGGCTGCAAAGTCGTGGCTTATGCGAACGACGTTGCAAACTAAGTAACCCGAAAATTCCTCAATGTCCTCAGAGACGTTATACAGGTGGCTCCGACAAAAATTGGCGTTGGGCCAGAAGCAGTGGTTTAAGCGTTAACCCTGGAATAACGAGGTTGCACAAGCTAAATAACAAGGTTCCAAGGCTAAATAGAACTGAGGTGGTCTTTTTTGAAAGTCTTTTTACTAGCAATAACATGCTAAATAAAACCGCTTAATAGAACTGAGCTAGTCTTTTCTGAAAGTGCAAAATTTTCAACCCTAGGCAGGAAACTGTACTTCAGACTTAATGTTTTGGAAGAGTAAAAATTGCCAAAGTTGCCTTATATTCCAGTAGGAACGCTTTAGAGGTACGTTGGGTTCTCCTTCCTAAAATCGGATATATGTACACAGCAGTAGTTCGTCTAATACTACTGTACGTCATTGTGGTCTTGTGGACGGCAACTGATAAGCGATCCATCACCAGTCAATTAATGAAGGTTTAGGGAGCGGTTTATACAAGCATAATCGGGGCTTTAAGGACTACAGCGATGGAGTATCTACAAGTCATACTCCATCTACTGCCGATTGATATTGTGGTTAGAGAAGGTGAACCCAGAGCAGCATTAAGATCAAACTGTCTAATGTTGAGATATAAGAACTATGGCCACATGAGGTTATCACATGCTTACCAGTGCTATGGTAAGCGACCATGTGAACTATATATCAACCGGGTAAATCTTCGAAAGGAAATTTTCCACCAAGATATCTGCCAGAGACGACTGGGTTGTCGGAATACCAGGAAATATAATCTATCTCTACTTCTATACATATGGTTGAAAGCTTGATGAGAAGGTTGGCTTCGGTTAAGACTGTAAAGAACTTAGTCTTGATATAACCCACAGAAATGAAATAATGACAATAAGCGAAGCCATTAAATCTCTGGGGACTACATCCCCAAAATCATAAACAAGCCTGGACTGCCGCAGATCTCCTAACAAGATGGCTGAGCTGTTTAATATATACCTCATATGGCTATCTGGGCATAAGGATATCTCGGGAACTGTGAAACAGATGAACCTTCTTGAAAACGTCCAGACAATACAAATTCTCAAGGAATTTGCATATTTTCGGCGCCAGATACAAGCTTTGGCTTACGCAAGAGGCAATTAGGCTGTTCATGAGAGGTGGACATAAAAAAGACACCTGTGGGGTTGGTACACAAATCTGGCCACGATTCGACCAGTGCAGCTTAAAATATCTCCTCACATTAGAGAGGAAAAACATTTTCTAGGATAGTGCCACTTCCGCCGGGACATTGTCTGATGTTTGGTATTGAGCCCATTGACTTCGGTCGAAGCTGGGGATAAGAGAAAGATGTCGAGAGCATTGAGTACACGCCATCTGAATATACTGTCGTCAGCCTTTCTAGGAAGTCTGACAGATTTGGCCGGTACCGATATATGCATTATTGATAACTTCGTGTATCAAACAGGTTGTTTTTGATGAGTGGAAATTAATTTATCCTACTAATGACATAAATGCCAAATTTCGAGACAATTGCTGCAATTGCGCTCGAAATGATTTTCCTTAATTTAAGATTACTTTTTTCAGTGTAGCTACAAATTAAAAATCCAACAAAAATATCTGATGTAGTAGAATAAATTAAAAGTGCCTAATGTATTGACCAGATGAATTTAGGTTTGTTGTCATTCTGGAAATTCCATAAATGAAATTAGCTATTCAATGAAATCTGCTGATTGCTCAGATAGCTATTGTGATCCATTAAGTTTTTATGATGAATACTTGTGACACGATGTGATCGCAACAACAGTATAAATTATGAAGCTGTTGCAGATATCGTTCCTGGAAATTTTATTGGAAAATCCAAAAACTTTTTAATATGTTTCATGCTAAAATGACAATAGCGAGAACCTAGAATATTTGTTCTTTTTATAGTTATGCCGCAATATTACAGGTCGCGATTATGCTCAGCACGATATGCAGTTCGGCTCAAACCACAGTACGAGTACAAGTTATTATGTATTTGTCTGTTGTTATATGTACATCTGTAGTTTATTATTCCGATCGATGTGGAGTCAGTTGTTGAGTCCATTTAGACATGTCCAAAAATTTGGACAGATTTTAATGAAACTTTGCAAAGTTACTGAATTTGTGTCAAGACCTTTATGCCCATTGAAAAAATTAAATATCGGACCTGCTTTAGATGACACTTCAATATAAATGTTACCCTCGATTTGTTTCTTCTTGCAACATTCGAAAAATCTGTATTAATTTACCTTTTATTGTAGAATAACCTCATGTTCAGAGGACGGTACCGGAAGGAGATTATTGCCTAGTGTCAGGCTAGGTTATAGTAACAGCCGGATTGAGGTCTCCAGTGCTATGGTCTGCCCTTCATCTGAATCGACCTCATCGATTTGTCAGACATCCTAGAAAGTGCAATCACAGAGTATTAAGGCGTCAGCGACTCAATGCGAAATTGAAACAAAGCAGAAGCTCAATGCTCTCCATTTCTCATTATATACAACTAACCGCACAGGCAGAACTGACTCTAACGTGGACATTTTTCTCCCTTCTAGTACGGGAAGACATTTGACCTTCTCAGGTCGCATCGTGACCAGATTTGTCGATCTATTCTACAGGTGTATATTTCTGTTCTTCCTTCATTTGTCAACCTGACTCCCAATTGCCTAAGACAAAGCTAACATTTGGTCAGTAGCGCATCAGTTCTTGCAAATTCTTTGACAATACGTCCCTTTTCTAGCAAGTTCGTCGACATTGTTGTTCCGCGGGATACAAATGTTTCCATATGCGTTAAAAGATCTATGGAAATCGGGGGCTGTTTGATAATTTAGGGATGTAGCCTCCGGCTGTCTGAGTAAATGTGTTAGCCTCAGCCTCTTGGCGAATTTCCTTATTACCATTATTTTGTCTCGATATACACAGCAAGTATCTGATAGTCTATATGTTATATCAACACTAAGTTCTTTACAGTGTAATCCGAATCCAATCTTCCCATCAAGGTTTGAACCATTCCTATAAAGGTGGAGATAGTAACTATTTCCTAGTTCCAGTCCTCTCTGGCAGGTATCGATAGACACTGCAAGTATCTGATAGTCTATGTGTTATATCAACACTAAGTTCCTTACAGTGTAATCCGAATCCAATCTTCCCATCAAGTTTTGAACCATCTCTATAAAGGTGGAGATAGTAACTATTTCCTAGTTCCAGTCCTCTCTGCCAGGTATCTTAGTGGCAAAGTTCCTCTCGAAATTGAATACAGTTGGGATATAGTCCACTCGGTCGGTTACTACGTTACAGTGTGATATCCACCATTGTTCTTGGACCACCACATTGATAGGCAGTTTAATATTACTGCAGCCATGGTTGTAACGTTCTAACCCCAATATCAATATACAGTATATGTGGTAGGATTTAGAGAGGTTCTGTCACAGTAATCATTAAAGCTCCATTTATATTGGGTGATCTAAGTGGAGATACTTTTTTCAATAGCCTTTTTTGACAGATCACGTGTGAGTCGTGTCATGTTGTCATGTTATTTTTGTTAAGTATTGTTTGGCATTTCACGATGGAAAGACTTACGCCTGAACAACGTTTACAAATTATTCAGTTTTATTATCAAAATAATCGTTCGCCAATTGCGCTAAGTTCATTTTTTTTAATCCAAAAAAACACTTTGCAGTCGACCCACGACCTTGACACCCATGAGCAATATTTTAGCTCTCGTTAAGAGCTATCTTTTTGTCATTGACCGATTCCCGATCCGACGTACCGGAATCATCGGTCCATATTTCTTCAAAAATGATGCCGGTGAGAACGTAACCGTCAATGGCGACCGTTATCGTGCCATGATAACCGACTATTTGATGCCTGAAATTGAAGCTCGTGATCTCGGCGACATTTGTTTTCAACAAGACGGCGCCACTTCCCACACATCGCATCAATCAATGGATTTATTGAGAGAAAATTTCGGTGAGCAGGTCGATTGGCCACCAAGATCGTGTGATATCACACCGTTAGACTTTTTCCTGTGGGGATATGTAAAGTCTAAAGTGTACGCGGACAAACCCGCTTCGATTCAGGCCTTGGAGCAAAACATTACGCGTTTCATTCGCCAGTTACCAGTCGAAATGCTCGAACGAGTCATCGAAAATTGGACTCAACGGATGGACCATCTGAGACGTAGCCGCGGCCAACATTTGATAGACATAATCTTAAACCAGTAAGGAAAGGCAGAAAGTCGGGCGGGACCGACTATATAATACCCTACACCTCCCTAACAATGCGATAAGGGTGATTGCGATAATAATTTGGAATAATTGGTAAATGGGTAATAACATATATATGTGGATATACCTAATTCTGAACCGATAATCGCTAAATTAATCAATATTCGTTCCCAAATTGAGAAACATCTTTCTGGAGACTTTTGTAATGATCGGAAGTAAAGTACAACTTCTATAGCGCTTTGTAACCAAATCAAGAGGAACATATATATAAAGGTTATATATAAATCTGAATCGATTTTCCCTGAATACTCATTCATGTAAAATAGAAACCTCTTTCTGTCGAATTTCGTACTGATCGGATATAAAATACAGTCTCTACAGCGCTTAGATGTCAAATCGGGGGTAACATATATATGGGGGCTATATCTAAATCTGAACCGATTTTCTCCGAATTTAGCAGTATTCCTTCATGTAATAAGAAACCTCTCTTTGCCGAATTTCGCACTGATCGGATATAAAATAACATTTTTACAGCCCTTACATGTCAAATCGGGGGTAACGTATATATGGGGGCTATATCTAAATCTGAACCGATTTCTTCCAAATTTAACAGTGTTCATTCATATAACGAGAAACCTCTTTCTGCCGAATTCCATACTGATCGGATATAAAATAAAGTTTTTACAGCGCTTACATATCAAATCGGAGCTAACATATATATGGGGGCTATATCTAAATCTGAACCGATTTTAACCAAATTCAATAGGGATCGTCCTTGGGCCAAAAAAAAGATATGTGTAAAGTTTCGTCGAGATCGGACTATGATTGCGACCTGTACTTTTATTACAAGAATAGATGCACAGACAGACGGACATAGCTAAATCAACTCAGAAAGTGATTCTAAGTCGATCGGTATAATAAACGATGGGTCTATTTCATCTCCTTTTGGGTGTTACAATTAAATGCACAAAGTTATAATACCCTGTACCACAGTGTGGTGTAGGGTATAAAAAATAAATGTCAAAGAATGTTCTTTCAAATGATAATAAACATTCCCAATTCAATTTGAATTTTCTGTGTTATATCAGTCGTCGTCCATCAGACCACATACCTTATAACAGTATTGTTCGAATTACTGCAATTTATGCCCGATGGGCAAGTTTACAGCTCTTACAGCTCAGGTTTGTTTCACCTTCCAATATATTAACTATGAAGCAAAATTTCCTATACGGGATTATAAATAGACATTTTGCAGTCTCACAAAAAACCTTAGGTCTACGTTAAGAGTGTCATGAGTGTCACAGGGACATAGGGAAAAATATATGGTTCTCCTTGAATCAATTTGATTGGTTTAGACAAATCAAGAGTTGACGGATTTGGGTTGTCCAAGGTTACTAGCCCCAACAAGAAGTCAGAGCTCGATAGGTGAGACGGTCGGTCGCCATAACGAAACAGGACGTTACTGCGTTTGAAGTGTAGGCGGTGCTACATAAGTCTGGATTGTTACCCTGGAGCATGTAAGGTAGTTCGTAGAGTTGCAATTTCACCAGCTTTGCAGTTCGCAGTCATAGATCATACACATCAGGAGAATATTAAACTGTTCAGCCGTCTCGTTAAAAGATCTGCCATGACCTAAATTTGTTGGAGAAGTTAGGTCACAGCGTTTTAAATCCGGGTTCCATTCACCGCATCCGCAACATAGTGAATTCCATAAATTGTAGGGACACCAGATTATACAGGACAAATTATGTAGACTCGCCTTGTTTAAGCATATAGATTTCCCGCTTAGAATTTGTTGTACAAGATTTCTCTAATGAAAGAATCTTAGAGTCTTTCCAGACCTTTAAGCAGAAATAAAGATAAACCTGAACTACAGGTTATTTACTTAATTCTGATACGTTCATTCCCTGGCCTTCAGAACCTTAAGTTGTTTGGCCTCTTGTTAAATAATTTTCATCTTTGGGTTTGAATACCCCACTGATATCCTTCCATCGATTGGGGATGTAAGAGAACTTCATGATTTGTCTACAGCAAAAGGATGTACAAATGTACGAGTATATCATAATTTTCTGAATTTCTATTGCATAAATGGCATCCACCAGGTGATTCGAATGGCTCAACGACTCGCAACCGTCTTAGTTTCGATTTGACTGTCAATAATTTAGCGATCTTTGTACACCACTTGTTTTCTTGCTGATCGTACTGTTACTGGATTTATGGGGGATCTACGAATCCAATAGTTACACCATCTATTACCAGGATGGAGACTGGGCAGTGATCCCAGATGGGTCACCAGTCCTTGACTTTCTGGTGTTTAACTGGTAGTATCTTCGGCTACGCAGTCTGACCAGAGTATTTAATCTGGTACCGCGGAGGTCAGGAACGCCCCAGGGACATAGGTTCTGCCCTGACTAATGGTGTGTTCCCTTCGGGGGCATCGTGGTGGCTGTGGTTAAAACCAAAATCGCTGGGATAAAATAGGTTCGAATGTGGAGTTGCAAACCAACCGGGTGCCATGACCCATAGATTGATAAGGAGTTTTAGATGGGCTCCGCTCCTAACCAAGGATGAGGGAAAAGTGTCCAGAAGCACGAAGTTGTTTGGTACTCTTGCACAATGTGTGTGGGGGCATTGGTAGACGCATGTATTCATCCAGATGTATAGAGCACGGAGGGGTTAAGCCCAATGGCAGGAACACACCTGAATCCAGAATACCTATTGTTACTAGAGTTCTGTCCGCGAATTCCGCCGTAAATATGTGTCGTACTGCATTATATTGCTTTGGAAGAAAGGGATACATAGTGCCATTGGTATTACCTGGGGATGATATGTGGGGCTTAACCCAACTGTAGTGCTTCAATTGAGTCGCAGAGCTATAATGGAAGCAATGCTCGGTAGCATCACTTAAATGTCTTCAAATTCTATAGTTAAAATATTCCGAAATGATATATCGTCGGTGCGCCGACGAAAGCTCCTATGTGTAATTTTTATCCTCTCACCTTAGATAGGAGGGTATATATCATTTGCTGTGAGCCAAATGTGTAACACATCGAAGGAGTGACCTAAGACCCTTAGTATGTTTGGCGGAAATCCGTTTTGGGTCATTTTAAGTCATTTGAGCAATGTCCGTCCGTCCGTCCGTCCGTCCGTCTGTGTGTCTGTCTGCTGGCTGGTGCGCACGATAACTCCCGAAATGAGTAACCGATTGACTTCAAATTTGGTATGCGGTAATATTTTTCTCTATCTCCGGCTAAGTTCGAAGATGGGCCATATTTTTCCACTCCTTCTAGTACCTCCCCCACAACGGGTTAACTTTTAGTGAAATATTGATTCTTTAATACATTCTATACTTCTTACTCGAATCTTCTGAAATTCACACATGGTATTAGTTTGCTAGTCGCTAACACGCCAAGGAAAAAATGGCGAAGTGGCCACTCTCTTTTTGGTACCTCCCACACAAATGAACCATTTTTACCAAAAGTTACCAGCTTATAACTTTAATATCAGTACATACAAATACTTGAAATTTTATATAGCGTAATGTTTTTATAGTACCTAGAGTCCAGAGAAAAATGGGTGATATTGCCACGCCCCTTTTGGTACTTCCCACACAAATGGACCTTTTTGTACCAAAAGTTAACAGCTTATAACATTAAAACCAGTGTATAAAAATACTTGAAATTTTGTACAGTGTAATGTTTTTATAGTGCCTATAGCCCTGTGAAAAATGGGCGTTATCGCCACGCCCCTTTTTGTACCTCCCACACAAAATGCCCAAATCATACCACAATTTAATATCTCATAACGTTTTTACCAGTGCACATAAATGCTTATAATTCGGCACAGTGCAATGAATTTAAAGTATCTAATGTTCAGCGAAAAATAGGTGTATTTGATAAACCCCTTCTGGTACCTCCCACACAAATTGACAGAATAATTCGAGTAATATTCAATATTACATTACTCACAAAGTGAGGGTATACCTTAGTCGGTTTACCCGACTGAAACTTTCTTACTTGTTTTAAAGTACTTACCGCATTCCTTCACTTGTCCATCGAGTAAGATTTACATGGCACCAATTACACAAAATACTAGGTGTCCACGGTTCGTTCATATTTTTAACTCGTATACGAAAATATTACACATATATTTCTTCTATTATTTTACTAAACGCACGTCGATTTTTTTAATTACATATTTTCCGCAGATGTAGCAGAAATTGTCGGGATCATTTACACATTGAAAAGTTCTTTGTCTTTTACTCATACTTCGGAATATAACTTAGTAAAATTTTCAGAAAATCGACTTATCTCTTTAAGGCGCTGACTTTCGCTAATTTATTAATAAGAAATTTCATTCATAAATTCCCGGTTTAAGGTTCATAAGTTGCAGTATCTGTAGCTGACATATAGTTTGCTTCGAAAGTAGACACCCAATATGTTCAAGACTGCCGCGTACTACTTTGTATTGCGTACATATAATTTTACTACCTGTATATACGACTGGGATGTCCATGCCCCTAAAAGGCGTAACTGAATGGAAACCTCATAAATAAAAAACCCCAAATATTGTTGAATGACCCTCTATCTGAGCGGATCTCATCCAATATAGCTCTCACATTGCATATCATGTTTTATGGAGGGTTACGGCCATAAAACCTCGTCCTCTCTATAAGTTTCGATTGTCTGACATCAATCCTCATAAAATAAAATGCAAGTGCAATGTCTCTTATATGTCTCTCTCACATATGGCGATTTAAATATAAGCAAAAACATAATTTAAAAACGAAAAAATATGAAACAAGACTTTTTTGAATTTGCCTAACATTTACAAAATGGCTCATAACTTTTACATCTATCCATAGATTTCAAATAGATAGTGTTTTCTTCGTAAGCATGCTGGCTTTTTAAAAATGTGATAAAATAATTTTTTCGATTTTTTTATGTTTTTTTTGTACCAGGAAAAAGTGTTTTTAAAAAAAAAAATAATTTGTTCTCCTATTTTTGACGACTGATACTAAACCAAAGATTCCACCTGAATGCGATATTTGCAGCATATGTAGCCCTCATAATTCCCTTTAAATTGAGGCATAACACGGCTCAATCTGGCTTATTTCAATCAATCTGGAATTTTAAAAATAAATTTACCCTACAATTTTTTTAATATTTTTTTCGAGTTTGTGATACCAAATTGGACCAGAAACTGTTATCCACATCCGTTGGACAAAAATGTTGTTGCATAGTGTAATAAATTAATTAAAACAAAAAAATAAATAAATTTAGGAACATTTTTTGGGACTAAAGGTGAGGGGACTCGTTGGACAAAAATGTTGTTGCATAGTGTAATAAATTAATTAAAACAAAAAAATAAATAAATTTACGAACATTTTTTGGGACTAAAGGTGAGGGGACTCATAAGTCGGTTTACCCGACTGAACTTTCTTACTTGTTAGATTTTTTATACCATCCACACCTCTAAATATTGATCTGAGACCCCATAAAGTATATATATTCTTAATCGTCGTAAAATTCTAAGATGATTTGGCCATGTCCGTCCGTCCGTCCGTCCGTCTGTGGTAATCACGCCACAGTCCGCAATAATAGAGCTAGGTTGATCAAATTTGGTATAAATATTTCTTATAGTTGCAGGTTGTTTGGGATTGCAAATGGGCCATATCGGTCAATGTTTTGATATAGCCCCTATATGTATATAGCATCTAACTTGATATGATTCCTACTGTTCTCATCTACTATATGTTTCCTACTGTTCTCATCTACTATTTTTTTGTTTTTCGGTGTTATTTTCTTTAGGTTTGAGTTATTTTGTGAGGTCACATGCTATCCATGGTGGAGGGTATATAAGATTCGGCATGGCCGAACTAAACGCTTTTACTTGATTTATTGTCGAATTATAATGTCGTAGCGGTCTTCGTACTCACCAAAACATTTTGCGCTATCTTCGCCGGTTCAGAAGTTACCTAAAACTCCTGTGTGTTTCCCTCTATAGAAATGATCCGACAAAAACTCCTATGTGTTGTAGGCACATCGTGTCCCAAGGGATAGATGGTTGGCTTAGATTCACGCCAAAAAATTGCTAATGAGGTTTTGTTATGAATCATCCCCTCTATTCGACAATGAATAGATCAAAATAAGATTAATATTTGCATTCTATTATCTCTGAGGAACAGATTAATGTCAGCATTTACGCGAAAAATATCCCTCGACGAATAAAAATAAACAATAAAAATTTAGTTCGGAATTATTTTGCTATATAATGCTATTATCTCGCGTACGACCAGTTCTAGGGAAAAGTGGTCAAGGGAAGTTTGGGAGATAAGCGAAAGACCCACAACTCTTTCTTTAACAAACAAAACTTTTAGTAATTGGGTAAGGGTTTACAGTGTGTTAAAACTGTTGTATGCTTTTCCCTTTATATGAGGCATATTTTGATTTGACACATTGTTAATTTCTACCAAGTTAATATATTTTTTTGTTAAAGAAAGAGTTGTAGTCGTTGTTCATATCTCCCTGACTTTCTTTCAACACTTTTCCTAGGACTGACCGTGCGCGTAATAATAGCATTAAATAGTAAAATAATTTTGAACTTAAATGTTTTTTGTTCGAAATTTATTCGTCGCGGGATGTTTATGAAAAATCATAGAGTGTAAATATATTAATATTATTAAATTCGCAATAACATTTTTGTAAAAATTTAGCGGTTTAAGTCGAATTTTTGGATTACAAAAATATCGCGGACATTACAACAAAGCGTCTTACAAATGTTCATATCTATGGGAGATTATGTTATAGTTTTAAATTTTCGCGATTGAATGTAATTAAGTTTGGTTTTTTGGTTAAACATTGTTTTTATAGCGATAACTCGCGAAAGGAAGCAGGTCAGATTTTGATCTCTTCTTGTCTGAGTAGAGGGCATGATTCTGAACAAAACCTCATTCGCCGTTTTTGTCGTCAATCTACCCAACGTTCGTATACTTGAGGCAAGCTGTGAACGTTTGAATACCATAACTCCTATGTGTAATTTTTTTGTTTTATAAATATTTAAAATGTTCCAAACAAAATATCCTATATGTCGATTTTCTTGAAAACCAATTACCACGTAATGGCCTTTTCATATATACGATTTTTGTTATGATATATTGGTGGTAAATAATTAAAAGGAAAATTCAAAAATCTGAGATATTAAATACATCGCGATTTGACGAAATAGCAACGTTTTTTGTCTCTCCTGAAAACTAGTAAAAAACCAGTAAGGAAAGGCAGAAAGTCGGGCGGGGCCGACCATATAATACCCTACACCTCCCTAACAATGCGATAAGGGTCATTGCCATAATAATTTGGAATAATTGGTAAATGGGTAGAAACATATTATCTAATTCTGAAACGATAATCGCTAAATTAAGCAATATTCGTTCCTAAATTGTGAAACATCTTTCTGGAAAATTTTAATGATCGGAGGTAAAATACAACTTCTATAGCGGTTTGATACCAAATCAGGAGGAACATATATATGGAACTTTAACCGATCTTCCCTGAATACTCATTCATGTAAAAAGACCTCCTTCTGTCGAATTTCGTACTGATCGGATATTAAATACAGTCTCTACAGCGCTTACATGTCAAATCGGGGGTAAGATATATATGGGAGCTATATCTAAATCTGAAACGATTTTCTCCGAATTTGGCAGTATTCCTTCATGTAGAAAGAAACCACTTTTTGCCGACTTTCGCACTGATCGGATATAAAATAACATTTTTACAGCGCTCACATGTCAAATCGGTGGTAACGTATATATGGGGGCTATATCTAAATCTGAACCGATTTCTTCCAAATTTAAAAGTGTTCATTCATATAATAGGAAACTTCTTTCTGACGAATTTCATACTGATCGGATATAAAATACAGTTTTTACAGCGCTTACATGTCAAATCGGGAGTAACATATATATGGGGGCTATATCTAAATCTGAACCGATTTTCTCCGAATTTAGCAGTATTCCTTCATGTAATAAGAAACCTCTCTTTGCCGAATTTCGCACTGATCGGATATAAAATAACATTTTTACAGCGCTTACATGTCAAATCGGGGGTAACGTACATATGGGGGCTATATCTAAATCTGAACCGATTTCTTCCAAATTTAAAAGTGTTCATTCATATAATAGGAAACTTCTTTCTGACGAATTTCATACTGATCGGATATAAAATAAAGTTTTTACAGCGCTTACATGTCAATTCGGGGCTAACATATATATGGGGTCTATATCTAAATCTGAACCGATTTTAACCAAATTCAATAGGGATCGTCCTTGGGCCAAAAAAAACATATGTGTACAGTTTCGTCGAGATCGGACCATAATTGCGACCTGTACTTTGATTACAAGAATACATGCACAGACGGACAGACAGACAGACAGACGGACAGACGGACATAGCTAAATCAACTCAGAAAGTGATTCTAAGTCGATCGGTATAATAAACGATGGGTCTATTTCTTCTCCTTTTAGGTGTTACAAACAAATGCACAAAGTTATAATACCCTGTACCACAGTGTGGTGTAGGGTATAAACACTGTCTTTACGACTGGGCTTTTTTTTGAAATTCAGTCAGAATTGATTTTGGTTTGAGATCATATGTTTCCGTTGCAAAAATGTAATAGAAACAAGTACAGATAATGCAGTTTCTAATAGCGCGCTGCAGTTTCTATAGACACCACTCTATCAACTTCAGAATTCAAAAGCAATAATGTAAGTCTTTAACTTAAATCAGCTTGAAATACTTATGAGTATGTTAGAATATTTACGAACAATTTTTAATTTAAACTTGAAGTATTTAATTCGGATCTTAAAACAATAAACCGGAGAATATAAAAAACTTCTGCATCTACGAGTAAACATCCTCCGCCGATTTCGTTTGCCTTGTTAAAGGCATACAGAAGGAATTGACACCAAATTAAATCACATTTTGCCAGCACTATGCACACAACAGCGCTAACAATGTGGCCGCTCAATCAGTGATGAATAGAGCAGGGACAAGGACGAACACGAGTAAACATCCTTGGAGAACATAAATAAGATGTGTGTGAGTGCATCCTTCCTTGTTCCAAACTTCATACCTGATTGTGTGTGCGCATCAATCATAAAACGTTAAGACATTTGCAAACAAAATGATAAATTGAATTTATATTTTGTGAAGAAGAATATGCTCTCTTGAAACATAAAGTTGTATGCTCTTAAGGGCAACTTCTCTCTTACTTTCTCTTAAATTCCTTTATCTCTCAAGTCCAAAACTGTTATACAATTTCAGCGGAAGTATTGCCGCATGTGGATGCTGTGCAACGCCAGCAGTTTGTGATTGCGTAGATGGCATCTTTGTTGTTGGCGCTACACCCTCAAAAATTTCTTTGGTATCCTTTTTTGATTTGGTTTGCAGCATCTCTTATTTCGTACAAGTACAATGTTATTGTTGTTGTTACTACAGCTGATCTATGTTTTGTGGTCCTTCGCATAATATACGTACTGTACGGTACGGTTTCGGTTCGGTTCGGTACGGTACATACGTACGTGTTATACTGTCGTAAGGTCAGTAGTTAAATTCTATTCTATCGGTTAAAACGTGTTGATTGTAGAACGGCGGCGACAAATCATACTTCCAAATTCTACTTCGTATACTCGACAGGATAGCATATACGTACACACACACACACGTATAAGGATATACATACGTTGTTGTGGTTATTTGTATTTGTTTGCTCTACCGAAACAAAAACTAAATAAGAAAAAAAAACAAAACGAACCAAATAATATTCGTCATAAAAAAGGATAAATTTGTGATCTAAAAGTGAAAGTATAATGCTCAAAAAAAAAGCCAATGCTCGTATGCATATGTAAAGTAAATGCTTGTAAATCGCCGAATTACAATAATCTATGGAGTTTATACAAAAACAAAAATACTAAAAAATGTGCAATAACTTGTATCGCTATTAAACCTGGAGATCCCTTGAATATGAAATTATTGTGGATTACCAATATCAACAACGAATATTCAAAATCTGTTTGGATTAATATAAGATTATGTCGTGTTTTGAATTAAGATTATTTTAATTTGATATTGAAATAAAATATTTCCCCGAAGAAAATAAATGTTAGGAGGTTAGTAGACCACCGAAAAAAACTTTAATTGCTCCCAAGAATAATATGCAACAGGTATTAGGAAATTAAACATCTAAATAGGAACTAAAACATTTAAATATATAACTTAAACATAATAATTGGTACGAAGGAGGACCTATACCCTATGTTTAATGCAAAACCGTTTCAGGAGATTTGATGTTATTTATTCTATGTCCGTCCGACCGTCCGTCACGATAACTTTTGAAAGAAGTGACCGATTGACTTCAAATGCTGTATGTGTAATATATAATACTAACTTTAATTTTTGCTACAGAGCTTTGCTTTTATGGCCTCTACAGTTATGTCAAAAATGGGTGGAAGTGCTACGTCGCACAATGGGACGGCTTTATATATTTTGGTGGTCCTAGATCATTAAAGGTTGGCACCGAGTAATTTATTGACAAATTAAGAAAAATGAGACTTCGTCAAATTCGGCCACGCCAACCGCACATACAATCCAAATCGATTTTTTTCTCATAGTTTTTCCTATCCAAGCAAATGTCTTAAAATTTGGTACATACGCTTCCTAGAATAAACAAAATATACATGTCAAATTTCATCTAAATTGGCCGCGCCCACCATATACTCGAAATCGATTTTTTTTTCATAAAAAATTTCCTATCCGAGCAAAAGTCTTTAAATTTGCTTTTTACACTTTCTAGAATAAACAAAATTTACATGCCAAGTTTCGGCGAAATCGGCCATTCCCACCGCCCATTTAATTCAGATAGATTTTTTTTCATAATCCTCTATCAGAAAATGTATAAGTTGGTTCAGCGAACGTTGAAACAGCCCAGCGTCGATTCAAGACCTCAAATATAGAATTCGTGAGGCTATCGAGGACATAGGGCAGCCACGTTGCGATTTGATTATGGAAAATTTCATGAAAAGGATATGGTCCTGTAAGCGTGGTCGTGGTGGCCATTTGGCTGATGTTGTTTTTCATTATTAACGGCATACCTTCCTTTTTTTTCTTTATTATGAAATAAACATCCGATCATTTATCTCAAAAAATTTCATTTTTCTTTGAATACCAAAATAACACCTTTTGTTGGAAAACCCTGTATTATTTTCTAGCAACGAAATTAATGAATTGACTTTTCATGGCGTAAAAGTAAAATATTAAATCTGGCGAAAAGTAGTTTTATAACTTGGTGTAGAAAAAGGAAATTGAACCAAAGTCAATTTTATTAGAAAAGTGCCTTTAAAAATCAAAAAGGGATGAAAAATGCCAGACTTCTGATACACGCTGAAAATAGCTTCTGTAGTATATTGTCCCAAACATATTCGGCTTGAAACATATATATGTTTAGGGTACACTCTAAACATATAATATTTGGTACACACAAAGGTAATATATTTGGGAAGATGTTGTTCTAAACAAATCTTTGTTTACTCCTAATTTATTTTTATTTGGGACTATTATTTCCGAAGCAAAAAAATTTGCATTTAAAAAATTTGCATTTAAGTATTCAGAAAATACCTAAATTGTGTTATATTGTTCAGTAATTCAAAGTATTTTTTAGAAATTTTTAATGTTCGTAAAAATAAGAAATAATAATTGAAATCCTATTATTTTGGATCAAAATAAATTTTATGGTGGATTGACAACTAATGATGGCTTGGAATACTCAGAAAATTGTAATGATTGATTTGAAACAGAAATCAATGCTGCATATGGTACCATAAATGGGAGGTAGAATTGGGAACCAAGAAAAAATCAAAATGAAATTCGAAAAAATTAGCAAAAGATTTGAAAACCTTTTTTAAATTAAATATATTTGGAGAAATTCCTAAACAATAATTTTATTTATACTTAAACACATACTTTATTTGAGAAATTTAGTTATTTTTAGTTAAAGAAATCACTGATTTTTAGGTGTTATTTTGATCGCGAATCGCTCGAAATTACGAACAATTTTAGAAATATGTACACGGTGGAAAAACACGTTGATGTAGTACATTGTGCCAAACATATTCTGCTTGAAATATACATATGATTAGGGTACACTCGAAATATACTATATTTGGTACACCGAAATATTATATATTTGGCAAGATGTTGTTCCAAACTAGTCTTTATTTCAATCCAAATATTATATTGTTTTTTTTGGACTATTATTTTCGAAACAAAAAATTTTGTTGCAACAAAAAATATTTTTATTTGTCCCAGACCTAAATTATTTTTTTGTATAGAGTGTGGCATACTGTTATATAAAATCAAAACCAAAATTTTTTTATGGTTAAATTATTTTTAAAAAAATTTGTATTAAAAATACTATTATCGTCGAAGGTACCCTTAGTATTTGCACTATAATATTTGGAGTATATGCCCGATCAGGTCGACTTACACGTTAAATTGAAGCTATTAATGTGGGCTACCAATGTTGGAAATATCTCTTTCACTTAGAAATAGTGGTTTAGTTTAGAAATTATAGCCCTTTTGGTAGAGGTAAGAGAATTTCAAAAAAAGAATTTTTTTTACATTTCTGTTTAAATAGCGATTTTATTTATTGCTTTTATTTATATTATGTACATTTGAGTTTATTTACATGAACAAGTTTCATTAGAGGTAATTGTGAGTTCTTTGTTGACGTTTGTAGATTTCGGAATCGGTTTCTCTAATGAGGAACCAAATATAATCTCCCATCATTCTTTCATCCCAGTGCCCTTGGTAACGCCGCTCGATGGACTTCAATTCTTGGTGAAACCTTTCGCCATGTTCGTCACTTACGTCGCCAAGATTCTCGGGGAAAAAGTTTAAATACGAATGCAAGAAATGAATTTTGAGGGACATATGTACACCTGTTGGAATACATAATGCGAAAAATAAGTTGGAAGAATACATACATATGTGTTATATACATAATTATAAAAAAAATATATTTCTCACCAATTTCTTCATAAATTTTTAACAAATCATTAATCATTGTTTCATATTGCGGGCTTTTATTGGATCCAAGGAAATTTAGAACTACAAGCTTAAATGACCTCCATGCTGCTCCATGAAATTCACATCTTTCATCAGTTTCGTTATTTTAGGCCCATCAAAAACTCCTTCTTCGATTTTTTGAAAAGAAAGACTTTTAAATAAATATAATTGATATGAGAGTGAATTGCCATCTTTCCTTAAGGCTTTTACAAAATTTGTAAAGAACCCCAACTTAATATGCAGAGGTGGCAAAATATCGGCTATCCCAAAGGCGCAACATACCAACTACTTTTAAATCGCAACAAATTTTCCAGTCATGTTCATATTTTATGTATTTTATCAATTTAGCCCCATTGTTTCGCATGATTCCTTAGTGTTGACAGCATGAGCAATGGGAATCGACGGTTTCTGATTTCCGTTGTGTAAAAGTACTGCTTTTAAACTTTCTTTACTGCTGTCAACAAGTAACCGCCATTCCTTTGAATTGTATGTTTGATTAAGTTCCTCGAACAATTCGGGAATGTCCTTGCAGAAGCATCTGTTATCCACAGTTGTATAAAATTGTTTGTAAGGTATATCACGGACCAAATCCGGGGCCAAAATATTCTAATGTTTCATCCCAGATGCAAGTAGTTCTGCCTTATCTTTGGTCAGTTCCAAATCTCTCACTAGATCAATGAGTTGAAACTGAGTTAAAAGCGATGACTTCTGACTATAACTTGAATCGCTCAGAGTTGAGTACTCAGTTGAACTTGATGATGTTTCCGTTATTAGTCTGTTAGCTATAGTTGGACACTTCCTACCCCATTCTTTTAACTAAGACAAAAATTGCAGTCCTTATCGCGAATGAATGTTTGTCTTCATATCATTGGCATTGCAAATTGCACGTGAAGTCTAAAATTAAAACGTTTTATTCCACAAAACATTGTAATACATTAATTTTAAAGTACTTACCGCATTCTTCCACTAGTCCATCGAGTAAGATTTACATGGCACGGATTACACAAAATACTAGGTGTCCACGGTTCGTTCATATTTTTAACTCGTATACTAAAATATTACACATATATGTCTTCTATTATTTTACTTAATGCACGGCGATTTTTTTAATTACATATTTTTCGCCGATGTAGCAGAAATTGTCTGGATCATTTACACATTGAAAAGTTCTGTGCCTTTTACTCATACTTCGAAATATAAGTTTGTAATATTTTTCAGAAACTCGACTTATTCTTTAAGGCGCTAAATTACACTAATATATTAATAAGAAATTTCATTCATAAAATCCGGGTTTAAGGTTCATAAGTAGCAGTACCTGTAGCTCACATATAGTTTGCTTCGAAAGTAGACACCCAAAATTTTCAAGACTGTCGCGTTCTACTTTGTATTGCGTACATATAATTTTACTACCTGTATATACGACTGGGATGTCACTAAAGGCGTAACTGAATGGAAACCACCTAAATAAGCGGATCTCATCCAATATACATAGCTCTCACATTGCATATCATGTTTTATGGAGGGTTACGAAGGGCCATAAGACCTCGTCCTCTCTATAATTTTATAATGTCTGACATCAATACTCATAAAATAAAATGCAAGTGCAATATCTCGTATATGTCTCTCTCACATGTGGCGAATTCAATATAAGCAAAAACATCATTTAAAAACGAAAAAATATGAAACAAAATTTTTTTGTCTGTCTGTATGTCTCTCTGCTGGCTGGTGCGCCGATAACTCTTGAAAGGAGTAGGTTTAGGTTTAGGTTAGGGTGGGTGCCGTTTTCTTTTTTTTTCTTCAGCTCACATATACCAGTTTAGGTCCCTAATGGTACCACGGGCTAAAATACCCTTCATCGAAACCAACCTGTTTGATATACAAATGTATCGATAGCACGAATATTGGAAAGATCTGTTAGGCTGCCTAGAAATGCCGACCCTAGTAAGTCCAGTCGTCGTTTACTCAAAGCGCGAAAGTCGCATAGCATGTGCTCAATGCTCTCCACTGCTTCCTCATCTCCACAGCTTCTGCAGACGTCATTGGAGTTAATACCCAATCTTCTGGCGTGTTCGCCGATCAGGCAGTGTCCCGTCAGAACTGATACTAACGAAGACAATCTTTTCCTTTCTAGTGAGAGGAGATATTTTGACCTTCTCAGGTCATACCTTGCCCAGATTTATCTAGCTACCCTGCAGGTGCGGATTTGTGTCCATCTTTCGTTGGACTTCCTGATTGCCTCTTGCCTAAGCCAAAGCTTGCACGTGGATAGTGGCGTACCAATATTTGCAAATTCTTCGAGAATTTGTAAAGTCGTCCCTTTTTCTAGCAAGTTCATCGGCTTTGCAGTTCCCCGGAATATCCCTATGCCCAGGCACCCATATGAGGTGTATATTAAACTGCTCAGCCATCTCGGTGTATATTAAACTGCCTCCAGAGAATTGATGGCAGCCTGGCTGTCCGAGTAAATGACAACGCCAGTGTTGGTTACTATGTTCCGACTCAGCCACTTGGCGACTTCCCATATTGCCATTATTTCGGCTTGATATACACTGCAGGTATCTGGTAGTCTGTGAGCTATATCCAAATTAAGTTCTTCACAGTGTACTCCGAAACCAACCTTTTCATCAAACTTCGAACCATCCGCATAGAAGTGGAGATTGTTTCTATTTCCGGGTATTCTGCCATCCCATTCATCCCTGGCTGGTATCATAGTGATGTAGTTCCTCTCAAAGGTACGCACCGTTGATAAATAGTCCACTCGGTCGGTTACCATAGCACTATACTTTGATATCCTCATGTGATCGTAGTTCTTGTACCTTCACATTGATAGGCACTTAAATCTTAGTGCCGCTTTGGTTGCAACTTCTCTCGCCACAACATTAATCGGCAGTATATGGAGAAGAGCTTGTA
Source organism: Eudasyphora cyanicolor (assembly GCA_963930755.1). NCBI lineage: Eukaryota > Metazoa > Arthropoda > Insecta > Diptera > Muscidae > Eudasyphora > Eudasyphora cyanicolor. The sequence goes on along the minus strand of OZ005735.1, from coordinate 192,783,940 downwards.
GAGACTCAGTCGCTGTAGTCATTAACGCTCCGCTTATGCACAGGCAGGCATTTCTCTGAACCCTTGATCGCAGGTTTGTGATGGTTAGTTTGTCAGTTGCCGTCCACCATGCCACAATGCCGTATAACAGTATTGAACGAACCAGTGCTATTTATATCCAATGGACAATTTTAGGAGAGAGGCTCCACCGCGACCCTACAGCCTTCCTGCTGGAATATAGGGCGATGTTGGCCTTCTTTACACGTTCTAGTACGTTTAGTCTGAATGACAGTTTCCTATCCAAAAGTATTCCTAAAAATTTTGCACTTTCAGAAAAGACTAGATCTGTTCCATTTATACGAGGAGGAGGGTCCACATGAGGGACATTATTCATCCTAGTAAAGAGAACCAATTCTGTCTTGTTTGGATTAACACCCAAACCGCTGCTTCTGGCCCATCTAGCCAACTTGTTCAGAGCCACCTGTAGAATATCTCGGAGGATGTTTTCGAATTTGCCACTCACTGCGATTGCCAGGTCGTCCGCATATGCCACGACCTTGCAGCCACAACGTTCTAGATCCAGCAGGATTTCATTCACCGCTAGGTTCCAAATTAGTGGAGACGGTACTCCTCCTTGTGGGGTCCCTCTGTTTACAAACCTTGTTAGAGTTGTGGACCCTAGACATGCTGTTATACGTCTTCTGTTGAGTATTCTTTGAATTAGTCGAATCAGGCTAGAGTTCACCTTTAGATGTGACTCTGCCGCGATTCCCGCATCTGGGTCTATGTTGTTAAAAGCCCCTTCTATGTCAAGAAACGCCACCATTGCGAATTCTTTGAAATGTAGGGACGATTCTATAGTGCTCACAAGTTTCTGCAGGGCTGATTCTGTAGACTTTCCCTTATTGTAAGCATGTTGGTTCCCCGACAGGAGTTTTGTATCCAGATTTTGCCTAATGAAATAATCTAAAAGTCTTTCCAGACTTTTCAATAGGAAAGAGAATAGGCTAATTGGTCTGAAGTCTTTTGGCCTAGTGTGTGATATCTTTCCCGCTTTAGGTATGAATACCACTTTGGTATCCCTCCGTCGATTCGGGATGTATGAAAGCCTAATACAGCCTACATAAATTTTCTGCCGCCAGGGGATAATGTACTTTAACATTTTCTGCTGGAGGTCTGGTCCAGGTGACTTGAAGGGCTCAAAGCTATTAATAGCCCAGCTTATTCTGGATCTCTCAGTCAAGAAACTAGCGACGCTCGCAGTCCACTCGCACTCTTGTTGGTCCTGCTGATCATCGGGTTCTGTTACAGAGTTCCCCGGGAAATGTGTGTCGAGCAGTACATTGAGCGACTGCTCGCTGTTTTTGGTTCAGTTATTTGCCTCATCCTGTAAATATCCCACTGTACAAGGAGAAGCGGATAGTCCCTTCCTCAGCCTTGCGGCGTCGGAGACCTTTTCCACTTCGCCACAGAAGGAATACCATGAGCGCCTTTGCGCCTTCCTAAGCTCCTTCTTATAGATCTTGAGTTGCCCTTTATATGCATCCCAATAATTAAAGGCTCCAGTAGAATAGCTTGTTGCAGGTCTTTTTCCTTGCCGTTAGCTCAGAAGTTCACCATTGAGGTTTTGTTTTACCATTGTACCTTGTTTTTGGACAGGCTTCTTCAAGGGAACTATTGAATGATGTGGTGATATGCTCGACCAGATTATCCAGACCGGCTTCGTCATTTGGTTCATAAAGAAGTTTAGAGTTTCATACAGGTGCCACTTTGTCTTCCTCACATTTTTGTGGACAGCTGGTTTTGGCGCTTTTTCGGCGAGTTTGAACTTTATATAATGGTGATCTGAGAATGAGTGGTCGTCCAGTACATTCCACCCAATAATATTGTCACCCGGTCAGTAGCAAACGTTACGTCTAGTACTTCTTATCTGTCTTTAATTGTAAAGGTCGGTTTATTGCCAATGTTACAAATAGTTAGGTTGGTAGTTAGAAAAAAGTCAAGAAACGAATCACCCCTATTGTTTATATCCGTACTACCCCAGATAGTATGATGAGCGTTCGTGTCTGCGCCAATAATCAGCTCGAGCTCGTCAGACGTTGCTTCTTTTACTACTTTCCTGAAAGAGCTGTCGGTATTGCAGCTTCATAAGGAAAGTAACTGGAGACCACCCAGTATATGCGATTACCAATCTCCAGACTAGCAGCTGTTTGGTCTTTACCACTTAAATTAGTTAGGAGAAAAATACTTAGATCTTTTCTGGCCAAAATTCAGGTTCTTGGAGTGCCTTCACAGTTGGCCACAAGCAGTTTAAAGTTTGGTGTCTTGATACCGCACACCCGTCCTCCTACTACATAGGGCTCCTGGATCAGGACGATGTCTACTGCACCTATCTGGCGAAATCTACTGGAGACTGTAATGATTGGAATGCATATAAAGGGCAACTCAAGATCTATAAAAAGAAGCTTAGGAAGGCGCAAAGACAGTGGGGTATTTGCAGGATGAGGCAAACAACTGGACAAAAAACAGCGAGCAATCGCTAAGTTTACTGCTCGACACACATTTCCCGGGGAACTCATCAACAGAGCCCGAGGATCAAAAGGACCAACAAGAGTGCGAGTGGTATGCGAGCGTCGCTAGCTTGTTAACTGGGAGATCTACAAACAATAAGCTGGGCTATAGACAGCCTTGAGCCCTTCAAGTCACCTGGACCAGACGGCGTCACTCCAGCAGAAATGCAGAAAATGTTAAAGTACATTATCCCCTGCAGAAAATTTATGTAGGCTGTATTAGGCTTTCATACATCCCGAATCGATGGAGGGATACCAAGTGGTATTTATACCCAAGCGGGGAAGATATCGCACACTAGGCCAAAAGACTTCAGACCAATTAGCCTATACTCTTTCATATTGAAAAGTCTGGAAAGACTTTTATGTTATTTCATTAGGCACAACCTGGATACAAAACTCCTGTCGGGGAACCAACATGCTTACAATAAGGGAAAGTCTACAGAATCAGCCCTGCACGAACTTGATCACTATATCGTCCCTACATTTCAAAGAATTCACAATGGTGGCGTTTCTTGACATAGAAGGGGCTTTTAACAACATACACCCAGATGCGGTAATCGCGGCAGTGTCACATCTAAAGGTGAACTCTAGCTTGATTAGACTAATTCAAAGACTACTCAACAGAAGACGCATAACAGCATGTCTAGGGTCCACAACTCTAACAAGGTTTGTAAACAGAGGGAACCCAAAAGGAGGAGTACCGTCTCCACTAATTTGGAACCTAGCGGTGAATGAAATCCTGCTGGTTCTAGAACGTTGTGGCTGCAAGGTCGTGGCATATGCGGACGACCTGGCAATCGCAGTGAGTGGCAAATTCGAAAACATCCTCCGAGATATTCTACAGGTGGCTCTGAACAAGTTGGCTAGATGGGCCAGAAGCAGCGGTTTGGGTGTTAACCCAAACAAGACAGAATTGGTTCTCTTTACTAGGATGAATAATGTCCCTCATGTGGACCCTCCTCCTCGGATCAGGGTCCACAGGTCCAAGCTCAGATCTAGTCTTTTCTGAAAGTGCAAAATTTTTAGGAATAATTTGGGATAGGAAACTGTCATTCAGACTAAACGTACTGGAACGTGTAAAGAAGGCCAACATCGCCCTATATTCCTGCAGGAAGGCTGTAGGGTCGCGGTGGGACCTATCTCTCCTAAAATTGTTCATTGGATATATATAGCAGTGGTTCATCCAATACTGTTCACATGAGTTCCGAGTTCGTGGACTACTTCACTATGATACCAGCCAGGGATGAATGGGATGGCAGAATACCCGGAAATATAAACCATCTCCACTTCTATACGGATGGTTCGCAGCTTGATGAAAAGGTTGGCTTCGGAGTACACTGTGAAGAACTTAATTTGGATATAGCTCACAGACTACCACATACCTGCTGTGTCTATCAAGCCGCAATAATGGCAATATGGGAAGTGGCTGAGTCGGAACATAGTAACCAACACTGGCGTTGTCATTTACTCGGACAGCCAGGCTGCCATCAATTCTCCGGAGACCACATCCCTAATTTCACAAATAGCCTTCGACTGCCGCAGATCTCTTAACGAGATGGCTGAGCAGTTTAATATACACCTCATATGGGTGCCTGGGCATAGGGATATCCCGGGGAACTGCAAAGCCGATGAACTTGCTAGGAAAGGGACGACTTTACAAATTCTCGAAGAATTTGCATATATTGGTGCGCCACTATCCACGTGCAAGCTTTGGATTAGGCAAGAGGCAATCAGGCAGTCCAACGAAAGATGAACACAAATCGGCACCTGTAGGGTAGTTAGACAAATCTGGCCAAGGTATGACCTGAGAAGGTCAAAATATCTCTTCGCACTAGAAAGGAGTTTTCTTGTCTACGTTAGTATCAGTTCTGACGGGACACTGCCTGATCGGCGAACACGCCAGAAGATTGAGTATAAAAAACTCCAATGACTTCTGCAGAAGCTGTGGAGATGAGGAAGAAGTGGAGAGCATTGAGCACTTCCTATGCGACTGTCCCGCTTTGAGTAAACGACGACTGGACCTACTGGGGTCGGCCTTTCTAGGCAGACTAACAGATCTTTCCAGTACCAATATTCGTGCTATCGATATATTTGTATATCAAACAGGTTGGTTTCGATGAAGGGCATTTTACCCCGTGGTACCACTAGGGACCTAAACTGGTCTATATGAGCTGAAGGAAAAAACGGCTGCCACCCTAACCTAAACCTAAACCTCCCCCAAAAAGGGTTAAAATGTAGTGAAATATTGAAAACCTTATAACTTTTAGGCTTCCTACTCGTAGCTGTAACCTAGATTTGAATGGGCGAAATTGCCGCAGCTCTTTTGGTACCACGCACCAATGTCGCATAACTTTAATATCAGCAAACGAAACACTTGACATTTTGTACAATGTGTTGCTTTAAAAGTAGGCACAGTGTAGTGAAATGTTAATGTTCCACCCATGTGAGAGTTATGTCCACATGGGTGGAACACAAAGTGACAATTGTGACAGATCTTATTGTGTATTTTATATTTATAACACTTTATCAAATGACCGTGATCTAACTCAAAATGAACATACCTTTTGCAACATTTTGTGATAACAAAATACTAAATTCCATATTATTTTATATTTCTCACAAAAGGTTTTTATTTGGTTCATTTGACAAACTTCTTTTTACCTTTCGATTTAGGGAATATTTTGGCTTGAACTATGTGAAACCCCCATTTGCCATTTAAAGTTATTATTGTTGTAAAATAATTTGAAGTGCGCGTGTTACAAAGAAATAACAAATTTTATGAACAGCAATATATTGTGTGCAAATATTTGTAAACTCAAGCAAAAATTCCTTAGCATTTACTTAATTAAATCACCAGATAGCTGCTACCGCCTAAGGGATCCATCCCCGAGGTTAAGATAAATTCAGATTATAGATTTACTTCGTGCGAAACTAAGTAATTGGGTACGAGTGTGTTTATGGTTTTGGGTCGGCGTGTGTGAGTGTGGGTTTTGCGGTGTTGTGTTGATCTCCAAAGAATACTTTGTCACAAAAGACTTGGCAGGGGATTTGCCACAATACGAGACACGACGTAAACCTACATACACTGCTGTCACATCAAGCCACCTTCAAACTCCCCCATAAGCACTGAAAGATGTTGGCATAATTTTAACATCCTCACTGTCATTATGAAGGTATAATGATGATACATCTCTTGATAGCGACGTTTGATGTTGAGGTTACCACCTCAACTTACTACACATTTTAAATGGGCTTTAATTGTACCAACGTGAGTTAAGCTTGAAAACAACATTTTAAATAAAGAATTTAAATTTTGAAACTGACTAATTGCCCATTCATAATGCGTATTTGAACTTCTTTCACCAGCAGCGAAAAATATAAATCGTCATCAGAAACGAAAAAGGGCCTATCATCATGTTTGAAAATTTTACAGGAGAAGCAAGAACTAAATAAAATGAAAAGTGTTGCCGTTAGAAAAACGTAGTTTTCAGGATATTATCTAAACATAATGATGCATATATAAAATCACAACAACATGATTTATAACTTGTTTGTGAAAATTGCGTGAAATAGTATTTTTTAACTATGAAAAAAGAAATAATTTGTTGTTAGGCCCTTTTCAATTTCGTTAAAAAATTCGCCATTTTAAATATTACGCCGCTAAAAATTTGTCAGGATGTGTATTTTGATGCAGGTTACCGAAATCCGTCAAAACTGAGTTTCCATTTTTCTTGTTGTTACGCCCTTTTTCGTTTCTGATGACGAAATATTTGTAATAACGTGATAACTCCTAGATAAAGTAAAACGATTATCTTCATCCAAATGTTCTTTCTATTAATCTATTATTATCCCCTCATTTGCTCCGTTTGTTTTTGTATATAACGGATGTTTTTTTAGAGTTGCAGAACTTTAAATTAAAACAAACAAAAAGAAAAAATATTTTAATATTAATTAATAGATTATGTTAAGTCACTAATATTAAAATATGATATGGCCCAGGTGGCTGGCGCAATCTGCAAAACAAATTTTCCCACACTTTTCTCAGCATTTGCAGCCTTATTTTGCCAATAACTCGTAGAATGTTGATTTCCAGGTGTTCAATTGTTTCTTGTTTATCGACATAGACGAGTGACTTTACACAATCCCAAAGAAATCAATCCAATGGAGTTAAATCATGTGCCAATTATTCGAAAAATGTCAACACGATTATTCGTGAAAATGCAGTTATTCTCAAAATTTCAATTACTCGCAAAATTTAAATTATTCGTGAAATTTGAACAAGTTGCAATCGTTCGTCGAATAAAGCAACGTTGCCAACTCAAAGTTGTAAACCTGTTAAAAAATAACTTGTGCTCGTATGTACAGGGTGGCTGATATATATTGCAACCAACTTCAGGTTGCTATCATTTCTATACCGCTAGTCTGATAGCTGACAGATTTATTTCAGTGACAGTTCATTTTATTGTTTACAAGCTTACAAAAGCATTTTGATCTATTGCATTCAGAAAAAAGTTATTCGTGATGGAATTCAAGCGTGATATTTGGGTGGAAAAATACAAGTGGCTATCGTTAGAGCCCTCCAGCATTTAAATTTGAATAAATCTTTTGTTTCTCGTACCATTGCTCGTTACCGTGATACTGCCAGTGTTGCATCGCGTCCAAAAAGTGGACGAAAAAAAAAGGTAACAACACCAGAAATGATCCGAAAAGTGAAGGCCAGATTTGATCGAAATCCACGCCGCAGTGGTAGAAAAATTGCTCGTGAGCTGAACATATCGCGAGAACGGATACAACATATATTAAAAATGAGCTTGGACTAAAGCCATTGAAGTTCCAAAAAGTGCAAGAGCTCACCGATGCACAAAAAAAAGTTAGACTGGAAAGAGCCAAGGAGTTGCTTCGCTTGCACGAAAGTGGCCAGTTACCGAATTTGGTTTTCTCCGATGAGAAGCCATTCCAAATTGAGCAGTTTGTGAACAAACAAAATGATGGGCAGACAAACATTTCGGCCGCAGACCATGGACATTCCAACAGAACTCAGCACCATCGCACTCAGCACGCGTCAACCAAGAATGGCTTAAAAATGAGGTTCCTCGCTTCATTTCTACCGCACAATGGCCACCAAGATCTCCGGATCTCAATCCGTTGGACTTTTGCGCCTGGGGCATTCAAGAGAGTAAGGTTCGCACTAAAAAATACCAATGTATCGATCATCTCAAGACGGTGCTTCGCCGGGAATAGGCCAAAATACCGCAGAGCCACTTTCGTGCAGCGTGTGATGGCTTTGTTGGCCGTTTGAAGGCCATAATTCGTGCCAAAGGTGGCCACTTCGAACAAATCTAAACTGTTTCTAAAATTTTATGTTATTTCCGACATTTTTTGCTTTTGAACAATAAAATTTAAAAAAAAAAATTAAAAAAAAAATATAGCGCTTTACTTTGTTGCATTACATATCAGCCACCCTGTATATGGCGATTCTTCTTTATTTGGATACCCGTTCCGGGTGTAAGCGATCGTACAATTATACATTTGTTTTTTTTTATTAATTTGCTATTTCGCTAATTGTTTATAGTATTTATCTTTATAATGGTAAAGCGTGAAAGAGATTTATATATTTATTAACTGTTTTGATAGCTGCAGATAGCAGGTTTGTCTCATCGCTATGGTTGGTCCACTCCTAAGTATTATTTAGCCATCTTATTTCCCTTCTTATGAGGATTGATTGTATCCAAATCTGCACCGATATTGTTCTCATTAAAAAGAGAAGCTAACAAAATTTCAGGAATAGAGTATACAAATAGGGTGTATGTAGCCGTAACCATAATATAGTTAAGTCGTAACCAGAATATGGTCATAGCTAGGTTTAGGTAAGGGTGGCAGCCGTTTTTTACCAGCTCACATAGCCCAATTAAGGTCCCTAGTGTTACCACGGACTGAAATGGTCCTTACCCAAACCAACCTGTTTGATATAAAAAGTTATCGATAGTACAAATATCGATACCGGAAAGATCTGTTAGACTACCCAAAAAGGGCGATCCAGTATACCCATACTTCGTTTACTCAAAGCGGGACAGACACATAGCAAGTTCTCTACGCTCTCCAATTTTTCCTTACCTCCACAGCTTCTGCAGAAGTCATTGGAGTCAATACTCAACCTTCTGGCGTGTTCGCCGATAAGGCAGAGTCCCGTCAGAACTGATCTTAAGGTAGACAATCTTTTCCTCTTTAGTTCGAGGAGATATTTTAACCTTCTCAGGTGATATCTGGACCAGATTTGTTTAGCTTGACAGTTACGAACCAATATATGCAAATTGTTTGAGCATTTGTAATGTCGTCCCTTTATTAGGAAGTTCATCGGCTTTGCAGTTTCCCGGAATATCCCCACCCATATGAGGTGTATGTTAAACTGCTCAGCCATCTCTTTAAGAGATCTGTGCTAGTCGAGGGCTGTTTGTGAATTTAGGGATGAGGCTTTCAGAGAATTGATGAACGCCTGGCTGTTCGAGTAAATGACAATGCCAGTCTTTGTTACTATGTTGTGACTCGGCCACATGGTGACTTCCCATATTGCCATTATTTCGACTTGATAGACACTGCGGTATCTGGTAGTCTGTGAGCTATATCAACAATGAGTTCTTTACAGTGCTCTCCGAATCCAACCTTATCATCAAGCTTCGAATCATCCCAATAGAAGTATAGATGGCTTCTACACAGAAAAAAAAGGAGCACGAAATCAATTACGAAATATACAGATTCGATTAATTTTTTATTCAAAATTCCTCCGAGCAACAAAATTGCAGATCCAATTATCAAATTATTAGGTGATTAATTGAAAATTTTTCAAACAAAATGTTTGCAATTTTGAGTAAAAGTTAATTGCATTCTGTATCGTTTTCCAATTAAAGCGTTAATTGATTCAATTAATGAAATGTTTGATTTTGTTGAAAAGTTCAATTAAAGCGTTAATTGTTTCAATTAAAAATTAATTTGTATTTTTGCAAAATTCAATTAACTCATTAATTGTTTCAATTAAAAATTTATTTGATATTTTTAAATATTTTCAATTAATATTTTAACTGAGACAATTAATCGGTTTATTGGAATTTTTAATTTAGCTCAATGAAACCATTAATTGATTCAATTAAAGGTTTAATTGGTTTTGTAGCCTATGAATAAAATAAGTTGTGAATTGAGTTTTTTTATTTATTTATAACAAAACAATAACAATTCAGAGAAAAAAACACATTTATATATTAAATAAATTGCTATAAATAATAAATTTCAGTAATGAGATCTTAAAGGAACACTTAACAGTATTAACTTAAAATATTCAGTCATTGAAAGGAACATTAGAGTGAGACTCATCATGAGTATAAAACTTATACAAATATTCAGTATAATACACATGTATTAATTAGTATGGCGATCTACTAATAGATTTAAAACAAATTAACTTTATAAATGAAATTCAGTGAACATAAAAAATTATTAATAATATTCAGTATTGGGGTGACTGACACTTCAATAAAAGTTTTAGAAATTACATTTAATTGAATTAGAAGAATTTAATATTTGAAATGAAAAAATATGAATCTCTTTTAAACGTAAGATCTTTTCAGTTTTTAATAATAGATGACATTTAGTGAGCTAATTTAGGTTGAAATATTTATAATTTCATTTTTGACTATCGAAATCTTTGAATTTGGTTTTTGTAATGGAATTTCATACAGGAAATCTTGCAAAAATCTGTAAAATATTACAGATTCTTCTGGGTATGCAAGGTTAAATACAAAAAATAGTTTGAATAACACATCTACAGCGGATAAAATACTTAAAAATGGATACTTATTATCATCGAAAAATATTGTTATGGATTTTATGTTAATACAATCTCCAACAATGAGCAATCTTGGTTGAATGTTTTTGTTTTGAACCTTCAGTAATTTTACTTTAGCATCCAGTTCATTCTGTGTATCAGCCAAAACAGCAAAAGATTCCTGGGAATCGAGAATAGAAAATTTTTTTCTATGTTTTGTACCAGCCTCATCGACTTCAATTTTTTGTTGGGGTGGAAACATGTGATGCAAATACCATAAAATAGAAAACGTTCTGGATTCTGGAAGAAAAGAAACCCTTATCAGCGTATTGGTTAGATTGAAAAATTACGAAAATCTAGTTTACCTTGATTTGCAGATACGTTAAGTGCGTTCAATTTTTTTAAAATATATGTCGATGAAATCTTCGATTTTAAGCAAATCAGTATATTAGATTCGTAATATGACATTCTGCTCTTAAAATCCTTTGCCATGGGGTATTTTAAATTAAAATCAATTTCAATCTGAAATACATAAGGGAATCATTTTTACAAAATATTTACCTGTTGAACAAAATTTAACACTTACCAAATGTATTCCAGAAGGTTGTGCGTATTCTGGCCACAATTGTAAAAATTCTTTAGTGGATTTGGAGTCAACCAATTGTTTAAATCGGTGCTGAGCACATTGCGTCCAATATATATTAAATTCATCAGCAGTCAAGGATCCTGATCTTAGTAATTTTACCGCATTTAAACACATTTCTTCTGGCACTAATAAAGTGGAGTGGAAATATTTTGTACAATTTTCATAGATAGGAGAGTTCTGGCGGGAGTTGCCTCTACATAGAAACAGATTTAAAACTACTTACCATATTCTACTTCCGGAATTTCTTCAGGAGGAATAGACAAATTTAAAATGGATTTTTGTGCCCGTTTTAGGTTAGCTAATTTATTGTATATTTTCCCTCTTTTGCCAACTTTATAAAACTCCTTTGGAATTTATGCAAATATGAAAAGTAAAAAGTAGTACAATTAAAAAAAAACTTACAATTTTTTCTGTTGGAAAAATTGAACATATTTCGTCTTCCATTTCAGCACACTGTGCAAGTGAACACTCTATACTATTTTCTTGTAAATACGTTGCAATTGTGGATACCAACAAATTTCTTTGCTCGTCATGAAGTGTATTATGTTGGATATAATATTTTGATATCAGTGTTCCACTATTAGTTTCATCCAATATTTTTGATACGGAATATTGTCGTTGTTTCGAATTTTCAGAAATTGATGTTTTACTGGTGGATGGTTGTGAATTTTGTATTTTGCCCATTTCATTTTTATTGTGATTTATACTTCTATACTTCTTTAATTTGTTTTCAAAGCGTGCCTCATCACCAGCGGGCAATGTGTAAAATATTTTACTTATATGATGAGGTTCCAAAATATCTAACACGTCAACGGTTATACGATGATCTGCAAAGAAAGTGTAAGAGATATATAAAAGAAAGTTTATATAACTAACTAAATCAAAATACAAATTTAATTACCATGAAGGGTGTTGTATATGTGAACAAGATTCCAAGATGTTAATAGGCTATGTAGATCCATATCAATATTTTCTGTTGTATCCATTTTTACTATTTAACAGTTATTTTTGTAATATTTTTTAACTTTAATGAATGACTTTTTGGCTGTTTTAATAATTTCGACTGGCGGTCCACAAATTTCTGTCAATTTGATAATAGAATAATTAGAGGAAATATATCCACATTCGAATGATGCATAGTGGTGATTATAAGTTGAAGACATTTTTCGACAGCAAAGAAAAATTTCATTGAATGTTGTTTTTACAATTAAATTAATATTGAATATTTTGAAATCGGCGTCAAATGTAGCCACAAACTTTTCGCTATTGTATGTGTATCCATAAATCTCAGCCTCTAAGAATATTGCAAATGACGTAATGGGAATTTTCAAACGTTTTGCAATCATCTCTTTATGGTTTTTGTTATGTTGCGATCTTTTGAAAATTGTATCATTGTTTTTTAAATTTTTTACTAAAAAGTTAGCAAATACCATTTGTTGCTTGAAGGAAAATGTTAATGGTATATTTTTTCTTGACGTTATAACATGAGCATAAATTTTAAATTGTTTATGTTTTCCTTCAAACTTATAGCTCCACAAATTTCTAAGTGGGCCAGATTTTTTAATTATGGAAGCATAGTGCGTAAGGAAATGAAACTTGGGGGTCAACGTTTTGTTAAACAGTTTTTGATATTTTTCATTAAATGTTTCAGTTTTCATACGAATTGTATCAACAAGGGCTTTAGTTATCTTATAACTCAATATGAGTTCTATTAATTCAAAAAATTCTAACAAAAATTGCCATACTTCATCCATGTTGGGTACAAAATCACCTAATATAACTGTAAAGTAATGACAAAAAGAAAGCATTTGTTTAGCAGACATTTTAATCTTTCTGTTTTGCAATTCGGTTAAGTTAAATATTATTTTTTCACTGCCTCGGTCGTGTTTCCCATAGGAAAATGATTTTATGCGGTTATTTAAAGTGTCTAAGGAAAAATATTTCATCTTTTCAATAAAAAATAGAAGTGATTCCGATAAAACATAATGACATATTCCCTCGAATAGGTCGTGCATAACATCTACTGTGAAATTTTCCGTGCAGTGAAACGATGGAATAATTTGAAAAGCACAACTGCTTATGATGCCGGTTTCAGTCTGAATTTTACTCTCAATAGACTCTCTATAGTTTATTCGATTCCTTAATAGGGTTGGGTCTTCAGAGCTTGCTTTTTGGCAATCACATCTTTTCATCAAACAAATCCTACAATAGAAATTTGCAGAAAATGACTTGGAAAATCCCAACGTGGTATTGAGGCCTAGATTATCACCCAACAAAAGTCCCAATATAAATTTAACGGTTTTTGTGCCATTATAAGTTTTTATAGGAATTCCTTCGACTTCTAATTTTCTTAGAAGTTTTGCTAATGGAATAAAACAGTCATTTCCATAAATTTTTACATCAGCCGACTTTAATGTACATGCTAAATAAACCCTGTTTAATTTGGACGACTTTTCCGGAATGGTAGGAAAGCTGTAGTAGAAATTACATATCGCACTATTATTAGACTTAGCACCCAGGGGGTTATTAATGCCAAAGTCATCGGCATAAAGAAAATATGGTATGACTGTTTCATTGGGATATAAACTTCTCTTTTGTTTAAATAGTTCTCCCTGGCAAAAATTTTCGAAGCTTTTGCTATTTTCTAATGATCTCATATGCTCCAAAACATCATCAATCAAAAAGTCCTGTTCAAAAATTTTCTTAAATTGAAATTCTAATGGCATTATTGTCCCTTGCACATCTGATTGATTGCAAATTTTAAACTCCTGAACATTACTAAATAGCATATTTTCTTTTAATGTTTTTTCCAGCATATGTCCCGTTTTAACGTTAATAAACATATTTTTTCCATCATCAATAACTTTAGATATTGTTTCTCTGCTAACGGCTTTTTCGGAAACGCAACATTTAACAAAATCAAGAACCGGATTTAATATATGTTGTTCAACTAAATCTCTAATTGTGCTTACATCCTTCTTTGAAAAATTGCTGCGAGCGTTTAATTCAACCAAAAATTTTGTTGCCGAGTTTTGAATTTCATATATTTTTTCTTCATAATTGATCTTTGTATTGTATTGATGGGTATTAGAACTTGCACCACTACAAGAAGTAATTTCTATTTGTCTATCAGTTAAAATAGGCGTAGCCTCCAACATTCTCCCATTAGAGTAATCATCGTTAGGTGCTATTACATGTTTTTCTATTGTTTTGCTGTGCCTTTCCAGGTGTCTTTTGAATCTGAACTTATTAGAAAACTTTTGTTTGCAAATTCCGAACGTACACACATATACAGTGTCTTGCTTAAATGTAGTATGTTTGCCTAAATGAACCATGTAAATGCTAATGCAATGAAATTTTTGTTTGCAAACGTAACACTTAACGTCCATTTTTTTTACCTTTCTTAGATATTTTTATTATTAAACACTTTATACCACTATATATTTTTTCACAAAAAATACACACTTTTAAGATCGATGCTTTGTTCACGAAAGAAGACAAAAGACTGAATTAGTAATGAGTAATGCGACTGCGTCGATAGCCCTAAAGAACATACATTTGTCGTCACTTCAACCCTTCATTATTGATGACGTACATACGTCTGCAAAGTCTGCTTTGATGGCTACACATACAAACATAAATATCTTCATAACAAAATCAAAATTCGCATTCTCTTTGCTTTCGTTGTTGTTGCTACTTTATGTATCGTGCGTTTGAATTTATATTTAACTCTCAACGCAAACTCATTCATGTTGAGAAAAAAGAAAACAAGCAAAAAAAGAAGACAAAAACATAAAACCGGTTTTGGTTGCCGATTCAAGCAAACATTTAATTGATTCAATTAACAGTTAATTGACATTGGTTTTAAAACTTGAACAACGCATTTAATTGATTTTTTTGGGTGTTATTTTTTTTCTGTGTATTACCTGGTATTCTGCCAACCCCTTCATCTCTGGCTGGTATCATAGTGATGTATGTATGTAGTTCATCTCGAAAATGTACATACCTACGGTCGGTTAGTTTACCATAGCAATATACTTTAATATCCTCATGTGACCGTAGTTATTGCATCTCCACACTGATAGGTAGCTTAATCTTATGGTGATTTCGATTATGAAAAAAGGTTGCCCTGTCGACGTGATGTTCTGAAAAATATTTGTACTTTTTATGTGGAACTGATAAGAACGTAGCTTCTTCTTCAAAATTCCAAAATGTGGCATAGAAGTCCAGTTATCGGGAAAAGGGAAACGAAAATGTTGCACTTTTTTGCAGAAAAGAAATCGCCATCAATGCCGCTCTGGTTGCAACTTCTCTCACCACAATATGATTCGACAGTATATGGAATATGACTTGTAGAGACTCAATCGCTGTTGCCCTTAAAGTTCCGCTTATGCATATACTGGCAGTTCTCTAAACCTTTGATAGTAGAGAACCAATTCTTTGTTGAATGGGTTAACGCTCACACAGCCGGCCATCTAGCCAACTTGTTCCGAGCCACCAGTAGGATGTCTCTTGAGAACGTTTTCGAAGTTGCTTCTTACTGCGATTACCTCGAACACATAAGCCATGATAGATATGGCAGGGTTTCATTCACGGCTAGGTTCCAAATAAGTGGGGACAGTACTCCTCCTTGTTGGGGTCCCTCTACATACAAACCTTGTTACAGTTGTGGACCCATGATATACTCGTATGCGTCTTCTGTTGAGCAGGCTTTGAATTAGTCTAATCAAACCAGAATTCACCTTAGATGTGACAGCGCCGCAATTTCCCCATCTGAGTTAATGTTGTTAAAAGCCCTTCTATGTCAAGAAATGTAGGGATGAGTCGATAGTGCTCACAATTTCGTGAAGGGCATATTCTGTAGACTTTCTCTTGTTGTAAGAATAAACAGAAAAAATTTTCAGTTTTTAATTTTCTCAATTTTAAGTACAAAACATACTTATTTTAAGGATTAGGTACGTGGACATTACTCTAATTTCCTGTCAAACTAAATTAAGCAAACAAAAAGAAACAAACGAAAATCAACATGTCGACAACAATGATTAAATGCCATTACATCCTAATGTACAATGTAAACCTATTTTGGTGAATCTTCGCCTTATGTGGTAATGCGATATTTATCTTTTGCATGCAACTATTTCGTATGTCAACACAATTAATTGCTGATAAAACTCTTGTTTCCCGTTTTAATCTTCACTCCATCATTATTCTAATATTGTACGTTAGACTTTGATATTGTCAATATTGTACGAGTAGTTTGATAGTGCTTTGTTTGCAATTTGACAAATTATCTTCGAACTTTGGAAGTTTTAAATTTCTTTTGAATCAATAACTCTAGCAGGTGGATGATGAAAATTGTAGTTCCTAGCAATAGATATAATTAAATGTGCGCATGACAAACTAATATAAAGTAAAAAAATCACGTCTTAAGCGGAAACTTAAAACGTGTTTTCTATTGCAGTTGTCATAGAAAATTTCTACAAAAAATGTTTTAAAGAAAAAATATTTATTTAACAACATTTGTTTGATTTGTGAACCTGACAAACATGAGTCACGTCTGCAGTGCATTCATGTCAGTTCAAACTGCCTTCACATACATACATTTTACATTGATATTATCTGGTGAATTCAACATTATGTAATGCAAAAAGAAGTGAACCTCTGTTAAAGGTCCGTTGATTAAAAGTAAACGTCTACGTATTTTTTTAAGAGCCATTCAATATACAGGGTTTTCCTATAAGAGTGATATGATTTCTTTGAAAAAAAACACACTTATTGTTAAGGAAATTAAAAAGCTTTTTTTTAACGTGAAGTGCAATCGATACAAGTAAGTTCTAAATAAAACGTCATTCAAATGGCCTCCACGACTTCTTCTGCAGGAACGAATTTGATGAACCCAATTTTCGAGCACTTTTTCCACTAAATCAAATCGTATGTCATGATTGGCACGTTCAATATTGACTTGTAAAGCTTGAAGAGAGCCTGGTTTATTTCGAAAGACCAATGACTTCAAAAAACCCCACAAGGAATAGTATAATGGTGTTAAATCACAACTTCTTGGAGGCCATTCAATATCACAATTTCTTGAAATAATCGAATCTCCAAACTTTTCTCGCAACAACTCAATTGTTTTATTTGCTGTGTTGCACGTAGCCACAATCGGTCAATGGCAAAAAGATACCTCTTAACGAGGGCCAAAATATTGCTTATGGGTGTCAAGGTCGTAGGTCGACTGGAAAGTTTTATTTTTTTGGATTTAAAAAAATGGACTTAGCATCATTTTCAAATGTAAACGGAAAGTTTATTTTTGCTCTAGCTCCTTAACCGTACGTCGCATCGGGAATCGGTCAATGGCAAAAGGATAGCTCTTAATGAGGGCTAAAATATTGCTCATGGGTGTCAAGGTCGTAGGTCAACTGGAAAGAGTCTTTTTTTTGATTTTTAAAAAATTGACTTTTGAACACGAACAGTTGCTATTGGAGAACGATTATTTTGATAACACTATGCAAAAAAAAATGTTTTTTGTCTCCTAGACCTAAAAATTATTTTTTTTGTATATATTGTAGCATACTGTTAAATAAAAATTAAAACCAAAAATTATTTATGGTAAATTTTTTTTTAAAAAAATTTTTTATTAAAAATACTTTTATCGTCGAAGGTACCCTTAGTATTTGCACTATAATTTTTGGAGTATATGCCCGATCAGGACGACTTATACATTTAACTGAAGCTATTAATGTGGACTACCAATGTTGGAAATATCTCATTCACTTAGAAGCAGTGGTTTAGTAACAGTCATTAAACAAATTGCAAAAAGTAGATTTTTTTCAAAAAAAAATCCTGGGACGAAAAAACTATCGAAAAAAATATTTTACCTTATTTTTTAAAAGTTTGCATCCTAGCGAAGAAAATAATGCCTATTTGAAAAAATCTATGGATAAATGTATAAATTATAGCCCTTTTTGGTAGAGGTAAGAGAATTTCAAAAAATCTTTTTTTTTTAATTTCTGTTTAAATAGCGATTTTATTTATTACTTTTATTTATATTATGTATGTTTGAGTTTTTTTTATATGTACAAGTTTCATTAGAAGTAATTGTGAGTTCTTTGTTGACGTTTGTAGATTTCGAAATCGGTTTCTCTAATGAGGAAACGAATATAATCTCCCACCATTCTTTCATCCCAGAGCCCTTGGTAACGCCGCTGGATGGACTTCATTTCTTCGTGAAACCTTTCGCCATGTTCGTCGCTTATGTCGCCAAGATTCTCAGGGGAAAAGTTTAAATGATAATGCAATGTGACGAGCATCGTTATGGAAGTGGCATATACGAACAAAGGTGTTGTTACTCGTGCCCAGACACTAGAAACTATCCGCCACCAGACACCAAACGTTGACCACATCCTTTCGCTCGCAACGATAGAACTGTTCAGTTTTTGGGATCAGTTTCATTTAAACCGGGCACGGGACAAAGGAACTGTCCCATTGGCGATGTGGAGGTACAGTCAATGGCTGTTCCATGAACCAAAGAGACCAAAACGAATGACAAAAATGAATTGAGAAAGAAATATATATATAAGAAAATATTAAAGTTAAGTAAAATTAATAATTTAAATTTAAAACAGTTAATAATTATAAACAAATGATAATTGATGTTATTAGATCTAGTAACTAAAATTTTCTAAAACATCAAAAAAACAAGTAAGAAAGTTTCAGTCGGGTAAACCGACTAAGGTATACCCTCACTTTGTGAGTAATGTAATATTGAATATTACTCGAATTATTCTGTCAATTTGTGTGGGAGGTACCAGAAGGGGTTTATCAAATACAGCTTTTTTTTGCTGAACATTAGATACTTTAAATTCATTGCACTGTGCCGACTTATAAGCATTTATGTGCACTGGTATAAACGTTATGAGACATTAAATTGTAGTATGATTTGGGCATTTTGTGTGGGAGGTACAAAGAGGGGCGTGGCAATAACGCCCATTTTTCTCAGGGCTATAGACACTATAAAAACATTACACTGTACAAAATTTCAAGTATTTTTATGCACTGGTTTTAATGTTATAAGCTGTTAACTTTTGGTGCAAAAAGGTACCTTTGTGTGGGAGGTACCAAAAGGGGCGTGACAACAACACCCATTTTTCTCTGGACTGTAGGCAATATAAAAGCATAACACTGTACAAAATTTCAAGTATTTTTATACACTGTTATTAATGTTATAAGCTGTTAACTTTTGGTGCAAAATGGTGCATTTGTGTGGGAGGTACCAAAAGGGACGTGGCGACTTCGCCCATTTTTCTCGAGTTGATAACGACTAATAAGCTAATACTATGTGTGGAATTTCAAAAGATTCGAATAAGTAGTATAGCAGTTATTAAAGAATCAATATGTCACAACATTTTAACCCTTTGTGGGGGAGGTACTAGAAGGAGTGGACCAATATGGCCCATCTTCGAACTTAGCCGGAGATAGAAAAAAATATTACCACATACCAAATTTGAGGTCAATCGGTTACTCCTTTCGAGAGTTATCGTGCGCACCAGCCAGCAGACAGACAGACAGACAGACAGACAGACAGACGGACGGACATTGCTCATTCGACTTAAAATGACCCAAAACGGATTTCCTCCGAACATACTTGGGGTCTTAGGTCACTCCTTCGACGTGTTACACTTTTTTCCGTAGCAAATGATATATACCCTCGTCACACTAAAGTGAGGGTATAAAAATATGTTATTATTAAAGGTCAAACAAAAGTTAAAAGTTAAATTTGAGAATTGATGATTTTCAAAGCATAAAGAAATATTTTTTTAAATGTTCTTAAATAATCCGTTTACAAAGAAGAAAGAAAGTATGTAAAAAAATACAAATAATTATTAAGTCAGAAAGCTAAAACCAAAAAAAAAATAAAATAAAATCTTTTGTTAAAACATGTAAAAAGAAAAAAAAATTATAATAATATTATTAAAAAAAGAAAATTAGGTTGATTTGCTAAAAATAGTTTGTATGTACATATATATACAGAGGCCTCATTATATATATAAATTTTCATAGGAAACCAAATTAAAGAATTATTAAATTAATTATTAAAGTAAGAAATATATAAAAAAACAAAATATTGAAAATTACTTTATCATAGTTATATATATATATAAATTTTTTTAATAAACTAATCTTTTATTATGTGAGCTTAAAAAATTAGATAGAATGTGTTAAACTAATTTAAATTGGCAGTTATGTAAGGTCATCGTTGGTAGGAAAAATACATATTTGGGGCATTTTCAAAAATAGTTGTTGAGGGCGAAGAAAATGCCATGGATGGCTACCATAGTCATGCGGGGAGGGCCGCCTATCGAGGCAAAATCATCTGCCTCATATAACCCTCGAAATCTTACCACTTTGAATTCTGGATAACCCCCCTTTTTAACACCTATGAAAGGTCGTGTTAAAATTAGCTCATCTGCTTCCTCCTTGAATTTGAGTTTGTTATTTCTGTTTAGATTTTGAATTTTTTTAGTTGACAATTACATTATTTGGTACAGAATAAAAGTTTAAAATGTACAGACCTGAGGAAGACGAACCACCCCTATCCGGCGAGCTAAGCCGCAGCCTACACCAGAGTACCAACTCCTCATTGTATAAGTCTGTCACAGCAAGAAATGATAAAAGAAGAAAGACTTTTAAATAAACTTTTCAAATATGAGAGTGAATTGCCATCATTCCTTAAGGCTTTTACAAAATTTTTAAAGAGCCCCAGCTTAATATGTGTTGGCGAGTTGGAAACATAATGTTTACTTTTTGTACGAGAGGTGTGTATTTTATGTTGTTTTCACCCAATGTAATGTGTTTTCATGTTGGCCACTTCTTTCTTCTGTAATGATCTTCGCGAGCACGGCTATCCCAGATGCATAACATACCAACTACTTTTAAATCGCAACAAATTTCCAGTCATGTTCTTCATATTTTATGTATTTTATCAATTTAGCCATTGTTTCGACGATTCCTTAGTGTTGGCAGCATGAGCAATGGGAATCGACGGTTTCTGATTTCCGTTGTGTAAAAGTACTGCTTTCAAGCTTTCTTTACTGCTGTCAACAAATAACCGCCATTCCTTTGAATTGTATGTTTGATTAAGTTCCCCGAACAATCCGGGAGTGTCCTTGCATCTGTTATCCACAGTTGTATAAAATTGTTTATAAGGCATATCACGGACTCTATAATATCGAGCCCTAACATCCAAAAAAAACGTAAGCCACAAAAAGTAAATTTTTCAGGAGAAGGTTTTTTTTAGTTTTCTCTATACTCAGTGCAGGTATTAACATGAACTTTTCAAGTTAAGCTTTTTTTGGAGTAATTAATTAGTATTAATCGTTGCATTAGTCTTTTTAAACAAAAAAGTAAGATTTTTGTTACTTAATTTTTATACCCTACACCACACTGTGGTACAGGGTATTATAAGTTTGTTTCACGGCAGATGTTTGTAACACCTGAAAATAACACAGCTAGACCCACCTTAAAGTATACCGATCGACTCAGAATCAGTAGCTGAGTCGATTTAAGCATGTCTGTCCGTCCGTCCGTCTGTCCATGTAAAGTTGTTCGTCGACTACAGGTCGCAATTTCACTCCGATCGTTCTGAAATTTTGCAGTTTAGAGTATTTCGCAGCTGTTAAGATCACTATTGAATTTGGTTGAAATCGGTTCAGATTTAGATATAGCTACCATATATATCTTTCGTCCGATTTGGCCCTTAAGTCCTATAAAAGCTGTATTTTACATCCACTCGTTTTGAAATTTAGAATGGTAGAGTTTTTTGATCCATGAACCAACATTACCGAATTTGAAGAAAATCGGTTAAGATTTAGCTATAGCTCCCATATATATGTTTCCTCCGATTTTGCTCTATAGTCCTGTAGAAGCTGTATTTTACATCCAATAGTTTTGAAATTTAGAATGGTAGTGTTTCTTGATCCATGAACCAACGGTGCTGAATTTGAAGAAAATCGGTTAAGATTTAGCTATAGCTCCCATATATATGTTTCCTCCGATTTTGCTCTTTAGTCCTGTAGAAGCTGTATTTTACATCCAATCGTTTTGAAATTTAGAATGGTAGAGTTTCTTGATCCATGAACCAACATTGCCGAATTTAAAGAAAATCGGTTAAGATTTAGCTGTAACTCCCATATATATGTTTCGTCCGATTTTGCTCATTAGTCCTGTAGAAGCTGTATTTTACATCCAATCATTTTGAAATTTAGAATGGTTGAGTTTCTTGATCCATGAACCAACACTACCGAATTTGAAGAAAATCGGTTAAGATTTAGCTATAGCTCCCATATATATGTTTCGTCCGATTTTGCTATATTTTACATCCAATCGTTTTGAAATTTAGAATGGTAGAGTTTCTTGATCCATGAACCAACATTGCCGAATTTGAAGAAAATCGGTAAAGATTTAGCTATAGCTCCCATATATATGTTTCATCCGATTTGGCTCTTTAGATCTAATCGTTTTTATACCCTACACCACACTGTGGTACAGGGTATTATTTAAGTATAAAATGTCCCAAAAGTAAATTTATGTAAACAATTTATACACATTACAAAATTTATATATCAGAGTAATTCAATATTACGAGAGTAGTGTAGGGTATTATATAGTCGGCCCCGCCCGACTTTAGCCTTTCCTTACTGGTTTTACATCAAGTCGAGAATATGATGTCATGTAAATGGCCGCCGCCACAGTTGATTGTCATTTGAGCCCTTTTTATGGCATTTTCCATCACTTTGGCCAAAACTTCCGGCGATAGGTCCTCACATTCTTGACGGATATTGTCTTTAAGAGCTGCAAGAGTCTGAGGCTTGTTGACATAAACCCGCGACTTCAAAAAGCCCCACAAAAAGAAGTCTGGAGCGGTCAAATCAGGCGATCTTGCTGGCCAGTGCAAATCGCCAAAACGGGAGATTAGGCGCCCGGGAAATGCATCCTTCAGCATATCGGTTGTGGCACGTGCAGTGTGTGCCGTTGCACCGTCCTGTTGGAACCACATGTTTTCCAATCCCAATTCATCAAGTTGCGACAAAAAGAACTCGTTGATCATTGCTCTGTAGCGCTCACCATTCACAGTAACCGTTTGGCCCGCGACGTCTTCGAAAAAAAGGTCCGATGACTCCTCCAGCGAAAACAGCACATCATACAGTGACTTTGAGCGGGTGTAATGGCTCTTCGTGGGTTACACGCGGATTTTCATTGCCCCAGAAGCGTAAATTTTGCTTATTTACGTACCCGCTAAGATGGAAATGGGCCTCAATACTCATGATTATTTTTGATGAAAAATCATCTTCCTCTTGGTGGTGATTAAGGATGGCTTGAGCGTATGTTAGACGCGATTGGCGGTCAGCAGCTAACAGCTGATGCACCGTCTGGACTTTGTACGGAAACATCTTCAAATCTTGTACCAAAATTCGCTGTAGAGACCGTCGACTGATACCCATTTGCGTGGCACGTCGTCTGGTCGATGTCGACGGCGCTTCCATGACATCCTCGGCTACAGCAGCAATATTCTCTGCAGAACGGCTACTCCGGGGTCTGCCACGCCTGGCAGCATCTCGTGTTGTGCCAGTCTCTTCGAGGCGAGCGGCTAAACGTCGCAGTGTTCCACCAGTAGGCGTTGGACGGCCAGGAAATCTGAGACGAAATTCACGTTGTGTCAAAATTTACCGACCGATTATTGGTCAAATAAATAGTCAGCAATATTCCGCGTTCTGGAGCAGTGTAGCGTAACATTGTTTATTAATGTGTATTTCGCATGTGTTTACTACACAAATGTCAAAACAGAACTGACATTAGGGGCCAATCGCAAAATTTATAGCATTTTCTGATAGGAGGATTACTTTTGCGCGACCTTGTATTATTATTCGTCGTAAAATTCTAAGACTAGTTAGCCATGTCCGTCTGTCTGTTGTATTCACGCTACAATCTATAATACTTGAGCTAGGTGGCTGAAATTTGGTACATATGCTTCATAACTGCAGGTATGTTGGGATTGAGAATGGGTTATATCGGTCCAATTTTGGATATAGCCCCTATATATGGCATCTCCCCGATTTGACTTCTTAACGTCACAGAGACCACAAATGTCAACTGATCGGGCTGAAAGTTGGTAACTGGGGTTTATTTATACCCGGTGTCCTTCACAAGAGCAACGGTAGTTATAGGTCCATGTTTTAAATAGCCCCCATACAAAGGTCCCTCTAGATTTGACTTCTTAACGCCACAAAAACTAACTATTCACGTGCGATCCATTTTGGTATGGTATATAAGATTCGGCATGGCCGAACTTAACGCTTTTATTTGTTTAAATTTATTTTGGAAATATGGGCGACTCAAAACAAAGGAAATACATTAACATTATATAAAAACCAGTAAGGAAATGTTAAAGTTAGGCGTGGCCGACTATATGATACCCTAAACCAGTTTCATAGCAGAATAAGTACAAAACGAATCAAATTCACGACATTGACATATATATTTTACATATGTGGTCGATATTTAAACAACACTCTGCCAAATTTCATATATATTAAATAATCCTTCTACAGCATTTTAATACCAACTTGAAACGAACACATTTGTGGGGGCTATATAAATCTCAACAGATTTTTATCAAACTAAAATATCGTTATTTCTGTGTCAAGAAACTCCTATCTGCCAAATTTTATAATGAGCGGATGTAAAATAAAGCTTCTATGGCACGTTGATACCAAATCGGAAGGAAAGTATACACGGGGGCTATATATAAATCTGAACCGATTTCTTTCAAATTTGAAAGTGTTCATTCTTGAACCAATGAACTCCTTTATGCCAAATTTGGTAATGATCCGATTTATAAAGCGCTTAGATGCCAAATCGGAGATAAAAATATATCGATACCTCCATTCTAAAACATGCTAAGTCGACTTAGCATGTTTTTAGGGAAATTCCATTTTTAATTTCTAACTATTCCAAATTATATTTAGTCAAAATTTGGAGTTTATCTGTCGGCCCAATCAAAAGTTATTCACAAAATAGTAAAGGTCATTCGATTTGCATTATAAAGGAATTCCACACAAATTTCAAAAATGCAACAAACTTCGATCGTCTCTCCTGAAAAACAACCTTTTTGCACTTAGCATAGTTTAGAATGGAGGTATCGATATAGGGCCTATAATAAGCCTTCTGCAATATTTCATCACGATCGGACCACAAATACGACCAGAACTTTGATTACAACGATACATCTACAGACGGAAATGGTTAATTAGACTCAGGAAGTGATTTCAAGTCGATCGGTATAATACACTATGGATCTCTTCTCCTTTTGGGTGTTACAAACAAGTGCACAAACTTATAATACCCTGGACCACATTGGGGTGTGGGTTATAAAAATCATATTTAGGAAAAAGCAGCCAAAAATGATTTGCATTTGTTTCTTATTGGGCACATCACATGTGTATTGCAAATCGGGCCAAACTCGACGAAATTTCCATAATAAACAAAAACATAGTTACCTTTCTTCCACCAGATGCCATTTCAGTGAATATTATCAAACAATCAACGCAAAAATGTTAACTTTATTTACGCCGTTCAAATAAACTTCAGAATGAAAATTTAACTTAAGCGACACTACGCGGTCAGGAAATTTGAAAACAAAAAGTAAATGTCGTTTGAGTTATTTTTGTTTTGTCTTTTTTTTCGTAACGGTACATTTGTCAGCTGCGAAATTTTTACCGGTGATGGGAATTATGCTTCTTAATCGATTTTCATCAAAAAACGAAAATCGATCATTTTGTCGGTTTTTTTTTCGCTGTTAGGGCTCGATATGATATGTTAACATCTGGGGCCAAAATATTGTACTGTTTCATCCGAGACTCAAACTTCAATCGCTCAGAGTTGAGTACTCAGTTGAACTTGATGATGTTTCCGTAATTAGGCTGTTAGCTATACTTGGACACTTCCTACTCCAATCTATTAACATAGACAAAACAAGTAAGAAAGTTTCAGTCGGGTAAACCGACTAAGGTATACCCTCACTTTGTGAGTAATGTAATATTGAATATTACACGAATTATTCTGTCAATTTGTGTCACTTTGTGAGTAATGTAATATAGAATATTACACGAATTATTCTGTCAATTTGTGTGGGAGCTACCAGAAGGGGTTTAACAAATACTCCTATTTTTCGCTGAACAGTAGATACTTTAAATTCATTGCACTACGCCGAATTATAAGCGTTTATGTGCACTGGTATAAACGTTATGAGATATTAAATTGTGGTATGATTTGGCCATTTTGTGTGGGAGGTACAAAAAGGGGCGTGGCGATAACGTCCATTTTTCACATGACTATAGGCACTATAAAAACATTACACTGTACAAAATTTCAAGTATTATTATACACTTGTATTAATGTTATAAGCTGTTAACTTTTGGTGCAAAATGGTACCTTTGTATGGGAGGTACCAAAAGGGGCGTGGCAACAACGCCCATTTTTCTCTGGACTGTAGGCAATATAAAAGCATAACACTGTGCAAAATTTCAAGTATTTTTATACACCGTTATTAATGTTATAAGCTGTTAATTGTTGGTGCAAAACAGTGCATTTGTGTGGGAGGTACCTAAAAGGACGTGGCAACTTCGCCCATTTTTCTCGAGTTGATAGCGACTAATAAATTAATACTATGTGTGGAATTTCAGAAGATTAGAATAAGTAGTATAGTAGTTATTAAAGAATCAATATTTCACAACATTTTAACCCTTTGTGGGGGAGGTACTAGAAGGAATGGACCAATATGTCCCATCTTCGAACTTAGCCGGAGATAGACAAAATTATTACCACATACCAAATTTGAAGTCAATCGGTTACTCCTTTCGAGAGTTATCGTGCGCACCAGCCAGCAGACAGATAGACACACAGACAGACAGACGGACGGACATTGCTCATTCGACTTAAAATGACCCAAAACGGATTTCCTCCGAACATACTTAGGGTCTTAGATCACTCCTTCGATGTGTTACACTTTTTTCCGTAGCAAATGATATATACCCTCGTCACACTAAAGTGAGGGTATAAATAGCAGTCCGTATCGTGACTGAATGGTTGACTCCAAATCATTGGCATTCCAAATTGCACGTGATGTCTAAAATTAAAACCTTTTATTCCACAAAACATTGTAATACATTAATTTTAAAGTTCTTACCGCATTCTTCCACTAGTCCGTCGAGTACGATTTACATGGCACGAATTACACAAAATACTAGGTGTCCACGGTTCGTTCATATTTATACCCTACACCACACCGTGGTACAGGGTATTATAAGTTTGTTTCACGGCAGATGTTTGTAACACCTGAAAATAACACAGCTAGACCCACCTTAAAGTATACCGATCGACTCAGAATCACTAGCTGAGTCGATTTAACGATGTCTGTCCGTCCGTCCGTCCGTCCGTCCGTCCGTCTGTCCATGTAAAGTTGTTCGTCGACTACAGGTCGCAATTTCACTCCGATCGTTCTGAAATTTTGCAGTTTAGAGTATTTCGCGGCTGTTAAGATCGCTATTGAATTTGGTTGAAATCGGTTCAGATTTAGATATAG
Organism: Eudasyphora cyanicolor; assembly: GCA_963930755.1. NCBI lineage: Eukaryota > Metazoa > Arthropoda > Insecta > Diptera > Muscidae > Eudasyphora > Eudasyphora cyanicolor. The sequence goes on along the minus strand of OZ005735.1, from coordinate 192,756,293 downwards.
CTCCCATATACATCTTTCGTCCGATTTGGCCCTTTAGTCCTATAGAAGCTGTATTTTACATCCGATCGTTTTGAAATTTAGAATGGTAGAGTTTCTTGATCCATGAACCAACATTGCCGAATTTGAAGAAAATCGGTTAAGATTTAGCTATAGCTCCCATATAAATGTTTCATCCGATTTTGCTCTTTAGTCCTGTAGAAGCTGTATTTTACATCCAATCATTCTGAAATTTAGAATGGTAGAGTTTCTTGATCCATGAACCAACACTACCGAATTTGAAGAAAATCGGTTAAGATTTAGCTATAGCTCCCATATATATGTTTCGTCCGATTTGGCCATTTAGTCCTATAAAAGCTGTATTTTACATCCAATCGTTTTGAAATTTAGAATGGTAGAGTTTCTTGATCCATGTACCAACACTGCCGAATTTGAAGAAAATCGGTTAAGATTTAGCTATTGCCCCCATATATATGTTTCGTCCGATTTGGCCCTTTAGTCCTATAAAAGCTGTATTTTACATCCAATCGTTTTGAAATTTAGAATGGTAGAGTTTCTTGATCCATGAACCAACACTACCGAATTTGAAGAAAATCGGTTAAGATTTAGATATAGCTTCCATATATATGTTTCGTCCGATTTGGCCCTTTAGTTCTATAGAAGCTATATTTTACATCCAATCGTTTTGAAATTTAGAATGGTAGAGTTTCTTGATTCATGAACCAACATTGCCGAATTTGAAGAAAATCGGTAAAGATTTAGCTATAGCTCCCATATATATGTTTCATCCGATTTGGCTCTTTAGATCCAATCGTTTTTATGCCCTACACCACACTGCGGTACAGGGTATTATTTAAGTATAAAATGTCCCAAAAGTAAATTTATGTAAACAATTTATACATGAATTACAAAATTTATATATCAGAGTTATTCAATATTACGAGAGTGGTGTAGGGTATTATATAGTCGGCACCGCCCGACTTTAGCCTTTCCTTACTGGTTTTAACTCGTATACGAAAATATTACACATATATTTCTTCTATTATTTTACTAAACGCACGTCGATTTTTTTAATTACATATTTTCCGCAGATGTAGCAGAAATTGTCGGGATCATTTACACATTGAAAAGTTCTTTGTCTTTTACTCATACTTCGAAATATAACTTTGTAATATTTTTCAGAAAATCGACTTATCTCTTTAAGGCGCTGAATTACACTAATTTATTTATAAGAAATTTCATTCATAAATTCCGGGTTTAAGGTTCATAAGTTGCAGTACCTGTAGCTGACATATAGTTTGCTTCGAAAGTAGACACCCAATAGTTTCAACACTGCAGCGTACTACTTTGTATTGCGTACATATAATTTTACTACCTGTATATACGACTGGGATGTCCATGCCCCTAAAAGGCGTAACTGATTGGAAACCTCATAAATAAAAAACCACAAATATTGTTGAATGACACTCTACCTGAGCGACTGTCATCCAATATAGCTCTCACATTGCATATCATGTTTTATGGAGGGTTACGAACGGCCATAAAACCTCGTCCTCTCTATAAGTTTATAATGTCTGACATCAATCCTCATAAAATAAAATACAAGTGCAATGTCTCTTATATGTCTCACTCACATATGGCGAATTCAATAAAAGCAAAAACATCATTTGAAAACAAAAAAATATGAAACAAGATTTTTTTGAATTTCCCTAACATTTACAAAATGGCTCATAACTTTTACATCTATCCATAGATTTTCTTCAAATAGACTGTGTTTTCTTCGTTAGCATGCTGGCTTTGTAAAAATGTGATAACATAATTTTTTCGTATAATAATTTTTTTTTAACACGGCTCAATCTGGTTTATACTTGAAAAAATATGGTCTAAATACTAAATGTAATTTCAATGAAAGCTGAAATTTAAAAAAATAAGAATTTAAAAAAAAAATTACCATAAACATTTTTTGTAATATTTTTTTCGTATTTGTGACACCTAATTGCACCAGAAACTGTTATCCACATCCCTTGGACAAAATTTTTGTTGCATAGTGTAATAAACTGAATAATTTGTAAACGTTGTTCTTGCGTATAGCTCTCCATGATGAAATTGTTAACACTACTGAATACAATGAAAAACAAATGACAGATCATGACATATAACAAATGGCCGAAACGTCACTTCAAAATCATATCATCCCTATTGGAAAACCCGATATTAGGTATCATTGGCTATAATTCAAAATATATGTCTTTTTAAAATAGTCTCATTGATGTTGGATTAGAGCATATTGATATTGCCAAACTTATTGATAATGAATGAAAAGTCATCGTAAATATTATATGTCATTAACTGACAACAGAGTGATTGGAAATGAACGAGCAAACAGCTTGGCTTCAAAGACCATCGAACTTCGAGTAATAAACTTAGAATATTCGAAATCTTTCGAAGCCACGAAGATTGAGTTAAACCAATGGGCAGTGATGGCTCACAAAACTGTGTGGAATAGAGCAAGTGTAGTAGCAACTGCAAAGATACTTTGGGGTCGACCCAAATGAGAAGATAACAAATAGTTTTCTGAAACTAAACAAGATCGAGATTAGTAAGATGATGGGTGTTCTAACGGGACACTCAAACTTACAAGCACATCGTCATCGCATAGGACTAGCAGAAAATGACGAGTGCAGGGCATGCAGGGAAAATGTCGAAACGGTGGAACATTTTCGGTGCCACTGCCCAGCTTTCACACATGCAAAATATCGGGTCCGACATATTTCCAGACTTGACTCATCTCAGAGGATATGACTGGAAGATACTGAGCAAATTCGTGTAGGCCGAACCACTGGCTTAAGTGTATGTCCATTGACATGAGACATTTAAACGTCTCCTCTATTCAACCTCCTCTATTTGACCTATACCAAATCTATCATTGACCTTCGTTACAGATTACCTAACCCATTACAAATGGCGTTGATCTCAGATTACAGGTCATAAATACCTACACGGGGCAAAATCGTATTTTTTGATATGTTTGAATCGTAAGAAAATATATTTGAAACACACATTTTTATACCCTACAACACACTGTGGTACAGGGTATTATGACTTTGTGCATTTGTTTGTAACGCCCAAAAAGAGAAGAAACAGAACCATAGTTCATTATACCGATCGTCATAGAATCAGTTTTTGAGTCGATTTAGCCATGTCCGTCTGTCCGTCTGTCCGTCCGTCCGTCTGTCCATGTATTCTTGTAATCAAAGTGCAGGTCGTATTTATGGTCCGATTGTGATGAAATTTAGCACAGTGCTCTTTTTTGGCCCAGGGACGATCCCTATTGAAATTGGTCAAAATCGGTTCAGATTTAGATATAGCCCCCATATATATGTTACCCCCGATTTGACATGTATGTGCTGTAGAAACTGTATTTTATATCAGATCAGTACGAAATTTGGCAGAGAGAGTTCCCTCATTACATGAATAAACACTGCTAAATTCGGGGAAAATCGGTTCAGATTTAGATATAGTCCCCATATATATGTTTCACCCGATTTGACATGTTAGCGCTATAGAAACCGTATTTTATATCCGATATATGAATGAACACTTTTAAATTTGGATGAAATTTGTTCAGATTTAGATATAGCCCCCATATATACTTTACCCCCGATTTGACATGTAAGCGCTGTAAAAACTCTATTTTATATCCGATCAGTATGAAATTCTTCAGAAAGAGGTTTCCTATTATATGAATGAACACTTTTAAATTTGGAAGAAATCGGTTCAGATTTAGATATAGCCCCCATATATACGTTACCCCCGATTTGACATGTAAGCGCTGTAGAGACTGTATTTTATATCCGATCAGTACGAAATTCGACAGAAAGCGGTCTTTTTACATGAATGAGTATTCAGGGAAAATCGGTTCAGATTTATATATAACCTCCATATATATGTTCCTCCTGATTTGGTATCAAATCGCTATAGAAGTTGTACTTTACTTCCGATCATTAAAATTTTCCAGAAAGATGTTTCTCAATTTAGGAACGAATATTGCTTAATTTTGCGATTATCGGTTTAGAATTAGATAATATGCCTACCCATTTACCAATTATTCCAAATTCTTATCCCAGTGACCCTTATCGCATTGTTAGGGAGGTGTAGGGTATTATATAGTCGGCCCCGCCCGACTTTCTGCCTTTCCTTACTGGTTTAAATATTATATATTTGTTAACAATTAAATTTGGTTCCAATTAATTGTCATTGACTTCGGATTAGTTACTCGCATGTATAGTACGTTAACGTAGTAATGACACGATAATGTTATTGCATATCCAGTAAAAATCATTGACTCCGCATTAAAGATCATTGACACCGTTTTAGACATCGAAAAAAATGCGATTAAATATCATTGGCCCCAGAATAAAATTCGTTAAATACGAAATTAAGTCAATTACTGCTGTCATCGACCAGGAGTAAAGATCATTTAACGTTGGCTTAGAGGCTGTGACCCTAAATTATTTGTCGCTGCCTTTGGTTATGACCCTGGCTTAGAAATAATTTACACCAAAACAAGTGTCATAGGAGGCCATTGGATTGACACTTGCGAAAGTCACTGACCCTGAACCAAATATCATTGACTGTAATTCAAGGTTTCAACTCCAGGTTAATGTTAAGTGACTTTTTTTGCAACACCTTAAAGTTGAAGCCAATGACCTATTGTTTTTTTAGGGTTAGCTTTATTCATTTGTCTGTCCATCCGTCCGTGTCTGTTTCTTTATTTGTAGGTTAGAGGCCACGAATTGAAGGTTAGTAAGAATGATCACTGATCTCGGTTTAGAGTTTATTGACCAAACCGATATGTATTGACACCGGATTAAAGACCATTGAGTTGGGTCGCAAAAGATAAATGTCCGCCGCTAAAATCAAGAACTTGGATTACAAGTGATTTAACCCTGCCGAGTTATAGTATGCTAGGGCCATTGATCCTAGTTAATTGGCCTCACTCTTTTTCACCTCAAGGATAATCCCTATTGGAATTGGAGAAAATAATTTTGGGTCCAGTAGTAGCCCCAATTTTTATATTCCTCCCGACCTAAGCGCTTTACATGTCGTATTTACATCTGATAATATGAAATTTGTCAGAGAAATGATTTTTGATCCATGACCAAACACAACCGCTTTTGAAAATGCATATATAAATTCCTGCTGATTTGGATCCTGAGCGTTATACTCGTATAAGCTGTTTTTTACATTCAAAATTTGCACAAAAAAAAACGGTAGATACATCCCAGCAAAATCTTGGTAAGTACCTGTCATTATTCCCTGCATTACCAAATAATGACATCTCATTATTCGCTGCATTACTTTCGGCTTATTAATAATGACTTACCAATAATAACAAAAATATGTGATTTGTTGTTATCAAAATCATTTTGGCAAGTTTTAATATAAAGCCATTTTGGCTATATGTGGGTTATTGTACAAGATTTATTTATATTTCAACATGTTTTCAAAAAATACATGCAGATTTGAATGAAATTACCAGAAATTCGAATCTGGCATGAGAAAATTGTTTGTTTCGAGAAATATGCGCGACAATATGCAAAAAATCATTTTAAATAGCCATTTCTACATATCTACTACTTATTTTATAACTTATTGGTAATGCATTGTTCAAGTGCATAAAATCGAGCTACAAATAAGTACTTATTATGCTACTTTATTGTATGCTTTTGGGAAGTACTTCCCTCCAATGCCATCCCCATGTTAAAATAATAAGAAAAGTGGCTAAATAATAAGTACTTACCATTATCGAACTTTGCTTACTCGTCGGATTATTTGGTAATGAGAAATTTTGCTGGGATACTACTTGCTCCCTTTTTATATCTCTTTCTACCGATTTAACATCTGTGTGTCGAACATTACGAAATTTGGCTGAGAGAAGTTTTTTGATCCAAGAACAACCACTGCCGGAAAAACGGTCCACATAGTCCGGTATCCACATAGTCCGGCCTTTATGCTTGTTTCTCCCATCTAGTATCTAATGCTAAATAAGTCGTATTTTAATTTGATATAGATTTGTATCTTGATTAAAGAAATCGGTTCAAATCTGGAGTTTGCATCCATATATTCCAGCCAACCTTTATGAAGTTTGAAAGAAAGTCCTTTTTCGATACCAGAATATTGCAAGTTTTAATAACGGGTTTTCCAATAGGGATGATATGATTTTGAAGTGACGTTTCGGCCATTTGTTATATGTCATGATCTGTGTTTGTTTTTCATTGTATTTAGAAGCGTTTACATTTTCATCATGGAGGGATATACGCAAGCACAACGTTTACAAATTATTCAGTTTTATTATCAAAATAGTCGTTCTCCAATTGCAATTTCTCGTGCGCTAAGTCCAGTTTTTTAAAAATTTAAAAAAAAAACACTTTGCATTCGACCTATGACCTTGACACTCATGAGCAATATTTTGGCTGTCGTTAAGAGCTATCTTCTTCCGATTCCCGATCCGACGTGCCGTTAAGGAGCTAGAGCAAACATAAACGTTCCGTTCACATTTGAAAATGATGCTAAGTCCATTTTTTTTAAAATCCAAAAAAACACTTTTCAGTCGACCTACGACCGTGACACCCATGAGCAATATTTTAGCTCTCTTTTTGCCATTGACCGATTGTGGTTACGTGCCACACAACAAATGAAACAATTGAATTGTTGCGAGAAAAGTTTGGAGATTCGATTATTTCGATTATATATAGCTAGTCCTTTTCGAACCTCCCACACAGCGGGTTCAAAGGACTGAAAAATAAATATATAAAGAACGCTCAAGAGTGGCTCTGGATTTCGCCCGAAGTTTGTAAAGCATTATATGCTTGCTGTGAGTAAATGTGTGCACACATTTTGGGAGGAATTGTTTGAAGATCCCTCAACACAGTCCCCTAGAAGATCTTTAAAAATGGTTTTTTGGTCCAAATATCGTGCGACCCATCAAATTAATCGGAATTTTGAGTAGATTACAAATATTGTGAGAAAAAGTTGAATACTCAATAGGGAAAAGTTTAATGCATGTATTTGTCAGAAGACTTGACTTCTAAAATAATATTATCATCATCGCCAAAAATGCCATCAAAATTACGTATAGATATATATATATATATATTCGTTTAAGGGATACTTGATATATTACTCTTAAAAATTTTGCAAATGTTAAGATTTGAACTTATAATAGGAACAGAATTTATTGTAAGGTAAATCTTTGTTTGAAAAATGTTTTCCTGGTATGGAACACACGAGTTTCTCGGATAATTTTGTGACTTCCTCAGATAAACAACCTTAAACTAAACCAGTAAGGAAAGGCTAATGTCGGGCGGGACCGACTATTTAATTCCCTACACCACTCTCGTAATATTGAATAACTCTGATATATAAATTTTGTAATTCATGTATAAATTGTTTACATAAATTTACTTTTGGGACATTTTATACTTAAATAATACCCTGTACCACATTGTGGTGTAGGGTATAAAAAAACGATTGAATATAAAGAGCCATATCGGATGAAACATATATATGGGAGCTATAGCTAAATCTTAACCGATTTTCTTCAAATTCGGTAGTGTTGGTTCATTGATCAAGAAACTCTACCATTCTAAATTTCAAAATGATTGGATGTAAAATACAGCTTCTACAGGACTATGGAGCAAAATCGGACGAAACATATATATGAGAGCTATAGCTAAATCTTAACCGGTTTTCTTCAAATTCGGTAGTGTTGGTTCATTGATCAAGAAAGAAACATTCTAAATTTCAAAATGATTGGATGTAAAATACAGCTTCTACAGGACTATGGAGCAAAATCGGACGAAACACATATGTGGGAGCTATAGCTAAATCTTAACCGATTTTCTTCAAATTCGGCAATGTTGGTTCATGGATCAAAAAACTCTACCATTCTAAATTTCAACACGATTGGATGTCAAATACAGCTTCTACAGGACTAAAGAGCAAAATCGGACGAAACATATATATGGGAGCTATATCTAAATCTGAACCGATTTCAACCAAATTCAATAGGGATCTTTACAGCTGCGACATACTCTAAACTGCAAAAATTTCAGAACAATCGGAGTGAAATTGCGACCTGTAGTCGACGAAAACCTTTACATGGACAGACGGACGGACGGACGAACGGACGGACAGACATGGTTAAATCGACTCAACTTGTGATTCTGAGTCGATCGGTATACTTTAAGGTGAGTCTAGCTGCAAAAAAATTATGGGTTTGTTCTACAAGTTAAAGGAGATGGATTTTGAAATACCAACTAAAAATTTTTTTAGACCTAAAGCAAAACTACTTTTTCGCAATTGTGTGCGCGAATAATTTGAACTTTCATATTTTACGTTTAAAGAGGGCATATCAATAATAATATCTGGCCAAAAAAAATAGGGATGCCATACAATATTTAATATTTTTTGATTTTTCGGCATAAAAGCACCATGTTAAATGCTACTTTTTTATATTTATTTTTCTCAACAATACTATATAAATATGCATTTTTGTATTTTTTAAGAATTCTGTCAGCTATCTTGCACAAACAAAAATTATAGAGTTGGTCTATACGTTAAGCATTGGCGACTGTTTTTGGAACACCTCTAAAAATAATATTTGAAAATAACGTTTTTAGACATAAAAAAATATGTACTTTTTTAAGTTTGTGCTCTTTTGTTTTATGTTTTTATATTTTTTATTTAATCGTAACAGAACATATATTGTGTTTGAAAAATAAAATTTTAGGGATCTGTTCCAAATTATTTTTCTCATTGCAATTAAACTGGCAATTTTTTTCACTTTAACAAAAAATACAAATTTTGAATAGTACAAATGCAAATTTCTGCTGACTTGGGATTTTTGCATTATTAGGAATTCGATTAACTATCATATACTATTGGTGTAACTTCCCTAATAAACGAATTTTATACAGCTATTTTACAATGTACATTTAATGTAGTTTATTTTTTGGTCGAATTGCATATACTACAATTGACATAGGCGCCCTCTCGCGGCGTCAAAAAGAGCTAAATAAAAAATATTGTTATTATTTTTCTTAATTGGTTTGCTAAGATATGATGAGTACCAATTTTACCATTATTTGAGCCAGTAAATTATTATCTATTTTTGTCAATGGGACAGAGCACTGTGAGTCATGGAGGCCATTTGAATGACGTTTTATTTAGAACTTAATTGCACCGATTGTACTACACATTAAATAAAAAACTTTTGAATTTCCTAAACAATAAGTGTGTTTTTTTCAAAGAAATCATATCACTCTTATTTGAAAACCCTATACCTCCGATTTGGCATATATGCACTGTATAAGCAACATTTTTGAAATGATTTGTACAAAAATTGACAGAGAGCTGTCTCGTGATACACTTGGAGACAACACTTGGGGGCTATATCTTAATCTAAATCGTTTTTATACCCTCCACCATAGGATGGGGAGTATATTCATTTTGTCACTCCGTTTGTAACACCTATAAATATTGATATGAGACCCCATAAAGTATATATATTCTTAATCGTCGTAAAATTCTAAGACGATTGAGCCATGTCCGTCCGTCCGTCTGTGGTAATCACGCTACAGTCCGCAATAATAGAGCTAGGTTGATCAAATTTGGTATAAATATTTCTTATAGTTGCAGGTTGTTTGGGATTGCAAATGGGCCATATCGGTCAATGTTTTGATATAGCCCCCATATATTGCATCTAACTTGCTGTGATTCCTACTGTTCATCTACTATATGTTTCCTACTGTTCTCATCATTTTGTGAGGTCACATGCTATCCATGGTGGAGGGTATATAAGATTCGGCATCGCCGAACTTATCGCTTTTACTTGTTATACCCTACACCACACTGTGGTACAGGGTATTATAAGTTTGTTTCACGGCAGATGTTTGTAACACCTGAAAATAACACAGCTAGACCCACCTTAAAGTATACCGATCGACTCAGAATCACTAGCTGAGTCGATTTAACCATGTCCGTCCGTCCGTCCGTCCGTCTGTCCATGTAAAGTTGTTCGTCGACTACAGGTCGCAATTTCACTCCGATCGTTCTGAAATTGTGCAGTTTAGAGTATTTCGCAGCTGTTAAGATCGCTATTGAATTTGGTTGAAATCGGTTCAGATTTAGATATAGCTCCCATATATATCGTTCGTCCGATTTGGCCCTTTAGTCCTATAGAAGCTGTATTTTACATCCAATCGTTTTGAAATTTAGAATGGTAGAGTTTCTAGATCCATGAACCAACATTGCCGAATTTGAAGAAAATCGGTTTTCATTTAGCTATAGCTCCCATATATATGTTTCGTCCGATTTGGCCCTTTAGTTCTATAGAAGCTATATTTTATATCCAATCGTTTTGAAATTTAGAATGGTAGAGTTTCTTGATCCATGAACCAACATTGCCGAATTTGAAGAAAATCGGTTCAGATTTAGCTATAGCTCCCATATATATGTTTCGTCCGATTTGGCCCTTTAGCTCTATAGAAGCTATATTTTATATCCAATCGTTTTGAAATTTAGAATGGTAGAGTTTCTTGATCCATCAACCAACATTGCCGAATTTGAAGAAACTCGGTTAAGATTTAGCTATAGCTCCCATATATATGTTTCATCCGATTTGGCTCTTTAGATCCAATCGTTTTTATACCCTACAGGGTATTATTTAAGTATAAAATGTCCCAAAAATAAATTTATGTAAACAATTTATACATGAATTACAAAATTTATATATCAGAGTTATTCAATATTACGAGAGTGGTGTAGGGTATTATACAGTCGGCCCCGCCCGACTTTAGCCTTTCCTTACTGGTTTTTTTAAATTTTTTTTTCAAGCAAACCAGTTTTTTTGTCCGATAATTCATCTAAGTCAAGTTTGAGATAAAAAAAAGAAGTTCCTGCTTTATTTCTGATCAGAGATCAATTTCCTATAAAGATTATGTTGTCTTCGTTGCCAAATCGTTTAAAGGAGGACAGTATTTGAAAGGTTAACTTTATTGAACGGTACATTTTTATGTCATCTTGAATGTGGGAGTGTACCTAAACAAACGAGTTTGTATACTCAGCTCATTCCATTCATGTTCCAGTCAGATTTCTTTAATAACGGCTGACTTGAACATGTGATCTACAGAACGAAATGAGCTGTTGAACTGGAGTCTTCTAGTGAGATAAAGAGCTGGTGAACTAAAGAGCTGTTGATCTAAAGTGAACTGTTGAACTAAAGTGAGTTAGTGAGGCAAAAAGCTGGTAATTTAAAAAGCTGTTGAACTGAAAAGCTGTTAAACTAAAGAGCTGTTGAACTAAAGAAAGCTGTTGAGCTAAGGGAGATTGGCAAATACGACTATGAAGGAGATTGGCAAATACGACTATGAACGACGCTGAACAGTAGATACTTCAAAGACACTGTACTGTACCGAATTATAAGTGCATGGTTATTCAAGTTATGAGCTATTCAATTTTGGTATGATTTGGCAATTTTTTGTGGGAGGTACTAAAAGAGGAGTGACAATAACATACATTTTTCTCTGGAGAAATAGGTACTATAAAAGCATTACACTGCACAAATTTCAACTAGTATGTGTATTAGACAATTTATTATTTTTTCGGTACTGATTTCCGGGCCGAAAAAGTTTCCATTTGACCTACAAACCTTCAATACAAAATTTGGTGCCGATCGGATAACGCTAAAGTCTGCCCAAAATTGTTTGAAAACACAAAACTCACTTTACATGAACAAAATTTGGATTTTAATCAAATGTCGTAAACAATCAAAATCGGCCGAAAAACGAAAAAGTTACAGCAGTTTTCATTTGAATTTTACTGAATGGTCTCAGGCATATAGTATGTACATATGTAGACCTAAGAGCAATCACAATAAAAAATAGATCATTATATAACATGCTTCTGCATGCATGAAAAATAAAACAACAAACAAAAATGGTTGGATCTACATGTTGGACGGATTTGCATGATAGTTGATTTTTCGCATCAGTCTGACATTTTTTACTGGTCAAATAAGAAAACATAAGCAGAACTTTGCAGAGCGCTATACGCCCATGCAACAGGGTCGTTTACAGAACGCGCTCTGCCTCCAGCCTAAGTGAATTGAGAAAGGGACAGCTTCGCACAACATTTAATTTTGGTCATATTCTTATTAGTCTCCAGATCGACCACATCCAAAATGGTTACTAGATCCAGTGATAAATTTCGCACCGTAGAATCAGTTGGGCATGTATCACATACAATATCTGGAGCCAAACTGCCGTCAAACAGACAGATATTGCAAGTTTTCTTTTTTAATATGCGATTTGTTAATGTTGGCAGAAAAAACTGTGCAAATGATAGTGCTACGCAGCTATAATTTTTTGGCAAACAGCCGCGAATACCACACGTGATAAATATAAATGTCAAGATAAATTGCTAAAGTTGTACGGCGACTGGACAAATGTCCACAAACAAAGTGCAAACAGGAGATCGGATAAATCAAAATTAAACGTGAACATTTTCAAGGAAAAAATGGATGATCTGTTCGATATAGCTAGTGTAAACGCCCTGAACGAGATGTGTATAGAAGAAGAAAATAAGTTTTTGTTGATGCAATGACAGAAAGACAGATCAGGGTGCATGGCAGGCGTTGACATGAAATTGTACGGGCGAGAACAGCGATCCGAGCAACGAATACAAAAAGCAGAATCGCGAAAGAGAAAGCATTCAGAACGTAACAATCAATCTTGTAAGTTAATAAATTGAAGTGTTTTACTCGTAATTCCTTAAAACAACTGTTATTGTGTAGTACTCGATACAGTTTACATTGGAAGTGACGATGGAGATGAGTTCGATGATAGCATTTCGGATACGGATATGACATGCGAGTTTCATACCGATGATGACGATGATCACACCAAACGTCTAAGAGGACGACAATATTGGATCTCGTCACGTCTTACAGTAGTCCTTGATAAGGCCAAAGTTAGCTGTTCAGATGCTGTACATATTTTGATAGCATGCGCTCATGATGTGATAACTGTAATGAATAATGCTGCGACGCCTCTGACCTCTGTTGGTGAGCTTGTGATTAATCGATCTACAATATATGAGCTAGGAAAATAAAATCGCAATTTAGTTCAGATCTAAACATATATATAATTTATAGCTTTACGAATCCATCGATTTGTATTTTATTTTTTATACGTAGATCAATAGCGTACATTCATTGATTATTCACTGGGACGGAAAGCTTTTGCCGGAGCTATTCGGCAGGAAAATCGTTGATAGAATAGCAATCATCGCCAGTTATGAAGGCACATAAAAATTTTTGGGCGCTCCCAAAATCCCGGCTGGTACTGGAGAAAATATGGCCAAAGTCGTTCATGATACGCTCATCAATTGGGATATTTCTAATAAGGTTTCCGCCATGGTTTTCGATACCACGTCGTCAAATACAGGTCAAAACACAGGATCGTCCATTTTGTTGCAGAACAAATTAGATCGAAAATTAATCAAGTTCCCATGTTCTCATCACATGATGGAGATAGTATTGAAACATGCGTTTGAGGTTAAACTTTCGGCGACTTGTGGTCCAGAAGTGCCTATTTTTAATCGTTTTACTGCCGTATGGGTAAGTCTCGACCACAAATCGTTTAAAAACGGACTCGAAGATCCAATTGTACGCTCAAAAATAAGTAATGGTGACTGCGAAGTCATTAAGAAATTCTGCATTAAACAGCTAAATGAAACACAAATCCGAGCTGGTTACAAGGAACTATTACAATTAACAATAATGTTTCTTGGTGGTGTCGGCGATAACTTCCGAACACCTGGTCCAACATCCCACGCAAGGTTCATGGGAAAAGGCATTTATGCCTTAAAAATATACCTATTTCGAGAGCAGTTTGCATTGACAAAACGAGAGTCCAGTGGACTATATGTATTTTTCTCGTGCGGCTGTATGTCAAAGCGTGGTTTACATGCACAAATGCCATACGAGCACCAAATCAAGATATACACTTGTTGAAAGACTCCATCGCATACGCAGAAATCGACCGAGATGAAGCGGTTTTGAAGAAATGGAAAAATCATTTGTGGTATTTGGCCGCAGAATCAATGGCTTTGCCATTTTTCGATTCGGATGTTTCACTCGAAGAGAAACGAAAAATGGTTAGGCATCTGCAATCAACAGAACCCGTCGTAAAACCCGTGGAAAACGATCGAAAATTCTCCGACCCGAAACTATTGCTGTGTAATAATTTGAGCGATTTCGTCTCATACAAAACCAAAAATTTTTTCGGTGCTTTTTGGATTGAGTACTGAATTTTTAAAGCATGACCCATCCATTTGGGAAGTAAATGAAGATCAAGATGCTCTCGATGTTTGTCGTAATCTGTTTGTTGTTAACGACACTGCTGAACGCGGTGTACAATTTATGAATGACTACAACAGAATACTTACGAAAGACGAAGAGCAAAATCAATTTATATTACAGTGCATTGAAGAATATCGTAGAAAATGCCCCTCACATAACAAGTCAGATCTAATATAATATTGAAATAATTGTATTTTTTGTTTTTTTTTTTTTCACCGATCTCAATATTTAAAAACTATTTATTAATTAATAATACAAAGAAATGTAATTTTACTTACTTAAACATACGATTTTTGAATAAAAAAAATATTTCCCCTATAAAGTGTGTTCTAAATTTTGAATGAACTTTGGGCAGACCCTAGGGTTATCCGATCGGCACAAAATATTTTATGGAAGTCTTGTAGGGCAAATGGAAACTTTTTCGGTCCGGAAATCAAGTATCGCAGCAACTTTCACTTTTTGCATCATGTGCTATAAACGGTCTAATGTGTATGAACCGGTATTAAAGTAAGAAGCTGTTACCTTTTTGTACATAATGGTACTTTTGTGTGCGAGGCACCAAAAGCGGCGTGGCAACATCGCCCATTTTTCTTATTTGATAGTGGGCTTGGTACTAGATGGTTATAAAATCATGAAGTACAATTTCTTCAGTGTCTTTAAATTTTCAGAATTTAAATTTCACTGTAATTTTTTGTAAAAAAAAACACTGTACACATCCCACACAGTGTTGCACTTCTGACACACTTATCCCCAGGACAAATGCACACATTCAAATGCCCAAATGAGTTTAAAATACAAAATGTTACAAAATGGCAATGTGTATTTGTCGGTTGGTCTCTCGTTCGGTCGTTTTGTATAAACCATTCGGTCGTTGTGCAAATTTCGAAATGCAAATATTGTGCCGTTGCGGTTGAATAGAATGACAATGTAATCTCAGTACCCAACTAATACAAATGTAAAAAATTTTTTATTTTCAGCAAATTTGCATATATGTATTTGTACATTATCCTAACTGTCAGAAGATGTATTACAAAGTGTTAGTAAAAAAGCCATAAATTCACTTCCAAAAAAGGGGTGTATTCATTTTATTGTTCAAAGTGTTCCTGACAGCGCGCTGGGATGGAAATCTATAGTTTATATTCATCTGAAATCGTTGATTTAAATCGTTGAAATTAAATGAAAACAAGTATACCAGGCAAAAGTCGGGCACAGCCGACAATATGATACCCTACATTACCTTGTTGGAGCAGAATAAGCGCACATATGTTGTTCTGTTTAAGAGAATTGGAAATTCTGATTTTCAATTGACGAGTTCTGAATATCAAATGGAAATTCTGATGTACAAATGGAAACACTAAAAATTAATTGTTCTTTTCGGAATTACAATTGAAAAGTGTGCAGTACGATTTCCGAAATTTTATAAGTGAGAGTTGTACCATTTTATATATACATACTACATATATAAAATTGTTCCGTGGCCGGCTGATTGACTGACTGATCATCGCCCAGTCCAAACTGCTGAAGCTAGAATCATGAAATTGGGATGTGGGTAAAATGCGGGGCAAAAAGGGATAAATATGGTACCACCGCCAAATCTAAACGGAATGAGCTAGAAACGTGAAATTTGGTGTGAGGGTAGTCCTTATGAGGTCGACCTAGAAATTGACTGGATTTTTTTAAAATCGGAACATTTACCTGCACAATGGGGCAAAAATGTGGTACAACAGCCATATCCAAATGGCAATAGCTAGAATCGTGAAATTTGCTGTTAGAGTAGCTCTTGGGACGTAAACTAGAGCAAGGAGCGATTTTTTGAAAATTTTAGGGGCACAGTGTAAATAAATATGGTACCACTGCCAGCTTTAACGTCTAGAATTAGAATGGTGAAAATTGAAGCGTGGGATGTCCTTAGCACAACGGATCGGGGTAGTAATCGTAATTTTCGGGGCACAGTTGGGCAAAAAGTGTAAAATAGGGTCCAGTGGTTTAAAAATGTTTGATATGGTCCCATGCTTCTAACTTAAAGAGGCACAGTGGGGCAAAACGTGTTAATTATGATGCATTGGGGCAAAAATGAATCAATCTGGCAAAATTGGAACTTTAACTTGAGATGTGAAGAAAACAGTGGGTCAAAAACTTTAAATATTGTATAGTGGACAAAAATGAGATTAACCAGTAAGGAAAGGCTAAAGTCGGGCGGAGCCGACTATATAATACCCTACACCACTCTCGTAATATTGAATAACTCTGATATATAAATTTTGTAATTCATGTATAAATTGTTTACATAAATTTTCTTTTGGGACATTTTATACTTAAATAATACCCTGTACCACAGTGTGGTGTAGGGTATAAAAACGATTGGATCTAAAGAGCCAAATCGGATGAAACACATATATGGGAGCTATAGCTAAATCTTAACCGATTTTCTTCAAATTCGGTAGTGTTGGTTCATGGATCAAGAAACTCTACCATTCAAAATTTCAAAATGATTGGATGTAAAATACAGCTTCTTCAGGACTAAAGACCAAAATCGGACGAAACATATATATGGGAGCTATAGCTAAATCTTAACCGATTTTCTTCAAATTCGGCAATGTTGGTTCATGGATCAAAAAACTCTACCATTCTAAATTTCAAAACGATTGGATGTAAAATACAGCTTCTATAGGACTAAGGGCCAAATCGGACGAAACATATATATGGGAGCTATAGCTAAATCTTAACCGATTTTCTTTAAATTCGGCAATGTTGGTTCATGGATCAAGAAACTCCACCATTCTAAATTTCAAAACGATTGGATGTAAAATACAGCTTTTATAGGACTAAAGGGCCAAATCGGACGAAACATATATATGGGAGCTATAGCTAAATCTTAACCGAAACATATATATGGGAGCTATAGCTAAATCATAACCGATTTTCTTCAAATTCGGTAGTGTTGGTTCATGGATCAAGAAACTCTACCATTCTAAATTTTAAAAGGATTGGATGTAAAATACAGCTTCTACAGGACTAAAGAGCAAAATCGGACGAAACATATATATGGGAGCTATAGCTAAATCTTAACCGATTGTCTTCAAATTCGGCAATGTTAGTTCATGGATCAAGAAACTCTACCATTCTAAATTTCAAAATGATTGGATGTAAAATACAGCTTCTATAGGACTAAAGGGCCAAATCGGACGAAACATATATATTGGAGCTATAGCTAAAGTTTAACCGATTTTCTTCAAATTCGGCAATGTTGGTTCATGGATCCAGAAACTATACCATTCTAAATTTCAAAAGGATTGGATGTAAAATACAGCTTCTATAGGACTAAATGGCCAAATCGGACGAAATATATATATGGGAGCTATATCTAAATCTGAACCGATTTCAACCAAATTCAGCTGCGAAATACTCTAAACTGCAAAATTTCAGAATGATCGGAGTGAAATTGTGAAAATCGACTCAGCTAGTGATTCTGAGTCGATCGGTATACTTAAGGTGGGTTTAGTTGTGTTATTTTCAGGTGTTACAAACATCTGCCGTGAAACAAACTTATAATACCCTGTACCACAGTGTGGTGTAGGGTATAAACAGTTATTCTTGATGGAATTCAAGCGTGATAGTGTGATTGCTTTATATTTGGGTGGAAAACACAAGTGGCTATCGTTAGAGCCCTCCAGCATTTAAGTGTGAATAAATCTTTTGTTTCTCGTACCATTGCTCGTTACCGTGATACTGGCAGTGTTGCATCGCGTCCAAAAAGTGGACGAAAAAAAACGGTAACTACACCAGAAATGATCCGAAAAGTGAAGGCCAGATTTGATCGAAATCCATGCCGCAGTGGTAGAAAAATTGCTCGTGAGCTGAACATATCGCGAGAACGGATACAACACATATTAAAAAATGAGCTTGGACTAAAGCCATTGAAGTTCCAAAAAGTGCAAGAGCTCATAGATGCACAAAAAAAGACTGGAAAGAGCCAATGAGTTGCTTCGCTTGCACGAAAGTGGGCAGTTACCGAATTTGATTTTCTCCGATGAGAAGCCATTCCAAATTGAGCAGTTTGTGAACAAACAAAATGATCGGGTTTACTTGCCAAAGAGGTCAGCTGAAAATGTACACCTTCGATTGGCCACCAGAACTCAAGCGCCGCCGATGGTAATGGTGTGGGCCGCCGTAACGGCCGATGGTCGCTCCCCGCTCGTATTCATCGACCATGGGGTCAAAATAAATGCCGAATATTATCGGGAAAATGTCCTAAAGACAGTATTGAAGCCCTGGGCAGACAAACATTTCGGCCGCAGACCATGGACATTCCAACAGGACTCAGCACCATCGCACTCAGCACGCGTCAACAAAGAATGGCTTAAAAAGGAGGTTCCTCGCTTCATTTCTACCGCACAATGGCCACCAAGATCTCCGGATCTCAATCCGTTGGACTTTTGCGCCTGGGGCATTTTAGAGAGTAAGGTTCGCACTAAAAAATACCAAAGTATCGATCATCTCAAGACGGCGCTTCGCCGGGAATGGGCCAAAATACCGCAGAGCCACTTTCGTGCGGCGTGTGATGGCTTTGTCGGCCGTTTGAAGGCCATAATTCGTGCCAAAGGTGGCCAATTCGAACAAATCTAAACTGTTTCTAAAATTTTATGTTATTTCCGAAATTTTTTGCTTTTGAACAATAAAATTTAAAAAATAAAAATATGTAGCGCTTTACTTTGTTGCATTACATATCAGCAACCCTGTATGGTACAGTGGGTCAAAAAGGGTTATTAAGTATGGTAGAGTGGTGACATTTTTTAAATATGGTACAGTGAGACAAAAGTGTTAAATATGGTATAGTGAGACAAAAAGGGTTAAATATGGCACAGTGGAGCAAAAAGGGTTAACTATGGTACAGTGGGGCAAAAATAGTTAAATATTGTAAAGTGAGACAAAATGGACTAAACATTATACAGTGGGGCAAAAAGGGTTAACTATGGAGCAGTGGGGCAAAAATGTATTAACTATGATACATTGGGGCAAAAAGGATTAAATATGGTACAGTGTGACAAAAATAGTTAACTATGGTACTGTAGGTCAAATAGGGGTTAAATATGGTAGAGTGGTGAAAATTTTTAAATATGGAACAGTGTGACAAAAATGGTTAACTATGGTACAGTGGGTCAAAAAGGGACAAAAAGGTGTTAAATATGATACAGTGAAGCAAATAGGATTAAATATGATACAGTTGGGCAAAAATTGTTAAATATGTTACCGTGAGGCAAAGGGTTTAATATTGGACAATGGGACAAAAAAGGGTTAACCATAGTACAGCGGGGAAAATTGTTAATAATGGTAAAGTGGGACAAATTGGGTTAAATATGCTACAGTGGGCCAAAAATCGTTACCTCGGAAACAGTGAGGAAAAAATGTGTACAGTGGGACAAAAATGATTAAATGTGGTACAATGTGAAAAAATTATTGACTATTGTACAATGGGTGAAAATGGTTCAATATGGTACAGTGGGGAAAATGGTTTAAAATGGTACAGTGAGACCAAACTGGTTAAATATGGTACTGTAGGGCAAAAAGGTGTCAGATATGATTCTATGGGCCAAAAGCGTTCAACATTGGGCAAAAACATGGAACATAAATATGAGTAAAGAAGTCCTTTTTTCAAATGTTATGCTTTTAGTTAAAGTTTAAAATTATGGTGCAGAGTTGCTAAAAGGTGTTAAATAGGGCTGATTGTAGCAAAAAGGGTTAAATATGGTACAGTGATGCAAACAGGATTAAAAATGGTAAAGAGTGGCAATATGATTAAATGTGGTAAGTGGGGAAAAATGTGTTATAAAAGGTTTTCCAACAATAGGTGTTATTTTGGTATTCAAAGAAAAATGCAATTATTTGAGATAAATGATCGGATGTTTATTTCATAATAAGGAGGAAGGTATGCCGTTTATAATGAAAAACAATATCAGCCAAATGGCCACCACGACCACGCTTACAGGACCATATCCTTTTCATGAAATTTTCCATAACCAAATCGCAATGTGGCTGCCCTATGTCCTCGATAGCCTCACGAATTCTATCTTTGAGGACTTGAATCGACACTGGGCTGTCGGCGTAGACCTTATCTTGCACGTGGCCCCAAAGGGAGAAGTCGCAAGGTGTTAAATCACAAGATCGTGGCCAATTGTGATCACCTCTTCGAGAGATAACACGGTCCGGAAACTTTTCCCGTAACAGAGCAATGGTTTCATTGCTTGTGTGGCACGTAGCGCCGTCTTGTTGAAAGTAAACGTTGTCCAGATCAATACCATCCAACTCCGACCATAAAAAATCTTTACTCATCTCTCGATAGCGCAATCCATTCACCGTAACTGCTGATCCAACCCAAAAGTAAGGTCCAATGACCCCGCTGGACCATAAACCGCACCAAACAGTCACACGTTGAAGAAGGAGAGGCTTCTCTACAATAACTCTTGGGTTTTCCGAGCCCCAGATGCGACAATTTTGCTTGTTGACGTAGCCACCGAGGTGGAAATGGGCCCCATCAGTCGAGATAATTTTGTATCGTTCGTATCGTTTTGTATCGTTCAATGATCGTGTATCGTTCCAGTTTTAGTAATGACGTAGATTCTACTTGTCAAATGTCAAAGAATAAAAGCTTCAAAAGTGACAGCTACCGAAATACCGGGTGCTTCAAAATAACACCTCTTGTTGGAAAACCCTGAATATTTTCCAGATATGTAAACAAT
This sequence comes from Eudasyphora cyanicolor, assembly GCA_963930755.1. NCBI lineage: Eukaryota > Metazoa > Arthropoda > Insecta > Diptera > Muscidae > Eudasyphora > Eudasyphora cyanicolor. The sequence continues at coordinate 192,735,134 of OZ005735.1, read as the reverse complement.
TTCGTACTGTAGAAGAACAGTGGAATAATTAAATATTGAATTAAGTTAAGTAGTAAGTAGTACAATGATTTATGGCCAGTGTGCGAAGGTTATATGTTAACCGTAAAAAGTTAAACGTGTCACAGATATGGGACATAAAGCGTAAAATACGAACTAAGGATGCGAATAGGGCTCTTAGAATATAAACTATGATGTTCTCTAAATGCACACTTTTACTGACACTGATGGGGCACAAACTATTAAATGTTGTACAGTGGTGCAAAAATGGGTAATTATGACACATTGGGTTAAATGTGGTACAATGTAGAGAAAATGTTTAAATATGATCCCAATGGCAATTGTAAGTCTTGCAACCTAAACTAGGCATTTATTTTACCTTTTTTTTTAATTAAAACCTTTAATGACACCTTGGGGCAACCATTTTTTTTTGCATTGCACCAGGGTGTGAATGTAGCTATTGGAATATAAACTAGGGGGTAAAGGCAAAATATGATTCAAATAATAGAAAGAAATTAGTTAGAAATTAGTCGGAGATTTTCGTATTTTATTGTACACATTAATTTTTCCCCGTATGGAATAGTCATTTGTTTTTACATATTATACAATAACCTAAACAGAAAAAAAGTTTGGGGGCTGCGAAGCACACCGGTTTAAAGCTAGTGTATACATATATACATCTTTTTAATGGAAAAGCAATTGTGTCCTACATTTTAGAGCAATATACCTGTAAAAGTTGTACATGATTATGTTGTATTGTAATTATTTTTGGAGCATTTTTTTGCGCAATGTTTCAAAATAACTTCCTAAAACTATTACGTTTCGTATTATTTATATTTATCCTTTCTATGGCCCTTTCTGCGCCCTTTAATGAAGAACTTAACAACGAATATTGACGAAAATAGCAAAATGAAATTAAATGTAAATATTTTTCTATTTATTTTTTTTTTCAAAAATAAAAAGTAACATCAAACTACGTCAACATAAATTCACAACAGTTAGACGCATAAACCAACAATCATTGGGGACCATAATATTTCACTCTGGGTCACGTTTCGTTTGAATCCTCCAAAATCCTCCCGAAATCCTGAGCAGAGCACATTTATGAATCCCAGTATCCTTTGTGGTAGCATTGCAAGGCGGGAAACGTAAAACAAATATTTACAGGCAATTACGAAGGACGAACTCCATAACTACTAGAATGGCAGTGACTGTGTACAAAAACAGCATCATCCTTGATGTTGATCCTTTTTCTTAAGTTTTTTACTTATTGATAATACATTGTTGTTTTTTCTTAATATTTTCTTTCAGGATATAAACGCATACACATGCTGAACTCCGTAGAAAAGCACGGAATTTTTGATGTAAAGGGAAAGGAAAATATTTGCTACACCAAGAAAATAAATTGGAAACTCCAAATTTATGGTAAGTTTGCATATTTCTATAACATTTTAAATATTTACATTTCATTTAATTGTAGTTTAAACACAAAAATAGACTGCAAAAACTGTTAGAAAGTGGTTTTCGCACATTTTTTATGATATAAAGTGCCTCCCAGCTTTTGATGCATACGAAATAAATTGTTGGGTACCTATTCTTTAGATATAAGAGAATGCTACAGAATGTACACAGAATTTTTATAGGAATATCATTAAAACTTGTGAATTTTTTCACTTTTAAAGTTTTTTTTTTTTTTTTGCAAATTCATGAAAACATTTTTGTATGTTGAAAAAATTTGAAATATTCAAATATAGTTATTGCAAATAGGTTTTTTATGCTTATACGAAAAACGTTTGAAAACAAATATATGTAAATAAATGATAAAATGGGACTTAATGGGACTTAGATATATAAATTTAATAATTTTCATCACTTTCAAAGTTAGTGAAAGTATCAAATTTAGCACAATTTTGAAAATAAATACTCAAATCCCTAAATATTCCTATATATATTAGGATGTGCTAAGACCAAATCGTTTGCGGCCGAGCGGATTAATGCCGGCTGTTACGTATACTGCTACGACGCTAAAATAACGTGATTCAAATCGCGGAAACAACAAAAGAATTAAGATTGTGTAGTTTGATACAAAAAAAACGTTATAAACGTAATATAAAACCACTAAGGAAGGCCTAAATTCGGTCGGAGCGGGGTATATGATACCCTTCATCCTATTGGATCTGTTCAAAAATTGTATATCGTTTAGATTTAATATCGGGGTATTGGTGTATACAGATGCTTTATGTAAATCTTAACCGATTTTCTTAAAGTTTGGCATCGTTCTATCTTGGTTCTGCAAAATTTTATACACGTGACAAAATATACTTCCCCAATACTCGTTCTTCAACCGATCTTTATAAAATTTTACATATACCATTTTCTTGATCGAAGATCAAACTCTGTGAAATTTGAGGAAAATTCGATTCACATTTATATATAAGTGTACTCCCCGTATAAGTATTTTCCAATGTATTGCTATAGTATCCTCATTCGTTGATAGAACATACATTGTTAAATATGAAGACAATCGTTGAGCTACATGCAAAGAAAAAATTCGTTACTCCCAAACAAAAATTAGACAAAGGAATTTCGTTTGTGGTGTATGTTTGTCGCAAACGATTTATGTTTATCCCAAAATCCAAAGAAAAATTTGTAGCAAACGGTTAGTGTTCTTATCGTAAATGATTTATATTTATTACAAACCCTGTGAAACGTTTGGTGCAAACGGTTATTGTGTTTGTCACAAGCAATGTCTGTTTATTCCAAACCCTGAAAAACGTTTGTTGCAAACGGTCATAAATGAGAAAACGCTTGTCGCAAAAGAATAATTTTATTGAATTATGATATTTAATATGTTTTATAAAATTATCAAAAATGTATATAATTAATCAAAAATGTCACAATTTTTAGTAAAATGTAAGAAAGCATGTATGTTAGAACATATTAAAAATGTAGTAGCCCATTGTATGGATCAAAGCGAGATGTTATCTTACCATATATCAAACTTTTGAGTCAAAAGTGCATTTTACAGGTCAATATTCTGACCCAAATACTGACAATTCAAAAACTTCCACGTCCATGAATAGAATACTAAACTACATCAGAAAATAACATGAAAAACTTCGGGTGAAAAATGTGTTGCATAGTGTCATTAAAAAACAAAGTTTAACTGTTTAGTGTTGAAAATATCAGCAGTTTCCAGAAGTATCCAGTTGTATTGTGCCTGAATAAATTTATTTCACAATTACCATTAGCAGCTTCAATACCTAAACGTGTGATGATTGATTGTTAATGATTTTAATTTGCTTATTCACAATTTGAGGCGTGTGGAAAAGTAGCCAGTTAGTCTTTTAAAAAAAACAATTTCTCAGTTCTGTTAAAATCTATTGTTTTTGTTATTCCGGCTTTCCACAAAATATTCAATATTTTCATGCAGTGCTCGATCCATTTTTTTGCTATTAACTATCTGGTTATTTTCCCACATGTCTTCACTTCATTTACCATTTACCTATAACATTAAATTTGAGTCCGCAGTATATTTGCGAGACATCGCACCTCCGAAAATTTAGATTCTTTGGTAGTTAATTCTTTGAATGAAATCATTTTGAGTTCACTGATAAAAATATTATTAATTTTGCCACACACGCGCACAAATACCGAACACCACAAGCGCCAGTACAAAACTAAAGGCCCACCAGCATACGACTCTACGCATACGACTCTACAGTGCGGAGGGAGGGATGCGGAGGAGGGATAAATTTCCACCACCGTCTGTTAATAAAGCAACGCGGACAAACATGTATGCAACGATGCAACGTTTCTTTTTGTGTTTTGTACACACACATCTCCATCTTTTTGCAGAAACGTTGCAACGTCGCTTTTGGTGTTGTATACACACACATCTGCATCTTTTGAGTTCTGTACACATACATCTGCACATACCGTAATATATTATTCCGTCATATAAATAATAAAAAAAGTTATAAAACCGCACTCTCACAAAATGAAAACAAGTTTAGCTCTTTGTTCGGTCAACTCTCTTTAATATATTCAATCATGTTTATATACAATATGGTTCCGTAAACGTTTTTCGTTTACCATAAAAGTAAATTACGAAAATTTTGGAATGAAAGAATGATTGTTTATAGCAAGAGAAAACACGTTTACGATAAACTTTTTCATTCACCGCAAATATTTCAACCGTTACGGGAAAAGTAGAGAGATTGAGACTTTTTTTGCATAGCTGCCATAAATACCAATACCCATATTTCGCATCTTATTAGCCTTCACTTTCTGTTTTAAAGTTTATTGTTGCAGAAAAACTATTTCTACGTTCGCAATGTTTGAGGAGTTGCATTGTTTTTCAATTAAAATTCTTAAAACATTAAATAAACGTTAATTTGTGTATACCCTTCACCATTGAAAGGGGTTTTACTCATTTTCCCCCCACTTTAGAGAGTATATATCATTTGCTACGCCAAAATTGTAACACATCGAAGGAGTGACCCCATGTATGTTTGGCGGAAAATAAATTTGGGTCATTTTAAGTAATTTGAGCAATGTCCGTCTGTCCATCCGTCTATCTGTCTATCTGTCTGTCTGATGGCTGGGGCACGCGATAACTTTCGAAAAGAGTGACCGATTGACTTCAAATTTGGTATGCGGTAATATTTTTGTCTATATCTGGCTAAGTTTGAAGATGGGCCATATTGGTCCACTACTTCCAGTACCTCCCCCACAAAGGGTTAACATTTAGTGAAATATTGATTCTTTAATAAATTCTATACTATTTACTCGAATCTTCTGAAATTTCACACATAGTATTAGATTGTTAGTCGCTAACACGTCAAGTAAAATGGGTGAAGTGGCCACGCCCCTTTTGATACCTCCCACACAAATGGACCATTTTGCACCAGAATAGAACTACATATAGCTTTAATACCGGTTCATACAAATACTTGAAATTTTGTACTGTGTACTGATTTTATAGTACCTAGAGTCCAGAGAAAAGTGTGCGTTATTTGCTCGCCCCTTTTGGTACCTCCCACACAAATGGACCATTTTGTAGCAAAAGTTAACAGCTTACAACATCAATATGAGTGCATACACATACTTGAAATTTTGTACAGTGTAATTCTTTTATAGAACCTAGAGACCTAAGAAAAGTGGGCACTCCCCATCTGGTTCCTCCCCATCAAATGCACCATTTTGCACCAAAATTTAGTTTTATTTAATACCAGTACGTACTTTAAATTTTATAAATACAATTAACTGCCAATTCCACAATCTCCGTTAATCCTACAGTTAGAGCTAACCCACAGTTATAGCTGTAAAATTGTATGAAATTTTTATTTTTAACTGTGAGTTAGCTCTAACCGGAGGTTGTGAAATTGGGGGTTAATTTGATAATATTTCAATTGAAACAAAAACAAGTAAGAAAGTTCAGTCGGGTAAACCGACTTATGAAACCCCTCACCTTGAGTCTAAACAAAATATTCGTCAATATTTAATTGTTTTGTTTTAATTAAATTATTATCAATTATTGCATTTAATAACTTTAACGTATTTACCGGTATTACAATTATCAGCTCTTAAGTTTTGGTGCAAAATAGTCTATTCGTGTGGGAGGTACCAAAACGGGCATGCCAATAACGCTCACTTTTCTCCGGACTCTAGGTATTATAAAAGCCTTACACTGTACACAATTTTAAGTATTTGTTAGCACTAGTATTAATGTTATAAGCTGATTACTTTTGGTGCAAAATGGTCTATTTGTGTGAGAGGAACCAAAAGGGGCGTGCCAATATGGGCCTCTTTTCTCCGGACTCTAGGTGCAATAAAAGCATTACACTGTAAAAATTTTTATGAATTTGTATTCATTGATATTAAAGTTATAAGCAGTTAACTTTTGGGGCAAAATGGTTCCTTTATGTGGGAGGTTCCAAAAGGGGTGTGGGAACTTCGCCCATTTTTCTTGAGGTGTCAGTGTCTAATAAAATAATACTATGTGTGGAATTTCAGAAGGTCGTGGGTTCGATTCCCACCAGAGGCTCTGGTGTGTCGCTGCAAACTCTAGCCACATGGTCGTTGTAACCCGGCTTTTCCTTGGACCGTACAAATAGAATATAAATTTACTTTGTATTGTAATTCATATAAATAAAAAAATAAATATATTTATTCTTAATCGTCGTAGAATTCTAAGACAGTTTAGTCATGCTCGTCCGTCTGTTATAATCACGCTACAATTTACAATAATTGAGTTATATAGCTGAAGTTTTGTGGTATAGCTCCCATTTATACCATATCCTCGATTTTACTTATTAATGCCATAGAGACTACAAATTCAACAGATCGGACTGGAAATAGGTAACTTGGGTTTATTTATACCCGGATCCTCTCACACGAACAACGGTCGTCATAGGTTCGTCATGTTTTGTTATTGCTCCCATGCAAAGGTCCCGTCCGATTTTACTTCTTAACTCAATAGAAAGTTTATGCGGACAAACCCGCTTCGATTCAGGCCTTGGAGCAAAACATCACGCGTGTCATTCGCCAGTTACCAGTCGGAATGCTCGAACGAGTCATCCCAAATTGGACTCAACGGATGGACCATCTGAGACGTAGCCGCGGCCAACATTTGATAGACATAATCTTCAAAAAGTAAATGCCAAAGAATGTTCTTTCAAATGATAATAAACATTTCCCATTCAATTTGAATTTTCTGTGTTTTTTCCTTAAAAAGAAGGGAACCTCGAAATAAATCACGCTATATATATATGATTCGGCTTTGCCGAACTTAATGCTATTTTTCCTTGTTTCAATATGTTTAAATTATATTTTTAATTTATATTGTTTATATATATTTAATATTTATATATTATTATTGGTAATGTGAAACCACTCTAATAGAACATCAACTCTATTCAGAATACTTCCAATACATAAAAAGCACTAATTTCTTTCAAAAATGTGAGCCACATAATTTTTTGTCTCAATAAAGATATGCTAAACTCTTCTCTAAAGTATTTGCTATTCTAAGCTTTGTTTATTAATTTATTTCCAAAATCCAAGAAACGCAAAAGTGTGAAACTGTTTCAACAATATACTTCGAACCACCTTAGCGCCATTTTATAAAGCGTATAAACGTTAATAAACTCTGTGGCGCTACCTAATTTGCCTAATTAATATCTATGTGCTAGGAGGAGGAGGAGATATAAAGAGATACAGTATTGTTGGTAATTTGCAAAACAGTGTATTCATCCACGCAACCATCACCATCGCGAAGGTGGATCAGCTCGTGGCATTCGGAAAGGGAAGTCACCAAAGCATCTAAGATTAAATGAGCCTACAGCAATAAGGCGCAACATTTGGCTGCGATGGGCTGATTGTGATTGAGAACAGAAGAACGCAGAAGCTCATTGGAATTTCAAATCAGAGGGTGCGACATTCTTGGGTACCGGTTCCTCTGGTGCCTTTGACGGAATGCGTACTGTTGGCTGTGGGTGGGTGCGGATGTGTCTCTTGGGTAAACATTGAGGTTTGTGTGATGCTAACTGGCATAATATTTGCCGTTCTCATTTTTTTGCTAAATCTTCACAGATTTTTTGCGACATATGTAATTAATTCATGAATTCCAAAAAAGTCACTTGTAGACGTGTTTTATTTTCAAGACAACTTTCTCACAGTTTCTTTCTTTAAAGACCTTTCACTTAGGTTTTGTAATAAAGGGTAATTAAAAAAAACAAAATCAAGTTGTTCAGGATTTTCGAACTGATATTTTGAGAAGACACGAAAACTCCGTTAATAGAATATGAAGGGAGAATATGCACTAATCGTTGAATAAAACGAATCTAATATCAATATGTAGTGTCATCGTTTGACACATCTTTCATTGACATTTTCGAAGAGCGACGTGCTAAAAGACGTATCCGTCAGACATCCGTGAAAGAACAAATGCTGAGCGATTTCCCGCACACTTTTAATTATATTTTTTTGCCTCTAGCCATTCTTGATTCTACTTGGGATGTTATTGCAGAATCATCAATCAAATTAATAAATTTAATTATTTTTTTAATCCATCCTTTCTCAAAAAAGGTACTTTAATACATATCTCATAAACACTTTTATTATGGGGAGTGTAATTTGTTTAAGGAGCTACTATTCAGCTCAAGCCCGCTCTAATTGACTAATTATACGAATGTAATTTCACAATAACGTCGATTAATCAACTGGAATTGTTTTACCTCTTTGATACTCGTATAAATATAAAATAGAATATATTCCGAATATGTGAATACATATTTATTAGAAATTATAGATTGAAAAAAATAAACTTTCGATATAGAGTAAAACATTTATAGTAAAGTTTTTTAAAAGAAAGGTATGACATACTCATTAAGTCCGTATAGAAAATCGTGTTTAACCTTTTCACCGAAATTGCAATTTTCTAGAAAAAGTCATCGAAATTGCAATTTGCTAGAAAATTTCATAGGAATTTCAATTTTCTAGAAAATTTCATAGGAATTGCAATTTTCTAGAAAATTTCATAGGAATTGCAATTTTCTAGAAAATTTCATCGGAATTGCAATTTTCTAGAAAATTTCATCGGAATTGCAATTTTCTAGAAAATTTCATTGAAGTTGCAATTTTCTAGAAAATTTCATCGAAATTGCAATTTTCTAAAAAATTTCATCGAAATTGCAATTTTGTAGAAAATTTCATCGAAATTGCAATTTTCTAGAAAATTTCATGGATATTACAATTTTCTAGAAAATTTCATGGAAATTACAATTGCAATTAAATGGGCCATATTGGTCCACTCCTTCTAGTACCTCCCCCATAAAGGCTTAACATTTAGTGACATATTGATTATTTAATAACTTCTATACTAGTTATTTTAATGCTCTGAAATTATACACATAGTATTAGTTTATTAGTCGCTATTACCTCGAGAAAATATGCGAAGTTGCCACGCCCCTTTTGGTACCACCCACACAAATGGACCATTTTACACCAGTGCATACTTTAACATTATTAAATGCAATTTAAATTAATAATAATTTAATTAAAACAAAACAAGTAAGAAAGTTCAGTCGGGTAAACCGACTTATGAATCCCCTCACCAACATCAAGTCCTCAAGAGGGTTCGATCTGGTGGAATTGTGATATATTAAACACGGAAGTAAAAATAAAGGAAATAATAATTTTGAAAAGCTGTTGCCAGAAGTTTCCGTTGCAATATTGAAATTTTTAATGTCATTATAAATTACCCGGTACAAAAAAAATTAAGATGTACAACCTCTGGTGGAAGAAGAACCTCCCCATCCGGCGAGCTAAGCCGCAGCAAAACACCATTGTACCATTTCCGCCAGACTCATCAAAGAGGTTGATCACACCAAACACGCGCGGCGCCAACTACTTACCACTGTAGTCAACTCGGTGATACTATATGCATCTCCCGTATGGGCCGGCGCAATGGAATTGAAAACCTACAAAAGAAAACTGTTGTCCCAAAAATATATGTACATTTATTTATTTTTTTGTTTTAATTAAATTATTATGAATTTAAATCGCATATAATAACTTTAAAGTATGTATATATATACAAAATGGTATTAAAGTTATAAGCTGTTTAACTTTTGGTGTGAATCGGTCCATTTGTGTGGGAGGTACCAAAAGGGGTTTGCCCATTTTTCTCTGGACTCTATATACTATAAAAGCATTATACTATATAAAATTTCAAGTATATGTCTGGACTGGTATTGAAGTTATAAGCTCGTAACGTTTTGTAGAAAATGGTTTATTTGTGTGGGAGGTACCCAAAGGGGCGTGCCAAAAACGCCCACATTTCTCTGGACTATAGATACTATAAAAGCATTACACCGTATAAAATTTTAAGTATTTATATTCACTGGTATTAAAGTTTTAAGCTGTTTAACTTTTGGTGTGAAACCGTCCATTTGTGTGGGAGGTACCAAAAGGGGCTTGCCCATTTTTCCCTGGACTCTAGGTACTATAAAAGCATTATACTATATACAATTTCAAGTATTTATATGCACTGGTATTAAAGTTATATGCTGTTAACTTTTGGTGTAAAATGATCCATTTGTGTGGGAGGTATCAAAACGGACGTGCCAATTACGGCCACTTTTCTCTAGACTCTAGGTACTATAAAATCATTGCACTGTACGAAATTTCAAGTATTTGTATTCACTGGTATTAAAGTTATAAGCTGGTAACTTTTGGTACAAAAACGTCCATTTGTGTGGGAGGTGCCAAAAGGAGCGTGGCAATAATGCTCATTTTTCTCTGGACTCTAGCTATTATAAAAGCAATACATTGTACAAAATTTCAAGTCTTTGTATGCACTGGTAATAATGTTATATGCTTTTAACTTTTGGTTCAAAATAGTCCATTTGTGTGGGAGGTAATAGTGACTAATAAACTAATACTATATGTAGAATTTCAGAGGATTCAAATAAGTAGTATAGAAATTATTAAATAATCAATATTTCACTAAATGTTAACCCTTTGTGGGAGAGGTACTAGATGGAGTGGACAAATATGGCCCATTTCCGAACTAAGCCGGAGATAGAAGAAAATATTATCACATACCAAATTTTAAGTCAATCGGTTACTCCTTTCGAGAGTTATCGTGCGCACCAGCCAGCAGACAGACAGACAGACGGACGGACGGACATTGCTCATTCTACTTAAAATGACCCAAAACGGCTATCCGCCAAATATACTTAGGGTCTTAGGTCACTCCTTCGATGTGTTACACTTTTGGCTTGTAGCAAATGATATATACCCTCCTCTCTAAGGTGAGGGGATAAAAATAAAGAAATTTACCATAATTTTTTTGAGACTCAAGGTGAGGGGATTCTTATGCCAATTTACCCGACTGAACTTTCTTACGTGTTATATAATAAATTAGGAAAAACGCCTGCTATTTCTAGTTTATGTTTTATTTCGGAAATCAACTTCTTATCTCTAGTTAATGTTTCAAAAACTGCGCTTGCACCCTTTAACCATATTATTATCCACTACAAGATTTTAAATTTTCAGTTTGAATTTGTTGGTGGTATCTTATTTATAAATTTTTGTCCGACTGTGCACTAAAAATGTCAGCAATCGTTTTCAAATATCGCTATTCTTCCTGTTGCTATTTGTATTTGGCGTTATTTGGCGTATTTGGCATATTTATCACTTTTTCCCAACAGTGTATGTTAGGATTTAAAAAAACCATCAAGCCAAATTTCAAGATTCTTGCTCTTGTTATGTGGATTTGGCTGTGGTACCATATGTATTCCTTTTTGGCCCTCAGCGACCACAAAATTTCGAATTGATCACCTCTATACTTCAAGGGCTACTCCCACATCAAATTTCACATTTCTAGCTCTAGGCGTTTGGATTTGGAGGTGTTACTTAGGGACACATACCTCTTTTTGACCCACAGGGCGCCTAAAATTACGAATTTTGTAAACATTTTTATTACACTTCTAAAATCACTACTTTCCCACTAAATTTCATAATTTTTCAGCCATTTAAACTTGTTGATGATCGCAAACAACTTATACATACAGGGTCCGCCATCTAACGTTTTTTTTAACTAGTGCTTATTTCGTGAATGGTAACACTTAGCTCATGTCTGATTTGACAGATAATTAGTTTTATCCCTCCGCTGAACGAATATGGTTATGTATACGCTTGAACAACGCTGGGAAATATTGCGACATTACTTTGAAAATTTTGATTTTCAATTTTTTTTTCATTTTTGATTTTCATTTGATTTTTTCATTTTGATCTTGGCGGGTATGTAAACAAGCAAAATTGCCGCATTTGGGGCACAGAAAACCCGCACATTGAAAAGCCGATACACCCAAAACGAGTCACTGTTTGGTGCGGATTTTGGTCCAGAGGCATAATTGGGACATTTTTCTTCGAAAATGAGCAAGGAGTGGCCGTTACAGTCAATGGCGATCGTTATCGGGCCATGTTGAACGAATTTTTGTTTACAAAATTGAAGAGGAGGATATTGGCAACATTTGCCGAAGCTACACTCAATGTTTTGTGCCCTGTTTTTGAAGATCGCATTATCAGCCGCAGAGCTGATGTGGTTTGGCCACCTCGGAGCTGCGATGTGACACCGTTGGAGTATTATTTGTGGGGTGCCCTCAAAGATAAGTGTTACGTCGACAAGCCAGAGACAATATTCGTGAAGCCATTGGTGAAATACAGCTGCACACAATCGCTAATATGCTTAAAAATTGGACCGATCGTGTATTCTACTGCATGGCCAGCCGAGGCAGCCATTTGAATGAAACTATTTTCCATTAATAACCGGAAGGATTGTCCTTTCAAATAAAAAAAGAAATTTGAGCATTTTCAAAAAAAAAAGTTATTTGGCGGACCCTTTAGAATTTGTCGATGTAGAATTATTTTTTATTCTGAACGAAATAACATTTTTAGAAACTAATTCAACGCAAAGTTATTTACGTGCAAACATCCGGTAACTCCACCCAAAGTGACGAAATTCATTCGAAAATAATGCAACTTTCTGCAGTAATTATATAAATGTCTTCATATTTCGTTTTTAGACTACTTTTCCAATAAATTTTAACTGAAACAGAATGAACTTAATTTTTCGACCGTTGTACCAACTCCAGCAGAAACAACCAAACTCCACATTACTTTTGTCACAAAGTAATGGTCTGGACTTGAAGGTCATCTCTGACTTACTGATGCAACTTAGATTTCTAAATAAAACCGGAAGTATGCTACATTGTACGAGTATATTCAAACATTTGTTAATTTTTTTAAAGCAATGTCCTTCCGGTTCCATAACTATTTAACTTTTCTCAATGTTTCTTAGATAATTTTTAATTTGTTTCCACCCACCCCTATTAGAACTAAAGTTGAACAAATATTTCAAACCTTTTTTAGTTCATACTTTTTCCGAAGAATTTCGTTCATGTGTGTCATTGAGTAAGGAAAAAAAAACTTTTTTGCTGTCTGCCACTGTCTCATGGTCTTGCTTTTAACAAAGTTGGAAATAAATATTTACTTTCGTTTTTTGATCAAAGGTTCTACCAAATGTCGGAAAATTCTGCAGATTTAGAATGTAATACGAAAGTTGAAGTCAAACAAGTGTTAATGGAAAACTTTCATAAAATGTAACTCAAACTTTCAAAAGGGGAGATGAAATTAAAGAAAAGGTTTACAAATGAGCTATGCTCATTTGGCTGGAAAAACATCTATGATGGGCAACTCATTTTGTGTCTACTTTTCTTGTCATAACTTCAACATGAATGTTTCAGCCATATTGTATAGGAGTATACGAGTACAATATTGTATAGGAGTATACAATTGTGATAAAACATGTTAAAAGTAGAATTTTTCTCAAGTAAAAAAATTAAAATATTAATTGTTTATGTCTATGAAATGCAGTCAACTTTTGCTAATTTTTTAATAACTAAATGAATTGTGTTTTCGTACCAGTGAAATTGGACTTTCTTTTTTGTTGGCAGCATTGTGTTTTCCTACTTGCATTTCAAAATGTGTAGAAATTCAACGGCTCTGCAAACATAGAAAAAGTAGTTATAACATTGTTCCGTCCACTCTGTAAACCATTAGAAAAATAGTTAAGAAGAACAAGTAAGAATGGATTTAAGTTTGGTCGTATCGAATCATATACACCAATTCCAATTCAATTGTTTGGAAATTTAGCATTCTAGAGTTTATGGAGCTATCGACTAACATTGCCGAATTTGAAGAAAATCGGTTCAGATTTAGATGTAGCTCCCATATATACGTTACGTCCAATTTGGCTCTTTGGCCCTAAAAAAAGCTATATTTTAAATCCAATTGTTTTAAAATTTAGCATGGCATAATTTCTTAATCCATGGGTAACGATTTTCCTGGCAGTGCTTAACGGTTCTACTTTAACAGCAGTGCTCTAACGTACATGCTGATGACATAGATCGAATGTTCCCTAGCCTAAAAGCTTTTGATGTTTTTCACTTTATTTATAATGTCAATCCACGATTTAATCTGAGCCTTCCTGACTAGCTGTCTGTGTCCTGTGGGCAACTAGAAAGAGATACCTACAGCACTTCCTGAGATTAACTACATATACTCGTATCTGTGGCCACACCCACATGACTCCATTAATTAAAACAAATAGTTGCGTTCACGTTCAGTCTGATATTTTCTCATTGTCGTCAAACTTGCAGATGAACTAATAATGCTGTCTCATTGTACGTATAGTATATTATGGCATGTCACAGAAAACTAACTAATGGAAAATGCTAAGTGTTGTTTCTAACTATAAAAGTTTTGCAAAACTAAATTGTATGCGTCGCATTTGGTTTTTGCTGAAATTCAACAAAATGTTTTACCAAGGGTTGCAAACAACAACAACTATATATGTAGAAGGATTTAAACGTAAGGATGACGATGAATGTAATGGGGGAATGATGGGATCTCCCTCTAGGCTAAAGTAGAACAATTTTGTGCTGCCAACAATCACATTTCTGCGAGACACAACTGCAACAAAATGAAGTACAAATGACCGCTATTGTGGCTCTGGTTAGTATTGTTTTTTCTTGTTCATAAGTGTTGTAAACAGGCTTACGTTTTTGTTTTGTTTTTTTGTTCTTTATTTCAGCACAATTCCTTTAGGTCTTTACTATTTGTGATGTTTTATTTTCAATCTCAATTGTGGGTGACAGTGTTCTACATACGAAATGCTTTCATTTGAATGAAAACTTTTTAGAGTACAGTGTTTTGTGTCGCCATTCTTTTCTGGAAGCGATTTATGAAAGTATGTTGTTAAAGGGGCCTAAGTGTTGCCTATTAAAAAAGCGAAAATACATCTTTTAAATATCAATCCGCCATAAAAATTATAAATAGAAATATTTAAAAAAAAAATCTGAGGGTAATCTGGTAGAATCCTTCTACATTTTGTTCCATTACACTACGCAACAAAAAAAATTTTTTTTTGTGTCCTAGACCTAAAAATTATTTTTTTGTATAGATTGTGGCATACTGCAATATAAAATTAAAACCAAAAATTTTTTAATGGATACATTTTTTTTAAAAAAATTTTAATAAAAATGCTATTATCGTCGAAGGTACCCTCAGTATTTGCACTATAATTTTTGGAGTATATGCCCGATCAGTTCGACTTATGCGTTAAATTGAAGCTATTAATTGTGGGCTACCAATGTTGGAAATATCTCTTTCACTTAGAAACAGTGGTTTAGTAACAGTCATTAAACAAATTGAAAAAAGTAGATTTTTTAAAAAAAAAAATCCTGGGACAAAAAAAAAACATAAACAATAGAAAAAAAATATTATTTTATTTTTTAAAAGTTTGCATCCTAGCGAAGAAAATAATGCCTATTTGAAAAAATCTATGGATAGATGAAGAAGTTATACCCCTTTTGGTAGAGGTAAGAGAATTTCAAAAAATCTTTTTTTTTAATTTCTGTTTAAATAGCGATTTTATTTATTACTTTTATTTATATTATGTACATTTGAAGTTATTTACATGAACACGTTTCATTAGAAGTAATTGTGAGTTCTTTGTTGACGTTTGTAGATTTCGGAATCGGTTTCTCTAATGAGGAACCAAATATAATCTCCCATCATTCTATCATCCCAGTGCCCTTGGTAACGCCGCTCGATGGACTTCAATTCTTGGTGAAACCTCTCGCCATGTTCGTCACTTTCGTCGCCAAGATTCTCGGGGAAAAAGTTTAAATGAGAATGAAAGAAATTAATTTTGAGGGACATATTTACGAGTACACCTGTAGGAATACATAAAGCGAAAAATAAGTTGGAAGAATACACACATATGTGTTATATACATAAATATAAAAAACTATATTTCTAACCAATTTTTTCATATTTTTTTAACAAATCATTAATCATTGTTTCATATTGCGGGCTTTTATTGGATCCAAGGAAATTTGCAACTAGAAGCTTAAACGACCTCCTCCGAAATTGACATCTTTCATCAGTTTCCTTAATTTAGGCCCATCAAAAACTCCTTCTCGATTTTTTGAAAAGAAGGACTTTTAAATAAACTTTCTAAATATGAGAGTGAATTGCCATCTTTCCTTAAGGCTTTTACAAAATTTTTAAAGAGCCCCAGCTTAATATGCAGTGGTGGCAAAATATCGGCTATCCCAGAGGCATAACATACCAACTAATTTTAAATCGCAACAAATTTTCCAGTCATGTTCATATTTTATGTATTTTATCAATTTAGCCATTGTTTCGTTTGATTCCTTAGTGTTGGCAGCATGAGCAATGGGAATCGACGGTTTCTGATTTCCGTTGTGTAAAAGTACTGCTTTCAAACTTTCTTTACTGCTGTCAACTAGTAACCGCCATTCCTTTGAATTGAATGTTTGATTAAGTTCCTCGAACAATCCGGGAATGTCCTTGCAAAAGCATCTGTTATCCACAATTGTATAAAATTGTTTGTAAGGTATATCACGGACTATATAATATGATATGCTAACATCTGGGGCCAAAATATTGTACTGTTTCATCCCAGATGCAAGTAGTTCTGCATTATCTTTGGTCAGTTCCAAATCTCTTTCTCAAATTACCCAAAATACTAGGTGTCCACGGTTCGTTCATATTTTTAACTCGTAAACCAAAATATTGCACATATATTTCTTCTATTATTTTATTAAATGCACGTCGATTTTTTCTAATTTCATATTTTCCGCAGATGTAGCAAAAATTGTCGGGATCATTTACACATTGAAAAGTTCTTTGCCTTTTACTCATACTTCGAAATATAACTTTATAATATTTTTTCAGAAAATCGACTTATCTCATTAAGGCTCTGAATTACACTAATTTATTAATAAGAAATTTCATTCATAAATTCCGGGTTTAAGGTACATAAGTTGCATAGTTTGCTTCGAAACCCAATATTTTCAAGACTGCCGCGTACTACTTTGTATTGCGTACATATAATTTTACTATCTGTACATATATACAACTGGAATGTCCTTGCCCCTAAAAGGCGTGACTGAATGGAAACCTCATAAATAAAAAACCACAAATATTGTTGAATGACCCTCTATCTGAGCAGATCTTATCCAATATTGCTCTCACATTGCATATCATGTTTTATGGAGGGTTACGAACGGCCATAAAACCTCGTCCTCTCTATAAGTTTATAATGTCTGACATCAATCCTCATAAAATAAAATGCAAGTGCAATGTCTCTTATATGTCTCTCTCACATATGGCGAATTCAATATACGCAAAAACATCATTTAACCAGTAAGGAAATGCTAAATTCGGGCGGGGCCGACTATATAATACCCTACTCCACTCTCGTAATATTGAATAACTCTGAAATATAAATTTTGTAATTCATGTATAAATTTTCTTCAAATTCGGCAATGTTAGTCCATGGATCAAGAAACGCTACCATTCTAAATATCAATGGATGTAAACTACAGCACCTATAGGACTAAATGGTCAAATCGGACGAAAGATATGTATGGGAGCTATATCTAAATATTAACCGATTTTCTTCAAATTCGGCAATGTTAGTCCATGGATCAAGAAACTCTACCATTCTAAATTTCAAAATGATTGGATGTAAAGGGTCAAATCGGACGAAAGATATGCATGGGAGCTATATCTAAATATTAACCTATTTTCTTCAAATTCGGCAATGTTGGTTCATGGATCATGGATGTAAAATACAGCTTCTATAGGACTAAAGGGCCAAATCAAACTTATAATACCCTGTACCACAGTGTGGTGTAGGGTATAAAAACGAAAAAATATGAAACAAGATTTTTTTGAATTTCCCTAACATTTACAAAATGGCTCATATCTTTTACATCTATACATAGATTTTTTTCAAATATACGGTGTTTTCTTCTTTGGCATGCTGGGTTTTTAAAAATGTAATAAAATAATTTATTCGATTTTTTTTTATGTTTTTTTTTGTACCAGGAAAATGAGCTTAAAAAAATTTTTTTTTTCTCATATTTTTGACGACTGTTACTAAATCAAAGATATTTGCAGCATATGTAGCCCTCATAATTCCCTTTAATTTGAGATATAACATGGCTGAATCAGGCTTATACTTGAAATTATGGTCCAAATACTGAATGTACTCGTACTTTCCATAAAAGCTGGAATTTAAAAGAACCAATTTAAAAAAAAAATTACCATAAACAATTTTTTTAATATTTTTTTGTGTTTGTGACACCATAGTGTTATCATTAATCATACGCCTGAAAATATGATTGACACACAACAATTCCAAGCCACAGTGCCACTTTGTGGTTTTCGTTGCCCTTTATTAATAGAACGCATTAAATTAATGTTTTAGATTTTTGGAACAACTACCAAAAAAAGAAGAGAAAACATTGCTCATATAAATAGCTGCAAAACATTTTCATTAAGCATTTTTTGTAAATAAGAATAGAGAAAACTTTTGTGTGCAGGAAAAATCTTATGTGACGGCTAAACAGTACTTGGAAACAGTACTTATTAGCCGGAAAAGTTTTCACGTTTAGTCCCTTAGAGAGTATGCGTGACAAAGTGAGTGGTTCTTTCGTGAGTGAAAGCTAAATCAAAGGATGTATGTATTTATTTTGAGGTTTAAGTGCTAAGTGTGTTTTAATTAAAACAATCACTTGCTTTTATATGTAACGCACTCTCAGAAGTCTTTGTTGTAATTGTGGCCAGTTTTAAAGAAATAAACCTTTGTAGAAAGTGCTAAAAGTTTAGAACTTTTAATTTTTGTACGCCACGTTGGAAATTTCATTATTTATACACAAGTTTACATCTTCACATTCAATAAATTTAATTCGCTGAGCAATTCATGGCCAATTTTTATAAGGAGTGTTAAAGAAGAAGTCGGTTCATAAAGAAGTTTAGAGTTGAGAACTTTCTTGAAATTCTACTCATGCAGCTGCCACTTTGACTTCCTCACATTTCTGTGGACGGCAGGTTAAGGCGCTTTTCAGCGAGTTTGAATTCAATATAATGGTAATCTGAGAATGAATGGTCGTCCAGTACATTCCACCCAATAATTTTGTCTGACAGCCGGTCAGTAGCAAGCGTTACGTCGAGTACTTCTTGTCTGCACGGATAAAAATCGCCATTTTTGATATGTTTGAATCGAAAGAAAAAATATTTGGAACCAAAATTTTTAAATATAATATATTTGTGAACAAATAAATCGGAAATATTAGTTCCAAATAAAGAAATATTGGGACAAAAACATAGTTTTGTTCTAAACAAAATTCTCCCAAACATATAATATTTGTGTATGTCAAATATTATATATTTGAAGCGTACGCTAAACATATGTATGTTTCCAGCAGAATATGTTTGGGACAATATACTACAGAAGCGATTATTTTTCAGCGTGTGTCTTTAATTGTAAAGGTCTGTTTATTACCTATATTACAAATACTTAGCTTGGTAGTTAGAATAAAGTCAAGAAGCGAATCACTCCTATTGTTTATATCCGTACTACCCCAGATAGTATGATGAGCGTTCGTGTCTGCGCCAATAATCAGCTCGACCTCGCCAGACGTTGCTTCTTCTACTACTTCCCTGAACAGAGCAGTCGGTACTACAGCTTCATAAGGCAAGTAACTGGATACCACCCAATACGAGTATATGCGATTACCGATCTCCTGACTAGCAGATGTTTGGTCTTTACCACTTAAATTAGCCAGGAGAAAGATACTTAGATCTTTCTTGGAGTGCCTTCACAGTTGGCCAAAACAGTTTAACGTTGCCTTTGGAGTACACTGTGAAGAACTTAATTTGGATATAGCTCACAGACTACCAGATACCTGCCGGAATAATGGCAATATGGGAAGTCGCCAAGTGGCTGAGTCGCAACATAGTAACCAACACTGGCGTTGTCATTTACTCGGACAGCCAGGCTGCCATCAATTCTCTGGAAGCAACATCCCTAAATTCACAAACGGCCCTCGACTGTAGCAGATCTCTTAACGAAATGGCTGAGCAGTTTAATATACACCCTATATGGGTGCCTTTGCAGTTCCCTGGGCCGATGAAAGGGACGACATTACAAATTCTCGAAAAATTTGCATATATGTATTGGTGCGCCACTATCCACGTGCAAGCTTTGGCTTAGGCAAGAGGCAATCAGGCAGTCCAACGAAAGATGGACAGAAATCGGCACCTGCAGGGTAGCTAGACAAATCTGGCCAAGGAATGACCTGAAAACATCAAAATATCTCCTCCCACGAGAGAGGCAAATATTGTTTACGTTAGTATCAATTCTGACTGGACACTGCTTGATCGGCGAACACGCCAAAAGATTGGGTATTGACTCCAATGACTTCTGCAGAAGCTGTGGAGATGAGAAAGAAGTGCACAGCATTGAGCACTTGCTATGCGACTGCCCCGCTCTGAGTAAACGACGACTGGACATACTGGGGTCGGCCTTTCTAGGCAGCCTAACAGATGTTTCCAGTACCGATATTCGTACTATCGATAAATTTGTATATCAAACAGGTTTGTTTCGATGAGGGGCATTTCAGCCCGTGGTAACACTAGGGACCTAAACTGGTCTATGTGAGCTTGTAAAAAAAATACGGCTGCCATCCTAACCTAACTGAAGTTCGAAGTCTCAGTAAAACTGGACGGAGTTGCAACTACACGGGACAAAATCGAATTTTCTGATATGTTTGAATCGAAGTAATATATATTTGTAACACACATTTTTTAATATTATTTATTTCTGAGCAAAAACATTTTATTTGAAAATCAATACAATTTATTTGGAACGCATATATTAATATATTACAACAAAATATATTTGCAAATTAAGTTTTTCAAATAAAATATGTTTTTATATGCAAATAAAATTATCGTTTAGGAATTTATCCAAATATATTTAGTTTAAAAAAGATTTTCAAAATGTTGCAGAGTTTTCGAAATTCATTTTTAATTTGTCATTGATTTTGAGTTATAGCATACAATTCAAAATGACATAAGGAGCAATATCATTTGTTTTAAAGCACTCTATTTATTCCAAGACATCATAATGCCAGATTATACGATTTCAATTGCAATGGATTTTTAAGAACATTTAAAATTTCCGTAATAGTTGTTATGTATAGTTAACGTGGAATTACAGAATAACATAAAACTTAACTTAAAAATAAGGTATTGTTATATTTTCGGAATACTTAATACTTCAGGTTGCTCATCGTCCCAAATGCGGCAATTTTGCTTGTTTAGATACCCATTGAAGGTCGGGCGGCTTCAGTTCTTGCACAAGCTTCATTTTGTATGCTTTCAATTTAAGATCTCGACGTAAAATGCGCCAAGTCGTTTCATACGTCAGTCCGAATTTCTGCGAACGGCGCCGAATCGACTCTCCACGGTCTTCGTGTACACTCTCAGCTTCGGCCGCTACATTTCCTTCACTGCGTGCTGGACGTGGGTCTATTCGGCCGAATATTATCCAAAAATGAATGCTGGGTCTCAAGATGGGTGATGTTGTTGCGAATAGTACGCTCAGTAGGCCGATTATGTTGACCATAAGTTGAGCGAAGTGCACGAAACACATTCCTCACAGAACGTGAATTTTCGTAATAAAATTGAACGATTTGTAAACGTTGTTCAGGCGTAAGAAATGCCAAACAATACTTAACAAAAATAACACGAATCACACGTGATCTGTCAAAAAAAGGCTATTGAAAAAAGTATCTCTACTTGGATCACCCGTTATAAGTAAAAAATAAATGCTTTCCCTTAATGTTGTTTAAATACAAACAGTTTGCTATGCAAGGTGTTTTTTAAATATAGAGGAATTTTTTTTGTCGAAAAAAATTTTTTTTTTAGTTTTACAAAATTTATTATTAAAATGGTTCATTTATCAACGTATGACATTCTTTTAATAAATAAAGAAGATGAAAACAAAACAAAACAAAACACCACATTTCCCAGCTAAATATTAAAAAAATTCTAAAGTTAAACTTTGACCTTGAATTCCTCAATAACTGCTGACCAGATTTTACAGAATTTTGGCCAGTAAAAAACGCAGCTGAACCACTGTGCGTCGGTCTTCCCAACCGGTGCTCCCTGGGGTCCATAGCGGGTTTCCAGGGGAGCCGTGAGTACATATAATAAACACATTAACATTTTTTGTGAATCTTATATTTAAAATATTTTAATTGGTAATTTTAATGTTAATTTCGACTTTCGAAAATTACTAAAAATTACTTGTGAATGTCTTACGAAAAAGTAATTATTTAATCGCTTCTAAATTTTAAGTTTTTATTTTTTTAAATATTCTTCAATCTGTTGTAAACTATTTTTTTTATTTAAAATTTTTCGTTATATCCATTTCAAAATAGCTTTATCGTCTTTATTTTCCCTGCTGCTGTGTTATTTAATTTGTTTACTTGTCTCACATTTTGCTGGGCTAAGTCCTGCTAAAAATTCGACGAGATATGATTTTACTGAAAATTTCATAAAAATTGCATCCAATTGCTCTTTTATATTTATGTCCTTCAAAATTTACTGTATTTTTCAAAAATTAAAATTTTCCTGCAAATGCCAAAATTGGTATTTATAAAAAATTAATCAAAATTTTATTTTTTAGAAAATTTCTTTGAACATTTAAAATATTCAATTTATTTGAAAATTACATTTTCTCCGCAATTTCTTCAAAATTTAATTTTTTTTAAATCTTGTCGAAAATATATTTTTTTATTGAATATTTCGCTTTTTCTGGAAAATTATATCAAAATGGAAATTTCGTTGAAATTGCACATTGTACTTTCAAAAAATTGTGTAGAGAAATTTAATTTAAACAAAGTTTTCTATAGAAACACAGTTCAAAGATTTTTCTAGAAAAATGCAAATTCAACAAAATTTTACAAAAAAAAAGTAAATTTCGGGGAAATTTTTCACAAAAAAATGTAATTTCAACGAAATTTTATAGAAAAATTGGATTTCAACAAATTTTTAAAGGAATTTTCTAAAAAGAATAAATTTGAAGAATTTTTGTTGAAAAATTTAATTATGATGAAATTTTATATACGAGTAAAAAGCAAACTTCACTTAATTTTATGTCAAAATGAAAATTTATTGAAATTGCGTAAATCTAGAAAATTTCTTCGAAATTAAATTGTTCTAGAAAATTTCATTGAAATTGTATTTTTACTTAAAATTTCTTCAAAATGAAAATTTTACAGAAAATTTCCTTAATCCGCCCTTAATAAACCCACGAAATTTAATCCAGACAATGTCCACTAATCCTCTCATGGACTTTTGCAATTTCCACAAAAATTTCTAGCAACAATGTACTTTAAAAAAAGCTCATTTGGTATGGCAATGGATCCAATTCCATGCCAACATCATTAAATTCTGGTTCAGTGTATACCTCACATTAGTTTCGATTTATAATGAGACAACTTATTTAAAATTGTATAAATATACTTATACATACATTTGCATACATATAAAGACTTCTTCTGGGGTTTAAAGGCTGATGTTAGGATTACATTGAAATGCCAAATAAAGATAATTAAGTGTTTGAGAAGAAGAAGAATAGTAATTACTATACATTTTGTGGTTTTTCGAGAAGGTATTATATTTACACACCCCCCCCCCCCCCCTCTGGACGAATTGAGATAAGAAAGATTCACACTGAGTGTATTCATTACAACCGGATCTAAAGGATTTAATTAATGTTTTGGGATGACAGTTGCACGCACAATATATTAATTCAGTATTTAAAAAATTAAATATAAATTTAAAGAAAAGTTGTCTTTCATTAATTATAACAGGTGACGCAAAAGTAACCTTTCGATGTTATGTTAGACGCGATTGGCGGTCAGCAGCTAACAGCTGATGCACCGTCTGGACTTTGTACGGAAACATCTTCAAATCTTGTACCAAAATTCGCTGTAGAGACCGTCGACTGATACCCATTTGCGTGGCACGTCGTCTGGTCGATGTCGACGGCGCTTCCATGACATCCTCGGCTACAGCAGCAATATTCTCTGCAGAACGGCTACGAGGTCTGCCACGCCTGGCAGCATCTCGTGTTGTGCCAGTCTCTTCGAGGTGAGCGGCTAAATGTCGCAGTGTTTCACCAGTTAGCGTTGGACGGCCAGGAAATCTGTGCCAAGGTCACCGACCGATTATTGGTCAAATAAATAGTCAGCAATATTCCGCGTTCTGGAGCAGTGTAGCGTGACATTGTTTATTAACGTGTATTTCGCATGTGTTTACTACACAAATGTCAAAACAGAACTGACATTAGGGGCCAATCGCAAAATGTATAGCATTTTCTGATAGGAGGATTACTTTTGCGCCACCTGTTATTTATATCCCCTTCCATTAAACCAGCTTTTAGGTATGAAAAAAGTATACTAAAAAATATTTATTAAAGACAAAACTAAGTTTTATAATGACAGCGAAAAAAAATTAAATTAATTATCATTCTTTTTATGTCATTTTATGTCATTATGCCACCTACCCATTCATTCGCACTTGACCAACGTTTTGTATTCAGATGAGTTTGAAAAGAGTGCATAAAAGTGTATTATGTCACACTTTTTGAATTAAACTTAATTTCGAGTGAGAGGCACGAGACAAGAGAGTATTTTGTATTCTGATCCCTGTCGTGTTTAGTAGTCCTTTCGCGTAAACAACCTCATGCTTTGCCCTTCCCCATACCTTATTCTTAAGTCCTTTTATGTGACGAACACAGTGTGAAAGCACAAAGTGAAAAGAAAAGCAGTTCATTGTTTTTGCGTTCATTTCCTTCGCTGCTGCGAACTTTGTCAATCACGTCATATTTCTTTATTAGAATTTCATAATTAATTATAAAATCTGTGACACTGGCACCTCTCCCTCCCATCCGACCGCCCGTCATTATTAATAAGAGAGATGGTATAAAAATGTGTTTAAAAATTGACGTTTATGAGAAATCGTATTAAATTTAGGTAATAAAAAAGTGAAATACGGGGAAAAGATTAAAGTGGAGAGAGTACGAAAAGCTAAGATGAGTAAGCCGACTGACGGATAACTTTACGTTTAGAGAACAGGCAATTTCAGTCTGCGTCACGCTCTGTCTAAAAGACGGCTGTTAACCTAGGTTCACATTTATATGTTGAGTTAGCAAACTTGTCTAGTCTTAGCATCAACCACTACACCATTTTCAATTGTAATTCGAAAAAAGTCAATTGAAATTCGAAGATTCCATTTGAAATTCGAAAAATATCAATTGAAATTAAAATATTCCATTTGAAATTCGAAAAAGGTCAATTGAAATTCGAATATTCCATTTGAAATTCGAAAAATGTCAATAGAAATTCGAAAAACATCACTTGATATTCGAAGAACATCGATTGAAATTCGAAACACATCATTTGAAATTCGTAAAATTGCTATTGAAATTCGGAATACGCCAATTGAAATTCGAATTTTTCCATTTGAAATTCGTAATACACCAATTGAAATTCGGAAAACATCAATTGAAATTCGAAAAATGTAAACAAAATCAATGCTGTATATTAGATGGGGTAGCATTTAAGTGATACAATTTGTCTGTGTTAAACCTTTAATATTAAAATATTTAAATATGTTTTGTTTCAACTAATTTTGAATAAATATTCATAAAAGATAAGATCATCACATTATTTGTTAAGATTTAGTCAGCAAATGTGTTTAAATAAATTCTACCCAATCTAATGTGCAGATTTGTTTACATTTTCGAATTTTAATTGATGCTATTCGAATTTCAATTGATGTGTATCGAATTTCAATTGATGTATTTCGAATTTCAGTTGATGTGTTTCGAAATTCAATTGATGAGTTTCGAATTTCAATTGATTTTTTTCGAATTTCAAATGGAATCTTCGAATTTCTATTGACCTTTTTTGAATTTCAAATGGAATCTTCGAATTGCAATTGATCTTACTCGAAATTGAATTGATTTTTTTCGAATTACAGTTGAAAATGGTGTAGACTACTGTTTAAAACAATTGGATTTTTTCCAACGGGAGTGACTAAGAAAATCAATTTTTTTCCTGCTGAGAAGTCTGTTGTATGTTGTACTGTGAGCCTCATCTTTTCAGTTGTACATATTAGTCAGTTTCCTTTTTTATAAAAAAAAGTTTCCTTTTTTGTAAAAAAAGTTTCCTTATTTGTAAAAAAAAGTTACCTTTTTTGTAAAAAGAGTAGGGAAGTTTTAAATTGGGCCGTCTTTATACCTTTAAGAATTATCCTGTTCAACAAAAAATGCTGAGAGTAATTTGAAAAATGAAAAACAAATAAGCCATTGCTAATTTCCCCATCAGTATTGGGTTTAATATATTTTCATCCCTACTCCATATATAGCCGTAATAAATAATATAAAAAACAAGTAAGAAAGTTCAGTCGGGTAAACCGACTAATGTATCCCCTCACCTTGAGTCTCAAAAAAATATTAGTAAATTTATTTATTTTTTGTTTTATTTAAATTATTATTAATTTCAATTGGATTTAATAACTTTAAAGTATGTACTGGTATTAAAGTTCAAAGCTTTTACTTATGGTAAAAAATGGTCCATTTGTGTGAGTGGTACCAAAAGGGACGTCCCAATAACGGTCACTTTTTTTGGACTCTAGGTACTGTAAAATCATTACACTGTACAAAATGTCAAGTATTTATATGCACTGGTATTAAAGTTAAAAGCTGTTAACTTTTGGTACAAAAAAGTCAATTTGTATGGGAGGTACCAAAAGGGGAGGGCCAATAAAGCCCATTTTTCTCTGGACTCTTGGTACTATAAAAGCATTACACTGTACAAAATTTCAAGTATTAATATGCACTGGTAATAATGTTATAAGCTATTAACTTTTGTTTGAAAATTGTCCATTTGTGTGGGAGGTACCAAAAGGGGCGGGGCAACTTCGCCTATTTTTCTCGAGGTAATAGTGACTAATAGACTAATACTTTGTGTACAATTTCAGAGGATTCAAATAAGTAGTATATATGTTATTAAATGATCAATATTTCACTAAATGTTAACCCTTTGTGGGGGAGGTACTAGAAGGAGTCGACCAATATGGCCCATCTTCGAACTTAGCCGGAGATAGAAGAAAATATTACCACACACCAAATTTCAAGTCAATCGGTTACTCCTTTCGAGAGTTATCGTGCGCACCAGCCAGCAGACAGACAGACAGACGGACGGACATTGCTCATTCGACTTAAAATTATCCAAAACGGATATCCGCCGAACATACTTAGGGTCTTAGGTCACTCCCCCGATGTGTTATACTTTTGGTTCGTAGCAAATGATATATACCCTCCTCTCTAAGGTGAGGGGTTAACAAGTAAAAAAGTTTCAGTCGGGTAGACCGACTAAGGTATACCCTTACTTTGAGAGTAGGGTAATTTTGAATATTACACGAATTGTTCTGTCAATTTGTGTGAGAAGTAGCAGAATGGGTTTTACATTTACACCTATTTTTCTCTAAACACTAGATTCTTTAAATATTTACTTTGAACTGAATTAACGTTATGGTCTATTAAATTTTGGAATTATTTGATCATTTTGTGTGGGATGTACAAAAAGTGGCGTGGTGATAGCGCCCATTTTTCACAGGACCATAGGCACAATAACAGCATTACACTGTACAACTGATATTAAAGTTATAAGATGTTTACTTATGGTGCAAAACGGTTAACTTTTGGTACGAAATGGTCCATTTGTGTAGGAGGTACCAAAAGGGGCGTGCCAGTAACATCCACTTTACTGTCGGCTCTAGGTACTATCAAATCATTACTCTGTACAAAATTTCAAGAATTAATATGCACTGATATTAAAGATATAATCAGTTAACTTTTGGTGCAAAGTGGAACATTCGTGTGGGAGGTACCAAAAAGTACCGTGTTAGCGATTTACAAACTTATACTATGTGTGAAATTTCAGAAGATTCGAGTAATTATTACAGAAGGTATTAAAGAATCAATATTTCACTAAAAGATAACCCTTTGTTGGGGAGTTACTAGAAGGAGTGTACGAATATGGCCCATCTTCGAACTTAGCCGGAGATAGAGAAAAATATTACCGTATACCAAATTTGAAGTAAATTGGTTACTCCTTTCGAGAGTTATCATGCGCAGTACAATCGAAGTTAAGTACAATCTATACAATTAAGTTTCAAATAAAACGTCATTCAAAAGACCTCCACGACTTCTTCAGCAGGAACGAATTCGATAAACCCAATTTTCGAGCACTTTTCCCACTAAATCAAGTCGCATGTCATGAATGGCACGTTCAGTATTGACTTGTATAGCTTGAAGAGAGTCTGGTTTGTTTCGAAATTCCACTGACATCAAATAACCCCACAAGAAATAGTCTAATGGTGTTAAGTCACAATTTCTTGAAATACTCGAATCTCCAAACTTTTCTTGCAACAATTAAATTGTTTCATTTGCTGTGTGGCGCGTAGCCGCAATCGGTCACTGACAAAAAGATAGCTCTTAACGAAAGCTAAAATATTGCTCATGGGTCTCAAGGTCGTTGGTCGACCAGGTGTTTTTTTTTTGGATTTTAAAAAAAATGTACATAGCATCATTTTCAAATGTGAACGGAAAGTTTATTTTTGCTCTAGCTCCTTAACTGTACGTCGGATCGGGAATCGGTCAATGGCAAAAAGATAGCTCTTAACGAGAGCTAAAATATTTCTCATGTGTGTTAAGGTCGTACGTCGACTGGAAAGTTTTTTTTTTATTAACAAAAAAATTGACTTAGCGCACCAAAAGTTGCAATTGGAGAACGATTATTTTGATAATAAAACTGAATAATTTGTAAACGTTGTTCTTGCGTATATCCCGCCATGATGAAATTGTAAACACTACTGAATACAATGAAAAACAAATGACAGATCATGAGATATTACAAATGGCCGAAACGTCACTTCAAAATCATATCATCCCTATTGGAAAACCCGTTATATTAATAAATATCTTCCATATACATTTTATAGATTTTTAAATAAAATTTATTTGCTCAAAAATATATAATATTTAAAAATTTGTGTTCGAAATATTTTTTCTTTCTATACAAAAAATATCAAAAGAAGTTCATTTTGTCCCGTGTATTATTCACTGTAAAGTTTGTTTTTGTTTCCGCTCTATTCCTGTCCTGTGGTTACGTTATACATATTTATCCTTAGTTATGTGATGGTTAGCTGAAAACTGCAATTTCATATTTATTTCATATTTACTTGTACTAAAGGCTTTTCCAACAAGAGGTGTTATTTTGATATTCAAAGAAAAATGCAATTGTTTGAGATAAATGATCGGATGTTTATTTCATAATAAAGAGGAAGGTATGCCGTTTGGCCACAAAGGAAGAAGTCGCAAGGTGTTAAATCACAAGATCACTTTTCCCGTAACAGAGCAATGGTTTTGATGCTTGTGTGGCACGTAGCGCCGTCTTGTTGACATTAAACGTTGTTCAGATCAATACCATCCAACCCCGACCATAAAAAATCATCTCTCGATAGCGCAATCCATTCACCGTAACTGTTGATCCAACCTCATTTTCGAAAAAGTAAGGTCCAATGACCCCGCCGGACCATAAACCGCACCAAACAGTCACACGTTGAGGATGGAGAGGCTTCTCAACAATAACTCTTAGGTTTTCCGAGCCCCAGATGCGACAATTTTGCTTGTTGACGTAGCCACCGAGGTGGAAATGGGCCTCATCAGTCAAGATGATTTTGTATCGGTGGTATCGTTTTGTTGTTTGATCGTTTTGTATCGTTCGATGATCGAGTATCGTTCCATTTTTATACCCTACACCACACTGTGGTACAGGGTATTATAAGTTTGTTTCACGGCAGATGTTTGTAACACCTTAAAATAACACAGCTAGACCCACCTTAAAGTATACCGATCGACTCAGAATCACTAGCTGAGTCGATGTCTGTCCGTCCGTCCGTCCGTCCGTCTGTCCATGTAAAGTTGTTCGTCGACTACAGGTCGCAATTTCACTCCGATCGTTCTGAAATTTTGCAGTTTAGAGTATTTCGCGGCTGTTAAGATCGCTATTGAATTTGGTTGAAATCGGTTCAGATTTATATATAGCTCCCATATATATCTTTCGTCCGATTTGGCCCTTTAGTCCTATAGAAGCTGTATTTTACATCCAATCGTTTTGAAATTTAGAATGGTAGAGTTTCTTGATCCATGAACCAACTTTGCCGAATTTGAAGAAAATCGGTTAAGATTTAGCTATAGCTCCCATATATATGTTTCGTCCGATTTGGCCCTTTAGTCCTATAGAAGCTGTATTTTACATCCAATCATTTTGAAATTTAGAATGGTAGAGTTTCTTGATCCATGAACCAACATTGCCGAATTTGAAGAAAATCGGTTAAGATTTAGCTATAGCTCCCATATATATGTTTCGTCCGATTTGACCATTTAGTTCTATAGAAGCTGTATTTTACATCCAATCGTTTTGAAATTTAGAATGGTAGAGTTTATTGATCCATGAACCAACACTACCGAATTTGAAGAAAATCGGTTAAGATTTAGCTATAGCTCCCATATATATGTTTCATCCTATTTGGCTCTTTAGATCCAATCGTTTTTATACCCTACACCACACTGTGGTACAGGGTATTATTTAAGTATAAAATGTCCCAAAAGTAAATTTATGTAAACAATTTATACATGAATTACAAAATTTATATATCAGAGTTATTCAATATTACGAGAGTGGTGTAGGGTATTATATAGTCGGCACCGCCCGACTTTAGCCTTTCCTTACTGGTTAGTAATGGCATAGTTCCTACTTGTCAAATGTAAAAGAATAAAAGCTTCAAAAGTTACAGCTACCGAAATACCGGGTGATTCAAAATAACACTTCTTGTTGGAAAACCCTGTATTTACATATAACGCCAAGAGTTTCCGTTTTGGAAATATGCTTCCTTAATTAGTCCATTAGAGTGCCTTTAAAAGCAAACAATTGAGAAACATCCTCAAACACATCCACCATGCATGCCCTCTATTCACTCCTACACATTCCCAGCAAAAAATAAAAGAAGTACTTCCAAAAGAATAACATTATAAGTACTTCCAATTCATAAGTATGAACATTTTTTCGGCATTTAATGAAGTTCTTCTAAATAACTAACCAAAATGTAATTTCGGAATATAAATTATTAACCCAAGAATGCATAATTTTAAAACGATTGGATTTAAAATGAATCTTGTGAAGTGATAAAAGTCCAGATCGGAAGGAACATATGTATGAGGGCTATGATATATATGTAAAATACTGCGTCTATAGTGCTAAAGGGAAGAAATATATATTTATATGGCGGCTATATCAGAGTTAGTGAATGGTTCTGGAAGCTAGTCGACTTTTTCATCAATTAAATTTCGTTTCAGTCGACTAGGTCGATAAATCGGACCTACAAGTCGACTTTTTCATAGCCGATTAAAATAACATAAAGTTATTTCAAAGTTTGCTGATTTTCTTCGAAATATGTTAAATTTTGGAATTGTAGTACATTGGAGGATTGCGATAAAAACTGAATTTATGAACAACACTTTATACTTTCCAAAAATGTTAATATAGCGTCACCAGAAATGCCCAAGAGCGTAACCCTCAAAAAAAAAATCGTTTTTCGTCAAAAAATCACGATTTTATTCAAGAAAAAAAGACGTAACATCAAGTGCTCGTTTTTGATAAAGAACAAAAGGCGTAACTCACATTGTACTGTATTCATCTATTTAACCTTTGTAGTTGTTCTCTTGTTGCTGTTTTGATTTTTATAAATCGTGTTTGACACCTATTTTAGATGCAAAATTCTATATGGGTATTTAAATTTGGCCTTTATCTGAAGGGTATCCATTTTTTTTAATCAAATTTCGCAGTGTTCGTGTTTCTATAAACTAATCTCTGCCAAATTTAATAATGATCTGATGTAAAACATGAAATCACATTTTTCCAACCAACAAAATATAGTACATTTGGCTAAAATATGACTTCTATGGAGCTTAGATGCTAAATCGGAAGGTACACATCCATGCGAGTATGTGGGGCTATATGTAAATTTGAACCGATATTGTTCACACAGATATTAACTGTTAAAATAAGACACTCTTTACCAAATTTCATGAACATCGAAAGGAAATTATATCTTCTATGGAGGGTATAAGCTAAATCGAAGGTACATTCATATATATTACGATATCTGGTTCTAAACTGATATTCAAATAGTTAAGAGATTTTTGATCGTTCGCCGTAGACGAAAGAAATACGGATTGTCTTTCAATTTCAATACGAATTGTCTTGTCCCAAAATAAATATATGTACAAAATTTCTTTGAGATCGGACTATATTTGTGACTTGCACATAGATTACAAGAACGCATGCACAAACTAACATAGCTAAATCGGTTCAGAAAGTGATTCTAAGTCGATCGGTGGAATAAACGATGGTTCTATATATCTCTTCTCATTTTTGGTGTTAGAAACAAATGCATAAAATCATAATAAATTGTACAACAGTGTGGTGTAGGTTATAATTAAATAATTTTAAAAGAAATTGTGGTAATTAAATATACCATACCATAAATACTGTACCACACTGTGGTACTTTACTACTCTCTGAACCGGGGCTACGGAAAACTTTTTTTTTGTGAGAATGTTAATTACACTATGGGGTCACACTTTTCAAGAGCCATCTACATCATACAGATTACAGACATCTTCAAATGTCCTAAACAAACACACATATGTATATCGTTAATCTCTTTGGCCAATAGTATATTATTTATACGTTCCCTTCCCTATGTCAACATTTGTATTCCTTTAAAATATGAAATCTCTGGACCCAAAGATGTTAATAAGAACGACATACATTCATCAAATAAATACAACACCAAAAAAGCAAATCTTACAGTGCTTTAAAAGAGTTGTGCAAAAGTGGTGACAAAGAAGTACTTCCCCGGCGCGACAACCCCTTGTTAAATTCATTGGTGAAAATCCAAATTAGAACAACTTCCGGATCATAAGTTGGGGATTTTTATTGCTTCTTTGGGTGCTCTTTTTTTGCTGGGTTGTATTGCGTACAAAAAAATAGGAAACTTTTAAAGTTATGCTGTTCAAAATAATTTCAAAGAAAAGTTTTACTTTTCCGTTTTGCTGCTTTAACGTTGAAATTAAGAACAATTTATGCATACTTTCACTTATGACAGGATTATGCAAAAATCAGTAAGGAAAGTCTAAAGTCGGGCGGGGCCGACTATATAATACCCTACACCACTCTCGTAATATTGAATAACTCTGAAATATAAATTTTGTAATTATACCCTACACCACACTGTGGTACAGGGTATTATAAGTTTGTTTCACGGCAGATGTTTGTAACACCTGAAAATAACAAAGCTAGACCCACCTTAAAGTATACCGATCGACTCAGAATCACTAGCTGAGTCGATTTAACGATGTCCGTCCGTCCGTCCGTCTGTCCATGTAAAGTTGTTCGTCGACTACAGGTCGCAATTTCACTCCGATCGTTCTGAAATTTTGCAGTTTAGAGTATTTCGCGGCTGTTAAGATCGCTATTGAATTTGAAGAAAATCGGTTCAGACTTATATATAGCTCCCATATATATCTTTCGTCCGATTTGGCCCTTTAGTCCTATAGAAGCTGTATTTTACATCCAATCGTTTTGAAATTTAGAATGGTAGAGTTTCTTGATCCATGAACCAACATTGCCGAATTTGAAGAAAATCGGTTAAGATTTAGCTATAGCTCCCATATATATGTTTCGTCCGATTTTGCTCTTTAGTCCTGTAGAAGCTGTATTTTACATCCAATCATTTTGAAATTTAGAATGGTAGAGTTTCTTGATCCATGAACCAACACTACCGAATTTGAAGAAAATCGTTTAAGATTTAGCTATAGCTCCCATATATATGTTTCGTCCGATTTGACCATTTAGTCCTATAAAAGCTGTATTTTACATGCAATCGTTTTGAAATTTAGAATGGTACAGTTTCTTGATCCATGAACCAACATTGCCGAATTTGAAGAAAATCGGTTAAGATTTAGCTATAGCACCCATATATATGTTTCGTCCGATTTTGCTCTTTAGTCCTGAAGAAGCTGTATTTTACATCCAATCATTTTGAAATTTAGAATGGTAGAGTTTCTCGATCCATGAACCAACACTACCGAATTTGAAGAAAATCGGTTAAGATTTAACTATAGCTCCCATATATATGTTTCGTCCGATTTGGCCCTTTAGTTCTATTGAAGCTGTATTTTACATCCAATCGTTTTGAAATTTAGAATGGTAGAGTTTATTGATCCATGAAGCAACACTACCGAATTTGAAGAAAATCGGTTAAGATTTAGCTATAGCTCCCATATACATGTTTCGTCCGATTTGGCCCTTTAGTCCTGTAGAAGCTGTATTTTACATCCAACCATTTGTAAATTTAGAATGGTAGAGTTTCTTGATCCATGAACCAACACTGCCGAATTTGAAGGAAATCGGTTAAGATTTAGCTATAGCTTCCATATATATGTTTCGTCCGATTTGGCCCTTTAGTTCTATAGAAGCTATATTTTACATCCAATCGTTTTGAAATTTAGAATGGTAGAGTTTCTTGATCCATGAACCAATTTGAAGAAATCGGTAAAGATTTAGCTATAGCTCTTATATATATGTTTCATCCGATTTGGCTCTTTAAATCCAATCGTTTTTATACCCTACACCACACTGTGGTACAGGGTATTATTTAAGTATAAAATGTCCCAAAAGTAAATTTATGTAAACAATTTATACATGAATTACAAAATTTATATATCAGAGTTATTCAATATTACGATAGTGGTGTAGGGTATTATATAGTCGGCACCGCCCGACTTTAGCCTTTCCTTACTGGTTCATGTATAAATTGTTTACATAAATTTACTTTTGGAACATTTTATACTTAAATAATACCCTGTACCACAGTGTGGTGTAGGGTATAAAAACAATTGGATGTAAATTACAGCTTCTATAGGACTAAAGGGCCAAATCGGACGAAAGATATATATGGGAGCTATATCTAAATCTGAACCGATTTCAACCAAATTCAATAGGGATCTTTACAGCTGCGAAATACTCCAAACTGCAAAATGTCAGAACGATCGGAGTGAAATTGCGACCTGTAGTCGACGAACAACTTTACATGGACAGACGGACGGACAGACATGGTTAAATCGACTCAGCTAGTGATTCTGAGTCGATCGGTATACTTTGAGGTGGGTCTAGCTGTGTTATTTTCAGGTGTTACAAACATCTGCCGTGAAACAAACTTATAATACCCTGTACCATAGTGTGGTGTAGGGTATAAAAAAGACTCATTGGTCAAATTAAACTACTCTCACAGAAAATAATTTAAGCCGTGAGAAGTATGCATTTAATGTTTTATATGTGCCTTATCCTTTATTTATTTTCTGTTTAGGGTACTGCAAAATAGTTATACCTCTTTCTTTCAAAATTACATGATTGCAAAATGTCGTAGGTTTGATTACTTTCATACGATAAAATTCGAATCCCGGTTTCATTTCTTGTTTATGTTTCAATAGTTACCCTGACATCATGGTACAATATTTATCTCTGTCCCCACTGTACCTATGAATGTCGAAAAACCTTTCCCCTAGTTTATGATGTTCCATGTTTTCCCACAGTGACTATAAAGGTACGAATTGAAAAAGCTAAAGAGAATCGATCTATTGTTAAACCCTTTTGCTCCAATGTGTCATAATTAACCAATTTGTAACACTGTATAATATTTAACCTTTTTTGCCCCACAGTGCCACTGAAAGATTTTTTCTAAAATCATAGTTTATATTCCAAGATAAAATTTCGAATCCTTATGCCGTATTTAACCATTTTTGTCACCAATATGTGCCAAGTTTACATTTTACCATACCGTACTTTATTTAACTTATTTTTTTACATAGAGGTACCTATTTCAAAAAAATCTCTTAGCTTTGGTTTATGCTGTAAGAGCTACCTTTGCACTTTAAACCACATTTAACCCTATATGCACCACTATACTATTTTGATACTTTTAATTCCACTGTGCTTCTAACGTACGATATTTTATACATATCTGCGACTATTTTCTCCCTTTTTCCCAATCTACCACATATAACTATTTTTCCACACTTTACCGTATTTAACACTTTTTTGCCCCACTGTACCATATATAACTTATTTTGCTTCACCGTACCATATTTGACCTTGTTTGCTCCACTAAACCATACTTAACACCTGTTCGCCCTATCCACTAAACCATACTTAACACCCTTTTTGCCGCACTGCTTAACTATTTGTGCCCCCACTGTTTGCTCCACTGCACATTATTTAACACATTTATGCCCCACTGTACTATATAGTTAACCATTTTTGTCACACTGTACCATATTTAACCCTTTTTGCCCCGTTGTATAAAAGTTATTACATTTTTGCCCCACTGTACCATAGTTAACCCTTTTTGCACCACTGTGCCCTTTTAACCCTTTGTCTCACTGTACCATATTTAAAAATGTTTTCCCCACTGTACCATATTTAACACTTTGTCTCACTGTACCATATTTAAAATTTGTCCCCACTCTACCATACCCCACCACATTTTATCCACTGTACCATTTTTGTCCACTATACATAATTTCATATTTTTGACCCACTGTGCTCCTAAAAGCATTAAACTCTTCATATCTCAAGTTTAACTTCCAATTTTGCCAGATTGATTAATTTTTGCCCCGATGCACCATAGTGTCGACAGTAGTCGGCATTAGTTTTATGTTAGGGTGGCAGCCATGTTTGCGTTATAGACCAATGTAGATCCCTAGTAATACCATGAGCACAGATGCCCCTCATCGAAACCAACCTGTTTGATAAACAAAGTTATCAATCGTCACTATCATGTGAATTGACACCGTTGAACTTCTTTCTTTGGGGATATTAAAAGAAAAAGTGTACGTCAATAATCGAAGAACATTTCAAGAGCTAAATGATAAGCTAATTCGGCACTTTAACGACATTGAACCTCAATTATGTTTCAGAGTTATCGAAAATATGGTCCATCGGATAGAGGTATGCCACCGAAGCCGGGGCGAACATTTGGCCGATATTTTGTTTCGCACATAATTGCCAAAGATCCTTATTATTATAATAAAATTTAAAAAAAAAATACTATGAAAACTTATTGTTTTATTTACAATTAACATCGTGTGTTTTGAGACCCTAACTATGTTCGGCGGAAATCCGTTTTGGGTCATTTTAAGTGATTTGAGCAATGTCCGTCCGCCTGTCTGCTGGCTGGTGCGCACGATAACTCTCGAAAGGAGTAACCGATTGACTTCAAATTATGTATTCGGTAATATTTTTCTCTATCTCCGGCTATGTTCTATCTCCCCCACAAAGGGTTAACTTTTAGTGAAATATTGATTTTTTTAATACCTTCTATACTACTTACTCGAACTTCTGAAATTTCACACATAGCATTAGTTTGCTAGTCGCTAACACGTCAAGAAAAATGGGCGAAGTGGCCACTCCCTTTTTGGTACCTCCCACACAAATGGACCATTTTGTAGCAAAAGTAAACAGCTTTTAACTTTAATACCAGTACATACTTTAAAGTTATTAAGAGCAATTTTAATTGATAATAATTTAATTGAAACAAAAAATAAATAAATTTACGAATATTTTTTGGGACTCAAGGTGAGGGGATTCATAAGTCGGTTTAGCCGACTGAAACTTTCTTACTTGTTATATAAGCAATTTATGCCACATGGAATTCTAAATCAAACAACATTTGTACTCTGTTTGTTATGTGATGCATTGTTCTCTATCGAAATTGT
The DNA here is from genome assembly GCA_963930755.1 of Eudasyphora cyanicolor. Classification (NCBI taxonomy): domain Eukaryota; kingdom Metazoa; phylum Arthropoda; class Insecta; order Diptera; family Muscidae; genus Eudasyphora; species Eudasyphora cyanicolor. The sequence goes on along the minus strand of OZ005735.1, from coordinate 192,697,204 downwards.
TACTTTCCAAAGTCTGCCCGTCCACTTCCTACTAGCTACGCTTTTAATCTCCTTAATGCATATCGAATATGTTGATCATCATTTAATTACACCCTCACTTTAGTGTGACGAGGGTATATATCATTTGCTACGGAAAAAGTGTAACACATCGAAGGAGTGACCTAAGACCCCAAGTATGTTCGGCGGAAATCCGTTTTGGGTAATATTAAGTCGAGTGAGCAATGTCCGTCTGTCCGTCTGTCTGTCTGCTGGCTGGTGTGCACGATAACTCACGGAAGGAGTAACCGATTGACTTCAAATTTGGTATGTGGTCATATTTTTTTCTATCTCCGGCTAAGTTCGAAGATGGGCCATATTAGTCCACTCCTTCTGGTACCTCCCCCACAAAGGGTTAAAATGTTGTGAAATATTGATTCTATAATAACTACTTATTCGAATCTTCGGAAATTCCAAATATAGTATTAGCTTATTAGACGCTATCAGCTCGAGAAAAATAGGCGAAGTCGACACGACCCTTTTGGTATCTCCCACACAAATGCACCATTTTGCAGTGCAAGTTAACAGCTTATAACATTAATACCAGTGTTTAAAAGTACTTGAATATATGCACAGTGTAGTTCTTTTATAGTGCCTACAATCCAGTGAAAAATGGGCGTTATTGCAACGCCTCTTTTGGTACCTCCCACACAAATGCACCATTTCGCAGCTAAAGTTAACAGCTTATAACATTAATACAGGTGTATAAAAATACTTGAAATTTTGTACAGTGTAATGCTTTTATAGTGCCTACAGTCCAGTGAAAAATGGGCGTTGTTGTCACGCCCCTTTTGGTACCTCCCACACAAAATAGTACCATTTTGCACCAACAGTTAACAGTTTATAACATTAATACCAGAGTATAAAAATACTTGAAATTTTGTACAGTCTAATGCTTTTATAATGTCTATAGCCCAGTGAAAAATTGGCGTTATCACCACGCCCCTTTTTGTACCTCCCACACAAAATGGCCAAATCATACCACAATTTAATATCTCATAACGTTAATATACCAGGCCACATAAACGCTTATAATTCGGCAAAGTGCAATGTATTTAAAGTATCTACTATTCAGCGAAATATAGGTGTATTTCTAAACCCCTTCTGGTACCTCCCACACAAATTGATAGAATAATTCGTGTAATATTCAATATTACATTACTCACAAAGTGAGGGTATATCTTAGTCGGTTTACCCGACTGAATCTTTCTTTTTTGTTTTTATGACATTTTGCTGACGTTACCGTCATCACTTGATGTCCAAAATGAAATATGTATAACTGTAATGTCATCGTCTTCCGTCAAAGTTTTCCAAGACTCTGACAACATGGAAAAGTTCTATGTGCTTTGCCAAATCCAACTCAGTCTAAAAAACCCACCCAACCCGACCCTCATGCAGAATGCAGGACAAACATGAAAATCCAATCGGGTCACCAGCATCATCTATATCTACTCGTAGATTTGCACCGAAAACAAATTGATTCAATTTTATCCTTAATATCGAATGTGCTCGTATCTTTGCACGTATAGCTCTACTGATTTCATTCCAGTTCATCTGAGGATGTGAGTGCGACTGCGACAGTACGGGTAGTTGGAAGTTGCTATCGATGCTCAAAAATTTTGTTCTATGGGGTACAAAAAACTAGGATTGGTTGATATATGCACAAAAAACGAACAAGAATTATAGATTGCTCCATAACCAAACACGAAACAAGAAGGGGGAAAGTAACAACAATTCTTGTCATGTACGGATGAATGGCATCCTTAAAGAGTTTAATTAAAAACGAATGACATTTGGATATAGAGAGAGAGTCAGAAATAGAAAACAAGTGAGGAAAGACCAAAGACTGGTGGGACTGACTGTGTCATACCACATCATACAGCTAAGATTGTTACAGATCAAATAGATTACAAATTCTATATTTCAGGTAGCTTGATTAAAAAATCCTCATCTAATGCGTCAAAAACTCAAATAGTCTGGAACATTATATGGGTGATTGTATCGAAACCCGGCCTGTATGACCCACTTAAATTGATTTTAGGCAATATGAAATATAAGTACCTAATTATACCCTCACTTTAGTGTGACGAGGGTATATGTATATCATTTGCTACGAAAAAAGTGTAACACATTGAAGGAGTGATCTAAGACCCTAAGTATGTTCGGCGGATATTCGCTTTGGGTCATTTTAAGTCGAATGAGCAATGTCCGTCCGTCTGTCTGTCTGTCTGTCTGCTGGCTGGAGCGCACGATAACTCTCGAAAGGAGTAACCGATTGACTTCAAATTTGGTACGTTGTAATATTTTTTTCTATCTCCGGCTAAGTTCGAAGATGGGCCATATTTGTCTTCTAGTACCTCCCCCACAAAGTGTTAAAATGTTGTGAAATATTGAATCTTTAATAACTGCTATACTACTTATTCGAATCTTCTGAAATTCCATACATAACATTAGTTTCTCAGTCGCTATCAACCAAGTGGGCCAAGTTGCTACGCCCCTTTTGGTACCTCCCACACAAATGCACCATTTTGCACCAAAAGTTAACAGCTTATAACATTAATACCAGTGTATAAAAATACTTTAAATTTTGTACAGTGTAATGCTTTCATAGTGCCTACAGTCCAGTGAAAAATGGGAGTTATACTCACGCCCTTTTTGGTACCTCCCACACAAAGGTACCATTTTGCACCAAAAGTTAACAGCTTATAACATTAATACCAGTGTATAAAAATATTTGAAATTTTGTACAGTGTAAGGCTTTTATAGTGTCTTTTGCACTGTGAAAAATGGACGCTACGCCACGCCACGCCCCTTTTTGTATCTCCCACACAAAAGGGCCAAATCATACCAAAATTTAATATCTCATAACGTTAATATACCAGTGCAAATAAACGCTTATAATTCGGCGCAGTGCAATGTATTTAAATAATCTGCCATTCAGCGAAAAATAGGACCAGAAGGTATTTAACAAATACACACAAATTGACTGAATAATTCGATTATTATTCCATATTACATTACTCACAAAGTGAGGGTATACCTTAGTCGGCTTATCCGACTGAAACTTTCTTACTTGTTTTGAGTTCGTTTAATACTCGTAACGTATTCCCTACAGCGCACACTGGGGTATTTGGTATGAAAACCCCATTGGATTATTTCAGAGAAGCCTCCCACTTAGTATTTTTTAATTTATTTTAATACATTACAAAATTTTTGTATATGGATGATTTCATGTCAAGTGGGTGAACTTTTGAAACCGATGTCTTCTGATCGGTATGAAACATGCACCAAGGTTAGTCTTATTTGAAAGTAGTTACGAAACAAAATTTCAACGAGATCGGTTAAGGACACTCCGAGTTGGAGGCTGTTCAATTTAGACATATAGGTCAAACGACCCTTTTTTCCAACCATATAACTGGTTAATTTAATTATTAATTTTTTTCAAAAACTATATTTTTTATTTTTTCGCCGAAATAAAAGTTTAGGTTAGTGTTTCTCTTAAGATATTTGTATTCTATCATTGGGATTGGACATGTTTATCTATCAAAATAAAGATAAACCTCTAAAATAATAGAGGTTGAAACACATATTTTACCATAACTCGAGAACCATTAATCGGAATTATTTCAGGAAAACTTTGGAAGATCCAAAATTAAGTAGCTTTCAATATCCTTCAATATATTTTTTCCAGCCGTTTAGCTCTTTCAACGATATCTTCCCAGATAGTGCTAAAAATCCAAATGTTTTTAAAAAAGTTATAATTTTTTAATAAAAGCTTCGTAAAAGCATCAAAAAAATTCAAAATTATTATATTTTTATTATATTGTGGTAAAGCCTGATTGATCATGAATAAAATGAGACCATTCCGAAGAAATATTGACTGGGATACTATAAACAATCCACAAAATGAGTAGAAACAAATTCTAGAGCTTAACCTAACTTTACAATTAACTATATGTCTATCTATATATTCGAAATCGGCAAATATTGGTTTACTTAGAAAAATTGATAATTTTTGGAATAGCTAATTTACCTAAAATGATTTAAATACATGAAGTTAAAGACCACATACTTAAATTTTTATTTCACTTAAAGTTCTATTCACGGAAAACGATTTAATACAGTTGATACAATGTTGCTACACTATCTAACCTAGAACGGTTATTTTTTCCGTTAATGGCGCAGAATTGTATCTGCTTTTAATCGTAACCAAAGACTCCTATGTTACCTGCAAAAATATGAATTGATCCACAATTTTGGTACCAAATACCCCATCGTGCTTTTTAGCAGAGAAAAAATGAAACACGTCTATTCAGTTGAACGATTTAAAAGAAAAGTGAAAAATAATTTATTGACAGAGACAAACAAAAAAATAAAAATGAATACAAACAAATTCAATTCTCTAAGCCTACTTGTTTTGTTCGCACAATTATATTCTAAGAACAGTTAATTTCAACACCCCCACTCGAACAAAAAATTACTTAAAATGTAATCCCATTTGAAGTGAACAAAATCTATGTTTGTCAGCAGGAACTGCTTTTGTTAGGTTGTCTGCTACCATGACCTGGGTTGTCACGCCTACGAAGTCAACAATGTTCGACTCTCTCTTTTCTCTTATGAAATGATGTCGAACATCAATGTGTTTAGATCTTGCCAAATATTTGCTGGTTGATGACAGATGTATTGCACTTTGATTGTCGCAATATATAGTGGTTGCGTTTTCGTTATACTTTGGATTGAGCTCCATTTCAAGGCTCCTAAGCCATAGAACCTCCTGCACTGTAGCCGAAAGTGCCATATATTCGGCTTCTGTGGTTGACAGAGCTATCGTTGGTTGACGTTTGGAAGCCCAAGATACAGGCCCGCCGTGCAAAATACATATATATCCTGTAACTGAACGTCTCTCATCGCAATTGCTTGCCCAGTCAGAATCAGAATATGCAATTAAATCTTCGTTTCCACATTTAGAAAATTTTAATTTCGCATTCCTAGTTCCTTTTAGGTATCTAAAGATTCGCTTCACTGCACACCAATGCTCTCTGCCGGGACAATTGTTGAATGTGCTCAGTTTATTTACCGCTTGGCATATGTCAGGTCTGGTGCATTGTGATAGAAAAAGTAAGCTTCCTATTGCTGGTTGGTATGGAATTTCTGACATATCCTTGATTTCGGCATCTGTTTTGGGAGACATATCTTTCGACAGTTCAATATTGATATCCATCGGTGTTGACACTGGATTGCAGTTTTGCATATTAAACTTCTTCAATATTTCGTCTATGTATTCTTCTTGGTCTAAACAAATGTTTCCATCTTCTCGTGATATGCGAATACCCAAACATTGCTTTGCTTCTCCTAAAAACTTCATTTTAAATTCAGCCATTAGTTCAGTTTTCAGATTTTCGCGATATGAAATTTCATTGCTAAACAGCAATATGTCATCTACATAAATTGCTAAAAATGTCATATTCGTCCCGTTTCTATGAATATAAATACAAGGATCAACTTTTGATCGTATAAGCCCGAATTTAGTTAGTGCTGTATCCAATTTTGTATTCCATACTAAACTCGATTGCTTAAGACCGTATACTGCTTTATTGAGCTTCAAAAGTTGACCATCGCATACCGTTGGAACACCTTCGGGGTTTTCAATATAAATGTTTTCTTTCAACTCACCCTGGAGAAAGGCTGTCACCGCATCCATTTGTTGTATTTCTAGGCCATATTTTGCCGCTAAGGCCATCAGAAACCGTATTGAGGTGTACCTTACTACTGGCGAATACGTTTCGTCGTAGTCAATGCCTTTTTTCTGTGTGAAGCCTTTAGCTACTAGCCTCGCCTTATATCGTATTTTATTACCTGGTTCTTTCTTCTTTTTGAATACCCACTTTGTTTTGATCACATTTACGCCAGGAGGCTTTTGTACAAAAGTCCATGTATTGTTCTCTTCAAGTGGTTGTAATTCGCTCTTCATGGCATCAATCCATTCATTTTTGTCAATACTATTCATAGCATCTTCTAGACTAATAGGTTCGTATGTGCTCTCCAGTTGCGTGGTGGTTAATGCTTTCTTTTTTGCTGCAATTCTTTCGCTTTTACGAGGAACCGATATGCCATCTCGGTTATCGAGTAAATCCTTCATTGCAGAATCGACAGCATTGGAAACAGATTCTACAGATTCGATTGGAACGCCACCAGAATCCCCCACTTCATGTCCATCTTCCTGCATTGATGACCATGATCCAAAATCACTCTGATTATCAGCTGTATCAACTACATCTGCCCCCACTACAACGGGATAAAGCGGGATCTCTTCATTCATATCAGTTTTCTTTGTTGATGCCAAGTAATGGAAATCTGTCTCGTTAAAAATTACGTCACGACATACAAAAACTTCTTTGCGCTTCAAACTGTACACTCGATAGCCTTTCGATGTACTAGAATACCCGACAAATATGCACTTTTCAGATTTCGAGTCCAGTTTACGACGCTTTTGCTTTGGGATATGACACATTGCTGTACAACCAAAAATTTTGAAGTAACTTACGACAGGTTTATATCCACACCATATTTCTTCTGGAGTCTTTTTCAGCATTTTGTGTGGCGACCGATTTATAATATAACTTGCACAATTTACAGCTTCCGCCCAGAAAAACTTAGGCATGCCCGCATCACACATCATTGCTCGAGCTTTTTCCATCAAGTTGCGGTTCATCCTCTCAGCAAGACCGTTCTGCTCAGGAGTATAGGGAACCGTGGTCTGGTGAATTATTCCGCTTTTCTTCAATTCGACAGCCATTTGCTTGTTCAAATATTCTTTACCGTTATCGGTTCTCAAAATTTTGATGGACATTCCCTTTTGATTTTCCACCCCAGCTTTGAATTCACGGAAACAATTGATAACTTCGTCTTTGCTCTTTATAAAATATACCTTGACCTTACGCGTATAGTCATCTATAAAAGTAACAAAATAGAGACTTCCTCGAACAGACTTCACTTCCATAGGGCCGCACACGTCAGAGTGTATAATTTCTAAAACTTTAGACGCTCTAGATCCTTGTGATTGAAAATTGCTACGATGTTGTCTACCCTCTGCACACGATGTACATGATGATACAGAATTGTCGCTAAGATTTACACCTTTTACATACCCTTTGGCTAGAAGTTTCATATTTTCAGATCCAAGATGAGCAAATCTGCGATGCCAAATATCCGTCAAAGTTGCATTTGCCAAGTAGGCAGTTTTTGTACCAATATCATCCAATTTGTACAAACCATTCACTTGACTTCCTGTCGCGATGACTTCTTTGGCGGAGTTTAAAATACGGCATCCGGCATTATCAAATACTACGCTGTTTTGATGATCTACGATTTTCTTTATGGATAATAAATTCATTCCCAGATCTGGAACGTGAAGAACTTCATGAACTGTTACAATTTCATTACCTCTAGGTGTAGGAAGTATCATCGATATGTCACCCTTTCCAACAGCTTGCATCGTCGTGTTATTCGCCGTCTTGATTTCGCCAGAATAATCAGAAATGCTCTTGAACTTTTCGTGGTTTGCCGTCATGTGGTTTGTGGCACCACTGTCAATATACCAATCGTTTGTCGAAGATTCTGCTCTAAAGGCTGCGAACATTGAACTGCCTTTATTTACGACTTTCGATTTCAACGGGCACTCGGATGCAAAATGGCCTATTCCCTCACAGTTGAAGCATCGAGACTTTCCCTTTTTATCTGGTTTAGGACCTTTTCTCTGATTCTTCGCATATTTACCTTGTGTGACTTTACCTTTCTTCGAAAATAATGCACTATTTGATGAAGAGGGTTCAAATTTTACATCTTGTAGGAGCTTCATTTTTACACCATCAGCAGTTAATGACTTTCCTGTGCTTCCAATGGTCATTACCATTGGTTCGTATTCACTAGGGAGTCCTTTCAAAAGCAAACTTCCAATCCATTCGTCGTTCACACTGAATCCAATTTCATTCAACTTTTGGGCAGTTGAGATAATCTGATTTACGTAGTCTTCGACAGAAGAACATTCCACCAATTGTACGGAGCATCATTTTTGCAGCAACCCGATTCTTCTATCCAATCCGGTGTCTTGAAAAAGATTTTTTAATGCCTTCCAAACTTCGGCCGATGTTTTGCAATCTCGTACATGAACATAAAGACTTTTATCAATGGCCAAAATAATCTTACATCTTGCCTTGCGATCCTTTTCGCTATCAAGTACAGCTGTACCACTTGCAGGCTCAATGCACGTCCAGGCATCCTCCAGTTCCAGTTGCGTTTTCATGGCGAAACTCCAAGTCGACCAGTTTTCGGAGCCGACCAGTTTCTCCATTTGTTGAATTGCTCCTAGCGAATTCATTGCGGCACACATTCCTGAATAATGTTTGATTATGGCTTGTATTGGTCACAAAAATCAAATAAATTTTTCGTTTCAGTTATGGACTGGGCCCATAACCTTTTAGCAGAGAAAAAATGAAACACGTCTATTCAGTTGAACGATTTAAAAGAAAAGTGAAAAATAATTTATTGACAGAGACAAACAAAAAAATAAAAATGAATACAAACAAATTCAATTCTCTAAGCCTACTTGTTTTGTTCGCACAATTATATTCTAAGAACAGTTAATTTCAACAGTGCTGCGCTAAGAAATATAATCGGAAGGGACCTACATACGGGACTTATATCGGAACATGGATCTACGTTACCTATTTTCATTACAAATTACTGTAGGCTATACTCGTATGGTCCCTATGACAAAAAAATTAGGAATTTTTAAAACTACTTCTATATGGTGAATATAAAATGGATCAATGTGGTTCCTTTTTGTTGTGGAAAATTCTTGTCAAGAAAATTTTCAAATTATTCAAATTTCCATTCAAATTATTTAAAAAGTGTATACGGCTAAGATAAATATGTTTAAGATTAACCGCAGTTAACACGGGGAACTTACCAAGATAACCCGAAGATCAGCAAGACCAACAAGAATGCGAGTAGACTGCGAGCGTTGCTAGCTTGTTGACTGAGAGATCCAGAATAAGCTGGGCTATTAACAGCTTTGAGCCCTTCAAGTCACCTGGAGCTGACGGCATCACTCCAGCAGAAATGCAGAAAATGTTAAAATACATTATCCCCTGGCTGGAGAAAATTTATGTAGGCTGCATCAGGCTTTTATACATCCCGAATCGATGGAGGGATACCAGAGTGGTATTCATATCTTAAGCGGGGAAGATATCACACACTAGGCCAAAAGCCTTCAGACCAATTAGCCTATCCTCCTTCCTATTGAAAGATCCGGAAAGACTTTTAGATTATTTCATTAGGGAAAACCTGGATACAAACCTCCTGTCGGTGAACCAACATGCTTACAATAAGGGAAAGTCTACAGAATCAGCCCTGCACGAACTTGTGAGCACTATCGAATCGTCCCTACATTTCAAGGAATTCACCATGGTGGCATTTCTTGACATAGAAGGGGCTTTTAACAATATTCACTCAAATGTGGTTATTGCGGCACTGACACATCTAAAAGTTAACTCTAGTTTGTTAGACTAATTCAAATTCTGCTCAACCGAAGACGCATAACAGCATGTCTTGGGTCCACAACTCTAACAAGGTTTGTAAACAGAGGGACCCCACAAGGAGGAGTACGGTCTCCTCTAATTTGGAACCTAGCGGTGAATGAAATCCTGCTAGATCTAGAACGTTGTGGCTGCAAGGTCGTGGCATATGCGGACGTCGCGACGTGGCAATCGCAGTGAGTGACAAATTCGAAAACGTCCTCAGAGACGTGGCCGTGAACAAATTGGCTAGATGGGCCAGAAGCAGCGGTTTGGGCGTAAACCCAAACAAGATATGTAGAACTGGTTCTCTTTTTTAGGATGAATAATGTCCCACATGTGGACCCTCCACCTCGGATAAATGGAATAGATCTAGTCTTTTCTGAAAGTGAAAAATTTTTAGGAATAATTCTAGATAGAAAACTGTTATTTAGACTTAACGTATTGGAACGTGTAAGGAAGGCCAACGTCGCCTTATATTCCTGCAAAAAGGCTGTAGGGTCGCGGTGGGCCTCTTTCCTAAAATTGTCCACTGGATATATATACAAGGTGGCGCAAAAGTCACCTTTCGAAGTTTTTAGGCTGTAATTAAAAAAAAAATGAAAAACTTTGATTCTTCTTGTGGATTATTTTTATTTGGTCTTTTAATTTTTTTTTACATCAAGTCGAGAATATGATGTCATGTAAATGGCTGCCGCCACAGTTGATTGTCATTTGAGCCCTTTTTATGGCATTTTCCATCACTTTGGCCAACACTTCCGGCGATAGGTCCTCACATTCTTGACGGATATTGTCTTTAAGAGCTGCAAGAGTCTGAGGCTTGTTGACATAAACCCGCGACTTCAAAAAGCCCCACAAAAAGAAGTCTGGAGCGGTCAAATCACGCGATCTTGCTGGCCAGTGCAAATCGCCAAAACGGGAGATTAGGCGCCCGGGAAATGCATCCTTCAGCATATCGGTTGTGGCACGTGCAGTGTGTGCCGTTGCACCGTCCTGTTGGAACCACATGTTTTCCAATCCAAATTCATCAAGTTGCGGCAAAAAGAACTCGTTGATCATTGCTCTATAGCGCTCACCATTCACAGTAACCGTTTGGCCCGCGACGTCTTCGAAGAAAAAAGGTCCGATGACTCCTCCAGCGAAAACAGCACACCATACAGTGACTTTGAGCGGGTGTATGGCTCTTCGTGGGTTACACGCGGATTTTCAGTGCCCCAGAAGCGTAAATTTTGCTTATTTACGTACCCGCTAAGATGGAAATGGGCCTCATCACTCATGATTATTTTTGATGAAAAATCATCTTCCTCTTGGTGGTGATTAAGGATGGCTTGAGCGTATGTTAGACGCGATTGGCGGTCAGCAGCTAACAGCTGATGCACCGTCTGAACTTTGTACGGAAACATCTTCAAATCTTGTACCAAAATTCGCTGTAGAGACCGTCGACTGATACCCATTTGCGTGGCACGTCGTCTGGTCGATGTCGACGGCGCTTCCATGACATCCTCGGCTACAGCAGCAATATTCTCTGCAGAACGGCTACTCCGGGGTCTGCCACGCCTGGCAGCATCTCGTGTTGTGCCAGTCTCTTCGAGGCGAGCGGCTAAACGTCGCAGTGTTTCGCCAGTAGGCGTTGGACGTTGGCCAGGAAATCTGCGACGAAATTCACGTTGTGCCAAAGTCACCGACCGATTATTGGTCAAATAAATAGTCAGCAATATTCCGCGTTCTGGAGCAGTGTAGCGTAACATTGTTTATTAACGTGTATTTCGCATGTGTTTACTACACAAATGTCAAAACAGAACTGACATTAGGGGCCAATCGCAAAATTTATATCATTTTCTGATAGGAGGATTACTTTTGCGCCACCTTGTAGCAGTAGTTCGTCCAATACTGTTATACGGTATTGTGGTATGGTGGATGGCAACTGACAAACTAACCATCACCAACCTACTAACAAAAGCCTTAAGGACTACAGCGACCGAGTCTCTACAAGCCCTACTCCATATACTGCCGATTAATATTGTGGCGAGAGAAGTTGCAACCAAAGCGGTAATAAGATTAAACTGCCTATCAATGTGGAGGTACAAGAACTATGGTCACATGAGGATATCAAAGTGTAGTGCTATGGTAACCGACCGAGTGGACTATATACCAACTGTGTACACCTTCGAGAGAAATTACATCACTATGATTCCCGCCAGAGGTGAATGGGTCGGCAGAATACCAGGTAATAGAAACCATCTCCACTTTTACACGGATGGTTCGAAGCTTGATGAAAAGGTTGGCTTCGGAGTACACTGTGAAGAACTTAGTCTGGATGTAGCTCACAGACTACCAGATACCTGCAGTGTCTATCAAGCCGAAATAATGGCAATATGGGAAGTCGCCAAGTGGCTGAGTCGCAACATAGTAACCAACACTGGCGTTGCCATTTACTCGGACAGCCAGGCTGCCATCAATTCTCTGGAGGCAACATCCCTAAATTCACAAACAGCCCTCGACTGCCGCAGATCTCTTAACGAGATGGCTGAGCAGTTTAAAATACACCTCATATGGGTGCCTGGCAACTTGTTAGGAAAGGGACGAAATTAAAAATTTTCGTATATTGGTGCGCCACTATCCACGTGCAAGCTTTGGATTAGGCAAGAGGCAATCAGGCAGTCCAACGAAAGATGGACAGAAATCGGCACCTGCAGGGTAGCTAGACAAATCTGGCCAAGGTATGACCTGAGAAGATCAAAATATCTCCTCGCACTAGAGGGGCAAAGATTGTCTACGATAGTATCAGTTCTGACGGGACACTGCTTGATCGGCGAACACGCTAAAAGATTGGGTATTGACTCTAATGTCTTCTGCAGGAGCTGTGGAGATGAGGAAGAAGTGGAGAGCATTGAGCACTTGCTATGCGACTGCCCCGCTCTGAGTAAACGTCGACTGGACATACTGGGGTCGGCCTTTCTAGGCAGCCTAACAGATCTTTCCAGTGCCGATATTCGTACTATCGAAAAATTTGTATATCAAACAGGTTTGTTTCGATGAGGGGCATTTCAGCCCGTGGTAACACTAGGGACCTAAACTGGTATATGTGAGCTTGTAAAAAAATACGGCTGCCACCCTAACCTAAACCGCAGTTGGAAATTTATGACAAAACGATGTATCAATTTTCGATGTGCATATTATAAAAGGGAAATCGACAGTAGCTGTTCTTCGACACTCAAAAATTACCATAATTTGTAAATCTCGTATGAAGTTTTTTTTTCGATCTTAGAACACCAGTAACAAAATGGTTGTAAGCTATTGCAATAAGTCACATGGTTATGGGGTGCCTAATACAAAATATGCAATGTAGTTAGACACATTCTTGCTTTTCATATATGTATGTAATAAAAGTTTACTGTCCTTTCGCTTTTCCCTTACTCCCCGATAATCCTTTAGTCTGCAAATTCGTACATACAAACTAATCAGGACTACAACGATGAGGACTACGAGATGATGATGACGATGATATTGACACATAAAAAGCCAAGCCCTTTTCAGGGAAAACGCCAGTTGCAAAGTGTTACAAACGACATTTGTACTCGTTGCCTTTTCGCTTTTCTACCCTTCGTCCTATCCACTCTCCCTCTCTTTATCAAACTTAGTTTTTAACTGTGTTGCTGTGTTGTGTTGAAGCATTCTCATGTACTTATGTTGCACATGGGGAAAAAATCAGCTTCTTAGCTCCTTCGATTGCATCTTAAATATCTACAAAGGACGTCGTGGAAACGAGAAGATAATGTCGTAGCTGTAATAGCATTTTCATTGAATGTCATTTATGTTATCTGCATAAGAATGTGTTAATATAAATAATATTTTGTGTGCAGTAAGGCTTTAATGAGTTGCTCGCTACAAATTATGACAATGTCTGCTTTTGATAAGCTGATACAAAAAAAAAGCCTAAAACATATCAATGAAATATGTACATAGGAGAGCGATGGGATGGAATTGTCTAAACGGAAAATACCAAAAAATGTGGAATGCGGTGAATATAGTGATGAATGAATGATGTTTTTGTAGTCAATTTTCCGAAATGTTGGCTTATACTATATTTTACAAAATGTTAAAAAAATGTTTAGATAATACAAATACAATAATAATATATGGTATGGAAATGTCTATAAAATTCTGAAAGCTGATAAAAAAAAACAAAACTTTGTACTCATGTTTTATACCCTCACTTTAGTGTGACGAGGGTATATATCATTTGCTACGGAAAAAAGTGTAACACATCGAAGGAGTGACCTAGGACCCCAAGTATGTTCGGCGGAAATCCGTTTTGGGTCATTTTAAGTCGAATGAGCAATGTCCGTCCGTCCGTCCGTCTGTCTGTGTGTCTGCTGCCTGGTGCGCACGATAACTCTCGAAAGGAGTAACCGATTGACGAATATTTTTTTCTATCTCCGGCTAAGTTCGAAGATGGGCCATATTGGTCCACTCCTTCTGGTACCTCCCCCACAAAGGGTTAAAATGTTGTGAAATATTGATTCTTTAATAACTGCTATTATACGTATTCGAATCTTCTGAAATTCCACACATAGTATTAGTTTGTTAGTCGCTATCAACTCGAGGAAAATGGGCGAAATTGCCACGCCCGTTTTGGTATCTCCCACACAAATGCACCATTTTGCACTAAAAGTTAAAAGCTTATAACATTAATACCAGTGTTTAGAAATACTTGAAATTCTGTACAGTGTAATGCTTTTACAGTGCCTACAGTCCAGTGAAAAATGGGCGTTATTGCCGCGCCCCTTTTGGTACCTCCCACACAAATGCACCTTTTTGCACCAAAAGTTAACAGCTCATAACATTAATACCAGCTTATAAAAATACTTGAAATTTTGTACAGCGTAATGTTTTTATAGTGCCTACAGTCCATTGAAAAATGGGCGTTATTGCCAAGCCCCTTTTGTTACCTCTCCCACAAAGGCACCATTTTGCACCAAAAGTTAACAGTTTATAACATTAATATCAGTGTATACAATTACTTGACATTTTGTACAGTGTAATGCTTTTATAATGCCTATAGTCCAGTGAAAAATCAGCGTTATTACCACGCCCCTTTTTGTACCTCCCACACAAAATGGCCAAATTATACCACAATTTAATATCTCAACGTTAATATACCAGTCCATATAAACGGTTACAATTCGGCACAGTGCAATGTATTTAAAGTATCTACTGTTCAGCGAAATATTGGTGTATTTCTTAAACCCCTTCTGGTACCACCCACAAAAATTGACAGAATAATTTGTGTAATATTCAATATTACATTACTCACAAAGTGAGGGTATACCTTAGTCGGTTTACCCGACTGAAATTTTCTTACTTGTTAAGGTTATAATTATTCAGACTGTAGGCCATTGGGATACCAATGGAACGGAAGGAAAAATATAAGATTGTCGTAGTCCATTCCATGAAATCAATCCGATTGCTTTTATAAAGCTCTAGAGTTGGCGCATCTTAACATCATCGGAGTTTGTTAACTCACCACAGAAATGTGATGCTAGAGTAACCTGCCGCCTTCTGCAGAATGAGCACACTCAGCTACAGTTGCTGCTTCTACTACTATCCTGAAGACAGCTACTATACCTTTTCGAAAGGTAAATAACTGAAGATCACACAGTATCTCCTATTACCTATCTGTAGACTGGTAGCTGTTTGGTCTTTAACACTTAAAAGTAAAATAAAAATGTTAAGGTCCTTTCTGACGAAAATCCATGTGCTTGAAGTACCCTACGGGGAAAGAAGTGTCAAATTAACCTGAATCTATAGATCCCAACACTGGTTAAATTGGAACATATCACTGATCTGACTACTTAGGTTTAAATGCAGCAAACAATATTGCTGCGGTATGTCATCATGGGACTGACAAATCAACTCCATTGTAGTCGACGTGCTGGGCTATCTTCCCCCGAGTAGAGGACAAGTTCCTACTTTTTACTCCTTAGTAGAGGGCCAGTAGGGTTGTCCTCTACTTAGTAAAGTACCAATTGGTTTATGTAGTTATTAGTAGACGGTCAGTTGAATTATCTACTTATTTGTAAGCGGCAAGGTGGATTATCTACTCCTTAGTAAACGACAAGTTGGGTTACATATCCATATGAAACGACGATTTGGGTTATCTGTTCCTTAGTAGTGAGCCAGTTGACTTATATACGCCTTAGTTGATGACAAATTGGTTTGTCTACTAGTTGGCAGAGATACAGTTAAGTTATCTACTCCTTAGTAGGTGATCAGTGGATCTATCTACTCCTGTTGTAGACCACCAGTTGGATTATCTCCTAGTTAGTAAAATGACAGATGGTTTATCTAATGCTTAGTAAGGGTTATATACTCCTTATTTGAGGACAAGTTCGGTTATATACTACTTAGTAGAGAGCCAATTGTATAAATATAAATCGTACATATCCTTGGTAAAATGCATCTTGGTTTATCTACTGATTACACTGTACAACAATTTCAAACTTTTTTCAAAATAAGAGGGTTCTGTCAGTGGATTCTGGTAGAGGAGACCAAAAAAATATATACGTGTATCGGCGTTTTGAAAGATCACATCGGAATTTTATTTTAGGGGGGGGTTAAAGTTTCCCCCCTTTGCTTGTTCGTGCAGAATATGGGTATATAAATCTGTTCACCTGAGGTGTAGGATATCTTAAGCAACTTTGTAGCAAATGTTAAGGCCTATATTTTTGTGGAATATATTAACCCTCTAGCTTCCCCCCATAACGGTGATTTTTGCCTATATTTTAACAAATCGTAAAAAACTCCCCTAAAAATTGGTGGGGCGGGGTTGAAATGTTCTACAAAAATGATGGCCATAAAATATTACTATATATGTCAGAACACACCAAAGCCCAAAACTTAAAACATAACAACCTT
Organism: Eudasyphora cyanicolor; assembly: GCA_963930755.1. Lineage (NCBI taxonomy): Eukaryota > Metazoa > Arthropoda > Insecta > Diptera > Muscidae > Eudasyphora > Eudasyphora cyanicolor. The sequence continues at coordinate 192,680,675 of OZ005735.1, read as the reverse complement.
CTCCTCAACAACTACCAAGAGCACTGTTGCTCATCTTCATTCATGATTTTTATTTTACAATTAAATAATATTTATTTTGTATTAAATTTTACTTCAGGTCTATAAACAAAAAAATCTATTAATAACGCACATACAACGAGAAATACTTATTAAATACATAAGTTCATTTATTTTTAATTCACTTTTCTTTTCACTCTTGGCAATTCGACGCCATTATCAAACAATGTCCAACATAAATCTCTTATAAGAGACAAAATGCTCTTGCGTTTTTCAATAGGAAGACATATCTGCACGCTGAAAAAAAATCGCTTCTATAGTATATTGACTCAAACATATTCTGCTTGAAATATACATATGCTTAGGGTACACCCTAAATATATAATATTTGACACACACAAATTGTATATGTTTGGGAGGATATTGTTCTAAACAAAAATTTGTTCCCATGCTAATATTTTTTTATTTGAAAATAAAGATTGTTTTGTATTTAAGTATTTTGGCAATGTACCAGTTCCTTAATTTAAAGACACGTTTTCTATTTTTCAGAAGTTCAAAGCAAAATTTTTTTATAAATTTTATGTTTGTAAAATTCAGTTAACACTTAAATCGCATAATCTTTCGTAACTATAAATTGCACTGATGGATTGACAAAAAGTGATGAATTGGAATACTTATAAATTAAAATTTATTGGTGTATACCAAAGCCTATTGCTGCTAAAGACATTTTTAACTACAAAGTTCAACACGAAATCTAGAAAAACTAAAAAATTCAGCAAAGTTTTAAAAAAAAATTTGAATTAAAATATATTTGGAAAACATCTTAAACAATAACTTTGTTTGTGGGTAAACACATATTTTATTTGTGAAAGTCAGTGTGCAAATATATTTTGTTCTAATATATTAATATATGCGTTCCAAACAAAATGTCATGATTTTTAAATAAAATTTATTTGCTAACAAGTATATAATATTCAAAAAATTCGTTTCTAAATATATTTTCCTTCAATTCAAACATATCAAAAATGGCGATTTTTCTCCGTGTGATTTTGACAACTGAAAATCAAAATATAAATATATATAATCAAATATAAATCAAAACTTTTATTACCTTAGACAACAGCATCAAACCGATATAGTAATTTCGGCAGATATGTTTTGGCACACATGGCTAATGGGAGGATATTGTTCTAAACAAAAATTTGTTCCCATGCTAATATTTTTTTATTTGGAAATAAAGATTGTTTTGTATTTAAGTATTTTGGCAATGTACCAGTTCCTTAATTTAAAGACACGTTTTCTATTTTTCAGAAGTTCAAAGCAAAATTTTTTTATAAATTTTATGTTTGTAAAATTCAGTTAACACTTAAATCGCATAATCTTTCGTAACTATAAATTGCACTGATGGATTGACAAAAAGTGATGAATTGGAATACTTATAAATTAAAATTTATTGGTGTATACCAAAGCCTATTGCTGCTAAAGACATTTTTAACTACAAAGTTCAACACGAAATCTAGAAAAACTAAAAAATTCAGCAAAGTTTAAAAAAAAAATTTGAATTAAAATATATTTGGAAAACATCTTAAACAATAACTTTGTTTGTGGGTAAACACATATTTTATTTGTGAAAGTCAGTGTGCAAATATATTTTGTTCTAATATATTAATATATGCGTTCCAAACAAAATGTCATGATTTTTAAATAAAATTTATTTGCTAACAAGTATATAATATTCAAAAAATTCGTTTCTAAATATATTTTCCTTCAATTCAAACATATCAAAAATGGCGATTTTTCTCCGTGTGATTTTGACAACTGAAAATCAAAATATAAATATATATAATCAAATATAAATCAAAACTTTTATTACCTTTAGACCACAGCATCAAACCGATATAGTAATTTCGGCAGATATGTTTTGGCACACATGGCTAATGGGGAAAAACTTCCAGTTCAAAATAAACCCTATGTCCCATAAGGGTATGCTTGCCACAGACGTACCAAAACCAGTCAAGTTTTCCCAAACAGTCAGTCATTATTATTCTTACAAATTCCTTGTAGAATAATGTAAGAAAATAAACATATTAACTGGCTGACCCACGATGTCAAACGTTAACGTTCATAAGTAGCGTGCCACTCAAAAGTTTCGTTATGGTAATTTTGACTGACAAAAATATAATGACAGAAATAATGAAGATGAGCAATAGTACTCTTGGTAGTTGTTGAATAACAACCTTCTCTTCAGAGCTGGGAGAACCTACATATGCGAGGAATAACAAATTAACACTTAACAGGCAATCTTGAATTTGGCCCGTTTTTTGCTGCTTGTGTTAAGTTTTGGGCTTTGGCTTGTTCTGACATATATAGTAAAATTTTATGGCCAACATTTCTGTAGAACATTTCAACCCCGCCCCACCAATTTTTAGGGGAGTTTTTTACGATTTGTTGAAATATAGGCAAAAATCACCGTTATGTGGGAAGCTAGATGGTTAATATATTCCACAAAAATAAAGGCCTTAACATTTGCTACAAAGTTGCTGAAGATACCCTACACCTCAGATGAACAGAACACATAGTTTTATATACCGATATTCTGCACGAACAAGCAAAGGGGGGAAAACTTTAACCCCCCCTAAAATAAAATTCCCATGTGATCTTTCAAAACGCCGATACACGTATATATTTTTTTGGTCTCCTCCACCATAATCCATTGACAGAACCCTGTTATTTTTTTTGTGTTGTACTGTGTTATTAGACGTGCACTTTAGTAATCTAAATACTAAAGCCTAGTTGAGTTATCTACTCCCTAGTAGACGACATGTTGGGTTATATAGGGTGATCCATTCCGAGGTTCCCTACATTTTTAAAGAAAAAAACACAAATTGAATGGGGAATGTTTATTATCATTTCAAAGAACATTAAAGTTGAACGATTTGTAAACGTTGTTCAAGCGCAAGTCTTTCCATGATGAAATGCCAAACAACACTTAACAAAAATAACATGACAGCATGACAAGACTCACACGTGATCTATTAAAAAAAGGCTATTGAAAAAAGTATCTCTACTTGGATCACCCGTTATATCCTTAGTAAATGACGGTTATATATCCTTAGTAAATGACGATATGGGTTATCTGCTCCTTAGTAGAGAGCAAGTTCACTTATATACGCCTTAGCTGATGAAAAATTGGGTTATCTATTACCTACTAAGGAGTTAAGGTCAGTTAAGCTATCTACTCTCTTAGTACAGGGTGTTTTTTTAGACGTGTGGCAACACTTTTTTCGGAGTTGGTCTTTTTGACAGCTGTCACTTGATTTATGCTCAGTTTGGTTTGCCATTTTATAATGAATAGACTTACTCCGGAACAACGTTTGCAAATCGTGCAAATTTATTACCAAAATAATGGTTAAATTTCCACAAGAAAAATTTTGATCATCGATGAAGCTGGACGACTTTTGGTTCCAACATACAGCCAACGAAACAATCAATTTATTTAAGGAAACTTTTGGTGAGCGCATTATCTCGCGTCGTGGCCTCCAACATCTTGCGATTTAACACCGCTGGACTATTTTGTGTAGGGTTATGTAAAGTCGCATGTCTACGCAGATAAGCCCTACACGATTGACGCCATGGAAGAGAATATTCAGCGCATTATTGCTGACATACAGCCCCAAATGCTGCAAAAAGGGGTCGAAAATTGTGGCCGCGGCGGCCACTTGGCCGAAATAATTTTTTAAATATGCTGTATATACCTATACAATTTGTATGAAATAAATTATTATTATACCCATTTTGGGTTGTTTTTCTGTGAATTCAATGCAGATGTTTACTTCCAGGTAGTTTATGTATTAATTTTTCTCTTATTTCTTTCTTTCGTTTGTGATTTTGGTTTTGAGTTCAGTTAGTTTTTTATTGAATGCTGAGCATACAACATCGACATTCCGAAATATAATTTTTTTGTGCGGAAACTAAAGTGAAATTATTACTATTATTATGGCAGAGGATTTAGAAAAACAACAACTATCAAGCAGACGAAGAACTAGATTTATTTGAAGACCAAATCGGTGAAAACACAGATTTTGTGCCCGAAGATGACGCCTCGGACATTGAATATGAATTGGAAATTGAAGCAAATGAAATATTCGACAGCGATGAAGAATCCGAAGAAGAAAGTGAGAATATACCAACTCAAGCTGCAGACGGTTTTTTGCTTGGAAAAGATGGTACCAAGTGGAGTACAGCTGAACCCGCTACAGTGAGATTCCGCCAGCACAACATCATGCGTTTCGGAGGTGGACCAAAAACAAACCTGACCACTCCGCTTGAGGTATTCAAGATTTTCTTTTCACCGAATATTACGTTCATCATCGTAATACAAAACACAAACAAATCTATATGGAGAAAAAGTTGCTCGCAAATAGAACGCAGAACATGCAAACTGCACACTACGAGTATGGGTTGATATGACACGTGTTGAGCTTGACGCTTTTATTGGGTTAGGTAGTTTCTGTGTTAGTTGAGCTTGACGCTTTTATTGGGATACTATTGGCTTTTGTTGTCAGTCATAATACTATGCAGCTCTCAAGATTGATGTGGCAAACTGATGTACTTCCAATATTCCGTGCAGCCATGTCATATAGACGATTTGTTACTTTGATGCGCTGTATTCGATTTGAAGATAGTCGTACGCGCGCATTTCGTCAACAAACCGACAAAGCTGCTCCCATTCGCGACATATAGAACTTCTTGAATAACAATCTTGCCAGTAATTTTGAACCATACGAAAGTGTAACCATCGATGATCAGCTATTTCCATACCGTGGGCGCACAAAGTTCACACAATACATCCCATCAAAACCCGTAAAATATGGCATAAAAGTATGGTGGGCATGCGATGCGAAAACGAAATATCCGTTGCAAGGAAAACTGTACACTGGTAAGAAGGGAGAACAACGAAAGACAAACCAAGGCGAAAATGTGCTCATGAGTTTCGCTAATCGATACACCAACAGCGGCAGAACTATTATTGCTGATAACTTCTGTACAACATTAGACGCAGCTAAACGTCTTTCGTCGATTGGACTAGCCTACGTTGGCACCATTTGATCCAACAAAAGGTGTCTTCCCAAAGAAGTGAAAAAAGACAGCAAACGGCCAGTGCTTTCATCTGTGTTCGGTTTCTATGATAACCTTATATCACTGTGCAGCTACGTTCCATATAAGAACAAAGCAGTAAATTTACTATCCACCGTGCACTACACCAAGAAAGCAAAAAAACCGGAAGCTATATTATTTTACAATTCAACAAAGGACGGCATTGATACAATGGACCAAATGGTAACGCATTACTCCACAAAACGGTCAACCAGACGTTGGCCATTAGCTTTTTTTTTGCAAAATGATAGACGTCATGGGATTAGCCGCTTACAATATATGCAATGAAAATATAGAAGGAACCAGAAAAGAGAAGCGACGATTGTTCTTGAACACGCTGAGTAAACAATTGGTGCTGAAAATCCCATGAACAACAACCATATTTTGGGACAACATTTAACCCGTTTGGCCATTGAACTTTCTTTGGAAGGCCGTTGAATATTCCCAGCAACATGCTGCATAACAAACAAAGCGGCCATAGTACACTGAGTTCCAGAAAAGATTGCAGAATTTGTTTCACTCAAGACGAAAAGCTGCGTAGGATGACACCTTTTTACTGCACCAAATGCACTAATCCTGTGTGCCAACAACATTCTAAAGTTGATTACACTTGTTTTTCATGCATTCCACAAAATGAATAAAAAATAATTTTTTTTTTACATTTAGTCTAAAGACCAAAATAATATAAGAACATACTTAGAAATTCAAAGTTACGGTACCCTTTTTGCCATATAAATGCATGAAAACGTATATGGGTCTGGCCAGGCATATGTGGTTGTTCGAAGGTTTCAGAATATGTGTTTGACGGGGGGTTAAGGCAATGTTTGCCGGTGAAACTGATTTTCCGTAATGGAGTTTAATCCCTAGTAATATTACTCTCATTAATAGCCTACAGATTAACCTCCATCCCAGCAAGGGTGTTATCGAACTCCTTGTCTGGCACAGCACAGATGCGTCGAAGAGTCCTGAAACTTCCCTCAGCCTCTCAGTGTCCAAAAACTTGCATAATCTTCGGAAACAAATGATACCGCTTTGGTGTTAGAGTCGCACATCCTGCTTGTATATTGTCAAACTATAGTCCCGAAAACGTACCGCAGAGTTGCTTTTGCCCCTAGTAAATGAGGGATAGATTAAGTATTAAGGATCAAGTTGGTCTACCGCTTTTGTCTATTTGCCTTACCAATTCTAAAATTATGAGTGGGCAGAACAGGATTACGAGTACCAACTCTTAACTACCCAAGATTGTCAGCATAGTCGAATTGTTTTTCTGTATCCAAAGTAAGGGCTCTGAGGTGACAAGGGATTCTAGACCTCAACAAGGTCAACCGATTTGGTATCTATGAAATTTGCTCTCATAGATGGAAGAGAAAGACTTGTGGACGTTTGCAATTGGGGAACCGGTGGAAAAACCTTGAAACTTGAAACTACTTAATATTTTTTATTCAATACCCCTAACCAGATAAATGTGAAAAGTTCTTAACCATCTGGAGCTCTATATTAAATCGGATCACACAGGTCTGAACTACTCTGATGAAGTTACAATATCATTTAACAAGTACCAGGGGAATATCGTTCTCGGTGACAATTCTTAATCTGTGGCATTCACAGAAGAGAGACTGCCGCGACAAACAAGAGCAGTTCTAACTCAGCTGCTATCTGGACGACAAAGTCGTGCAAAAATTGTGGGCAATGTTATGCATATCTGCCCATTTTCTTTCTGGAGCTTGACGTGTAGGGTGCTATGCCCGGTGAATGAATTGCCCGAAAGGTATATGGGGACTTTGAATGAAATGCGATACGACAGTCCAATCCAATTTAGTTGACTATTGAAGATATCGAGTCCTAATCGCGAAAATCGTTTAAGAAGCATAATTCCCATCACCGGTAAAAATTTCGCAGCTGACAAATGTACCGTTACGAAGAAAAATTCAAAACAAAAATAACTCAAACGACATTTACTTTTTGTTTACAAATTTTCTGACAGCGTAATGTCGCTTAAATTAAATTTTCATTCTGAAATTTATTTGAACGGTTTGATAATATTCATTAAAATGGCATCTGGTGGAAGAAAGGTAACTATGTGTTTGTTGATTATGGAAATTTCGTAGAGTTTGGCCAGATTTGCAATACACATGTGATGTGTCCAATAAGAAACAAATGCAAATCATTTTTGGCTGCTTTTTCCTAAATATTATTTTTATAACCTACACCCCAATGTGGTCCAGGGTATTATAAGTTTGTGCACTTGTTTGTAACACCCAAAAGGAGAAGATATTTATAGAGATCCGATCGACTTGGAATCACTTCCTGAGTCGAATACCCCATTAACGTCTATCTGTCTGTAGATACATATATCGTTGTAATCAAAGTTCTGCTCGTATTTGTGGTCCGATCGTGATGCAATTTAGCAGAATGCTCGTTATAGGCCCCGTATATTTTTACCTCCGATCAAATTTTACATCGGCTCATTACCAAATTTGGCATAAAGGAGTTCATTGGTTCAGGAATGAACACTTTTAAATTTGAAAGAAATCGGTTCAGATTTATATATAGCCCCCGTATATACTTTCCTTCCGATTTGGTATCAACGTGCCAGAGAAGCTTTATTTTACATCCGTTCATTATAAAAATTGGCAGATAGGAGTTTCTTGACACAGAAATAACGATATTTTAGTTTGATAAAAATCTGTTGAGATTTATATAGCCCCCACATATGTTTTCGTTTCAAGTTGGTGTCAAAGTGCTGTAGAAGGTTTATTTAATATTTATGAAATTTGGCAGAGTGTAGTTTAAATACATATGAGTCATTCCATACCAAACGGGACGATTTTTGACATCACTATTTTTGATTGCTTCGAAGTTTTGTGTATGTAATATTTTCCTAAAAATGTCTTATACGTAGTTAAAGAAAAAATTTTAAAAAAAATTCTTTAAGAGCTATGACCAATTTAAAGTTGACGAAATTACGTTTTTTTCTAAAATGTGTGTTTATTCTTTAGCTTGTATCTCCTGAAATACGTGACCGATTTTAATGTGATATACCTTGTTTTGAAGGTAATTTCAACTACTACAACTATATACCAAATTTCAGCCCAATTCGTTGTATTCGTCGGTTTTTGTGGCGTTAAGAAATCAAATCTAGAGGGACCTTTGTATGGGGCTATATCAAAACATGGACCTATAAGTACCGTTGCTCGTGTGAAGGATACCGGGTATAAATAAACCAGTTACCAACTTTCAGCCCGATCAGTTGACATTTGTGGTCTCTATTAATAATTCAAATCGGGGTGATGCCATATATAGGGGCTATATCCAAAATTGGACCGATATTACCCATATTCCATCCCAACATACCTGCAGTTATGAAGTATATGTACCAAATTTCAGCCACCTAGGTTAAGTATTATTGATTATAGCGTGATTACAACAGACGGACGGAAGGAGGGATGGCTAACTAGTCTTAGAATTTTACGACGAATAATAACACAGTGCGACAGTCCAAAAACCAAAAACTGCGATACTATTTTTCTTGTGGGTCTTGGCGAGTAGAACCGATTTTCTTGCCTTTTTTTAACTTGAACGCCTATATCTTTATTAATTATTAATCGAAACTTTAATAACTCCGTCAATTGCAAACGGATGTTTAAGAGAATGGTTGCATTTTTTTCCTTATAAAATATACTATATATGTAAATCAATTAATCGTACAGTTATCTCACAATATAATTGGTAAAGACATTGTCTAAACTAGAAAATGACGGACAAAAATTAAAAAAATGTGTTTGTAGGGCAAATAAACCTATATTCCTACGGCTTCAAACAAACAAAATATACATCGTTCGAAAGGTCTAATTCTCTTTTTTCCAAATCCTTTTAGAGATTGGAAACCGGTTAATAATTAACAAAGTTATAGGCGTTCAAGTGAGAAAAGGCAAGAATCGGTTTTTTACCCGTAAATCCGGATTTTGGGGATGTCCGGGGAATTCCAAAAAAAATTCGTTCTTTACTCGACTAGACCTACAGGAAAAATAGTATCGCGTCATTTGCTTCTCAACTTGAGTTTATTTTGTCGCACTGTGTAATATATACTTTTTGGGGTCTTACATCAATATTTAGTGGTGTTACAAACAGAGTGACAAAATTAATATACCCCCTATCCTATGGTGGAGGGTATAAAAATAGATGCTAGTGCATATTTCTATGCAATTGTGTTTAACTTAACCGACACAAATACATCGCTTCAGCTTGCTACAATGACTGCGAAAAAAACTTAAGTAACAAAAATCTTAATTTTTTGTTAAAAAAGACTAATGCAACGATTAATATTAATTAATTACTCCAAAAAAAACTTAACTTGAAAAGTTCATGTTAATACCCGCACAGAGTATAGAGACAACTAAAAAAAACCTTCTCCTGAAAAATTTACTTTTTGTTGCTTAAGTTTTTTTGGCTGTTAGGGCTCGATATAATTGCTGATGTTGAAATACCGCCAGGTTGATTATACCATCTTTTTGATGGAAATCATACCGGTCTGGAAGGAAAGAATCTTAAAAACAAAATCTTACTGTACAGTCATATTTTCTTGTTCAGTAAAGCAAATACTTTCTGCAATGGAATTTAACTTCTCTATTTGAATAATTGTAGCTCCGTTGTCCGTTTGAATACCACACACATATATTTCCGTTTACTGTCAATCGTGACAAAGCAATTTCCGGATGAGTGATACATCCAATTGTAACAATTCTTTTGTCGCTTCGCTTTGAGTGGTTACCAATCGAGGGTCAACACAGAAGGTTTATTAAATTGCTACAATTTGATAGCTATCAGCTGTAATTGGCCTCACAAAGGATCAAACTATTGCAATACCCTTCAACACATGGCGGTTTAGAAGACTCTCTCGTTGCCCTTTGTTGCATATGGTAATTCCGGACATTCAGCGCCACCAGTTGTCTGTATAGAACTTTACATATTTGTGCTGATTCCACATTCGATAATTTCCTTTTTTTGTTTCAACCATGGTGATTGAAATCGTTTATTCGTTTCCGAATAGTAAAAATGCAATTGTTCACTTTAAAAATTCTGTGAGGATTTTTTCTCTCTTCGAAACTAGTCAGGTCATGCTTTATGTACGACATCAAAGAACCACATAGCCAATAACCAAATAAAGTATCAATTGTAAAAAGATTACTTCCATGTGAAACATTATTGGGTTTAAATGAAGTATACTGAAGTACAGAGAGTTCGTAGTAAATATAATTCAACAAAAATTGGTTGCAAGATAGGAAAAATGTACACACATATTTATTTTTTCATCATCTCTATGCTTACCATTGAAAAAAAGGCTTCACATACTCGTACCTACGAGTATTGTTATATTTTTGGCTTAAACAAAACATACCAATCCAAAAAGAGAAACTGGAGTTTGTCCTAAAAACTAACACATGATTGCGGCGTTCTCTGTTGTACCGAAAAAAAGGTAAATTTACTATGTTTTCCTAGCTGTTGACTTTACTAGTTTATTACTTTAATTTTTGGTTTTAAACTGCCGCATAGTTGCTCATACTATAAGAAAATTTTAAAATTGTTCAGAAATTTCCATACAAATTGGAATTTCAAAAATTAATACCATACAAAATTTGTAATTGTTTTTTTCTTGGTTAGCATGCCAAATTACACCAGAAAATGTTCTGCACAGTCCTTAGGTACTGCAGAAGCACTAGACCAGAGCTTCTCAAATGGTGTTCCGCGGCCCGCTGGAGGGCCGTAGCCACATTTCAGGGGGGCCGTGACGTCTTGTTGATAATTATGCTATTTAAATTTTTTGATTGACATTGCGTTTTTTTTTAAATTCGAATCAAAGTATTGAAACAAATAAATTGAATTCATAAAATATGGTTCGATACAAATTGAAACATTTTCTTCGTGTCGGAATTGCGTAAACCAGCAGATATATAATCCAGCTTTCATTGTAATTTTGGTTAATAATCAGAAATTTTAAATATAGATTTTTATTTGTTAATTTTAGAAAAAAAAAATTAATTAGAGAGAAAAACTGAAAAAGAAGCAACATTTTATTAGTATGGAAAAATTCAGTCGGAATTTATTTGGTTTAAGACCATATGTTTCAGTTACTTTCTGTCTATTGCAAAAATGTAATAGAAACAAATATAAAAATTGGTAGAGAGTTTTAATTGCTTGGTAGAATTTACTGCAGTTTAGATAGACAACACTTTATCATCTTTAGAATTCATTAGCTATAATGTATGTTTTTAGCTTAAGTCAGCTGAAATACTTATGGAAGTAGTAAATTGAATGTAACAAGAACTACTACTAACCAAACCCGTATTTTGCCGAACTAAGTACTACAACATACTAAAACTCTCATACCAATAAAAAAATAAAGCGTGATCCATTTCGAGGTTTCCTATTTTTTAAAGAAAAAAACACAGAAAATTTAAATTGAATGGGGGAATGTTTATTATCATTTAAAAGAACATTCTTTGACATTTATTTTTTGAAGTTTATGTCTATCGAATGTTGGCCGCGGCTACGTCTCAGATGGTCCATCCGTTGAGTCCAATTTCCGATGACTCGTTCGAGCATTTCGACTGGTAACTGGCGAATGGCTCGCGTGATGTTTTGCTACAAGGCCTGAATCGAAGCGGGTTTGTCCGCATAAACTTTGGACATTACATATCCCCACAGAAAAAAGTCTATCGGTGTGATATCACACGATCTTAGTGGCCAATCGACCGTCCCAAAACGTGAAATTATCTGCTCACCGAAGTGTTCTCTCAATAAATCCATTGATTGATGCGATGTGTGGGAAGTGACGCCGTCTTGTTGAAACCAAATGTCGCCGAGATCACGAGCTTCAATTTCAGGCATCAAATAATCGGTTATCATGGCACGATAACGGTCGCCATTGACGGTTACCTTCTCACCGGCATCATTTTTGAAGAAATATGGACCGATGATTCCACGGGCCAGCAAACCACACCTAACCGTTGTTTTTTCAGGATGAAGTGGCATCTCTTGAATCTCTTCAGGTTCCTCTTCGTCCCAAATGCGGCAATTTTGCTTGTTTAAATACCCATTGAGCCAGAAATGAGCCTCATTGCTGCACAAAATTTGGCTCGAAAACGTCGGATCTTCTTGGAACTTTTCAAGAACCCATAGAGCCAAGCGATGTCGCTTGGGAAGGCCTGGCGGCTTCAGTTCTTGCACAAGCTGTATTTTGTATGCTTTCAATTTAAGATCTCGACGTAAAATGCGCCCAGTCCTTCCATACGTCAGTTCGAGTTGCTTCGAACGGCGCAGAATCGACTCTCCACGGTCTTCGTGTACCCTCTCAACTACGGCTGCTACATTTTCTTCACTGCGTGCTGGACGTGGTTAATTCGGTCGAATATTATCCAGTAATGAATGCTGTGTCTCAAGATGGGTGATGGTGTTGCGAATAGTACGCTCAGTTGGCCGATTATGTTGACCATAAGTTGAGCGAAGTGCACGAAAGACATTCCTCACGTGAACGTGAATTTTCGTAATAAAGTTGAACGATTTGTAAACGTAGTTCAGGCGAAAGTCTTTCCATGATGAAATGCCAAACAATACTTAACAAAAAAAACATGACAGCATGACATGACTCACACGTGATCTGTCAAATAAAGGCTATTGTAAAAAGTATCTCTACATGGATCACCCGTTACTTATTTTTATACCCTCAATTTTGTGATACGAAGGTATATATCATTTGCTATGGCCATAAGTGTAACACATCCAAGGAGTGATCTAAGACCCTCAGTATGTTCGGCGGATATTCGTTTTGGGTCATTTTATGTCGAATGAGAAATGTCCGTCCGTCCGTCTGTCTGTCTACTGGCTGGTGCGCACGATAACTCTCGAAAGGAGTAACCGATTGATTGAAATTTGGTATGTAGTAATATTTGTTTCTATCTCCGGCTAAGTTCGAAGATAGGTCATATTGGTCCACTCCTTTACTAACTGCTATATTAATTATTCGACTCATCTAAAATTCCACACATAGTATTAGTTTATGAGTCGCTATCAACTCGAGAAAAATGGACGAAGTTGCCACCCGCTTCTGGTACCTCCCACACAAATGCACAATTTTGCACCAAAAGTTAACAGCCTATAACATTAAAAATTTTTAAATAATACCACAATTTAATATCTCATAGCGTAAATATACCAGTGCATGTAAACGCTTATAATTCGGCACAGTGCAATGTATTTAAAGTATCTACTGGTCAGCGAATAAGTGTATTTGTTAAACCCGTTCGTTACAAACTGACAGAATAATTTGTGAAAAATTCAATATTACATTACTCACAAAGTGAGGGTATACCTTAGTCGGTTTACCCGACTGAATCTTTGTTACTTGTTATTTATAAATATATGTACATTTTGTTCCCATCAGAGTAATCCAATAAGAGTGATATGATTTCTTTGAAAAAAAACACACTTATTGTTAATAAAATTCAAACGTTTTTTATTTAATGTGAAGTACAATCGATACAATTAAGTTCTATATAAAACGTCATTCAAATGGCCTCCACGACTTCTTCTGCAGGAACGAATTCGATGAACCCAATTTCCGAGCACTTTTTCCACTAAATCAAGTCGTATGTCATGAATGGCACGTTCAATATTGACTTGTAAAGCTTGAAGAGAGTCTGGTTTATTTCGAAAGACCAATGACTTCATTACCTCAATGCGGTCATTACCTCAATTGCGGCAAAACTCTCTCCTTTCATTTTCAGTTTTTGGAACAGAAAAAAGACGAATGAGGTAGTTATGAAACCATCGAGCTCATGCAACAGTCCTTTTGCTTAAAATTTCATATTTCTGAACAAACTTAGTCATGTCAAAAACTTCTGAATTGCACGAAATTGGCCAACCGCAACTTCTCCAAAAGACATTCGACAAATATCCACTATCTTCACAGTTTCAACGTTTCCATCGGTTATTGATATTCTGAGCCGTCTATTTGGCGAACTTACTTTTGTAAAAATATTACGTCTAAAATCAAAAATTTAGCTAATAAATTTTTATACCCTACACCACACTGTGGTACAGGGTATTATGACTTTGTGCATTTGTTTGTAACACCCAAAAGGAGAAGAGATAGACCCATTGTTTATTATACCGATCGACTTGTAATCACTTTCTGTCTGTCTGTCTGTCCGTCTGTCTGTAGACGTATTCTTGTAATCAAAGTACAGGTCGCAATTATGGTCCGATCTCAACGAAACTTTGCACATATCTTTTTTTAGGCCCAAGGACGATCCCTATTGAATTTGGTTAAAATCGGTTCAGATTTACATATAGCTCCCATATATATGTACCTCCGATTTGGCATATATGCACTGTATAAGCAACATTTTGTAACCGATTTGTACAAAAATTGACAGAGAGTAGTCTCGTGATACACTTAGATACAATACAAAATTTGGGGGAAATCGGTTCAGATTTATATATAGCCCCCATATATATTTTGCACCCGATTTGACATGTAAGCGCTGTATAAACTGTATTTTATATCCAATCAGTACGAAATTCGGCAGGAAGAGGTTTTTTATTACATGAAGGAATACTGCCAAATTCGGAGAAAATCGGTTCAGATTTAGATATAGCCCCCATATATATGTTTCCCCCGATTTGAAATTCAATAGCTGTAGAAACTGTATTTTATATCCGATCACAGAAAGAGGTTTCTTATTACACGAAGGAATACTGCCAAATTTGGAGAAAATCGGTTCAGATTTAGATATAGCCCCCATATATATGTTAGCACCGATTTGACATTCAAGCGCTGTAGAGACTGTATTTTATATCCGATCAGTACGAAATTCGACAGAAAGAGGTTTCTTTTTTACATGAATGAGTATTCAGGGAAAATCAATTCAGATTTATATATAAGCTCCATATATATGTTCCTCCTGATTTGGTTACAAAGCGCTATAGAAGTTGTACTTTACTTCCGATCATTACAAAATTTTCCAGAAAGATGTTTCTCAATTTAGGAACGAATATTGCTTAATTTAGCGATTATCGGTTCAGAATTAGATATACCCGCATATATATGTTCTTACCCATTTACCAATTATTCCAAATTATTATAGCAATAACCCTTATCGCATTGTTAGGGAGGTGTATGTTATTATATAGTCGGCCCCGCCCGACTTTCTGCCTTTCCTTACTGGTTGATATTGATAATGGGAGTTTGGTGGCTCCCGAAACAGATCTGTCTATCCAACCATTACAACCACCCCCAATACATGTCACTTACTTCTTCTTTAATTTTTAATAATAACGATCTTGAGCCTGAGTACAAAAACAAAATATGTAAAATCATAACATTTAAAAAAGTGACTTCTTATCTCATATTTATTTTCCATATGTTGTCCTCTCTCCCTAGATACATGATTTTGCCCGTATTTAGCACCTTTTTGTATTACAGTAACATATTTAACCATTTTTGTCCTAGTGTAGCATTTTTAACCCTTTTTGACCCACTGTACAATAGTCAACCATTTTTGTCAGATTCTACCATATTTAATTATTTTTGTCCCTCTGTACCATAGTTAACACATTTTTGTCTCACTATTTCCGAGGATACGCCTTTTTAACCCACTGTACCATATATAATCCATTTTGTCCTACTTTACCATATTTAACTATTTTTGCCCCACCGTACCATACATAACCCTTTTTGCCCCACTGCGACATATTTAACCCTGTTTGTCTCACTGTACTATATTTTACACTTTTTTCCTCACTGTACCGTATTTAAAAAATTTCACGACTCTACCATTGTTAACCCCCTTTTGGCCCCCTTTTGACCCACTGTACCAAAGCTAACCATTTTTTGTCACCCTGTACCATATTTAATCCTTTTTGCCCCCACTGTATCATAGTTAAAACATTTTTGGCCCACTCTACCGTATCTAACCCTTTTCGTCTCACTGTACCATATTTAAAATTTGTCCTCACTCTACCATACTTAACCCTTAACTGTATCATATTTAATCACATTTTATCCACTGTACCATTTTTGCCCACTATACAGGGTGGCTGATATGTATTGCAACCAACTTCAGGTGGCTATCATTTCTAAACCGCTAGTCTGATAGCTGACATATTTATTTCAGTGACAGTTCATTTTATTGTTTACAAGCTTACAAAAGCATTTTGATCTATTGCATTCAGAAAAAAAGTTATTCATGATGGAATTCAAGCGTGATAGTGTGATTGCTTTATTTATTTATTTATTTATATGAATTACAATACAAAGTAAATTTATATTCTAATTATAAGGTCCAGGGAAAGGCCGGGTTACAAAGACCATATGGCTAAATGTTTGCAGCGACAGACCAGAGCCTCTGGTGGGAATCGAACCCACAACCCCCAAACTCATAGGCGAGTACGCTACCAACTCACCTACTGGGGCGCTCTGTGATTGCTTTATATTTGGGTGGAAAAACACAAGTGGCTATCGTTAGAGCCCTCCAGCATTTAAATGTGAATAAATCGTTTGTTTCTCGTACCATTGCTCGTTACCGTGATAATGGCAGTGTTGCATCGCGTCCAAAAAGTGGACGAAAAAAAAACGGTAACAACACCAGAAATGATCCGAAAAGTGAAGGCCAGATTTGATCGAAATCCACGCCGCAGTGGTAGAAAAATTGCTCGTAAGCTGAACATATCGCGAAAACGGATGCAATACATATTAAAAAATTAGCTTGGACTAAAGCCATTGAAGTTCCAAAAAGTGCAAGAGCTCACCGATGCACAAAAAAAAAAAAGTTAGACTGGAAAGAGCCAAGAAGTTGCTTCGCTTGCACGAAAGTGGCCAGTTACCGAATTTGGTTTTCTCCGATGAGAAGCCATTCCAAATTGAGCAGTTTGTGAACAAACAAAATGATCGGGTTTACTTGCCAAAGAGGTCAGCTGAAAATTTACACCTTCGATTGGCCACCAAAACTCAAGCGCCGCCGATGGTAATGGTGTGGGCCGCCGTAATGGCCGATGGTCGCTCCCCGCTCGTATTCATCGACCATGGGGTCAAAATAAATGCAGAATATTATCGGGAAAATGTCCTAAAGAACTGTCTTTTGAAGCCCTGGGCAGACAAATATTTCGGCCGCAGACCATGGACATTCCAACAGGACTAAGAATGGCTTAAGAAGGAGGTTCCTCGCTTCATTTCTACCGCACAATGGCCACCAAGATCTCCGGATCTCAATCCGTTGGACTTTTGCGCCTGGGGCATTTTAGAGAGTAAGGTTCGCACTAAAAAATACCAAAGTATCGATCATCGGCGCTTCGCCGGAAATGGGCCAAAATACCGCAGAGCCACTTTCGTGCAGCGTGTGATGGCTTTGTCGGCCGTTTGAAGGCCATAATTCGTGCCAAAGGTGGCCAATTCATACAAATCTAAACTGTTTCTAAAATGTTATGTTATTTCCGACATTTTTTGCATTTGAACAATAAAATTTAAAAAAAAAATTAAAAAAATATAGCGCTTTACTTTGTTGCATTACATATCAGCCAACCTGTATATGTACTATATAGTATATATATGTACTATATAGTATAACTTTGTTATTCGCTACCACCATGTGCAAAATGGTTGACGTTGCCGCTTCCCATTTGGTACCTCCGTCACAAATGGACCATTTTGCATAAAATATTAACTTATGACATTAATACCGCATAAAAATATTTGAAATTATTGCACAGTGTAATAGTTTTATAGTACCTAGAGTCCTACAGTCCTTTTAAAAGTGAGAGTTATCACCTCAGATACAAAAAGTTGAGAGAC
The DNA here is from genome assembly GCA_963930755.1 of Eudasyphora cyanicolor. Lineage (NCBI taxonomy): Eukaryota > Metazoa > Arthropoda > Insecta > Diptera > Muscidae > Eudasyphora > Eudasyphora cyanicolor. The sequence goes on along the minus strand of OZ005735.1, from coordinate 192,662,674 downwards.
ATACCTAAAAACCCGACTGAAATTTCTTACTTTTTTCTTTATTTGTGACAAAAAATGATATTATATCCCAACAAAACCGTCATTATGAACTATGTTGTAATACGGAAAAAACATCCTCTGAAGGTTAATGTCGAATATATTTGACAACCGAAAAACAATCACCAAAATTGCGCGCATTATGTTTTTATAATTTTATTTTTGGAAAACGTTGAAAAACAAGTGTATCAACACTTGTATGAATACTTACAATTTTTCTCAATATCGTTCGATCACTCAAAATATTATTTTTTGCTTGCAAAATTTAGTTGTTTTTACAAACGTTGTGACTTCTTCTTAACACCTCGTTTAGATATAACAAAACAAATCGAATACCTTATACGATAATAGATATAAGTAGCAGCAGTGTCTGTCTTTCATCCAAAACAAACAAATGATAACTAATTATAAATTAACATACCATGAAGGTGGATAGAAACAGAGTACATTGTAATGTCGAATATATTCGACAAAAACACGGAAAGGGTTAACACCTTTTAGCCACTCTGCATCATAATCTTAAACTTTAACTAAAATCATAACTTGTTTTTGTTTTTTTTTGGTTTTATTCGATCTGCTTTCATAGTACATATTTTGTTTTTGTACTCAGGCTCAAGATCGTTATTGTTGTTTTTAGTATATGAAAACAACTTTGTTAAAAATTAAAGAAGAAGTAAGTGACATGTATTGGGGGTGGTTGTAATGGTTGGATAGATCTGTTTCGGGAGCCACCAAACTCCCATTATCAATATCCTTATTACAACGATTACTTCAGTCGAAATTATTAGAATATATACGCACAGCCAAGTATCATTAAACGAGAACTGTTTGCTAAAAGCGCATATCTCCAAAAAAAGACAATTCAGTAATCATCATCCCTCGTACATGCACCAACTTCCACTCTCGTGAGTCTTTACAATGTAAAGAATTCACACTAATGTTTTGCTGTAGTTGACTATGCAACAACAACGTATTTGGTCGTGCCCTACCATTTCTTCTTCTTTTATAATAATATCTAATGGTTATTGATATCATTTTCTAAATTTGTGGTTATCTGGGGGCGCACAGAGCATTCAGGATCTTGAAAGTGGGCCGTGATGTAGAACTTGGTGTGAAGCTATGCCCTACACCAGACTGTGGCCCAGCGTATAAAGCGTTTGTGCATTTTTTTGTAACACACAAAGGAAGAGGAGATACTTCCATCGTTTATTAAACCGATCGACTTGGCATCACATCTTGGGTCAATTTAAACATGTCCCTCTGTAGATGTAGCAAAGTACAAGTCGTATTTATGATCCGATTGTGATGAAATTTAGCACAGTGTTCCCTATTGAAATTGGTGAAAATTTGTTCAGGTTAAACCAGTAAGGAAAGGCAGAAAGTCGGGCGGGGCCGACTATATAATACCCTACACCTCCCTAACAATGCGACAAGGGTCATTTCGATAATAATTTGGAATAATTGGTAAATGGGTAGGAACATATATATGTGGATATATCTAATTCTGAACCGATAATCACTTAATTAAAATTTTGTATTGTATCTAAGTGTATCACTAGACTACTCTCTGTCAATTTTTGTACAAATCGGTTCAAAAATGTTGCTTATACAGTGCATATATGCCAAATCGGAGGTACATATATATGGGAGCTATATGTAAATCTGAACCGAGTTTAACCAAATTCAATAGGGATCGTCCTTGGGCCTAAAAAAAGATATGTGCAAAGTTTCGTTGAGATCGGACCATAATTGCGAACTGTACTTTGATTACAAGAATATATCTACAGACAGACAGACGGACAGACAGACGGACATAGCTAAATCGACACAGAAAGTGATTACAAGTCGATCGGTATAATAAACAATGGGTCTATCTCTTCTCCTTTTGGGTGTTACAAACAAATGCACAAAGTCATAATACCCTGTACCACAGTGTGGTGTAGGGTATAATTAGGTAAATCGGTTCGTATTTTGTTATAGTCTCCAGATAGAGGTCGCTCTAAAAAATAAATAAGCATATTATAAGCCATAAATCCCATATTCTTCATACGAGGAGGCTGCTATTTTGTATTTTGTGTTTCATATCTACTTAAATTGTGTACAGCGCAGATTGACCATATTGGAATATGTTTTCAACGAAACCGGTTTTTAAATTCATACGAAATACGAAAATAATTTCAAATTCATTCATTCTAAATTATAGTGTATAATTTCATAAAACAAAAATACTTCAAACGCTGAAAAGGTACCGCGAAAAAACAGTTGACATTGCAATCATCAGAGCTTAAAACTCCAAGATTTTAGTCACATACAACCTAATGTGCATATCCACGGGTTCGTGCTGTTTTTACGAGGAGTTAAATCTGAACAATGTTTTCTTATTTTCTTCTTTATTTTTATGGATTTCTTCATGGTCATTGTCTTCACTATTCCATGAACATTTTACATTTATCACTAGCAAAAGTTCCTTTCCAATTTTTGTCCGTTCCACCTTCTCAAAGTTTATTCTTACCTTACAAAGATTGAATTCACGAGAGGCGATAAAATTAGATTTAATCTAAAAATGTTTGAAATGTGATTACCTTTTATGAAAATGGTTTCCCAAAACGAAAAACAAAATACATTACCTCTTGGAAACTTATGGGATAATTCGGAAAATTTGTTTATCATTCAATGACCTTGTGAAAATGAAGCGTACAACAATCGTAACCATAACCAAAATTAATCCCTTTAGAGCGGTGGGAATAATACTCAAACTAATGTGGATATTTCGTCACCGAAGTGGCTTAGAAGGTAATTGAGGTAAGCAAATGATATTGTTATTTGAGCACATTGTTTGATGTATTTGCAGGACAGAATGTTTGTTCCATACAAATTCAAGACAATCTTGTTTTAAAAGTAAACTGAACTAAAGCCTCAGTGTATTTGTAAAAAGTTACAGAAAAGGATTAATCATACAACTCACTGAAGTGAGTTCAATTTTAATTGATAACCGTATGAAAATAAATCAAATCCAATACTACAATTGAGGATATATTAAAAGTCTATTGTGTATTAAAGGTCGTTAAAATAATATATTAATAAGCAGATAATAAATTTCCATTCAATTTATATAACCTTTCTTCGAACTTAGCCTGTGTAAGAAAAAGGTTATCACACACAACATTTTAAGTTACTCATTTCGAGAACTATCGTGCACACCATTCAGACGGACAAACATAGCTCAGATGCCTTAAAATGTCCTAAAACAGATTTCCGGCAAGCATATAAGGGTTCTTGGGTCACTGATTCGATGCCCTACACGTTTTTCATTGTAAATGATATATAAGTATATATATTACCCAAAAAATGAGGTTATAACCAGTAAGGAAAGACAGTAAGTCGGACGGGGCCTACTATATAATACCCTACACCTCCCTAACAATGCGAAAATGAACATTGCGATAAGAATTTGGCAGTGTTCATTAGGGTGATGACTTTTTGATTTTTTTTCTCAAAAATTATTTCCTGTTGCACGAGTGAGTGAACTTTTGCCTATTAATGACTAAAATAACGTTTATTCCATTTAAATATTGAACACGTAAGAAAGTTTCAGTCGGGTAAACCGACTAAGGTATACCCTCACTTTGTGAGTAATGTAATATTGAATATTAATCGAATTATTCTGTCAATTTGTGTGGGAGGTACCAGGAGGGGTTTATCAAATACACCTTTTTTTGCTGAACATTAGAGACTTTAAATTCATTGCACTGTGCCGACTTATAAGCATTTATGTGCACTGGTATAAACGTTATGAGACATTAAATTGTCGAATGATTTGGGCATTTTGTGTGGGAGGTACAAAGAGGGGCGTGGCAATAACGCCCATTTTTCACAGGGCTATAGACACTATAAAAACATTACACTGTACAATATTTCAAGTATTTTTATACACTGGTTTTAATGTTATAAGCTGTTAACTTTTGGTGGAAAAAGGTACCTTTGTGTGGGAGGTACCAAAAGGGGCGTGACAAAAACACCCATTTTTCCCTGGACTGTAGGCAATATAAAAGCATAACACTGTACAAAATTTCAAGTATTTTTATACACTGTTATTAATGTTGTAAGCTGTTAACTTTTGGTGCAAAATGGTTAATTTGTGTGGGAGGTACCAGGAGGGACGTGGCGACTTCGCCCATTTTTCTCGAGTTGATAACGACTAATAAGCTAATACTATGTGTGGAATTTCAAAAGATTCGAATAAGTAGTATAGCAGTTATTAAAGAATCAATATTTCACAACATTTTAACCCTTTGTGGGGGAGGTACTAGAAGGAGTGGACCAATATGGTGCATCTTCGCACTTAGCCGGAGATAGAAAAAAATATTACCACATACCAAATTTGAGGTCAATCGGTTACTCCTTTCGAGAATTATCGTGCGCACCAGCCAGCAGACACACAGACAGACAGACAGACAGACGGACGGACATTGCTCATTCGACTTAAAATGACCCAAAACGGATTTCCTCCGAACATACTTGGGGTCTTAGGTCACTCCTTCGACGTGTTACACTTTTTTCCGTAGCAAATGATATATACCCTCGTCACACTAAAGTGAGGGTATAAAAAGGTCCAAACCATTTTGAAATGATATTATTGTGAAACAATTTAAATTTTTTCTTTTTTTTTAAATCATATAAATCCAAAACGGAAAAAAAGTGTCAAGTCTTATAACTTTCACAAAAAGCCACATAACCTATGAACAAAATGAGACATTGATCATAGAAATCGATGAACATCTTTCGTTTTTATTTACAAGTGAAGGTATCTCATTTTGAATGTATCCCTTTGGAAAAAACGTTGTAGACTTTTTTATGATTCTCATTTTTTTTACAGAAACCACATTTATGAGCGGTCTTTGTTTTGAAAGTTTTGAAAAAATTGAAAAAATAGAAGAAAAAATTAAAAAATTGTCCAAAATGCTGATAAATAAAAATTTAAAATCATTTTGTGTGTTAGGGTTTTTATCGAATCACCTTATATGTAAGATCTTATATAATCTTAAATAAAAACTCATCTAAATATGATACAGGGAAACGAGGTTGTATAAAAGTCATCACCCTAGTGTTCATACATGTAATAAGAAAGCTCTCTATATTAACTTTCGTACTGATCAGATACAAAATACGGTTTCTTCAGCGCTTACATGTCAAATCGGATGAAAAATATATATATGGGGGCTATATCTAAATCTCAACTGAATTTCCCCGAATTTTGTAGTTTTCATTCATGTAATAAGAAAACTCTCTCTGCCGACTTTCGTACTTATCGGATATAAACTACGGTTTATACAGCGTTAATATGTCAAAATGGAGTGTAACATATATTTTGGGACTATGTAAAAGTCTGAACCGATTTTCCCCCAATTTGGCAGTGTTCATGCATGTAATAAGAAAACTCTCTCTATTGACTTTCGTACTGATCAGATATAAAATACGGTTTCTTCAGCGCTTACATTTCAAATCGGGTGAAACATATATATGGGGGATATATCTAAATCTAAAAGGATTTTCCCCAAATTTTGTAGTGTTCATTCATATAATAAGAAAATTCTCTCTACCGAAGTTCGTACTGATCGGGTATAAAATACGGTTTCTACAGCGCTTACTTGTCAAATCTAGGGGTAACATATAACGGGTGAAATAGCGACACTTTGTTCAATAGCCTTTTTTTTGACAGATCACGTGTGAGTCGTGTCATGCTGTCTGTTATTTTTGTTAAGTATTGTTTGGCATTTCATCATGGAAAGACTTACGAATGAACAACGTTTAAAAATCGTTCAACTTTATTACGAAAATTCACCTTCTGTGAGGAATGTGTTTCGTGCACTTCGCTCAACTTATGGTCAATATAATCGGCCTACTGAGCGTACTATTCGCAACACCATCACCCATCTTGAGACCCAGCATTCATTATTGGATAATATTCGACCGAATAGACCACGTCCAGCACACAGTGAAGAAAATGTAGCGGCCGTAGCTGAGAGTGTAACGGAGACCGTGGATAGTCGATTCGGCGCCGTTCGCAGCAAGTCGGACTGACGTATGGAACGACATGGCGCATTTTATCGAGATCTTAAATTGAAAATACAGCTTGTGCAAGAACTGAAGCCACCCGACCTTCCCAAGCGACATCGCTTCGCTCTATGGGCTCTTGAAAAGTTCCAAGAAGATCCGACGTTTTCGAGCCAAATTTTGTTCAGCGATAAGGCCCATTTCTGGCTCAATGGGTATGTAAACAAGCAAAATTGCCGCATTTGGGACCAAAAGGTACCTGAAGAGATTCAAGAGCTGCCACTTCATCCAGAAAAAACAACGGTTTGGTGTGGTTTGTGGGCCGGTGGAATCATCGGTCCATATTTCTTCAAAAATGATGCCGGTGAGAACGTAGCCGTCAATGGCGACCATAATAACCGACTAATTGATGCCTGAAATTGAAACTCGTGATCTCGGCGACATTTGGTTTCAAGAAGACGGCGCCACTTCCCCCACACCGCATCAATCAATGGATTTATTGAGAGAACACTTCGGTGAGCAGATAATTTCACGTTTTGGGCCGGTCGATTGGCCACCAAGATCGTCTGATATCACACCGTTAGACTTTTTCCTGTGGGGATATGTAAAGTCTAAAGTTTATTCGGACAAACCCGCTTCGATTCAGGCATTGGAGCAAAACATCACGTGTGTCATTCGCCAGTTACCAGTCGAAATGCTCAAACGAGTCATCGAAAATTGGACTCAACGGATTGACCATCTGAGACGTAAACGCGGCCAACATTTGATAGACATAATCTTCAAAAAATAAACTGTGCTGGGGCCGAAAAAGATCACTGTGCTAAATGCCATCACAATCGGACCATAAATACCACCTGCACTTTGATTACAAGAATACATGGACAGACAGACAGAGAGACGGACATGGCTAAATCGACTCAAAAAGTGTCGTCAAATGCACCAAGTCATAATACCCTGTACCACAGTGTCGTCTAGGGTATCTAAACGTGGTGTAATAGAGTTTAATGCCATTTAACTCAGTACATCTAGCATATTCGAAGTTAATTGGTTTCCTTAAGTTTCCTCCTCGTAACATTCAACTTCAAAACAGTTGTATTCATTTTAAATGAACCACTCACTTGACTATGGCATAGTATTAAGCCAAATGTATATCATGCAACTACAGGCGGACAAACAGACATTTTGCAAAAATAAAACTTTTTTAATTAGCAAATAAAACTTTTGTATGTGATTTGAAGTGAAAAGGCAACACTCAACATTTTAATTTCCTTTCAGTTTTTGATAACAACCCGCAAATTTATTGCAATATTTTTGTTTTTGTTTTTACTGCAATTATGTATGTTTGTAATGAGCTGTTATTGTTGTTGCTGTTGTTAAGACTGCTTCCCTTTGATTGATTTCTGAAAAGGAGGAATGAGTGCAAAAGGAAATTATACAACACAGAAAAGCAAAGCAATATTTATTATTCATTCGCAAATTATTTAATTATTTAGTTCTGAGTTCATTCCTGAGAAAATTACCAATACTTTTCTCATCATTTTAATAGATATTTTAGAGAAATTAAATTGGACATAATGACAAAACTCAATATTAGGATTACAATCATCTGTGCAACCAATACAACATCTTAAATTGCTAAAGTTTTTGAAGGCAAAGCATACTTGTATTTTCATTGATAACGATATTGTTTGATGTGTGTGACAATAAATCGGACCAGGCTTTTTATAGCCCCTAGACACAATACAAAACTACATACAGAATAATTTTAAATTTCATATTTGCAGAGACGGAAAGACAACGTCAAAAATTGCCCGACCAATGTCAGTATTTCGTTCATAACATTCACAAATATTGAGTTCCCGAAGATCTACTTACTGTTGTGGCTTTGTGCCCATATTCTGTGTAAATTTGAAGAAACTAGAAGGGGAATGATTTCTTCTAAAATAATTGTAAAAAAACAATGCAAGGTTATTAACATAAAAAACCACGTCCTAAAAAAATTTTCCGTTGTTAGTTGTTCAAAAGCAATTAAAAATTTCGTAAAGTCCAAAAATTAATTTTTTTTAATTATTAAAATTGCAAATCCCTATAAAATTTTAAACAAAGGGTTTAGAATCCTGTATTTTCATAGAAAATTGTATAAAAATCACGGGTTTTTTTTTGTTAAAATTGAAATTAAAAAAAATTTATTCAAAATTGTATTTTTCTAAAAAAATTGTGAAAAATTTTCTTTTCTGCAAAAATTAATATTTTTGAAAAAATTTCGGCTAATTGTTTTTTTTTTTGAAAATGTTGTCGAAAATACGTTCTTATTGAAAATTTATTTTTTTCTAAAAAAATCTTTTTTTAAGAAAATTTCGTTGAAATTACCTATTTCTGGTAAATAAAAAAGAATTAAAGAATATGTAATACGATTTTTAAAAAAACCGTTAGTGTTTTTTGTATGTTTTTTATTCGATCTGCTTAAGATAATCAGTTATGTTACCTAAGAAATCGTTTTTTTCGTAAGACCATCTTAAGACCTTTTTTACACTTTCAAAACCAGTAAGGAAAGGCAGAAAGTCGGGCGGGGCCGACTATATAATACCCTACACCTTCCTAACAATGCGATAAGGGTTATTGCGATAATAATTTGAAATAATTGGTAAATGGGTAAGAACATATATATGCGGGTATATCTAATTCTGAACCTATAATCGCTAAATTAAGCAATATTCGTTCCTAAATTGAGAAACATCTTTCTGGAGAATTTTGTAATGATCGGAAGTAAAGTACAACTTCTATAGCGCTTTGTAACCAAATCAGGAGGAACATATATATGGAGCTTATATATAAATCTGAATCGATTTTCCCTGAATACTCATTCATGTAAAATAGAAACCTCTTTCTGTCGAATTTCGTACTGATCGGATATAAAATACAGTCTCTACAGCGCTTGAATGTCAAATCGGTGCTAACATATATATGGGGGCTATATCTAAATCTGAACCGATTTTCTCCAAATTTGGCAGTATTCCTTCGTGTAACCTCTTTCTGCCGAATTTCGCTGCGATCGGATATAAAATACAGTTTCTACAGCTATTGAATTTCAAATCGGGGGTAACATATATATGGGGGCTATATCTAAATCTGAACCGATTTTCTCCGAATTTGGCAGTATTCCTTCATGTAATAAGAAACCTCTTTCTGCCGAATTTCGTACTGATTGGATATAAAATACAGTTTCTACAGCGCTTACATGTCAAATCGGGTGCAACATATATATGGGGGCTATATATAAATCTAAACCGATTTCCCCCAAATTTTTTATTGTATCTAAGTGTATCACGAGACTACTCTCTGTCAATTTTTGTACAAATCGGTTACAAAATGTTGCTTATACAGTGCATATATGCCAAATGGGAGGTACATATATATGGGAGCTATATGTAAATCTGAACCAATTTTAACCAAATTCAATAGGGATCGTCCTTGGGCCTAAAAAAAGATATGTGCAAAGTTTCGTTGAGGTCGGACCATAATTGCGACCTATACTTTGATTACAAGAATACGTCTACAGACAGACAGACGGACAGACAGACGGACATAGCTAAATCGACTCAGAAAGTGATTACAAGTCGATCGGTATAATAAACAATGGGTCTATCTCTTCTCCTTTTGGGTGTTACAAACAAATGCACAAAGTCATAATACCCTGTACCACAGTGTGGTGTAGGGTATAAATAAAATATTTTAAATATAGAATCCACAAAAAATAGTGATATATGCAGCTAAGACCCGGGGGCAGCCGCAGCTTCGCAATAGGCAATGCTTCTCGAATTAAACTTTTATAGAAAAAATTCCTCTTATTGTTCATAAATAGAAAAAATGACGATATAGCATTGTATTAAAAATTACGCTAAAATTAACAAAATTTGCGCAATAATTTTTTGAAATTGAACGAATTGTGAAATCAATATTTACGAAATCACATTCTGGTAGAAATTGTAGTCGAAATTTCATTATTATGGAAAATAATATGGAAAATTTTATCTACATTTATTTTTTCTATAACATTTCTTCGAATTTTCATTTCTTTAGATAATGCCGTTGAAATTGCATTTCTCTGGAAAATTTCTTTAAATATGCATTTTTCTACAAAATATTATTTAAATTTAATTTGTCTACAATATTTTGTAGAAAGTGCATTTTTCTAGAAAAATAGTTGAAATTGCATTTAAATGTCTATCAAATTTCGGAAGTTCGTTGACCGATGCGGTAGAAAACGTTGGATTAAGGGTCGGTGAACGGAGTAAAGGTCGATGACCTGAATTAAGAGAGATTTTGTAGGAAATTTTAATTTCAACGTAATTTTGTAGCAAAAATTCGATTTCAACCAAATTCTTTAGGCAAACGAATATTTCAACGAAGAATAGTAGACAATTTAATGAATTTTAGTAGAAAATTTGATGAAATTTTGTAGAAAATTTAATGAAATTTTGTAGATAAAATACAATATTAACAATATTTTGTGTGGAAAATTAAACTTCAACAAAATGTTATAGAAAAATTTTAACTTCAAAGTAATTATGTAGAAAAATTAAATAAAAAAAGGAAATTTCAACATAATTTTTTAAAGATCTGCTATTTTAACTCAATTATTTGGAAAGATTACATTTTTAACTAATGAAATTTTCCAGAAAATACAATTTTAACGAAATTTTTTCGAGATTTTCATGAAATTTTGGAAAAAAAATTAAATAAAAATAAATTTTCTAAAAAAATTCTATTTCAAAGAAGTTTTTTAAAAATTTAATTTTTAACAAAATTGTCTAGAAAAATTAAATTTTTTTGCATTTTTTTTTTTGAATTTTTATAGAAAAATGCATTTTCAACGTATTTTTTTAGAGAAATGTAATTTCAAAAAAACATTCTAAAAAAATTATATTTCAAAAAAGTCCAATTTCAACGAAATTTAGTAGAACATTCAATGAAATTGTGTAGAAAAAAAATTTAAAATAGAAGAAATGCCATATTAACAATATTTTGTTTTAAAATGGGTAATTTCTGCGAAATTTTATCGAGAATGCAATTTTAACTGCATTTTCGAGAAAAATGCAATTCCAAAGAAATTTTGTAGCACATGTAATTTCAATGAAATATTGAATAAACTTGCAATTTCGATAAATTAAAAAAAAAACCAGTAAGGAAAGGCTAAAGTCGGGCGGTGCCGACTATATAATACCCTACACCACTCTCGTAATATTGAATAACTCTGATATATAAATTTTGTAATTCATGTATAAATTGTTTACATAAATTTACTTTTGGGACATTTTGTACTTAAATAATACCCTGTACCACAGTGTGGTATAGGGTATAAAAACGATTGGATCTAAAGAGCCAAATCGGATGAAACATATATATGGGAGCTATAGCTAAATCTTTACCGATTTTCTTCAAATTCGGCAATGTTGGTTCATGAATCAAGAAACTCTACCATTCTAAATTTCAAAACGATTGGATGTAAAATATAGCTTCTATAGAACTAAAGGGCCAAATCGGACGATACATATATATGGGAGCTATAGCTAAATCTTAACCGATTTTCTTCAAATTCGGTAGTGTTGGTACATGGATCAAGAAACTATACCATTCTAAATTACAAAACGATTGGATGTAAAATACAGCTTTTATAGGACTAAATGGCCAAATCGGACGAAACATATATATGGGAGCTATAGCTAAATCTTAACCGATTTTCTTCAAATTCGGCAGTGTTGGTTCATGGATCAAGAAACTCTACCATTTTAAATTTCAAAATGATTGGATGTAAAATACAGCTTCTACAGGACTAAAGGGCCAAATCGGACGAAACATGTATATGGGAGCTATAGCTAAATCTTAACCGATTTTCTTCAAATTCGGTAGTGTTGGTTCATGGATCAAGAATCTATACCATTCTAAATTTCAAAACGATTGGATGTAAAATACAGCTTTTATAGGACTAAATGGCCAAATCGGACGAAACATATATATGGGAGCTATAGCTAAATTTTAACCGATTTTCTTCAAATTCAGTAGTGTTGGTTCATGGATCAAGAAACTCTACCATTCTAAATTTCAAAATGATTGGATGTAAAATACAGCTTCTTCAGGACTAAAGAGCAAAATCGGACGAAACATATATATGGGAGCTATAGCTAAATCTTCACCGATTTTCTTCAAATTCGGCAATGTTGCTTCATGGATCAAGAATCTATACCATTCTAAATTTCAAAATGATTGGATGTAAAATACAGCTTCTACAGGACTAAAGGGCCAAATCGGACGAAACATGTATATGGGAGCTATAGCTAAATCTTAACCGATTTTCTTCAAATTCGGTAGTGTTGGTTCATGGATCAAGAATCTATACCATTCTAAATTTCAAAACGATTGGATGTAAAATACAGCTTTTATGGGACTAAATGGCCAAATCGGACGAAACATATATATGGAAGCTATAGCTAAATTTTAACCGATTTTATTCAAATTCAGTAGTGTTGGTTCATGGATCAAGAAACTCTACCATTCTAAATTTCAAAATGATTGGATGTAAAATACAGCTTCTTCAGGACTAAAGAGCAAAATCGGACGAAACATATATATGGGAGCTATAGCTAAATCTTCACCGATTTTCTTCAAATTCGGCAATGTTGCTTCATGGATCAAGAATCTATACCATTCTAAATTTCAAAACGATTGGATGTAAAATACAGCTTTTATAGGACTAAAGGGCCAAATCGGACGAAACATATATATGGGAGCTATACCTAAATCTTAACCGATTTTCTGCAAATTCGGCAATGTTGGTTCATGGATCAAGAAACTCTACCATTCTAAATTTCAAAACGATCGGTTGTAAAATACAGCTTCTATAGGACTAAAGGGCCAAATCGGACGAAACATATATATGGGAGCTATAGCTAAATCTTAACCGATTTTCTTCAAATTCGGCAATGTTGGTTCATGGATCAAGAAACTCTACCATTCTAAATTTCAAAACGATTGGAAGTAAAATACAGCTTCTATATGACTAAAGGTCCAAATCGGACGAAAGATATATATGGGAGCTATATCTAAATCTGAACCGATTTAAACCAAATTCAATAGCGATCTTAACAGCCGCGAAATACTCTAAACTGCAAAATTTCAGAACGATCGGAGTGAAATTGCGACCTGTAGTCGACGAACAACTTTACATGGACAGACGGACGGACGGACATCGTTAAATCGACTCAGCTAGTGATTCTGAGTAGATCGGTATACTTGAAGGTGGGTCTAGCTGTGTTATTTTCAGGTGTTACAAACATCTGCCGTGAAACAAACTTATAATACCCTGTACCACAGAGTGGTGTAGGGTATAACAAGAAACGAAAAATTAAATTGTCGAGAAAAAACAATTTCAAAGAAATATTGTTAAGAATGTTATATGTCAATAGCATTTTCTACAACAAATAAATTTTATGTATACATGCAATTGCAAAAAACAAAATGTAGAAACATTTTATTTTGATTAAATTTTGTAAAAATGACATTTTCTAGAGTATTTCAACGAAATTTTGTAGCGACAGGCAATTTCAACCATTTTTTTTTTTTTAAATTTAATTTTAACGCAATTTCATAGGAAATGCTTTTAGTTGTGAATTTTCCCATTTCAGCAATTGTTTCCAGAAAAATAAAATGTTAACAAAAGTTATACGAAAATGCAATTTTTCACATTTTTTTTTGATTTTAATAAATTTAAATAATAATAATAATAAATTTCATGAAATTTAAAAAAAAAATAATTTCAAATACATTTTGTAGAAAAATGCTATTTTCATGAAATTTAAAAAACAAATTCAAATAAATTTTGTAGAAATATAAAATTTTAATCTGATTTCAAGAGAAATGCAATTTCGCAGAAATTTTCTAATAAAATGAAATTTCAAACAATTTTTTTTTAGAAATATTTTAATTTGATGATATTTTCTATAAAACAATCAACTTTAAAGTAGAAAAATTTAATTTCAAAGAAATTTAGTAAAAAGTAAAGACAGAAGTCTGGCGGGCCGACTATGTGATACCCTACACCATAATGATAGAGCAGATAGATAAGCACGCATATAAAACTTGGGTATAATTAAAAATTAAATTAAAAAAATTAGTTTCAACACAATTTTTTAATGAAATGCTATTTTAATAATTTTTTTTTGGGAAAATTAAATTTTTATCTAATGGAATTTTTCAGCAAAATATAACCAAATTTTGTAGAGGTTTTTAATGCAATTGGAAAAAAAATAAATGAAAAATAAAAATTTTAAAAAGTTTTGTAAAAATTGCATTTTTAACAAAATTGTCTAGAAAAATTAAATTTTTTAGAAATTTTGTAGAAAAACGCAATTTAAAGAAATTTTATAGAAAAATTAATTTTCAACGTATTTGTTTAGAGAAATGTAATTGCAAAAAATCTTCCTAGAAAAATTAAATTTCCAAAAAGGTAATCCTCTACAAAAAATAACATTTCAAAGAAAATATCTAGAAAAATGCTATTGTGCCGAAATTGTTTAGGGAAAGTAATTTCAAAGAAAGTAATTTTTAGAAAAATGTAATTTAAAAAAAAAAGTAATTTCAAATAAATTTTGCTGACAAGTGCAGTTTCAAAGAAATTTTTTTAGAAAAATTTTATTTTAACGAAATTTTGTAAAAAAAACTGAAATGAAATATGAAATTTTCTAGAAAAGGGCAATTTCAATCGAAAAATGCGATTTCAATACAATTTTCCATCCGTTGAGCGCTTTCGACGTAATTTTACAAAATATTGCGAAAAGTCTTATTTTTTCAGAAATATTCTAATATTCTTCACTCATTTTTAATGAACTTCAGAACAATATTAAAAACCGATATAAACTTATATTTGTTGTTGTTTTATCACTGAAAAAACTGAATAAACATTTTGACAATTAAAATATTTAGGATATTGACCTATCTATATATATAAAATTGTTGCGTGACTGGCTGACTGACTGATCATCGCCCAGACCAAACGGCTGAAGCTAGAATCATGAAATTTGGTGTGAGGGTAGCCCTTATGAGGTCGCCACAGAAATTTACTTTTTTTAAATCCGAACATTTACCCGCACAATGGGACAAAAATTTGATAAATGTGGTACAACAGCCAAATGCAAATGGCAAGAGCTAGAATCGTGAAATTTGCTGTTAGAGTAGATCTTGGGACGTACACTAGAACAAGGAGCGATTTTTTGAAAATTTTATGGGCACAGTGGGACGGAAAGGGATAAATATGGCACTACTGCCAGCTTTGACGCCTAGAATTAAAATGGTTTTGGGTTGAAGCGTGGGATGTCCTTAGGAAACGGGGTAGTCAATTTTTTTTTGTAATCGTACTTTTCTGGGCACAGTGGGGCAAAAAGTGTAAAATAGGGTACAGTGGTTTAAAAATATTAAATATGGGCCCATGGTTCTAGGGTAGCTTTTGTAACATAAATAGAGGTCGGAAGTGATTTTTGGAAATTCTAACTTTAAGAGACACAGTGGGGCAAAACGGGTTAATTATGATGAATTGGAGCGAAAATGTATCAATCTGGCAAAATTGGAACTTAAACTTGAGATGTTAAGAGCACAGTTGTTCAAAAACATTAAATAAAAATAATAAAATGGTACAGTGGATAAAATGTGATTAAAAATTATGATCCAAATAATAGTTTTTGACATTTAGAGGCACAGAAGGGAAAAGAGATAAATATCGTACCTTGATGCCAGGAACATAAACAAGAAATTAATCAGAGATTTTCGTATTTTATTGTACAAATTAATTTTTCCTCATATGTAATAGTCATTTGTTTTTACATATTCTACAGTATCCTAAACAGAAAATAAATAAATGATAGGGCTGCGAAGCGCACCGGGTTAAAGCTAGTAACTCATAAAATAAAATCTTATATGAAGGTTTTTTGAAGTTGACCCTCTTCTAGATATAGCCACTGTTCCTCACCAGACATTTTCATGAAATTTGCCAAGCATCGAAGTCATATTTGGGAGACAAAAAATAGTTTTGGAGAACCTGTATATCAGTTATCCATTTCAGTGCGAACAAGTTTTGAGAAATTGTTACATCGGTGATTTCGATATTTTTGGTTTGTTCGTTTTGGAGATTCTACCGTGTAAAGTTGTTAAAATAAATGTTATAGACAAAACCCACAATTTTTTAAAGAGTTCATTTTCAATCCCACTTTCTGTGATTCTGGAGAGGTTTGTTAAATGGCAAATTGGTTGTTATATTTCTCCGAAAAAGATTTTAAATGTTTTATTTTCAGGAAAACTTAACTTTTGTGGCAATCATTGTAGGATACATATACCTGGAATGTCGTTTTTACTGCGGCAAACTCTCTGGAAATTTAATAACATTAAAATAAATATAAATTTGGACGAAACACTAGAATATTTATGCATTATTTCATACACAGCATATTTTCCAACGAAACGTTTCAAATTTCTCCAAATTTCTTACTTTTAATTTTATACGCATTTGCTTATATATGTAGGTATTCTCGTATATTGATGAATTACATTCATCCACCTCGAATATGCTTTAGCATCACCATCAGTTTCCAAAATTTAAAATTAATAAGCAACCCGAAAAATAGTAAGAAAAAAGAGACGATGGAAGAAAGTATTAATGATAAGTAATGCGTGCTGCCAACAACGTCTGCAAGATGTGTACATACGACAGTATATCGCAAAAAAAAAATGTCGGAAGGTATGTCTGATGTTGCTGGACTGGGTTAAATTTATGAAGAATGACATTACCATACTCCCGCATCCCGTCCACCCACTGATGCTGGTATCAGTGTTGTCAGAAGCAGCTACAAAAAAGGCTAAACCACGTGACGAGGAGATGTCCATCACAAAACTGACAGGAGTACAGAGAACAAAAAAAAATCTCACTCTCAGGAGATACTTTTGTGATGATAAGTGGTTTGAATTTGGCATTTTTGGCAGGAAAAACAATCTTCAATCAGTCTCCCACACATACAGACACATAAATCTACAAATAGGTCAAGTTCTATATACCTATGGTATTCAGGAAGAACCGCCTAACTCAAAAACACGTAATGTCCAGGAGAGGCAAAATACGTTTTCATTTGTAGAAAATGTATACTACAAGACGTAGACAGTAACATCTTGGAAATGTCAAAACATATAATCATAACAGCAAATGTTATATATATCACTATAGATAATGATTGGCAGAATCCATTTCTTTAAAAATCCGGACTTAGGTTATTCTTGCAGAAAACCACAGATATATTATCACCGCACGAATTCACTTTTTTGAGGAATTTTATTTGCCTTAAGTTTAAACAGCCATTTATCATTTTCCTCTAATGCTTTTGGAAATAAATCTAATTAATCCGTGCAAGAATTTCTGCGTTTTTATTACCAACTGCCTGGGAAACTTTTGAGAGGCATTAATCAAATCATAAACATAGTTAGCAAATTGTCGCGGACCTGCAAGACTTTAGCTTCAACAATAGAGGAGAGAGTAAAAGATGTAAGGGAAATATGAAAATTTTAAAAATTGTTTTCCTCCATTCACAATGTCGTCCCAACGAATATATTTTTGGCTTGACTGCTACTTTTGCAATTTGGGTATTATTATTTTTATGTAACGGGGGTTCTAAAGGAGACTTTCGAACTTGGACGGTAGATAGCGGTCATATCTGCATCGACAAAATTGTCGAATTTCTACGCGATTTCAAGCATGGTCATCTCACGTGGAGGTGATGCGAACTGGCCAAAAAGATCATGTGATTTCACCCCGTTTGACTTTTCCTTGTGGGTTTTTTAAGTGACAGTTCAATGCCAATAGGCCACAAATCACCGCAGCCCTCAAAGCCAAGTTGTTTTGTCATCAATGGTACATTTTCATTAATACAATGGCTACGTTACATTGCAGTTAAAACCACACACATTAATGTAAGGCTATGAAACAGGTTTCATCAAATTTGTGGTTAATGTTACTTTGTATATTAATACATTTCCCCAAAATCTATATAAATTTGCATAGATGTATTGCAAGATTTCATTGATGATATTAAAGTACATATTTTTTGTAAAGTATATGAATACTGACAATACGAGTACATTAGGCATGTTTTCGTTACAAGCTAGCAATTTTAGTTTAGCACTTTGCAACGAAAACAACTGACGTCCACTAACTGGCACGTAAGCAAAAAGTGGCGGATTTTCACTATCTGGTAGCAATGGTGTCATGAGTTGCGAAGAAAGAACAGTGCGAAACAGACAAAAAATACGTAAAAGTATTTATATAACATATATTTACTATTCTATGTTCAATTGTTTACACATTTTTTGCAAATATTAAAATAATTTCCCATTTTTGTTCTTCTTCTTCCCGTTAATTCACAATAATTGATAAAATCTCTCCAAAAATGGGATGCCATATTGCTAAATATAGGGTGCCCAATCTGGCAACATCATACTCGATTAAGACATGAACACAAGCACCAAACTTCATCGGGAACTAATAGTGCTTAAAAGTGCTTAGCTCCCCATACAAATTAAGCACTTTTGGTGTAACGAAAACACGCCTATTATCTATTACTCGCTGATATCTAATTGATTTTTTTCTTTCTTTTATTTTCAGGTAAGATTTATGATTTTCTGCGAATTTATAGTTACAAGCTTCAGTGAGATTTTATGGCAAACTGTCGGATTCGGTTTTCGAGTACATTTTCAATAATTTTTTGGCAAAAATGTCTTTAAACACTTTTTCTTAATATTTCCGTACAAATAAGAACATATATATGAATTTTTGGACGAAACCAAACGTGTAATATGCAGATGGAGAAGCCTGAGTACCTCGGTTCCCATTGGGGAAATAAGATTTGGAAGCCTTAAATTATTTTAGCTACATAATTTCGTCCCTTTGTCAGTCCGTCTGATTACACTATGCAACAAAATCTTTGTCCAAGGGATGTGTATAACAGTTTCTGGTGCAATTAGGTGTCACAAACACGAAAAAAATATTTAAAAAAATGTTTACGGTAAATTTTTTTTTATTTTTTTTTTAAATTCCAGCTTTGTTGAGTTTATGTTTAGTTGACCTATTTATTTTATGTTTCAGTTATTCGTTCAGCTTGAGGCCATAAATAAAACAATGTTATTTTTAATATTATTGTTTCATTACAAATTTTTACAGGGCTACATATTGTTGCCTTACTTCCTTAACCTCGTAATGTAAAAAAATACGGTTTTGACTTTTTCATACCAAACGATTGCCATTTTTATGTTCTATTACTGCAACAACTTACTATCTCAATACGTTGTCTCAATTCTGTAAATATTAATAAAATATATTTTTTTTTGTATCTCATTCACTCTTATTTTAATAACTACGTCAAACTCTTATCTTTATATGTGCAGTTTTTAAACAGTTAAGAATTTTAAAAATTTTGTCTTTGCTTAAATTGAGTCGTGAGTTTGCCCACCAGAATGTGTCTCTATATTCTATCCTTCTTCACAATAGAATTGAAGTGTGTATGTACTTATATATGTCCAGATTCATACGAGACAATTTTTTCCAAGTAAGTGTCAAATTTTGTTGGAGAGAGAGGAAGAGAGATATTTCCACCTGCCTCTATCCCCAACAAACTTTGACACTTTTATGGGTTGAAGATATCTTGAATAGTTTCCGAGATATGTGGATTTTAAATTTGAATGTTTCATTTTTTCGCCGACTTTGCCTTGGAGTTTAGCCAATATCTCAGTCAAAAGTTTACCGATTTTGTTTTTTATGGATTGCCAATAAAATTTACAATATCATGAAAAAACCAGTAAGGAAAGGCTAAAGTCGGGCGGTGCCGACTATATAATACCCTACACCACTCTCGTAATTTTGAATAACTCTGATATATAAATTTTGTAATTCATGTATAAATTGTTTACATAAATTTACTTTTGGGACATTTTATACTTAAGTAATACCCTGTACCACAGTGTGGTGTAGGGTATAAAAAACGATTGGATCTAAAGAGCCAAATCGGATGTAACATATGTAGCTATAGCTAAATCTTTTCCGATTTTCTTCAAATTCGGCAATGTTGGTTCATGAATCAAGAAACTCTATCATTCTAAATTTCAAAACGAGTGGATGTAAAATATAGCTTCTATAGAACTAAAGGGCCAAATCGGTCGAAACATATATATGGGAGCTATAGCTAAATCTTAACCGATTTTCTTCAAATTCGGTAGTGTTGGTTCATGGATCAAGAAACTCTACCATTCTAAATTTCAAAACGATTGGATGTAAAATACAGCTTTTATAGGACTAAAGGGCCAAATCGGACGAAACATATATATGGGAGCTATAGCTAAATCTTAACCGATTTTCTTCAAATTCGGCAATGTTGGTTCATGGATCAAGAAACTCTACCATTCTAAATTTCAAAACGATTGGATGTAAAATACAGTTTTTATAGGACTAAATGGCCAAATCGGACGAAACATATATATGGGAGCTATAGCTAAATCTTAACCGATTTTCTTCAAATTAGGTAGTGTTGGTTCATGGATCAAGAAACTCTACCATTCTAAATTTCAAAACGATTGGATGTAAAATACAGCTTTTATAGGACTAAATGGCCAAATCGGACGAAACATATATATATGATAGCTATAGCTAAATCTTAACCGGTTTTCTTCAAATTCGCCAATGTTGGTTCATGGATCAAGAAACTCTACCATTCTAAATTTCAAAACGATCGGATTTAAAATACAGCTTCTATATGACTAAAGGGCCAAATCGGACGAAACATATATATGGGAGCTATAGCTAAATCTTAACCGATTTTCTTCAAATTCGTTAGTGTTGGTTCATGGGTCAAGAAACTCTACCATTCTAAATTTCAAAATGATTGGATGTAAAATACAGCTTCTACAGGACTAAAGAGCAAAATCGGACGAAACATATATATGGGAGCTATAGCTAAATCTTAACCGATTTTTTTCAAATTCGGCAATGTTGGTTCATGGATCAAGAAACTCTACCATTCTAAATTTCAAAACGATCGGATGTAAAATACAGCTTCTATAGGACTAAAGGACCAAATCGGACGAAAGATATATATGGGAGCTATATCTAAATCTGAACCGATTTCAACCAAATTCAATAGCGATCTTAACAGCCGCGAAATACTGTAAACTGCAAAATTTCATATATATATATGTTAGCCCCGATTTGACATGTAAGCGCTGTAAAAACTTTATTTTATATTCGATCAGTATGAAATTCGGCAGAAAGAGGTTTCTTTTTATATGAATGCACACTGTTAAATTCAGAGAAAATCGGTTCAGATTTAGATATAGCCCTTATTTTTTGACTTTGGATTTTCTCTAGCAGATTCTGTGAAACATCTCCTTTAAAATGAGTATAAATTTGATATACTTTGTGTAACAAACTTTTTCTACAAGACCTAAATACGAATTGGACTTTTTTCGCCAAAAAATCTCCAAAAATTACATTTTTTCAAAAATTTTAACTTATAGGGCCATAACTTTCTTATTTCTTCACATATATTATCGATTCTTTTTTTCATGATATTGTAAATTTTATTGACAATCCACAAAGAAACACGCGAACAAAATCGGTAAACCTTTGACTGAGATATTGGCTAAACTTCAAGGCAAAGTCGGCGAAAAAATGAAAAATTCAAATTTAAAATCCACATATCTCGGAAACTATTCAAGGTATCTTCAACCTATAAAATGTTTATTGTAGGCCTGGTCTAGGACACTCCATCCAAAAGTTAGTAGCCGATGAAAATTTTGTATACCCGAGGTGGTCAACTTTAGGGCCCTGTAGCTCCGCTCCTGTATGAGATAGGGGGCCCAAATTCCGAACCTAAACTCTCTAACACCTCTTGTATACACACCTAAAATTTCATCGCCATACGATAAGTGGTTTTGAAATGGCAGAATTATGTCCATTTTTTTCCAGCTTAGCCCACTGTGTGTCGTTGCAATGGTGTCTCATAAACCGGTCACTTTGAGAACAACTGGTACTTCTTCTCGGCGAGTAAACACATTAGTCTACACTTTGAAAATTTCTGGGGAGATCAAGGTTGTTTGTAAAAAAAATATTTTTGTGTACACTCTCTCTGGGTGAATGGAGCGTGTCCAAATGGGTTACTGGCGATCTACACACAAGCAACGTTGGCATGGTAAAGAAAAGTGGACCAGTCAATCGTCAAAGCAAAACAAACATCGCCAAACTAAATCACATAAACTTTTTTCTACAAAATTTGCCTAAGATGCCATCACATTATTGCCGACAGAGTACAACTAAAGAATATATAGACGTTCAGTACAAGACTTGGACAGAAGTGTACGCAGATTTTGAAAAATATTTGATGGATCGCCACATTGATAAGGTTGAAAAGGCAACGTACAAATGCTTCTTAGACGCAGTACACAAGGCCAATATTAGTATTTACAGACCCAAGAAAGATCAATGTGATATCTGCTTTGCTAATAAAAATAAAAACGTCCCAGAAGATGAATATCAACTTCACATAACAAGTAAGGAGCGCGCCAGGAAAGAAAAAGCCGAAGAGTAGGAACGTTGTTCAAGAGGTGATATTCAAATGTTTACGGTGGACTTGCAAGCAGTGCAAACAATTCCTCTACTTTCAACTGGAGCAAACTACTTTGAAACAAAACTGTGTGTTCACCAATTCACAATTTATAACGAATTTGACAAAAATGTTTCTTGCTACGTATGGCATGAAGCTGAAGGCGGCATGGACTCAAATGTTTTTACCTCTTGCTTGCTGGACTGTTTACATAATTAGGTTAGGTTGAATAGAGGAGACGTTTAAAACTTCTCAGTGTATGTCCATGGACATGAGACGTTTTAAACGTCTCCTCTATTCAACCTAACCTAACCTAACCTACAGAATTTGAAAGACAAATCAAAGCCTATAATAATTTACCGCGACGGGTGCTCTGCCCAAAATCGTAATACGACACTTGCAAATGCCTTGCAACATTATGCAAATACCCAGCAAGCAGAAATTCAACAAAAATACCTGGTAGTTGGCCACACTCAAATGGAGTGCGATTCAGTGCATGCCTCCACAGAGCGAAAGAAGAAGGGAAGAGAACTTTATGTGCCAGTTGATTTCAATATGGTTATAAAACAATCCAGATTGTTGCAACCGTATCAAGTGCATTATTTAAATCATACATTTTTCCGAGATTTCTCTTCACTCGAATACTTAAAATCAATTCGACCAGGCACAAGAAAAGGCCACCCATGCGTTATAAATTTACGAGCTCTAAAATATACCTTTAATGACGGAGCTCAATACAAATAATATTTTGATGAAGAGTGGAAACTATTACCTCATCGTAAATTACCACCACAATTGCAGCACAGTGATAACATGTTACTACCGGGTCTCTACAATCAACAACTACCTATTTCTAAAAGAAAATATGACGACTTGCAAGATTCAAAACGTATGATTCCAGCCGACTATCATTAATTTTATGATAATTTGCCACACCAATGATATTATTAATTTAATATGAATTCTTTTTTATACTTTCTTGCAAATAAAACATTAATATTAATTATATTAAATATTGTTTTCATTGCATAATTTTGGTATAACGGCGTTATTTGTTTGTATAGCTATGAGTGCAACAAACGAGTAACTTATTTATCAAGTATCAAGAATTAAAATTACTGTTAATGCAGCAAACTCGTATCTCAATAAATGCGTTTCATGCTTAAACTAAAAAAGATTAGTATATTATTACTACTAATATACATACATAGATGTAATCAATTCCTTAATAATTGCATTAAAACTTTTACCCAAACACCGATGTATAAAAAGATAAACCGTTTATTTTCTCTCCTGAAAAGTTGTATTTTTTAACATACGAGGTTGAGAAAGTAAGGCATCGATATGCAGCAAATATCGCTTTCACGTAGAATCTTTGGTTTAGTAACAGTCGTCAAAAATATGACGACTGTTACATATGTAAGAGAGACATAAAGAGAC
Source organism: Eudasyphora cyanicolor (assembly GCA_963930755.1). Taxonomy (NCBI): domain Eukaryota; kingdom Metazoa; phylum Arthropoda; class Insecta; order Diptera; family Muscidae; genus Eudasyphora; species Eudasyphora cyanicolor. The sequence goes on along the minus strand of OZ005735.1, from coordinate 192,638,465 downwards.
ATTGCACTTGCATTTTATTTTATGAGGATTGATGTCAGACATTATTAAATTATAGAAAGGACGAGGTTTTATGGCCGTTCATAACCCTCCATAAAACATGATATGCAATGTGAGAGCTATATTGGATGAGATCCGCTCAGATAGAGGGTCATTCAACAACATTTGTGGTTTTTTATTTATGAGTTTTCTATTCAGTTACGCCTTTTAGGGGCATGGACATCCCAGTCGTATATACAGGTAGTAAAATTATATGTACGCAATACAAAGTAGTACGCGGCAGTCTTAAAAATATTGGGTTTCTACGTTCGAAGCAAACTATAAATAAATTCGATTTTCTGAAAAATATTACAAAGTTATATTTCGAAGTATGAGTAAATGGCAAAGAACTTTTCAATGTGTAAATGATCCCGACAATTTCTGCTACATCTGCGGAAAATATGTAATTAAAAAAATCGACGTGCGTTTAGTAAAACAATAGAATAAATATATGTGTAATATTTTGGTATACAAGTTAAAAATATAAACGAACCGTGGACACCTAGTTTTTTTTGTAATTCGTTCCATGTAAATCTTACGCGATGGACTAGTGAAAGAATGCAGTAAGTACTTTAAAATTAAGGTATTACAATGTTTTGTGGAATAAAACGTTTTAATTTTAGACTTCACGTGCAATTTGGAATGCCAATGATTTGGAGACAACCATTCATTCACGATACGGACTGCTTTTTTTTGTCTAAGTTAATAAATTGGAGTAGGAAGTGTCCAAGTATAGCTAACAGCCTAATAACGGAAACATCATCAAGTTCAAGTGAGTACTCAACTCTGAGCGATTCAAGTTTGAGACAAAAGTCATCGCTTTTAACTCAGTTTCAACTCATTGATCTAGTGAGAGATTTGGAACTGACCAAAGATAAGGCAGAACTACTTGCAACTGGGATGAAATAGTACAATATTTTGGCCCCAGATGTTAACATATCATATTATAGAAACATTATAGTGCAAATACTAAGGGTACCTTCGACGATAATAGCATTTTTAATAAACAATTTAAAAAAAAAATGTACCCCAAAAAACATTTTTGGTTTTGATTTTATATTTATAACAGTACGCCACAATCTATACAAAAAAAATATTTTTAGGTCTAGGACACAAAAAAACAAGTAAGAAAGTATCAGTCGGGTAAACCGACTAAGGTATACCCTCACTTTGTGAGTAATGTAATATTGAATATTACTCGAATTATTCTGTCAATTTGTGTGGGAGGTACCAGAAGGGGTTTATCAAATACACTTTTTTTTGCTGAACATTGGATACTTTAAATTCATTGCACTGTGCCGACTTATAAGCATTTATGTGCACTGGTATAAACGTTATGAGACATTAAATTGTGGTATGATTTGGGCATTTTGTGTGGGTGGTACAAAGGGGGGCGTGGCAATAACGCCCATTTTTCACAGGGCTATAGACACTATAAAAACATTACACTGTACAAAATTTCAAGTATTTTTATACACTGGATTTAATGTTATAAGCAGTTAACTTTTGGTGCAAAAAGGTACCTTTGTGTGGGAGGTACCAAAAGGGGCATGACAACAACACCCATTTTTCCCTGGACTGTAGGCAATATAAAAGCATAATACTGTACAAAATTTCAAGTATTTTTATACACTGTTATTAATGTTATAAGCTGTTAACTTTTGGTGCAAAATGGTGCATTTGTGTGGGAGGTACCAAAAGGGACGTGGCGACTTCGCCCATTTTTCTCGAGTTGATAACGACTAATAAGCTTATACTATGTGTGGAATTTCAAAAGATTCGAATAGGTAGTATAGCAGTTATTAAAGAATCAATATTTCACAACATTTTAACCCTTTGTGGGGGAGGTACTAGAAGGAGTGGACCAATATGGCCCATATTCGAACTTAGCCGGAGATAGAAAAAAATATTACCACATACCAAATTTGAGGTCAATCGGTTACTCCTTTCGAGAGTTATCGTGCGCACCAGCCAGCAGACACACAGACAGACAGACAGACAGACAGACAGACAGACAGACAGACAGACAGACAGACGGACGGACATTGCTCATTCGACTTAAAATGACCCAAAACGGATTTCCTCCGAACATACTTGGGGTCTTAGGTCACTCCTTCGACGTGTTACACTTTTTTCCGTAGCAAATGATATATACCCTCGTCACACTAAAGTGAGGGTATAAAAATTTTTTTATTGCCTAGTGTTACTTTCGAAAATCAAATGGAATGACTCAATTGTGTGGTACATAATTTTGGTCAGACAAAAAATAAATTAAACAAGTAAGAAAGTTCAGTCGGGTAAACCGACTAATGAATCCCCTCACCTTGAGTCTCAAAAAAATATTAGTAAATTTATTTATTTGTTTGTTTTACTTAAATTATTATCAATTTAAATATCATTTAATAACTTTAAAGTATGTATTGGTATTAAAGTAAAAACCTGTTTACTTTTGGTACAAAATGGTCCATTTGTGTGAGAGGTACCAAAAGCGGTGTCCCAATAACAGTCACTTTTCTCTGGACTATAGGTTCTATAAAAGCATTACACTGTAAACAATTTCAAGTATTTATATCTACTGGTATTAAAGTTATAAGCCGTTAACTTTTTGTGTAAAGTGGGCCATTTGTGTGGGAGGTACCAAAAGGGGCGTGTCAATTACGGCCACTTTTCTCTAGACTCTAGGTACTATAAAAGCATTGCACTGTACGAAATTGAAAGTATTTGTATGAACTGGTATTAATGTTAAAAAAACTGTTAACTTTTGGTACCAAAAGGTCCATTTCTGTGGGAGGTACCAAAACGGGCGGGCAAATAACGCACGTTTTTCTCTGTACTCTAGGTACTATAAAAGCATTACACTGTACAAAATTTCAAGCATTTGTATGTACAGGTATTAAAGTTATAAGCTAGTAAATTTTGGTACAGAATGGGCCATTTGTGTGGGCGGTATCAAAAAGGGCGTGGCAACTTCGCCCATTATTATCGAGGTAATAGTGACTAATAAACTAATACTATGTGTAGAGATTCAGATGATTCAAATAAGTAGTATAGAAGTTATTAAATAATCAATATTTTTCTAAATGTTCAACCTTTGTGGGGGAGGTACTAAAAGGAGTGGACCAATATGACCCATCTTCGAACTTAGCCGGAGATAGAAGAAAATATTACCACATATCAAATTTGAAGTTAATCGGTTACTCCTTTCGAGAGTTATCGTGCGCACCAGCCAGCAGACAGGCAGACGGACGGACGGACATTGCTCATTCGATTTAAAATGGCCCAAAACGGATATCCGCCGAACATACTTAGGGTCTTAGGTCACTCCTTCTATGTGTTACACTTTTGGTTCGTAGCAAATGATATACTCGGTCTGTTCAAATAATATCGTGAATTTTGTATTTTTTCAAAAAGTAGTTATTTATTTATGAATATCTATTTTGTCCCCTTCAAAGTAATTCCCCTCGGATATACTACACTTCTGCCAACGTTTCTTCCAATCCTCGAAGACACGTCAAATAATAATTTTTTGTGATCTTGTTCAGCTCCTCCTTCGATGCCAGTTTTATCTCCTCAATCGTGGCGTCGCACAATGGGAAAAAAGGGGTAAATATGCGCGCATAGCAATATTTTCTATCTCATGACTATACCGTTAGAGATAGAGTCCTACGGTTTGGACCATATTCAAGAGAATTCTTTGGAGAAGAAATAGGTGTATCCGGATTTCATTTTACTGTTACCATGTATAGTACAGTGAGGCTACAAAAGCGACTTTGTGGAAATTAGTGTAAAAATCGGAATATCGTACCAACTTCAGTGATCTTTATTTTAAATTAGATCTGACAAAATTTAGTTCAAAATCTATTTGAGTTACTTGATTGTGTGTTGCTGCGTTTTAAATATATAGACCATTGAAATTCAAACTTATTTTTGCCAACATTGCGTTAAAAGTCTACAAAACAGGGCAATGTTTTTGAAATTGAAACCAAAACAACATAAATAGGATAAAATCGTAGTCTGCAATATTTTTGAAACCTGAAGTGTTCCAATAATGGGCTTACACAATGGGTCGTCGACTGGTAATAAAAGAAAAGTGAAATTAAAAACAGAAAATAATCGGTCCACCCTAATATACATAAACTGCAGAAGCGTTTAACTATATTTTTATAGTTTTTGTAGAAAAAGTAAACAATAATAATTACACATATAATTCTTATAAAATTAATAAGATCACTATTTTTGATCGTAGGACACTACAAACTTGCAGCCGGACTTCTTCCGATCGTATTTATAGTCCGATTTTGTCGAAATTTCGTAAAAGTTATTTTTTGGACCAAGAAAATCGGTCCATATGTTTCGGGAAAATCGGTTCATAGATCGATGTAGCTCCCACATATTTTTTCTATATTTAAAGTAAAAAAGGACATATTTAAAGTACAAAAAACTGCCATAATCGCAAAAAGTCGCAGATAAACTTGGTACTGTTGGATTCACCACTAAGTCACCTCTCTTCTCTATGTCATATGGTAGTGATCCCACGTGATCCAAAAAAGTTGTATTCCATTTACTGTGGATAATTTTTTTGAAAAACAAAAAAAAACTGTATTTTTGCTTTGAAATATCTCTTCATTTAAAGACGCTAAAAATGCGTCTTATACACAAAAATGAAGATGAATATATCCTTATAATATGTTACAAGTCCGGTCGCATTTCACCAACAATCGAGAATTCTACAAGCATTTTAGTACATACATTTTATCATCGCAATTTTATTTGCATTTATGAGTAAAAAAGACAAACTTTGAATGGTCATAACTCGGAATCATTTAGAGATATTTTCATAAAATTTGAAGGTATTTTCATTAAATATTATCCACAATAAAATGACATTCCCAAAAAATTTATTTTTGAAAGTTGTTTTCAAAGTCTTATGCGCGCATATTTCAACATATTTTCCCATCGTGCGTCGTCCTTTCATGGACCTTTTCAGTTTTGGGAACAAAAAATAGTCACAGGGGGCTAGGTCAGGGGAATACGGTGGCTGCGGCACCATTACTGTGTTGTTTTTGGCCAAATATTCGCGCTCAAGCAACGATGTGTGTGCAGGGGCGTTATCATGGTGAAAAAGCGACCCGACTTATGCCCAAATCATTGGTTAAAATCGAATGACACGAGCCAATCGATATGTTTAGATCCTCAGAAACTTCTCTAATGGTAATGCGTCGATTGGCCAATATTATTTTATTCACTTTATCAATGTTTTCGTCTGTTGTTGGCGTGCTCGGGCGTCCGGCACGCTGTTCGTCCTTCGCATCTTCTCGGCCCTCTAAGAACATTTTGTGCCACCGATAAACGTTGCTTTGGTCCAAGGTAGCTTCACCATATGCCACAGTCAACATTCGGAATGCGTCAGCGCACTTTATTTTGTTTTTCACACAAAATTTGATGCAGATTCTTTGATCCATTTTCCGAAATAGATAATAATCGAAGACAAGTAAAAATACATCCAAGCACATCCAAGCTGTCAAAAATTAACTAAACATTCAAAATGGCCGACCTTGTCAGCATAAGTAAGGGACATGAGTACCAACAGAACGCTACAAAAATATCAAAAATCAAATACACGTAGCCCGCGGAAATTAAAAATTTGCGATATTTTTTGAACATACCGTTCTCTCTAAGGTGAGGGGATAAAAATAGTTTTAAACTAAAAGAATTTACAAAAAGGTTTACACACATAGTAAAAAAAGTTTTTAGTAAATTGACTTCAAATATCATCTAACGGAATCCTCAGGCAAACATTCCTGTGTGCTAAGTTTATCTCTCTCTATAAAACTGAATAAAAATGCTAGAGATTGCAGTAAATATTAAAGTTTGTTTGATAAATCATTAGATTAAATTCTGCTCTAAACCGGATGTGACTTGAGTTCGAGCACCCACACACACACACACCTAGCAAATATGCGAAGAGTTACAGTTGCAACTACCTTAGTAAATATACGAGGATGTAATACACAGTACGAGTACTCTCTGCAGTCACTGATTGTTCGGAAAACTAAGGACATAATTAATTGTCAAAGGGATTGCGAATGCTCTGGAGTTTCTGATGCATAAACGACGCTCGGGGGGAAATGTGATGAGTGGAGTTTTGTTATGTATCACAATTTGCAATGCAATGGTAATGAATAAACCAGAGAATTTTTCACTCATTCATATGAATGCAATACAAGGTACATTAGGTCGTATTGGAAACTAAGGACCTAATTAATTGTCAAAGAGATTACAAACGCTGTGGAATTTCTGAGGCATAAACGATGCTTGGGGAAGATTAGATTGTATCGGAGAGAATCACAAAATGGGAATGATGGATAGATAATATGAAATAAACAATCTACAGTTGGCATAAATACTTGTACTCGTATCAGTTACATAGAAAGTCTGCTTAAAAATATTCTGGAAAAATAACACACAACAAATTAACACAATTTTTGTAATTTTTCATTTATAAATAGAGGCATCATAATACGTTTAATAAAGTTATTGCAAGGATTCCTCTACAGAGAAATATATTAATTATAACAATGGTACAACCTGTTGTACCTACAGATATATATATGCATTCGAATTTATTACACCGTCCGACAATTTTTAAAAAAAGTCGTAACATTTGAACGAGATGATATACGTCTGAAACTATAGGCAAAATGCAGTTAGTTGGCATTTTCAGTTTTTCATTTCCTGGTCCTGTTTTAAAAAAAATATTTTAAATAGTTATTTGCGTCCTCCGGTATCCATATTAGTGTCAAATTAAAGAGGAGAATTTTTGCTATTTCTAGTATTTTTTATACATACCATTCCAGGATAAAAAGGACTTCAAAAATGTCCTTGAAAAATTAAATCCTTTAAAATCCTTCGAAAATCTCCAACAATTTATTCCAACAAAATATATGTTAATAACCTATATATAATGTAATACTCCACAAAATTTCAACATTCTAGCATTATTAGTAAATTTTTAATAAATGTTTACATAAAACTCTTCCATAAAAAAGTTCTAACTAAATGTAACATAGTATAAAAAATTGGAATCACAAGTCGTAACACTTGAACCGGATGATATATGTCTGAAACTACTTCAAAATGGAATTAATTGGCGTTTTCAGTTTTCCATTTCCTGGTCCTGTTCCCCTTCAAAAGGACTTCACATTTTCAAAGGATAACATTTTTAAAAAAAATATTTTAAATACTTATTCGCGCCCTACGTTATCGATATTGGTTTCAAATTAAAGATAAATTTAAGGAGAATTTTTGATATTTATGGCATTTTTATACATATCATTCCAGAATAAAAAGTACTTCAAAATTAAATCCTTTGAAAATCTCCAACATAAAACTTTTCCAGCCAAAAAAAATACTTAACTAAATATGCCCCTTAAAGGACTACATATCTTAAAAGGATAACATCATTCATACATGAATAGAATAATAGATGAAAGGTACTTAAAAAAAGTGAATACTTTTGCTTTGTCGTTTGTAAATACCGTCGGTGTCACGACAAATTGACCAACAGTAATCTGATAACATATGAGTCGAATTTTTTCCTCGGAATTGATTCTCCATAACGGCAAGATCTTGATGAAATCGTTCGCCGTGTTCATCACTGAATTGTGAGGGAAAAAGTCCAGATGTCTGTCCAGAAAATGTATTTTCAGGGACATATAAACTCCCATTTTTCCAAAACAATCTACTAGGTGTTGAACTATACTTTTGTAGTTTTCAGATTTGCTGTTGCCCAAAAAATTATTAATTACATCATTCAAACAATTCCAAGCTTCCGTTTGTACCGGTGTTAATACGTTTTTAAACTCCTTACATTTCATCAATTTTTTTATTTGTGGTCCATTGAAAACGCCTTAAAAAAATAATCTATATATATAAAGAAGAATGTGTGTTTGTTTGTTTGTTTGTTGGTTTGTTTGTTTGTTGGTTTGTTTGTACCGTATAGACGTCTAAACGACTGAACCGATCTTCTTGAAATTTTTACAGAATGTACATGTGTGGGGCGTGGTGAAAATAGGGTACTTGAATTTTCGATATATGAAGTGGGCGTGGCCCCGCCCACATAAGACAAATTTTAAAATTGAGATATCTTGCACAGTTTGTTAGCGAGAGTGCTGCAATTTTGTACATATGTATCTGGTGTCAGTCTACGTGATTGGTCCTAAAATGGGCGGGATCGGACCAACGGGCGTGGCCCCGCCCATATAAGCCAAATTTTGAATTTGAGATATCTTACACAATTTGTTAGCGAGAGAACTGAAATTTTGTTTATATATATCTGTTGGCGACCTACGTGATTGGTCCAAAAATAGGCGGGGTTGGACTAATGGGCGTGGCCCCGCCCCTTTAAGCCAAATTTTGAAATCGAGATATCTTGCACAATTTGTTAGCGAGAGAACTGAAATTTTGTATATATGTATCAGGAGGCAGTCTACGTGATTGGTCCAAAAATGGGCGGGGTCAGACTAATGGGCGTGGCCCCGCCCCTTTAAGCTAAATTTTGAAATCGAGATACCTTGCACAATTTGTTAGCAAGAGAGCTGTTATTTTGTGTATATATATCTGCTGGCGTCTTACGTGATTGGTCCAAAAATGAGCGGGATCGGACCAATGGGCGTGGCCCCGCCCATATAAGCCAAATTTTGAAATTGATATATCTTGCACAATTTTTTAGCTAGAGTGCTGTAATGTTGTACATATGTATCTGGTGGCAGACTACGTGATTCGACCAAAAATGGGCGGGATAGGACCAATGGGCGTGGCACCGCCCATATAAGCCTAAGTTTGAAATTGAGATATCTTGCACAATTTGTTAGCGAGAGAGCTGGAATTTTGTGTATATGTATTTGGTGGTAGTCTTCGTGATTTGTTCAAAAATGGGCGTGGCCCCGCCCTTATAAACCAAATTTTTAAATTGACATATATTGCACAATTTGTTAGCGAGGGTGCTGTAATATTGTACATATGTATTAGGTGGTAGTCTACTTAATTGGTCCAAAAATGGGCGGGATCGGACCAATGAGCGTGGCCCCGCCCATATAAGCCAAATTTTGAATTTGAGATATCTTGCACAATTTGTTAGCGAGAGAGCTGTAATTTTGTTTATATATATCTGTTGGCGACTTAAGTGATTGGTCCAAAAATAGGCGGGGTCGGACTACTGGGCGTTGCCCCGCCCCTTTAAGCCAAATTTTGAAATCGAGATGTCTTGCACAATTTGTTAGCGAGAGCTGTAATTTTGTGCATATGTATCTGGTGGCAGTCTTCGTGATTGGTCCAAAAATGGGCGGGATTGGACCAACGGGCGTGACCCCGCCCTTATAAACCAAATTTTTAAATTGATATATATTGCACAATTTGTTAGCGAGAGTGCTGTAATGTTGTGCATATGTATTAGGTGGTGGTCTACTCAATTGGTCCAAAAATGGGCGGGATCGGCCAATGGGCGTGGACCCCCATATAAGCCAAATTTTGAAATTGAGTTATCTTACACAATTTGTTAGCGAGAGTGCTGTAATTTTGTGCCATGTATCTGGTGGTAGTTTTCGTGATTTGTTCAAATATAGGCGGAATTTTACGAATGGGCGTGGCACCGCCCATATAAACAAAGATTTTAAATTGGCATATCTTGCACAATTTGTTAGCGAGAGTGCTGTAATTTTTGCATATGTATAAGATGGTAGTCTAATTGGTTGGTGCAAAAATGGGCGGGATTGGACCAATCGGCGTGGCCCCGCCAATATAAACCCAATTTTGAAATTGACATAACTCGCACAAATTATTAGCGAGATTACTCTAATTTTGTGCATATATATTAGGTGGCAGTCTACGTGCTTGGTCCAAAAATGGGCGGGGTCGGACAAATGGGAGTGGCCCCGCCCATATAAGCCAATTAAATTTTGTGTTTGATATATCTTGAGCAATTTGTTAGAGAGATCAATGTAATTATGTGCATATATATTTGGTGTCAGTCTACGTAATTAGTCCAGAAATTAACGGGATCGGAAATCTGAAGTCTGGGGCAACGAAGTGGACCGGGTCCAGCTAGTATGATATAATTAACAAAACCTATCAATATAAGTATCAATAAATCAACCGGCGTAAATCTTTGCATCACTAAGTTATGGAAAAACTTTCTTCAAATGTGTCATTACTGCACTTTGAGAGCCAAGTGCCCGTACGAAATTTCGTATCAAACCCAGTTTAATATGCAGTGGAGGAAGGATTATTTTAGATGATGGAACAAGTGACATATTTTCTACACTATCAGTTCTAATCTGGTGACTTTTTCGATATTGCCATTGGTGCTCGGTATAATGTAGTTCCTTGGTGTTTGGCACTGGTGTTTGGCATAACCTTTTTTTAGTCCCATGAGAATGGCAACAATTTTGAGGTCGCAGCAAATTACCCATCGATGAATGTCATAATTTATTAAAATTAGAATTGTTTTCATATTGTCGTAGTTCTCTTTGAGGTCGGTTCCATAAACAATAGGAACAGATGGGTATACATTGCCATTATAAAGCAACACTCCTTTAAGGCTTTTAACTCAGCCATCCATAACAAGTTGCCATTCATTAGGATTATATGATATGCCTATTGTTTCAAAAAGCTGTGCTATATCGTTTGCCTATGTTATACCAGTTCCATCGTCTATCTCAAAACATTGATCGAATGAGCGCACCTTCGAACGTTTTCGGGAAGATGTAACACGAAAATCAAATGAAATCAATTTCCATTCCTGCAAACGAGACGCCAGAAGTTCTGATTTTTCTTTTGATATTCCTAAATCCCGCACAAGGTCATCAAAGTCACTCTGCGATATAAAATGGTGTTCTGTACAACCAAACTGATTTTCTGAAGGTTCAAATTCCGAAATATTTTCATCTCAATTGGATTGAAGTTCCAATTCATCCTGATCTGCATCTTGTGGCGGTCCTTCAGATGGAGCAAATAGGTTTGATGATGAACGCAATACAGCAGGCTTTACAGACGAACAGCAATATTAATTTAATTGTTCTCTGTTACAATATTTAAAGTTCACAATATTAGGCCATGACTTACAAAAGTAGCAAGACTCTGCTGAATGTTCACTACGACGTAACCATACTACTGGATAGATATATTTTATTGAATTATGGGTTCCGTTAGTATTTTTTGACCGTAGGACGCCTCTGTAACAATAATCACACACAACTTCGGGCACGTACCATGACTTAACTAGGTTTAATAAATAGTAAGATTCATAACAATTTACGAACCCTTCCGTTAAATTACGTTTTTTATTACACGGTATGAAAAAACCACAAACAATACAAAATTTGTTCCGATTTGGGCACTCCATAATCACGTTTACTCTCTTCTAAGCACTTTTTCGATCTACGAAACATCGCAAAGAAAAAAATAATTAAACCCTCAGAAACTGTTGACTTGTCAACGCCTACTACGGAAATAAATAAATTATTTCAATAAATTTATTCGACAATGAGAACAAGTATTTATTTTTCTTTGTATACCCTACACCACACTGTGGTACAGGGTATTATAAGTTTGTTTCACGGCAGATGTTTGTAACACCTGAAAATAACACAGCTAGACCCACCTTAAAGTATACCGATCGACTCAGAATCACTAGCTGAGTCGATTTAACGATGTCCGTCCGTCCGGCTGTCCATGTAAAGTTGTTCGTCGACTACAGGTCGCAATTTCACTCCGATCGTTCTGAAATTTTGCAGTTTAGAGTATTTCGCGGCTGTTAAGATCGCTATTGAATTTGGTTGAAATCGGTTCAGATTTAGATATAGCTCCCATATATATGTTTCGTCCGATTTGGCCCTTTAGTCCTATAGAAGCTGTATTTTACATCCGATCGTTTTGAAATTTAGAATGGTAGAGTTTCTTGATCCATGAACCAACATTGCCGAATTTGAAGAAAATCGGTTAAGATTTAGCTATAGCTTCCATATATATGTTTCGTCCGATTTTGCTCTTTAGTCCTGTAGAAGCTGTATTTTACATCCAATCATTTTGAAATTTAGAATGGTAGAGTTTCTTGATCCATGAACCAACACTACCGAATTTAAAGAAAATCGGTTAAGATTTAGCTATAGCTCCCATATATATGTTTCGTCCGATTTGGCCATTTAGTCCTATAAAAGTTGTATTTTACATCCAATCGTTTTGAAATTTAGAATGGTAAAGTTTCTTGATCCATGAACCAACTTTGCCGAATTTGAAGCAAATCGGTTAAGATTTAGCTATAGCTCCCATATATATGTTTCATCCGATTTGGCTCTTTAGATCCAATCGTTTTTATACCCTACACCACACTATGGTGCAGGGTATTATTTAAGTATAAAATGTCCCAAAAGTAAATTTATGTAAACAATTTATACATGAATTACAAAATTTATATATCAGAGTTATTCAATATTACGAGAGTGGTGTAGGGTATTATATAGTCGGCCCCGCCCGACTTTAGCCTTTCCTTACTGGTTTTTTAATGTTATCTTCTTAAAATGTGAAGTCCTTTTAAGTCCGAAAAACTAAAAACGCCGATTAATTCCATTTTGTCTGTAGTTTCAGATGTATATCCTCCGGTCCAAGTGTTACGACTTGTGATTTAAATTTTTTTATACTTTGTCACATTTAGTTAGTACTTTTTTATGGAAGAGTTTTATGTAAACATTCATTAAAAATTAACTAATAATGCTAGAATGTTGAAATTTTGTGGAGTATTACTCCATTTATTAACATATATTTTTTTGGAATAAATTGTTGGAGATTTTCAAAGGATTTTAAAGGATTTAATTTTTCAAGGACAATTTTGAAGTCCTTTTTATCCTGGAATGGTATGTATAAAAAATACTAGAAATAGCAAAAATTCTCCTCGTTAATTTGACACCAATATTGATATCGTAAGACGCGAATAACTATTTAAAATATTTGTATACCCTACACCACACTGTGGTACAGGGTATTATAAGTTTGTTTCACGGCAGATGTTTGTAACACCTGAAAATAACACAGCTAGACCCACCTTAAAGTATACCGATCGACTCAGAATCACTAGCTGAGTCGATTTAACGATGTCCGTCCGTCCGTCCGTCTGTCCATGTAAAGTTGTTCGTCGACTACAGGTCGCAATTTCACTCCGATCGTTCTGAAATTTTGCAGTTTAGAGTATTTCGCGGCTGTTAAGATCGCTATTGAATTTGGTTGAAATCGGCTGCATTTTACATCCAATCATTTTGAAATTTAGAATGGTAGAGTTTCTTGATCCATGAACCAACACTACCGAATTTGAAGAAAATCGGTTAAGATTTAGCTATAGCTCCCATATATATGTTTCGTCCGATTTGGCCATTTAGTCCTATAAAAGCTGTATTTTATATCCAATCGTTTTGAAATTTAGAATGGTAGAGTTTCTTGATCCATGAACCAACATTGCCGAATTTGAAGAAAATCGGTAAAGATTTAGCTATAGCTCCCATATATATGATTCATCCGATTTGGCTCTTTAGATCCAATCGTTTCTATACACTACACCACACTGTGGTACAGTGTATTATTTAAGTACTAGCGGACCCGGCGAACTTCGCCTCGCCCCAAGTTAACGCCTTCAGATAAACTCCAGAGTGATAATAAAACACAGATAGTTAAAATTTTAATGCGATTTGTTTAAAAGGAATCGAAATCAGTAGAGAGCGATGTGATAAACAACAAACAACGAAGACAGAAGACAGGCAACGTACAGATGACCGTGCGAAAAACAGGGAAATTCGAGATTAATTCCACAGACTTCCTACGATTTGTCTTGAGATTTATTGATTGTCATCGTAAAAGCCAATCGTACAGGGAACTGAATCCGCTTGAATTGGAATGAAAGATCAGTTGGAATAATCGGAATTCGTGGGATAAGGACTTCCTCTCCTTTGAATTTTCCCTTGATGATCGTCGCCTGAATCACATTGTCCATCAGTTTCATAATGGACAACCGCGAACTATGCTAAATTTCGGATGATTCAGATTCCGCAACATGATTATGATCGATTCCACCTTCAGCTGTAAATTATGCGGCGGAGCTCCTGGCACATCAAGCGAGTTCGATTTTACTTTGAATAATAAAATGCATGCTATCGACGTCCTTATTCTTCGCTGCTAATATTGCCCGTTCACTAATCTAATCGAAATTTGGAAACACTTTGGTGATGAGTTCCTCGTTCGACGATGTGAACTCGCAAAAATTTGCCGGGAACAATATCAATGCAGTGGAAACATCAACAGTAATTTGGCCATTGTAAGCGCCAACAGTTGTTTCGAGAATTCAAGAGCCGATGAGTCGTTCTGCAACGCGACTCTCATGTTCGTGGTCAATTTCAACTTCTTGACATGCCGCCACAAAGACCACGATTTCAGGCATGCATTAATTTCATCGGCAGTAGATTTCGGGATGACGGGAAGCGTTTGACGAAAATCTCCGGGCAGCAATATCATAGACTCACCAAATTGTCTCAAATCACGTCGTAAATCCTTCATCGTTCGGTCAACTGCCTCCAGAGCTCGTTTATGCGCCATCGTGCATTCATCCGAAATTATGATTTTGCAGTGCCCGCAATCCAATAAGATAACCTTACCTCTTATACTCAAACTTATTATCTGAAAAAATTTTCGAACTGATAAATATCGCGTTGAATTTTAATTGATCGTAATGCTTGTACCGTTTGTCGATGTGATACGCGAAATCAGTGTAACAATACGCAAAACTCGAATGAATTGCAGCAAGAAAAATAGCACATACTCGTACATATGTTTAATAGAAAACTTTTTTGTTTAATAGAAAATTAATAAAAAAAATTGGATTCAAAAAGAGAGCAGTAGATAGGAACAGTAGGAATCTCGCAAGAAATAGCAATTTTCGATTTTCCCAATTTTCCGACTTTTTTCCAAAATTTTCTTGTGTATTCTTCTTATTTGGCCGGAGACCTGTCCGAATTGGTGCTAATCACCGAAATCGGTCCAGGCGTTCTCGAGTTATAAGCGTAGTAACTAACATCACTTTCTTTTATATATATAGATAAAATGTCCCAAAAGTAAATTTATGTAAACAATTTATACATGAATTACAAAATTTATATATCAGAGTTATTCAATATTACGAGAGTGGTGTAGGGTATTATATAGTCGGCACCGCCCGACTTTAGCCTTTCCTTACTGGTTTTTAATATATTTTTATCCTTTGAAAATGTGAAGTCCTTTTAAAGGGCAACAGGACCAGAAAATGAAAAACTGAATATGTCAACTAACTGCATTTTGCCTATAGTTTCAGACCTATATCATCCGTTTCAAGTGTAATATTGACTGTCGGACGGTGTTATGTATATGTGCAGTTTGTTTGGTAGGAAACGGAAATGAAATATTATGTTAAAACAAATACGTCAGTCGGATATATGTACTGTCATTGCATTTACCCTAGTGTACTTATTTATTACGAATGACTCCACAGCAATCAAAGCAAATTCGTTATATGTATTACATTGATGTGACACATAATATATTCCAATCATGTAGAAAAAATAAATTGTTTAGTATTATTAAGCGATTTTATGTAAATTCATAGTTATCATTGATGTTAATTTCCAAGTGTTTTCCCAATAGATTTTTCTTGTATGAACCAACGATTTTAATACTCTACATTTAGAAAACAAGTAAGAAAGTTTCAGTCGGGTAAACCGACTAAGGTATACCCTCACTTTGTGAGTAATGTAATATTGAATATTACTCGAATTATTCTGTCAATTTGTGTGGGAGGTACCAGAAGGGGTTTATCAAATACACCTTTTTTTGCTGAACATTAGATACTTTAAATTCATTGCACTGTGCCGACTTATAAGCATTTATGTGCACTGGTATAAACGTTATGAGACATTAAATTGTGGTATGATTTGGGCATTTTGTGTGGGAGGTACAAAGAGGGGGGTGGCAATAACGCCCATTTTTTACAGGGCTATAGACACTATAAAAACATTACACTGTACAAAATTTCAAGTATTTTTATACACTGGTTTTAATGTTATAAGCTGTTAACTTTTGGTGCAAAAAGGTACCTTTGTGTGGGAGGTACCACACAACAACACCCATTTTTCCCTGGACTGTAGGCAATATAAAAGCATAATACTGTACAAAATTTCAAGTATTTTTATACACTGTTATTAATGTTATAAGCTGTTAACTTTTGGTGCAAAATGGTGCATTTGTGTGGGAGGTACCAAAAGGGACGTGGCGACTTCGCCCATTTTTCTCGAGTTGATAACGACTAATAAGCTTATACTATGTGTGGAATTTCAAAAGATTCGAATAGGTAGTATAGCAGTTATTAAAGAATCAATATTTCACAACATTTTAACCCTTTGTGGGGGAGGTACTAGAAGGAGTGGACCAATATGGCCCATCTTCGAACTTAGCCGGAGATAGAAAAAAATATTACCACATACCAAATTTGAGGTCAATCGGTTACTCCTTTCGAGAGTTATCGTGCGCACCAGCCAGCAGACACACAGACAGACAGACAGACAGACAGACAGACAGACAGACAGACAGACAGACAGACAGACGGACGGACATTGCTCATTCGACTTAAAATGACCCAAAACGGATTTCCTCCGAACATACTTGGGGTCTTAGGTCACTCCTTCGACGTGTTACACTTTTTTCCGTAGCAAATGATATATACCCTCGTCACACTAAAGTGAGGGTATAAAAATACAAGTATCATTTGTTATTTCATATGTGGTAATATTTTTTCCAAATGTAGGCTAAGTTCTAATATGACCATATTGACAATTATTGGTGGTATTACTTCAAAAATATTTTTAAAATACTGAATATATACTACTTTTTAGAATTTCTGGAAAAATTAGCTGTTGTCTCTTTGTAGCTCTAAATTCGAGAATGTTTGGCTGATTTCGAATAAACCTTTGGTACATCCCACCAAAAGGGACCGTATAAATCAATTGAAAATTTTTGGATTTCTTCACTGCTTTCCTTTACTGCGGCGATATTTTCAATTGAACGACGGGGACGAATATGTCACGTACTGAGACATTCAACCAACATTTTTCAATTAATGTTCTTATTCCAGCCTCTGTTGAACGATCTGTATAACGACTAAAAATTTTCGAAATCTGTTTTTCAGAGATCGATAATTTTCATAGTAAATTTTAATTATTTTTATAAAGTTCTCGAGAAAATGTAACTTATTTTAGTAAATTTAACTAATTCTGATAGACAACTCACGAAAAGAAAAAAGAAACAAACAATCCTTTAAACAGAATAAAGCATTTTTGATGAAAAAAAAAGATCATGACATATCTCGACATATCAAACAAGATATGAACAACTCTAATTCGATTTAATTATATCTGCTTTATATAGGGTTTTCCAAGAGGTGTTATTTTTGTATTCAAAGAAAAATGTCATTTTTTGAGATAAATGATCGGATGTTTATTTCATAATAAAGAGGAAGGTATGCCGTTAATAATGAAGAACAACATCAGCCAAATGGCCACCACGACCACGCTTACGAACCATATCCTTTTCATGAAATTTTCCATAACTAAATCGCAAAGTGGCTGCCCTATGTCCTCGATAGCCTCTCGAAATCTATCTTTGAGGTCTTGAATCGACGCTGGGCTGTTGGCGTAGACCTTATCTTTCAGGTGGTCCCAAAGGAAGAAGTCAAAAGGTGTTAAATCACAAGATCTCGGTGGCCAATTGTGATCACCTCTTCGAGAGATAACACGGTCCGGAAACTTTTCCCGTAACAGAGCAATGGTTTCGTTGGCTGTGTGGCACGTAGCGCCGTCTTGTTGAAAGTAATCGTTGTCCAGATCAATACCATCCAACTCCGACCATAAAAAATCATTAATCATCTCTCGATAGCGCAATCCATTCACCGTAACTGTTGCTCCAACCTCATTTTCGAAAAGTAAGGTCCAATGACCCCGCCGGAACATAAACCGCACCAAGCAGTCACACCTTGAGGATGGAGCGGCTTCTCAACAATATTTCTTGGGTTTTCCGAGCCCCATATACGACAATTTTGCTTGTTGACGTAGCCACCGAGGTGGAAACGGGCCTCATCAGTCAAGATGATTTTTCGATGATTTTCGATTTTACGAATTTTAATAATTTCAATGCGTTGTTGAATCGCGTTTCGTTCCTTTTTAGTAATGGCGTAGTTTCTACTTGTCAAATGTCAAAGAATAAAAGCTTCAAAAGTGACAGCTACCGAAATACCGGGTGATTCAAAATAACACCTCTTGTTGGAAAACCCTGTTTTGAACTTAATTTATTTTTTTTATTTAACTTATAATATTTTATTTAAACCTGAAAACTATTATCATAACATTCTTGGTTGACTCGTCACATAATATTAAATGTATCCCTAGTATAGTTGTTCTTCATTTTCATACTTAAGGACGAGATGTTGTACATATACCGATATTGCGGTTTTGTTAACAAGTTCTAAGGACATACATACACTCAGACTATGAGTCCATAAGCACACAAATACAAAATTCTTACATTTTATAGAAAACTCTGCCATCTGTACATGTATGCCTGTACGCTCGAGATAAAATGCTGGTTAATAAATTAGGCAGACGAATTTCTGCTACATACAATTAGTTTAGTGACATATCGTTAGCTACGCATGCAAATGTGCTAAGTCCATTTTAATTAAAATTGAGGTTTTTTTATACAATAATAGAACAATCAAAAATACGTCATCTAGAGGAAAGAAAAGAGTGTTATTTTTTTCCCCCATGTTTTGCAGTGGTATGCAAATATGCTAAGTCCAATACACAATATGCAAATATGCTAAGTCCACACAATAATGAAAATCATGTGAGGTCTGTCTGTCTGAAATTGGGTAATTATGATAACAATAATACAAATAATTAAATCTAAAGAAGAATATGAGGTAAGTACAATGTTTGCATGTTTGGTGGATATTCGATTTGGGCCATTTTAAGTAATTTGAGCAATGTTCGCCCGTCTGTCTGGCTGGTTCGCACGATAGCTCTCGAAAGGAATAGCCGATTGACTTCAAATTTGTTATGCGGTAATATTTGTCTCCATCTCAGGCTGTTTGAAGATGGGCCATATTGGTCCAGTACCTCCCCACAAAGGGTTAACTTTTAGTAAAATAATGATAATTACTTACCTACCAGTGCAAACAAATACTGGACATTTAGTACAGTGTAATGCTTTTATAGTAACTACAGTCCAGTGATAGTCCAATATGGTAGTTATTGGCAAGCTCCTGTTGGTATCTCCCACACAAACGTACCATTTTGTACAAAAAGTGTATGTGAAACACAATTCATACTCAACATTTTTGCATAGTGTAAATTTTAAAAAATTCCTACAGTCCTGTTAAAATGGGAGTTATCACTATACCCGTTTTACTATACCCGACCTCAAAGAGTATTTGGTAATATTCTCTATAATGGTACAACTGGCCGGACAACAATATTGGACATCCTCTCTATACTAGACGACCGATTGGGTCATACATATATTAGCAGCCAGCCAGGTGGGCATTTTATCTATATTAGACGACCGTTTGGGTTATTTACTCTATTATAGACGACCAATTAAGTAATCTTCTCTATATGAAACGATTAATTAGGCGGGCCATATCTGTGGTTTTCTGAAATAACCACACGCTGAAAAAATCGCATCTGTAGTTTATTGTCCCAAATATATTCTGCTTGAAACATGTATATGTATGAAATATATAATATTTAGACCACACAAATAGTATATATTTGTGAAATTGATGTCCTAAGCAAATCCTTGTTTCCGTCCTAATTTTTTTATTTGGTACTCGTACTATTATTTTCGAAACAAAGATTTATTTGCATTCAAAAATTCAGAAAATATTCCTATATCTATTGTTTGCCAAGTTTATAGTTTTTCAGTAATTCAAAGTCCACTTTTAAGAAATTGTTAATGTTCTCAAAAGTCCTTTATATAATTTAAATCGTATAATCTTGAATAATAACTTAGAATATTTGGAAATTAAAAGTTGGTCCATTTAACAAAAGTTAATACCACATATGCCATTTTCAACTGTATGAGATAATTCGAAATCCAGGAAAAATTAAAACTGAAAATAGAAAAAGTCAACAAAGTTTTGAAAATTTTTCTTAAATAAAATATTTTTGGCGAATAATTTTATTTGTATTTAAAAACATATTTTATTTGAGAAAATAGATTCTCAAAAATATCTTGTTGTTATATATTAACATATGCGCTCCAAACAAAGTTTTTTGATTTTCAAATAACATGTATTTGTTCATAAATACATAATATTTAAAATTTTCTGTTCCCAATATATTTTCTTTGAACTCAAACATAACAAAAAAGACGATTTCCCCCCGTGTACGATTTCAAAACACATGAAAGGAAGTGGACTAAGTTTTTATCTATAGTTGACGACCAGATGGCTTATCAAATCTATAGTAGATGACCAGATGGCTTACTCTACAGTAAACTACCAGAGTCGTAATATACTCTATATTAGAAGACCAGATCGGTCATCTACTCTATAGTAGAAGACCAAATAGGTCATCT
The DNA here is from genome assembly GCA_963930755.1 of Eudasyphora cyanicolor. Classification (NCBI taxonomy): domain Eukaryota; kingdom Metazoa; phylum Arthropoda; class Insecta; order Diptera; family Muscidae; genus Eudasyphora; species Eudasyphora cyanicolor. The sequence continues at coordinate 192,617,732 of OZ005735.1, read as the reverse complement.
ACTCAATAGTAGACGACTATGTAGGTCATCAACCCTGTAGTAGATGACCAGATGGGTCATCTACTGTATAAAAGTCGACCATGTAGGTTACCTCCCCTGTAGTAGACGTCCAGATGGGTCACTACGGTCTACTCTATAGAAGACAACCAAATTGGTCCTCTACTCTTATAGTAGACAACCAAATGGGTCCTCTACTCTTATAGTAGACAACCAAATGGGTCCTTTACTCTATGGAAGACAACCAAATGGGTCCTCTACACTTATAGTAGACAACCAAAGGGGTCCTCTACTCTTATAGTAGACAACCAAATGGGTCCTCTACTCTTATAGTAGACAACCAAATGGGTCCTCTACACTTATAGTATACAACCAAATGGGTCATCTACTCTATAGTAGACAACCAAATTGGTCATCTTCTCTATAGTAGACAACCAAATTGGTCATCTACTCTATAGTAGACAACCAAATGGGTCATCTACTCTATAGTAGATGACCAAATGGGTCATATACTGCATGTTACTCATATACTGTTGCATATAAATTGTATATAAACCTTGGATATATACCATCTGGTGCAAAAAGGGCACACTTTTTGATAGAAACCAATGGTACCTTAAAGTATAACATTCAACGTTTATTGTGTAAAATTTTCATAAAAACAAGTAAGAAAGTTTCAGTCGGGTAAACCGACTAAGGTATACCCTCACTTTGTGAGTAATGTAATATTGAATATTACACAAATTATTCTGTCAATTTTTGTGGGAGGTACCAGAGGGGGTTTAAGAAATACACCTTTATTTTGCTGAACAGTAGATACTTTAAATACATTGCACTGTGCCGAATTGTAACCGTTTATATGGACTGGTATATCAACGTTGAGATATTAAATTGTGGTATAATTTGGCCATTTTGTGTGGGAGGTACAAAAAGGGGCGTGGTGATAACGCTCATTTTTCACTGGACTATAGACATTATTAAAGCATTACACTGTACAAAATTTCAAGTAATTGTATACACTGATATTAATTTTATAAACTGTTAACTTTTGGTGCAAAATGGTGCATTTGTGTGGGAGGTACCAAAATGGGCGCGGCAATAACGCCCATTTTTCACTGGACTGTAGGCACTATAAAAGCATTACACTGTACAAAATTTCAAGTATTTCTAAACACTGGTATTAATGTCATAAGCTTTTAACTTTTAGTGCAAAATGGTGCATTTGTGTGGGAGGTACCAAAAGGGGCGTGGCAATTTCGCCCATTTTTCTCGAGTTGATAGCGACTAACAAACTAATACTATGTGTGGAATTTCAGAAGATTCGAATACGTATAATAGCAGTTATTAAAGAATCAATATTTCACAACATTTTAACCCTTTGTGGGGGAGGTACCAGAAGGAGTGGACCAATATGGCCCATCTTCGAACTTAGCCGGAGATAGAAAAAAATATTACCACATACGAAATTTGAAGTCAATCGGTTACTCCTTTCGAGAGTTATCGTGCGCACCAGCCAGCAGACAGACAGACAGACAGACAGGCAGACAGACAGACAGACAGACAGACAGACAGACAGACGGACGGACAGACATTGCTCATTCGACTTAAAATGACCCAAAACGGATTTCCGCCGAACATACTTGGGGTCTTAGGTCACTCCTTCGACGTGTTACACTTTTTTCCGTAGCAAATGATATATACCCTCGTCACACTAAAGTGAGGGTATAATCAAGTAAGAAAGTTCAGTCGGGTAAACCGACTAATTAATCCCCTCACCTTGAGTCTCAAAAAAATATTAGTAAGTTTATTTATTTTTTTGGTTTATTTAAATTAATATCAATTTAAATTGCATTTAATAACTTTAAAGTATGTACTGGTATTAAAGTTAAAAGCTGTTTACTTTTGGTACAAAAAGGTCCATTTGTGTGAGAGGTACCAAAAGGGCCGTCCCAATAATGGTCACTTTTCTCTGGTATTAAAGTTAAAAGCTGTTAACTTGTGGTACAAAAAGGGTCCATTTGTGTGGGAGGTACCAAAAGGGACGGGCCAATATCGACCATTTTCTCTGGACTCTAGGTACTATAAAAGCATTACACTGTACACAATTTCAAGTATTTGTATCCACTGGTATTAAAGTTATAAGCTGGTAACTTTTGGTACAAAATGGTCCATTTGTATAGGAGGTACCAAAAGGAGCGTGGCAGTAATGCCCATTTTTCACTGTATTGTAGGTACTATTAAACCATTACACTGTACAGAATTTCAAGTCTTTGTATGCACAGGTAATAAAGTTCTAAACTATTAACTTTTGGTTCAAAATTGTCCATTTGTTTGGGAGGTACCAAAAGGGACGTGGCAACTTCGCTCATTTTTCTCGAGGTAATAGTGACTAATAAACTAATACTTTGTGTAGAATTTCAGAGTATTCAACTAATTAGTATAGAAGTTATTAAATAATCAATATTTCACTAAATGTTAACCCTTTGAGGGGGAGGTACTGGAAGGAGTGGATCAATATGGTCCATCTTCGAACTTAGCCGGAGATGGTAGAAAATATTACCACATACCAAATTTGAAGTCAATCGGTTACTCCTTTCGATAGTTATGGTGCGCAGACAGACGGACGGACATTGCTCATTCGACTTATCCGCCCAACACACTTAGGGTCTTAGGTCACTCCTTCGATGTGTTACACTTCTGGTTCGTAGCAAATGATATATACCCTCCCCTCTAAGGTGAGGGTATAAATATTAAAAAATATGGCAACGACAGCATTTATGCGGAAACGTCTCGAAAAATATTTATTGCGGCGCCCCTCATAACTCGATACCGGATCATCCGATTTTAAAACAAGTAAATGCGTTAGGTTCGGCCATGCCGAATCTTATACGAGTATATCCTCCACCATGGATTTCATGCAATTTTACTACTGGAAAAATCTTTGTATATGGAGCAAATCATGAAACGATCCTTTTTATTGTTTAAGTAAATTATTAATTATTTTAGGCCGCAAATTCTTTAGCCAATCTCTTCACCTAAATAATGTGGTATTTATGGGATAAAACAGGTCAACCTATTATTACGGACTGTAGCGTGATTACAAAAGACAGACGGACGGATGGACGGACGGACGGACATGGCTAAATCGTCATAGATTTTTACGACGATTAATAATATATATACTTTATGGGGTCTCAGATCAATATTGAGTGGTGCTACAAACAGAGTGACAAAATGAATATACCCACCATATGGAGGTTATAAAAAATAAATTTATTTAGTTAGATAATCGTTATAGCCAGGTAACGCTGTCGTGTTTTTTTTTTTAAAAATTGTAAGTTTTAGATTTTTGGAAACACTTTGAAGTGAAAAATGCGAATTTTGAGAGAAAAAATCGTTTAATTTGCTATTGTTAAGCAAACAAATTAAAAAATTTATAAAAACACGGCAGCGTTTCCTCGTAAATTATGTAAAGAATTAGTGCTTAAAATTTCAAAAGGATCGGTTAAGTAGTTTTTGGGTTATGAGGGCACCGTCTTTGAAAACATGCGTTGTGGGAATAACGCTTTAAAGTTTTTCAGATGTACTGACTCACGTATGAGAGGCGGTTGCTTAGACTGCTGTCTCTTCCTTAGTTTTGCTCCGATTCACTTAAAATTTTCACACAAGATTCCTGAAAGGTTCTCTATTCAGAAAAAATGTAAAAAAAATGCTAAAAAAAGGTTTATAAATAGTAACCCCCAACCTGTTCTGAACCGCTCAGTAAATTAACTCGTTCACTTGAACTAGTTTGTTCGCGAACTACACAACTCTTCAGCCCTCTTCTAAAGTTCTAAAATACAGTACTTGATGTTTTACTTCTGCAGTGCAACTCGGAAACAACTTGTCTGATGTGGCTGACATAAATTTAGGAAAATTAAGATTTACATTACCTTTAACCGATACATATAAAAGATTTTGATCTGATCAATGGTTTCAGAGCTACCGCCCCAACATAATTTGTAATTTTTGTTTCTATTTTAACAAATAAAATACACTCCAAAATGGGGAGGGCTTGGATGAAATATTCTACAGGAATGTTTTCCATGCAATTTTAATATACATTTCAGAACACGCCAAAACTTATCACAAAAACAAATTTTCAGTCAAAACCCTCTTAAGCCTGTTCATCTAGCAATGCTATCCGAATGACCACTATGTTGTATGAAAACATGAATAATACCCTCACTTTAGTGGAGAAGGGTATATATAATTTGCTACGGGCCAAAAGTGTAATACATCGAAGGAGTGACCTAATGCCCATAGGTATGTTGGTCGGAAATCCGTTGTAGTACAATTTAAGTCATTTGAACTATGTCAGTCTGTCTCGAAAGGAGCAACGGATTTCCTTCAAATTTGGTATGTGATACTATTTTTTTCTATCTCAGGCTAAGTTCGAAGCTCCGTTCTTTCTAATACTTCCCTCACAAAGGGTTAAATTAAGTGAAATATTTATTCTCTAATAACTTCTATACTACCTATCCGAATCCTCTGCAATCACCTTCAGTAAAATAGGCGAAGTGGCCCCGCCCCTTTTGGTACTTCCCACACAAATGGACCCTTTTTGTAAAAAAAGTTAACTTCAATAACAGTGCATATAAATACTAGGAATTTTGTGCTGTGCTATGCTTTTATAGTACTTAAAATCCTATAAAAAATGGGCACTGCTGTCATGCCCAAACAAAATGATCAAATCATATTAAAATTTAATGGCGCATAACGTTAATACCAGTGCACATAAACACTTACAATTCAGTACCGTGCAGCGTCGTTGAAGTATTTACTGCTCAGCGCAAAATAGGCGAATTCGTAAAGTCACAAGTCGAACACAACATTTCCTTAACTTCTGCAGCAACAGTTTTCGTATTTTCTATTTTAGACAACATTTAAAATGACTATAGACTGAGCAACAACTGAGTTACAAGCTTTCTGGGTCCAAAACAAACTATCATATTACATTACTCACAAAGTCGATTTACTTGATTATCATTTTCTTAATTGTTATAATATTTATTAATAAGCATACCGACCATCTAGTGGTCGAAGCATTAACGATACCAGTAAATCGGGTTTTGACCGTAATTTGACTGTTTTTTTGGTGTTTGTGTTCAGTTTTAATATTTTATTGTACTGTTTTATCATAGGGGCAATCTGATCTATGTCGATTACTCTTTCCAAATTTTCCTCCATATACATTTTGTGCTCATACTGGTATATTTAAACACTTTTTAAAATGTGTGTCAATATGGACCCCGTACAAAATGCATATCAATCAATATTTAAGACCAAAAAAAAACATTCTTTCTAATGCGACACAATTTGCATATCGGTCTTAAATTCTTTGACAGTTTTATTTCTTTGAGTCACAGATTGCACCGAAAAAAACATATTAGGAAGTCTACGAATTCTGCCTGCTTGACAAAACAGCAGGCATTTAGTCGAAGGTCTTCCAACAATTTTACTATATACAAGTACCATACACAAAGTCAGCCATCCAACGCGGTTGGTTGCCTCCATGCCTGCTTTTTGGGGTAATTGTCTGGGTGTGGCATACACTCAAATACACGCATCCATATGTATCCATTAGTATGCAGCAACAACAACCGTCTTTCCCACACACATGTAACAAGGACAGAAACTCTGTTTGTAGCTACAAATATTTGGGTTAGTGTATATTGCTCACTTGAATCGAGTACTTGTCGGGATGTATAAGGACCACATGCAAGGACCTAAGCTTTAAATTTCAACAACTATAGCTGCTGGCTATTGTTGCTATTGTTATTGTAAATGCGCATGATGATGGTGGTGGAGGTGTTGCTGCTGCTACTGTTGTTGGCTCATTCTCTTGGCTTTTTTGTGTGACTGTTTGTGTAATATATGCCAAGTGGAAATTTAGCAATAGCCCCACGTGAATTAAATGTCTTTATCTACGTATTACCCTTGGTTCGAGAGGACAACTCAAGTCAACCGCTGTTTAGTAATTTCCTGTTCCTATCGTTGTCCCTGCCCCTGCTCTTGCCCCCACCACCAATTGCAACCATCGAGCAGACTGTTTTCTTGGGTGTGCTGGGATTTGAGTGTTTGCATACTAATGTCAAAAATCATCAGAAAAACTCCAATGAGAACAAAAACAACTAAGAAAGTTCAGTCAGGTAAACCGACTTAAGAATCCTGGCACCTTCAGTCGCAAAAAAATATTCGTAAATTTATTTATTTTTTTGAATTAATTAAGTTATTCTCCTCCTCATGAGGCTATAACTGACCCTCCAATCCTGGAAAGACATGAGATTTCGGACAGTGTCTATCGGGTGAAGAGTAGAAAGTCACCATGTACAGACGGTATTACTGGAGAGATGGTGAAAACCATCAGAAAGGCAATACCAGAGTACCTGGATAGTATCTATCAGAAGTGCTTAGTAGATGGCTTATTCCCAGGAGCTTGGAAGATTGCCCGAGTGGTTGTGCTGCTTAAGTTTCCCGATAAGGTGAGGAGTGATCCTCGCTCTTATCGGGGCATCGGTCTTCTCTCGAAACTTGGAAAAGTTCTCGAGAGAATAATGGTGTCACGGCTGAAGCAGCGCATTGATAGGCTTTGGCGAAGCTATTTTGAGGATAGGAAAGTTTGTGTGGTGGGTGTCAGCATCAATTTGTAAGGATGTGACACGTGGCAGTCCCCAGGGTTCTGTCTGTGGTCCATTTATGTGGAACCTCATGAAGGATCCCTTGTTACTGTCGCTTGCCGCCTCTTACAAGCTGTGTGCATATGCTGATAACCTCCTCATCTTGATCGAAGGCTAGTCTCGTGCTGAGCTGGGGAAAAAAGGTGCGGCGGCCATGCATATGGTCGGTGTGTGGAGTGCACGTGTTGGCGTCGTGGTGTCGGTGGAGAAGTCCTCGACAATGTTGCTCAAGGGCAATTTGTCTGCGGGGCGTCCTCGACTCATTCGTTCTGGCGAGGATAGTATCCGGTATAGGAGTGAGGTGAAATACCTAAGTTGACCGAGATTGTGGGGAGAGTCAAGTGTATGCTTAGGAGAGACTGGGGCTTAGCTGGCGTGCTGTCCGCATCATATATCATAGACTATGGTGCGAGACAGTTTTGACTGCTCATGGCCTTCGCAAGGTCTTATCGTGTCAGAGGATAGCGATGTTGGCTTGTATTCCAGGATGTCGTACGGTGTCCACAGACGCATTGCAAGTGTTGCTGGGTGCACCCCCACTTGATATGGAGGTGATGCGGTGGAAGTGGGGCCTGTCACTTCCTAGTTTAGATTGATTTTCTGCTGATCAGCTGGTAGAAGGGGATGTTAGCAGGAACAAGGAACTCTTGGATGAATGCGTTGTGTCTAGGTGGCGGACAAGATGGACAGAAAGCGCTAAGGGGCGGGCGACGTACGCTTTTATTCATGACGCGACGTTTGTTAGGGTGCGGCCAGATTTTTGCTTCGGTCTGAGTCTCGGCTTTTTACTGACGGGACATGGCTCTCTCAGTGCATTTGTACATGCGAGAGGCCTGTCCGATAGTCCGGACTGTGGTTGTGGGAGGGGACCTGAAGACTGGCGGCATGTACTTACGGAATTCTCGCACTATGATGATGTTAGGGATTTAGCAAGTATGGGAATCTTCCGCTCCCAGGGGGTGTGGGATTTCAGTAGGGTTGGAAAGGACGGTCGAACGTTTAGGGCAATGGGAAATTTTGCTCGTATTGTGTTTAATAGGAGAAGACTCAGAGACATTTAGTGGAGGTAGCTGATTGCACTACTGTCGGCTTAGCCTGCCTAGTCGGCTGTTATTGCTTTGTTGACTGCGAAGCGCGGCACAGATTCCTCCATCTGCGCCCTGATGCTGATGCCTGCCGATGTTCCTGGTGTTGCTGTGGTGAGCGAGGTAATTGTTATTACCGGTATGTATGGTTATTTGTTTTCGTTCACCCGTGAGGGTGTTCGTTTTTATTGTTGTTTTATGTTTATGGGTCACTGAATCTCAGTGACTGTGTGTTTGTCCGGAGCGGCGTTACGATGGTGACCGGTGAGTCATCCGTGAGGATGACTGTGTTAATTGTTGTCCTTTTGGTGTTCATTATTTGTGCATTTGGCAGTTTGCAAATCAAATTTTGAATATAGGCCACCAGTCCCGGACCTTTTTTGGAGGACCAACTGGTAGTAGCTTCGGCTACGAAGTCTGACCGGAGACTATAATCTGGTACCACGGGAGCCAGGAGCCCCTGGAACTTCGGTTCCAGCCTTGCTGTTGGTGTGGCCCCTTAGGGAGCATTTCGTGTTGGCTGTGGTTTGGACCCAAATCGCGGGGAGAGCGTAAGCTCGATGTGGAGTTGCATTTCAGCCGGGTGCCATGATCCATAGAATGGAAGGAGTTTCAGGTAGACTCCGCCCTTAACCAAAGGGGGCGACATGCCAAAAACATGAAGTCGAATTGATACTAATGCACTTGTGTGTGGGGGCGTTGGTAGACGCATTGTATTCACCCTGTGTTAAGATCACAGTGCGGGTAGGCCCTTGCGGCGGGTACGCACTTCAAACACTCGACTCCTACCCGCACAATGGGGCAAAGGGATAAAGGGCAAAATTGATTAAATATGGTACAGTGGGGCAAAAATGGTTAACTATGGAACAGTGGACAACAATTTATTAACTATGATACTGTGGAACTAAAAGGATTAAATATGGTACAGTTTGACAAAAATGGTTAACTATGGTACGGTGGGTCAAAAAGGGGTTAGAGTGTGACAAAATGGATTAAATATGGTACAGTGGGACACAAAGGGTTACCTATTAAATAGTGGGCGAAAAATGTATTAACTATGATAAAGTAGGGGCGAAAAGGATTAAACATGGTAGTGTGACAAAAATGGTTAACTATGGTACAGTGGGTCAAAAAGGGACAAAAGGTGTTAAATATGATACAGTGGATCAAATAGTGTTAAATGTGGGGCAAAAAGTGTTAAATATGTTAAAGTGAGACAAAAGTTTCAATATTGCACAAAGGGACAAAATAGGCTTAACCATACTACAGCGGGGAAAAATAGTTAAAATGGTAAAGCGGGACAAAATGGGTTAAATATGGTACAGTGGGCCAAAAAGCGTTACCTCGGAAACAGTAAGGCAAAAATGTGTTAACTATGGTACAGTGGGACCAAAAGGTTAAAATATGGTACAGTGGGACAAAAATGGTTAAATATGTTACTGTACATTTAGTACATTGGACAAAAACATGGAACATAAATATGAGATAAGAAGTCCTTTTTTTCAAATGTTATGCTGTTAGTTAAAGTTTAACATTATGGTGCAGAGTGTCTAAAAGCTGTGAAATAGGGTTGAGAATAGCAAAAAGGGTTAAATGTGGTACAGTGAAGCAAGAAGGGTTAAATACGGAACAGTGGGGTAAAAAATTGTTAAATACGGTAAAGTGTGGCAAAATAGTAAATGTGGGGAAAAAAATGTTTTATATATTCTCAGATATGTATACACTTTCGGATATTAGAAGAACAGTGGAATAATTAAATATTGAATTAAGTTAAGTAGTACAGTGATTCATAGTCAGAGTGCGAAGCTTCTATGTGAACCGTGGGACCAAAAAAGCTAAATAAGGCACGGCATGGTAAAAAGTTAAAAACGTCACTGATAGGGGACATAAAGGGTAAAATACGGCCTAAGGATGCGAATATAATCTCTTGGAATATAATCTATGATTTTCTCTTAATGCACACTTTTAGTGGCACTGTTGTGGCAAAAACTGTTAAATGTTGTACAGTGGTGCAAAAATGGTTAATTATGACACATTGGGTACAATGGAGAGAAATAGATTATATATGATTCCAATGGCAATTTTAAGTCTATCAACTTAAACTAGGCATTCATTTTACCTTTTTTTATATCCTACACCACACTGTGGTACAGGGTATTATAACTTTGTGCATTTGTTTGTAACACCCAAAAGGAGAAGAAATAGACCCATCGTTTATTATAACGATCGACTTAGAATCACTTTCTGAGTTGATTTAGCTATGTCCGTCTGTCCGTCTGTCTGTCCGTCTGTACATGTATTCTTGTAATCAAAGTACAGGTCGCAAGTATGGTCCGATCTCGACGAAACTTTACACATATTTTTGGCCCAAGGACGATCCCTATTGAATTTGGTTAAAATCGGTTCAGATTTAGATATAGCCCCCATATATATGTTAGCCCCGATTTGACATGTAAGAGCTGTAAAAACTGTATTTTATATCCGATCAGTGCGAAATTCGGCAGAAAGAGGTTTCTTATTATATGAAGGAATACTGCCAAATTCGGAGAAAATCGGTTCGGATTTAGATATAGCCCCCATATATATGTTACACCTGATTTCACATGTAAGCGCTGTAAAAACTGTATTTTATATCCGATCAGTATGAAATTCGTCAGAAAGATGTTTCCTACTATATGAATGAACACTTTTAAATTTGGAAGAAATCGGTTCAGTTTAAGATATAGCCCCCATATATACGTTACCCCGATTTGACATGTAAGCGCTGTAAAAATGTTATTTTATATCCGATCTGTGCGAAAGTCGGCAAAAAGAGGTTTCTTTCTACATGAAGGAATACTGCCAAATTCGGAGAAACTAGGTTTAGATTTAGATATAAAACCCACATATATGTTACCCCCGATTTGACCTGTAAGCGGAGGTCGGAGAAAATCGGTTCAGATTTAGATATAGCTCCCATATATATGTTACCCCCCATTTGACATGTAAGCGCTGTAGAGACTGTATTTTATATCCGATCAGTACGAAATTCGACAGAAGGAGGTATTTTTACATGAATGAGTATTCAGGGTCAGCTTTATATTAAAGCTCCATATAGATGTTCCTCCTGATTTGGTATCAAACCGCTATAGAAGTTGTATTTTACTTCCGATCATTAAAATTTTCCAGAAAGATGTTTCTCAATTTAGGAACGAATATTGCTTAATTTAGCGATTATCGTTTCAGAATTAGATAATATATTTCTACCCATTTACTAATTATTCCAAATTATTATGGCAATGACCCTTATCGCATTGTTAGGGAGGTGTAGGGTATTATATAGTCGGCCCCGCCCGACTTTCTGCCTTTCCTTACTGGTTTCAATTAAAACTTTAAACATTGTTTTATATTGTACCAGTGTGTTAATGTAGCTTTTGGAACATAAACTAGGGGAAAAAGTTAAAATACAGGGTGGCTGATGAAAACTGCTACAAAAAAAAAATTAATAACTTTTAATGAATCTGGTTAATTTTTTTTATTTTGCAGATTGATTTTTAGATTTAACAAAAATGGATAACTGTGACACTGAAACAAGAATTTGGATTGTCCGCCGCTATTACGCACTGAAGTCCGTAGTTTCGGTTCAAAGAGAGTATAGAGGCACGTTTGGCGGCAATCTTTTGAGCAGATGGACCATAAAGAGACTTGTTAACAATTTTTCCGAGCATGAGACAGTCAACAGAAGACCTTACCATCGAAACCCTTCAGTTCGGACGGAGGAAACAATCGCTGCTGTAGCTGATGCCATACAAAACAATCCAAGAGTTTCGACAAGAACCTTATCTGCTCAAATGGGTATAAGCAGACAGTCATTGCAGTCAATTATGCACAAAGATTTGGAGTTATTCCCATATAAAATTCAAATGGCCAACAAAGTGAACTCAGCAGACTTCCCGATTCGCTTGGAATGTTGCCAGAAGATGCTTCAAATGGTGGAAGAGGACGGAAACATGTTGAACAGTCTTTTCATGTCTGACGAGGCCCATTTCGATTTAAACGACAACATAAACAAACAAAATTGTCGAATATGGAGTGCTTCCAACCCACAGATACTCCATGAGACGGAATTGCATCCACTACGTGTCACAGTGTGGTGTGCAATTTCATCACGCTGCATTGTCGGGCCCTACTTCCTCGAAGAAAACGGTCACACCGTTACAGTTACTGGAGGCCGTTACTTGAGCATGTCGAGAGGGTTTTTCTATCCAGAATTACGCCGAAGGAGAATTTCTTTCAACTCTGTGTGGTTTCAGCAAGATGGTGCAACTCCGCACATAGCCCGGCCTGTTATGGCAGAATTGCGGCGAAAATTTCCCAATAAGCTGATATCCAGAAACTCCACATTCCGTTGGCCCCCAGGTCGCCTGACCTTACTGCACCTGACTTTTTCTGGTGGGGTTATTGCAAACAGGAAGTCTACAAAGCAAAACCAACAAAAACCAAAACAAACAATTGCGGCTATTCCCGTCTCAAGTCTCCAAGCAGTAATGAACAACTTTTTGGTAAGATGCCGCACATGCATCAACGAGCAGGGGGGCATTTAAATTCCATTATTTATACCCTACACCACACTGTGGTACAGGGTATTATAAATAACACAGCTAGACCCACCTTAAAGTATACCGATCGACTCAGAATCACTAGCTGAGTCGATTTAACGATGTCCGTCCGTCCGTCCGTCTGTTCATGTAAAGTTGTTCGTCGACTACAGGTAGCAATTTCACTCCGATTATTCTGAAATTTTGCAGTTTAGAGTATTTCGCAGCTGTTAATATCGCTATTGAGTGAAAACGGTTCAGATTTAGATATAGCTCCCATATATATCTTTCGTCCGATTTGGCCCTTTAGTCCTATAGAAGCTGTATTTTACATCAAATCGTTTTGAAATTTAGAATGGAAGAGTTTCTTGATCCATGAACCAACATTGCCGAATTTGAAGAAAATCGGTTAAGATTTAGCTATAGCTCCCATATATATGTTTCGTCCGATTTTGCTCTTTAGTCCTGAAGAAGCTGTATTTTAAATCCAATAATTTTGAAATTTAGAAAAGTAGAGTTTCTTGATCTATGAACCAACACTACCGAATTTGAAGAAAATCGGTTAAGATTTAGCTATAGCTCCCATATATATGTTTCGTCCGATTTGGCCCTTTAGTTCTATAAAAGCTGTATTTTACAACCAATCATTATGAAATTTAGAATGGTAGAGTTTCTTGATCCATGAACCAACATTGCCGAATTTGAAGAAAGACTGTTAAGATTTAGCTATAGCTCCCATATATATGTTTCGTCCGATTTGGCCCTTTAGTTCTATAGAAGCTATATTTTACATCCAATCGTTTTGAAATTTAGAATGGTAGAGTTTCTTGATCCATGTTGGTTACATTGCCGAATTTGAACAAAATCGCTAAAGATTTAGCTATAGCTCCCATATATATGTTTCATCCGATTTGGCTCTTTAGATCCAATCGTTTCTATACCCTACACCACACTGTGGTACAGGGTATTATTTGAGTATAAAATGTCCCAAAAGTAAATTTATGTAAACAATTTATACATGAATTACAAAATTTATATATCAGAGTTATTCAATATTACGAGAGTGGTGTAGGGTATTATATAGTCGGCCCCGCCCGACTTTAGCCTTTCCTTACTGGTTTTTAAATGAATTTAATAAAATCAAAAAGAACCATACCATTCCATGATTTTCTTCCATTCCTACTCAGTGATTTTTCTGTTTTAGAATACAATCCAATTTACTTTCATTTACTAAATATTTTTCAGTTAAAAAATATTTTTAAAAACTAAAATTTTTATTTAACAAATACATACAATTTGTTTTTCAATTTCTCTGTTATATGAAAATAATAATATCCGCCCGCCTTCGTTTGCATTTCATCCTTTCATGATAATCGCAAAGCATACTTAGTCGATGAGGAAAATTCAAATTACATTTAAAGCATTACTGCAGCTTACTTTCCTTGACATACATTTTACACTTTGCATTATGCTAATCACTTTGATTCCACTTATTTTCATTTTCACTCGTTTTCGTAAAATGGCGAAAGATTAAAATCTTCATTAAGTTTAATTCTCATTAAAAATTATTCTTACATTCCCAAGGTCTCGCAAATATCATCATCTCTGTTTCTCGCCATTAAATTAAAAGAAATAAAATTTTTAAATTGCGCCAAACAAACATTATAGAATATTCGCCCAAAACAGAACTGAACAGAAAGATAACGTTGGAAGTGGCCCAGAGTGTATCATGAGTATCTTTCATTTCCATTTAATTTCTATATCACAGAGCAGTATTTCATGCAATCGAAACAAAAGGGAAAAAAGTAATTTTCAGAAAAATATAAACAAAAGAAAGAAGAACAATGTACATTTTCTGCAACTTTCCGCAAAATTACCAAACAGAACAAAATAAGCGAAATATTTTAAAATTTCATTCTGATTGAGATTCCAGATTCCATTTAATTTTAAAAGATATGAACAAAATGAAATAAAGTTTTCATGCTATTTCAAAGACGTTGTTGTAGATATCAGTCATTTTACAGGAAAGGTTTAAATGTGAAACTACATATAGGGGTGGTTTATAAATAATCATGACTGGAAAAGTCCTTGGTTTCTATAAAAAAGTGAACTCACCAAAGAAAAAAATGGTATAAAAAATCGTGAAAGGTCACACATCTCAAAAGTTTGTCAGAAAATTCAAAATAGCAATACCGAAATTTTAAAAAGGAAATTTCCTACATAAGATGGTGATAATTTATTTATATTAAGGATGTTATACTCATATTAAGTATATCAGTTTTTCGATTTCGATTTTGGTTTTTCGATGAAAATCGATTAAGAAGCATAATTCCCACCACCTGTAAAAATTTCACTGCTGAAAAATTTACCGTTACGATGCAAAAGCCAAATCAAAAATAACTCAAGCGACATCTACTTTTTGTTTAAAAATTTCATGGCCGCGTGGTGTCGCTTAAGTTAAATTTTTATTCTGAAATTTATTTGAACGGCGTAGATAAGTTAATATTTTTGCGTTGATATTTATTAAAATGGCAAACAACCAAAAGTAAAAGAGATAGACACATCGTTTATTATACCGATCCAATTGGAATCACTTCTTGAGTCGAATTAACCATGTCCGTCTGTCGATATATCGTTGTAGTCCGATCGTGATAAAATTTAGCACTGTGCTCTTTTTTGGCCCAAGGATGATCCCTATTGTAACTGGTGAAATCAGTTCTGATTTAGTTATAGGCCCTATATTTATTTTCTTCCGATTTGCCATCTGAGCGCAGTACAAATCGGATTTTTAATATGATCATTACCAAAAAGTTCATTAGATCAAGAATGAACACTGTCAAATTTGAAGGAAACCGGTTTAGATTTAGATATAGCCTCTATATATAAGTACTTCCGATTTGGTATCAACGTATCAGAGAAGCTTTATATTACATCCGATAATTATAAGTTTTGACAGAGAGGAGATTTTTCGATATAAAAAAGAAGATTGCCAACTTTGGAGAAAATCTGTTCTGCATCTGAGCGCTATAGAAATCGTATTTCACATCCGAGCATTACCAAATTTGGCATAAATGTGTTCATTGATGCAGGAATGAATACTGTGAAATTTTAAATAAATCGATTCAGATTTACATACAGTCTTCCTATACACGTTTCTGCCGATTGGCCATCAACGTACCACAAAACCTTCATTTTATTTCCGATCATTATAAACTTTGGCTGAGAGGATTTCCTTGGCACAGAAGTTTGATACAAATCTGTTGAGATTATTATACAACCTCTATATATGTATACTCGTACGTTCCCCCACATACTTAACATCCGATCGTTATGAAATTTAGCAGATTGGAGTTTTTTGGGTTCGCATTTATATATCGACCACAAATGCAAAATATGTCTCTCAACGTTTGGAATTTGACTCGTAGTGTTCTTATTTTGCTAACAAAGTGTTGTAAGGTATCATATAGCCAGCCCGACTTTAGTCTTTCCTTACTAGTTTTATTATATTTAATATCAATTTCCTTTGTTTAGAGTTGTCCACAATACATCGCTTCAGCTTGCTACAATGACAGCGAAAAAAACATATGCCACAAAAATAAAACTAAGTACAAAGAAAACTAAAAACCCTTCTCCTGAAAATTTTACTTTTTGTCGCTTAAGTTTTTTTTGGCGGGTAGGGCTCGATATAATGTTGTTGTTTAACAGTTATGAAGAAATTTGTGTCAAATCTTTAAAATTAAGACAACATTTTTATCCCCTCGCCTTAGAGAGGAGGGTATATAATCTGCTACGAGCCAAAAGTGTAACACATCAAGGAGTGACCTAGGTATGTTCGGCGGATATCCGTTTTGGGTCATTTTAAGTCGAATTAGCAATGTCCGTCCGCCCGTCTGTCTGTCTGCTGGCTGGTGCGCACGATAACTCTCGAAGGGAGTAACCGATTGACTTCAAATTTGGTATGTGGTAATATTTTCTTCTATCTCCGGCTAAGTTCGAAGATGGGGTATATTGGTCCACTCCTTCTAGTACCTCCCCACAAAGGGTTAACATTTAGCGAAATATTGATTATTTAATAACTTCTATAATACTAACTTCTATACTACTACTCTGAAATTCTACACATAGTATTAGTTTATTAGTCACTATTACCTCGAGAAAAATGGGCAAAGTTGCCAGGCCTTTTTTGGTACTTCCCACACAAATGGACAATTTTGAACCAAAAGTTAAAAGCTTATAACTTTATTACCAGTGTATACAAAGACTAGAAATTTTTTACAGTGTAATGGTTCAATAGTACCTAAAATACAGGGAAAAATTGACATTATTCTCAGTATTTGAATACTCTGAAATTCTACACATAGTATTAGTTTATTAGTCACTATTACCTCGAGAAAAATGGGCGAAGTTGCCAGGCCTTTTTTGGTACTTCCCACACAAATGGACAATTTTGAACCAAAAGTTAAAAGCTTATAACTTTATTACCAGTGTATACAAAGACTAGAAATTTTTTACAGTGTAATGGTTCAATAGTACCTAAAATACAGGGAAAAATTGACATTATTCCCACGCTCCTTTTGGTACCTCCCACACAAATGAACCATTTTGTACCAAAAGTTACCAGCATATAATTTGAATACCAGTGCATACAAATACTTGAAATTTTGTACAGTGTAATGCTTTTATAGTACCTAGAATCCAGAGAAAAGTGACCGTTATTGGGACGCCCCTTTTGGTACTTCCCACACAAATGGACCATTTTGTACCGTAAACAGCTTTTAACTTTAATATTAGTTCATGCATACTTTAAAGTTATTAAATGCAATTTAAATTGATAAAAATTTAATTAAAACAAAAAAATGTACAAATATTTTTTGGGCCTCAAGGTGAGGGGATTCATAAGTCGATTTACCCAACTGAACTTTTTACTTGTTTTTTGTACCTTTTTTTCTAAGTTTATAGCTTCCCAGCAAAATTTCTCATTACCAAATAATCCGACGAGTAAGCATAGTTCGATAATGGTAAGTACTTATCATTTAGCCACTTTTCTCATTATAAATAAAGTAGCATAATAAGTACTTATTTGTAGCTCGATTTTATGTACTTGAATAATGCATTACCAATTAGTTATAAAATAAGCAGTAGATATGTAGAAATGGCCATTTAAAATGATTTTTTGCATATTGTCGGGCATATTTCTCGAAACAAACAATGTCCTCATGCCAGATTCGAATTTCTGGTATTTTCATTCAAATCTGCACGTATTGTTTAAAAACATGTTGATATATAAATAAATCTTGTACAATAACCTACATATAGCCAAAATTGCATTATATTAAAATTTGCCAACATGATTTTGATAACAAAAATCACTTATTTCTGTTATTATTGGTAAGTCATTATTAATAAGCCGAAAGTAATGCAGCGAATAATGAGATGTCATTATTTGGTAATGCAGGGAATAATGACAGGTACTTACCAAGATTTTGCTGGGTTAGATGAAAAATTAGTATTATGGCTAAAATGTTCTCTCTTCAAAATGTCCCTATTAGTTTTATGCGACCCTGAGACCAGCCCTCGTCGGCAAGATCGGGCACCAGGCCTGGCAGCTCTTCAAGAACACCAACAAAATATCAAGTCGTTCTCTATCTCACTCCACTTGCTGTTGGGGATGTTGCCATCTTTCTTTCCCCCTGTTGGTGACCGTCAGCCAGGCCCCTCGCGACCTTAGCATTTCTTTACTGGTTCTCGTATTAGTTATATGCGGCCCTGATACCAGGTAGGTATGCTTGCCATAGAAAACCAACGTGCCAGGTAGTGCTGTCGCCTTAGAAAAGGTCGTTGGATCACTGGGCTTGTTATCGGGCCTTGGTTTAGATCCTCGCTGTCGTCTTCGTTGTATCGTTAACATTTATAGTATTCGTAGTCGTATCAGTCAGTTGTTGTTGTTGTAGTGTATATATATGTTTTCTTTTATTTGTTCTCATATAGGTCCCACCAGTATGGATGTTAGGGAAGGTCTATCATGTAATGCTGTCACACTATCGATAGAATCGACAGTTTATTTGTTGAGTCAATATCGATTGTATTTTTCTCTATCGATACTATCGTTAAAAATTTCATTATTTGGGACATTGGAAATTGCATAGGGGTGATTCCACGTAAACTGACCCCATCAAGCTGTATTTTACATCCAATCGTTTTGAAATTTAGAACGGTAGAGTTTCTTGATCAATGAACCAACATTGCCGAATATGAAGAAAATCGGTTAAGATTTAGCTATAGCTCCCATATATATGTTTCGTCCGATTTTGCTCTTTAGTCCTGAAGAAGCTGTATTTTACATCCAATAATTTTGAAATTTAGAATGGTAGAGTTTCTTGATCCATGAACCAACACTACCTAATTTGAAGAAAATCGGTTAAGATTTAGCTATAGCTCCCATATATATGTTTCGTCCGATTTGGCCCTTTAGTCCTGTAGAAGCTGTATTTTACATCCAATCATTTTGAAATTTAGAATGGTAGAGTTTCTTGACCCATGAACCAACACTACCGAATTTGAAGAAAATCGGTTAAGATTTAGCTATAGCTCCCATATATATGTTTCGTCCGATTTGGCCCTTTAGTCCTATAAAAGCTGTATTTTACATGCAATCGTTTTGAAATTTAGAATGGTAGAGTTTCTTGATCCATGAACCAACATTGCCGAATTTGAAGAAAATCGGTAAAGATTTAGCTATAGCTCCCATATATATGTTTCGTCCGATTTGGCCCTTTAGTCCTATAAAAGCTGTATTTTATATCCAATCGTTTTGAAATTTAGAATGGTAGAGTTTCTTGATCCATGAACCAACATTGCTGAATTTGAAGAAAATCGGTTAAGATTTAGCTATAGCTCCCATATATATGTTTCGTCCGATTTTGTTCTTTAGTCCTGAAGAAGCTGTATTTTACATCCAATCATTTTGAAATTTAGAATGGTAGAGTTTCTTGATTCATGAACCAACATTGCCAAATTTGAAGAAAATCGGTAAAGATTTAGCTATAGCTCCCATATATATGATTCATCCGATTTGGTTCTTTAGATCCAATCGTTTCTATACACTACACCACACTGTGGTACAGGGTATTATTTAAGTATAAAATGTCCAAAAGTAAATTTATGTAAACAATTTATACATGAATTACAAAATTTATATATCAGAGTTATTCAATATTACGAGAGTGGTGTAGGGTATTTATAGTCGGCCCAGCCCGACTTTAGCCTTTCCTTACTGGTTTTAATTTTTTTTTTAATTTTATTGTTCAGAAGCAAAAAATGTCGGAAATAACATAAAATTTTAGAAAGAGTTTAGATTCGTTCGAATTGGCCACCTTCAAACGGCCGACAACGCCATCACACGCTGCACGAAAGTGGCTCTGCGGTATTTTGGCCCATTCCCGGCGAAGCGCCGTCTTGAGATGATCGATACTTTGGTATTTTTTAGTGCGAACCATTCTCTCTAAAATGCCCCAGGCGCAAAAGTCCAACGGATTGAAGTCCGGAGATTTGGTGGCCATTGTGCGGTAGAAATGAAGCGAGGAACCTCCTTTTTAAGCTATTCTTGGTTGACGCGTGCTGAGTGCGATGGTGCTGAGTCCTGTTGGAATGTCCATGGTCTGCGGCCGAAATGTTTGTCTGCCCAGGGCTTCAATACTGTCTTTAGGACATTTTCCCGATAATATTCGGCATTTATTTTGACCCCATGGTCGATGAATACGAGCGGGGAGCCACCATCGGCCGTTACGGTGGCCCACACCATTACCATCGGCGGCGCTTGAGTTCTGGTGGCCAATCGAAGGTGTACATTTTCAGCTGACCTCTTTGGCAAGTAAACCCGATCATTTTGTTTGTTCACAAACTGCTCAATTTGGAATGGCTTCTCATCGGAAAAAACTAAATTCGGTAACTGGCCACTTTCATGCAAGCGAAGCAACTCCTTGGGTCTTTCCAGTCTAACTTTTTTTTGTGCATCGGTGAGCTCTTGCACTTTTTGGAACTTCAATAGCTTTAGTCCAAGCTCAATTTTTAATATGTGTTGTAACCGTTCTCGCGATATGTTCAGATCACGAGCAATTTTTCTACCACTGCGGCGTGGATTTCGATCAAATCTGGCCTTCACTTTTCGGATCATTTCTGGTGTTGTTACCGTTTTTTTGGTCCACTTTTTGGACGCGATGCAACACTGCCAGTATCACGGTAACGAGCAATACGAGAAACAAAAGATTTATTCACATTTAAATGCTGGAGGGCTCTAACGATAGCCACTTGTGTTTTTCCACCCAAATATAAAGCAATCACACTATCACGCTTGAATTCCATCACGAATAACTTTGTTTCTGAATCTGAAGATCAAAATGCTTTTGTAAGCTTGTAAACAATAAAATGAACTGTCACTGAAATAAATCTGTCAGCTATCAGACTAGCGGTTTAGAAATGATAGCAACCTGAAGTTGGTTGCAATACATATCAGCCACACTGTATTGTCCACATCCATATCTTCCAAGTTGGACCATAAAAATTTCGTTATCATCTTACGATAGCGAACACCATTCACAGAAACTGCCTGACCGGCCTCATTTCGAAGAAGTATGGCCCGATGACGTCGCCAGCCCATAAGCCCCACCAAACGAACTGGGTGAGCATGCACAGGTGTTTTTACATCTCCTACAGACCCGGTTTGCTGAAATTTGCGCACAATTCTCCCGATTGTGGACACATTTGTTCGATTATGCTGAGCAAAAAAAACATCTCGAAGTGCACGAAATGCATTTTGATTTGAACGCCCATTTTCGTAAAAGGCTTAAAAAACTTTAACGCGTTGCTCGATTGTGTACCTTTCCCTGGTTCAAATTGAGTTTGAATTGAGTCTGAAATTGAGAAATGTCAAATGAAATGCAGAAAAAACTTGACATTTAGGTGTAGTTCAAATTCAACATCGGCCCTTTTTTAACCCTTTTATTTTGGTGAAGGGTAAAAATTTACAAGATTCTTTTATTATTTCATACAAATGGGCGGAATATCCAAGTCTCCTTTTGTCCCTTCCCCACAAGGGACTATTTGGCACAAAAAAATTAATTCCGCATAACTTTAATATTTCACGCATGTGGCTGCTTCGGCTGGCTTTGCAGAAGCGCTTCCCGTCAAACCAGTTTTCCACGATCTTAGTGAGGGTTTCTGGCTCTATGTCAAGAAAGACATGTTCGATTTTCACCTTAAAAGTCTAAGTCATTAAATGAATTGTTCGCATAACATCGGTTATTCATTTTAACCGACAAAAAAGTCTTACTGCGTCAAATTGCAGCCAATTCAAACGTAAACCACTAGATGGACAAACCTGTACTACACTCGGATTAAAAATTGTCTTAATTTTCTAAAAATGCATCGACGTTTACACGTTTCGAAATTTTAGACAACCATTATGTACATTTCCTAAAAGAGAAATTTATTTTTGTAAATACGGCGTGTAGCTGAACATTGGGGGAGAAACGAAATATGATGAGCAGTTCTTATTGGAGTCATGGATCAACATTCTCCTGATATTTCATTTCGATTTTCTTAATCTTGCTTTTTGCACTTAACTGTATAGATAGAAAAGAAAACAAACAAATGTTGTAGCTTAGTGGAAACTTTTAAATGCATATTTATACCTTGCACAATAATACCAATTTGTTGCCAAACTTCTTCGAACTTAGGAATATTTATTGGAAAACGTAGCAAATATTATGCTATGTTCTGCAGATTTCTCTCTAAATTTATTTTTTAATTTAATCTCATGTATTTCAGTATGATAAATATCCACTTAGATATTGTTCAGTTGCTTCAATAAACTCAATTGCATGCGAATCATAGCTACACGCGCTGACGTTGGAAAATTCCAACATTTCCAACTCTTTTCTCAATTGATGTATAAAAGATCTGTGGATTTACATTTGATATAAATTTCTCATAAAAATGCACAACACTTGAAAACTAGTCTTGACATAGCAGAACAAAAAAATAAATCCCACAAGATATGACAAAAAGTATCTGAAAAAAAATTTGCCAGCAAAACTTTTATGATTGGATGGTGCATTCAATTTTATTCCTCTACACAATCCGTTTAGATTTGAAAACTTTGAGAGCTTCTGATGGAATTGTATTTTTGTCGCAGACATACTAAGATTCGAGTACATATCAGAAGACAGTAGACCATCAGTTGTATTGAGGAACTATGAAATTTTATGGAGGAAGGAGATGCAATATTTTTTGAGCCAATGAAATATATAATTTGAAATATCTATACAAAAATAAAACTCTTCATCTTGTATGTATGTTTTTTTTCTCCTTTATTTATTCCTCGAGAGAACATAGGGATTCTACAAGACATTTACATATAATAAGCTTTATCGTATGCATTCATTTTAATAAATTCCCAATATTTGTTAACTTGGTAAGGACTTTCGTGAGTGTTCTTCTCCAGGTCATCGCAGTGCGTCCAGGTCTTCCACTGCCTTGCGGATTCCAGTCTAGTGCCATTCTAGTTACTGCGTCTTGTGGCTTTCGCAAGGTATGCCCTATCCATCTCCACTTCCTTCTTTTTATTTGTGCGTCGACCTGTTCCTCATTCGCTATACTCCATAAGTCTTCGTTATTCGTTAAACAGATGCTTCCGCATATGCTTCGGCAGCATCTGTTTATCAATGATTGCAGAGATTATCTTGTATAAAATGCATAAGAACGTCTCTCAATTTACCAAGTATCAGTTTACTAACCTTCAGCATTCAGTGTCCATATTATTTTGCCCAAAACTGTATGTATTCTCATTTTTTTTTTATTATTATAGATATGTCCGCGCATATGAAGTACAAATCAGATGTGTACTTGCTTAATACATAAGGACCGCGTAAAATATGTAAAAATATAACAATAATTGTAAAAATATGATTCCTAAATTTATTTGAAATAAATGTGAACCACACCTAAACGTCAAGTTTTTTTTCTGCATTTCATTTGACATTTCTAAATTTCAGACTAACTCAATTTGAACCATGGAAACATACACAATCGAGCAACGCGTTAAAGTTTTTTAAGCCTTTTACGAAAATGGGCGTTCAAATCAAAATGCGTTTTGTGCACTTCGTGATGTTTTTTTGATCAGCATAATCGACCAAATGTGTCCACATTCTGGAGAATAGTGCGCAAATTTCAGCAAACCGGGTCTGCATGAGATGTAAAAACACATGTGCATGCTCGCCCAGTTCGTTTCGTGCGGCTTTTGGGCTGGCGACGTCATCGGACCATACTTCTTCGAAATGAGGCCGGTCAGGCAGTTACTGTCAATGGTGTTCGCTATCGTGAGATGATAACGAACTTTTTAAGGCCCGAATTGGAAGATATGGATGTGGACAATATGTGGTTTCAACGTTACGGGTCCACTTGCCACACAGCTAACGAAACAATGGCTCTTTTGCGCAACTAATGCAATGGCCGTGTTATCTCACGTCATGGCGATGTCAATTGGCCGCCAAGATCATGTGATTTGACACCGTTCGACTTCTTTATTTGGGGTTATTTGAAAGAAAAGGTGTACGTCGATAAGACAGCAAAAGGATGAGATAATTCGGCACATTAAAGGCATAGAACCTCAATTATGCCTCAGCGTCATCGAAAATTTGGACCATCGGATGAGTACAGACATATCTGAATAAAATACATATATATAGCTGCAACATGGAAAATGTAAAAATGGACTGACATCGCGTATTTTTTTTCGTTCACTTTTTTTTTTGGCGACAGGATATCGGGGTTTATGTCGCCAAAAAAACGAAATCTATTAAAATCGAAAATGTATTTTAGTGTATAGGCATCAGTGTTATGCTTCGTATTTGGTACACAATTTTATTCATGTATTGTTCTGTCCCTCCATTTGCAATTTGATTAAATTCTGGTCATAGGTGGCGTATACGTCATACTTAATGTCACAAAAAATTCTCATACGCTACAGTGAACAAGAAAACCACATGAAAGCATGACACCAAATTTAAGTAATATTTCTCTATAATTCTAAATAGAGAACCTTTCAAGAACATTGTGTGACAAATTGAAGTGAATCGGAGCAAAACTGACAAAGATACCGCAGTGTGAGCAACCGCCACTCATACGTGACTCAGTACATCAGAAAAACTTTAAAGCGTTTTTCCCGCAACCCATGTTTTCAAAGACGGTGTCCCTCATAACTCAAAAACTACTGAACCGATCATTTTGAAATTTTTAACACTATTTCTTTACATAATTAACTAGGTAACGCCATCATGTTTTTTTATATTTGTCAATTTTTTTTATTCAACAATAACTAATTAGGAGGTTTTTTTTCCCAAAAATCGCATTTTTCACCTCAAAGTTGAATTGATAAATTAAAATTTTGAAAAAAAACTCGACAGCTTTACGTGGCTATAACCATTATCTAATCAAATAAATTTATTTTTATCCCCTTACCTTAGAGAGAAGGGTATATATATAATTTGCTACCAGCCAAAAGTGTAACACATCGAAGGAGTGACCTAAGACCCTAACTATGTTCGGCGAATATCCGTTTTGGGTCATTTTAAGTCGAATGAGCAATGTCCGTCCGTCGGTCTATTTGTCACCTTACCTCGAGAAAATTGGCCGAAGATTCTACGCCCCTTTTGGTACCTCCCATATAAATGGACAATTTTGAACCAAAAGTTATTAGCTTATAACTCGGTCCCGCCCAACTTTCTGTCTTTTCTTACTGGTTTATTGTTCACTCTTGTATTTTGGCGACAGGATATCGAGGTTTACGTCGTCAAAAAAACTAAATCTATTGATATCAAAAAAGTATTTGAGTGTACGGGCATCAATGTTATACTTCATATTTGGTACAAGATTTTTATTCCAGAATACACATTAAACCGGATTTGCCTCCATGTAAAAAAAGTTCCCAAATACGAGGTGGAATATGAAAGTTTACCTCGAGACAATCGCAAAAACATTTTTTTTAATTTTTTGCGAACCCGCAGAATCGACCCAAAATCGTCCCAAAATCGTTTTTTTATCGTAATTTTTTGTTTGTATCTCGATTTTTGCATGCGATAAATCAATGTGTTGGTCTCAATAAGTACTACATTTGCCTCATAGAGGACACTGATGTACAAATTCATTATACCCTACACCACACTGTGGTACAGGGTATTATAACTTTGTGCATTTGTTTGTAACACCCAAAAGGAGAGAAAATAGACCCACTGTTTATTATACCGATCGACTTAGAATCACTTTCTGAGTTGGTTTAGCTATGTCCGTCTGTCCGTCTGTGCATGTATTCTTGTAATCAATGTACAGGTCGCAATTATGGTCCGATCGCGACGAAACTTTACACATATCATTTGTTTGGCCCAGGGACGATCCCTATTGAATTTGGTTAAAATCGGTTTCGATTTAGGTATAGCCCACATATATATGTTACCCCCGATTTTTATTTTACTTTATTTTATATCCGATCAGTATGAAATTCGGCAGAAAGAGGTTTCATATTACATGAGGGAATAATGCTAAATTCGGAGAAAATCCGTTCAGATTTAGATATAGCCCCCATATATATGTAACCCCCGATTTGACATGTAAGCGCTGTAGAAACTGTATTTTATATCCGATCAGTGCGAAATTCGGCAGAAAGAGGTCTCTTATAACGTGAAGGAATACTGCCAAATTTGGAGAAAATCAGTTCAGATTTAGATATAGCCCCCATATATATGTTACCCCCGATTTTATATGTAAGCGCTGTAAAAACTGCATGTTATATCCGATCAGCATGAAATTCGACAGAAAGAAGTATTTTTACATGAATGAGTATTAAAAAAAAAAACAGTTCAGATTTATATATAACCTCCATATATATGTTCCTACTGATTTGGTTTCAAAGCGCTATAGAAATTGTACTTTACTTCCGATAATTAAAATTTTCCAGAAAGATGTCTCAATTTAGGAACGAATATTGCTTTATTTAGCGATTATCGTTTCAGAATTAGATAATATGTTCCTACCCATTTACCAATTATTATCGCAATGACCCTTATGTTTGGGAGGTGTAGGGTATTTTATAGTCGGCCCCGCCCGACTTTCTGCCTTTCCTTACTGGTTATACCTGTCAATGATTAAGGGTTTCCTAGAAATAGTGCCACAAAACAATATTTTCTGATAGGTAAATCTTACTAATTTTTATTATTGTTTGATAAAAACATGTGATCTACAAGAAATCAGTGCATTTTGACTGATATAATAACTAATAAGTACAAGAAGGTAGGGAAAAATTAAAAAAACGCATTTTTCATATAGACAGAAAAGTAAATACGGCAAAAAAGTCTTAAAAATGTATATATTTCGATGAATTTTTTTTAAGTTCTTTATTTTGATATTAGAAATAATAATCAAACGCAACATGTGGAAATTTCTAATGGAAAATCCCGCAATTCCCAAAAAATACATCAAAAATCCCCAAAAATGAGATTTTTTACTTTTAGTCCTATATCTTCGATATGAAAAGCCGCGCTCGGGATTCCCTTTACAGTCAGTTTTGCTACACCCTAATACAAATAAACAAAAAGAAAAATTTAACAATTTAGCTTTGCGATTGGAGAAAATCGATCAAACTTTTGAAATTTATGTAAAAAAAAGTCCAAATCGGAGAAGGGTGGCAACCATACCAACTAAAATTTTGGCTTCGGATTTTCTCAAACAGATTCTGTAAAACGTCTCCTTTAAAATGAGTATAAATTTGATATACTTTGTGTAACAAAATTTTTCTACAAGACCTAAATACGAATTGGACTTTTTTCGCCAAAAAATCTCCAAAAATGACATTTGTTCTAAAATTTGAATTTATAGGGCCATAACTTTCGTGCTTCTTCACATATCTTATCGATTCTTTTTTCATGATATTGTAATCCATTTATTTATTTATTGGCAATCCATAAAAAAATACGCGAACAAAATCGGTAAACTTTTGACTGAAATATTGGCTAAACTCCAAAGCAAAATCGGCGAAAAAATTTAAATTTAAAATTCACATATCTCGGAAACTATTCAAGATATCTTCAACCTATAAATGTTTATTGGAGATCTGGTCTAGGAGTATCCACAGAAAAAAACGCCACTAAAATCGGAAACTCCATTCAAAAGTTAGAAGCCGATGAAAATTTTGTATACCCGAAGTGGTCAACTTTAGGGCCCTGTAGCTCCGCCCCTGTATGAGATAGGGGGCCCAAGTTCTGAACATAAACTCTCTAACACCTCTTGTATACACACCTAAAATTTCATCGCCATACGATAAGTGGTTTTGAAATGGCAGAATTATGTCCATTTTTTCCATTTTCGCCCACTGTGCACCGTTGGACTTCTTTCTTTGGGGTTGTTTGAAAGAAAAGGTGTACGTCGATAAGCCAGCAACAAGTCAAGAGCTAAAGGATGAGATAATTCGGCACATTAACGGCATAGAACCTCAATTATGCCTCAGCGTCATTGAAAATTTGGACCATCGGATGAGTACAGACATATCTGAATAAAATATATATAGCTGCAACATGGAAAATGTAAAAATGGACTGACATCGCGGATTTTTTTTTTCGTTGACTTTTTTTTGGCGACAGGATATCGAGGTTTATGTCGCCAAAAAAATGAAATCTATTAAAATCGAAAAAATATTTTAGTGTATAGGCATTAGTGTTATGCTTCGTATTTGGTACAAGATTTTTAATCCGGAATACACATTAAACCGGATTGGCCTCCATGTAAAAAACGTTCCCAAATACGAGGTGGAATATGAAAGTTTACCTCGAGACAATAGCAAAAACATTTTTTTCAATTTTTTCCGAGCCCGCGGAATCGGCCCAAAATCGTTTTTTATCGTAATTTGTTTGTTTGTATCTCGATTTTTACATGCGATAAATCAATGTGTTGGTCTCGATAAGTACTACATTTTCCTCATAGAGGACACTGATGTACAAATTAATTTTTTAATGTTGACTTCACTTAATGCAGTTTCTATCCCTAAAATTTAAAAGCATTTTTCCAAAGGATTAAAACGCCTTAAAAACAATGAACATGTTGCTTTGGGTGTACGAGCTTTTATTCAAAAACAAACAAGTTATGCCTTCATTAGAATATTACGTAGTACATCTGCGACATCTAATGAGCAATGTAGTACTCGTCGAGACCAACACATTGATGTATCGGATGTGACAATCGACCTACAAAACAAAAAAGGTACGATAAAAAAAAAATTTTGGGCCCATTTCGTGGGCTCCGAAAAAATTGAAAAAATGTTTTTGCGACTGTCTCGAGGTTTTGGTGACCCGATAATTTTTGGTGACCCGATACGATAAAAAACGATTTTGGGCCGATTCCGCGGGCTTGAAAATAATTTAAAAAAACTGTTTTTGCAATTGTCTCGAGCTAAGCATTTGATAACTTTTTTGGTCAAATTGCAAATGGAGTGGCAGAACAGTACATGTGTATTAGATGTACTGTTCTGTCACTCCATTTGCAATTTGAATAAATGCTGGTCATATGTGACGTATACGTCACATTTAATGTCACAAAAATGCTCATACGATATAGTGACATCAACAAGAAAACCACAAAGCATTAAACAAAATTTATTTAATTAATCACATTTTACTCACAAATTAATTTATACGAATGTCGGTGTATAATAATTGTGTATCATGAACCCTTTATTTT
Organism: Eudasyphora cyanicolor; assembly: GCA_963930755.1. Lineage (NCBI taxonomy): Eukaryota > Metazoa > Arthropoda > Insecta > Diptera > Muscidae > Eudasyphora > Eudasyphora cyanicolor. The sequence goes on along the minus strand of OZ005735.1, from coordinate 192,588,575 downwards.
CATGTCGTCCATTAAGTATATTGATTGTTATATGTAAAATAAAAAACTAATATTGAGATAAAAATATAAAAAGGAATTTGGTATTTTGAGACAAACTATAATTACACTGTACAACAATTTCAAACTTTTTTCAAAATAACAGGGTTCTGTCGGAGGATTCTGGTGGAGGAGACCAAAAAAATATACACGTGTATCGGCGTTTTGAAAGATCACATCTGAATTTTATTTTAGGGGGGGGGGGGGGGAGGGGTTAAAGTTTCCCCCCTTTGCTTGTTTGTGCAGAATATCGGTATATAAAACTATGTGTTCTGTTCATCTGAGGTGTAGGGTATCTTCAGCAACTTTGTAGCAAATTTTAAGGCATATATTTTTGTGGAATATATTAACCCACTAGCTTCCCCCCATAACGGTGATTTTTGGCTATATTTTAACAAATCGTATAAAACTCCCCTAAAAATGGGTGGATTGGGGTTGGACTGTTCTACAAAAATGTTGGCCATAAAGTTTTACTAAATATGTCAGAACACATCAAACCCCAAAACTTAACACCAACACCAAAAAACCGGTTAAATGCAAGATTGCCTGTTAAGAGTTAATTTTTTATTCCTCGATCTGACGAAAAAGTTGCTTGCCACAGACGTAGCAAAACCAGTTTTCCCAAACAGTCAGTCACTATTATTCTTACAAATTCCGTTGTAGAATAATGTAAGAAAATAAAAAGAATAACTGGCTGACCCACGATGTCAAACATTAATGTCCATAAGTAACGTAACACTCAACAGTTCCGTTATGGTAATTTTGAGTGACAAAAATAACAGATCACGTGTGAGTCGTGTCATGCTGTCATGTTATTTTTGTTAAGTATTGTTTGGCATTTCATCATGGAAAGACTTACGCCCGAACAACGTTTACGCGTGTCATTCGCCAGTTACCAGTCGAAATGCTCGAACGAGTCATCGAAAATTGGACTCAATGGATAGACGTAGCCGCGGCCAACATTTGATAGACATAATCTTCAAGAAATAAATGCCAAAGAATTGTCTTTCAAATGATTATAAACATTCTCCATTCAATTTGAATTGTCTGTGTTTTTTCCTTATAAAAGTAGGGATCCTCGAAATGGATCACCCTATATAATGAAGAAGATCAAAAGTACTCTTCTCTTGGTAGTTGTTGAATAACAACTTTATCGTCAGAGCTGGGAGAACCTACATATGCGAGGAATAACAAATTAACCCTTAACAGGCAATCTTGAATTTGGCCAGTTTTTTGGTGTTTGTGTTAAGTTTTGGGCGTTGGTGTGTTCTGAGATATATAGTAAAACTTTATGGCCAACATTTTTTTAGAACATTTCAACCACGCCCCACCCATTTTTAGGGGAGTTTTTACGATTTGTCAAAATATAGGCAAAAATCACCGTTATGGGGGGAAGCTAGAGGGTTAATATATTCCACAAAAATATAGGCCTTAAAATGTGCTACAAAGTTGCTGAAGATACCCTACACCTCAGATGAACAGAACACATAGTTTTATATACCGATATTCTGCACAAACAAGCAAAGGGGGAAACTTTAACCCCCCCCTAAAATAAAATTCAGATGTGATCTTTCAAAACGCCGATACACGTATATATTTTTTGGTCTCCTCTACCATAATCCATTGACAGAACCCTGTTATTTTTTTTGTGTTGCACTGTGTTATAGGAAATTGATTCTAAAATACTCTCATAGAAAATATTTAGATGATTGTTACAAAAGTTTTATTAAATTTGACTAAAATTTGCAAGGTAAATGGGGAGTACCAGAAGAGGTGTTAATATGCAAATTTGGCGCTGCACAGTATTTACATTCGCCGAATTCCAAGTTTTTTTTTTGATTTGAAATAAATTTTATAAACTACAAGGTTTTTAATACCCGGTCCTTTAATGCCGTTATCCACACTCTGTAAGCTTGAAGCTATTATAAAAAACTTTGTAAGCTTGAAGCTATATAAATAAAAACAAAAATTTAGGCAATGGTAACAGATATTTTTGGTTCTCAAATACTTTAGTCGATTTGACCACAGGCCGATCATAAAATGAGTATTTGTTTGATTCATCATGATGTCTACAGGACCTGTTTTCCTAACACATGGTGGACATTTTGGTTTTGGATTTTAAATTTAATTGAATTTCATTAAAATCGGTTCTGATTTACATAAAGCTCTCATATACATATGTACCTCCGATTTGGCAGATATGCACTGTATAAGCAACATTTTTTAACCGATTTGTATAAAAATTGCCAAAGAGAAGTCTCTTGATACTCTTAAAAACCGTACTAAATTTGGGGAAAATCGGTTCAGATTTAGATATAGCCCCATATATATGTTACCCCCGATTTGACATGTACGAGTAAGTGCTATAGAAACTGTATTTTATAGCCGATCAGTACGAAATTCGCCGGGAAGAAATTTCTTGTTACATGAATAAAGAGGTTTATTATTACTAGGAGCGGAATTATATGCAATTTAGATTATTTAACTTACCCTGGATCCGGCTGCATATTAAAATTTTTGACTTTTTATGTACAGAATTATCCAGTTACCATATTACTACTTTATTTTGAATGAAAAGTGCAATATCTTAAAATTGCATATAATTCCGATGTCTAATTATATTATTGAAATTGTGCTTTACTTTCGATCATTAAAAAATTTGGCAGAAACAAGTTTTTTAATTTAGGAACGGTTTAGTTTTGGATAATCGGTTCAGATTTAGATATACCAACATACTCGTATATAAGAATTTAAACGATATTAAAACTGCATTTTACATCAGATCTTTATATAATTTGGCAGAAAGGCGTTTTTTTATTCAAGTTTATGAAAATCCGTTTAGATTATATATAGCCCTATATATTTGTTTCGTCGGATTCTTGATCAATGAAGGAATTCTGCGCATTTTAAGGTTTTTAGATCTAGTTTATTATGATCAACATCTTTAACTCCTCCTTGAAATAAGCCTTGAGGAGGATTTGGAGCTATGTACTTTGTTAACTGAAACGAAACCAATTATTCCAAATTATTATAGCAATGTCCCGTTACGCATTGCTAGGGAGATGTATGGTATTATATAGTCGGCCCTTCCGACTTTCTGTCTTTCCTTACTGATTTAGTAATAATTTTGTTTTCCGAAGCCTTGTGGTGTAATATACATAAATAGCTAAAAACTGAAAAGTACTCGTATGTATTAATAATTTTAAGATGATTTCAGTAGTTAGAAATCTAATATTCATATGATCACGTCTCCCTACAAATCAAGAACCAGCAAGGAAAGATAAAAGTAGGGCGGAGCCGACTGAATGATACCCTACACCATCTTGATAGAGCAGAATAAGCACCTTGAAACTCCTACTATCACCCAATGGATCAATAAATCACCTTTTTTTAAATTGCATAAATCCTTTTAAATTGCATAAATCCTTACAGGCACAACCGAAATGATTATATTTAAATCTGAACCGATTTCTTTAAAAATTAACTGATTTTATTTGTAGAGCAAGTGACTCCTTTTTCTAATTTTCGTAACAGGGATCTGTAAAGTATAACTTATACAGCTCTTAGAAGCTGAATCGAAAGGAACATATGTATATATGGGGGCAATTTCTAAATCCGAAACAATTTCCACTATTGTGCCAAAATTTATCAAAATCAAAAATGACAATTTTTCGAGTTTTTCGAAATGCCTTACAAAATAGCCCTTTCGATATATACGTAATTCAAATAGAAAAGCTAGTTAAGACATGTTTATCAAAATAAACATATTTACGCACATAAATATTTTACTATAAATTAAAATTTTACCATTTAACACGTATTTATTGCCAATTACACCCTTGAGTTGTTTGTTGATTTTGTTTGATTTGATGATAGTGTTTATAAATATGCTGAGATACATAGAACTATTCACCACTACAAGTGTGATTTAAAATTTCGCTGAGCATATTGTCTTTCCTTGACTACACTCGTACGAGTATGTATGTAAACACAAAGTTATGATTTATCCCTGAGGACAAACTCCAAACAAATTTTGTTCAACTTTAGGATGACACTCACACGTGATGTCGTTGTGTCTGCCATAAACAAACATGGACAAGTCTCTAAAAACAAACCAAACTAACAAAATAATTTTTAATTTTTGAGTTTTCCCAAATCAGACATGCGCTCTGAACGATTTCAACTAATAGAACCCACAATGGAGAGGTTAATCATGCAGTGCAGCATTGCCACAGAGTTGCCAACGACTTGTGTATCTATATACATATCGATACCTCCATTCTAAAACATGCTAAGTCGACTTAGCATAGTTTTAGGGAGATTACATTTTTAATTTCTAAATATTCTAAATTATATTCAGACAAAATTTGGTGTTTATCGGTCAACCCAATCGAAAGTTATTCACAAAACAGTACAGGTCATTCGATTTGCATTATAAAGCAATTCCTCACAAATTAAAAAATCATCAAACTTTGATCGCCTCTCCTGAAAAACTACAGTTTTGCACTTAGCATAGTTTACAATGGAGGTATCGATAAATGCCAGGCAATTGCAATAATAAACATAGGAATTGAAGGGAATTTGACACCCGATTCTCTGGAGATATGCATATTGCTTTCATAAACTGTTCATAGTCAAGAAGTCTCTGTTTTCCTTGAAGGCCAAATATATTGTTTTCTTGCAGAAGTGTTATTCAAATAAAACCAGTAAGGAAAGTCGGGCGGGGCCAACTATATAATAAGCTACACCTACCTAACAATGCAAAAAGGGGCACTGCGATTCAATTAATATGAGCAGTATTCTTTCATAGATCAAGAATCAGAAGGTACAAATAGATTTAGGTGTAATCTAAACAGTTTTTCACCAACATGGATCAAAAACCTAATTTCTGCAAAATTATATAAAGATCGGACGTAAACTACAGTTTCAATAGCGATTAATTACTAAGACGGCAGGAACATATACAGGGTTTTCCAATAAGAGTGATATGATTTCTAAGAGTGATATGAACACACTTATTGTTAATGAAATTCAAAAGTTTTATATTTTATGTGAAGTACAATCGATACAATTAAGCTTTTCTCGCAACAAATCATGCTGTGTGCCACGTAGCCACAATCGCTCAATGGCAAAAAGATAGTTCTTAACGAGAGCTAAAATTTTGCTCATGGGTGTTAAGGTCGTAGGTCGACTGGAAAGTTTTTTTTTTTGGATTTAAAAACAAATGGATTTTGCGCACGAAAAATTGCAATTGGACAGCGATTATTTTGATAATAAAACTGAAGAGCTCTAGCTCCTTAAAGGTATGTCGGATCTGGAATCGGTCAATGGCAAAAAGATTGCTCTTAACGAGAGCTAAAACATTGCTCATGGGTGTCAAGGTCGTAGGTCGACTGTAAAGGGTTTTATTTTTTTAAATGGGCTTAGCGCACGAAAATTTGAAATTGGAGAACGATTATTTTGATAATAAATCTGAATAATTTGGAAACGTTGTTCTTGCGTATATCTCCACATGATGAAATTGTAAACACTACTGAATACAATGCAAAACAAATGACAGATCATATCATCCCTATTGGAAAATCCGTTATATGCGAGCTATATTAAAATTTGAACCGATTTCCCCTAAATTTGGCAGCATTCGTTTCTAAATTAAAAACTTCTTTCTGCCAAATGTAGTTGTTGTTCCAAATCGGGAGGAACATATATATATATCGGGGCTTGATCTAAATCTGAACCGATTTTCCCCGAATTTGGCAGTATTCATTCATGTAATAAGAAACCACTTTCTGCGAATTTCACATTGATCGGATAAAAAATACAGTTTCAATAGCGATTACATGTAAAATGGGGTGTAACATGTATATGTCGGCTATATCTTAATCTGAACTGATTTTTCTCAAAGATGGAAGTGTTCATTCATGTAAGAAGAAACGTCTTTCTGCCGAATTTCGTACAGATCGCATATAATATACAATTTCTACAGCGCTTACATATCAAATCGGGGGTAACATATACATATATGGGGGCTATATATTAATGTGAACCGATTTCAAGCAAAATCAATAGGGATCGTCCTTGAGCCAAAAGAAAGATATGTGCAAAATTTCGTTGAAATCGGACCATAATTGCGACCTGTACTTCGCTTACAAAAATACATGCACAGACAGACCGACTGACAGAAAGACAAACTATATCAACTCAGAAAGTGATTCTGAGTCGATCGGTATAATAAACAGGTCTATTTCATCTCCTTTGGGGTGTTCGAAACAAATGCACAAGTTTATAATACCCTGTACCACAGTGTTGTGTAGGGTATAATTAAATAGACGTTTTTAATTTTTATATCCTCCACCATAGGATCGGGGGGTATATTCATATATAGTGAAGTGACGCATCGGTTAATTTGTAATATGTCATGGTCTGGCATTTGTTTTTCATTCTATTCAGTAGTGTTTACAATTTCATCATGGAGAGATATACGCAAGAATAACGTTTACAAATTATTCAGTTTTATTATCAAAATAATCTTTCTCCAATTGCAATTTTTCGTGCGCTAAGTCCATTTTTTTTAAATCAAAAAAAAAACTTTCCAGTCGAACTACGATCTTGACACCCATGAACATTATTTTAGCTCTCGTTAAGAGCTTTTTTTTGCTATTGACCGATTACTGATCCGACGAACCGTTAAGGAGCTAGGGCATAAATAAACATTTCGTTCACATTTAAAAATGATGCTAAGTCAATTTTTTTTAAATAAAAAAAAAAAAACAATTTCCATTCGACCTACTACCTTGACACCCATGAGCATTATTTTAGCTCTCGTTAAGAGCTGTCTTTTTGCTATTGACCGATTGTGGCTACGTGCCACACAGCAAACGAAACAATTGAATTTTTGCGAGAAAAGTTTGGAGATTCGATTATTTCAAGATATTATGATATTGAATGGCCTCCAAGAAGTTGTGATTTAACACCATTAGACTATTTCTTGTGGGGTTATTTGAAGTCATTGGTCTTTCGAAATAAACCAGACTCTCTTCAAGCTTTACAAGTCAATTTTTTTTTTTTTTTTAAGCGTTTATTTTTTGTAAATAATATAACAAGTTTATACCATAATAAACAATAGTAATATATAATTCATTTTTTCTATACATAGTCCCCATATCGGGCTCTCGAGTATATTCTATTAAAAATATGTTGTATTTGTACAATTTGATAATAAGTTCATTTGTTTGAAATTTCTACAATTATATAAAGCAAATTTGTAATGAAAAAGTTAACATTAAAAAACATTACATTTCTATTGATTTATATATATATAATAAAAGTTATGGTCTAATGTTAAAAGGAGAAGGATACATTTCTGTACTATAATAATTGTGTTACTCTAGCCACCAAAATTTTGTGTATTTTGATGCTAATGTTATATCTTTATTTGATATGCTTGTATTGAATCTGAAATCGTTACTATTATACGTTATGCTTTGAATTGCTTTAATATTTGCCCGTCTATATATATGATATATGACTGGTAGCCCTGATCTGTTTTGGATATAATTATTTTTGTCTAGATACATGAAGGCCTCAGGAGGTACGAACCCTTTTTGTAGTGCGGCCATTATATATTCGTCGTTAGTATAATAGGGAGCAAATATCAAATTGTTTTCACAATTTGACGTACAACGTAGTATGTGCTTTCTTATTAAATTTACGATAAAATTATCAATTCGGATAACATTTGCTTTGTTGTATAAATGTTTATTTGATATATATTTTGTGTACTGACTTTGTGGTGTTCTATAAAGCGATGTGCAAGCTCTTAAACATTTTCTTTCAAATACTCTTATTTTTTCCAAGATAGATGGCGATACGTTGAACCAGACTGGGCATCCATAAGCTATGATAGGTCGAATCAAGGTTTGATACATAATAATTTTGACTCTAGTATTTATGTGTTTAGAACGGAAAAGACTCCCGTAGGCGAAAAAAGCTTTTCTTCCTTTTGTAACTGTTTCTTTTATATGTTCGTTGAAGTATAGGAATTTGTCGAGGTGTATTCCTAAATATTTAACAATGTGTTTATTAGCAATGTTTTTATTGGTTGAATAAGATTTTAATCCAAATTTTTTCCAGTTTCTTTTTATGTCATTATTACATTTTCCTACTGGTGGTCTAAAAAGAATGGTCTCACATTTTCCAGTGTTGATTTTTAAGTGCCAGTCAATGCAAAATTGCTCTACGCTGTTGAATGCTTGCTGTAGACCCTCGTTGATTCTTTCTATTTTACTCTCCGGCTGATATATAACAATATCATCGGCAAATGCTATAATGTTTTCTATTTTATCCATTAGATCTAATAGGAAAATGTTAAACAGTGTGGGTGAATTAACAGAACCTTGCTGTAATCCATTTTCAATATGAAATATATTTCTTTACAAGTCAATATTGAACGTGCCATTCATGACATACGACTTGATTTAGTGGAAAAAATGCTCGAAAATTGGGTTCATCGAATTCGTTTCTGCAGAAGAAGTTGTGGACGCCATTTGAATGACGTTTTATTTAGAACTTAAGTGTATCGATTGCACTTCACATTAAATAAAAAACTTTTGAATTTCCTTAAAAATAAGTGTTTTTTTTTAAAGAAATCACATCACTCTTATTGAAAACCCCTATATAATATTAATCATTGTAAAATTCTAAGACGACATAGCCATGTTCGTCCGTCCGTCTGTTGTAATCACGCTACAATCTATAACACTTGACCTAGGTGGCTGACATTTGGTACATATACTTCTTATATCTACAGGTATGTAATGCAAATGGGTAATATCGGTGCAATTTTGGATGTAGCCCCCATATATGGTATCTCCCCGATTTGACTTCTTAACGTAATAGAGACCACAAATGTCAACTGATCGGGCTGAAAGTTGGTAAATCTAGATTTGACTTCTTAACGCCATAAAAACCTCATATTTCAACGAATTGGGCTGAAATTCGGTAAAATGAGTTTATTAGTACCCGTAACAATTCACGTGCGATCCATGGTGGATTCGGTATCGCCGAACTTAACGCTTTTACTTGTTAGGGTTTTTGTAGGTTAGGGTTAACAGGAAGAAGGCGTCCAATTACACTTTCGACCCTGTAGCAAAATATACGGGCTATAGACTTTCCCATTAGGATATAAATATCGAAATCACGAACTTAGACGGTTTTACAGAAAGCCACAGATTTAATATTTCTTTACATGTTGATCATTTTATTAGGAGGTAACAACAGAATGGTTGGATGGATATAACCCACATTTTAAACTAGCTTAAACTATGTTCGGAGTTTAAACTATACTATCTTTCGAGCTTAAACTACACTACCTTTCGAGCTTAAACTATACTACCTTTCGAGCTTTAACTACACTGCCTTTTGTATGGGAGGTACCAAAATGGGCGGAACAACTTCACACATTTACCTTAAGGTTATAGCGACAAATAAACTTTAGCTATGTGTGGAATTCTTATATAGTCAATATTTCAGTACATTTTAACCCTTTGTGTGGGTGGTACTAGAATACGTGGACCGATATAAAACATTTTCTTACTTACCTTAACCTGAGGCAAATAAAAATATTATTACATATACAATTTGAAGTCAATCATTTAGTCCCTTCGAGAGTTAGGTGCGCACAAGTCAGACAGACAGACGGAGCACCCAAATTGACGGATGAATTCGAACGCAACTAATTCAGCAGCAATCATATAACGATTATCATATCCTATATTTTAAACAACTTTTGCACATTTTTAAATTCTAACCATTTCAAATTACATATATTCAGCAAAAATTTCGTGCTTGTCCATCAACCCTATTAAAAGCTATGCACAGTAGATGTCATTCGATTTGCACTACAAAAGAATGAAAATATCGATATGTGGAGATAATTTCTACCACTCCATTTGCCATATGTAAAATCGGATTAATTAATCCCTTTCCGCTGCCAAATTTATTAAACCGAAACTCTGCGTATAATTCGAAGAATCCGGCTATGGTATACCCTCACTTTGTAAGTAATTTGATATAGAATATCGTCGCTGTCGTAGTAAAAATAGCTGTGTTTGTTCCTATCTTTCCAGGAGAGTAAATAAACTGTTTAATTTTGTTATACCGCGATCATTTTAATATGATATGAATTATGATTTGGAAAGTGTATAATATTCCTAATTCACATCATATTAAAATCATCGCGGAATAATAAAATTAAACAGTTTATTTCCTCTCCTGAAAAATGAGGAACAGACCCATAGTGTATTTTGCACGACGGCGACGATGTGGTATTTTTATGGGAAAGGTGGAAACATTTGATCAGTTTATAAGTCTATATTGCAAATGCTGTCTCTCAAATACAGAATAGGAAAACGTTTAGATAATTGCCACAGAATTTATGGGGAAATCGTGTTCTTTTCGTGCAATTCATATGGTAACTTTGTTAGCCTCTGTAAACAACTCATGAAATGGATAATTTTGCTAGCTTCTCACATATTTACTCTCTTACAATGATGCTGCTCAGTTGCATTCACTTCAAAATGTAGAAAAAAATCCAAACTGTTATACACCCACCCACCTACACAATTCCACTTAACTCCCTATGCAATACAGATGATAGATGCTGCTTGTAATAGTGATGATTATGAAGACGATGACAGCGATGGCAATGTTTCATTCATCACATATCATTTCAATTAGAGAGAAAAATGAATGTAGGTTGTACATTGCACTTTCGTTTATTCTTTTTCGCTCCAGTATTCTATGGGCGGTGTTTGTGTGTGAGTTTCCTTGTGTGGGTTTATGCGGTTTTGTCAGCGTGTGTGAACAGCACCTCTCTCTATGACATACACAATAACATTGTTCCCTAACTCCCTTTAAGTTTTACATTGTTGGAATTTTACATTTCAGTTGCTTTGGGAATTTCATTAACAAAATATTTAGCATACAGAGCACGTTCACTGTCTGGTTTGGTCCATCGGCAGCAGGTGAATGGTGTCTTTGTTAGTGATGGTATAGAAACAATTTGGATTTTGCTATTCTGCTGTTAGTGATAGTGACGTTGGTGTCCCAGTGAGACGTCTACTGAGCTTATGGACAAGTTTACTGCTTCTGGTGGAAAACATTTCTGCTTGGATGGATAGATTCAATTCAATCTTTACGGGCGTGTGACACTTTCTTTCAATCTACAATAAGATTTTAATGTTGATCTACTACGGGGTTTTCCAATAAGGGTGATATGATTTCTTTGAAAAAAAACACACACTTATTGTTGAGGAAATTCAAAAGTTTTTTATTTAATGTGAAGTACAATCGATACAATTAAGTTCTAAATAAAACGTCATTCAAATGGCCTCCACGACTTCTTCTGCGGGAACGAATTCGATGAACCCAATTTTCGAGCACTTTTTCCACTAAATCAAGTCGTATGGCATGAATGGCACATTCAATATTGACCTGTAAAGCTTGAAGAGAGTCTTGTTTATTTCGAGAGACCAATGACTTCAAAAACCCCACAAGAAATAGTCTAATGGTGTTAAATCACAACTTCTTGGAGGCCATTTAATATCACAATTTCTTGAAATAATCTCATTTCCAAACTTTTCTCGCAACAATTTAATTGTTTCATTAGCTGTGTGGCACATAGCCACAATCGGTCAATGGCAAAAAGATAGCTCTTAACGAGAGCTAAAATATTGCTCATGGGTGTCAAGGTCGTAGGTCGACTGAAAAGTGTTTTTTTGGATTCTAAAAAAATGGACTTAGCATCATTTTCAAATGTGAACGCAAAGCTTATTTTTGCTCTAGCTCCTTAACGGTACGTCGGTTTGGGTATCGGTCAATGGCAAAATGATAGCTCTTAACGAGAGCTAAAATATGTCAAGGTTTGTCAAGATCGTAGGTCGACTGGAAAGTGTTTTTTTTCGATTGAAAAACAAATGGATTTTGTGCACGAAAAGTTTCAATTGGAGAACGATTACTTTGATAATAAAACTGAATAAATTGGAAACGAAATAAAACAATCTTATTTGTATAAGATACCCATTCAAATGGAAATATGCTTCTTCAATGAAAATTATGTTTACAAAACAACAATTCGGTTGTTCTGCAATGAAGTTAAATAATTATCAATGTTTTTGATAGTCGATTGGCTTCAATAACTGCACCAATTGAACCTTGTCAGTCTTAAGAGTCAAATCCCTATGCACAATTCGCCATATGCTGGATGGATTCAATCAAAAAGACATTTATTTATTTGCTAGCTATTCGAAAATTAAATTAATTCAGTCAAAATAATAAAGGTAGCACCGAAAAAATGGCGTATTTAAATTCTAAATATTCCAAACTATATTCAGTCAAAATTTGGTGTTTTTCCGTCTATCTTATCAAAACTAATGTACAAGGAATTTCATATAAATTTTAAAAGTTCATAAAACTTCGATTGTATCTCCTGAATAACTACCTGTTCCGACATAGCATACTTTGGATTGGATGTATCTATATGTACGTTTCGTATTTTAGGTGTACACTGCCATTATGGGTTTTTATTGTAACTATATTACTTATATTTGTGATCTGAAAAATATGTTCTAACGCAAACATGTTTTTTTATCTTTTCAGGTATGTAAGCCAATGAAATTCATCGAAATTCTGTGAAATACGTAAGTTTCTTTTCCCATAATTTTGTTTCATGTTCCCTAATTTAAAACAACATTAACGAACAAATTTTTCTTAATTGTATATTTGTTGAATATACTCGTACAGTATGCAGAGACTGAATTTGGGGGAAAATAATATGGATAGCAAAGAAACAGGATAATTTATGGAATAAGTGATTGTTTTAATATCAATAATTGAATGAAATTTGGCGTAGCTGATAAGAGTATTCTCAGACGAGTACACCGACAGAAGTGTAGGTGACACCACACCAAAATATAATATGACATTTTGCATTTTATCTGCGATATGTCAGAAAGGGAGGAGCAATTTAGTTAATTCTTTGCAACTTCTTTAAAATATTGAGTGATTGCCTCAGAGTTTTGGGTCGTCGATGATGAGTTTTCTATACGAAAAGCTCATCGATGATGAGTTTTCTATACGAAAAGCTCATCGATGATGAGTTTTCTATACGAAAAGCTCATCGATGATGAGTTTTCTATACGAAAAGCTCATCGATGATGAGTTTTCTATACGAAAAGCTCATCGATGATGAGTTTTCTATACGAAAAGCTCATCGATGATGACTTTTCTATACGATGACTTTTCTATAAGCTCATCGATGATGACTTTTCTATACGAAAAGCTCATCGATGATGACTTTTCTATACGAAAAGCTCATCGATGATGACTTTTCTATACGAAAAGCTCATCGATGATGTCTTTTCTATACGAAACGCTCATCGATGATGACTTTTCTATACGAAAAGATCATCGATGATGACTTTTCTATACGAAAAGCTCATCGATGATGACTTTTTATACGAAAAGCTCATCGATGATGACTTTTCTATACGAAAAGCTCATGGATGATTAACTTTTCTATACGATGATGACTTTTCTATACGAAAAGCTCATCGATGATGACTTTTCTATACGAAAAGCTGATCGATAATGATTACGAAAATCTCATCGATGATGACTTTTCTATACGAAAATCTCATCGATGATGACTTTTCTATACGAAAATCTCATCGATGATGACTTTTCTATACGAAAAGCTCATCGATGATGACTTTTCTATACGAAAAGCTCATCGATGCTGACTTTTCTATACGAAAAGCTCATCGATGCTGACTTTTCTATACGAAAAGCTCATCGATGATGACTTTTCTATACGAAAATCTCATCGATGATGACTTTTCTATACGAAAAGCTCCTAGAAGATGACTTTTCTATACGAAAATCTCATCGATGATGATTATTCTATCCGAAAAGGTCCTCGATGATGACTTTTCCATACAAAAAGCACCTCGAAGATGACTTTTCCATACAAAAAGCACCTCGAAGATGACTTTTCTATACGAAAAGCTCATCGATGATAACTTTTCTATGCGAAAAGCTCATCGATGATGACTTTTCTATACGAAAAGCTCATCGATGATGACTTTTCTATACGAAAAGCTCATCAAAGATGACTTTTCTATACGAAAAGCTCATCGATGATGATTTTTCTATACGAAAAGCTCATCGATGATGACTTTTCTATACGAAAAGCTCATCGATGATGACTTTTCTATACGAAAAGCTCATCGATGATGACTTTTCTATACGAAAAGCTCATCGATGATGACTTTTCTATACGAAAAGCTCATCGATGATGACTTTTCTATACGAGAAGCTCATCGATGATGACTTTTCTATACGAAAAGCTCATCGATGATGACTTTTCTATACGAAAAGCTCATCGATGATGACTTTTCTATACGAAAAGCTCATCGATGATGACTTTTCTATACGAAAAGCTCATCGATGATGACTTTTCTATACGAAACGCTCATCGATGATGACTTTTCTATACGAAAAGCTCATCGATGATGACTTTTCTATACGAAAAGCTCATCGATGATGACTTTTTATACGAAAAGCTCAACGAAGTAGGCTTTTCTATACGAAAAGCTCATCGAAGTAGACTTTTCTATACGAAAAGCTCATCGAAGTAGACTTTTCTATACGAAAAGCTCATCGATGATGACTTTTCTATACGAAAAGCTCATCGATGATGACTTTTTCTATACGAAAAGCTCATCGATGATGACTTTTCTATACGAAAAGCTCATCGAAGTAGACTTTTCTATACGAAAAGCTCATCGAAGTAGACTTTTCTATACGAAAAGCTCATCGAAGTAGACTTTTCTATACGAAAAGCTCATCGATGATGATTTTTCTATAAGAAAAGCTCATCGATGATGACTTTTCTATACGAAAAGCTCATCGATGATGACTTTTCTGTACGAAAAGCTTATCGATGATGACTTTTCTATACGAAAAGCTCATCGATGATGACTTTTCTATACGAAAAGCTCATCGATGATGACTTTTCTATACGAAAAGCTCATCGATGATGACTTTTCTATACGAAAAGCTCATCGATGATGACTTTTCTATACGAAAAGCTCATCGATGATGACTTTTCTATACGAAAAGCTCATCGATGATGACTTTTCTATACGAAAAGCTCATCGATGATGACTTTTCTATACGAAAAGCTCATCGATGATGACTTTTCTATACGAAAAGCTCATCGATGATGACTTTTCTATACGAAAAGCTCATCGATGATGACTTTTCTATACGAAAAGCTCATCGATGATGACTTTTCTATACGAAAAGCTCATCGATGATGACTTTTCTATACGAAAAGCTCATCGATGATGACTTTTCTATACGAAAAGCTCATCGATGATGACTTTTCTATACGAAAAGCTCATCGATGATGACTTTTCTATACGAAAAGCTCATCGATGATGACTTTTCTATACGTTCACCGTTGATATTTTCAAAAGAAAATCTCATTGCGGACGATTTTTCTCACTTCTACAAAAATTGTTCTAACTTACGTAAAAGATAATTTGGCAACATTTTATATGTTACGTAAGCAGAGTATACATCATCTCTCAAATATATAGTCAAATAATGGTCAGCATTTTGAATATCGAAGAAGTTGCTAAATAGTTATAAAAAATCTCAATATCATTTATGTTTTGAATAGAAAAAATTATAAACTTTAAGCAAAAATGAATTCCATAGGTCGATATTAAAAATACTGACACTTAATAGAAGTAACACTGACGTAAACAGATTTTTAAAAAAGTTATACATCAATATTTGTTAATATTATTTGCGAGTACGTAGCTTTTTATTACACAATTTTCATTAATTTGACTGATGCTAAGTTAATAAGAGAATAATAAAACCAAAAACAAATTTATTCATATATGTATGGGTGAATTTCAAAGTTTCTCAAGAGTGTGTTATGAAAAAAATGGGTTTTTCATAAAAATAACAAGCTTCTCAAGATAATGTAGTTACAAAAATAGGTCTATTAGTTGCTCTATTTTTAATCAAATATTTCCAATCATTTTGCAGTTAACATGTTCCATTGTCTATCCAACTCAATTAAAGGCAATGTAATCCATTTAGTAGTTCGTTCTATTGTCATTTTATTTCATCGTCAATTGATTGCTAAATAAGTCATATTTTATGTGATATAATTAATATTTAATGTCTGTACGTGGCAATGCCGGGGATGTACATATAAATTAAAATGAGATTTATTAATATTACATTTTTGCCTACATCTGCTGCCTTTGATAATTTACCACATTTGCAATTTGTTAGCAAAAGCGTACAAATAATTAATGCGTCTGGCTTCAAGCGTCCTAATACACCAGCATTAAATCTTTCTAAATTTATTCAAATTATTATATATTACATTTCCATGAGTTCGTGCTGATGTAGCACTGTGGTTGCGTTTATTTGATACATAGATTTTTTAAGATTTTTGTGTTCCGAAAATTTTTTATTAAACCGATCATTTCTCATTTTTGAGTCATTATAACAATTATTTCAAAATATGAAAAGAATCATAACAAAAAAAAAAGAAATTTGGAATTTCAAAATCGAAAATGGTAAATTAATATAATCTTCGAAAAGATATGACACAGTGTGCGATTTGAAATGGACCAAAACCCCGTGATATTTTTTTATGCGAATTCAAGCGAATTTTATTTGAAAAAAGATACAGAATTTTGCCGATAAATATTTGACCGATACCGAAACACTATGCAAATTATTGAACTATCAATTGAAGTATTTACTCAAACCAAAAAGTGTGTATTTTACGGCCCTATGCTCCTCAATGGAACGTATGGAAAAATATATAAAAAGTAATTTTAAATAACTACAGCTCGATTTGTCACTTTCCAAAAATCATAAGTCCAATGACTTAAGATTTCCATTTTTGTTGCATGCTGAAGCCACCCTATTATTCACGTATGCGTGTATTGACATGATGGATGTGGCATATACATACACATAACACATTATTCACAGTTGATTAAAGCAATTTTATGGTTAAGTGCGCGAGAATAATATACGCGTATTACCGGTCTCAATTATGATAAACGATATTGTTTTTACAGCTCATGACATGAACTGAAATGCAGAATGAAAAGCCAAATGCATATAAACAATGATATCTTGTCAGTAATACTTTCATTTAAACTTTATTTAATTTCTTGTTGGAATATGTAAAGAAAACGCATTGAGAATTAAAGATCCAAGAGAGATTTCCTACGAAACGCGTAGGTATTTCGTCTTACATTTTAAATATTAATTGTCTGCTAAAGGAATTAAAAACATTAAGAAAGTTTCAGTTGGGTGAGCAGCTCTTGAGAAAAATATGTGTCTTAATTATGATAAAAAATATTTTTTTTGCAACTCGTGACAAGAATTAAAATTCCCAATAAAATACCAAATGCTTTATAGAAATGATATGTTGGAAGTAATACTTTAATTTAATCTTAGCTTTTTATACCCTGTGGTACAGGGTATAATGACTTTGTGCATATGTTTGTAACGCCCAAAAAGAGAAAAAATAGAACCATAGTTTATTATACCGATCGACATAGAATCACTTTTTGAGTCGATTTAGCCATGTCTGTCTGTCTGTCCATGTATTCTTGTAATTAAAGTGTAGGTCGTATTTATCGTCTACTTGTGATGAAATTTAGCACAGTGCTCTTTTTTTGGCCCAAGGACGATCTCTGTTCAAATTTGTCAAAATCGGTTCAGATTTACATATAGCCCCCATATATATGTTACTCCCGATTTGACATGTAAGCGCTGTAGAAACTGTATTTTAAATCAGATCAGAGCGAATTTTGGCATAGAGAGCTCCCTTATTACTTGAATGAACACTGCCAAATTCGGGGAAATTCGGTTCAGATTTAGATATAATCCCCATATATATGTTTCACCCGATTTGATATGTAAGCGCTGTAGAAAAATTCGGCAAATAGAGTTTTCTTATTACGTGAATGAACACTGCCAAATTCGAAGAAAATCCGTTCAGATTTAGATATAGCCCTCATATATGGATACCTCCATTCTAAACTATGCTAAGTGCAAAAAGGTAGTTTTTCAGGAGAGGCGATCAAAGTTTGATGATTTTTTAAAATTTGTGTGGAATTTCTTTCTACTGGAAACCGAATGACCTGTACTGTTTTGTAAATATCTTTTGATTGGTTTGACGGATAAACACCATATGTTGCCTGAATACAATTTGGAATATTTAGAAATTAAAAATGCATACTACCTAAAAACATGCCAAGTCGACATGTTACAAACCTAAGTATTTGTAACATAGGTAATAAACCGACCTTTACAATTAATGACAGACAAGAAGTACTAGACGTAACGTTTGCTACTGACCGGCTGTCAGACAAAATTATTGGGTGGAATGTACTGGACGACCACTCATTCTAAGATCACCATTATATTGAGTTCAAACTCGCTGAAAAAGCGCCTGAACCTGCCGTCCACAGAAATGTGAGAAAGACAAAGTGGCCCCTGTATGAGAAGAATTTCAAGAAAGTCCTCTGTACGAACCGAATGACAAGGCAGGTGTGGATAATCTGGTCGAGCATATCACCACATCATTCAATAGTTCCCTTGAAGAAGCCTGTTCAAAAACAAGGTACAAGGGTAAAACGCTGAAACGCAGTCGCTGAACATACTGCTCGACACACATTTCCCGGGGAACTCACCAACAGAACCCGAATATCCACAAGACCAACAATAATGCGAGTGGACTGCGAGCGTTGCTATCTTGTTGACTGAGAGATCCAGAATAAGGTGGGATATTAACAGCTTTGAGCTCTTCAAGTCACCTGGACCAGATGGCATCACTCCAGCAGAAATGCAGAAAATGTTGAAGTACATTATCCCCTGGCTGGAGAACATTTATGTAGGCTGTATCAGGCTTTCATACATCCCGAATCGATGGAGGGATACCAAAGTGGTATTCATACCTAAAGCACGGTACTATGGCCCGGTTTCACGCTGAAATCCCATACAAACAAGTAAGAAAGTTTCAGTCGGGTAAACCGACTAAGGTATACCCTCACTTTGTGAGTAATGTAATATATAACATTACACCAATAAATCTGTCAATTTGTGTGGGAGGTACCAGAAGGGGTTTTCCAAATACACATATTTTTCGGTAAACAGTACATTCTTAAATACATTGCATTGTGCTGAACTATAAGCGTTTATGTGCACTGCTATATTAAAGTTACGAGCTATGTAATTTTGGTATGATTTGGTCATTTTGTGTGGGAGGTACAAAAAGGGGCGGGGTGATAACGCCCACTTTTTACAGGACTATAGGCACTATAACAGCATTACACTGTACAAAATTTCAAGTATTTGTATGCACTGGTATTTAAGTTAGAAGCATGCCAACTTCATCCATTTTTCTCGAGTTAATAGCGACTTATATACTAATATTATGTGCAGAATTTCAAAAGATTCGAATAAGTAGTATAGAAGTTATTAAAGAATCAATATTTCACTAAATTTTAACCCTTTGTGTGGGAGGTACCAGAAGGAGTAGACCAATATGGCCCATCTTCGAACTCATCCGGAGATAGATCAAAATATTACCACATACCAAATTTGAAGTCAATCGGTTACTCCTTTCGAGAGTTATCGTGCGCACCAGCCAGCAGACAGACAGACAGACAGACAGACGGACGGACATTGCTCATTCGACTTAAAATGACCCAAAACGGATTTCCTCCGAACATACTTAGGGTCTTAGATCACTCCTTCGATGTGTTACACTTTTTTCCGTAGCAAATGATATATACCCTCGTCACACTAAAGTGAGGGTATAAAAACAAAGTTGTTAAAATATGAGTGAAAGTCTTTCATTTGTGGTACTATGTTTTTTCAACGTGAGAAATTGACATTTTGCGCCGATACAAATTAATTGAACGCCGCAACAAAATTAAGCCGCCAGCATTGTACTCCTATTTATTTATATTCATATTTGTCCGCGAGAAATTCAACTGTTGTAAATATTAGCAATAAAATTTCCTAATAAAGAATACTAAATTAAGTTATCTGAAATAAAGAGAACTAATGCAAAGGACGGAAAATAATTATGTACATGGAATAAACGAGAAGAGTGACATCCCGATTGGATAGCAAAGCAAAAAATGTGCAAAACACAGGAAGGACGTGTAACTATATGTAATAATGTGAAATTTGTCTTGTAATTACATATGTACATTTACGTTTGTATGTTTAGAACAATCGTGACGAAAAGCCTTGAAAAACTTTGTGGACGGCTAACGCTACCAAAGCAGTAGGACAATTGAGTTGGGCAGGGCCTGTGATCTTGTCTTTAAATGGTTATAAAGAAAACAGTGAGTTCTTGACATCCAGAGGAGTTGGCAGAAGAAATTCAGTTTATGGATGGAAGTTTAATTTGTATATGTCAACAAATATAATGTAAATCCTTAAAAATAATAATAAAACATCTTTTTGGTTCATCAGCACATCATTTTATTTATTTATATTAGTACAACAGTAGGAAATTATTTTGTTATTTGTAACCCGGAAGACGCTAAACAGCATGTCTAAGACACACAACTCTAACAAGGTTTGTAAACAGAGGGACCCCACAAGGAGGAGTACTGTCTCCACTAATTTGGGATCTAGCGGTGAATGAAATCCTGCTAGATCTAGAACGTTGTGGCTGCAAGGTCCTGGCATATGCGGACGACGTGGCAATAGCAGTGAGTGGCAAATTCGAAAAAATCCTCCGAGACATTCTACAAGTGGGCGTAAACCCAAACAAGACAGAATTGGTTCTCTTTACTAGGATGAAGGATGTCCCACATGTGGACCCTCCACCTCGGATAAATGGAATAGATCTAGTCTTTTCTGAAAGTGCAAAATTTTTAGGAATAATTCTAGATAGAAAACTGTTATTTAGACTTAACGTATTGGAACGTGTAAGGAAGGCCAACGTAGCCTTATATTCATGCAAAAAGGCTGTAGGGTTGCGGTGGGGCCTCTCTCCTAAAATCGTCCACTGTATATATGTAGAAGTAGTCCGTCCTATACTGTTATACGGCATTGTGGTATGGTGGACGGCAACTGACAAACTAACCATCACCAACCTACTAACGGAGCCTTAAGGACTACAGCGACCGAGTCTCTACAAGCCCTACTCCATATACTGCCGATTAATATTGTGGCGAGAGAAGTTGCAACCAAAGCGGCAATAAGATTAAACTGCCTATCAATGTGGAGGTACAAGAACTACGGTCACATGAGGATATCAAAGCGTAGTGCTATGGTAACCGACCGAGTGGACTATATACCAACTGTGTACACCTTCGAGAGAAATTACATCACTATGATTCCCGCGAGAGATGAATGGGTTGGAAGAATACCAGGTAATAGAAACCATCTCCACTTTTACACGGATGGTTCGAAGCTTGATGAAAAGGTGGCTTCGGAGTACACTGTGCAGAGCTTAGTTTGGATATAGCCCACAGACTACCAGATACCTGCACTGTCTATCAAGCCGAAAGAATGGCAATATGGGAAGAAGCCTAGTGGCTGAGTCGCAACATAGTAACCAACACTGGCGTTGTCATTTACTCGGACAGCCAGGCTGCCATAAATTCTCTGGAGGCAACATCCCTAAATTCACAAACAGACCTCGACTACCGCAGATCTCTTAACGAGATGGCTGAGCAGTTTAATATACACCTCATATGGGTGCCTGGGCATATGGATATCCCGGGGAACTTCAAAGCCGATGAACTTGAAACGGATGACATTACAAATTCTCGAAGAATTTGCATATATTGGTGCGCCACTATCCACGTGCAAGCTTAGGCAAGAGGCAATCAGGCCGTCCACGAAAGATGGACAGAAATCGGCACCTGCAGGGTTGGTAGACAAATCTGGCCAGGGTATGACCTGAGAAGATCAAAATATCTCTTCGCACTAGAGAGGCAAAGATTGTCTACGTTAGTATCAGTTCTGACGGGACACTGCTTGATCGGCGAACACGCCAAATGATTGGGTATTAACTCTAATGACTTCTGCAGATGCTGTGGAGATGAGGAAGAAGTGGAGAGCATTGATCACTTGCTATGCGACTGCCCCGCTCTGAGTAAACGACGACTGGACATACTAGGGTCGGACTTTCTAGGCAGCCTAACAGATCTTTCCAGTACCGATATTCGTGCTATCGATAAATTTGTATATCAAACAGGTTGGTTTCGATGAGGGGCATTTCAGCCCGTGGTATCACTTGGGACCTAAACTGGTCTATGTGAGCTTGTATAAAAAAATACGGCTGCCACCCTAACCTAAACCTAAATGTATAACTGATAAAAGTTGTCAAATTTAAAGTAAATCTATCAAGATTTATATTGCCCCATATACATATTTTGCATGTAAGAATTGTCGAAAATTGCAGCCGACTTTTATGGAATTTTTCACCGAAAAGTTCTCAAAGCCATTGATTTCCACTTTCGAATTGATTCTATGGTCCTTCCGTATATGAACCCTTTGATTTTCCTACAATTGTTTACTACCAGGATGCTGAAGGTTATCACATAGTCGATACTTATTTTATGTTTGTCGTTGATTCCATTAAAAATTCTTCGAATGGATTACTGTAATTTAAGGATTCCACTTCTGCTTAACTATTAATAATTCCACTTCTGCTTAACTTTATATGCATCTAAGTGATAATATCCTTTGACACATTATACGTATTTGTAGAGAATGTTTAAATTGCTTTGCAAAGATTTTCCGCAAAAAGCTAATATTTGTTTCCAGAGAAATAATCTCATTCAGGAAGTCTTTGAATGTGACTCATGCTGGCAAACAAATAAAATATTTCTCATATCCTATGCAACGCACGGAATTCAGGGGAAAATGTTGCAATAGAGACACGTCAACAACAAATGCCTGCCCACCTGTACGTGCTGCGCACAATGGCCCTGGGATACAGTGGGAGCGTTGCGATTTTAAGAAAGGCAATGGTTATTATTTGTTTGACTTTCATAAAATTATATTTTTTAAGCTTAAATGTATACTGGAGGAATCTGTCTTTAATAAAAGCAATAAATCAAACAGTTGAACTTTATTCATTACACTGTGGTACAAAATCGAACTTTCCGAATAGGAATGGGATGAGACCAATTGCAAATGAAAGTTGACATTATCCATAACAAAACCTTCAAGGCATTTTTTCAGTTCAGTGCGAGATTTTTTTTATACACATTTGAAGTTGGTGATTTTGGAACGCTGACTAACAAGAAAAGATCATTGAAAATTTGATAAAATAATGCTTATTTCTTTTATTATCATGGAAAGTTGTGGTATCTTACTGTTTTTGGGATCAAGGAATTCATTTATTACTTACAACACACGCTAGATGGCGCTGACATACAAATGGTGCAATTTCTTGTCGATTTTCATAGAAAAAACGGTTCGAAATGACCAACTTCAAATGCGGAGGGTAGGTATCATTTGCTACGAGCCAAAAGTGTAACACATCAAAGGAGTGACCTAAGACCTTAAGTATGTTCGGCGGATATCCGTTTCGGGTAATTTTAAGTCGAATGAGCAATGTCCGTCCGTCTGTCTGTCTGCTGGCTGGTGCGCATGATAACTCTCGAAAGGAGTAACCGATTGACTTTAAATTTGGTATGTGGTAATATTTTCTTCTATCTCCGGCTAAGTTCGAACATGGGCCATATTGGTCCAATCCTTCTAAAGGGGTTTCCAAAAAGAGGTGTTCTTTTGGTATTCAAAGAAAAATGCCATTTTTGGAGATTAATGATCGGATGTTTATTTCATAATAAAGGGGAAGGTATGCCGTTAATAATGAAAAACAACATCAGCCAAATGGCCACCACGACCATGCTTGCAGGACCATATCCTTTTCATGAAATTTTCCATAACCAAATCGCAAAGTGGCTGCCCTATGTCCTCGATAGCTTCACGAATTCTATCTTTGAGGTCTTGAATCGATGCTGGGCTGTTGGCGTGGACCTTATCTTTCACGTGTTCCCAATGGAAGAAGTCGCAAGGTGTTAAATCACAAGATCTCGGTGGCCAATTGTGATCACCTCTTCGAGAGATAACACGGTCCGGAAACTTTTCCTGTAACAGAGCAATGGTTTCGTTGCTTGTGTGGCACGTAGCTCCGTCTTGTTGAAAGTAAACGTTGTCCAGATCAATACCATCCAACTCCGACCATAAAAAATCTAATCACCTCTCGATAGCGCAATCCATTCACCATAACTGTTGATCCAACCTCATTTTCGAAAAAGTAAGGTCCAATGACCCCGCCGGACCATAAACCACACCAAACAGTCAAACGTTGATGATGGAGTGGCTTTTCAACAATAACTCTAGTACATACTTTAAAATTATTTTCCGAACCCCAGATGGAAATGAGCTTAATCAGTCAAGATGATTTTGTATCGTTCTAGTAACGGCGTAGTTTCTACTTGTCAAATGTCAAAGAATAAAAGCTTCAAAAGTGACAGCTACCGAAATACCGGGTGATTCAAAATAACACCTCTTGTTGGAAAACCCTGTAGTACCTCCCCCACAAAGGGATAACATTTAGTGAAATATTGTTTATTTAATAACTTCTATACTACTTATTTGAATCCTCTGAAATTCTACATATAGTATTAGTTTATTAGTCACTATTACCTCGAGAAAAATGGGTGAAGTTGCCACGCCCCTTTTGGTACCTCCCACACAAATGGACGTTTTTATACCGAAAGTTACCAGCTTGTAACTTTAATACCAGTGCATACAAATACTTGAAATTTCGTACAGTGCAATGCTTTTATAGTACCTAGAGTCTAGAGAAAAGTGGCTGTAATTGGCACGCCCGTTTTGATACCTCCCACACAAATGGATCATTTTACACCAAAAGTTAACAGCTTATAACTTTAACACCAGTGCATATAAATACTTGAAATTTTGTACTGTGTAATGCTTTTATAGTACCAAGAGTCCATAGAAAAATGGACGTTATTGGCACGCCCCTTTTGGTACCTCCCACACAAATGGACATTTTTGTAGCAAAAGTTAACAGCTTTTACTGTAATACCAGTGCATACAAATACTTGAAATTTCGTACAGTGCAATGCTTTTATAGTACCTAGAGTCTAGAGAAAAGTGGCCGTTATCGGCACGCCCCTTTTGGCAAACCCCACACAAATGGACCATTTTACAAAAAGAGTTAATAGCTTATAACTTTTATACCAGTACATACTTTAAAATTATTAAATGTAATCTAAATTGATAATAATTTAATTAAAACAAAAAAAAGTATTTACTAATATTTTTTGGAACTCAAGGTGAGGGGATTCATAAGTCGGTTAACCGACTGAACTTTCTTACTTGTTATACCCTCACTTTAGTGTGACGAGGGTATATATCATTTGCTACGGAAAAAAGTGTAACACATCGAAGGAGTGACCTAAGACCCCAAGTATGTTCGGCGTAAATCCGTTTTGGGTCATTTTAAGTCGAATGAGCAATGTCCGTCCGTCTGTCTGTCTGTCTGTCTGCTGGCTGGTGCGCACGATAACTCTCGAAAGGAGTAACCGATTGACTTCAAATTTCGTATGTGGTAATATTTTTTTCTATCTCCGGCTAAGTTCGAAGATGGGCCATATTGGTCCACTCCTTCTGGTACCTCCCCCACAAAGGGTTAAAATGTTGTGAAATATTGATTCTTTAATAACTGCTATTATACGTATTCGAATCTTCTGAAATTCCACACATAGTATTGGGCGAAAATGGGCGAAATTGCCACTCCCGTTTTGTTACCTCCCACACAAATGCACCATTTTGCACTAAAAGTTAAAAGCTTATAACATTAATACTATTATTTAGAAATACTTGAAATTTTGTACAGTGTAATGCTTTTATAGTGCCTACAGTCCAGTGAAAAATGGGCGTTATTGCCGCGCGCCTTTTGGTACCTCCCACACAAATGCACCATTTTGCACCAAAAGTTAACAGCTTATAACAATAATACCAGTGTATACAATTGCTTGAAATTTTGTACAGTGTAATGCTTTCATAATGTCTATAGTCCAGTGAAAAATGAACGTTATCACCACGCCCCTTTTGTACCTCCCACACAAAATGGCCAAATTATACCACAATTTAATATCTCAACGTTAATATACCAGTCCATATAAACGGTTACAATTCGGCACAGTGCAATGTATTTAAAGTATCTACTGTTCAGCGAAATATAGGTGTATTTCTTAAACCCCTTCTGTATTCTTAAACCCCACAAAAATTGACAGAATAATTTGTGTAATATTCAATATTACATTACTCACAAAGTGAGGGTATACCTTAGTCGGTTTACCCGACTGAAACTTTCTTACTTGTTTTTATTGTATTTACATATTTCAACAGATTCAAAGCCTTAGCTGATTTCTTGGTTAAAATGAGACATGTATTTAATCTAAAATTATATAAATGTTCCACTGTGCTCATAAACTCGAATGCACTTTATCATAACAAGACAGATTATTCAGTAACCCACTAAAGCTATCTTATGAACAGTCATGTCGACGTACGGGGGAGTATAACTATAGGGTTTTCCAACAAGAGGTGTTATTTTGAATCACCCGGTATTTCGGTAGCTGTCACTTTTGAAGCTTTTATTCTTTGACATTTGACAAGTAGAAACTACGCCATTACTAAAACTGGAACGATACACGATCATCGAACGATACAAAACGAACAAAAAAACTATACAAACGATACAAAATTATCTCGACTGATGATGCCCATTTCCACCTCGGTGGCTACGTAAACAAGCAAAATTGTCGCATCTGGGGCTCGGAAAACCCAAGAGTTATTGTTGAGAAGCCTCTCCATCCTCAACGTGTGACTGTTTGGTGCGGTTTATGGTCCGGCGGGGTCATTGGACCTTACTTTTTCGAAAATGAGGTTGGATCAACAGATACGGTGAATGGATTGCGCTATCGAGAGATGATTAATGATTTTTTTATGGTCGGAGTTGGATGGTATTGATCTGGACAACGTTTACTTTCAACAAGACGGCGCTACGTGCCACACAAGCAACGAAACCATTGCTCTGTTACGGGAAAAGTTTCCGGACCGTGTTATCTCTCGAAGAGGTGATCACAATTGGCCACCGAGATCTTGTGATTTAACACCTTGCGACTTCTACCTTTGGGGCCACGTGAAACATAAGGTCTACGCCAACAGCCCAGCGTTGATTCAAGACCTCAAAGATAGAATTCGTGAGGCTATCGAGGACATAGGGTAGCCAATTTGCGATTTGGTTATGGACAATTTCATGAAAAGGATATGGTCCTGTAAGCGTGGTCGTGGTGGCCAGTTGGCTGATGTTGTTTTTCATTATTAACGGCATACCTTCCATCATCATTTATCTCAAAAAATTGAATTTTTCTTTGAATATCAAAATAACACCTCTTGTTGGAAAACCCTTTACATGTACACAAAACGTACTCGTATATGCATGTATGAGCTCCAGTATATATGAAACTTTTAGAGCAAAAATGCAAAAATTGACAAAAAATGGTCTGATATATCCATATACTTGTACAACCATTTATCTATTTGCATCCAGAATTGAAGTAATTAAAAGAGTTATGAATTATGTTTGAACTTCTTTCGCAATTGTTGCCATATTCAGCAATGTATGGCCTTATGACATGCCATTCAAAATGAAGTATATTAGCTTAGACACTCTTCTCAAACACACACTCAGAGGTGTGGGTATATGCAATTTGTGCGAGGTTTGTTTAAAAAGGGAATCTCTCAACTGGATTGTAGTTTTATTTTATAAAGGCAAAACATCGAGTGTAGCTTCGTGACTCGTTTTGGGTGTATCGGCTTTTCAATGTATGTGTGAGGGTT
Organism: Eudasyphora cyanicolor; assembly: GCA_963930755.1. Classification (NCBI taxonomy): domain Eukaryota; kingdom Metazoa; phylum Arthropoda; class Insecta; order Diptera; family Muscidae; genus Eudasyphora; species Eudasyphora cyanicolor. The sequence continues at coordinate 192,560,507 of OZ005735.1, read as the reverse complement.
TTCTGTGCCCCAAATGCGACAATTTTGCTTGTTTACATACCCGCCAAGATCAAAATGAGCTTCATCTGAAAAGATGATTTTTTTTGGCAAAATCGGCCTCTTCTGTAATCGATCGCTCCCAGCGTTGTTCAAGCGTATACCCAACCATATTCGTTCAGCGGAAGGATAAAACTAATTATCTGTCAAATCAGACATGAGCTAAGTGTTACCATTCACGAAATAAGCGCTAATTGAAAAAAAACGTTATATGGCGGACCCTTTATATTTTGGTTTGTTTGTTGGTTCCCAACATATGGGTAATTCTACCAAAAGGTCTACCGTGATCAAAAAAATTAAAGTTAATAAAATCACATTAGTGTAATTTATTATTATAGAAAATTATTCAAATTTTAAAATATGAACAAATTACACATGTTTTTACTCAACATTTTAAGAAAAAAACAATTGCGTAGTTGAAAATTGTATTGTATTAAAATTAACCTCGTAAATAGAGGCTTATGTATGTAAAAAGAGCTTTATTATAAATAATCTTTCTAAGAGCAAAAGTAATCTATGTACATCTATATATATAAAATTGTTGCGTGACTGGCTGGCTGACTGACTGACTGACTGATCATCGCCCAGGCCAAACGGCTGAAGCTACAATCATGAAATTTGGTGGGTGGGTAGTCCTTGGGACGTAGACGAGCAGTAAAGCGGGATTTTTCGAAATTCGTACTATTAGCCGCACAATGGGGCAAAAAGGGATAAATATGGTACCACCGCCAAATCTAAACGAAATGAGCTAAAATCTTGAAATTTGGTATGAGGGTAGCCCTTAGGAGGTAGACTCAGAAATTGGTAGGATTTTTCGAAATTTGAACATTTACGCACACAGTGGGGTAAAAGGGGATAAATGTGGTACATCAGCCAAATCCAAATGGCAATAGCTAAAATCGTGAAATTTTGTGTGAGGGTAGCCCTTATGAGGTAGACTCAGAAATTGACAGGAATTTTCGAAACTCGAACATTTACATACACAGTGGGGTAAAAGGGAAAATATGGCATAAATGTAGTACAACAGCCAAATTCAAATGGCAAGAGCTAGAATCGTGAAATTTGGTGTGAGTGTAGCACTTATGAGGTAGACTTATGAATTGACAGGATTTTTTGAAATACGAACATTTACGTACACAGTGGGGTAAAACGGGAAAAATGTGGTACAACAGGAAAATCCAAATGGCTAGACCTAGAACAGTGAAATTTGGTGTGAGAGTAGCTCTTGGGACGTAAACAAGAACAAGGAGCAATTTTTTAAAAATGTAGGGGCACAGTGGGACAGGAAGGTATAAATATTGTACCACCGCCAAATTTAAAGCCTTAAATTAGAATGGTGAAAATTGAAGCAAGGGATGTCTTTTTGACAACGGATCGGGGTATTTTTTTGTATTCGCAGTTTTCGGTGCACAGTGGGGCAAAAAGTGTAAAATATAGTACAGTGGCTTAAAAATGCCAAACATGGATCAATGGTTCCAGTGTAACTTTTGGAACATAAACTAGAGATTGACCGTGATTTTTAGTTCTAACTTTCAGAGGCACAGTGGGACAAGACGGGTTAATTATGGAGCATGTGGAAAAAAGGGAACAATCTGCCAAAATTGGAACTTAAACATGAGATATGGAGAATTTATATGGTTTTAGGAGAACAGTGGTCAAAAACGGTTAAATAATGCACAGTGGAGAAAATATGATTAAATATGTTACAGTTGGGGAAAAAGGTTTAAGTATGCTAGCGTGGAGACACATTTTAAATACGGTACAGTGAGACAAAAATTTGTTAAATATGGTACAGTGGGGTAAAAATTGTGTACAGTGAGATAAAGAGTTGAATGGGGCACAGTTGTGCAAAAAGGGTTAACTATGGTACAGTGGGGTAAAAACTTTTCTATATGTATATGGAAAAGTGGGACAAAATGGGTTAAAAATGGTACAGTGGGGCGAAATGTTTAAATATGGTACAGTGTGACAAAAATGGTTAACTATACAGTACAAAAAGCGTTAACTATGGAGATGTGGGGCAAAAATGTGTTAACTATGGTACAGTGGGGCAAAAATGGTTAGATATAGTGGACAAAATATAGTAGGACAAAAAGGTGTTCAATTTGTTTCAGTGGACCCAAAACGGTTAAATATGGTACAGTGGGTCCAGAAGCGTACATTTAGTACAGTGGGTAAAAATATGGATGAAGGGAGAGAGGGTAAGTTAAATATGAAATAAGAATTTTTTTTTTCATAATTTATGCTTTTAGTAGCAATGTGGTGCAAAAAGGTGAAAATTATGATGCAGTTGGGGCAAGCAAAAATTGTTCAATATTTTACAGAGGGGGAAAATGTGTTAAATAAGGTTTAGTGGAGCAAAAAGGGTTAAATATGGTACAGTGAAGCAAAAAAGTTAAATACGGTAAAATGGTTAAATGTGGTAAGTGGGGAAAAAAGGGAACAAAATAGTCTCAAATATGTATAAAAATTCGTACTTTAGAAGCACAGTGTAATAAAAAGTGTTTAATATGGAACAGGGGTGCAAAAGTTGTTGAATGTGGTCCCTGAGTGCCAAGGTAGCTCTTACAGCATAAACAAAAGCTAAGAAATTGTTATTTCCAAATAGGTTCTTCTACTTAAACCGTGGGGAAAAACAAATTAAATAAATGGCACAGATAGGGGACAAAAATGTTGAAATACGGCCTAAGCTTGCGAATTTGAATCTTGAAATATCTATTTAAAATATTGTACAATTGTGCAAAATTGGTCAATTATGACACACAAAGGGTTAAATGTGGTACAATGGAGCGATTCAGTTTAGATTTTTAAATTCGTACCATTATAGACACAGTGGGACAAACATGGTTTTATGTTGTACCAGGGTAAGAATGAAGCTACTGGAACATAAACTAGGGGAAAGTTGCTAACGTATGAACCAAAAAAATAGTTTTTCAACGTTTAGAGGTACAGTGGGAAAGGGATAAATATTGTACAGTGATGTCAGGGTAAATCTTGGAACACAAACTAGAAATGAAACGAGGGTTCGTATTTTATATATAAAAGTAATCAAATCTTCTTCAATTTGCACCATATGTAATAATCATTACATTTTGAAATAAAGAGTTATAACTATTTTACAGTATCCTAAACAGAAAATAAATAAAAGATTGTGGCTGCGAAGCGCACCGGGTTAAAGCTAGTATATATATATAAAATTGTTGCGTGACTGATTGACTGACTGATCATCGCCCAGGCCAAACGGCTGAAGCTAGAATCATGAAATTTGGTGGGAGGGTAGTCCTTGGGACATAGACGAGCAATAAGGCGGGATTTTTCGAAATTCGTACTATTAGCCGCACAATGGGGCAAAAAGGAATAAGTATGGTACCACCGCCAAATCTAAACGAAATGAGCTAGAATCTTGAAATTTGGTATGAGGGTAGTCCTAAGGAGGTAGACTCAGAAATTGGCCGGATTTTTCGAAATTCGAACATTTACGCACACAGTGGGTAAAAAGTGATAAATGTGGTACATCAGCCAAATCCAAATGGCAAGATCTAGAATCGTGAAATATTGTGTGATGGTAGCCCTTATGAGGTAGACTCTGAAATTTGCAGGATTTTTCGTAATTCGAACATTTACGCACACAGTGGGGTAAAAAGGAAAAAATGGGATAAATGTAGTACAACAGCCAAATTCAAATGACAAGAGCTAGAATCGTGTGAGGGTAGCCCTTATGAGGTAGACTCTGAAATTGACAGGATTTTTTGAAATTCGAACATTTACGAACACAGTGGGGTAAAAAGGGGAAAATGTGGTACAACAGCCAAATCCAAATGGCAAGACCTAGAATCGTGAAATTTGGTGTGAGAGTAGCTCTTGGGACGTAAACAAGAACAAGGGGAGATTTTTTTTAAAAATTTAGAGGCACAGTGGGACAGAAAGGTATAAATATGGTACCACCGCCAAATTTAAAGCCTAATATTAGAATGGTGAAAATTGAAGCGAGGGGTGTCTTTATGACAACTGATCGGGTTATTATGTTTTTTTTTGTATTCGTAGTTTTCGGGGCACAGTGGGGCAAAAAGTGTAAAATATAGTACAGTGGCTTAAAAGTGTCAAACATGGATCAATGTTTCCAGGGTAACTTTTGGAACATAAACTGGAGATTGGAAGTGATTTTTAGTAATTCTAACTTTAAGAGGCACAGTGGGACACGACGGGTTAATTATGGAGCATGGGGAAAAAAGGGAACAATCTGCCAAAATTGGAACTTAAACATGAAATATGAAGAGTTTATATGGTTTTAGGAGTACTGTGGTCAAAAACGGTTAAATAGTGGAGTGGAGAAAATATGAATACGTTACAGTCGGCGAAAAAGGTTTAAGTCTGCTAGCGTGGAGACACATTTTAAATACGGTACAGTGAGACAAAAATTTGTTAAATATGGTACAGTGGGGTAAAAATTGTGTACAGTGAAAAAAAGAGTTGAATGGGGCACAGTTGTGCAAAAAGGTTTGACTGTGGTACAGTAGGGTAAAAATAGTTATACGAGTATATATGTAAGTGGAACAAAATGGGTTAAAAATGGTACAGTGGGGCAAAAAGCGTTAACTAATCAACAATGGGGCAAAAATGTAGTTATTATGATACAGTGGGGCAAAAAGGGTTAAATATGGTACAGTGTGACAAAAGTGGTAAACTGTACAGTACAGTGGAGCAAAGAGGGTTAAATATGGTACAGTGGGGCATAAACTGTTAAATATGGTATAGACAACGGGTTTAATATGACACAGTGGACAAAAAGGGTTAACTATGGTACAGAGGGACACAATTAGTTGAATATGGTAACGTGGGACAAAATGGGTTAAATATGGTAGAGTGGGCCAAAAAGCTTTAACTATGGAACAGTTGGACAAAAATGTGTTAACTATGGTACAGTGGGACATAAATAGTAAAACAGTGTAACGTGGAACAAAATGGGTTAAGTATAGTACAGTGGGGCAAAAAGCGTTAACTATGGAACATTGTGGCAAAAATGTGTTAACTATGGTATAGTGGGGCAAAAATGGTTAAATATAGTAGGACAAAAAGCTGTTAAATATGATTCAGTGGACCCAAAAGGGTTAAAAATGGTACAATGGGTCAAAAAGCGTACATTTAGTACAGTGGGCAAAATATTGATGCAGGGAGATAGGGTAACTTAAATATGAAATAAGAACGTTTTTTCAAAATTTATGATTTTTACGGTGAAACAAAAAAAGTTAAATACGGAAAAATGGTTAAATGTGGTAAGTGGGGGAAAAAGAGAAACAATAGTCCCAGATTTGTATAAAATGATTACACAGTGTAATAAAAAGTATTTAATATGGAACATAGGTGCATAAAGTGTTGAATGTGGTCCCGGAGTGCAAAGGTAGCTCTTACAGCATAAACCAAAGCTAAAAAATGTTTTTTTCCAAATAGGTTATTCTACTAAAATGTTGAAATACGGCCTAAGATTGCGAATTTTTAAATTCGTACCTTTATAGACACAGTGGGACAAACATGGTTTTATATTGTACCAGGGTGTGAATGTAGCTACATAAACTAGGGGAAAGTTGCTAACGTATGATCAAAAAAAATAGGGTTTCAACGTTCAGAGGTATAGTGTGGAAAGGGATAAATATTGTACCATGATGTCATCGTAACTCTTGGAACACAAACTAGAAATGTAACGAGGGTTCGAATTTTATAGTAAAGAGGTAATCAAATCTTCTTCATTTATGTACTATAAATGAAGAAGATTGGAACAGAAAATAAATAAAAGATGGGGGCTGCGAAGCGCTCCGGTTTAAAGCTAGTCTTTAATAAAAGTGTCTAAGCAATAAGTAAGAAAGTTTAGTCGGGTAAACCGACTTATGAATCCCCTCACCTTGAGTCCCAAAAAAAATTAGTAAATTTATTTATTTTTTTTTTTTAGTTAAATTATTATCAATTTAAATTGCATTTAATAACTTTAAAGTATGTACTGGTATTAAAGTTAAATGCTGTTAACTTTTGGTGCAAAATGGTCCATTTCTGTGGGAGGTACCAAAAGGGGCGTGCCAATAACGGCAACTATTCTCTGGACTCATGGTACTATAAAAGCATTACACTGTACAAAATTTCAAGCATTTGTATGCACTGGTATTAAAGTAAAAGCTGTTAACTTTTGGTACAAAAATGACACTTTGTGTGGGATGTACCAAAAGGGGCGTGCCAATAACGCCCATTTTTCTCTGGACTCATGGTACGATAAAAGCATTACACTGTACAAAATTTCAATTACTTATATGCACTGGTATTAAAGTTAATATCTGCTAATTTTTGGTGTAAAATGGTCCATTTGTGTGGGAGGTAGCAAAAGGGGCGTGCCAATTACGGCCACTTTTCTCAAGACTCTGGGTACTATAATTGCCCTGTAAGGAATTTGAAGTATTTGTATGTACTGGTATTAAAGTTAAAATCTGTTAACTTTTGGTACAAAATGGTCCATTTGTGAGTGAGGATCGTGGCAATAATGTCCATTTTTCACTGTATTTTAGGTACTATTAAACCATTACACTGTACAAAATTTCAAGTCTTTGTATGTACTGGTAATAAAGTTATAAGCCTTTAACTTTTGGTTCATAATTGTCCATTTGTGTGAGAGGTACAATAGGGACGTGGTAACTTCGTCCATTTTTCTCGAGGTAATAGTGACTAATAAACTAATACTATGTGTAGAATTTCAGAGGATTCAAAGAACTAGTATAGAAGTAATTAAAAAATCAATATTTCACTAAATGTTGACCCTCTGTGGAAGTGGTACTAGAAAGAATGGACCAATATGGCCCATCTTCGAACTTAGCCGGAGATAGAAGAAAATATTACTACATACCAAATTTGACGTCAATCGGTTACTCCTTTCGAGAGTTATCGTGCGCACCAGCCAGCAGACAAACAGACATACAGACGGACGGACGGACGGACATTGCTCATTCGACTTAAAATGACCCAAAACGGATATCCGCCGAACATACTTAGGGTCTTGCGTCATTCCTTCGATGTGTTACACTTTTGGCTCGTACCAAAAGATATATACCCTCCTCTGTAAGATGATTCGAAAATTATTTTTTTTGTTTTAATTTAATTTAAATTGCATTTAATAACTTTAAAGTATGTACTGGTATTAAAGTTATAAGCTGTTAACTTTTGGTAAAAAATGGTCCATTTGTGTGTGAGGTACCAATAGGGTCGTGCCAATAATGCCCACTTTATTGTGGACTCTAGGTACTATTAAGACATAACACTTAAAATTATAAGCTGTTGACTACCAAAAAGCGAGTGGCCACTTCGCCCATTTTTGCTTGACGTGTTAGCGACTAACAAACTAATACTATGTGTGAAATTTCAGAAAATTCGAGTAAGTAGTATGTATAGAAGGTATTTAAGAATCAATATTTCACTAAAAGTTAACCCTTTGTGGGGGAGGTAGTAGAAGGCAGGCTATGAAGCCGAGGCGGCGCAAATCGGCGGCGTGCCGCAGCCGACCATTTTTTTCCAGCCGGCGCCGCCGCCGATTTCAGCGGCTTACATCGGCTGCAACTCAGCCGCCGAACTTTGTGTAGTAAGTCAAAAAGATTTATTTTATGTAACCATGAAAATTAAGAAAGTGACTACTATGTCCCCATTTACATGGTACTTTTTTTTTAAGTAACTTATCGTCTTATTCTCTTTTGAAAAAGTATTTACGTTCACACACGTACGTTTTTTTTCAATACTTATACTTATTTTCATTTGTTTTGTTTCGGCGTTTCCTGTGTGAATTGTTGTTGTTTCCAAGTTCGAACGAAAAACACAAAACGATGAGTACGATAAGTACGGGTACGGCATACTTTTTTCCCCCCGTTTCCGACTGCCTCTCTCGCCCACAAAACGCCGATAAGTATACTTAATACTTAAAAAAAAAGTATCATGTAAATGTAATACAACAGGGTCAGAAATTTTTACGAAGTTCATTTTTGCGTACAAATTTATAAAAACGTTTCTAAATGGATCTCCCTATCATTTATTCAAAGAAATCCATAATACATATGGGATTTAAAATTGAAAATTGCGTTTTTTGGTTTTTGCGGAAATTACAATAGCTATTGAGCGGCCGAACCAATTTTTACAAAGTCTACGTCGTTTTAGAGAGAAAACAACAGGCTCCATGTCATTCACAATAAATTCTCTTTCACAACAAAGACTAATAAATAGAAATTTATTGAACCGATTTTGGACATTACATCAAAACTTCCTTAACTTTTCTTACATTTTTGTGTTAATTTTAGGGTTTTTCATCTAATTTGCCTGGGATTGAAATTCGTGCGCCATCTTTCGTTGGAACTTTATAGGCTCAGATTGCTGAAATTTGATCGGCTAAGCCGATCAGCCGCCGCCGCCGATTGGTATTTTTCCATGCGCCGCCGCCGCCGATAATTTTGGTCGGCTTCATTGCCTGGTAGAAGGAGTGGACCAATATGACCCATCTTCGAACTTAGCCGGAGATAGAGAAAAATATTACCGCATACCAAATTTGAAGTCAATCGGTTACTACTTTGGAGGGTTATCGTGCGCACCAGCCAGCAGACAAACAGACATACAGACGGACGGACGGACGGACATTGCTCATATGACTTAAAATATCCAAAACGGATTTCCGCCGAACATACTTAGGGCTTATGTCACTCCTTCGATGTGTTACACTTTTGGCTCGTAGCATATGATAAATACCCTCCTCTCTAAGGTGATGGGGATAAATAAAGGTTAGATGGGTTTAGGTATTCTAGGCGATTTGTATACCATCACTTTAGTGTGACATTTCCTACGGGCCAAAAGGAGTCGAAGGAGTGACCTAAGACCCTAAGTATGTTTGGCGAAATCCGTTTTGGGTAATTTTATGTAATTTTAGCAGTGTCCGTCCGTCCGTCTGTCCGTCTGCTGGTTGGTGCACACCATAACACTCGAAAGGAGTAACCGATTGACTTCAAATTTGGTATGTGGTAATATTTGTTCCTATATCCAGCTAAGTTCGATGATGGGCCATTTTGGTCCACTCCTTCTAGTACCTACCCCCAACAAAGGGTTAACATTTAATGAAATATTGATTCTCTAATAACTTTTATACCACTTATTTGAATCTTCTTAAATTCCACACATTGTATTAATTTATTAGTTGCTACCACCGCGAGAATATTGGGCAAATTTACAGCTCCCCTTCTGGTACCTCCCACAAAAATGGATCATTTTATACCAACAGTTTACATCTTAAAACTTTTTATACCAGTGATTAAAAATACTTGAAATTTTATACAGTGTAATGATTTTATGATGTCTACATTCCAAAATGGGGTTTATTGGTTGGCCCCTTTTGGTCCCTCCCACACAAATCGATTATTTTGCACCAAAAGTTAACAGCTTATAACTTTTTACAAGTACATACAAACACTTATAATTCCTTACAGTGTACTGTTTTAATAGTGCCTACATTCCAGTGAAAAGTGCGGTTTTTTTACACGCCCCTTTTGGTACCTCTCACACAAAATGGACTATTCTGCACCAAAAGTTAACAGCTTATAACTTTAATATCAGTACATTCAAATACTTAACATTTTGTACAGTTTAATCGTTTTCCAGTACCTACAGTCCAGTGAAAAATGGACGTTATTGCAATGTCCCTTTTGGTACCTTCCACACAAAGAAACCATTTTGTACGAAAAGTTAACAGCTTATAACTTTTGTGTTAGTACATATAAATAAGTATACCCGTAAAGTTAGAACGTCGAAATCATATTTCAATCCCAGTAAAATATCCTAGAAGGCCGAAGGCCGAATTCTCGAGCTCTCTTTGCAAAAGCAACTAAGTGCTCAATGGCATCACCCTAATTTTTTGACAAACGTCAATCTATTATGCTGCTTAGAAGCCTACACAGGTATATTTACATTTACACATCCGCCGTGAGAACCCAAAGTGGTTGACAAGTAACGGTTTTCATGTTCATCATACCCTCACTTTAGTGGAAGAGGGTATATATCTTTCACTATAAGCCAAAAGTGTAACACATCGACGGAGTGACCTAAGACCCTAAGTATGTTTGGCGAAATCCGTTTTAGGACAATCATTTGAGCAATTTCCTTCTGTCACTGATTTCCACCGAAGATACTTAGCGTCTCAGGTTACTCCTTCGATGTGCTAAACTTTTGGCCGTAGCAAGTAATAAAAAAATATCACACGGTCAATGCCTTAAAGATTTGTCTTCGTCAAGAGATAGACAAAATACTAAGGGTGTGAAGCCTGTCCGCCCCAGCCAAACGAAAGGACGGATATTGCTGAAATGTCCAAAAAGTCTTAGGTTACTCCTTCGATGTGTTACACTTTTAGCCCGTACAAAAATTAACAAAAATCAATTTATCGGCACATTGGTTCATTCGAAGAGCAAGCATTTACGGTGCACGATTTCATTCGAGTGGCTGCCTCTGGCTGAGTTCACAGTAAAAATGAAGGGCCCACAAAGGGTGGTCCAAATCACAGTTGTGTATATACGATATTTGCAACATTTCTGTTTGTACATCACTGTACACACAAATGAATGTATGGCAGTAATTCTTGGCATTGGAATTTACTGAATAAGTTTCCTATAGTCCAATTCTCTCCGTAGTCATTGAAATGTTGATGCACTCAAATGCCACTGAATATCCTTTGTATGTACATCGGAGTACTTACTGCGTCTGTTGTCTGCGCGTATATTTGTCTCACTTCCTGTGTGAGTTTTTAGGACTGTTCGCATCAATTGCTATATGTAGAGTGGCGTAAACAATGTAATAGCAGCATCCGCCGTCACAACAACAACGTTCCACAATTGTTGGTGTGTGCATAAGACAGGGCCGGCGACACACAGACGCCGAATGTGAATGTTTGCATAGTTTTTTGTTTTAGTGTCATGGGAATCCTGGTATTAAGTTCCTGTTTATGTGATTTTGCTATTTTGCTATTTCAGTTATATGCCGGCCGCTTTGTATAGGGTACTTTTTTTAGGGGCGAAAAAATTTAACTTCAATTAATATGGATTTAGTTTAAAAGGTATTTTAAGGCATTTATTTGAGAAGATTATTTGGGGCAAGTGTCATTATTTTGGGCAAGTCATAAAAATAAATATTGGCTCCAAGTCATCCATAATGATAGTACATTTTGTACTTAAAATGTACACGGGGAAATTCGCCTTTTTTTGATATGTATGTTTGAATTGAAAGAAAATATATTTGTAAACCAAACTTTTTAAATATTATATATTTGTGAACAAATAAATTTCATTTGAAAATCAAAAAACTTTGTTTGGAACGCATATTTGACAAACAAAATATATACGTACACAAAAATAAAATTATTGTTAAAGATTTTTTTCCAAAAATGTTATACTTAAAAATTTTATTTTATATAATATAAAAAAGTTCCGATTTTTAGTTTTGATTTTTCATAGATTTCGAATTATACTTTATAGTTAAAAATGTCATAAGAGGTATTCGCTTTGTTTTACCCTTAAGTTAAGGCATTGATTGATACATTGCCAAAATACTTAACTACAAATTAATCTTTGTTTGGGAAATATTATTTCCAAATAAGAAATATTATGATGGGAACATAGTTTTGTTTAGAATATTAGGTAATTTTAACGTTTTTTTTTTTGCAAATTGTGTTTATTTTGACACCAATCTTTTCGTTTTTTTTTACAATTTTTTCTATTTACGAATTGTATTTTAAATTTTGTATTCCATTCCATATTTGAAAACAAACTTTCTTCGAGAAATGAAATTTAATTGCATTTATTTGCAAATATTATTTGCACACATTGGTTTCTCTTAACGCCTTTTGTTTTATGGGCCTAACCATTTCCTCTGCTGTCAATGTCCTTTGCTATTATTTGTTTACGCATGTGTTGATTTTGGCTAAAAGGGATTTTGATTATTTGCGTTGTTCCTTTTGATTTACTGCGAGTCACATTTAATATTCGCAATGCGTTTATTTGCATTGCCGCTTTAGGGACAGTGCTGAGACATGCACAGTGACTGCGAATGTAAAGGTCGTGGATCAAAGCAACTAAGTACGGTGGTAAGGTCGTTCTGATCATTAACAATGGATTGTATTTAATTATATAACGCAAAAAATTGCAAAATTTCAGATAAATAGACTAGAAAATGTGGACTTTATGGCATCAAAAAGAAAATTTGAGAGAGTCTTATACTTATATGGTGACTATGTCAAAAATGGTTGGTGTGGTCATTATACCCTCACTTTAGTAGAGGATGGCATATGTCGTTAGCTACGGATCAAACGTGTAAACATCGCAGAAGCGTCTGTCTGTCCGACTGGAGGGCACGATCAAAGAAAATATAGTTATAAAAAAGGTCCGTCCAGTAGCGAATAGTCTATTAGTGACGAACGAATATAAATTAGATTTCCGGGAGTGATTTTATGTGTATTTAAAGACCGATATTCCAGATTTTTTTGTAATTATCACATTTAGAAAATTAATATCAATCGTTAAGTACCAAAAAAGTTCAAAACAAGTAAGAAAGTTTCAGTCGGGTAAACCGACTAAGGTATACCCTCACTTTGTGAGTAATGTAATATTGAATATTACACAAATTATTCTGTCAATTTTTGTGGGAGGTACCAGAAGAGGTTTAAGAAATACACCTATATTTCGCTGAACAGTAGATACTTTAAATACATTGCACTGTGTCGAATTGTAACCGTTTATATGGACTGGTATATTAACGTTGAGATATTAAATTGTGGTATAATTTGGCCATTTTGTGTGGGAGGTACAAAAAGGGGCGTGGTGATAACGCTCATTTTTCACTGGACTATAGGCATTATAAAAGCATTACACTGTACAAAATTTCAAGTAATTGTATACACTGATGTTAATGTTATAAACTGTTAACTTTTGGTGCAAAATGGTGCCTTTGTGGGAGAGGTAACAAAAGGGGCGTGACAATACTGCCCATTTTTCAATGGACTGTAGGCACTATAAAAGCATTACACTGTACAAAATTTCAAGTATTTCTAAACACTGGTATTAATGTGATAAGCTTTTAACTTTTAGAGCAAAATGGTGCATTTGTGTGGGAGGTACCAAAAGGGGCGTGGCAATTTCGCCCATTTGCCTCGAGTTGATAGCGACTAACAAACTAATACTATGTGTGGAATTTCAGAAGATTCGAATACGTATAATAGCAGTTATTAAAGAATCAATATTTCACAACATTTTAACCCTTTGTGGGGAGGTACCAGAAGGAGTGGCCCATCTTCGAACTTAGCCGGAAATAGAAAAAAAATATTACCACATACGAAATTTGAAGTCAATCGGTTACTCCTTTCGAGAGTTATCGTGCGCACCAGCCAGCAGACAGACAGACACACAGACAGACAGACAGACAGACAGACGGACGGACATTGCTCATTCGACTTAAAATGACCCAAAACGGATTTCCGCCGAACATACTTGTGGCCTTAGGTCACTCCTTCGATGTGTTACACTTTTTTCCGTAGCAAATGATATACCCTCGTCATACTAAAGTGAGGGTATAAAAAGACTCCAGAAAACTACTTTTAAAAATCTTTCTATTCGTTCGTAGCTCACGAAAATGTAAACAAAGTCACGACGGCATATACGTATAAAAAAGGGTCTGTGGGCACGATAACTCTCAAAAGATTGACTTCAAATTGGGTATGTGATAATATTTTGTCTATCTCTGGTTAAGTTTGAAGATATGCCTTAGTGCTCCACTCCTTCTAGTACCTCCCTCACAAAGGGGAGGGAGGTACTAGACACACACATTGTAATATTCTATTTGAAGTCAATCGGTTACTCCTCTTGAGAGTTATCGTGCGCACCAGCCAGCAGACAGACAGACAGACGGACGGACGAACATTGCTCAAATGACTTAAAATGACCCAAAATGGATTTCCGCCAAACATACTAAGGGTCTTAGGTCACTCCTTCGATGTGTTACACTTTTGGCTCGTAGCAAATAATATATACCCTCCTCTCTATGGTGAGGGGATACAAAGGGCGTATCTCGATTTTATTGTTCCTTAACAGGGGCACGAAAAACCGAATAAAAATCAAACAAATTCGTTGTCTAGACGTATGGGGTTTTTACAATACCTATAAATCATATATTTGCAACTATAGCCCACGAAAAATTTAATGAAACTAAGGTGCATTTGACTGTTTTCGACCAGAATCGACGGAAAACGCAATTAAGACAAAAATCAAGATACACCCTTTTTATACCCTACACCACACTGTGGTACAGGGTATTGTAAGTTTGTTTCTAACAAATGAAAATACTATAGCTAGACCCATCTTAAAATATACCGATTGACTCAGAATCACTAGCTTGGTCGATTTAACCGTCTGTCCACTTCAGTTGTTCGTCGACTACATGTAGCAATTTCACACCGATCGTTCTGAAATTTTGCAGTTTGGAATCCTAAGCAGCTGTAAAGAATCCTATTGAATTTGGTTGAAATCCGCTCAGATTTAGATATAGCACCCATATATATGTTTCGTCCGATTTGGCCCTTTAGTTCTATAGAAGCTGTATTTTACATCCAATCGTTTTGAAATTTAGAATGGTAGAGTTTATTGATCCATGAACCAACACTACCGAATTTGAAGAAAATCGGTTAAGATTTACCTATAGCTCCCATATACATGTTTCGTCCGATTTGGCCCTTTAGTCCTGTAGAAGCTGTATTTTACATCCAATCATTTTGAAATTTAGAATGGTAGAGTTTCTGATCCATGAACCAACACTGCCGAATTTGAAGAAAATCGGTTAAGATTTAGCTATAGCTCCCATATATATGTTTCGTCTGATCTGGCCCTTTAGTCCTATAAAAGCTGTATTTTCCATCCAATCGTTTTGAAATTTAGAATGGTAGCGTTTCTTGATCCATGAACCAACACTACCGAATTTTAAGAAAATCGGTTAAGATTTAGCTATAGCTCCCATATATACATATGTTTCGTCCGATTTGGCCCTTTAGTCCCACAAAAGCTTTATTTTACATCCAATCGTTTTGAAATTTAGAATGGTAGAGTTTCTTGATCCATGAACCAACATTGCTGAATTTGAAGAAAATCGGTAAAGATTTAGCTATAGCTCCCATATATGTTTCGTCCGATTTGGCCCTTTAGTCCTATAAATGCTGTATTTTACATCCAATCGTTTTGAAATGTAGAATGGTAGAGTTTCTTGATCCATGAACCAACATTGCTGAATTTGAAGAAAATCGGTAAAGATTTAGCTATAGCTCCCATATATATGTTTCGTCCGATTTGGCCCTTTAGTCCTATAAAAGCTGTATTTTACATCCAATCGTTTTGAAATGTAGAATGGTAGAGTTTCTTGATCCATGAACCAACATTGCTGAATTTGAAGAAAATCGGTAAAGATTTAGCTATAGCTCCCATATATATGTTTCGTCCGATTTGGCCCTTTAGTACTATAAAAGCTGTATTTTACATCCAATCGTTTTGAAATTTAGAATGGTGGAGTTTCTTGATCCATGAACCAACATTGCCGAATTTGAAGAAAATCGATTTAGATTTAGCTATAGTTTCCATATATATGTTTCATCCGATTTGGCTCTTTAGATCCAATCGTTTTTATAGCCTACACCACACTGTGGTACAGGGTATGATTTAAGAATAAAATGTCCCAAAAGTAAATTTATGTAAACAATTTATACATGAATTACAAAATTTATATATCAGAGTTATTCAATATTACGAGAGTGGTGTAGGGTATTATATAGTCGGCCCCGCCCGACTTTAGCCTTTCCTTACTGGTTTTTTTTAATGACGAAGGACATGTTTCGAAGATAGATATGTATTAATTGGTACTCTCAAATGATTTTTGGGGTTTCTCAAAGTGAACTTAAAAATAATTTTGTTGGCGGATCTCACATTCTTGAAAGTCATTAATAAATTAATTTGGCAGAATCATACCTCATACATATTAATTTCTTACTTTTGAAAATAATCCTGTTCAAATATTATTTATTTCTTTACGCCATGAAAGCCACTAGCTTTAACTTATTGAGATGAAGTTTGACACTTTTTATCGCGTTAGAAACCACAAATACCAATCGATTGGGCTAAAATTTTATTATACCCAGAACCATTTCAAATGACCCCATTGAAACATATTTCGGCATAGTCCCATACAACTGTCAAAACCGATTTGACTTCATAGCCCCAAAGAAAAAATTGCCTTCCAATTTGGTCTACAAATTATATGTACATATATGTGATTAATTTTAGCTGGAACGATTCGTTAGAATTATAACCTAGGCTCACGTTTTGACTTACTTTACCTAAAAAAAATGTCACTGTAATTTCCTCTGCCAATTTTACAACTTAACAAAACTTAAGAGATTTTTCTTCTTATGTTATTGAGTGCGGTCCATAATATTTGAGAAATTTTCTAACATTTCTCATTTTTAATTTAAAAAGATAAATGGGAGTGTAAATATATCCCGAAGGAATTATAAAAAAACCAGTAAGGAAAGGCAGAAAGTCGGGCGGGGCCGACTATATAATACCCTACACCTTCCTAACAATGCGATAAAGGTCATTGCGATAATAATTTGGAATAATTGTTAAGTAGGCAGGAACATATTATCTAATTCTGAGCCGATAATCGCTAAATTAAGCAATATTCGTTCCTAAATTGAGAAACATCTTTCCGGAAAATATTAATGATCGGAAGTAAAGTACAACTTCTATAGCGCGTTGAGACCAAATCAGGAGGAACATATATATGGAGGTTATATATAAATCTGGACCGATTTTCCCTGAATACTCATTCATGTAAAAAGACCTCTTTCTGTAGAAGTTCGTACTGATCGGATATAAAATACAGGCTCTACAGCACTTACATGTCAAATCGGTGGTATCATATATATGGGGGCTATATCTAAATCTGAACCGATTTTCTCCGAATTTGGCAGTATTATTTCGAGTAATAAGAAACCTCTTTCTGCCGAATTTCGCACTGATCGGATATAAAATAACATTTTTACAGCGCTTACATGTCAAATCGGGGGTAACATATATATGGGGGATATATCTAAATCAGAACCGATTTCTTCCAAATTTAAAAGTGTTTATTTATATAATAGGAAACCTTTTATAGCCAAACTTCATACTGATCGGATATAAAATACAGTTTTTACAGCACTTACATGTCAAATCGGGGTAACATATATATGGGGGCTATATCTAAATCTGAACCGATTTTCTCCGAATTTGGCAGTATTCCTTCATGTAATAAGAAAACTCTTTTTGTCGAATTTCGCACTGATCTATCTATATATATAAAAGAGAGTGTCTGTTTGTGGGTTTGTTTGTTTGTTTGTATGTTTGTATGTTTGTTCCGTATAGACGTCTAAACGGCTAGACCGATCATCTTGAAATTTTCACTGAATGTACATGTGTAGGGGGTGCTGAAAATAGGGTATTTGAATTTTCGATATATCAAGTGGGCGTGGACCCGCCCATATGGGTCCAATTTTGATATTGAGAAATTTTTTTAGCTAGAGTGCTGAAATTTTGTGTGTATGCATTTAGTGACAGATTATGTGAATTTTCAAAAAATGGGCGGAATCGGACCAATGGGCGTGGCCCTGCCCATATAAGGCAAATTTTGAAATTGAGATATTTTGCACAATTTGTTAGCGAGAGTGCTGGAATTTTGTGTGTATATATATGGTGGCAGTCTACGTGATTGGTCCAAAAATGGGCGGGATCGACCCAACGGGCGTGGCCCCGCCCACATAGACCAAATTTTGAAATTTTGATATCTTGCACAATTTGCTAGCGAGAGTGCTGCAATGTTGTGTATATGTATCTGGTGACAGTCTACGTGATTGGCACAAAAATTGGCGGGATCGGCCCAATGGGCGTGGCCCCGCCCACATAGACCAAATTTTGAAATTTCGATATCTTGCACAATTTATTATCAAGAGTGCTGCAGTTTTGTTTATATGTATCTGGTGACAGTCTCCGTGATTGGTCCAAAAATGGGCGGGATCGGCTCAATGGGCGTGGCCCCGCCCACATAGACCAAATTTTTAAATTGCACAATTTGCCAGCGAGAGTGCTGCAATGTTGTGTATATGTATCTGGTAGCAGTCCACGTGATTTTTCCAAAAATGGGCGGGATCGGACCAATGGGCCTGGCACCGCCCATATAAGCCAAATTTTAAAAATGTGATATCTTGCACAATTTTATACCGAGAGACCTGGAATTTTGTGTATATGTATATGGTGGCAGTCTGCGTGATTGGTCCAAAAATGGGCGGGATCGGCTCAATGGGCGTGGCCCCGCCCACATAGACCAAATTTTTAAATTGCACAATTTGCCAGCGAGAGTGCTGCAATGTTGTGTATATGTATCTGGTAGCAGTCCACGTGATTTTTCCAAAAATGGGCGGGATCGGACCAATGGGCCTGGCACCGCCCATATAAGCCAAATTTTAAAAATGTGATATCTTGCACAATTTTATACCGAGAGACCTGGAATTTTGTGTATATGTATATGGTGGCAGTCTGCGTGATTGGTCCAAAAATGGGCGGGATCGGCTCAATGGGCGTGGCCCAGCCCACATAGACCAAATTTTGAAATTTCGATATCTTGCACAATTTGCTAGCGAGAGTGCTGCAATGTTGTGTATATGTATCTGGTAGCAGTCCACGTGATTTTTCCAAAAATGGGCGGGAGCGGACCAATGCGCGTGGCACCGCCCACATAAGCCAAATTTTGAAATTGATATATCTTGCACAATATGTTAGCGAGAGTGCTGGAATTTTGTGTATATGTATATGGTGGCAGTCTGCGTGATTGGTCAGAAAATGGGCGGGATCGGACCAGTGGGCGTGGCCCCGCCCTTATAAGCCAAATTTCGAAATTGATATATCTTGCACAATTTGTTATCTAGAGTGCTGTAATGTTGTACATATGTATCTGGTGACAGTCCACGTGATTGGTCCAAAAATTCGCGGGATCTGACCAATGGGCGTGCCACTGCCCATATAAGCCAAATTTTGAAATTGATTGGTCCAAAAATTCGCGGGATCTGACCAATGGGCGTGCCACTGCCCATATAAGCCAAATTTTGAAATTGAATTATCTTACTCATTTTGTTAGCGAGAGTGTTGAAATTTTGCGTATATGTATCTGGTAGCAGTCTACGTGATTGGCTTACAAATGGGCGGAATAGGACCAGTGGGCGTGGCACAGCCCATATTTTGATATATCTTGCAAGTATTATATAGGAAATACATGAACATAAATGCTCGGTATGCGATAATTACAGCTGCTCACTCCAATACAATCGCAATATGATAATGTGATGCATGACCAATGAAACAAGAATTTGGAAATTTTATAAGTATACATTTCTATTTTCTGGACTTTCCACTGAATTCGGTATTTTTTCATTCAGTGAATTTATCACTAATACCAGTAAGGAAAGGCAGAAAGTCGGGCGGGGCCGATTAGGGTCATTGCGATAATAATTTGGAATAATTGGTAAATGTGGTGTGTGTGTGTGTATGTATATCTTATTTTGAACCGATAATCGCTAAATTAAGCAATATTCATTCGTTCCTAAATTGAGAAACATTTTTCTGGAGAACTTTGTAATGATCGGAAGTAAAGTACAACTTCTATAGCGCTTTGTAACCAAATCTGGAGGAACATATATATGGAGGTTATATATAAATCTGAATCGATTTTCCTTGAATACTCATTCATGTAAAATAGAAACCTGTTTCTGTCGAATTTCGTACTGATCGGATATAAAACACAGTATCTACAGCGCTTAAATGTCAAATTGGGGGTAACATATATATGGGGGCTATATCTAAATCTGAACCGATTTTCTCCGAATTTTGCGGTATTCCTTCATGTAATAAGAAATCTCTTTCTGCCGAATTTCTTACTGATCGGATATAAAATACAGTTTCTACAGCGCTTGAATTTCAAATCGGGGGTAACATATATATGGGGGCTATATCTAAATCTGAACCGATTTTCTCCGAATTTTGCAGTATTCCTTCATGTAATAACAAACCTCTTTCTGCCGAATTTCGTACTGATCGGATATAAAATACAGTTTCTACAGCGCTAATTTTGACATGGGCAGCGAAGCGCACCGGGCTCAGCTAGTATATATATATAGTATAAGAACAATTTGAGAAGTTTTCTTTACTTTTTCATATTATAAAGAATCGTCATTTCGGGACAAAAATTGGCTCTGAAAATCATCAAAATGACTATAAATCTTCATTTCTGGCAACACTGCATCCGCTGTGGTACTGGGTATTATTTAAGTATAAAATGTCTCAAAAGTAAATTTGTGTAAACAATTCATACATGAATTACAAGATTTATATTTCAGTGTTATTCAATATTACGAGAGTGGTGTAGGGTATTACGTAGTCGGCCTCGCCCGACTTTAGCCTTTCATTACTTGTTTCCTTTGGAAATTATATATTTTACTTTTTGTTTATTTGTGTGTTGAATGAATGATATTATAAACTCCACGCCCTTCATGCACATACTCGTACACATTTATACCCTGATAGTTTTGGTTTCTGATATTGGCACGTACGGCTGCAAATATTGGTATTGTTTACTTCTACGGTATGGTACTGTACAATCCAAACCAAGTACTCGTATGTAACTACATTGTAACTGAACATACCCATATTCATATGATATTAGGCATATTTATTGTAACTAAACATACTCATAGTACTTATGCATTATATATGTACCTATTGTCATATGTTTGTATACATATCTAGTTATAAGTAAATACTTCATGTATGTATATACAAAAGTCTTCTTTTGTACTTATGAATATTGTAAAGTTCAGTTGTCAAATAAATAGCGTGAAGCAAAGATATCACAGTGGCGACGAGGAAAAAGAAAAAATTGTAAAATGAATGGCTTAAGCGTGCCCAGATTTGATCATTTGTCAAATACTTGGAATGTGTTTCAATTTCAATTGGAACAGTTCTTCATCGCAAATGATGTGACGACTCCCGAAAAGAAAAAAGCCATTATGCTGACATCCCTTACGGAAGGGTCTTATGTGTTGTTGGAAAACTTGTTGAGTCCAACCAAATTGAATGCAGTGGCGACCACATATGATTTGTGCATGACAACAATGAATGCACATTTTAAACCTCCTTTATGTGGATTCGCAGAGCGCTTTAAATTTTATAGTGCAGCTAAGTTCCAGGCGGAAACTACAAGTGAATGAGCTGTTCGAGTACGGGCACTGGCCGCACAATGTGATTTTGGAACTATGTTAGATACGGTTGTCCGAGATAAATTTGTATTGGGACTAGGAAAAGTTCCGGCCCGAGACAAGATTTTTTTGGAATCGCTTTCGCTTACATTTGCAAGGGCGGTCGAAATTGCAAACAGTGCTGAATACATTAAGAATCAGTACGAAGTTGAGGTTAAGTCTGAAAACGAGATCAACTATATGCACAGAAAGCAGAACAAGGGCACATGGAGAAACGAAAAGCATAAGTTGACACAGTCGCAGCAACCACCGCGAAGTCAGCCGACGCAACCACAGCAGCAGCAGCAGAATCATCATGAGCAGCAAACCAGGAAAGGACAGCAATGTGCAGTTTGCGGTTTTATGGGACATAAGAGCGAGCAGTGCAAGTATAGGTCGTATAAGTGCAATCGGTGTAAGCAGAGGGGGCACTTAAAAAAGATGTGCAAGGTGCCAAATGTAAATTTCTTGACAGAGGACGACTTAAATCTCTTCTCTATGTTATGTGAGTCTGATGGCCCAATCAAGGTAAAAATAAGCATAGATCGTAAGAATTTTGTAATGATGTTAGACACAGGGTCAGAATATAATGTTATTTCGAATAATACATTTAATGAATTTTTTAAAGAATGTAGCTTGAAAAAGGCTAATTTGTTACTGAAAGCTTACAATGGTGTGAACATATGTCCAGTTGGGGTGTGCGATCTGAATGTGGTGTATAAAAAAATACAAAGAAAAATGGCATTTGTTGTGATTAAAAATGGCGGTCCTCCGTTACTGGGTAGGAACTTTTTAAAAATTTTTGGAATTGAGTTCGCAGATTTAAATTATGCATCGGACAAAATGGAGATTGGAAAAAAAGAAATTGTGAATAAATTTGGTGCACTATTCAATGGCAGTTTAGGCCTATTCAAAAACAGTCAGGCCAGTTTAAAGTTGAAAGAAGGGACTAGACCAATTTTTTTTAGACCACGACCGGTACCCTTGGCTATTAAAGAGAAAGTAGAGGCAGAAATTGACAATCTGGTGGCAATGAAAGTTCTGGAACCAGTTGCGTTTTCCGATTGGGGCACACCGATTGTGCCAATATTGAAGAAAAATGGTGGCATCCGCATATGTGGAGATTTTAAAGTCACCCTTAATCAGCATATGTACAGTGGGAAGCATAACCGAGTGCATGTATGCAACTTTTTCAATTTTTATTTTGTGAAAACAGTATCTTTAGTCCAAACGTCACAAAATTTGCAATAAATATACTTTATTTATTGCTAAACAAAAGCTATTGTTTAAAAAAGCTATACACTTATTCTAGTCAATATTATCATATGAACTATATGAATTTCTGTATGCACTCAGTTTTGCACTTAATTTTTATTACATTTAAAATCAGATGTTTTAGCATTTTGTTCATCGTCCTTTGTTTTTCATTACGCTTTGCACTCGTTTGGGCATACTTTCCACTAGGTTTTGGCTTATTTCATTTGTAATATCACTCCATTAATGCTGCACCCGGCTACACAGCTCGTTGACATAACCCCAAACGCATTTTGACCACAGCCCACAAATTTTCAATTGGAATTAGGTCGAAACTTTGTGCTGGCCATTCTGGAAGTTGAAATTTATGTTAACACAACCATTTTTCACTATTTTGCAAGTGTGCTTGGATACACGTCTTGCTGAAACACAACATCCTCTTCAGGGTAATGACTCACCTCTGCAAAATCCGGTAAGTTTGATTTCAAAATATGATGCCAACATGATGCTCTTAATGTTTACCAGCGGCCAAGTGCTCCACCACGTAAAGCTTCCTCATATCATAAGCTTCCTCCTCCATGCTTAACGGTTTGCTTGACTTGATGGTTTTTGAATAATTTCATAAGGCCGGCGCCAGTAATATTAATTCCCATCGGATTGGAAACTGTTAATTTTTGTTTAATCTGGGCATATAACACTTTTCCAGCCACCAATCCTTCTATTTACGCGGATCTTACAGATTTCCAACCGCTTCTCAATTTTTTTGTCAGACAAATCTGTTTTTTTTTCTTGACTGCTGCCTCGAACCCAGTTCTTTGTATTTGTTGTGATTACTTTTTCAAAATTTAATTTACGGTGTTTTGTCCGTAAGAAAGTAAATAATAAGTGCTGACAATTTTACAACATTTGGCCTAACAAAACTATTTTTACTGAATAAATGATACAAGAGTGGCAAACATGCACTCGGTTTTGCTCCCCACTGTATGTAGAGAAGTATCCGTTGCCTCGTATTGAGGAAATTTTTTCAAAATTACATGGTGGGGAGGAATTTACCAAACTCGACCTTAGTATGGCTTATCAGCAGATATCACTTGATCAGGACTCCAGAAAATATACAACAATTTCAACATCAAAAGGACTTTTCCAGTATACTCGATTAATTTACGGGTTGGCTTCGGCGCCCGCTATTTTTCAAAAGATAATGGATTCTTTGTTAACCGGCTTGGACGGTGTTGTAGTTTTTCTTGACGACATCCTAATCAGCGCACCAAATAGGGAATTACACGTCCAACGATTGGAAAAAGTGCTTAGATTATTGTCAGATGTAGGTTTTAAATTAGCTGCTGATAAGTGTGAATTTTTCTGTAGGAAAATTAAGTACCTCGGACATATCATAGATAAAGACGGGTTACATATGGACCCCGAAAAAGTACGAGGAATTAATGAAATACCATATCCTACTTCTGTTAAGGAGCTGCAGGCTTTTCTGGGGGTAATTAACTTTTATAGACGCTTCTTACCTGATGTGTCTACATTACTTCACCCTCTTCATTGCTTATTAAAAGCAGATGCAAAATTTGTTTGGTCAAACTCTTGCTCAAAAGCCGTTGATGAGCTAAAACAGCTCATGATTTCTGAAAACTGTTTAGCACATTTTAATCCTGAGCTGAAGACAAAGTTGACCGTGGACGCAAGCCCTGTGGGTGTTGGTGCGGTATTGTCTCAAATAAATTCAGAAGGGGTGGAAAAGCCAATTGAGTTTGTGTCAAGAACCCTAACTGAAACTGAAAAGAGATATTCTCAATTAGATCGTGAAGCTGTGGCGATTCTTTTTGGGGTGAAAAGATTTCACCAATATTTGTACGGTCGAAATTTTATTTTGGTGACAGACAATAAGCCACTTCAGCATATTTTTAGCCCCAAGAAAGGTATTCCTACAATGGCTTCAAATAGATTGCAACGTATTGCTTTGACCTTGTCTGGTTATCAATTTGAAATTGAACATGTAAAATCTATTAGCAACGTGGCAGATTTCTTTTCTAGGGTGCCCCAAGACATTTACACAGAAGATGATAATTTTCCAAGTGACATATATTTTAATTATGTACAGCATTTTACCCATGGTGGAAAAATTCTAAATTTTGAAGCAATTAAGATGAGAACCGATCAGGATGATGTTCTACGGAAGGTACTGCATATGATTAGAAGTGGTTGGCCTAAGAAATGTACAGATTCAGATTTAGCTCCCTTTTTCCAGAGGAAATCAGAATTATCCGAAGAAGCGGGCTGTTTGTTCTGGGGATACAGGGTGGTGGTACCAAAGGTACTGAAAAAAGATGTGGTTAATTTTTTACATGCATCTCATATGGGGATTATCAAAATGAAGGCTATGGCTAGGGAGTGTTGTTGGTGGCCAAACCAAACTAAAGATTTGGAGAATATAGTCAAAGACTGTTCACAATGCTTAGCGACGAGAACGAATCCACCACAGCATAGGATCCATATAGACTTTTTTGGACCATTTTTAAATCGTTGGTGCCTAGTGGTGGTGGATAGCTCAAGTAAATGGCTTGAATGCATTGACATGGCAAACAATACAACAAGCCGAGCAGTAATTGCAGTTTTGAAAGATTTATTTGCCCGGTTTGGCTTGCCAAAATGTATTGTATCTGACAATGGTACATCTTTTGTATCAAAAGAATTTAAGGAATTTGCCAAAAACAATGGTATCGAGCACATCACGGCACCTGTCGGCAACCCCGCAACAAATGGACAAGCTGAAAATGCTGTCAAGACATTAAAAACAGCCTTAAAACGAAATCTGTGTAACGCACCATTGTCAGAGTTCAATGACGTATTGTGTAGATTTCTGTTAGATTACAGAAATACGATACATGCTAGTACTGGAGTTTCTCCAGCATATTTAATGTTTAACACAAGGACATTAAGAACTAGGTTAGATTTAATTAATCCTAAACGAAATGTAAAATATGTGAATTATGATAAAATTGAAAAAAATGTGGAAAATATCCAATGTAATCAAAAAAGGAATCACAAAGGGAACAGAAAAAATGTTTTTTATAATAATGATATTGTGATGGTAAAAGATTATTCTGTACCGGGAAAAGTATCTTGGGTAAAAGCAAAAATTTTTAAAACTATTGGAAAACAAACCTATCTCGTGGAAACATTCGGTAAAAAAATATGGAAAAGACATTGTAACCAAATGTTTTTATGCACATCAACAAGTGAACCAAATATTCCAAGTATACTTCTCGATCCATTACAAAAACTTTCCACTAATATTGATGAAGATGTTACGGAAATCGTACAGAATAATGATTTACCAAGAAATGGTAATGTAAACAGATATAATTTAAGACCAAGGAAATAAATTTAAGTTACAGTTAAAATAACATATTCAAATATTGTGAACATTTATGTGGGGGGTATTGTGGCATACTTCTACGGTATGGTACTGTACAATCCAAACCAAGTACTCGTATGTAACTACATTGTAACTGAACATACCCATATTCATATGATATTAGGCATATTTATTGTAACTAAACATACTCATAGTACTTATGCATTATATATGTACCTATTGTCATATGTTTGTATACATATCTAGTTATAAGTAAATACTTCATGTATGTATATACAAAAGTCTTCTTTTGTACTTATGAATATTGTAAAGTTCAGTTGTCAAATAAATAGCGTGAAGCAAAGATATCACAACAACATTTTCAACGATAGTCAGAATTTGCTCGCTTCCTTTCCAAATATTCCGGAAAAGTTTTAATTTCAATAGGTATAGCAACACGAAACCGCTCCTGCGACTGAACACCATGCCATAGTATATCTAACAATTTATAGTATTTAAATCGGTACATTGGCACATGCGTTGTTTTCCAGTAATGTTAAATAATTTTTAAATACAATCAATTGTTTTGTTTACTAATCTTGTGTTTTTAAAACAATCAATTGTTTTCGATACAAATCTATTAAAACATGCACTCACATACACTTTATTACTTTACCATTTAAAATCACCAAAAAAAATTCTGAACTCATCGAATAAAATATCGGGGTGCATTTCAAGACATAAAATATAAATATTTTTGGAACACGCCATGATCTGAATATTTATACCCTACACCACACTGTCGTATTATAACTTTGTGCATTTGTTTGTAACACCCAAAAGGAGAGAAAATAGACCCATCGTTTATTATACCGATCGACTTAGAATCACTTTCTGAGTTGATTTAGCTATGTTCGTCTGTCTGTCCGTCTGTCTGTGCATGTATTCTTGTAATCAAAGTACAGGTCGCAATTATGGTCCGATCTCGACGAAACTTTACACATATCTTTTTTAAAATCGGTTCAGATTTAGATATAACCCCCATATAAATGTTGCGTACGATTTGACATGTAAGCGCTGTAAAAACTTTATTTTATATCCGATCAGTATGGAATTCGGCAAAAAGAGGTTTCTTATTATATGGATAAACACTGCTAAATTTGGAAGATATCGGTTCAGATTTAGATACGAGTATAGCACCCATATATACGTTACTCCCGATTTGACATGTAAGCGTTGTAAACATTTTGTTTTATATCCGATCAGTGTGAAATTCGACAGAAAGAGGTTTCTTAGTATATGAATGAACCCTGTTAAATTTGGAAGAAATCGATTCAGATTTAGATATAGCCCCCATATATACGTTACCCCCGATTTGACTGTAAGCTCTGTAAAAATGTTATTTTCTATCCAATCAGTGCGAAATTCGGCAAAAAAGAGGTTTATTTCTACATGAAGGAATACTGCCAAATTCGGATAAAATCGGTTCAGATTTAGATATAGCCCCCATATATATGTTACGCCCGATTTGACATGTAAGCGCTGTAGAGACTGTATTTTATGTATATCCGATCAATACGAAATTCGACAGAAAGAGGTCTTTTTAAATGAATGTGTGTTCAGGGAAAATCGGTTCAGATTTATATATAACCTCCATATACATACATGTTCCTCCTGATTTGGTATCAAAGCGCTGTAGAATTCGATACCTCTATTCTAAAACATGCTTAGTCGACTTAGCATAGTTTTAGGGAGATTGCATTTTTAATTTCTAAATATTCCAAATTATATTCAGTCAAAATTTGGTGTTTATCGGTCAAACCAATCAAAAGTTATTCACAAAACAGTACAGGTCATTCGATTTGCATTCTAAAGGAATTCCACATAAATTACCAAAAATCATCAAACTTTGATAGCCCCTCCTGAAAAACTAATTTTTTGCACTTAGCATAGTTTAGAATGGAGGTATCGAATTTAGGAACGAATATTGCTCAATTTAGCGATTATCGGTTCAGAATTAGATAATAAGTGTCCGCCAAATAACTTTTTTTTTGAAAACATCGTGCAAAACATCGAGTGTAGCTTCGGCTGTGTTGCACGTAGCGCCGTCCTGTTGAAACCAAATGTTGCCAATATCCTCCTCTTCAATTTTTGTGAACAAAAATTCAACATGGCCCGATAACGATCGCCATTGACTGTAACGGCCACTCCTTGCTCATTTTCGAAGAAAAATGGCCCAATTATGCCTCTGGACCAAAATACGCACCAAACAGTGACTCGTTTTGGGTGTATCGGTTTTTCAATATATGCGTGCGGGTTTTCTGTGCCCCAAATGCGACAATGTTCCTATGTTCCTACCCATTTAACAATTCTTCCTAACTATTATCGCAATAATCCTTATCGCATTGTTAGGGAAGTGTATGGTATTATATAGTCGGCCCGCCCGACTTTCTGCCTTTCCTTACTGGTTTAATTTAAATCTATGTAAATATGTAAAATAGTTTTCTGAATATTTTAATGTCAATGTCACTGATTGTTTCGATTTGAAATGATTTTCCAACTTGGCGCTCACAAATGATGACAAAGGAAATATGTTTTTCAGATTAATAGTCATTCGAACGACTGGATGTATGTACGTCACACTAGGGAGTGTATTAAAATCTTTCTGCAAACTTATATTGTGATTGGAAGAAAGTTCCAGTACAAAATGGTTTTGTAGTGTGTATGTAGAAGTTGTGAGATAATAGATATTTAACTACCTAATTGTAAGTATTTGTGTGCACTAATATTAGGATAAAAAGTATATAAGTTATTAAAGAATCAATGTAAAAATACACCAAGAAATTCTTAATATTATTAAGACACAAAAGGTATTAACCTGAGTTTTCCAAAATATTTAGAAAATAAAATATATATGTACATTTTTATACCCTCACTTTAGTGTGACGAGGGTATATATCATTTGCTACGGAAAAAAGTGTAACACATCGAAGGAGTGACCTAAGACCCCAAGTATGTTCGGCGGAAATCCGTTTTGGGTCATTTTAAGTCGAATGAGCAATGTCCGTCCGTCTGTCTGTCTGTCTGTCTGCCTGTCTGTCTGTCTGCTGGCTGGTGCGCACGATAACTCTCGAAAGGAGTAACCGATTGACTTCAAATTTCGTATGTGGTAATATTTTTTTCTATCTCCGGCTAAGTTCGAAGATGGGCCATATTGGTCCACTCCTTCTGGTACCTCCCCCACAAAGGGTTAAAATGTTGTGAAATATTGATTCTTTAATAACTGCTATTATACGTATTCGAATCTTCTGAAATTCCACACATAGTATTAGTTTGTTAGTCGCTATCAACTCGAGAAAAATGGGCGAAATTGCCACGCCCCTTTTGGTACCTCCCACACAAATGCACCATTTTGCACTAAAAGTTAAAAGCTTATGACATGAATACCAGTGTTTAGAAATACTTGAAATTTTGTACAGTGTAATGCTTTTATAGTGCCTACAGTCCAGTGAAAAATGGGCGTTATTGCCGCGCCCATTTTGGTACCTCCCACACAAATGCACAATTTTGCACCAAAAGTTAACAGTTTATAAAATTAATATCAGTGTATGCAATTACTTGAAATTTTGTACAGTGTAATGCTTTAATAATGTCTATAGTCCAGTGAAAAATGAGCGTTATCACCACGCCCCTTTTTGTACCTCCCACACAAAATGGCCAAATTATACCACAATTTAATATCTCAACGTTGATATACCAGTCCATATAAACGGTTACAATTCGGCACAGTGCAATGTATTTAAATTATCTACTGTTCAGCAAAATAAAGGTGTATTTCTTAAACCCCCTCTGGTACCTCCCACAAAAATTGACAGAATAATTTGTGTAATATTCAATATTACATTACTCACAAAGTGAGGGTATACCTTAGTCGGTTTACCCGACTGAAACTTTCTTACTTGTTATTTTGTAAACTCGCTAAATTTGTATGAGCATATTCCTTATGACATTTCTCAATACTAAGGTATGCGCCTTTTTGCGAATTGTGTGATTTATTGAAACATATGACTGATGATTTCTAAATTCAAATGTCTAATATTTTATATTTTGTATTTTCCATTCTAAATTTAAACATGGACACATTTACAAATGGCGAAATATGCGACAAGCCGCCATATGGGAACAAAATATAAAGTTGAGTCTTGATTTTAAAATTGCAACCATATTTGGAACCGCCCTTATGGTATTTGACTTCTTAATCAAATTTAGCTAATCCCAAAATATTTTCCAAGCCGCCATTTTGGATCTTAAAATTGCAATTTAAAATTTTTGACTTTAAAATCAGCGGCCCTTGAACGCTTCTGAGTTCCAAAGTAACGGTCGTTACCGATTTTGGGAGACTTTTTAAATAAAATTCCAAGCTAAGCAAATTTGCCACAAGGATTGCTTAATTTTGGAAATACGAAAGTTCAAGCATCAGTAGCAATGTAATTTCAATAATTTTTTAGACCAATAAAAAAGTAACTGTCGTGCAGATCAGTTCAGTGCTAACTTTCATTCGGTTCGGTTGTAAGTACGCATAAAGCAAATCTCAGTGTCATAAACTCTATCCACTTTGCGCTCGCATCGCAGGCAAATAAAACTTCATAAAAAAAAAAATACATATTAGTTTCTCAATAGTGGTCCGGTGCACCGTAAGATGGTAAAGCCCCACGGGGCCAAACCTGCGGCACCCCGCGCGTTTAAATCCACCTCACGGCGGACAAAGGCAAAGCACAAGTCGCAGTTTGTACCATTAAGTACAAACACATACGGCGCCTCCTGTTCAAATGTCAATAGATATAGTTCCCTATCATCCATCGAAGATATGGACGATTCACCTGAGACAAACATTAAGCCAAATGTACCTAAAGCTCAACCAAAACCACCTCCAATTGTTGCTGATTCCAGTGTATCTATCAGAGAAATACAACTTATCGTCGGTGACGACTGCATGTTCAAACGCACTTCAACTGGGACAAAGATTTTCCCACAAACTAAGGAAAAATATGATTTTTGTATCAAGTCATTGAAAGAGGGTAAGATTGAGTTTCACTCTTACAACTCAAAAGAAAATAAATTATATACCACCTTTGTATACGGCCTTCCCAGGCTAAAACCTGATGAAATAATGGAAGACCTTAAGACATACAACCTTTCACCTATTTCGGTGTCTGAGGTAATGACAAAGTATAGCAGCGCTGATGACGCAGTATACAAAATCCAGTTTGAGCGTAAATCACTCAACCCAAATAATTTAAGAAATGTTAAATCTATCTGCAAAGTTCTCATAACTTGGAAAAAACACAAACCAAATAAATCCGAGAGACCAACGCAATGTTGGAACTGCCTGATGTATGGTCATGGCGGTGACCACTGCAACCGCAAACCTGCATGCATGACTTGTGCGAAAACTCACAAAACATCTGAGTGTCCATTCACAAAAGAAAACAAGCGCCCTGCAGTTTTCTCTTGTTTTAATTGCAAACAGGCTGGTGAAGAAAGAACTGACCACGCAGCTAACGATATAAAATGTCCACTGCGACAAAAATATCTGGAAATCAGACAAAGAGTTACCTCCGGGCCCTCCAGAAGGGTCCAGGATGGACGCCCAAGACATACGAATGCACATTCTCAAAGAAACACCACTCATCATATTACTAATGTTCATTCGCCAGCAAACAATACTCATCATATTACCTCGCCTCACCACTCAAATCGACATACTTACGCGAGCACGGTAATAAATGAAGGTAACGATCTATTTAGCATAGACGAACTTTTTAATATATTCACTTCTGCACTCGATGACCTAAGCAGATGTACCTCGAAAGTACAACAAATTCATGTTGTAATGTCACTTCTAAAATACGCTCATGACATTAAATAACAACATACACACACTAAATATACTGCATTGGAATGCAAACGGCATTACTACATATTCAAATACTCGACAATTCGAAAACTTGCTAACAATGCAAAATATACACATCGCTGGATTAAACGAAACATTTTTAAAAGAAAACCATAAGCCATACTTCAGAAATTATGCACTTCATCGGAACGACAGACAAGATGCAAATGGGGGTGGAGTTGCGCTCTTAATCCATAAAAGCGTCAAGCACAAGCTATTACCTATAATAAATACTAGATCGATTGAAAATCTTTCAATTGAGATTATTATCAACCATAGAAGAGTAATAGTTACAACAGCTTACTCTCCCAAATATTCTCAAAACTTTATTAATGATATTAAAGCTCTTACCCCGAACAACGTCGACTTTATTCTTCTTGGTGACCTCAACGCTAAACACTCTGCTTGGAACTGCCATAACAGTAACCCGGCTGGCAATGCCCTTAATGATTTTCAACAATTGCGGAACTTTTTTATATACTATCCGGACAGTCCCACATTATACCCTCACCGCAGAAACAGCAGACCCTCGACAGTTGACATTATTCTAAGTAATCTGCCGCTTCCACTTAGGGTTACAGTACTGGATTACGAAATCCCATCAGACCATCGTCCTGTCGTTTGTTCCATTTCTGCTCGGTTCAAACAGGAAAATCGCCGTATGTTCTCATACAAAAACACTAACTGGAGAGCTTTTCAAAATTTTATTGATCGTAGTATTGCTTTCTCTGTTGATAGTTATAGCTCTGAATTGTTTATTGACAAGGAAATTGAAAATTTTACAAAACTAATCCTCACAGCTAGAAATGCATATACACCAATGAGCAATGAGGCAGAACCCAATATATTGCCTCCCAACATTTTAAACTTGATTGGCCAAAGGAAGAAATTTAAACGGAAACAGTCACGCTCCAGCGATACCCTACAATCGTCGTTCTATAACCAATGTGCAAAATTTATTAGCAATTTTATTGATAAAAAATTAAATATTATTAAAAATAATAGATGGTCAAATCTGCTCGAACATATGAAACCTGGTGACAAACGCTTTTGGAAGATCAGTCGATCCTTACGATGTAAAGGAAAAAGGAAAATCCCGCACCTTATGAACGGCAATTCAAAATTAATTACTGATATTGAAAAAGCTGAAATACTTGCCAATACGTTCTATAAATCTCACGAGCTAACGGTAAACTATTCTCATTCAATTGATCGTGAAGTTAACAACATTGCTACAACCCTAAAAGCAGAAGAACCCTCCACTACGGGAGCTATATTCATTACCACCGGAGAAATATCAAGTATTTTATCAAAATTAAAATCTTCGAAAGCCCCTGGCTTTGACAAGATTCCAAATATTTTACTAAAAAAACTTCCAGAAAAGGCAATACTACTATTGACAGTAATATTTAATAGTTGCATCCGTCTTAATTATTTTCCTGCAGCGTTCAAAAAAGCGAAGGTTGTTGCTATTGCCAAACCAAACAAACCACCGAACAACGCAACAAGCTATAGACCAATCAGCCTTTTGAGTAATTTGGGAAAACTATTTGAAAAACTAATTCATTCTAGAATAGAAGATTTCGCAGCGGACTCAAATATAATATCCGAAAATCAATTCGGTTTTAAAAAAGAACATAGCACAACTCATCAAATTGGGCGTATTAAAAACAAAATAATCAGTAATAAAAATATGAGAAAATCGACTGGATTAATTCTTCTCGATATTGAAAAAGCTTTTGATACGGTATGGCATAACGGCCTTATATATAAATTGGTACAAGCTAACGTACCCGTATACATCTGCAAAATTGTTTCACGGTTTCTTGAAAACAGAGAGTACGCCGTATCCGTTAACGACAGCCTATCGTCTTTTAAATGCATCCCCGCGGGACTACCTCAAGGTTCTATCCTTTCCCCAACATTATACTCAATTTATACATCAGACTTCAAATCTCCAAAAGAAGTCGATACAGCCTATTATGCCGACGATACTGCCTTAATATCATCCAGCAAACTCACCAGCGCATTACTGAAGAAAATGGAGCTAAGTTTAAAAGCCTGTAATAAATATTTTAAGAAATGGAAAATAAAAATAAACAGCAGTAAAACTAAAGGAATAATATTTCCCTTTAATAAATCACCAAAAAGACTTCCAAGTCGACAATTACATTTTGATGGAAACGACATAAACATCGAAAACGAAGTAATTTATCTAGGAGTGACTCTTGACAAAAAACTCACCTTCAGAAAACATATCGAAACTTCCTGTCAAAAAGCAATAAAAGCATTTAGAGCTCTTTGGCCTTTTCTGAACAGAAGGTCAACATTAAGCCTACGTAATAAAAATTTAATATATAAATGTGTTATCAGACCCATATTATCCTTCGCTTCTCCAATATGGTATAGGGCTGCAAAATCACATCTGAAAAAGCTTCAAGTAATTCAGAATAAATGTCTAAAGATGATTTACGATAAACATTGGCGCTTCCCAACTTCACTGCTGCACGAAGAATCGGGATATGAACTATTCCTAGATTTTATTAAGAAAATAAATGTAAACTATTTCCAAAAAATTTCAACTTCTCGCTATTGTAAAATAAGAGAAAGTAGAGAGATTTTATAACTAATAGTATAATACGCAAATTACCAAGCAGAAAATATTGTCTTATTATTGATTATATTTATATAATCAATTTTTCTAAACAATACTTTTCAGACTATACTTGAACATTTTAAAAATTGTATGCACATATAGGTTTTTTATATCCTTTTTGCCTATAATAGGACTGAAATATATTAATTAATTATTTATGTACTCTTACGAAGATCTTATATGCTGAAATATCACTAAGATAAAACTCATTAATGTAAATCACTTTCTATATAAGTTAAACACTGTATGTTGGATTAATAAAATTTGAATTGAATTGAAAAAAAAAAAAAAAAAAAAAACTGTCGTGCAGATTTCAAATGTCGAAAACAAACATCATGTATTGTAAAATTCTGCACAGGAAGTGTCAAGTAAAAAATATGATTAAATTCTTTGAAATGTTTTGTTTAAGGAATTGGTTTATTTTTAAACCAAAGAAAATTAGTTACCAAAAAAAAATGTTTAAAAAGAAACGGTCGTTACATAGTAAAAAGTTAAACTTTTTTGTTTTTTTTTTCACGAAATTTTCTTACGCGTTTGTTTTTTCGTTCCAGACTTTGGCGTTCGTCCGTCATCACCTTTTTTGATCCAGTCTTCGTTTTTTTTGACCGCTCTCTCTCGTTTAATTCCGTATTTTGCATCTTGGTAAGTTGCTCCATGATTTTTCAGCTAAAATCAGTAAGAATCCAGTTAAGTAAGACGAAAACAGTTCAAATGCAAAACTCCAAAAAAGGTAACGGTCGTTACATCTTTAAAAAAATTTTAAAAAATCAAAATAGGATTGTTGAAGTGACAACAGCTGCGCCCCTACCTCAACTTTCATGAACGATTCAGCTGAAATACAGTGCTGCTAACGCCGTCGTTGTGATAGTAACGCCGTCACATTAGCTTGTGTTAGTTCTCAACTCACCCGCTTTTGGCACACTGACAAACCGACAGGCTCACGGCCAAAATAAAATATTAAAATAATTTAAATAAATAAAGTTTGTGTTTTTCTTTTTTTTTTAAGCCCCGCCATCCTGGTGTGGACTTAAACATGGTCCTTCAAACCAAAGATCCGATCCAGTGAATTGTGTTGTGCGCGGAATACATATACAGGTCGACAGTGCATTGCTTAAATTACGGCCTGTTTCTGTATTTCTAACGAAAGTCTCTGCGAACGAAAACCAATCACTCACTTTCGTCTGGAATTTGGTTTCTCTAAGGTTCGTTCGTTCGTTCGCCTGGCTTTACGTCAATGACGTTAACAATTTACCAATTGGCAAATAATGTAATTGCCAGGTCAATAATTTCACAACTTCCGGTCTAAAAAAGCATACATTTTGTATGGTCGACCTTAGAAAATACAACTCTGTATCCTTTACTCTAGTGGTGGCCAAAAATCAACCCTGGGTGGTTCAGTTGAGCTGATCCAACACTCTCATTTCTTTCTCTCTCCCTCTCACCTCTCTCTCATTGTGCACTGATGAATTTTTCCATCTTAGCGAGCTGCCAATGTTGACTTCTTTATGCTTAAAAATGTAAACATATGTATACAATTTTATTATTTTTTAATTGTTTTTACCATAATTATATTTATATCTACTTATTTTTTGCTTTTAATAACGTTTTTATTGCATTGTTCCTATCAGTCGACAAATAAAATAAAGTGACTCGATCTGACACTTGTGTTCGCCCAGATGACAGCAAAGAGAGATAGAGAAACCAAAATTTACACTGAAATGATTACGTTTTCGTACGAGTTCATTATCGTGCGACTTGCCGTTGTGATGGTAGTTAGTGAAACCCAAATCAGCTGTTTGTCGTCTGGCAAGCGAACGAAAGCAAAATTTTAAGTTACAGAAACAGGCTGTTAGTGTCATTTCGTGGAAAGGCAGTTGTCTCCGTCGCTCCACCATTGGTTTCATCACATGAAACAAGGCTTCACGAGCCAGCGACGGATGACAAGATGACAACAGAATTTAAGCTTCCCGCAAATGCGCTGCAGTCGAACCCAACAAATTTCAACTGCCACAACTACAATTCATACCATAAGGAACAGCAGCATCTGTACCAGCCAACAACAACAACAAATAGCCGAGTCATCCAGTGTGGTATTGCACTCGTGCAAGGGGGCGGTATATTGAAGTGACAACAGCTGATCTTCAACAGCAGCGCCCCTACCTCAACTTTCATGAACGATTCAGCTGAAATACAGTGCTGCTAACGCCGTCGTTGTGATAGTAACGCCGTCACATTAGCTTGTGTTACTTCTCAACTCACCCGCTTTTGGCACACTGACAAACCGACAGGCTCACGGCCAAAATAAAATATTAAAATAATTTAAATAAATAAAGTTTGTGTTTTTCTTTTAAGACCCGCCATCCTGGCGTGGATTTAAACAAGGATTTTGATGCTTATTTGGCCTTACAAAATTCTTCATCTTACTTACCTTCTCATTTTCCGCTACTACTCGTATAAAATTAAATAGTTTTATTGAATTACGAAAAAAACAAACTTTTGTGCTTTTTGGGTAACGGTCGTCACAAGCGGTGAGATCGTTTTAGATCTATTCAAAAACTTGTCGCCTTTAAAATTGTTTTTTTGTGCTTTTTGGGTAACGGTCGTCACAAGCGGTGAGATCGTTTTAGATCTATTTAAAACCCTGTCGCCTTTAAAATTGTTGCTAAGCAACAATGGCCGTGCAATTCACGGGAAAAACGTGCACGGTGTATTAAATTCAAAGCAGCATATTTTAGTTAGTATAAAAAAATAAAGTTACTCTTTCGGAAAATGACAGATACTTTTTTTGTGTAATGTTAGCGGAAAAATAAATTAAAATTAATAATTTAATTTTGAAGCTGTAGGGGTCATTTTCTGTGGAAACAAACTTCTACAATAAATATTTAGATAAAACCTAAATCTTTAAAAAAAAGAGTCCGCCATATTCGACCCAGCATGTTCAATTTTAATATTCTGGCATCAGATTCTGAATCAGAGATCACTGAAACATTAAAGATGACAAAATGTAGGCCGATTTAAGGCCGTCGTTCCAGGTTTCCAGCCCATACTCCCAACTACTAATGCTCACAACATTTAAAGTTCAGTAAGTTCAAGTCACATTTCTATTTGTGAGAGTTTCATACCGCTCGAAAAACACATCTTTTAAAGTAAATGTTTAAAAACTGCAACAACACAGTTCGGGTTGATATGAAGAAATATCATGAAGTTTTTCTATATTTTATTGCAGCTGTTTTTATCCGTTATATTTTTAAATTTTCTATAAAATGCGCAATATAAACTTCTCAATATAATTTCGGCAGTCTTAATTGAAATACGGTTGCGAACTTTATAAAATACAAAAAGTTTTTTAATTTCCACCCTAATGTTACACTGGTGTGTGTTTTTTGTTTTGTTTTCAAAAACTGTATGTGTCACAGCTGTGTGAGCATGTGATTTGCAAAAACTTCAAAAAATAATTGAATTGCAAAATACCAAAGTGAATATTTTGTGGCCTCCAAACTGAGCAAAAAGATAAACCTATAGCAGTTTTAATGTTGACCTGGTTTCCAGGGATAATTTCGATTGAAAATGGTTTGGCGTGGCATTAAAAAAGTATAATCCCGTTCGTTTAATGCCATTGGCCAACTTCCACTTGACCAAATTTTTCAATTCAACATTGGAATTGCTATTACTTTATTGTCAATATTCTAACATTACACAAATAGACCGAGTGCTATGGTGTGAATACGTAATATTTTATGCAGTGGTAACACTGA
Source organism: Eudasyphora cyanicolor (assembly GCA_963930755.1). Taxonomy (NCBI): domain Eukaryota; kingdom Metazoa; phylum Arthropoda; class Insecta; order Diptera; family Muscidae; genus Eudasyphora; species Eudasyphora cyanicolor. Next base: position 192,522,080 of record OZ005735.1, on the reverse strand, counting down.
TATGCTCCAGTGACTTTATCCTAAGCGAGCAGCACTTACTCGTAAGTATGTATGTAGTGTATACTTTTTCACATATTCGAAATATTCTAATCGAAAATTTATGAATATAGTGGTCATCAGATTTAACCACAATCTCTAAACGTATGAATGGCGGTTAGTGTATTTCAGTGGAGTGACCTCAGTTGATATCTCTATGCATTATAACCGACATTAGGAGCAATTTAATATAGAATTTGGAACTTTGAGTGACAGATGATAAAAAGTAGGGAAAATCATAAAGATGTCTTCAACAAGTAAGAAAGTTTCAGTCGGGTAAACCGACTAAGGTATACCCCCACTTTATGAGTAATGTAATATATAACATTACACTAATAAATCTGTCAATTTGTGTGGGATGTACCGGAAGGGGTTTTTCTAAATACACCTATTTTTCAGTAAACAGTAGATTCTTAAATACATTGCATTGTGCCGAACTATAAGTGTTTATGTGCACTGGTATATTAAAGTTACGAGCTATGTAATTTTGGTATGCTTTGGTCATTTTGTGTGGGAGGTACAAAAAGGGGTGGGGTGATAACGCCCACTTTTTACAGGACTATAGGCACTATAACATCATTACACTGTACAAAATTTCAAGTATTTTCATGCACTGGTATTAAAGTTACAAGCCGTTTACTTTTGGTACGAAACGGTCCATTTGTGTGGGAGGTACCAAAAGTGGCTGTACAATAATGCAAATTTTTTACCAGACTATAGGCGCAGACAGACGGACGGACATTGTTCATTCGACTTAAAACGACCCAAAACGAATATCCGCCAAACATACTTGGGGTCTTAGGTCACTCCTTCGATGTGTTACACTTTTTTCCGTAGCAAATGATATATACCCTCGTATCACAAAAGTGTGGGTATAATAAAGAATACGTAGACATTTGGTTGACTGTTACGAATTTTTTGGGGAAATAAATTTCGTATAAATTTGACAATATGTATGGGGGCCCAAAATGGATTTGGCAAATATAACCATTTACAACTGAACATTGGGTACTGAAAAAACATTTAACTGTACCGAATGTCAAGCGTCTGTTTGACTGGTACAAAATTTACGAACAATTACACGGGGGAAAATAGTAATTTTCCACAAGTTGAAAGTGAAAGAAATTATAAATATGTGGAACCAAAATTTTTAAATATTATATGTTTGTGAACAAATTGAAGTACCTATAGCCCTGTGAAAACTGGGTGTTATTACCACGCCCATTTTTGCACCTCCCACACAAAATAGCAAAAATGTAATAACTTATAACGTTAATATACCAGTGCACATAAACAATTATAATTCGGAACGGTGCAATGTATTTAAAGTATCTACTATTCAGCGAAAGGTATGTGTATTTGTTAAAGCCCTTCTGGTACTTACCACACAAATTAACAGAATAATTCGTGTTATATTCCATTTTACGTTACTCACAAAGTGAGGGTATACCTTAGTCGGTTTACCCCATTGAAACTTTCTTTCTTGTTTTCTTTCAAAATTACATAATGATTCCATGTGGTTGGTTCTTTTTATACAATAAAGTAGGAAAACCTAGTTTTCTCACAGAGAGCTGCCCTCGCTCCCACGAACCATATTCGTTTATTTTCTCAACTATGCCCCAAAAGCTCGAATTTCGAAAAATGTATTTAAAGTTTTAAGGTCAAGCATCGCAACCTATTTTACCCCACTGCACCATATTAAACTCTTATTGCCCCAGAGAAGAGCTGTGTTAATAAAGCTCGTTAACCCCAACAATTCTGTCTTGTTGGGGTTAACGCCCAAACCGCTGCTTCTGGCCCATCTAGCCAACTTGTTCAGAGCCAACTGTAGGATGTCTCTGAGGACGTTTACGAATTTGGTATATACGGCTTCCATGATAGACGACCTTTCCAAAGTGAAAGAGATTCGTCCAAACAAAGATTTTGTTCAGGTGTATACAAAAATTTGCATTTATGTATAATATTTTCAAGAACGTTCTCAATTTTTGATAATTTATTTGTCTGATTATTTTATTGGATCTTACGGTTGTCATCAAAATGAAGGAATTTGCACAACAACCTAAATCTATCCGCAGACATAACTTTCGAGAAAAATGGGCTACATATACATTAGGCCGGGTCGATTTGTGGGGAGGCAAAAAAAGTCGCCATTGCTCAGTGAAAATCGTATTCTAGGGATCAAAATAAGAAACTTTGCCGAAGGAACCATACCTCTAAAACGAATTCTGATGTTCCTGGAATTTGGGTCGAACTTTTGGGTAGGGGCAAATTTTGAAAAATCCCACTTTGACCCATTTAGAGTGCTCCAATCGAGTCCAAATGTATGACCGACCCCCACTAACTTTGGAGGCCCTACCCACCCATGCCAGTGGCACACCCCCTGGAACCCCCTGGGGGTTCCATACATTTGGACTCGATTGGAGCACTCTAAATGGGTCAAAGTGGGATTTTTTCCGGGACATCAGAATTCGTTTTAGAGGTATGGTTCCTTCGGCAAAGTTTCTTATTTTGATCCCTAGAATACAATTTTCACTGAGCCATGGGCGATTTGTAAATCGACCCGCCCTAATATATATATATTAGATAGCCTCGATTTGTATAGAGCCAAAAAAAGTTGCAAATGTACCCCCTCAGAAATGAAGATTGTTATGTTTTAGAGTGATTCCCAAAATATTTTGGTTCTAGCTATTTCCATTTATAAGCTGGACCAGTTGCAAAACACCTCCAAAAACAGGGTTTTTCGTCAGTAACATAGCCGATATTATACTTATATTAAAATAAACGAACAAATTTAGAGGAAAAATGGCAGCGCTTGTATTTTGCATTTAACAAAATTTTAAATTTGTTTTTACACTCCAGATATTAACATTTTTGTGCGATTTTTTTATTATCTCGCATGTTTTCCATCGTAATTTAGATTTTAGGGTACCGTTGGAAAGGTCTTTTCCGATTCTATCTATTTCTGAGTCTGCTTAACCCATTCTGAATATAAATATTAACTTTCTGTATCTGGCCCATAATTGGTTAAATTTACCGATTTTTAGATAAAATGCATATGTTTGCTAATTTCATGGTCACAAATTTATGTATTTATCAATTAAATAAAAATTGTTGTAAAAACGTGTTACAAGGAGTAAAATTACTTTATATTTAAGAAATCTTTTCGCGAAATCATTTTAGGATATTCCTTACGTGACACAATTTTGCTGATTATGTGAGCGGGTTGGTTTTTATCAATAACTGCTAAGCAGGATTGGCTCTTAAGAGGACATCTGCAGCTGGTTACACAAAATAGTTCATTCCATTGCTTCTCTATATAATGCGATGGATTCGTTATGTTATTGTGATACCTTTCTACAAGCTTTACCAGCTTTTTACGAATTAAAATCCTACTTATTAATGGAAGCTGCGTTCTTTTCCAAACCTGTAGAATGTCATTGGTTACAAATTCATAAAATTTGTTCGAATATTGGTTTTATCTCTCAAAAACAGTAAATGTTGTGTTACATAGCAAAACCTTGGCAATTTTTTTATTAATTCGCGTGGAACAAACAACATTTTAACGTTTTCTTTTTGAGGCTAATGGAGCAACTTTTTTGGAAACGAGAATAATTTATGAAATTATGTGTAAAATACCATCGAAATTACGATGGAAAACATGCGAGATATTAAAAATTTCATGAAAATCGTATGAAAAAACGTAAAAAAATCGCACAAAAATCTTAATATCAAATTTCAAAAATGTTTAAATGCAGAATGCAAGCTCTGTCGTTTTTCCATTATATTTGGTCGTTTATTTTAATATAAGTATAATATCGGTTATGTTACTGACGAAAAACCCTATTTTTGGAGGTGTTTTGCACTCTAAAACATATCAATCTTCATTTCTGAGGGGGTACATTTGCAACTTTTTTTTTTGAGGCACTCTAATATCTATATATATAAAAATGAAACGGTCCATCTGTGTAATGGCATCACGTCAGAACGGCTGGAGCGATTTGGATGATTTTTTTTTTATTCGATTCTAAATTTTCACGAGATGGTTTATATAGAAAAAAAAAATTAATTGTACAAAGGGGCGTGGTACCTCCCATACAAATCGCAGGTTAAAAATCCGATATTTCTGCTCCTATTATAGGTATAGTGCTGAAATTTTGTTTGTATGCATTTAATGGCAGATTATGTGAATTGTCCAAAAATGGGCGGAATCGGACCAATGGGTGTGGCCCCGCCCATATAAGCCAAATTTTGAAATTGAGATATTTTGCACAATTTGTTAGCGAGAGTGCTGGAATTTTGTGTATATGTAAACGGTGGCAGTCTACGTGATTGGTCCAAAAATGGGCGGGATCGGACCAATGGGCGTGGCCCCGCCCACATAGACAAAATTTTGATATCTTGCACAATTTGCTAGCGGGAGTGCTGCAATGTTGCGTATATGTATCTGGTGGCATTCTACGTAATTGGTGAAAAAATGGGCGGGACCGGACCAATGGGCGTGGCCCCGCCCATATAAGCCAAATTTTGAAATTGAGATATTTTGCACAATTTGTTAGCGAGAGTGCTGGAATTTTGTGTATATGTAAACGGTGGCAGTCTACGCGATTGATCCAAAAACGGGCGGGATCGAACCAATGGGCGTGGCCCCGCCCATACAAGCCAAATTTAAAAAATGTGATATCTTGCACAATTTGTTAGCGAGAGACCTGGAATTTTGTGTATATATATCCGTTGGCGATCTACGTGATTGGTCCAAAAATGGGCGGGTTCGGACCAATAGGCGTGGCCCCGCCCACAATGACCAAATTTTGAAATTTTTATATCTTGAACAATTTGCTATCGGAAGTGCTGCAATGTTGTGTATATGTATCTGGTGGCATTCTACGTAATTGGTCAGAAAATGGGCGGGATCGGACCAATGGGCGTGGCCCCGCCCTAATAAGCCAAATTTTGAAATTGATATAACTTGCACAATTTTTTATCTAGAGTGCTGTCATGTTGTAGATATGTATCTGGTGACAGTCCACGTGATTGGTCCAAAAATTGGCGGGATCTGACCAATGGGCGGGCCACCGCCCATATAAGCCAAATTTTGAAATTGAATTATCTTGCTCATTTTGTTAGCGAGAGTGTTGAAATTTTGCGTATATGTATCTGGTAGCAGTCTACGTGATTGGCTTTCAAATGGGCGGAATAGGACCAGTGGGCGTGGCCCAGCCCATATTTTGATATATCTTGCAAGTATTATATAGGAAATACATGAACAAAAATGCTCGGTATGCGATAATTACAGCTGCTCACTCCAATACAATCGCAATATGATAATGTGATGCAATATCAATGAAACAAGAATTTGGAAATTTTATAAGTATACATTTCTATTTTCTGGACTTTCCGCTGAATTCGGTATTTTTTCATTCAGTGAATTTATGAATTTCAGTGAATTTACTAATACCAGTAAGGAAAGGCAGAAAGTGGGCGGGGCCGACTATATAATACCCTACACCTCCCTAACAATGCGATAAGGGTCATTGCGATAATAATTTGGAATAATTGGTAAATGTATTTTGAACCGATAATCGCAAAATTAAGCAATATTCGTTCCTAAATTGAGAAAAATCGTTCTGGAGAACTTTGTAATGATCGGAAGTAAAGTACAACTTCTATAGCGCTTTGTAACCAAATCTGGAGGAACATATATATGGAGGTTATATATAAATCTGAATCGATTTTCCTAGAATACTCATTCATGTAAAATAGAAACCTGTTTCTGTCGAATTTCGTACTGATCGGATATAAAACACAGTCTCTACAGCGCTTACATGTCAAATTGGGGGTAACATATATATATGGGGGCTATATCTAAATCTGAACTGATTTTCTCCGAATTTTGCGGCATTCCTTCATGTAATAAGAAACCTCTTTCTGCCGAATTTCTTACTGATCGGATATAAAATACAGTTTCTACAGCGCTTGAATTTCAAATCGGGGGTAACATATATATGGGGACTATATCTAAATCTGAACCGATTTTCTCCGAATTTGGCAGTATTCCTTCATGTAATAACAAACCTCTTTCTGCCGAATTTCGTACTGATCGGATATAAAATACAGTTTCTACAGCGCGAATTTTGACATGGGCAGCGAAGCGCACCGGGCTCAGCTAGTATATATATATGTTTGTCCATCGCATAGTTTGGGGACAGGAAAATTCATTGATTTTTTTAATGTAGCATTATTTTTTACCAACTATGGATCCTAAATATACCGATTATTCCACTATAGCCTATAGAACTCGGTATATATAGCTAATCTACTATCCACCGCATAGTTCCACGTCCTTCATATATGTACCGCATACTTTGGGGACAGGTCCTCATAGTATGCGATAAATATATGTTGCCAGATTGTTCACGAAACTGGACGCGGTGGCTATCTTTATAAGAGCGGCTTTGACTTTCTCTTTCAAAATTAACGTTTTTTTTTATTCAAACATAAGAAGTAGTACGATATAACTCCATTTTGAAATAGTAAAGAAAAAATAACTCAAATATTATTTTCAAGTTAGAGGATGTTAATATACGTACGAATATTCCTTTTAGGTACATTTTCGTTCACACATTGATTTTTCTGGGAATTGCTTATATTTACAAAAAAATGCGCCGTTATAAAAAAATAACATGTTTTAAATGCGCAGTATTCTGTCATAGATTAAGAACCGGAATGAACAAATAGATGGTACCAACAGATTTTCATCACCTTGATCAAAAACTTATTCTCTAAGATCCACAGCACATGAGGCAACTCTAGTTGCGACGACTCTGCTCATCATAAGAAAGAGAGGCATGCGCAATAGAAAGAGGAATCCATCCCTTATCCTCTCTCTCCTGACACTCGCTTGTATAAAAATGCTTCGTGTGGATCAGGACATACATTTGAAATTGATTGTGAAAGCGTCCGTGTTTGGGTAGCTGTAGCACATTTCCATAATTATGGATCACACGAGGCAATTATTCCCAAGTAAGTAGCAGTGTATGTAGGAGATTGAGGCAAAGAGCCTAACAAATAATACTCAAATACAAGGCTGGATGCGTTTGACATTTTCTTGTCAAAATCAAATGTTGCAGAAGCAAAATATTTTCCTATTATAAAAACTGACTGTGAACTCTAGTACATTTCCACACTCCTGATTCACACGAAGCATTTTCTTACAAGCGAGTGTCAAAGTTTGTAGGAAAGAGAGGCAGAAAGCTCTTTCCGCCTGCCTCTCTCCTACAAATTTTGACACTCGCTTGTAAAAAATGCTTCGTGTGAATCAGGACATACATTTGAAATTGATTGTGAAACCGTCTGTGTTTGGGTAGCTGTAGTACATTTCCATAGTCATGAATCACACGAGGAGAGTGAGGCATAAAATTAAATTCGAGTAAAAGCGTATAGCTTCTGTAAAAATATTGTGTATGTATGTAGAGAAAAGTAAATTAAAATTCGTGCTTGACAGACGTCATACGCTTTCACTTGTATTTAAGAGATACTCTTAAATGTCAGCTGCGACGGTTTTGGATTCTGACAGCTCATTCGACATTAAATCTGTTTGCTGCCGGTCATGATGGAGGTAAGATTTTGTTTAGACATTTCTTGGCAAGTATTCTAATATTAAATTTGTCTATTTTCCACAGACATGGACTTTAAAACTACCAAAGACAAAGTTGTTATGCAGTTCCATGGCAGTGAGACAACTCCAGTTCACAGTATGTCCTATAATCGGCCATGAATGCTGTACTTTTGCGTACCCGCACCAATAATCTGGAAAACAGCATTTATGACTTGTGTGAAATACCCAAAGACGCCGAATCTTAAAGCGAAAATGACAGCAAACGTTCTCTGGGTATAACTGCCATTTTGGTGGCACGCACGAATGAAGTGAACAAGAGGATACCAACATTCTGTGAAGAATTATTTTATGCTGGAACTGGAATGTTGCTTATTCGTGACCCTGAGTGTAGTGTCTGTTGGCTGCATAAAATTGGTCAAATGCCGTTATGTGGTGTGGTCTCCCGAAATGTCTTTGGTAGCATTATTGTGCAAAAATTCTGTTACTATTTCTGATAGACGTTTGCAGTACCTCTGTACCATACAGGAAAATTGTCGATTACAGTCGGGCGCTTGGGATGATGCAGGCATTTTCATCTATACCTTAGATTTGCCATTTATCTCACCCGAGTCAAGGGTAATCAGGTCTTCTGGCAAATATTTGTGTAGAACATGGTGATCCATTAATACACCAAAAATCTAAACTCAACCCTAATGACAGAAATATGTCAAAACTTTAATTCAATTTTTATGTCAACTTCGTACTTTTTCGAATTAGATTTTAAGTTTTGACTAATTTCTGGCATCGGGGTCGAATTTCAAGTTTTGGTGTATTCAGAGACTTATAGTAGAATTTTATGGCAAATATTTTTGTAGAACATTTTAACCCTCTAGCTCCTCAATCCAGGGGTCTTTTTGGTCTCTTTTTTGTTGAATTCCAAAATCACCCCTTAATTAGGCGTTTAACGCGTCAAAATGTTAATTAAAATTCTTTAAATACAACAAAACTTAACCTTTTTTAGGTTATTTTGGAACTTTTTCGAATTTTCGTTAAACCTAAGAAAGGTTTCGATGTTTTGGATTATTTCTTAAGTTTAATTTTGAGTTATAGTGTATTCAGAGACTTAAATATAGTATAATTTTATGGCAAATATTTTAAACCTCTAGCTCCTCAATCTAGGAGTCATAAACTACGAATTAATTAATAAATATATCATTATATAATTGTTGTGATTTTTTTTCACATAAAGCTAGATATTTTTCTCAAATATATGTATGCAATTACTTTGTACGATCGACTTGGAATCACCTCCTGAGTCAATTTTACCATGTCTGTCTTTATATGTATCGTTGTAATCAAAGTGCATGTCATATTTGTAATCCGATCGTCAGGAAATTTAGCACAGTAATCATTTTTGGCCCAAGGATGATCCCTATTGAAATTGATGAAAATCGGCTCAGATTTAGGTATAGGTCCCATATATATTTCCCTTTCTATTAGGCATCCCTATTGAAAATGGGACATATCGGTCCCCACCGATGCCACTTCATGACACTCTAGAGAACACATGTTTCAATTGATTACCCACCCATGCCACTTCATGCCGCTCTAGAGAACACACTTTTCAATTGATCTGGCTGGAATATAACAACTTATACTTTATATTTCAAAGGACAATAGTAAAAATTAGAAACATCGGTCCATGTTTTAATATATATCCCATATAAAGATCCCTTCCTATTCTTTGCGTTCTAGGGAACACATTAACAAAAATGCAGCCACTTCTCTTCGGTTTCACATATTTTGCAAATAAAGCCATTTAAGATATTTTGCATTTGTTTGTTATCGTTATGTATCACTCAAGGAGGATTTTTTTTTCTCGAGAATAAATAATTCCACGGTAAGAAATTCTCTGAAGATATTCATAATTGTGCTGATCTTCTTTAGTTTAGATCGTATGTTTTAATTTGCATACTCATATGTCAAATTTGTTTAATTTGGCATGTGTTTGTAAGACAAATAAACCTATATTCCTACAGCTTCAAATAAACAAAATATACATCTTTCGAAAGGTGTAATTCTCTTCTTTCCAAATTATTTTAGAGATTGAAAATGGGTTAATAATTAACAAAGTTATGGGCGTTCAAGTGAAAAAAGGCAAGAAAATCGGTTTTTTACTCGTAAATCCGGATTTTGGGGTGTCCGGCAAATTTCGTAGAACAAACTACTACTCGCCAAGACCTACAAGAAAAATAGTATCGTGGTTTTTGGTTTTTGGACTGTCGCACTGTGTTATTATTAACAGTCAACGTACAATTTTACCTGCCAATTTTACCAATTTTACCGTAGACAACGAAACCAGTGATCTGTTACGGGAAAAGTTTCCGGACCGTGTTATCTCTCGAAGAGGTGATCACAATTGGCCACCGAGATCTTGTGATTTAACACCTTGCGACTTCTTCCTTTGGTGCCACGTGAAAGAGAAGGTTTACGCCAACAGCCCAGCGTCGATTCAAGACCTCAAATATAGAATTCGTGAGGCTATCGAGGACATAGGGCAGCCACTTTGCGATTTCGTTATGGAAAATTTCATGAAAAGGAAATGGTCCTGTAAGCAGTTGGCCATTTGGCTGATGTTGTTTTTCATTATTAACGGCATACCTTCCTCTTTATTATGAAACAAAAAAACCAGATCGTTTATCTCAAAAAATTGAATTTTTCTTTGAATACCAAAATAACACCCCTTGGGTCCAAAATATTGTACTGTTTCATCCGAGATGCAAATAGTTCTGCCTTATCTTTGTTCAGTTTCAAATCTCTCACTAGATCACTGAGTTAAAAGCGATGACTTCTGACTCAAACTTGAATCGCTCAGAGTTGAGTACTCAGTTGAACTTGATGATGTTTCCGTAATTAGGCTGTTAGCTATACTTTGACACTTGGGAATTGGTATTGTTTCCGAATGTGCAACTGGCAAAGTGACAGATTTTACATTAGCATAATTCCAGCGAATGCTCCTTCCTACTCCAATTTATTTACTTAGACAAAAATAACAGTCCGTATCGTGAATGAATGGTTGTCTCCAAAACATTTGCTTTCCAAATAGCACGTGATGTCTAAAATTAAAACATTTTATTCCACAAACATTGTAATACATTAATTGTAAAGTTCTTACCGCATGCTTCCACTACTCCACCGAGTAAGATTTACATGGCACGAATTACACACAATACTAGGTGTTCACGGTTCGCTCATATTTTTAACTCGTATACCAAAATATTGCACATATATTTCTTTCATTATTACTCTAAACGTACGTCGATTTTTTTAATTGCATATTTTCCGCAGATGTACACGTCATCGATTTCATGAAACAATAAACATAAACAGCTGTGACGTACATATGTTGTGTCTAAGCCACTCAAAATTTTTGAAAGCAACGGCGTCAAAATCGATCGTTTTTTTGTTCATGTGGCAACGCCAACGTTTGAAAAATTATCTTAAATTTAAAAAAAATAGCAATTATTGTTTATATATAAGTAAAAGGAGTTTATATATAACCTAAAGGGATAAGGCGGATTCAAATTTAATAGAAAATACAATTTGTATAAAAAATGTCCCCAAACTATCAGAGTCCCCATAGTATGCGCAAGGTATATGAAAATAATGGGAACTGTCCCCGAACTATGCAAATGTCCTCATTCTATGCGGTATATCAAAAAATGTCCCCATAGTATGCGTTGGACAAACATATATATTAGGGCGGGTCGATTTAAAAATCGCCCATTGCTCAGTGAAAATCGTATTCTAGGGATCAAAATAAGAAACTTTGCCGAAGGAAACATACCTCTAAATCGAATTGTGATGTCCCGGAAAAAATCGCACTTTGACCCATTTAGAGTGCTCCAATCGAGTCACAATGTATGACCGACCCCCACTCAGTGAAGTGCTCAGTGAAAATCGTATTCTAGGGATCAAAATAAGAAACTTTGCCGAAGGAACCATACCTCTAAAACGAATTGTGATGTCCCGGAAAAAATCCCACTTTGACCCATTTAGAGTGCTCCCATCGAGTCACAATGTATGACCGACCCCCACTCAGTGAAGTGCTCAGTGAAAATCGTATTCTAGGGATCAAAATAAGAAACTTTGCCGAAGGAAACATACCTCTAAAACGAATTCTGATGTCCCGGAAAAAATCCCACTTTGACCCATTTATAGTGCTCCAATCGAGTCCAAATGTATGGAACCCCCTGGGGGTGTGCCAGTGGCACACCCCCTAACTTTGGAGGCCTGACCCACCTCCAAAGTTAGTGGGGGTCGGTCATACATTTGGACTCGATTGGAGCACTCTAAATGGGTCAAAGTGGGATTTTTCAAAATTTGCCCCTACCGAAAAGTTCGACCCAAATTCCGGGACATCAGAATTCGTTTTAGAGGTATGGTTCCTTCGGCAAAGTTTCTTATTTTGATCCCTAGAATACGATTTTCACTGAGCACTTCACTGAGTGGGGGTCGGTCATACATTTGGACTCGATTGGAGCACTCTAAATGGGTCAAAGTGGGATTTTTTCCGGGTCATCAGAATTCGTTTTAGAGGTATGGTTCCTTCGGCAAAGTTTCTTATTTTGATCCCTAGAATACGATTTTCACTGAGCAATGGGCGATTTTTAAATCGACCCGCCCAAATATATATATATATTCTAGATATTATTTAGAGAAATAATTGTATTATAAGCTTAAAGCTAATTATTACACATTAGTATTACACATAAACCTACAAATATTAGTCTGATCTTACTGTATGGTATAATTTAAAACATGGTGCAATGCATAGAGTTACCATACAAGTAGGACACCAATATCTGGATTCGTTCCGAATACCACGTTTAGAACAGCAGGAACATCTACGTGTTGGATGCTCTTTCATGGGTGTACTCGAAATATATAATCAATAAAATGCTTTCCAATAAGACGAGATGGCTTCGGTGTAGCTGATGGTCGACCAATTTGAGAAGCGCTTTTAGAATTGCCTATATCTGTTCCGTATCTCTCAACTGTGTTTTCTACACACTCGAGTAAAAAATTTATTCTGCTCAATATATCATGAGACTTTTTGTATAAAATGTTTTAGTTTTTTGTAATTCATTTTTAGTCTCTTTCGGGCCATTGTATAAGCAGCAATGATTGCATCCCCATTATCTACTCCACCTTTGTTTTTATTATAATCTAGAACTACTTCTGGCTTGTGTTGGGTTATACCTCGCTTTTGTATTTCAATTATATTATTATCATGAATGGTACTTAAAATTAATACATCTCTTTTGTCACGCCACTCCATTATCATCATTTTATTTTTGTATCGGGATATATGTTCTCCCTTTTTAAGTCGTGTTATAATAACATCATGAGGAGTGTTACGTCTATTTTTTCTGAGTGTGGCTACAACATCAGTCTTATGTGTAATGAGTTTTTCTGCTAGCTCTATGCTGGTGTATCAATTATCTAAATACAATGGATATCCTTGGTCCAAAATGTCATGACACAATTCAAGAAAAATCCGGGATGCAGTTTTGTATTCTGGATAATTATCGCCGTAGTTTGTATTTTTTCCATAGTATAAGAAGTTACGTATCTAACTCGGTTCACTTTCTGATAATACAAAGAATTTTATTCCAAATCTACTTCGTTTTGATGGTATATTAGGTTTTGGTTTAGGTTAGGGTGGCAGCCGTATTTTTTTACAAGCTCACATAGACCAGTTTAGGTCCCTAGTGTTACCACGGGCTGAGATGCCCCTCATAGAAACCAACCTGTTTGATATATAAATTTATCGATTGTACGAATATCAGTACTGGAAAGATCTGTTAGGCTGCCTAAAAAGGCCGACCCCAGTATGTCCAGTCGTCGTCTACTCAAAGCGGGACAGTCGCAAAGCAAGTGCACAATGCTCTCTACTTCTTCCTCATCTCCACAGCTTCGGCAGAAGTCATTGGAGTCAATACCCAATCTTTTGGCGTGTTCGCCGATCAAGCAGTGTCCCGTCAGAACCTGTACTAATGTATACAATCGTTTCCTCTCTAGTGCGAGGAGATATTTTGACCTTCTCAGGTCATACCTTGGCCAGATTTGTCTATCTACCCTGCAGGTGCCGATTTCTGTCCATCTTTCGTTGGACTGCCTGATTGCCTCTTGCCTAAGCCAAAGCTTGCACGTGGATAGTGGCGCACCAATATATGCAAATTCTCCGAGAATTTGTAATGTCGTCCCTTTCCTAGCAAGTTCATCGGCTTTGCAGTTCCCCGGGATATCCATATGAGGTGTATATTAAACTGCTCAGCCATCTCGTTAAGAGATCTGCGGCAGTCGAGGGATGTTTGTGAATTTAGGGATGTTGCCTCCAGAGAATTGATGGCAGCCTGGCTGTCCGAGTAAATGACAACGCCAGTGTTGGTTACTATGTTGCGACTCAGCCACTTGGAGACTTCCCATATTGCCATTATTTCGGCTTGATAGACACTGCAGGTATCTGGTAGTCTGTGAGCTATATCCAGACTAAGTTCTTCACAGTGTACTCCGAAGCCAACCTTTTCATCAAGCTTCGAACCATCCGTGTAGAAGTGGAGATGGTTTCTATTACCTGGTATTCTGCCGACCCATTCATCTCTGGCGGGAATCATAGTGATGTAATTTCTCTGGAAGGTGTACACAGTTGGTATATAGTCCACTCGGTCGGTTACCATAGCACTACACTTTGATATCCTCATGTGACCATAGTTCTTGTACCTCCACATTGATAGGCAGTTTAATCTTATTGCCGCTTTGGTTGCAACTTCTCTCGCCACAATATTAATCGGCAGTATATGGAGTAGGGCTTGTAGAGACTCGGTCGCTGTAGTCCTTAAGGCTCCGCTTATGCTCAGGCAGGTAGTTCTCTGAACCTTTGTTAGTAGGTTGGTGATGGTTAGTTTGTCAGTTACCGTCCACCATAATATAATACCGTATAACAGTATTGGACGCACTCCTGCTATATATATCCAGATCCAGACGATTTTAGGAGAGAGTCCCCACCGCGACCCTACAGCCTTTTTGCAGGAATATAAGGCGATACGTTCCAATACGTTAAGATTAAATAACATTTTCCTATCTAGAATTATTCCTAAAAATGTTGCACTTTCAGAAAAGACTAGATCTGTTCCATTTATCCGAGGTGGAGGGTCCACATGTGGGACATTATTCATCCTTGTAAAGAGAACCAATTCTGTCTTGTTGGGGTTAACGCCCAAACCACTGCTTCTGTCCCATCTAGCCAACTTGTTGAGAGCCACCTGTAGGATGTCTCTGAGGACGTTTACGAATTTGGCATATACGGCTTCCATGATAGACGACCTTTCCAAAGTAAAAGAGATTCGTCCAAACAAAGATTTTGTTCAGGTGTATACAAAAATTTGCATTTATGTATAATATTTTCAAGAACGTTCTCAATTTTTGATAATTTATTTATCTGATTATTTTGTTGGATCTTATGGTTGTCATCAAAATGAAGGAATTTGTACAACAACCTAAATCTATCCGCAGACATAACTTTCGAGAAAAATGGGCTACATATACATACTCTCTCTTTTTGAGAAATACATCTCGATTGAAGGTTTTCTGTCAATCCCTTGCAAAATCAATAATGCAATGAATACTCGTATTTCGTTCGCACTTTTTGGATGCCATTTCCATACCCGCGAACGCTTCTTCAGGTTTGGATGCAATTCTGTGAACTGTGCCGCATAGAGGTTTGTCTGTTTAACAATTATATCAATAAGTTCAACATCCAAAAACTTTTCGTGATAAGGCAAGCAGTCCGCTTGAGACCTTGCTGGTACATCAAAGTTTATGCCTGGACGTGCCGAAAAAGCAAATGGTAGGGGCCTTAACCCATCAGTATTCCACGCCGAGGTTTGATTTTCTGCTGCAAAGTCATACCTTGTTTCTTCTTCACTTTCATCTTCAAGGTCACTTTCATCTTCACTTTCGCTAACAATCATAAACCGGTTTTCTTCTTCTGTTTCACTATCAAAATTCTCCTCCTCGCTACTGCTATCATCGGAGGATGACAACAAAATTATATATCGCTTCTTTGGAAAGCTCATCTGTGTAAATAATATAGTAAACACAGTTTTGTAGTTTTTTATGTGAATAATTTTACTAAAATACATACCTTTTTGAAGTAAGAACAAATTAAGATAAAACTTAGTGTTTTCTAAAGCTCCAATGTTTCGGAAATATATTTTATTGGCGGCACTGGCCATGAACTATTGAGTTACTCTTTTGAAATATTCTGTGTAATGTAACGCCATATTAGTCCAGGAATATATTTTGACAGATCAGTCCAGACATGACGGTAGGTGCCAGATTGCATTTAAAAAAATCAGCTGTTGTTTAGTTCTAACATGCTTGTTTGTGCCAAAAAATATTAATCTTATAGACTGAAACTTTGAAATCAAAAGTATTCTCATATTCCACAGTATTAATTATAACTTCTGATGGGGACGCAAATATCACAAATGTAGTTTGATGTTATTGGTTGATTCGTTTGTAATTGTTTTGGAAAATACTCACAAATGAACACATTTGATTGGTATAATTATTGTATTTATAATTATACTAATGTTTCCACAGCCTTTCATGATGTAGTAAAAATATATCTTCTGATTCATTTTTGGGAATTTTTTATTTTCACGTCGATATTCGATACAAATCAACTATTTTCCTTAAAATTCACTGAATATTTGTTTTTTGGCATGACGAGTATAATCGTCATTACATAAAAAATATCATTTTGTGAGGTGGAGTGTAGTCGTCAAACACATTTTTTAATTAGCAAAGAAATGTAAATAAAATCTATAGTGTAATTGACGGCTTGGTGGCAACTGATAACACTGTTTATTACATTTTAGAAAATAAAATTTTTTTATACAAATACAAAATTTTTTCCTACAAATGCCGAGTAAACTCGACGTTACAAAAAATAATGCGTTTCGCGATGTCGAATATATTCGTCGAACACAGTTAACGAGTTATTAATATTTAAGAGTTTTTCTCCCAATGTTCTTTTAAAAGTATGAATTCGAAGAAAAACCTATTTTTGTATCAAGTTTATGTTCCAAGAGCTACTCTCGCATTCTGGAACCATATTTAACATTAATTTTGCCCTACTGTGTTCCTAAAAGTACTAATTTCGAAAAAATCCTCTTTTCTTTAGATTTTGTTCCACACTGCGATCCCACTCAAATTTCGGAAAATAGTTTCCTATGCCGATTTGTTACCCCACTGTGCTAGTAAATGTTGACATTTCCAAAAATCCGTTCTTGTCCCGAGTCTACACCATAATGGCTACCCTCACACCAAATTTCGCGATTCTATTTCTAGACGATTGGATTTGGCTGCGGTACCTTATTTTTTACCTTATTAACCCATTATGAGCCCAAAAGTGCGAATTTCGAAAAACAGCGCCATATTGCTCGTCTACGTACCAAGGACTACCAAATTTCATGAACCTTAGATGTTTGGTTGGTGATCAGTCAGTCACTCAACAAATTTATATCCATATATGGTGAATTCCACGACAAATCAACGGTTTCAAGAAAATTCGGTTTTGATTTTCCCCATTTTTTCATATTTTTAGTACACCTGAGGAAACGCTTTGTGGAATTTTTTGAGATTTTTCCGATAAATCGTGCAGAAGTTATCGATATATAAAAAAACTTTAAGATATCACTCTGTTATCGGGCTTATGGTCACAACTTCTTAAGTTATGGTCCGATTTAAACAATCTTTTTTTTGAAATGTTGGTATACTTTTCAGAAAAAAAAAATAAAATATAATATTAAAATTTTTGTGTGTTTTTTCAATTTTAAATATTTATTAATCCAATGTTACGAGTATATTTACAATTTAAATAAGATATGTTACATGAGTTTGAGATTTATCTCTAGGATATTACAGCAATTGGAATTTTTTATGTATTTGGTTATAATTTTGTATTTTATTATGATACATTTGAAGGTATAAAGAATTAGAAAAAACCTTATTTGCTATTTTAAAATTAGGGAGTCAAACATATGCAAAAATATTGAAAATAGGTTAATTATTTTAGAAAATAATTATCTATGGGAACAATATTTTTAGTTTGTTAATTTTAGGTGTAATATATATATACGTATTTATAATGTTTCTATACACCCCCTTAATATTTCATAAGAGGAGTCTGCGATCTTTCTGAAATAATTATCGTTTAGGCGGCTTATGAAGTCCTTAAGGAGTTCATACTTGGTATCTTCGTGCAGTAATGTAGTGGGGTAACGCCAGTGTTTGTTGAAAATCATTTTTAGACATTTATTTTGTACAATTTGCAAACGATTAAGGTGAGATTTTGCGGCTTTGTACCAGATGGGCGAGGCAAATGTAATTATGGGTCTGATAACGCATTTATATAATAGATTTTTATTTGATTTGTTCAAAAATGATCTTCTATTTAGAAGAGGCCAAAGAGCTCGGAAGCTCTTTAGTGCTTTCTCGCGAGTCTTGTCGATGTGCTCCCGGAAAGATAATTTTTTATCCAAAACAACTCCGAGGTATTTCACCTCATTTTGTATAGGGATGTAATTATTTCCGAATCGTATTTGCCTGGAGGGTACTCGTTTTGGGGATTTGTTCCAAGGAAAAATAATGCATTGCGTTTTATGCTGATTAATTTTTATTTTCCACTTCTGAAAGTACTTGTTGCAAGTAGCAAGACTGTGCTCCATTTTCTTTAACAAGGCGCTGGTTAGTTTGCTTGACGATATTAACGCGGTGTCATCAGCATAGTAGGCAATGTCTATAGATAGAGTATAGATGGAATAAAGGATCGGAGATAGAATCGAGCCCTGAGGTAGTCCTGCGGGTATATTTTTAAATGATGAAATACTGTTGTTAATCGATTCAGCGACAGAAAATCAGATATAATGTTACAGATATATTTCGACGTGTTAACAGATATTAGCTTATATAGAAGGCCATTATGCCAGACGGTGTCGAAATCCTTTTCTACATCTAAAAGTATTAATCCAGTGGATCTTTTAGACCGTTTGTTTCTGATTATTTTGTTCTTAATTCTGCTGACCTGGTGAATTGTATTATGTTCCTTTTTAAAACCGAATTGTTTTTCTGAAATTATATTATGATTTGATGTAAAGTCACGAAGTCTGTTGTAGATGAGTTTTTCGAAAACCTTTCCTATATTACTTAATAAGCTAATAGGTCTGTAGCTATTTGCGTTGTTAACCGGTTTATCTGGTTTATGTATCAGGATAACTTTAGCTATTTTGAACGCTTTTGGAAAGTAATTTAGAAAAATACAGCTGTTAAAAATGCTGGTAAGTAGTTTTACTGCTTTCTTAGGCAGATTTTTCAGTAAAATATTTGAAATGTTGCCAAATCCTGGGGCCTTCGATGCTTTTATAGTGGAAATTAATGACACAATTTCATGAAAATTAGTGAAAATTGCTCCGTCCGTATTCATAGGCTCACTCCTAATGTTTGTAACCACAGAGTTTACTGTTGCATCTACAGAATGCGTGAAATCCTGCGTAAGAGTGTGTGCTTTGGCAAATGTTTCAGCTAGTAATTCGGCTTTATCAATATTTGTGATTATTTTAGACCCATTGTCGATTAAATGGGATATAAATTGCTTTCGCTTAGGTCTTAATGAACGGCTTATCCTCCACAATTTTTTGTCACCTGGTTTTAGACGCTGTAAAAGGTTGGTCCACTTTCTGTTTCTATCTTGTTAAATACTTTTATCGATTACTCCACTTAAAAATTTTACACATTAGGTGTAAAACGATACTTGTTGTGGGTTGTGTGAACGTTGTTCTTTTCTTTTGTATTTTTTTTTTTTCTCTGTCTAATGAGGCGAATTATATTTGATGGAATGGAGCATCATTAGTTTTTAGAGAAGAACTAGTAGATAAATTTCGTGCGGAAATAATGAGCTCTTCGAGTGACTCGAGCTCATGTTCGATTGCACCTTTTGAATGAAATCTTTCATTTTTTACATTGATACTTCTGTCGATGATATTTCGGAATAATCTCCAATTGGTATTTTTATATGAGAAATAGTTTGGTTCGTTGGCTTGGATGGATGAACATACAGAGTATGGAACATATTATAGGGCGATGATCCGAAAGAATTTCATATTCGAGAGTGTCCAAATGCAATGGAAGAGTTATATTTCTTAATACAATATCTACGGTTGAGGGCCTTCTACTTGTTTGATGAGGGTACAATGTGTAGCTAGGGGGGTGATAAACAAAGAAATTGCCTGTGTATTGCATATTGTTGAGGGCAGAGCCGGATGCATTATTGCATGGGCAATTCCAGGATGTATGTTTAGCATTTATATCGCCCAGAATGATTTTATACTCATTGTATTGTTGTGATAATGTAGATATGTCACTGCAGAAGTTTCGGTTGTGTCTAGGTGAGTATGCTGTAGTAACAACAACCTGGGTTCTGTTGATAATAATTTCTATAGCGAGGTTCTCAATGTACGTTGTTTTTATTATTGGTAGGAGTTTGTGGCTAATGGATTTGTGTACCATGAGGGCAACTCCGCCGCCTCCGCTACTTAGCCTATCATTACGATAGAGAACATAATTTTCAAAATGAGGTTTGTGATTTTCTTTGAGAAATGTTTCAGTTAAGCTGGCAATGTGGATATTTTTGTTCACTAATAAGTTCTCTAGTTGTTTTTGTTGAGAGTGAGTAGTCATACCATTGGCATTCCAGTGAAGTATGTTGAATTTTCTTAAATTATCGGATCATATTTTAAGAGTGACATTACGACATGCATTTGTTGAACTTTTGTTGTACACCTACCTAGCTCATCAAGGGCAAGAAGTAAATATATCGAACAGTTCGTCAATATTAAAACCAGTAAGGAAAGGCAGAAAGTCGGGCGGGGCCGACTATATAAAACCCTACACCTCCCTAACAATGCGATAAGGGTCATTGCGATAATAATTTGGAATAATTGGTACATATTATCTAATTCTAAACCGATAATCGTTAAATTTAGCAATATTCGTTCCTAAATTGGGAAACACCTTTCTTGAAAATTTAAATGATCGGAAGTAAGGTACAACTTATATAGCGCTTTGACACCAAATCAGGAGGAACATATATATGGAGGTTATATTTAAATCTGAACCGATTTCCTTGAATACTCATTCATGTAAACAGACCTATTTCTGTCGAATTTCGTTCTGATCAGATATAAAATACAGACACTGATCGGATATAAAATAACATTATTACAGGGCTTACATGTCAAATCGGGGTAACTTATATAGGGGGGCTATATCTAAATCTGAACCGATTTCTTCCAAATGTAAAAGTGTTCATTCATATAATATGAAACCTTTTTCTGCCGAATTTCATACTGATCGGATATAAAATGCAGTTTTTACAGCGCTTACATATCAAATCGGGAATAACATATATATGGGGGCTATATCTAAATCTGAACTGATTTTCTCCAAATTTGGCAGTATTCCTTCACGTAATAAGAGCCCTCTTTCTGCCGAATTTCGCACTGATCGGATATAAAATACAGTTTCTGCAGCGCTTACATATCAAATCGGGGGTCACATATATATGGGGGCTATATCTAAATCTGAACCGATTTTCTCCGAATTTAGCAGTATTCCTTCATGTAATAAGAAACCTCTTTCTGCCAAATTCCATACTAATCGGATATAAAATAATGGTTTACAGCGCTTACATGTCAAATCGGGGCTAACATATATATTCGATATTCGTGATCCTGGCGCCTTTGTGAGTGAGCTACCGTATCACGTTCTTGCTCAGTTGCGCGATATACGGGATCCTGGCGCCGTTGCGATTGATTATTGGTTGTATTTATTCTTTTAAGTACAATTCTTCATATACAGGTACACATAAATACAATATATATTAAGTCATGGTTGGCATTTGTGTATAGCGTTACCAATAACATTACATTGCGCGTTTTATCCCCAGGTAAACAATTGGTATAGAAGAGTTACAAAATTCGTTACCTGAAACTGTATCTTTCTTAATGTAGAAATAAACATTTTATTACACCTGTGTTTACAAATGGTACTAATAGAAAGGGTCGGAGGATTAAAAATATGTTATTTTAGGTAATAAAGTAATTTAGATAAAAGTAAACAAAGGATTACTTAAGTTTCCAGTTATAGTGTGTTAATCCCTTTAAAATTTATTTTCGAATTGTGGGAGTGTTCAAATTATATTTAAGTTATGTGAGAAAGTTGTAAAACATATTAAAATTAAAAAAAATTAAGCAATATTCGTTCCTAAATTGAGAAACATCTTTCTGGAGAATTTTGTAATGATCGGAAGTAAAGTACAACTTCTATAGCGCTTTGTAACCAAATCAGGAGGAACATATATATGGAGCTTATATATAAATCTGAATCGATTTTCCCTGAATACTCATTCATGTAAAATAGAAACCTCTTTCTGTCGAATTTCGTACTGATCGGATATAAAATACAGTCTCTACAGCGCTTGAATGTCAAATCGGTGCTAAGATATATATGGGGGCTATATCTAAATCTGAACCGATTTTCTCCAAATTTGGCAGTATTCCTTCATGTAATAAGAAACCTCTTTCTGCCGAATTTCGTACTGATTGGATATAAAATACAGTTTCTACAGCGCTTACATGTCAAATCGGGTGCAACATATATATGGGGGCTATATATAAATCTGAACCGATTTCCCCCAAATTTTGTATTGTATCTAAGTGTATCACGAGACTACTCTCTGTCAATTTTTGTACAAATCGGTTACAAAATGTTGCTTATACAGTGCATATATGCCAAATCGGAGGTACATATATATGGGAGCTATATGTAAATCTAACCAAATTCAATAGGGATCGTCCTTGGGCCTAAAACAAGATATGTGCAAAGTTTCGTTGAGATCGGACCATAATTGCGACCTGTACATTGATTACAAGAATACGTCTACAGACAGACAGACAGACGGACAGACAGACGGACATAGCTAAATCGACTCAGAAAGTGATTACAAGTCGATCGGTATAATAAACAATGGGTCTATCTCTTCTCCTTTTGGGTGTTACAAACAAATGCACAAAGTCATAATACCCTGTACCACAGTGTGGTGTAGGGTATAAAGATCGCTGCTCTCATTTCGAAGTACTCCGGCGAATGAACGGCTGTTGTTCTGCTGCGGTGTGATTCTGTTCATTGAACTGCGGGTATTGGGTGTGGGTGCTATGTTGTTTAAACGTTGACGCTTCGATGTGTTTCTTGTAGTTGTTGTCGCTGTCACCTTAGCTCTGACTTCTAAATAATGAGATCGCAATTGAAACACGTGAATACTGCTGGTTTCTTGTTGTTTTTCGTGGATGGGCAATCATTAGTTGGATGACGATTTGCACAAGTCATGCAGGCTGCTTGACGGTTGCAGTGTTGTCCACCATGACCGTACATTAAACAATGCCAACACTGAGTTGGTTTGTTATTAGTTTTTGGTTTCTGTTTTTTCCAAGTAATAATAACATTTGAATTGGTTCGAACAGTTTTAAGTGAGTGTGGGGTAAAAGATCGGCGAAGAAATTGTACTTTATACACTGCGTCGTTTATGGAGCTGAAGCGAGTGTTTACCTCAACAATAGAAACGGGTGATAAATTATAGGTTTTTAATTCATCGGCTATATCATCGGTCTTAATGCGCGCTAGACCATAGATTAAAGTAGTGTAGAGTTTATCTTCCTTTGCATTGAAGGTGTGGAACTCAATTTTTGCTTCTTTTAATGATTTTATGCAAAAATCAAATTTTCTTTGTTTTGAGGGAATATTTTTATTCCGATGGATGTTCGTTTGTAAATACAATCGTGCCGGATTTCACGAAGAGGAATGTTAACATCCATGACGATAGGTGGTGGTTTATGGGGGACTTCAGCCCTAGTGATAATATATTCTGGAGTTTCGTCCATATCCTCGATACTGGATAGATCACTATATCTGTTGTAAGAAGTTGATGTTGCACCAATGGATCCTGCGTTGAATGCCATTGTCTGAGGTTTGCGTTTTTTAAAAGTTTGTTTCCCCTTGAGGCGCGCCAAAGATTTGGCAGCGCGGGGCATTATCACTTTGTTTTAAACAACGATATACGGTAAATAATTTTTTTTTGACGAATGCAAATATGTACACTTTTATAAGGGATTTGCAAAATCAATGCACTGATGACAGAATAAATTGTGGGAGAAAGCGCTTGCGACCGAACAGAGTGAAGGTTGGCAAAGAACTGTAAAATTTTTGTGTGTGTAATTTGTAATTTTTAAGATTTAAATGTAATTTTTAAATTGCTTGTTCTCTCTGTTTTTCGCGATTTTTTTTTATATTTTAAACTTCTATTAATTCTCTAACATATTAGCTTTGGATGAAAGTGGGCCTGATATTATTTATATTTCTTATAAATTTTTTAAAAATTAAAAAAAAATTTTGTTGCAATCCACTTTGCTTGTGGCTTGAAGGCCTCGGAATACATGTTCCACGTCAAAGAACAAAATAATGGACACACTTCGGAAAGTCTTTCTTCCAAAATGTCTCCAATCTTTGAACTTTGCATAAGAAAACATAAAATATTACCACATACCAGTTTCAAGTCAATCGATAACCCCTTTTTTGGTACTCCCACACAAACAGACTAATTTATATGATAACTAGCTGACCCGGTGCGCTTCGCTGCCCTCAAAGTGCGCTTTAGTGAAATAGAACCATATGATATGTTGACACTCATGATATATCTAGTTATTTCGTTTTCAGCACGCGTGTCGTATGCACAAATACTTCCACTGATCAGCTTTTTAATCAGATTAAGTTAAGCGCTATCAACAGCATATATAAATTTGAAGACGATGAGTGCAACGCCTCTCTATATTTCGTTTTGAGTACTTTGTCCATCGACACTAACTATTTTCATGCAAATTTTCAAAACTGCCCTACATTGATATTGGATATTTTTCAAATTCACATCTCGGTTTGTATGGGCTTCGCCACACCCTTATCACTCTCTTTTGCAAAGATATCGCCGCGATACTATTTCAAATATTGCGTTCTACATTCTTTATTTACATGGGGATGTCATGCCAACTGTTTCCATCGTTCCTGTTTGTAGCTCCATCACCCATACTGGTACCACGGCCAGACAGCCAAACTTCGAAAGAATGGCTGATATAGTGATCGAAATATTGAATTTTTAAATTTCAGGTTGTGTAGTAGCACCCACTGTAAATACGATGCCAGTTTTTGGTTCAATCATTGGTTGTGGTTCGAAGGTTACACACCCATTTTTACAGGATAGCTGCAATAGTGCAGGAAATATTATATATTCAGATGTCATGTTTCCCATTTCAGGTTGTGTGTGTGCTGCCACGCCCACAGTTACTCTTGCGTCAGTTTCTTGTTCCAGCACTCGATCTGGTTCCACATACCAAATTTCGAGAATTTTGTTCCAATAGCAATCAAAATATTTCACTTCTGAATTTCTGGTAGTGTGGGTACTACCACGCCTACTGTCACAATCACACCTGTTTTTGGCTCCAACAGGCGTACTGCTACCAAGGCACAAATACTAATTATCGCCGATCTAACTGCAATAGTACTCAAAATATAGTATTTGTATATTTCAGGTTATGTGGGCGGTGACACACCCACTATACCTGTCACACCTGTTTATCGTTCCATCACGCATACTGTCACATATACGCATATGTCACATATACCAAATTTGAAGACTCTTACCGCAATAATACTCGTAATTTTTATACCCGGCATTTTTATACCCTACACCACACTGTGGTACAGGGTATTATAAGTTTGTTTCACGGCAGATGTTTGTAACACCTTAAAATAACACAGCTAGACCCACCTTAAATTATACCGATCGACTCAGAATCACTAGCTGAGTCGATTTAACGATGTCTGTCCGTCCGTCGGTCCGTCCGTCTGTCCATGTAAAGTTGTTCGTCGACTACAGGTCGCAATTTCACTCTGATCGTTCTGAAATTTTGCAGTTGAGAGTATTTCGCGGCTGTTAAGATCGCTATTGAATTTGGTTGAAATCGGTTCAGATTTAGATATAGCTCCCATATATATCTTTCGTCCGATTTGGCCCTTTAGTCCTATAGAAGCTGTATTTTACATCCGATCGTTTTGAAATTTAGAATGGTAGAGTTTCTTGATCCATGAACCAACATTGCTGAATTTGAAGAAAATCGGTTAAGATTTAGCTATAGCTCCCATATATATGTTTCGTCCGATTTGGCCCTTTAGTCCTATAGAAGCTGTATTTTACATCCGATCGTTTTGAAATTTAGAATGGTAGAGTTTCTTGATCCATGCACCAACATTGCCGAATTTGAGGAAAATCGGTTAAGATTTAGCTTTAGCTCCCCTATATATATGTCTCGTCCGATTTGGCCCTTTAGTCCTATAGAAGCTGTATTTTACATCCGATCGTTTTGAAATTTAGAATGGTAGAGTTTCTTGATCCATGAACCAACATTGCCGAATTTGAAGAAAATCGGTGCAGATTTAGATATAGCTCCCATATATATCTTTCGTCCGATTTGGTCCTATAGAAGCTGTATTTTACATCCGATCGTTTTGAAATTTAGAATTGTAGAGTTTCTTCATCCATGAACCAACACTACTGAATTTGAAGAAAATCGGTTAAGATTTAGCTATAGCTCCCATATATATGTTTCGTCCGATTTAGCCCTTAGTCCTATAAAAGCTGTATTTTACATACAATCGTGGTGAAATTTAGAATGGTAGAGTTTCTTGATCCATGAACCAACACTACCGAATTTGAAGAAAATCGGTTAAGATTTAGCTATAGCTCCCATATATATGTTTCATCCGATTTGGCTCTTTAGATCCAATCGTTTTTATACCCTACACCACACTGTGGTACAGGGTATTATTTAAGTATAATATGTCCCAAAAGTAAATTTATGTAAACAATTTATACATGAATTACAAAATTTATATATCAGAGTTATTCAATATTACGAGAGTGGTGTAGGGTATAATATAGTCGGCACCGCCCGACTTTAGCCTTTCCTTACTGGTTAAAGTTCAGTTTGGGTGGGCGATGTCACGCCCACTAACACTATCACCCTAGTTTTCAGCTACATAACGCGTACTGGCACCAAGGTCACACATACCCAATTTTCAGAATTTTGCTACTACAGTATTCGAAATATTTCATATATGAATTTTAAGTTGTGTGGGCGGTACCACGTCCACTTTCACTGTTTCCCTGTTTTTAGTCCTATGACGCGTACTGGTACCAAGGTCACACATACTAAATTTCGAGAATTTTACTGCAATAGTACTCGAAATATTTCATTTTTGAATTTTAGGTTGTGTGGGCGGTGCCACGCCCACTGTCACTATCACCCCAGTTTTCAGCTACATGACGCGTAATGGCACCAAGGTCACACATAACTAATTTCGAGAATTTTGCTACAATAGTATTCGAAATATTTCATATTTGAATTTTAGGTTGTATTGGCGGTGCCACGCCCACTGCCACTATCTCACCGGTTTTTGGCTCCATGATGTGTACTGGTACCAAGGTCACACATATCGAATTTCGAGTACTTTGAACCAATAGTACCCAAGACATTCCACTTTTAAATTTTACGTTGTAAGGGCGGTGCCACGCCCCTTTGTCCAATCAAAACCGAATATAGCTACGAACCTTCCACACACCAAAAGATATTCTCCTGCAAAAATTCAGCAAAATCTGTACAGCCGTTTTCGAGTCCATCACGTACCAACGAACACCATTTCATTATACCCTACACCACAATGTGGTACAGGGTATTATAAGTTTGTTTCACGGCAGATGTTTGTAACACCTGAAAATAACACAGCTAGACCCACCTTAAAGTATACCGATCGACTCAGAATCACTAGCTCCGATCGTTCTGAAATTTTGCAATTTAGAGTATTTCGCGGCTGTTAAGATCGCTATTGAAATTGGTTGAAATCGGTTCAGATTTAGATATAGCTCCCATATATATCTTTCGTCCGATTTGGCCCTTTAGTCCTATAGAAGCGGTATTTTACATCCGATCGTTTTGAAATTTAGAATGGTGGAGTTTCTTGATCCATGAACCAACATTGCCGAATTTGAAGAAAATCGGTTAAGATTTAGCTATAGCTCCCATATATATGTTTCGTCCGATTTTGCTCTTTAGTCCTGTAGAAGCTGTATTTTACATCCAATCATTTTGAAATTTAGAATGGTAGAGTTTCTTGATCCATGAACCAACTCTACGGAATTTGAAGAAAATCGGTTAAGATTTAGCTATAGCTCCCATATATATGTTTCGTCCGATTTGGCCCTTTAGTCCTATAGAAGCTGTATTTTACATCCGATCGTTTTGAAATTTAGAATGGTAGAGTTTCTTGATCCGTGAACCAACATTGCCGAATTTGAAGAAAATCGGTTAAGATTTAGCTATAGCTCCCATATATATTTTTCGTCCGATTTTGCTCTTTAGTCCTGTAGAAGCTGTATTTTACATCCAATCATTTTGAAATTTAGAATGGTAGAGTTTCTTGATCCATGAACCAACTTTACAGAATTTGAAGAAAATCGGTTAAGATTTAGCTATAGCTCCCATAGATATGTTTCGTCCGATTTGGCCCTTTAGTTCTATAGAAGCTGTATTTTACATCCAATCGTTTTGAAATTTAGAACGGTAGAGTTTCTTAATCCATGAACCAACACTGCCGAATTTGAAGAAAAGCGGTTAAGATTTAGCTATAGCTCCCATATATATGTTTCGTCCGATTTGGCCCTTTAGTCCTATAAAAGCTGTATTTTACATCCAATCGTTTTGAAATTTAGAATGGTAGAGTTTCTTGATCCATGAACCAACACTAGCTCCCATATATATGTTTTTTATATATATAAGAAGAAGAAGATTATTTCCACCCTAACTGTGTCTAATTCATTCGAATGTATTTAAATACCGTATTTTATATAATGATAGTCTATGCTAAAGGTCCTAAGGATTAAGTTATTATATATTGGCGAGGTATTTCCATCTGTCCATCTACAAGAGTCATTTATACCAAAAACTTTGTTCTCATCCGGCCAAGAATCGTCACTTCTAGAGAGATATAGTTTCCCTTAAAATAGGACCAATGCCACGAGATTTGTATGTCTACGGAAGCAGCCCATTTATAGAGCGTTTACTGCATATACCAAGGAACTCGTATATTACTGGTCCTTAGATAAAATCCTTTTTGGTCATTGGAATCGATTTTGACTGTTCAGCTGATAAGTACCAGTCGATGATAGCGATGATATCAATGACTAATTTTCCACCGATGAAATCGCTGTAACTGCTGCTAAAAAGCCTTCGTTCTCCATTTAAACTTTAACAGAACTCAAACATATGATTTCATGTTAAGAACAACATTTAGTAAAGTAAACAACGTTAATGCCCTCACCTTAGAGAGGTGGAGTAACACATCGATGGAGTGACCTAAGTTTGTTTGGGGAAAATTGGATTTGGGACATTTTTAATCGTTTAAGCATTATCCGTCTGTCTGTTTGTGTTTCTGTATGTCTGTCTGCTGCCTGGTGCGCACAATAACTCTCGAAAGGATTAACCGATTGGCTTCAAATTTAGTATGCGGTAACATTTGTCTCTATCTCCGTCTAAGTTCAAAGATGGGTCATATTGGTCTACTCCTTCTAGTACATCCCCAACAAAAGGTTAACATTTAGTGAAATATTATAAAAAAAAATATTTTTTTCCTTTACTTTTTCAAAAAAAAGTACCAGAAAAATTGTTTTTTTTCGCAAAAAGTTTTAAGAAACTTTGTTCAGCATATTCTTAGCTACATTATTGCTAAATATACTTAAGCGGTATCACCAAGTCTGAATTAGTTGTAGGACAAAAGCTGATGACACCTTTTTCGAGGGTCCCACTGATATTCAGAAACTTTGGAGGCCCATAACCGAGTATAGGGTTATACTACCCTTTGATAGTAGAATCGAACCTATACTGTCAAGTCAGTGTATTTTTCAAAAAGTGTTCATTTGTTGCATAGTGATATAAATACCAGTACATACTTTAAAGTTATTAAATGCAATTTTAATTGATAAGAACTTAATTAAAATAAAAAAAGGAAAAAAATACGAATAATTTTTGGGACTGATGGTGAGGGGATTCTTATGTCGGTTTACCCGACTGACCCTTCTTACTGTTTTTTTTTCAACATTTGTAATATAAAAAGTGATTTGTTAAAATTATGCACTTTGTCACCATACACTTTGTATCACACTAAATAGAAACCAAAATTACATAAATAGCCTTTTTGGCAGAAATAAGTATCATTAAGTTATCAAATGTTTAGTTTATAATTTTCCCGAGTATACCCATACAATAAATATGGGTGATTCCACGTAAACTGACCCCATCACACATAAGTAAATAAATCAAATTTTTGCAAAAAAAATTGAGGCATAGTTTTTTTCCCACCAATGGGTTTCTAGAGTTTATTATATAATTGTCGAATGCCATACTTTTACTGTTAAACTGAAATGAAAATTTTTCCGAAATATTTTTTTATTTTCTGAATTCGCCTTTTGACTACAAGAAAATACACAACCTTGAGTGCAGTTTAGTGTAGTTTTTTTTTTTTTTTGGCAGTACATACAAATATTTTACAGTATGCAATAAAGAAAGTGGCTGATCAAGATTTTATTAAAACCTAAGGTCACACCCGTTACGGTATACATATATATCAACCATATTTTTTATATTATAAATATTTATTAATTTTTTTGAATGTCAGTTAGTAACACTTAAGTATATCTATATAAACCACCCTTTGTGAAGTGTCGTTATAAATTATATAGATAAAAATCACGAAGATACTTAGTAGCAATGTCACACCCGTTCCGTTGGAATCACCCATATGTCATTTGTATACAAATGAAGTTTAAATGATTTAATGAATTTTGTGAAAAACGTAAAGAGAAAAAGAGTTAATAAAAAACTTTAAATGCAGACTTGATGTTAAGTGAATTTGTCAGTGAAGTGCGATTTATTGATCCGATTTGGTTTAATGTTTGTGGATTTCCAGTTGAAGCCATCATAGCGTATGGGCATTTTTATGGACGCACATATAACGTATACGACACATGAGCGGAAGTAATTCATATGGCAAACAGGGATGCCAACTTAGTGCTTTTCGCACCATATTTAGTGCTTTTCAGACCTCCCAATACGCGAAAAGTGTTCACTTAGTGCCGAACGAAAAAAAACACTAGGTGTACGCTTTTCATGTTTTTTTGTTGGTGCTTTTGACGCTTTTCTTAGATTTGTCAGAATCAAATCTACCCTGCACAATTCTGCGGTACAATATAATACTTTTGTTTTCGACCACATACTTGTAAGGTCCTAAAATATTGGTTGGCATGTCATAACGTCCAGGGACATAATGTCCATGGATCTTATGACACTTTGTTACGCGTAGCCGGCTTTGGACATACCCCAGAGGAGAAAATTCTTAATCGCGGCCGAAGTCCCGCCTCGCAGAGACACTTTGGTCCGCGTAGCCATCGTTGGACATACAGCAGAAGGAAAAATCTTTAACCCCGGTCAAAACCGGTCACGCAGCCACAGTTTGGTCCTCTTAGTCGCCTTTGAAGATATCGATAACTGGAAAATCGTCTTCAAAGATAACTTACAGACTAAATGGTCTATTCCTTATTGGTCGGCAAGTCTTTATGTAATTTAGCAGAGAAAAAATGTAAGAATGTAAGCGCCAAAAAACCAAAAAGTTTGAAAATATCTTCTTTAATTAGGGAAACTACATTGATTAAAATTTGATAATTATTTTTATTTTAAAATTTTTAATGCAAAGTAAAACTGTTTTTATTGCAAATGAAAGAAAAATAGATTAGTGCCCTTTTACGCTTCTTGTCTGGAATTTTACGCCTTTTACGCTTTTTCAATTTTTCATTACGCTTTTGCTCCACAAATACATAGGTGGCATCACTGATGGCAAATGGTGTGAGTGGAAAAGAGTATGTATATTATCGTTTTATAGCTAAACCTTTTAAATGTGATTTACTCATGTGGTATTAAGTAATATAGAATGTGTGAATGTCAAAAATATTTTATTTATTTATTGTATAGAAATTGTTATGGCGATGCAGTCGAAGGGCTATTCTCTAATCATATTTTGTTGTGAGTTTGCGATTTAAATGTGGAGATTTTTCAATATTTGTCGAAAATATAGATTGATGTGTTTGAAGTTAAAATTTCACTTAATTTAACAAAGTCGTTATATTAGGAGTACACTTCCTTATTTCCATACCAGTTCAAATATATTATTTAAAAAACACAAAATAAATAATCATAAAATTATTATTAAAATTGCGTATAAAATTCACAAAACAACAGTTTTAGCAAATAACAAAACAAGTAAGAATGTTCCAGACATGCCAATCGACTAAAGTATACCCTCCCATTGTGAGTAATGTAATACGGAATATGACACTTTGAGTAAGAGCCGGAAATAGTCTGCAGTAATTGCAAGTGTTGTCTGAACTGCAGATCACTATGACAATTATATTATTGCTTCAGAAGTCATGCAAAAGTTGTGTACCAGAAGGGGGTTGACGAATAATCCCATTTTACGCAAAACAGTCGATACATCAATGACATTGATATTGCTTACAATTGTAAGTGTTTACGTGCACTGGTATTAAAGTTGTAAGCTATGTGGAGAAGGAGTTTACCAATATGGCCCATCTTCGAACTGGGATATACTGGTATAGGTTATGTATAGGTTAGGTATAGGGTAGGTATAGGTTAGGTATAGGTTAGGTATAGGTTAGGTATAGGTTAGGTATAGGTTAGGTATAGGTTAGGTATAGGTTAGGTATAGGTTAGGTATAGGTTAGGTATAGGTTAGGTATATGTTAGGTATAGGTTAGGTATAGGTTAGGTATAGGTTAGGTATAGGTTAGGTATAGGTTAGGTATAGGTTAGGTATAGGTTAGGTATAGGTTAGGTATAGGTTAGGTATAGGTTAGGTATAGGTTAGGTATAGGTTAGGTATAGGTTAGGTATAGGTAAGGTATAGGTTAGGTATAGGTTAGGTATAGGTTAGGTATAGGTTAGGTATAGGTTAGGTATAGGTTAGGTATAGGTTAGGTATAGGTTAGGTATAGGTTAGGTATAGGTTAGGTATAGGTTAGGTATAGGTTGGGTATAGGTTAGGTATAGGTTAGGTATAGGTTAGGTATAGGTTGGGTATAGGTTAGGTATATGTTAGGTATATGTTAGGTATAGGTTAGGTATAGGTTAGGTATAGGTTAGGTATAGGTTAGGTATAGGTTAGGTATAGGTTAGGTATAGGTTAGGTATATGTTAGGTATAGGTTAGGTATAGGTTAGGTATAGGTTAGGTATAGGTTAGGTATAGGTTAGGTATAGGTTAGGTATAGGTTAGGTATAGGTTAGGTATAGGTTAGGTATAGGTTAGGTATAGGTTAGGTATAGGTTAGGTATAGGTTAGGTATAGGTTAGGTATAGGTTAGGTATAGGTTAGGTATAGGTTAGGTATAGGTTAGGTATAGGTTAGGTATAGGTTAGGTATAGGTTAGGTATAGGTTAGGTATAGGTTAGGTATAGGTTAGGTATAGGTTAGGTATAGGTTAGGTATAGGTTAGGTATAGGTTAGGTATAGGTTAGGTATAGGTTAGGTATAGGTTAGGTATAGGTTAGGTATAGGTTAGGTATAGGTTAGGTATAGGTTAGGTATAGGTTAGGTATAGGTTAGGTATAGGTTAGGTATAGGTTAGGTATAGGTTAGGTATAGGTTAGGTATAGGTTAGGTATAGGTTAGGTATAGGTTAGGTATAGGTTAGGTATAGGTTAGGTATAGGTTAGGTATAGGTTAGGTATAGGTTAGGTATAGGTTAGGTATAGGTTAGGTATAGGTTAGGTATAGGTTAGGTATAGGTTAGGTATAGGTTAGGTATAGGTTAGGTATAGGTTAGGTATAGGTTAGGTATAGGTTAGGTATAGGTTAGGTATAGGTTAGGTATAGGTTAGGTATAGGTTAGGTATAGGTTAGGTATAGGTTAGGTATAGGTTAGGTATAGGTTAGGTATAGGTTAGGTATAGGTTAGGTATAGGTTAGGTATAGGTTAGGTATAGGTTAGGTATAGGTTAGGTATAGGTTAGGTATAGGTTAGGTATAGGTTAGGTATAGGTTAGGTATAGGTTAGGTATAGGTTAGGTATAGGTTAGGTATAGGTTAGGTATAGGTTAGGTATAGGTTAGGTATAGGTTAGGTATAGGTTAGGTATAGGTTAGGTATAGGTTAGGTATAGGTTAGGTATAGGTTAGGTATAGGTTAGGTATAGGTTAGGTATAGGTTAGGTATAGGTTAGGTATAGGTTAGGTATAGGTTAGGTATAGGTTAGGTATAGGTTAGGTATAGGTTAGGTATAGGTTAGGTATAGGTTAGGTATAGGTTAGGTATAGGTTAGGTATAGGTTAGGTATAGGTTAGGTATAGGTTAGGTATAGGTTAGGTATAGGTTAGGTATAGGTTAGGTATAGGTTAGGTATAGGTTAGGTATAGGTTAGGTATAGGTTAGGTATAGGTTAGGTATAGGTTAGGTATAGGTTAGGTATAGGTTAGGTATAGGTTAGGTATAGGTTAGGTATAGGTTAGGTATAGGTTAGGTATAGGTTAGGTATAGGTTAGGTATAGGTTAGGTATAGGTTAGGTATAGGTTAGGTATAGGTTAGGTATAGGTTAGGTATAGGTTAGGTATAGGTTAGGTATAGGTTAGGTATAGGTTAGGTATAGGTTAGGTATAGGTTAGGTATAGGTTAGGTATAGGTTAGGTATAGGTTAGGTATAGGTTAGGTATAGGTTAGGTATAGGTTAGGTATAGGTTAGGTATAGGTTAGGTATAGGTTAGGTATAGGTTAGGTATAGGTTAGGTATAGGTTAGGTATAGGTTAGGTATAGGTTAGGTATAGGTTAGGTATAGGTTAGGTATAGGTTAGGTATAGGTTAGGTATAGGTTAGGTATAGGTTAGGTATAGGTTAGGTATAGGTTAGGTATAGGTTAGGTATAGGTTAGGTATAGGTTAGGTATAGGTTAGGTATAGGTTAGGTATAGGTTAGGTATAGGTTAGGTATAGGTTAGGTATAGGTTAGGTATAGGTTAGGTATAGGTTAGGTATAGGTTAGGTATAGGTTAGGTATAGGTTAGGTATAGGTTAGGTATAGGTTAGGTATAGGTTAGGTATAGGTTAGGTATAGGTTAGGTATAGGTTAGGTATAGGTTAGGTATAGGTTAGGTATAGGTTAGGTATAGGTTAGGTATAGGTTAGGTATAGGTTAGGTATAGGTTAGGTATAGGTTAGGTATAGGTTAGGTATAGGTTAGGTATAGGTTAGGTATAGGTTAGGTATAGGTTAGGTATAGGTTAGGTATAGGTTAGGTATAGGTTAGGTATAGGTTAGGTATAGGTTAGGTATAGGTTAGGTATAGGTTAGGTATAGGTTAGGTATAGGTTAAGTATAGGTTAGGTATACAAATACGGTATACAATAAACCTTGAAAAATCATCAATAAAGGTTATAAAATAACGGGATCCACCATCGCTACATACCCTCATAGGTCCACAGATATCAGTGTGGACTATCTCCAAAGGTTTTTTAGAAAAACAGCTACCATAGCTAGCGAAAGGTTGCACTGTAATCTTACACATTGAACATGTAACGCATGAAAAACATTCTGGTTCTTTTGAATCCACGGACATACCACGTACCATTTCTCGATTTGACAGCTTTAACATATCTCGTATGTTTAGGTGGCCATACCTTTTATGCCAGAGAACACCATCATTGTTGTGCTTTAACAACATCAAGTTTTCACTTTTATTGAAATCCGCAATAAATATTCCAGCATGTGCTGCAGCCTCGAAAATTACTTCACCTCCCTTCGCCCTTGCAGTTACCATCTCTTTTGAAAAATGTACTCGGTTCCCATGGTCAATAATTTTAAATACCGATAAAAAATTGGCACTCAACTTCGGTACAAAGAGAACATTAGATAGTATGATGTCCAGTGTTGCCACTGGAAAAAAAATTTTCCGACCAAAATTTTCCCTCAAACCGACCAAAATCCGTTGAAGCCGACCAAATTTATAAAATTAAAGTTGTTGGTATCTTGGAAAGTTTGGTGACAACTTTTTCAGATTTTGATGCAACTTGGAATGTTTCGAAAAATTAATTAACATAAAAAAATGCTAGTATTGAATGTATTTTAACACAAGTAAAAATGTGGCCCATCTGAATCGTATATACCCAAATTCACGGATCGCAATAAATTATGTAATATAAAAAATGTCTATCTAAATGAGGGGAACATGGCTTAATCTTAATATAACCTCCTTCAGTAAAATCGTTGCTTTTTAATATTTTTTGTATTTTAAGCATAAATATCTTCGCCAAATTCCCAAGATAGTCTTTTTCGCACCAATGAGACAAAAAGTCAATTTATAAATTGCAAAAAAATGTGTATAAATAAAAAGGAATTCTGCATTTAAATTTTCAATATATTTTCGTTATGATAGTTTCCACATTTTTGTTATCAATGGATTCCTATATAAATATAGAGTGTGAAATAAAACTGATAGAAGTCTATTTATATTTTTTTTTGTAAATCTTATAATATAATTTGAACATGTCTTTCGAAATTTGTATTGAGTTTTTCTTTAATTTAACGTAGACGCCTGAAAACAAAGAAAACGCTGAAGTGGTATGACCTAGTTTTTCAAAAGGACTTGGTCAGTTTAACGACGATATCGATTGTGGATGAAAAATTGTACATAAAAATGCATAACAAGTTACGATTTCTTGAGCAGACTGCAACGTTAAAACGTGATTTATGACGAATGCCTATAAGTTCCATAATACTATAGTACGCAATGTCGTTAATTTTAGGATTTTAAAAGTTAAAAAAATTAGTGAAATTTTGAAATTTACAAAATTTAAGCATAATACCAGAAATCAAAATTAAATTTTCACCGCTGAATCTACCTGTATTTGACATGCTACACAACTAGTCAAGGATACTAAACGGTAAACTATAAGTTTTACCGATATTCTATCTGCACTAAAAACTATCTTAAATCTAGCGACCAACAGTTGGTTAATAAAATTAGAGATTTAGTAATAGCCAACAAAAACAAAATTATTCTTTGCTGGGTACCTGGATACATCGGTCTAACTGGTAACAATTATGCGGAATCCGCAGCTAAACAAGCTTGTCCCTCGCTCTTAATTACTGATGCAATTATTTAAAAACAGGATAAAAATGAAATTTAAATTGTGCTTACGGAACATTATTCGGACAACAATAAATTCATTCAACACCAACACTACAATTATATAAACCCCAAGATCAT
Organism: Eudasyphora cyanicolor; assembly: GCA_963930755.1. Taxonomy (NCBI): domain Eukaryota; kingdom Metazoa; phylum Arthropoda; class Insecta; order Diptera; family Muscidae; genus Eudasyphora; species Eudasyphora cyanicolor. The sequence goes on along the minus strand of OZ005735.1, from coordinate 192,484,839 downwards.
TGCTCCGATATATTCCAATAATATTGATAAAAGTAAGATATGAACATTTTCCCGACTTCAGATGGGCCATACTTTTGCCACACATCAACATTTGGCAATTGCTTTTCTTCCTTATTAATCTTATATCTACCAAAGGTTTAATGTAAATAAATAAAATTCCGCAATTATGGTGAGATTTGTCAACCAAAATTTCGGTTTAAATCCGCTCTCGGAATACAGAACAGGAGTGAAAGCAAAAATTCTTCCCCCAGGGCCGATATTTTAGACCACTACAAAACACATTTGTCGAACCTGAAATAAATACTTTCAAACTAATTTTTATTACAATATATTCGTCTACAATTTCGGTCGATACTGCTTTCAGCGATCAACATAAATATTGGAATTCACAATAGTCATTTGAGGGTATTCCAAACGGTGAATGGCTTTAACTTTCAGTAATTTACTTTGATATTAAACTTAAAATTATTCTGTATTATAATATGAATTAACTTTTCTAGAATAAAACCGACCAAAATGGAATTGGTCCGACCATCCGACCAAATATAAAAATTTCAAATCCATCCGACCAAATTTGGTCGGAAATGACCAAAACGGCAACGCTGATGATGTCGGCAAAATCCGATTTAATATTTACATCACCTATCCCCTCTGCATAGACGCAGTCACCAGATGCAAGAGTAACTTTTTGCTTATGCTCATGTAATGAAGAGAATAACATCTTATTCCCACTCATGTGAGATGATGCTCCACTGTCGATGATCCATTTTTTCTCGCTGGAGACAAGATATTGCTCATTAGCACACATCACCACCACATTGCTGTTGTTGTTGTTTTTGGGGGATTTGCATTGGGCTTTTATATGCCCGCGTTTACCGCATGCATAACACCTGATATTCTTTTTTCGATTTTCATCACTGTCTTTGTCGTTCAGTCTTCTATTCCTCATGTTTGCTTTGTGCTTGGAGTTTGCGGCGAAAACATGTTCTTCGCTCACATACTGCTTCTCTCCGCGTCTTTGACATTCTTCCAATATTTTGACCTTCAGATTATCAATCGGTGGCAATACATCTCTGCTTTCCATTGCAATAATAAAACTTTCGTAAACTTCGGGCAGACTGCACAACAACACTATACTGATGAAATCTTCTGGAATAGTGATATCAATTTCCTTCAATGAATCGACCAGATGGTTGAACTCGTTGATTTGTTGCGAAAATGATGTTCCTTCCTGGATTTTAAACCGCACTAGACGTTTGAACAATGTCACCTTGCGGGCTGGATTTTTTGTCACATATATACTGCTTAGAGTGTACCAAGCACTTCTTGCTGTCTTACACTTTTTAATATGAATCAGCTCCGACGGTTTTATGCTGAGCGTAATAGTGGCTAACGCCTTCATGTCCATCACGTTCCATGACTCCTTCTCCTCTTTAGTGGCGTTTGTAGGACAAACACTATCTACCACTGACCAGTAATCCATCGTGATAAGGAGACTTCTCATATGGATGACCCAACTTGAATAGTTCTCCCCATTCAATTTTTCTATTTGAAGCGAACCGGACATATTTACGTTCTTTTAGACAAATTCAAAAACGACTTTAAACAAACACACGGTTTACAAATTCTCGACCGACTTTACTTTCTTATTTAATTTAGGCACGCTGGGCCCATAACCTATGTTGGTGTATAGCGGTATTAAATAAGAAGATTAAGTACACGAGTAAAATACAAAGAACTTTATTCAAAGAAGTTAACTAAAGGAGTGAGTACAAAGAATAGAGACAGTAGTAATGAGAACTGTCAAAAGAGGATAAATAGCGTTTGGATTGGATAATACAGAGAGGCTAGTGTTACCAGATCCTTACAATATTTTTATGCATTTTTGTGGAAAATTTTGACAAAAATTGGATTTTGAAAAAATTTCGTATTTTTCTATAAAATTTATCGAAAATTTAATTTTCATAGAAAATTTCGTCAAAAATAATGTTGAAAATTTTTTTGTTTTCCAAGGAAAATTTAAGTTTTCTAGAAAATTTCTTTGCCAAAATTGTATTTTTCTAAAAAAAAAGTTGAAAATTGCATTTTCTTTAAAATTTAGTTTCATCGAGAAAATGTGTCAAAATAAAATTTTTCCAAAAAATTTCTTCGAAATAAATAAAAAAGTTGAAAATTGCATTTTTCTTTAAATTTCTTCAAAATTTAGTTTTATCGAGAAAATGTGTCAAATAACATTTTTCCAGAAAATTGAGAATAATTTTTCTAGAAATATTTTAATTAAATTGTTCTTTTAAATTTCTTCGAAATTTAATTTTTTTATAAAAAAAAAATTATAGAGAACGATTCTTTTATAGAAAATGTTGTCAAAATTGCAATTTTTAAAAAAATTGCCAAAATTGTTTTTTTAAATCGTAGGTATAGGTTAGGTATAGGTTAGGTATAGGTTAGGTATAGGTTAGGTATAGGTTAGGTATAGGTTAGGTATAGGTTAGGTATAGGTTAGGTATAGGTTAGGTATAGGTTAGGTATAGGTTAGGTATAGGTTAGGTATAGGTTAGGTATAGGTTAGGTATAGGTTAGGTATAGGTTAGGTATAGGTTAGGTATAGGTTAGGTATAGGTTAGGTATAGGTTAGGTATAGGTTAGGTATAGGTTAGGTATAGGTTAGGTATAGGTTAGGTATAGGTTAGGTATAGGTTAGGTATAGGTTAGGTATAGGTTAGGTATAGGTTAGGTATAGGTTAGGTATAGGTTAGGTATAGGTTAGGTATAGGTTAGGTATAGGTTAGGTATAGGTTAGGTATAGGTTAGGTATAGGTTAGGTATAGGTTAGGTATAGGTTAGGTATAGGTTAGGTATAGGTTAGGTATAGGTTAGGTATAGGTTAGGTATAGGTTAGGTATAGGTTAGGTATAGGTTAGGTATAGGTTAGGTATAGGTTAGGTATAGGTTAGGTATAGGTTAGGTATAGGTTAGGTATAGGTTAGGTATAGGTTAGGTATAGGTTAGGTATAGGTTAGGTATAGGTTAGGTATAGGTTAGGTATAGGTTAGGTATAGGTTAGGTATAGGTTAGGTATAGGTTAGGTATAGGTTAGGTATAGGTTAGGTATAGGTTAGGTATAGGTATAGGTTAGGTATAGGTTAGGTATAGGTTAGGTATAGGTTAGGTATAGGTTAGGTATAGGTTAGGTAAGGTTAGGTATAGGTTAGGTATAGGTTAGGTATAGGTTAGGTATAGGTTAGGTATAGGTTAGGTATAGGTTAGGTATAGGTTAGGTAGGTTAGGTATAGGTTAGGTATAGGTTAGGTATAGGTTAGGTATAGGTTAGGTATAGGTTAGGTATAGGTTAGGTATAGGTTAGGTATAGGTTAGGTATAGGTTAGGTATAGGTTAGGTATAGGTTAGGTATAGGTTAGGTATAGGTTAGGTATAGGTTAGGTATAGGGTATAGGTTAGGTAGGTTAGGTGTATAGGTTATATAGGTTAGGTATAGGTTAGGTATAGGTTAGGTATAGGTTAGTGTAAGTTAAGTGTATAGTTAAGTGTAAGTTAAGGTATAAGTAGTTAGGTTAGGTATAGGTTAGGTATAGGTTAGGTATAGGTTAGGTATAGGTTAGGTATAGGTTAGGTATAGGTTAGGTATAGGTTAGGTATAGGTTAGGTATAGGTTAGGTATAGGTTAGGTATAGGTTAGGTATAGGTTAGGTATAGGTTAGGTATAGGTTAGGTATAGGTTAGGTATAGGTTAGGTATAGGTTAGGTATAGGTTAGGTATAGGTTAGGTATAGGTTAGGTATAGGTTAGGTATAGGTTAGGTATAGGTTAGGTATAGGTTAGGTATAGGTTAGGTATAGGTTAGGTATAGGTTAGGTATAGGTTAGGTATAGGTTAGGTATAGGTTAGGTATAGGTTAGGTATAGGTTAGGTATAGGTTAGGTATAGGTTAGGTATAGGTTAGGTATAGGTTAGGTATAGGTTAGGTATAGGTTAGGTATAGGTTAGGTATAGGTTAGGTATAGGTTAGGTATAGGTTAGGTATAGGTTAGGTATAGGTTAGGTATAGGTTAGGTATAGGTTAGGTATAGGTTAGGTATAGGTTAGGTATAGGTTAGGTATAGGTTAGGTATAGGTTAGGTATAGGTTAGGTATAGGTTAGGTATAGGTTAGGTATAGGTTAGGTATAGGTTAGGTATAGGTTAGGTATAGGTTAGGTATAGGTTAGGTATAGGTTAGGTATAGGTTAGGTATAGGTTAGGTATAGGTTAGGTATAGGTTAGGTATAGGTTAGGTATAGGTTAGGTATAGGTTAGGTATAGGTTAGGTATAGGTTAGGTATAGGTTAGGTATAGGTTAGGTATAGGTTAGGTATAGGTTAGGTATAGGTTAGGTATAGGTTAGGTATAGGTTAGGTATAGGTTAGGTATAGGTTAGGTATAGGTTAGGTATAGGTTAGGTATAGGTTAGGTATAGGTTAGGTATAGGTTAGGTATAGGTTAGGTATAGGTTAGGTATAGGTTAGGTATAGGTTAGGTATAGGTTAGGTATAGGTTAGGTATAGGTTAGGTATAGGTTAGGTATAGGTTAGGTATAGGTTAGGTATAGGTTAGGTATAGGTTAGGTATAGGTTAGGTATAGGTTAGGTATAGGTTAGGTATAGGTTAGGTATAGGTTAGGTATAGGTTAGGTATAGGTTAGGTATAGGTTAGGTATAGGTTAGGTATAGGTTAGGTATAGGTTAGGTATAGGTTAGGTATAGGTTAGGTATAGGTTAGGTATAGGTTAGGTATAGGTTAGGTATAGGTTAGGTATAGGTTAGGTATAGGTTAGGTATAGGTTAGGTATAGGTTAGGTATAGGTTAGGTATAGGTTAGGTATAGGTTAGGTATAGGTTAGGTATAGGTTAGGTATAGGTTAGGTATAGGTTAGGTATAGGTTAGGTATAGGTTAGGTATAGGTTAGGTATAGGTTAGGTATAGGTTAGGTATAGGTTAGGTATAGGTTAGGTATAGGTTAGGTATAGGTTAGGTATAGGTTAGGTATAGGTTAGGTATAGGTTAGGTATAGGTTAGGTATAGGTTAGGTATAGGTTAGGTATAGGTTAGGTATAGGTTAGGTATAGGTTAGGTATAGGTTAGGTATAGGTTAGGTATAGGTTAGGTATAGGTTAGGTATAGGTTAGGTATAGGTTAGGTATAGGTTAGGTATAGGTTAGGTATAGGTTAGGTATAGGTTAGGTATAGGTTAGGTATAGGTTAGGTATAGGTTAGGTATAGGTTAGGTATAGGTTAGGTATAGGTTAGGTATAGGTTAGGTATAGGTTAGGTATAGGTTAGGTATAGGTTAGGTATAGGTTAGGTATAGGTTAGGTATAGGTTAGGTATAGGTTAGGTATAGGTTAGGTATAGGTTAGGTATAGGTTAGGTATAGGTTAGGTATAGGTTAGGTATAGGTTAGGTATAGGTTAGGTATAGGTTAGGTATAGGTTAGGTATAGGTTAGGTATAGGTTAGGTATAGGTTAGGTATAGGTTAGGTATAGGTTAGGTATAGGTTAGGTATAGGTTAGGTATAGGTTAGGTATAGGTTAGGTATAGGTTAGGTATAGGTTAGGTATAGGTTAGGTATAGGTTAGGTATAGGTTAGGTATAGGTTAGGTATAGGTTAGGTATAGGTTAGGTATAGGTTAGGTATAGGTTAGGTATAGGTTAGGTATAGGTTAGGTATAGGTTAGGTATAGGTTAGGTATAGGTTAGGTATAGGTTAGGTATAGGTTAGGTATAGGTTAGGTATAGGTTAGGTATAGGTTAGGTATAGGTTAGGTATAGGTTAGGTATAGGTTAGGTATAGGTTAGGTATAGGTTAGGTATAGGTTAGGTATAGGTTAGGTATAGGTTAGGTATAGGTTAGGTATAGGTTAGGTTAGGTATAGGTTAGGTATAGGTTAGGTATAGGTTAGGTTAGGTATAGGTTAGGTATAGGTTAGGTATAGGTTAGGTATAGGTTAGGTATAGGTTAGGTATAGGTTAGGTATAGGTTAGGTATAGGTTAGGTATAGGTTAGGTATAGGTTAGGTATAGGTTAGGTATAGGTTAGGTATAGGTTAGGTATAGGTTAGGTATAGGTTAGGTATAGGTTAGGTATAGGTTAGGTATAGGTTAGGTATAGGTTAGGTATAGGTTAGGTATAGGTTAGGTATAGGTTAGGTATAGGTTAGGTATAGGTTAGGTATAGGTTAGGTATAGGTTAGGTATAGGTAATGTAACCTTTATATTTGAATGAGAATATATTTTGGCAAGTCTGGCGTTCTTTGGCCAATGTTTTCATGCCTTAAAAATAGTGAAGTCCCTACATGAATGACCCCATCAAATCCTCTTCACATATATCTTTAGAAGTATCACTCTTAAGATTTGCTTATCGGAATTGAATCTATCTGTGAGTATGCTACGCTCGAACTAAAAAAAGTGAAGTCTCTACTTGAATCACCCCATAAAATCCTCTTCATCCATATCTTAAGAAGTATCACTCATAAGATTTGCTTTTGGGAACTGAATTTATCTGTGAGTTTATGTTACGCTCGACAGCCATCAGCGAACCTTTTAAGAATATTTTGGTTTAAAGACAATATTCTGCAAACTTCAAAATCCTAATAAACATTTCTTCATCTGCTGATGAACAATTTAATTATGTCCAAACGAGCTATCTAAAATCATTTAATGCTCCATTCACCGCAAAAGTGAATGTCTAAGCTTTACCACGAACAAAATATGTTTTTCTTTTACCTCTATTCCGGTAGTTTTTGCTTTCCGTCTTCACGTTTTGTTACCGGAATTACTGAAATATGAATTAGTAGTTTTTCTTTCTGTTTGTTTTTGTTTTCTATGCAAAAATAGACCACATATATAGAAAAATGCTCGGTACTGAACACAAACAAGTAAAAGTTCATAAAAAGTACCAAACAGGTGAAAAGTACTTCATGTAAAGGCAACGAAATGTTTTCAAATAAAAATAATAATAATAACAAGGTATTATGATGTCGGAGGATATGCCGCCACAACGTCCGCTATCGCCATCGCCGTCGCTGCAGACGCCATCCGTCGCTTAACGCCCCTCAGGAAACAAAACAACACCCACAACGAAAAGAGAAGGAGAGCAAAAGGAAGGACACAAGCGCACAAAAAACACTAAAACAAAGTTAAGCTCAAAGGAAAAGAACGGAGATGGCGAACAAAATAACCACGTTTTATATGCATCATACACTTAGAGAATTATTCTTCATAAAATTAAAGAAGAGATAATATGTATAAATCTTGATATTAGAAGATTGAAATTTGTACCGATATTTGTGATATTTTCACAGAGCTATCACACAACTTTTATGATAGTTAGATGTAAAATATTGTTGTCAGCTAATCAGTAAATGACTTTTAGTATGGCAGATGTATCGAATATTTTTTTTTTAATATTATTCTGAACTGCGAAATTAATCGAACAAATATTATGACTTATGAATTTCCCGCGGAGTCTTTTCACTCTAAAGGTGAAGGTTTGGCTTATTGACTTTTCCATTTAGCAAAAAAATTGCCTCATCACTGAACTGAATATTGCCATAAACCTGTTCCCGAAATGAACCACGAAATTAGAATTTAATTTCCACAATTTACAAGCTATGTTATATTGTTAGTCTATTCGCGATGGAATGACAAACGAAACTGAGGGCATTGACCAATCTGACCAATTTGTTTAATCGTTATCGAGAAATGTAACCTAAATAAACAACCACTATTCTTTTATCATAAGTTAATATTGAAAGAATTAATATATTTATCTATATGTTATATAGTCCACTATGTTACTATGTTATAGTCCACTGACGTGCTAAAATTATCATAAGTATTAGGAACTAAATTCTCTCAATGCAGATATACAAAAACACAGATGAACTGTGATGCCAACATAATTAGCACACCCTGCAGGCACATCCGCTTGGTGAATGCAATATTCGGCTTGATTTATGAGATATGTATGTTCTTAAAATAAAAATAAATGTTTGTCACAAATACTAAATGCCTTTTTAGATTTCCGTGCACCAAGAAAGACAATGTTATAATTCTGCAGCACAAAGGTCTTTTCCGACGTCTGAGGTCACGAAAGCGCTTGGGGTGTTCTAATTAATTTGCCTTTACTGTTTCTGCTTGCCTCCCTCTTTCTCTCTGTCGACAGATGAATGAATGCGTACAAAGACATAAAATTATAAAATTCACATAAAACACTGTAAAAAAGCGCAGTGTGCGAAAGAAATGTGGAATGTGTGGTAGCCAAAAGCCTACATAAATATTTTCCATGCATTTGTTTGCTATGCATGGAAAATATTACAAAATCATAAAAACACACACACTGATGTTGGTTGGTACACAAAAATACACATATATATGTACATTAAGGTGGTTCTGTTATCAATGATAAATTGTTAGTAATTTTAAAATATTTTACATTGCTATTCCCGCTCAGCATTCCAATCTGGCCAATTTCAATTTCAGTTCATTATTTAAAAATATGTTCATATGAAGTTGGGCAGTACCACTCTCATTTGTTTGAAAGATCTCCGTATGTAATAACTACATGCTACACACTGGCAAATATCCTCTCATTCTACGTATGGGCAGTAATGCACTATCTACTTTAGTTTTTTAGTTCTGACGGACAATGCCTGATCGGCGAACACGCCAGTAGTTTAGGTATTGTTGAAGAAAAAGAGATCACTGAGCACTTGCTATGTGGCTAAACGGCTACCTCGCTAACACAAGCCTTAACCTGGAGTTTAGAATGCTGGAATTTCAAGGAACCCAGTCATAGTTTTAGGGAAAGCTTCACGGTGGAAAGAAATTTATTTCGTTACAAATGTGGATCAGCCAACACCATCTTACCCAAGTGTGGACTGCGAAACCCGAGCAAGAACATGGTTGTAGCGGGGGGCCATCGTTCAACTTTAGACCCTACGAAGACCAGCCAGTAAATCACACCGAAATCATCCCTACATACAAACCCTTAAGTAATATTTACCATTCGAAGAGCTGCAAAATTATTACGAGCAATTAACAGAAAATATCTATGGGGAGAAAGAAAGGTGGGGTCGGAATAGAAATATCCCCAATCGAAATACAACTTACTATAGGTAAAAACTTACCGACTAAAATGAGGGATCGATTTCTGAAATTACGAACAAAATCTAAGGTAACAAGTAAGAAAGTTTCAGTCGGGTAAACCGACTAAGGTATACCCTCACTTTGTGAGTAATGTAATATTGAATATTACTCGAATTATTCTGTCAATTTGTGTGGGAGGTACCAGAAGGGGTTTATCAAATACACCTTTTTTTGCTGAACATTAGATACTTTAAATTCATTGCACTGTGCCGACTTATAAGCATTTATGTGGTATGAATTAAATTATGGTATGATTTGGGCATTTTGTGCGGGAGGTACAAAGAGGGGCGTGGCAATAACGCCCATTTTTCACAGGGCTATAGACACTATAAAAACATTACACTGTACAAAATTATATATAATATAAGCTGTTAACTTTTGGTGCAAAAATGTACCTTTATGTGGGAGGTACCAAAAGGGGCGTGACAACAACACCCATTTTTCCCTGGACTGTAGGCAATATAAAAGCATAATACTGTACAAAATTTCAAGTATTTTTATACACTGTTATTAATGTTATAACCTGTTAACTTTTGGTGCAAAATGGTGCATTTGTGTGGGAGGTACCAAAAGGGACTTGGGGACTTCGCCCATTTTTCTCGAGTTGATAACGACTAATAAGCTAATACTATGTGTGGAATTTCAAAAGATTCGAATAAGTAGTATAGCAGTTATTAAAGAATCAATATTTCACAACATTTTAACCCTTTGTGTGGGAGGTACTAGAAGGAGTGGACCGATATGGCCGATCTTCGAACTTAGCCGGAGATAGAAAAAAATATTACCACATACCAAATTTGAGGTCAATCGGTTACTCCTTTCGAGAGTTATCGTGCGCACCAGCCAGAAGACACACAGACAGACGGACGGACATTGCTCATTCGACTTAAAATGACCCAAAACGGATTTCCTCCGAACATACTTGGGGTCTTAGGTCACTCCTTCGACGTGTTACACTTTTTTCCGTAGCAAATGATATATACCCTCGTCACACTAAAGTGAGGGTATAAAAAAGAGGGATAGAATTCTGAAATTACAAGAAAAATCTAAGGTACAATAGAAAGTTTTAAAGTCCGTTCAGTCTGTAGTCCTCCAGGTCCATGGTCAAAAAGATCCTCGCGCCTATCCTAAGATTGAGATAAAAGGGATGGAGCTTATGGGCCTACTATACTCCAGGTCTAAAGTATGTTTATAAGGAAATCGGAGCCGCGAATTTTTGTGGAACTTGGAGAAACCATTATCCCGTATATATACCGTGATCCAAGTAGAGATACTTTTTTCAATAGCCTTTTTTTTGACAGATCACGTGTGAGTCGTGTCATGCTGTCATATTATTTTTGTTAAGTATTGTTTGGCATTTAATCATGGAAAGACTTACGCCTGAACAACGTTTACAAATCGTTCAACTTTATTACGAAAATGCACGTTCTGTGAGGAATGTGTTTCGTGCACTTCGCTCAACTTATGGTCAACATCATCGAGTCATCGAAAATTGGACTCAACGGCATCGTGGGTCCTTGGATTAAAGATCTCCACCGTCCTAAGTTTTAAAAAGATTTAATGTGAAATACACCTTATACGAGTATAGCGCTAAAAGACCAAATCGGTAGCAACATGAGAGCTAAAACCGATTTTCTTCAAATTTGATATAGATATAAAAGGGACGACATTACAAATTCTGGAAGAATTTCCATATATTGGTGCGCCAGTATCCACATGCAAGCTTTGGCTTAGGCAAGAGGCAATCAGGCAGCCCAACGAAAGATGTACAGAAATCGGCACCTGTAGGGTACCTAGAAAAATCTGGCCTAGATATGAGCTAAGAAGGTCAAAATATCTCCTCGCACTAGAGAGGAAAATATTGTCTAGGTTAGTATCAGTTCTGACGGTACACGCCCGATCGGCGAACACGCCTGAAGATTGGGTATTGACTCCAATGACTTTTGCAGAAGCTGTGGACATAAGGAAGAAGAGGAGAGTATTGAGCAATTGCTATGTGACTGTCCCGCTTTGAGTAAACGACGACTGGGCGTAATGGGGTTGGTCTATCTAGGCAGTTTAACATATCTTTCCGGTACCGATATCCGTTCTATCGAAAAATGTGTATATCAAACACGTTGGTTTCGACGAGGGGCATTTCACTAGGAACATAAACTGGTCTATGTGAGCTGGCAAAAGTAAAGCGGCAGCCACCCTAACCTAACCTATCGACATCGCCCAGATTAATGTCATCCATAATTTCAAACAAAAAATCATTGATCATGGTGCAGCAACGATGTTCATTAACCGTATCGCGACCTCCGGCTTCATTTTGAAGAATTAGGGCCTGATTATGCCACAAACGTGTAAATCTCACCAAACGGTGCATTTTTCTGGATGCAATGCAGTTTATAATGTCTATTGTGGATTGATCTCACTCCATATGCTGTAATTTTCTTAATTACAAAACCGTTAAACCAAAAATGTGCCTCACCAATGAACACTATTTCTTCGTTTATAAGTTGGGCGCATCGATGACTCTTTCTCAAAGCAAATTTTAATAATTTGGTAGCGTTGTTCACGCGTGAACTCTTTCATGGCGATTTGTCAGAGTATACTGATCATAAATGTCAAAACGTGAGCGCTGTTTGAAAGCTCGTTTGACTTCTACCCCCATCGCATGTTATATCCTAGCTAAAGAAAGGCCCTAAAAATACCATATTCCATTATAAATCCAATGCTTTTAATTACACGGAGGAAAATCGCCTTTTTTGATATGTTTGAATCGAAAGAAAATATATTTGGAACACGAATTTTGAAATATTATATATTTCTGAACAAATTAATTTATTTAAAAAAAATTTTCAAAACTTTGCTGACTTTTTCAAATTTCAGTTTTAATTTTTTTCTTTAATTCGAATTGTACCTCCCAGTCATAACACCATATGTAGCATTAACTTCTATTTTAAATCGATCATTTAAAATTTATGAGTATTCCAAGTCATCATTTCTTGTCAATCCTCCAAGTAATTTATGTATATCCAACATTATACGATTTCAATTATCAATATTTATTATTTTTAAAAACAAAAAAAAAACTGTAAAATTAATTTTGAATTGCTGAAAAATGTAACACTTAAATGCAAATAAATCTTTGTTTCGGAAATAATAGTCTCAAATAACAAAATATTAGGATAGAAACAAAGATTTGTTTAAAACAACAGCATTTTTCCAAGTATATAAGTATATATAAAGTTTACCAATAATCATATGTTTAGAGTGTACGCTTAACATACATATATATGTTTCAAGCCGAATATGTTTGGGAGAATATACTACAGAAGCGATTTTTTTCAGCGTGTAGAATGAACCTTAGTTCTAGAGACTCAACTTTATATACTTATATGTGGAAACATACCACAGTATATGACATTTTCTATAGCGGATAAAAAACAATCCTTGTGCATCTCACTCAGCAAAATGTTTTATATTAAAATTATGTCTTCGCAATATTTATTAGAAAAGTTTCTGTTACCACGAAGCTGAATTTTTGCACAATCAAACTTGTTGTTGGTAATATTTAGTTAATTCTAGAATTATGGTTTTAACATCTTCCAGCATTTTAATGTCTAATTATTTTCCATGAAGGAGTTATTTACAAAATCATAAACGGAATCCCAACGAACATACATAGTTTTTAGATGAGTGCACGGGGCAAAATCGCCATTTTGGATATGTTTGAATCGAAAGAAATTATACTTGGAACACAAATTTTCAAATATTGTATATTTTTGAGCAAAAAATTTTATTTGAAAATCAATAAAATGTATTTAGAACCCATATGTTAATATATTAGAATAAAATATATTTGCGAGCTAATTTTCTCAACTAAAATATGTGTTTAAATACAAATAAGATTATTTTTTATGAATATTTCCAAATATATTTTATTAAAAAAAAAAGATTTTCAAAAATTTGCTGAATTTTTCGAATTTTAGTTGAATTTTTTCCTGGTTTTCGAATCCTGCGTTCCTATTAAAAATGGCATTCTTAGCATCAACTTCTCAGTCATTATTTTCAATTATAAAGAAATTTTACTAACGTTAAAAATTTCTAAAAATTACCTTTCAATTGCTGAAAACTTAAAACTTTTAGGAATATATATATATGTATTCACGCAAACAGATCTTTGTTTGGGAAATAACATATCCATATAATATAACCAGTAAGGAAAGGCTAAAGTCGGGCGGTGCCGCTATATAATACCCTACACCACTCTCGTAATATTGAATAACTCTGATATATAAATTTTGTAATTCATGTATAAATTGTTCACATAAATTTACTTTTGGGACATTTTATACTTAAATAATACCCTGTACCACAGTGTGGTGTAGGGTATAAAAACGATTGGATCTAAAGAGCCAAATCGGATGAAACATATATATGGGAGCTATAGCTAAATCTTAACCGATTTTCTTTAAATTCAGCAATGTTGGTTCATGGATCAAGAAACTCTACCATTCTAAATTTCAAAACGATCGGATGTAAAATACAGCTTCTATAGGACTAAAGGGCCAAGTCGGACGAGAGATATATATGGGAGCTATATCTAAATCTGAACCGATTTCAACTGCAACTGCAAAATTTCAGAACGATCGGTGTGAAATTGCGACCTGTAGTCGACGAACAACTTTACATGGACAGACGGACGGACGGACGGACGGACAGACATCGTTAAATCGACTCAGCTAGTGATTCTGAGTCGATCGGTATACTTTAAGGTGGGTCTAGCTGTGTTATTTTAAGGTGTTACAAACATCTGCCGTGAAACAAACTTATAATACCCTGTACCACAGTATGGTGTAGGGTATAATAAAATATTGGGATGTAAACATAGTTTTGTTTAGAACAACATCCTCCCAAATATATAATATTTGTATGTGTCAAATATTATATATTTGAAGTGCACCCTAAACATATATATGTTTCAAGCAGAATATGTTTGGGACAATATACTACAGAGGCAATTTTTTCAAGGTTTAGTACTTTTGTTATGAAGGAAACTATATAAACGTTCGCCTCAGTAAGTAGAAAATATAACAATTATATTCTGTTTCTCGTATAGCTCTGAAATAGAGAACGCAATTCCCGGCTTTTTTTATTTCCCGGGAAATCGGAAAAAAGTATGAATTTCTCGGGATTCCGAGAATTCTCGGAAAAATGTGCTAGTTAAATTAAAAAAAAAAACAAATTTTATATTATTTATTTAAAATGTATTTAATGGTTATAAGAAAAACAAAACAGGACTATTAATTCATTAAAAAAGAGATATCTTTGACTTCAAAACTTATATACTTATAATATATTTTCCATACAAAAGTAGTTCAAGTATTAATTTATTAATAAAGGGGATCTGATTCACTTCAAATTTGTGGAGACTTTTTATACATTTCATATAAAGATCCTTCAGGATGCTTGGGTATTTTGTTTGTTAATAAAATAGGTTTTTAATTTATTATTCATCATCATTTATTAATTCATAAGAAAACCGGTTACGGATCTTGTTTACTAACATTCCCGATGCAGAAAAAACTCGTTCAGATTCAACAGAAGTTGGTCGAATGGTCAATAATGTATTTGAAAGATTTATTCTGATTTATGCTTGATAAAGATAGAATTCCTTCTTCATATGATTTTGGTTTGTTATAGCCGGCTCATCCTTATCCGCCTGTCATATAGCTGCATTCATTTTCTCCTTAAATGTTGCTGTATGTCGACCATTTACTTCAGTACTATTGTTTTCGCTGTCATCAACTCGAATGCTATATTTGTTACATGTTTCAAAATGGCGATTGTACAAATCCTCAGACTTAAACACTGCTGCAGGCGCTCGATGTAAGTCAGTATCAATTTGAGTAATAAAACCAGTAAGGAAAGGCTAAATTCGGGCGGGGCCGACTATATAATACCCTACACCACTCTCGTAATATTGAATAACTCTGATATATAAATTTTGTAATTCATGTATAAATTGTTTACATAAATTTACTTTTGGGACATTTTATACTTAAATAATACCCTGACCACAGTGTGGTGTAGGGTATAAAAACGATTGGATCTAAAGAGCCAAATCGGACGAAACATATATCTGGGAGCTATAGCTAAATCTTTACCGATTTTCTTCAAATTCGGCAATGTTGGTTCATGGATCAAGAAAATCTACCATTCTAAATTTCAAAACGATTGGATGTAAAATATAGCTTCTATAGAACTAAAAGGCCAAATCGGACGAAACATATATATGGGAGCTATAGCTAAATCTTAACCGATTTTCTTCAAATTCGGTAGTGTTGGTTCATGGATCAAGAAACTCTACCGTTCTAAATTTCAAAATGATTGGATGTAAAATACAGCTTCTACAGGACTAAAGAGCAAAATCGGACGAAACATATATATGGGAGCTATAGTTAAATCTAAACCGATTTTCTTCAAATTCGGCAATGTTGGTTCATGGATCAAGAAACTCTACCATTCTAAATTTCAAAATTGGATGTAAAATACAGCTTCTATAGGACTAAAGGGCCAAATCGGACGAAAGATATATATGGGAGCTATATCTAAATCTGAACCGATTTCAACCAAATTCAATAGCGATCTTAACAGCTGCGAAATACTCTAAACAAAATTTCAGAACGATCGGAGTGAAATTGCGACCTGTAGTCGACGAACAACTTTACATGGACAGACGGACGGACGGACAGACGGACGGACGGACGGACAGACATGCTTATCGGTATACTTTAAGGTGGGTCTAGCTGTGTTATTTTCAGGTGTTACAAACATTTGCCATGAAACAAACTTATAATACCCTGTACCACAGTGTGGTGTGGTACAAGCGTTACACTGTACAAAATTTCAAGTATTTTTATACACTGGTATTAATGTTATAAGTTTTTGACTTTTGGTGCAAAATGGTACATTTGTGTGGGAGGTACCAAAAGGGGCGTGGTAACTTCACCCATTTTTTTCGAGTTGATAGCGACTAATAAACTAATACTATGTGTGGAATTTTAGAAGATTCGAATTAGTAGTATAGCAGTTATTAAAGAATCAATATTTCACAACATTTTAACCCTTTGTGGGGGAGGTACTAGAAGGAGTGGACCAATATGGCCCATCTTCGAACTTAGCCGGGGATAGAAGAAAATATTACCACTTACCAAATTTGAAGTCAATCGGTTACTCCTTTCGAGAGTTATCGTGCGCACCAGCCAACAGACAGACGGACGGACATTCGACTTAAAATTACCCAAAACGGATTTCCGCCGAACAGGTCACTCCTTCGATGTGTTACACATTTTTCCCTAGCAAATGATATATACCCTCGTCACACTAAAGTGAGGGTATAACTATCGCAGAAAATTACTACATTTTCCCAGGACGGGAAATCCGGAAGTAAAAATTTGTTATTTGTTGCGTACTCTACTCTGAAATAATAATGTTTTTTTAAATTTATATTTTGGGTACAGAAAAGTTTACTGGGTTATTTTAATGTCTTGTTCCGCACGCTTATAACAGACTGGTACAAAATTAGAATGAAAAGTAAATACAATTTATATAAAATCCTTGAATAAAAAAACATGAGCTTTGATATTCGCGATTCTTTTCCATTTGTTCAGGATAAGAAGAAATAAACATGTCATGGAAAATTATTATAATTCTACAAGTTTTCTTTTTTTTTATTAAACAATGAATTTCGAAAGTACAGGTTTCAAAACAAAAAGGTCATTCGTATATAAATAAAATCGTATGTTAAAAACATGTACATATGTGATTTAATTAAGTTGTGAAAATGAGGAAAATTTAATTTAATGGGGTTTCATTAAATAATACCCTTTTTAATCCCTTAGTTTACAGAATAAATAAATAATATTTATTACCAAAAATTATAACACATCGAAGAAATGACATACGTCTCTGTATATACATATGCTTTGAGGAATTCCATTTCAGGACATTTTATTTATATTTGTCTGGCTGGTGCGCACGATAACTCTGGAAATGAGTGGTGAAAATACTGTAAATTTGTTAAGGGGTTATCTATATAGACATTTTTAATAATATGTTATCCATAATAGTTTCTACGAATATAGTTTCAGGTCAAAGATAAACAATATTTTCATCACACATCAAAGAATGAGCAATATGTTCTCATCGATTTTGATATCTACTACCCAAAATACCAGATGTTATTTTTATATAAAGGGAGGACATACATCAGTTGGTTTATTCATTTGTAATTCTCTTACTAGCTTCTATCCTCGCCTTATGGGGAGGTGGGTATTTATCATTTGGTACAAAACAAGTGCAAACATGACAGGTTTTTTGATAAATATATTTTTAGCAAATATATTTTCATTATTTTTTTGCAAAATTAAACTTTTTTGAAAATTTTGTAAAAACCTATGTTTTAATTTTAGATTTTTTTGCTCAAAAGAAAACTTAGATAATTTCCTTTAAAAGCTTTGTGACCTATTAATGGGATGGGACCTGTTGATCTATCAAAATAAATATAAACCTCTGAAAAAAAAATAACGTTCAACCAAACATTTTAGCATTTCAGATGGGAAAAACAACCGTTTGACAAAAATGTCAATATTTGACACCCTCCAACTGGGAAAGTCCTTAACCGATCTCGTTGGAATTGTGTCTCATAACTACTATCTGATAGGGCTACTTGGTGCAATTTTCATCCCGACAGAAGACATCCCTTTTAAAAATTAACCCACTTGACATGAAGTTCCCCTTATGTAGTTCAGTCAAGAAAATATTAATATTTCGGGGTATTAAATAGAATATTTAATAGTACCTCTAATCTTTATACATATATATTTTATGTACACAATTTAGTGCAGGTGGGTATATACGAGTATATAAATATATAAGAGTATACACTGGTCGGTTTACCCAATTGAAATTTTTTCACTTGTTTTTGTTTCGGTTTGGAAGTGGGATAATGCGTTTACTTTTCACATAACTTCTGAGCGTATGAATCATTTATTTTCTTTAAATTTTTGTAATTTGTATAAAAATTGGTGAATGGCTTCGTATTCTAGAAAAGTTGCCGAGTCTTTTTAGGCCATATAAGGAGATCTTTCATATTATTATTTTAATTTGTGATATTTTGTATATAAAGTTGTAAATAATTTTTAATATTTTAGTGATAATAAAAAAACCGGAAAACACCGGTTGTTCGAAATTCATGATTTTGAGAAAAACCGGGGACGGTGGAAGCAAAAAACCGGTGGGCCGGTTTATATTAAACCGGTTTTGATCACTCTAGAGCCATCTATATATATAAAATTGTTGCGTGACGGGCTGACTGACTGACTGATCACCGCCAAGGCCAAACGGCTGATGCTAGAATCATGAAATTTGGTGGGAGGGTAGCCCTTGGGATGTAGACGTGCAATAACTATTAGCCGCACAATGGGGCAAAAAGGGATAAATATGGTACCACCGCCAAATCTAAACGAAATGAGCTAGAATCGTGAAATTTGGTGTGAGGGTAGCCTTTATGAGGTAGACACAGAAATTGACTGGATTTTTTTTAAAATCCGAACATTTAGGCGCACAGTGGGGTAAAAAGGAATAAATGTGGTACAGCGGCCAAATCCAAATAGTAAAGGCTAGAATCGTGAAATTTGCTGTGAGTGTAGCTCTGGGGACGTAAACTAGAACAAGGAGCGATTTTTTTTGAAAATTTTAGGGGCACAGTGGGACAGAACGTCATAAATGTGGTACTACCGCCAACTTTAACGCCTAGAAATAGAATGCTGAAAATGAAGCGTGGGATGTCGTTAGGACAACGGATCGGGGTAGTCAGTTTTTTTTTTTTGTAATCGGACTTTTCGGGACACAGTGGGGGCCAAACGTGTAAAATAGGGTACAGTGGTTTAAATGCTAAATATGGTCCCATAGTTCTAGGGTAGATTTTGTTAGATAAACTAGAGATCGGAAGTGATTTTTGGAAATTCTAACTGTAAAAGGGACAGTGGGGCAAAACGGGTTAATTGTGGTGCATTGGGGCAAAAATTAATCAATCTGGCAAAATTGGAACTTAAACTTGAGATCTGAAGAACACAGTGGGTCATAAATAATTAGATAAGGTACACTTAAGGATATTAAGTATGGTAGAGTGGGGACAATTTTTAAATATGGTACAGTGAGACAAAAAGGGTTAGATACGGTAGAGTGGGCCAAAAAACTATGATACAGTGGGGCAAATGGATTAAATACGGTACAGTGTTACAAAAAATACCTAGATATGGTACAGTGTAAAGTAGGATACAGTGGTGAAAATTGTTAAGTGTGGTACAGTGAGACAAAAAGTGTTAAATATGGTACAGTGAGACAAAAAGTGTTAAATATGGTACAGTGCGACAAAAAGGGTTAAATATGGTAAATGCGGTAAATTGTGGAAAAAGTGTTATATATAGTCCCAGTTATGTATACAATTTCATACTTTTACAGTGGAATAATAAAATATTGAATTAAGTTAAGTAGTGCAGTGATTCATAACAAGAGTGCGATGCTTCTATGTAAACCGTGGGAAAAAAGAGAATATGCTTAAATCGTTAAGTACAACATTTTCGAAGGCATCGAAAGTTGACTCCGTTTTGACTGGAAGTGCTTATCGAAAGTAACAAAATTCCATTTGTGGTTTTCTGACTTAGCTGAAACTTGATTTTGAGCAGTTTTTTCTGGGAAAATGTAATTTTTTCCAACGGCTACATCTAGTTAACCGATGGGAATTTTGTTTTACGGCCGGCATCATAATTGGGTGTGTTCTGACATACGAGTATATAATTTAGAAACCCGATAATTGCGGATATTATAATGGAGGAATTGCTAAAGTCATCTATACAAAAATTAAATATAAAACCAAAATTATTGACCAAGTATGTGGACTATCTATTTTGTATTGTGAAGAGAACAGAAGTCGAAAATACTCTGACGATACTAAATGCATACAACAGACAGATTCAATTTACAATGGAGCAAGAAGAGGACTGCAAATTACCATACCTGGATACAATTATTCTCAGACAAGGCAACATATTAAAGTTAGACTGGTATCAAAAGAAAACAGCATCCGGACGATTGATCAATTTTTACTAAAAACACCCTAGACGAATAAAAATCAACACGGCGACGAACTTCATTAGCAGAGTACTTAGCATTAGTTACCCAATGTTTCATAAAACCAATGAAAACAAAGTAAGACACATTTTAGAAAAGAATGATTTTCCGAGAAAAACGATCGATGAACTAATAAGGCACGTAAAGCAGCGACAACAAGAAGCAGCGAAAAAAGAAAATATAGCAAAGATGTACAAACCACTGATGTATATTCCAAATTTTTCCGAGCGATTTTGCCACTCGAACATCTACAATAAAGACAATTTCCAGTTAGCACAAAGGACGTACAATACTGTGAACAATTTCTTCAGTAACACCAAAACTAAACTCAAAAAAGAGGACAAATCGAAAGTAGTTTATAAGATTAAATGTGAGGGTGACAAGACCAACATATGCCAGAAGGTATATGTTGGCACGACTAAATCTATAGAACTAAAGGGCCAAATCGGACGAAACATATAAATCTTAACCGATTTTATTCAAATTCGGTAGTGTTGGTTCATGGATCAAGAAACTCTACCATTCTAAATTTCAAAATGATTGGATGTAAAATACAGCTTATTCAGGACTAAAGAGCAAAATCGGACGAAACATATATATGGGAGCTATAGCTAAATCTTAACCAATTTTTTTCAAATTCGGCAATGTTGGTTCATGGATCAAGAAACTCTACCATTCTAAATTTCAAAACGATCGGATGTAAAATACAGCTTCTATAGGACTAAAGGGCCAAATCGGACGAAAGATATATATGGGAGCTATATCTAAATCTGAACCGATTTCAACCAAATTCAATAGCGATCTTAACAGCCGTGAAATACTCTAAACTGCAAAATTTCAGAACGATCGGAGTGAAATTGCGACCTTTAGTCGACGAACAACTTTACATGGACAGACGGACGGACGGACGGACAGACATCGTTAAATCGACTCAGCTAGTGATTCTGAGTCGATCGGTATACTTTAAGGTGGGTCTAGCTGTGTTATTTTCAGGTGTTACAAACATCTGCCGTGAAACAAACTTATAATACCCTGTACCACAGTGTGGTGTAGGGTATAACCAGAATTTCCGGACACAAGTCTGACCTATTGAACAAAAGACGGCACTTACAGCACATTGCACTCTGACGGGACACAAACCAAATTTTAAGGAAGTTGACATTTTGACACAGGAAAATCATTACAAAAGGAGATATACATTAGAAATGCTACATATAAATGTACCGAATGACAAACGAATGAATTATAAGACTGATACGGACCATTGTGCGCAGATTTACAGAAATCTAGTTGAACAATACGGACGAAGAAAATAAATATCGTTTAGTTGATTGTAAACTCCGAAGAGAAGAAGTCTATAGTTTTGTTTTAAATGTAATTGTGCTTTTATTTTTAATTTTTGTATAATTTGTTATTATTTGTATTTCAAAGTGAATTTCCCTGATGATGATTGTCAAAGACAATCGAAATATTGGAAACAATAAAAATTTAAAATAACTTAAACACCAGTTTTTTAAATAATACATGACTTCAAGCCAAACCATCAACCACTTCAATTTAGAAAAACGTCATCGCCAACATTGTTGTAGAACACTTCATCGCCGGGCGTAGCTACATGGCCTCAAAGTGGGCCATCCTTTTAAATTGGGTTAATTCTGTTTTCCTTGCTTATTTCTAAATTTCTGTGTTTCAATTCAACTAACGAATGTCTACAAAAAGTTTTTTTACTTCAATTTTACTTTAACTTTCCTCCCACAGAGCGAAGTCTGTGTGTTTTTTGTGACTGAAATTTACTTACGTGTTTTCAGTTGCTCATTCTACAACTGCATCTTTATTCTCTATGGAAACCCACTCAGAGGAATATAAAATTATTGACTTGCTCTCAAACATACAAATATGTCTGATACCTAATTCAAAGCATAAGAGCCGCATTGTTACACATTTGTTGGACCATTGCAGTTTTACAGACTTCGCACCTCACCAGCGTACAGTGTGGTTTATACATACATATAAAATTAGTTTTTACCATCAAAACTTATCAAGTCAGTGCTTCAATTTGAAAAACACTGTGCGTCTCCAATGGAGCATTAAAAGACATCATTGTATCATGTTTACAATTTGTATTCCATTCGAAGTCGAATATTTGCACATATGTTTGTACATAAACAATATTTACATTGATTCTTTTGAAAGAGCAAATATTTTACAGATTTTTTTGTTATTTGTATTCCCAGGAACATACACGGGACAAAATCACATTTTTTGATATGTTTGAATCGAAAGAAAATATATTTGGAACACAAATTTTTAAATATTTTATATTTCTTAGCAAATAAATTTTATTTGAAAATCAATAAAATATATTTGGAACGCATATATTAATATATTACAACAAATTATATTTGCAAACTAAATTTCTCAAATAAAATATGTGTTTAAATACAAATAAAATTATTATTTAGGAATTTTTCCAAATATATTTTATTTAAAAAAGATTTCCAAAACTTTTGCTGAGTTTTTCAAATTTCAGTTTCAATTTTTCCTTTATTTCGAATTGTACCTCCCAGTTATGATACCATATGCAGCATTACCTTCTGTTTTAAATTAATCATTTAAAATTTCTGAGTATTCCAAGCCATCATTAGTTGTCAATTCTCTAAGTACTTTATATTGACCCAAGATTATATGATTTCAATTATTATTTTTTTTACGAACATTAAAAATTTCTAAAAATTTAACTTTGAATTAATGAAAAATTTGACACAATTTATGCATTTTATGAATATTTAAATGCAAATAAATATTTGTTTCACAAATAGCAGTCACATTGGGATGTAAACAAATATTTGTTTAGAACAACATTTTCCCAAATACACAATTTTTGTATGTACCAAATATTACATGCTTAGAGTCTACCCTAAACATATATATGTTTCAAGCCGAATATGTTTGGGACAATATACTACAGAAGCGATTTTTTTTCAGCGTGTACTCGTATGTATGTACTCGTAAACTGTAGAAATGGACAGTTTAAAGGAGAATTTTTGCAGTGAGGTGGTTATGAATCATTTAACAGTAGTTTATGAACAAACTCGTCGGTTGAAACATGTATATAAGTAAGTACGGATTTTCCAATAAAAGTGATATGATTTCTTAAAAAAAAAAACACACTTATTGTTAAGGAAATTCAAAAGATTTTTATTTAATGTAAAGTACAATCGATACAATTAAGTTCTAAATAAAACGTCATTCAAATGGCCTCCACGACTTCTTCTGCAGGAACCCTATTTTCGAGCACTTTTTCCACTAAATCAAGTCGTATGTCATGAATGGCACGTTCAATATTGACTTGTAAAGCTTGAAGAGAGTCTGGTTTATTTCGAAAGACCAATGACTTCAAATAACCCGACAAGAAATAGTCTAATGGTGTTAAGTCACAACTTCTTGGAGGCCATTAAATATCACAATTTCTTGAAATATTGATACGTGCCACATTTGCTGTGTGGCACGTAGCCACAATCGGTCAATGGCAAAAAGATAGCTCTTAACGAGAGTTAAAATATTGCTCACGGGTGTCAAGGTCGTAGGTCGACTGGAAAGTGGAAAAACTTGACTTAGCGCACGAAAAGTTGCAATTGGAAAACGATTATTATACCCTACACCACACTGTGGTACGGGGTATTATAACTTTGTGCATTTGTTTGTAACACCCAAAAGGAGAAGAAATAGACCCATCGTTTATTATACCGATCGACTTAGAATTACTTTCTGAGTTGATTTAGCTATGTCCGTCTGTCCGTCTGTCTGTGCATGTATTCTTGTAATCAAAGTACAGGTCGCAATTATGGTCCGATCTCGACGAAACTTTACACATATGTTTTATTTGGCCCAAGGACGATCCCTATTGAATTTGGTTAAAATCGGTTCAGATTTAGATATAGCCCCTATATATATGTTACCCCAGATTTGACATGTAAGCGCTTTAAAAACTTTATTTTATATCCGATCAGTCTGAAATTCCGCAGAAAGAGGTTTCTTATCATATGAATGAACACTGTTAAATTTGGAATAAATCGGTTCAGATTTAGATATAGCCCCCATATATACGTTACCCCCGATTTGAAGTGTAAGCGCTGTAAAAATGTTATTTTATATCCGATCAGTATGAAATTCGGCAGAAAGAGGTTTCCTATTATTTGAATGAACATTGTTAAATTTGGAAGAAATCGGTTCAGATTTAGATATAGCCCCCATATAAACGTTACCCCCGATTTCACATGTAAGCGCTGTAAAAATGTTATTTTATATCCGATCAGTGCGAATTTCGGCAAAAAGACGTTTCCTTCTACGTGAAGAAATACTGCCAAATTCGGAGAAAATCGGTTCAGATTTAGATATAGCCCCATATATATGTTACCCCCGATTCGACATGTAAGCGCTGTAGAGATTGTATTTTATATCCGATCAGTACGAAATTTGACAGAAAGATGTCTTTTTACATGAATGAGTATTCAGGGAAAATTGGTTCAGATTTATATATAACATCCGTACATATGTTCCTCCTGATTTGGTATCAAAGCGCTATAGAAGTTGTACTTTACTTCCGATCATTACAATTTTCCAGAAATATGTTTCTCAATTTAGGAACGAATATTACTTAATTTAGCGATTATCGGTTCAGAATTAGATAATATGTTCCTACCCATTTACCAATTATTCCAAATTATTATCGCAATGACCCTTATCGCATTATTAGGGAGGTGTAGGGTATTATATAGTCGGCCCCGCCCGACTTTCTGCCTTTCCTTACTGGTTTTAATATTAAAATTGAATAATTTTTAAACGTTGTTCTTGCGAATATCTCTCCATGATGAAATTGTAAACACTAGTGAATACAATGAAGAACAAATGACAGATCATGACATATTACAAGAGGCCGAAACGTCACTTCAAAATCATATTGGAAAACCCGTTATGTGCAAATAAACACTCGGTCAGGTTCAGTTGGTTACTGCACAGAATTGTTTTTCCTGTTTTTATTTTCTCACTGCAATAACGTTGAATTAATATTTAAATTTACAACAAAAATTAATGAAATTTATTTCTGTATTTAAAATATTGGTAAATTGTTTTACTCTTCAGAAATTTGTAGGCAACATTATTAAAACAAATAAGAAAGTTTCATTCGGGTAAACCGTATGGTATAATTTGACCATATTGTGTGGGAGGTACAAAAAGGGGCGTGGTGGTAAGTCCCATTTTTACTGGACTATAGATGCCTCAAAAGCGTTACACTGTGCAACATTTTGTAGTATTTTCATCAATTGTTACTCACGCTATAAGCTTTTAACTTTTTTGTACAAAATGGTACCTTTGTGTGGGAGGTACCAAAAGGGAGTGGCAATAACGCCAATTTTTCACTGGACTGTAGGCGCAATAAAAGCATTACCTGTTCAAGTATTTTTATGCACTAGTGTAAATGTTATAAGCTGTTTGTACAAAATTGTCCCTTTGTGTGGGAGGTACAAAAATGGACAGATTTCCGCCGAACACACTTGGGGTTCCTAGGTCACACCTTCGATGTGTTACACTTTTTGTTCGTAGATAATGATATACACCCTCGTCACACCAAAGTGAGGGTATCACAAGTAAAAACGTTAAGTTCGGCCATGCCGAATCTTATAATCTTATATAATCCACCATTGATTGCATTCAATTCTATTACTGGAAAAATCTTCGGATATGGAGCAAATCTTGGAACCATCCTTTTCGTTTAAGCAAACTATTAAAAAAAAATAAAAGCTGCAATTTTTAGCCAAATTGTAGGCCCTAAATTATTTAGCCAATTTCTTCATATGAAAAATGTGCTATTTATCGCTTAAATGAGCATATTTCAAGGCTACCTCTACACGGGGATTATAACAAAATATCAACTGACCTGTATAAACATTTTTTAGCTGAAATCTTGCCAAAATAGAATACAAACTGTAGAGTTTTAGCTAAATTGCTTAGAAAATGTGGTGTTTATTGCTTAAACAAGCCTTTTTGGGAGCGACATCTATAGTTGGACTTTAACGAAATTTGAACTGATTTTAAAAATGTTTACTGTTATGAATTCTTGTCTAAATAAAACACAAACTGCAAAGATTCGCTTAAAATGTTTAGAAAATGTGGTACTTATACACAAAAATACGCCTATTTTGGAGCGACCTCTATAGGGTGACTATAACAAAGTATGAACCGATTTATAAAATTTTTACTGCGATAAATTCTAGTCTGAAAAGAATACAAACTGAAAAGTTGCAGCAAATTTGCTTTAAAAATGTGGTATCATTGGCTCAAAACCCGTATTTTTGAGCGACCTCTATAGGGGAGCTTTATCAAAACAATGGCAATTTGCAATCCCAAATGACTTGCAAATATAAGAAGTATTTCTACCAAATTCGGTCAATCTAGCTCTATTATTACGGACTGTAGCGTGATTTCAAAAGACAGACGGACATGGCAGGATCGTCTTAGAATTTAACGACGATCATGAATATATAGGGTGATCCAATTCGAGGTTTCCTACTTTTTTTTAAAAAAAAAACACAGAAAATTCAAATTGAATGGGGAATGTTTATTATCATTTGAAAGAACATTCTTTGGCATTTATTTTTTGAAGATGATTTCTATCAAATGTTGGCCGCGGCTACGTTTCAGATGGTCCATCCGTTGAGTCCAATTTTCGATGACTCGTTCGAACACGCGTGATGTTTTGCTCCAAAGCCTGAATCGAAGCGGGTTTGTCCGCATAAACTTTAGACTTTACATATCCGCACAGGAAAAGTCTAACGGTGTGATATCATACGATCTTGGTGGCCAATCGACCAACCCAAAACGTGAAATTATCGATGTGTGGGAAGTGGCGCCGTCTTGTTGAAACCAAATGAAATTCCGGTACGTCGGATCGGGAATCGGTCAATGGCAAAAAGATAGCTCTTAACGAGAGCTAAAATATTGCTCATGGGTGTCAAGGTCGTAGGTCGACTGGAAAGTGTTTTTTTTTTTGGATTTAAAAAAAAGTGGATTGGCGAACGATTATTTTGAGAATAAAATTGAATAATTTGTAGACGTTGTTCAGGCGTAAGTCTCTCCATGATGAAATGCCAAAACAATACTTAACAAAAATAACATGACAGCATGACAGCATGATACGATTCACACGTATTCTGTCAAAAAAAGGCTATTGTATCTCTACTTAGATCACCCTCTATGTACTTTATGGGGTCGCAGATCAATATTTCAAGGTGCTGCAAACTGAATGACAAAATTGTATACCCCCATCCTATGGTGGAGGGTATAAAAATGGTTAAGCAAATGTATACAAGTAAAATTCAATTTGCAATAGTTAAGATAACCCAACTGGACGCTTGGTAAGTGAAAAACAAGTAAGCTTTATGTTCGGTCATGCTGAATGTTACCCTCCACAATCGATAACATGTGAATAGTTTAATGGTATAAATTAACCCCAGTTATAAATTGTATACCCTATGACGTTATTAAGTCAAAGCGGACAGATACTATATATGGGGACTATATCAAATAAGGAAAACCCAAGTGGTCGTTAACTTAGGATTAAATAATGCAACTAGTCATCCAATAAGGAACATATAACCAAACTGTTCATCTAATAGATAGTAGATAACTCAACTGAACATCTATAAAAGAGACTATAATCGAAATGGCGGCCTATTAATGAGTAAGTAACCCAAGGGTTTTCCAATAGGGATGATATGATTTTGAAGTAACATTTCGGCCATTTGTAATATGTCATGATTTGTCATTTGTTTTTCATTGTATTCAGTAGTGTTTAAAATTTCATCATAGAGATATACGCAAGAACAACGTTTACAAATTATTCAGTTTTATTAACATAATAATCTTTCTCCAATTGAAACTTTTCGTGGGCTAAGTCCATTTGTTTTTAAATAAAAAAAAAACACTTTCCAGTCGACCTACGACCTTGACACACATGAGCAATATTTTAGCTCTCGTTAAGAGCTATCTTTTTGCCATTGACCAATCGTGACTACGTGCCACACAGCAAATGAAACAATTGAATTGTTGCGAAAAAAGTTTGGAGATTCGACTATTTCAAGAAAATGTGATATTGGATGGCCTGCTGAACGTGCCATTCATGACATACGATTTGATTTAGTGTAAAGAGTGCTCGAAAATTGAGTTCATCGAATTCATTCCTGCAGAAGAAGTCGTGGAGGCCATTTGAATGACGTTTTATTTAGAACTTAATTGTATCGATTGTACTTCACATTAAATAAAAAACTTTTGAGTTTCCTTAACAATAAGTGTGTTTTTGTTTCGTATGATTCCTTAGTGTCGACAGCATGACCAATGGGAATCGACGGTTTCTGATTTCCGTTGTGTAAAAGTACTGCTTTCAAACTTTCTTTACTGCTGTCAACAAGTAACCGCCATTCCTTTGAATTGTATGTTTGATAAAGTTCCTTGAACACTCCGGGAATGTCCTTGCAAAAGCATCTGTTATCCACAGTTGTATAAAATTGTTTGTAAGGTATATCATGGACTCTATAATATGATATGTTAACATCTGGGGCCAAAATATTGTACTGTTTCATCCCAGATGCAAGTAGTTGTGCCTTATCTTTGGTCAGTTCCAAATCTCTCACTAGATCAATGAGTTGAAACTGAGTTAAAAGCGATGACTTCTGACTCAAACTTGAATCGCTCAGAGTAGAGTACGCAGTTGAACTTGATGATGTTTCCGTTATTAGGCTGTTAGCTGTACTTGGACACTCCCTACTCCAATCTATTAACTTAACCTATTCCAAAATTACTATAACCTATTCCAAATTGCACTATAACCTATTCCAAATTGCAGGTGAAGTCTAAAATTAAAACGTTTTATTCCACAAAACATTGTAATACATTAGGTACTTAAGTACTTACCGCATTCTTCCACTAGTCCATCGAGTAAGATTTACATGGCACGAATTACACAAAATACTGGGTGTCCACGGTTCGTTCATATTTTAACTCGTTAACCAAAATATTACACATATATTTCTTCTATTATTTTACTAAACGCACGTCTATATGCACGTTTAATTACATATTTTCCACAGATGTAGCAGAAATTGTCGGGATCATTTACACATTGAAAAGTTCTTTGCCTTTTACTCATACTTCGAAATTACACTAATAAGAAATTTCGTTCATAAATTTCGGGTTTAAGGTTCATAAGTTGCAGGACATGTTGCTGACATATAGTTTTCTTCGAAAGTAGACACCCAATATGTTCAAGACTGCCGCGTATTACTTTGTACATATTGCGTTTCAATACTGATATCCTGATGATATCCCCGCACAGGATTGAAATACGTATAAGGGTATGTGTTTACATGGCTTTCAGAGCGCAGTGTCTTATCTTTTCCAATACACCACAAAAACCTCTCTTTCGAAAGGAAGAGTTGATCGAAAAAACTGAACAATTCGAATGTGAAAACATTCAATAAATAAATCTAATTAAAAATTAAATCCATCATTAACAAAAAACTTCTAAAAACATTTAACAAAAATTTTAAAAAAATATTTACTATCAACAATTTTTTTAATATTTTTTTCGTGTTTGTGACACCTAATTGCACCAGAAACTGTTATCCACTCAATTGGACAAACATTTTGTTGCATAGTGTAATTTAAATGAAACAAAAAAATAAATAAATGTACAGGGTGGGCCTAAAGAAACCAAGGGGTGTAAAAGTTTAATAACTTTTTCGTTTATTAATTTTTTTTTATATTTTCTTTCAGATTATATAGACAACACTTGGAGAATTTATAATGGAGAGGTTCACAATTGAACAGAGAACCAGAACAATAGAATTTTATTATTTAAACCAGAGATCAATTATTTTAACGCAAAGAGCATATCGTCGACATTTGGATTGAGATTGAGATTTGACAGCACCCGACTATTTTCTTTGGGGTTATTTGAAGGAGCGAGTGTATGTGAACAAGCCAGAGACAATCCTTGAACTCAAGGCAAACATTGTTGCAGAAATTCGAACGCTAATTCGAACGCTTGAAAGGTGTTATGGAAAATGTTCTAAAAAGAGCCCATCAGTGCGAAGCTGAAAACGGTGGTCATTTATAAGACATTATTTTTTATACTTAGTGTAAAAAAATTTGCCTTTTGTATATTATGAAAAAGAAGAAAAAATAAAAAAAAAATTAATAAACGAAAAAGTTATTAAACTTTTACACCCCTTGGTTTCTTTAGGCCCACCCTGTATTAATATTTTTTGAGACTCAAGGTGAGGGGACTCATTAGTCGGTTTACCCGACTGAACTTTCTTACTTGTTTTTTAATATAATATCAAAAAAGTTTTAAACTCCGCAAGGGTTTAGTATCCAAACCTGTTTGCCTCACTTCTATTGATTATTTTCTATTCTATATTTTATTATATGTCCATGTAATCAGATGGCTGTTTCCGCTTCCCCTTATCATTGCATCCACGGTTAAGGAAAGGCCACAAACTATAATTGAATTTGGTATGAATAGCCAAAACCACATGTTTCATGTGTCCTTAATGCAATAGAAATTGAATTACCGGCAAATTGAACTATTTGGTCGGTTGCTTTTTAATGGCATTTTAAAACAGAACAGATGACTTTATCTCCTTTCTTTTTTATTTGTTCTTTCATAAAACGCTTTACAGCTCATCGATGAATGACCGTGCAATGCGGTAGACTAGTTGCCTGTCGCAACTATTGTCAATAAACTTTCATAAAAATCCCTTTCAGCACGCGACGGTCCCCAACGCAAATGGTTATTGTTTGATATAAAATAATAACCCTTACAATTTTCTCAGCCTAATTTTGGGCCTGACTGAAATTCCTTGGGAGGTAAAAGTAAAATACCTTGGCGTTATACTGGATCCCAGACTTACATTTATAGATCATATATCATATGTCACAGAAAAAGTAAATCATTTAATTCGTTTATTGTATCCTCTAATCAACAGGAACTCTCTATTAAAAATTAAAAATAAAATGTTTATCTTCAAGGCAGTTTTTCAAGCTGTTGTATTATTGTATTATAGTTTTAATTATAAAAGTTTATTCTAGTCATTATATTCAGACAGTTTTTTTGTGAATTTTCCTTCAACTTATGTTGTAGTCATACCACCTCATATATATTAAAACATTGTTAATATTTAAGTAGCACAGGTAGACTTAAGCCTAAACTCTTTGTCGTTGTATATAATAAGGAAACGAATTGTTATATTAATAAATAAATTTAATTGAATTTCAGAGTTATGAAATTGAGAGTTTAAAGAAAGATAATTCTGAATTGAATTCTGAAGGCTTTTGTAAGCAGTTCTCAATTACTACATATTGAGCTGCTCTTACGAGTATATTGTGCCAATTCACTTTAAAAATGTATCCTCGATGAAAACACGTTACCCCGCATAATTTCGACACGCTAAACCTGACTGGGTAAACAAACAGGTTAGTAAATTCAAACACAATTTTAGTACAGAAGGCTTCGAAATAGATGATCCATGTCAAAGAACAAAATAAAGGAGACACTTCAAGAAGTATTTATCTCAAAACAACTGATTACTCCTCTCATTCCTCCAAAAATAATGATATATATATAATGATAAGTCATAGAAATCGATTAATGTATTTTACAAAAATATGACTTGCAAAAAATCACTATAGGTCCCCACAATACACTGTAATAGTAACCCAGTGGTTTATAAAATATATCGTATTTATCCACTGATATACATCCACTTTGTCGATTACATCACCCAAAACATCCATCGAGTTCTACGACTTTTGATACCGCATGGATTTTCAGGGGTAAGTGGATGAGCGGGGGTGTCGGGTGTTTTCGGAAAAAATCTTCTTGAAGTGTCTCCTTTATTTCATTTTTTGACATGAAACATCTATTCCGACGTTTTTATACCCTACACCACACTGTGGTACAGGGTATTATGACTTTGTGCATATGTTAGTAACACCTAAAAGGAGAAGAGATAGGTCCATTGTTTATTATACCGATCGACTTGTAATCACTTTCTGAGTCGATTTAGCTATGTCCGTCTGTCTGTCCGTCTGTCTGTCCGTCTGTCCGTCTGTCTGTCTGTAGATGTATTCTTGTAATCAAAGTACAGGTCGCAATTATGGCCCGATCTTGACGAAACTTTACACATATCTTTTTTTTGGCCCAAGGACGATCCCTATTTAATTTGGTTAAAATCGGTTCAGATTTGGATATAGCCCCCATATATATGTTAGCCCCGATTTGACATGTAAGCGCTGTAAAAACTTTGTTTTATATCCGATCAGTATGAAATTCGGCAGAAAGAGGTTATTATTACATGAATTAATACTGCCAAATTTGAGGGAAATCGGTTCAGATTTAGATATAGCCCCCATATATATGTTACCCCCGATTTAACATGTAAGCGCTGTACAATCTGTATTTTATATGCGATCAGTAAACAAATCTACACAAAGAGGTTTCTTATTATATGAAGGTATACTTCCAAATTCAGAGAAAATCGGTTCAGATTTAGATATAGCCCCCTTATATATGTTACCCCCGAGTTGACATGTAAGTGCTGTAGAGACTCTAGTTTATATCCGGTCAGTACGAAATTTGACAGAAAGAAGTTTCTTTTTACATGAATGAGTATTCAAGGAAAATCCGTTCAGATTTATATATAACCTCCATATAGTATATGTTCCTCCTGATTTGGTATCAAAGCGCTATAGAAGTTGTACTTTACTTCCGATCATTAATAATTTCCGGAAAGATGTTTCTCAATTTAGGAACGAATATTGTTTAATTTAGCGATTATCGGCTCAGAATTAGATAATACTCGTATCTGCCTACTTACCAATTATTCCAAATTATTATCGCAATGACCTTTATCGCATTGTTAGGGAGGTGTAGGGTATTATATAGTCGGCCCTGCCTTTCCTTACTGGTTTGTAATAAAAATGTGTTTGAGTTTACACATTTCTTATTCTTCTTCTTCAAAGTAGCTGAAAATTCGTTTTTGAACATTTCATTGTAACAAGAATTCCCTTAGGCCCTCCAATACCGATGCGTTACCTTCTTTCTGAAGGTAACTGATGTTAAATTTTTGTGAAAATATGCGCTCTATAATTGCCTATTTTTGAGGCAATGATATACGAAAATCACTGAAGTTTTTATTTTCAAAAGTCATTTACTTTAGGACATAATGCAACTACTACAACACTATTCAACAAAAAAAATTGTTGTGTCTGAGACTAAAAAACATTTTTTTATATAATTAAAACAAAGAATATGTTTATGGTAAAGTTTTTTTTAAAAAAATTCTAAAAATTGTTGTTTTTCCTGTTTTTAAATTCCATGTTTCATGGAAGGTACATGTAGTATTTGGAACATATTTTTGGAAATATGAGTCCGATAAAGCCGTGATACCCTTTAAATTAAAGAATTCGAAGGCTACACATGTCGGGAGTATACCAAATAGGAAGACCATTGGTTGAGTATTTCTCCAAAGGTTTTGTTTTCCGTATAGGCAATGCCACGCCCACTTATCTCATCGAAGCCATTTTTGGACCATGCATATAGATTTCCTACATTTTCTTTTTCGTTGTAGTTGTATGAGTATTAGTTTTCGTGGATATTTTTATCGTATCAAGTAATAGCCCCCAAAATGTGACAAGGACAGAGTCGTTTCTGAGCCGTCCAGGTATCCCCGAAGGCCTTCGTCAAAACATATTCTATGGTAACCCCTGATTGCAACAAGTCCGATGAGCACGGTTCACATAACACTCCGGACTTACGGGAGTTCGTTTTAAGTATAACCACTACTGACAGATCATTTAGAGTTATACAGTGTACACTACGTAGAAACGGTCTGCCATTGCACACCATATTGTCGTTGATTACACTATGCAACAAAAAAATTTGTTTTTGTGTCTCAGACCTAAAAATTATTTTTTGTATAGATTGTGGCATACTGTTATATAAAATCAAAACCAAAAATTTGTTTATGGATAAATTTTTTTAACAATTTTTTTATTAAAAATACTATTATCGTCGAAGGTACCCTTAGTATTTGCACTGTAATTTTTGGAGTATATGCCCGATGGGCTACCAATGTTGGAAATACCTCTTTCACTTAGAAACAGTGGTTTAGTAACAGTCATTAAACAAATTGGAAAAATTAGATTTTTTTTTCAGAAATGCGACGAAAAAAAAAACATAAAAAATAGAAAAAAAACATTTTATTTTTTTAAAGTTTAAAGTTTGCATCCTAGTGAAGAAAATAATGCATATTTGAAAGAAATCTATGGATAAATGTAGAAATTATAGCCCTTTTGGTAGAGGTAAGAGAATTTCAAAAAACCTTTTTTTTGGATTTCTGTTTAAATAGAGATTTTATTTCTTACTTTTATTTATATTATGTACATTTGAGTTTATTTACATGTACAAGTTTCATTAGAAGTATTTGTGAGTTCTTTGTTGTCGTTTGTAGATTTCGGAATCGATTTCTCTAGTGAAGAAACAAATATAATCTTCCATCATTCTTTCATCCCAGTGTCCTTGGTAACGCCGCTCGATGGACTACATTTCTTGGTGAAACCTTTCGCAATGTGCGTCACTTAGGTCGCCAAGATTCTCAAGGAAAAAGTTTAAATGAGAATGCCAGAAATGAATTTTGAGGGACATATTTACACCTGTTGAAATACATAAAGCGAAAAATTAGTTAGAAGAATACATACATATGTGTTATATACATAAATATTGAAAAATATATTTCTTACCAATTTTTTCGTAATTTTTTAACAAATCTTAATGATTTATTGGATCCAAGGAAATTTGAAACTACAAGCTTAAACGACCTCCATGCTGCAATTCCATCCGACGTGAAATATGATTCGAAATATACATATTTCATCAGTTTCCTTATTTTAGGCCCATCAAAAACGCCTTCTTCGATTTTTTGAAAAGAAAGACTTTTAAAAAAACTTTTTAAATATGAGAGTGAATTGACATCTTTCCTTAAGGCTTTTACAAAATTTTTAAAAAGCCCCAGCTTAATATGCATTGTTGGCAAAATAATGTTTTCTTTTGGGACGAGCAGTGTGTATTTGATGTTGTTTTCCCCCAATGTAATGTGTTTTTTTTTTGTTGGCTATTTCTTTCTTCTGTAATGATCTTCGTGAGCACTTTTGTATATCCGCCTTGCATTCCACATAACATCCCAACTACTTTTAAATCGCAACAAATTTTCCAGTCATATTGTTCATATTTTATGTAGTTTATCAATTTAGCCATTGTTTCGTATGTCCTTGAAAAATCGGGAATGTCCTTGAAAAATCTTATGTTATGAAATTGTTTGTAAGGTATATCACGGACTCTGAAATATTTTACTGTTTCATTCGAGATGCAAGTAGTTGTGCCTTATCGTTGGTCAGTTGCAAATCTCTCACTAGATCATTGAGTTGAAACTGTGTTAAAAGCGATGACTTCTGACTCAAAATTGAAACGGTCAGAGTTGAGTACTCAGTTGAACTTGATGATGTTTCCGTAATTAGGCTGTTAGCTATACTTGGACACTTGGGAATTGGTATTTTTTCCGAATGTGCAACTCCCAAAGTGACAGATTGTACTTGTGGCCTTCGGTAGCTTAGTGGTTAGTGCATTAGACTTGGATCCCAAAGGTGCTAGGTTCAACTCCCAGCCATGGCACCGGACATTTCATGTTTTCTTCATAACTCGAGTTTCTGCAGCTAAAAACAACTCACCGGGCGCACTAACACTATAACAACATCTGATCACACAAGACAACAGCGAAGCTAAAAATAGACATAACACCATAACGACTATTAACAGAAATGCAGCGCTTCTAGTGGAGAATAGAAACGGCAAAACTCAAAATAACATCCATTCCCTGATATTAACAGACGAATGTCAATTTACAACCGGACAACATAGAGTGGATGAAAACAACATAGGTTCCCGCGATAATCGGATATATGCCGGAACGGAGTCTGTAATAGAAATAGACTTAAGGATTATCAACTCAGCGTCTCCAAGCTGCTACAACAACAACAACAGATTTTACTTCCTTCTCATCCAATATAGCTCTCACATTGCATATCATGTTTTATGGAGGGTTACGAACGGCCATAAAACCTCGTCCTCTCTATAATTTTATAATGTCTGACATCAATCCTCATAAAATAAAATGCAAGTGCAATGTCTCTTATATGACTCTCTCACATATGGCGAATTCAATATAAGCAAAAACGTCATTTTAGAACGGAAAAATATGAAACAAGATTTTTTTGAATATCCCTAACATTTACAAAATGACTCATAACTTTTACATCTATCCATAGATTTTTAAGATTTTTTCAAATAGACAGTGTTGTCTTCGGTAGCATGCTGGCTTTTTATAAATGTGATAAAATATTTTTTTCGACTTTTTGTCTATTTTTTATGGTTTTATTGTACCAGGAAAAAGTGTTTAAAAAAAAATAATTTTGTTCTCATATTTTTGACGACTGTTACTAAACCAAAGATTCTACGTGGAATTTGCAGCATATGTAGCCCTCATAATTCCCTTTAATTTAACGCATAACTCGGCGCAATCAGGCTTATAATTGATTTGCTTATGGTACAAATACTAAATGTACTAACCATGAAAGGTGGAATTTAAAAAAAAAATTACCAAAAAAAATTTTTTAATATTTTTTCCTGTTTGTGGCGCCAAATTACACCACAAACTGTTATGCACATCCCTTGGACACAATTTTTCTTGCATACTGTTATTTAATATCTTCTATACTACTTAGTTCATTCTTCTAAAACTCTACACATAATACCTCGAGAAAAAAAATAGGCGAAGTTGCCACGCCCCTTTTGGTACCTCCCACACAAATGGACCATTTTGTACCAAAAGTTGCAAGCTTATAAATGTAATACTAGTGCATACAAATACTTGAATTTTTGTACAGTGCAATGCTTTATATTGGGAGTGGAAACCCACTCAAAGGAATATAAAATTATTGACTTGCGCTCCCAGACATACATATTCATTATGGCCAATTCAAAGCATAAATGTAGCATTGTTACACTGTTTGTTAGACCACCTTCACAAAGCACAATATGGATGTGAAATGAAGCTTTGCCAATTTTTAAAAATGTTCACAATAAAATTATTATTTACCATTCCTATGTTATTCGCTCAGTGATTCAATTCAGTTCTACTGTACGTTTCTACCTGGGCGTCACAAAGACAAAATTTTTTTCATGTTTGCAATTTGTGTTCCATTCGATGTCGAATATTTGCTCATATGTTTGTACATAAAAAATATTTACATTGATTCTTTTAAGAGAACAAATATTTCACAGTTTTTTTGTTGTTATTTGAATTCCCAGGAACAAACTCGTATGTATTTACTCGTAAACTGTAGAAATGGACACTATGAGGGAGCATTTTTGTAGTGAGGTGGTTATGAAGCATTTTATAGTGGGCTCTAGTAGTTTATAACCAATTGGTAGCTTGAAATATGTATACATATGCAAATAAACACTCAGTCATGTTCAGTAGGTTAGCGAACAGAATTATATTCCTGTTTTTATTTTCCCAAAGCAATTATGTTGTATAAGCAACATTTTGTAACCGATTTGTACAAAAATTGACAGAGAGTAGTCTCGTGATACACTTAGATACAATACAAATTTTGGGGGAAATCGGTTCAGATTTATATATAGCCCCCATATATATGTTGCACCCGATTTGACATGTAAGCGCTGTAGAAACTGTATTTTATATCCAATCAGTACGAAATTCGGCAGAAAGAGGTTTCTTATTACATGAAGGAATACTGCCAACTTCGGAGAAAATCGGTTCAGATTTAGATATAGCCCCCATATATATGTTACCCCCGATTTGAAATTCAATAGCTGTAGAAACTGTATTTTATATCCGATCACAGCGAAATTCGGCAGAAAGAGGTTTCTTATTACACGAAGGAATACTGCCACATTTGGAGAAAATCGGTTCAGATTTAGATATAGCCCCCATATATATGTTAGATTTGACATTCAAGCGCTGTAGAGACTGTATTTTAT
The DNA here is from genome assembly GCA_963930755.1 of Eudasyphora cyanicolor. Taxonomy (NCBI): domain Eukaryota; kingdom Metazoa; phylum Arthropoda; class Insecta; order Diptera; family Muscidae; genus Eudasyphora; species Eudasyphora cyanicolor. Next base: position 192,446,273 of record OZ005735.1, on the reverse strand, counting down.
ATCCGATCAGTACGAAATTCGACAGAAAGAGGTTTCTATTTTACATGAATGAGTATTCAGGGAAAATCGATTCAGATTTATATATAAGCTCCATATATATGTTCCTCCCGATTTGGTTACAAAGCGCTATAGAAGTTGTACTTTACTTCCGATCATTACAAAATTCTCCAGAAAGATGTTTTTCAATTTAGGAACGAATATTGCTTAATTTAGCGATTATCGGTCCAGAATTAGATATATCCGCATATATATGTTCTTACCCATTTACCAATTATTCCAAATTATTATCGCAATAACCCTTATCGCATTGTTAGGGAGGTGTAGGGTATTATATAGTCGGCCCCGCCCGACTTTCTGCCTTTCCTTACTGATTTATTTTAATTAAATTATTATTATTTAAATTACATTTAGTAACTTTAAAGTACGTGGGAGGTACCAAAAGAGGAGTGTCAACGACGCCTGTTCGTCAGTGAACTGTAGGTACTATAAAAGCACTACACTGTACAAAATTTTAAGTTGTTGTATGTACTGGTATTAAGGTTATAAAATGTTAACTTTTGGAGCAAAATATTCTATTGTGTGGGAGGTACAAAATGGGGCCGTACAATACCCATTGCCCATTTTATACCAGACTGTTGTTACTATTAAAATATTACACAGTAAACAATTTTAAGTATTTTTATGCGCTGGTATTAAAGTTATAAACTGTTAAGTTTTGGTACAAAATAATCCATTTGTTTGAGAGGTACCAAAAGGGGCGTGCCGATGACGCCCACCTTCCACTGGACTGTAGGTACTATAAAAGCATAACACTGTACTAAATTGAAATTATTTCTATGCATTGGTATTAATGTTATAAGCTGTTAACGCTTGGTGCAAAATGGTCCTTTTGTGTGGGAGGTACTAAAAGGGGAAAGAAACTTCGCTCATTTTTCTCGAGGTGATAGAGACTAATCAACTATTACTATGTGTGCAATTTCAGCAGATTCGAATAAGCAATATATAAGTTATTAATAAATCAATAGTTCACTAAATGTTTAACACTTTGCCACTTCCCTTAAGAACCTTTAATTTATCTGTCTGTTCTTATCGGAAAATACTATATGAACATTTTCAATGTTAGTATTGTAGCGTCGTATTCCTTCATACTTGGTCAGTTCTTACTTTATACATTGTTGATATATCCTCTATTAAAATATGTTCTTGGTAATCAATTTTTTAATTTAATTTCCTTTTTTATATATTTTGTAATTTTAATTGTATTTTAGTTGTTTTTCTTTTCTGGACTACTCATAATAATTTATATAATGTAAATTTTGAATTTCATATACTCGTATGTATGGGCTATATATGTATGGACCAATATGGTCCATCTTCGACCATTGAGCAAAATATTATCGCATACACAATTTGAAGTCAATCGGTAAATCCTTTCGAGAGTTATCATGCACAGCAGACAGACACACAGACAAACGGACGGAACTTGCTCAAATGACTTAAAAAGACCTTAAACGGATTTCCGCCGAACGTACTTGGGATCTTAGGTCCCTCCTTCGATGTGTTACACTTTTGGACCGCGTACTAAAGAGTAATTAACCCCACTGGTCGTGTACTTAGTAGTAGAGAACCCAAATGGCCATCTACTAAGAAATAGATAACTTAATTGGTCATCTACTAAGGAATTGATAACCCAACTGATCGTCTAGTAAGGAGTAGATAACAAAACAAATCATCACCTAGGGAGTAGATAACCTAACTGGCCCTCTACTGAGGAGTAAGTAACCTAATTGACCGCCTTCTAAAGAATAAGTACCCTAACTGAACACCTCTACTAAGGAGTAGAATAATATGTAAAAAAGACGACCAGTTTCCTACAAAGTTGTAAATAATCCGACTTTCCATCTACTAAAGAATACATAACTAACTGGTCGTACATTAAGAACTATGTAACCCAACTGGCCATCAACTAAGAAGTGGGTATCCCAACTGGTCGTTTACTAAGGATTATACGAGTATAATCGTATACGATTATATCTATTAGTGAGGATATAATCGTACTGGTCGTCTACTAAGGAATTGATAACTGTTTCAACTGCTCCTCTACTAGGCAGTAGATAGCCCAAAGGCTCTTCTAGTAAGCAGTGGATTTCTCCGATGTATTCGTACTGACATAACAGTAACTAATTAATACAAATTAAAGCTTACGTCATCAGATCAGTAATATCGTCGCTTGGATGACCAACTGCAGTAAGTGACATTTTCAAAATTGTTCAGGAGAGCAGTTTTTCTGTTTTTGAGACAATGTTTCTTCTTCACCACGGCGTAATATTTATTATATTTCCAGATTGCTTTTCTCATTGTGTACTTAACTCCATCTTTTTCAATGATATTAACAAAAAAATAAGAAAATTTAATTATAATACATGTTTTTCATAAACAATGCAGATACGTCACTTTGTGGGAAAAAAATTATACTTAACGTTCGTTACGACTGATCACCGCCCAGCCCAAACAGCTAAAGCTAGAGTCATGAAATTTGGTGGGATGGTAGTCGTTGCTATATAGACGTGCAATATGGAAGGGTTTTTCGAAATTTTGGGCGCACAATGGATCAAAAAAGAAAAAAATATGGTATCACAGCCAAATCCAAACGGCTGGAGCTAGAATTGCAACATTTCGTGTGAGGGTAGCGCATAGGGCAAAGATTCGGTATGAATCACAATTTTTCGAAATTAAAAAATGTATGTGCACATTGGGACAAAAAGGGATAACTATGGCACCACAGCCAAGCCCAAATGGCAAGAGTTTGAATCGTCTAATTTGGCTTGAGGGTAGCCATCGGAACATAGACTAGAAACAAGGAGTTTTTAGGCAAAAATGATAAATATTATGCAGTGGGACAAAACAATGTTGGATATGGTGCAGTGGGTCAAAAATGTGTTAAATATGGCACAGTGGGGCAAAAATTGTTAAATATGGTAAAGTTGGGGAAATATTTTAAATTTGTGCAGTGGGAAAAAAATGTGTAAAATATGGCACAGTGGGACAAAAATGTGTTTAATATTGTGGGGCAACATGGGTTAAATATGGTTAAGATTAAGGTTACGTATGGTACAGTGATGGAAAAAGTAAATATTGTGCAGTTGGAAAAAACTGTGTTTAATATGGTACAGTGGGGCAAAAAGTGCTAAATATGGTGACTTTGATTCCAGTTCATATAAATACTTGACATTTTATGAAGTGTAATACTTTTATAGTTTCCATGGTATATTAAAAAATGGGCGTTATTGTTATTACATTGTAGAGAGACGGAAAGCCATCTCTCAATCGAAAATACATCACGTTTTCATTATATATTTATAATCGGGATATAATTAATTATACTTGTATATTCATCCTAATAATTTATTTTTTAATCATTAGTATACGGAATCTATATATATACGAGTATATATAAATGGATGTGTTTGTTGTTACGTATGGACTCCAAAATGACTGGAACGATATTGATGAAGGAGGCGTGGCCCCGCCCAAATAAGCCAATTTGGATTTAATATTTTCTTAGTGATTCCTACTGTTCCTACCTACAAAAGGATTATCGAGATTCCTAATCCTAGGAGATTAGAGGTATGGTTCCTTCGGCAAAGTTTCTTATTTTGATCCCTAGAATACGATTTTCACTGAGCAATGGGCGATTTTTAAATCGACCCGCCCTAATATAGATACTTCCAATGTTACCTATGACTTCAGCTGGCTCACGGACCTGGCGTTGACACCGCAATTGGTCGACCACTATGGTGTTCGTCTTGGCAGCTCGTACGGCCCCTTTTGAACTCTGCCTCCCAATATTTTATAGTTGTAGACGAAAGAGCAGACTCCAGCAATCTTGAATCTAGCCCGGTTTTAATATCGGTTGGACTGAGACCTTTTAAATGAAAGTATTGTATTATACCTCCATTCTAAACTAAGGTAATTTTTCAGGAGAGGCGATCAAAGTTTGATACTTTTTTTAAATCTGTGTGGAATTCCTTTGTAATGGAAATCGAATAACCTGTACTGTTTTGTGAATAACTTTTGATTGATTTGACGGATAATCACCAAATTTTGGCTGGATATAATTTGGAATATTTATTTTCACGAAAGTAATTTTCCACCATTTCTGCCATTTATATTAGGGATGTAACGAAAGTGACCTTAGCGAAAGCGAATATTGAAATATATTTCTTGCGAAAGCGAATAGTAAAATATGAATTTTTGCGAAAACAAATTTAAGGAACTGAATTGATACTTTTCCAGGATATTTCCAAGAATGTTTTGCATATTTTTACCTCCTGTTACTACAAGGACAAACATATTTTTTGAACTGTTTTGAAGAGAAGTGGGAGAGGTCTTTATTTGGTATTAATATCTTCAAATTGTGTGAAGGGAATAAGGAGTTTTAACACTTTTAACAAATGGAAGCGAATACTGAAATATATTTTTGCGAAAGCGAATAATCCAAAGATGGTTTTTGCGAAAGCGAATAATCCAGATATGCTTTTTGCGAATGCGAATGTTAAAATGATGCGAATAATTCGCGTTCGCATATGCGAATGCGAATATTCGTTACATCCCTAATTAATATGTCTGGTCGACTAAATTTGGGACCGCCCTAGTAATAAACTTTATTTATTAAGTCGTATGTAACCCAGTAAGGTTGTAGTATTCAAATCTTTTTTGTCTCACTCCTATTAAATATTTCCTATTGCATTTTTTATTATATGTTCATGTTCTCTTACGAAGTCCTCAGCATTGCATCCGCGGTTAAGGAAGGGGCAACAAACGATAATTGAATTTGGTGTACATACACGCAAGGAAAAAATTCGTTACTCCCAAACGAAAAATTAGACAAACGAATTTCGTTTGTGGTGTATGTTTGTCGCAAACGATTTATGTTTATCCCAAAACCCAAGAGAAACGTTTATAGCAAACGGTTAGTGTACTTATCGTAAATGATTTATAGTACATATTTTGTTTTTGCACTCAGGCTCAAGATCGTTATTGTTGTATTTCAGTACATGAAAACAACTTTGTTAAAAATTAAAGAAGAAGTAAGTGACATGTATTGGCGGTGGTTGTAATGGTTGGATAGACAGATCTGTATCGGGAGCCACCAAACTCCCATTATCAATATCCTTATTTCAACGATTAATTCAGTCGAAATTATTTGAATATATACGCACAGCCAAGTATCATTAAACGAGAACTGTTTGCTAAAAGCGCATATCTCCAAAAAAAGACAATACTGATCATATACTGAAATACAACAATAACGATCTTGAGCCTGAGTGCAAAAATAATATGTATGTACTATGAAAGCAGATCGAATAAAACAAAAAAACAAAAACAAGAAGTAAATGCTTTATATTTATTACAAACCCTGTGAAATGTTTGGTGCAAACGGTTATTGTGTTTGTCACAAGCAATGCCTGTTTATCCCAAACCGTGTAAAACGTTTGTTGCAAACGGTCATAGCGTTTGGCACAAGCAATGTCAGTTTAATAATAAATGAGAAAACGATTGTCGGAAAAAAATAATTTGATTGAATTTTGATATTTAATATGTTTTATAGAATTATGTTTATAATCAAAAATTTCACAATTTTTAGTATAATGTACCCAGGAGCTCGCAGACAAACACCTCTGCTATTATGTGGCTGTTATCTTCTAATTGAGTTTTAGACAAACTGTAAATAAGAAAGCATGTATGTTAGAACATATTAGAAATGTAGTAGTCCATTGTATGGATCAAAGCGAGATGTTATCTTACCATATATCAAAGTTTTTAGTCAAATGTGAATTTTATAGGTCAATATTCGGCCCAAATGCTGACAATTCAAAAGTTTCCATGTCCATGAACAGAATGCTAAACTACATCAGAAAATAACATGAAAAACTTCGGGTGAAAAATCGTGTTGCATAATGTCATTAAAAAACAAAGATTAACTGTTTAGTGTTGAAAATATCAGCAGTTTCTAGAATTATCCAGTTGTATTGTGCCTGAATAAATTTATTTCACAATTACCATTAGCAGCTTCAGTACCTAAACGTGTGATGGTTGATCGTTAATGATTTTAATTTGCTTATTCATAATTTAAGGCGTGTGGAAAAATAACCTGTTAGTCGTTAACAAAAGCTATAGATGGTCTCAGTTTCTGTTAAAATCTATTGTTTTTGTTATTCCGGCTTTCCACAAAATATTCAATAGTTTCATGCAGTGCTCGATCCATTTTTTTTTCTATATCTGGTTATTTTACCACATGTCTTCACTTTATTTACCATTTAATTATAACATTAAATTGGAGTCCGTAGTATATTTGCGAGATATCGCACCTCCGATAATATAGATTCTTTGGTTTAATTAATTCATTGAATGAAATCATTTTGAGTTCACTGATAAAAAAATTTTTAATTTTGCCACACATGCGAAGAAATACCGAACACCACAAGCGTCAGTATAAAACTAAAGGCCCACCAGTATACGACTCTACGCACGCAGAGTACGATTGCAAAAGTTATGAATATGTATAAGAGTGCGGAGGGAGGGATGCAGATAAATAAATTTCCACCACCGTCTGTTAATAAAGCAACGCGGACAAACATGTATGTAACGTTGCAACGTTTCTTTTTGTGTTTTGTACACACACATCTCCATCTCTTTGCAGAAACGTTGTAACGTCGCTTTTTGTCTTGTATACACATACATATGCACATATTATTCCGTCATATAAATAATAAAAAAGTTATAAAATCGCACTCTAACAAAATTATAACAAGTTTAGATCTTTGTTCTCTCAACTCTCTTTAATATAATCAATCATGTTTAAATACAATATTGTTCCGTAAACGTTTTTCGTTTACCATAAAAGTAAATTAAGAAAATTTTCGAATGAAAGAATGTTCGTTTACAGCAAGAGAAAGTACGTTTACGATAAACTTTTGCATTCACCGCAAATATTTCAACCGTTACTGGAAAAGTAGAGCGTTTAAGACAAAGAACATTTTTTGCGATAAACGACGCCAAAACGTTTTTTTTCTTTGCGTGTAGCCAAAGCCACATGTTTCGTGATGTCCTTAATTCAATACAAATTGAACTATTTGGTGAAATTGAATTACCGGCAAATTGAACTGGGTTGCCTTTATATAGAATTTAAAACAGAACAGATGATTTTTTCTTCTTTCTATTTTATTTGTTCATTTGTTTAAATAAATACGCAATCTCATAAAACGCTTTACTGCTCATCAATGAATGCCCGTGCAATGCGGTAGATGAGTAGACTGCCGGGTCTGTTGTCAATAAACTTTCACGGGAATCACATTATTATGTTCCCTTTCAGCATACAAATCTCCCCCAAACGTTGGGTTTTTTTGAAATCACATTATCATCCAACTTTCGTTATTGTTTGATATAAAATAAAAACCGTTAAAATTCTGTCCTACAGTTGTTGGGCCTAATATTCGACGAAAGCCCAAACAAATGGACCAGAAACGAATTTGGAATTTTTCGCTTTTCTTGGTTTAGGGAAAGCTGACAACATTGAGAATTCAGTTCAGACACAGAAACAACCTGAAGCACAGAGAGGACAGACGCGTTTGAAGTTTCAAATTAAACAGAAGTGAGACCTACTTACATGTGTGTTTGTGTGTAAGAGAGAGAACAAGTCCAAATTCAATTCTGAAAGGGCATGTTGAGTAGATCATTTTGGTAGAATAAACTTATGATGGTTTGAGTTTTATTGACAGTGGGTCAAAGTTTTAATTTTTTGGTCGAAAGGAGCATTACACTAAATGAAAAAATGATGTAAGTTAATGTCTGAGAGATTTCTTATTGTCAGAGTTACATAGTGGAATTTTATGAGGTTCATTTTTGTGGAAGGTCTTAACCCTCGTACTCCCCTCTTAATGGGTCAATTTGGCCCTTTGAAGAAAGTCAAGAAAGTCCTTTGAAAAAGGACATTTAAGGATTAAAATATTCTACGAAAATGTTTGCCGGAAAATTTCAGTGGGCTCTTTACACTTAATTAGAGAAATTACAGGCCAACTTATACATATAAATAATATAATGTAAATTTAAAGTCGTAATAAATTAAAATATGTTTTACGAAGTATGGTTGCAAAAACATTTATTATGAAAGGACGAGAAATATTTGGTAACATCATCATAAATTTTTTAATAGTTTTTATTTTTTTGCTTCAAAGTTTTCGAGTAATAAAGAATTGTTAAAGACTAAAATGAGGAAAAATAGCAGTATGGTAACTATGGATAAATATTTATTATAATAAAAATAAGAGAAATTAAAAAAAACATTTTTCAGATATTTTGGCAATATGGCAATAACGGCAATTTTTCAATAGACTATGGGTACTATAAACGCATTAAACTGTACAAAATTGCAAGTTTTTCTATTTTAATTTATCGCGACTTTAAATTTACATTACATATATTATTTATTTATAAGTTAACATGTAATTTTGCTAATTAAACGTAAAGAGCTATAATTACACCTTGGGAGTCTTTGGCGACCCCCACTGAAATTTTCCGGCAACAACTTTCGTAGAATATTTTAATCCTTAAATGTCCTTTTTGAAAGGACTTTCTTGACTTTTTTCGAAAAAGGGCCAAATTGACCCATTAAGAGAGGAGCTAGAGGGTTAAGATCTTCCACAATAATGATCCTCATGTAACTCTGACAATAAGAAATCTCTCAGACATTAACTTACAGGATTTTTTTCATTTAGTATAATGCTCCCTTCGACCAAAAAATGAAAACTTTGAAATCTTGAACAACTGTCACAGTTTGACCCAGCACTTTAATAGGTGGTATAGATATTTTCTTGTTTATGGTGCGGCGTTCAACATCGTCGCAATCGTTCGTAGACTGCTGTTCACCGCTGTCGGTGTCTGCCAATGCTTGTAAAGGCATCCAAAAGTTTCTCCTTGATTTATTGGAGTTGGAGGTCTTATGCACTTTCTATGAAGACATTTCGTCCCCATCGTCAAACACTAAACATCTTTTCGGAATTTCGAAGCAAGCTTTGCTTTATATTTGAAGATAAACACTGTTAAGTTCAGACAAATTTGCAATACGTCTATCACACTTAATAGCACTATACGAACTGACACTTTAAGAAGTATTTCTCTCAAAACATCTGATTACCCCTCTCATCCCCTTGCCCATGAAAAACTACTCCAAAAATAATGCATGTCAACAACGAAAAAAGAAGACACATTAAGAAGTATTTCTCCCAAAAACACCCGACACCGCCTTGCGTTGAAAATCCCAACCAAAAATAATGATTTATCAAAAGTTGTAGAACTCGATGAATGTTTTTTTGATGTATTCGACAAAAAGATTCCTTCCATATTTAAATAAAACAATTTGGTTGAAATAAAAGTGTATTGTAGGGACCTAAAGGAATTTTTTATAAGAAATCTTTTTGTCGAATACATCACTCAAAACATCCATCGAGTTCTAACGGGTGATCCAAGTAGAGATACTTTTTTCAATAGCCTTTTTTTGACAGATCACGTGTGAGTCGTGTCATGCTGTCATGTTATTTTTGTTAAGTATTGTTTGGCATTTCATCATGGAAAGATTTACGCCTGAACAACGTTTACAAATCGTTCAACTTTATTACGAAAATTCACGTTCTGTGAGGAATGTGTTTCGAGCACTTCGCTCATCTTATGGTCAACATAATCGGCCTACAGAGCGTACTATTCGCAACACCATCACCCATCTTGAGACCCAGCATTCATTATTGGATAATATTCGACCGAATAGACCACGTCCAGTACGCAGTGAAGAAAATGTAGCGGGCGTAGCTGAGAGTGTACACGAAGACCGTGGAGAGTCGATTCGGCGCCGTTCGCAGCAACTCGGACTGACGTATGGAACAACTTGGCGCATTTTACGTCGAGATCTTAAATTGAAAGCATACAAAATACAGCTTGTGGAAGAACTGAAACCGCCCGACCTTCCCAATCGACATCGCTTCGATCTATGGACTCTTGAAAGGTTCCAAGAAGATCCAACGTTTTCGAGCCAAATTTTGTTCAGCGATGAGGCCCATTTCTGGCTGAATGGGTATGTAAACAAGCAAAATTGCCGCATTTGGGACGAAGAGGAGCCTGAAGAGATTCAAGAGCTGCCACTTCATTCAGAAAAAACAACGGTTTGGTGTGGTTTGTGGGACGGTGGAATCATCGGTCCATATTTCTTCAAAAATGATGCCGGTGAGAACGTAACCGTCAATGGCGACCGTTATAGTGCCATGATAACAGACTATTTGATGCCTGAAATTGAAGCTCGTGATCTCGGCGACATTTGGTTTCAACAAGACGGCGCCACTTCCCACACATCGCATCAATCAATGGATTTATTGAGAGGACACTTAGGTGAGCAGATAATTTCACGTTTTGGGCCGGTCGATTGGCCACCAAGATCGTGTGATATCACACCGTTAGGCTTTTTCCTGTGGGTATATGTAAAGTCTTAGGTTTATGCGGACAAACCCGCTTCGATTCAGGCCTTGGATCAAAACATCACGCGTGTCTTTCTCCAACTACCAGTCGAAATGCTCGAACGAGTCATCGAAAATTGGACTCAACGGATGGACCGTAGCCGCGGCCAACATTTGATAGACATAATATTCAAAAAATAAATGCTAAAGAATGTTCTTTCAAATGATAATAAACATTTCATTCAATTTGAATTTTCTATGTTTTTTTCTTAAAAAAGTGGGGAACCTCGAAATGGATGACGCTATACGACTTTCAATACAGCATTATTTTTGGAGGGAGATTTTCAGGGGTAAGTGGATGAGCGTGGGTGTCGGTGTTTTGGGAAAAATTCTTCCTGAAGTGCCTCCTTTACTTCATTTTTTGACATGAAACATCTCTCCCGAAGTTTTCTGTAATAAAACTGTGTTTGAATTCAATAACATCTCTGTTTACCCAACAAACTTTGTGGCTAAATATCCCAAAAACGCGATGTGATGAAAAAAACTGTTAATCTCATTCGAGTTGGTGGGTCAACATTTTGCGGAGTACGTTGTTTGTATCGAAGATTTTTCTGCACACACAGTGTTATTGACGGAATATATTGCCTAATGGTGCCAATAAGATAGCTTGGTATCCTTAATACATTTCTCACATTTCTTATTCTTCTTCTTCAAAGTAACTGAAAATTCGTTTTAGAACATTTCATTTTTACAAGAATTCCTCTAGGCCCTTCAATGCCGAGGCCTAACCATTTTTCACTGCATTGTTGGGAATTCTACTAATCTCAATGCAACGTTCATTTGCAATGAGTTAACTGATATAAAATTTTTGTGGAAATATACGCTCTGTAATTGCCTATTTTTGAGGCAATGATATATGAAAATCGCTGAAGTTTCTATTATCGAAAGTCATTTACTTTAGGACATAATGCAACTACTACAACACTATGCAACAAAAAAATTGTTGTGTCTGAGACTTAAAAACTTTTTTTATGAAATCAAAACAAAGAATATGTTAATGGTAAAGTTTTTTTAAAAAAAAAATTAAAAATTGTTATTTTTCCTTTTTTAAATTCCATGTTTCATGGAAGGTACATGCAGTATTTGGAACATATTTTTGGAAATATGTGCCGATAAAGCCGTGATACCCTTTTAATTAAAGAACTTGAAGGCTACACATGTCGGGAATATACCAAATATGAAGACAATTGGTTGAGTGTTTCTCCATAGATTTTGTTTTCTGTATAGGAAGGGCCACGCTCACTTATCTGTTCGAAGCCCTTTTTTGGACCATGCATATAGATTTCCTAGATTTTCTTTTTCGTTGTAGTTGTATCAATTTTAGTTTTCCTGGATATTGTTGTAGTATATATATTTCAGTTTGTTTTATGTTGATCCCGGGAGTGTGGATCATGGAGTCATAGCCCCCAAAATGTGACAAGGACTGAGTCATTTCTGAACCGAGCAGATATCCCCAAAGGCATTCGTCAAAACATTTTCTATGGTAACCCCTGATTGCGACAAGTCCGATGAACACGGTTCGCATAATACTCCGGACTAAGGGGAGTTCGTTTTAAGTATAACCACTACTGGCAGATCATTTAGAGTTACCCAGTCTGCCGATCTGCCATTACACACCATGTTGTTGTTGATTATCGCAAAAATATCCGAGTTTGAAAAAACAAATTTGCTATAAACAATATTTTGTTAAATTTTGGGGAAATTACAGTTTTTTTGGGAACCCCGTGAATGGTTGGCGATGGAGGGATTGTTGTCAATTAAGGGTACGTTTGTTCTAGAGAGATATTGGGGATACCAAAATATTGGCTGTTGATCATACATATTACCTCCTGAGGGGTGAATCTTGAGAAGTTACAACGGTAAACTTGTAAACAGTTTACAGACTGACGCTTGTCAAAAAGTGAGCAATTTTCCTTTAACTGTTTTGGCTGCTTCAGCGGCGTGAAATTGGTAACCTTTTGAGAACCGACCCGTAATCATAACAATTTTTATAACACATTACCAAATTGAGTGAAAGTGGGGGTTATACAAACAAAATTTGATTTTGAATAACTTGGGCAACATTCCGGTACAGGGCGGCTGATGAAAGAAGGCCTTACCATTGAAACCCTTCAGTTCGCAAGGAGGAAACAATCGCTGCTGCCATACAAAACAATCCAAGAGTTTCGACAAGAAGCTTATCTGCTCAAATGGCTAAAGTCTGCAGTTAAAAATTTGGAGTTATTCCCATATAAAATTCAACTGGCCAACAAATATAACGCAGCAGACTTCCCGATTCGCTTGGGATTTTGCCATAAGAAGCTTCAAATGATGTAAGAGGACGGAAACATGATGAACTGCCTTTTCATGTCTGACGTGGACCATTTCGATTTAAACGGCAACATAAACACACAAAATTGTCGAATATGGAGTGCTTCCAACCCACAGATACTCCATGAGACGGAATTGCATCCACTTCGTGTCACGGTGTGGTGTTCAGTTTCATCACGCTGCATTGTCGGGCCTTACTTCTTCTAAGAAAACGGTCACACCGTTACTGGAGGCCGTTACTTGAGCATGTTGAGAGAGTTTTTCTATCCAGAATTACGCCGAATGAGAATTTCTTTCAACTCTGTGTGGATTCACCAAGATGGTGCAACTCCTCACAATGCCCGGCCTGTTATGACAGAATTGCGACAAAAATTTCCCAATAAGCTGATATCCAGAAACTCCACATTTTGTTGGCCCCCCAGGTCGCCTGACCTTACTGCACCTGACTTTTTCTTGTTGGGTTATTGCAAACAGGAAGTCTACAAAGCAAAACCAAAAAATTTGAATCAACTACAGCAATCCATTCCAGAATAAATTGCGGCTATTCCTGTCTCAACTCGCCAAGCAGTAATGAACAACTTTTTGGTAAGATGCCAAAGTCCGTCCGTCTGTCTGTCTGCTGGCTGGTGCGCACGATAACTCCCAAAAGGAGTAACCGATTGACTTCAAATTTGGTATGTGGTAATATTTACCACATACTTCTACCTCCGGCTATGTTCGAAGATGGGCCATATTGGTCCACTCCTTCTAGTACCTCCTCACAAAGGGTTAACATTTAGAGAAATATTGAATATTTAATAACTTCTATACTACATATTTGAATTTTTTGAAATTCTACACATTGTATTAGTTTATTAGTCACTATTACCTCGAGAAAAATGGGCGAAGTTGCCTTGCCCCTTTTGGTATCTCCCACAAAAATGGACAATTTTGAGCCAAAAGTTAAAAGCTTATAACTTTATTACCAGTGCATGCAAAGACCATTTCGTACAAACGTTGCCAGCTTATAAGTTTAATACCAGTACATACAAATACTTGATATTTTATACAGTGTAATGCTTTTATAGTACCTAGAATCCAGAGAAAAAATGGCGTTATTGGCACGCTCTTTTGGTACCTCCCACAGAAATGGACCTTTTTGTACCGAAAGTTAACAGCTTTTAACTTTAATACCAGGACATACAAATACTCGTACTTGAAATTTCGTACAGTGTAATGCTTTTATAGTACCTAGAGTCCAGAGAAAAGTGACCGTTATTGGGACTCCCCTTTTGGTACCTCGCACACAAATGGACCATTTTGTACCAAAAGTAAACAGTTTTTATCTTTAATACCAGTACACACTTTAAAGTTATTAAATGCAATTTAAGTTGACAATAAATAATTTATATGAAACAAAAAATAAATAAATTACTAATATTTTTTGGGGCTCAAGGTGAGGGGATTCATAAGTCGGTTTATCCGACTGAACTTTCTTACTTGTTAAAACTAATTAAGCTATATTTAATAATATTTAATGAGCTTTAACATGAATAAAAAAAATGAATTCTAACACTGAAAAAAGTTATTTGAGTTTCTTAATGTAGCAATATTCATCAGTCACCCTGTATGTTTATAACATTAACATAGATAATCTCAAAACTCCTCAACTACCTGAAGAGGTAATTTCCGCAATTACTGCAATAGTACCTTTAGGCATTTCGTAACAATATAACAGTGAGTCACGCAAAATCTAATTTTTTTGTTATTGCATTTTCTTTGTTACCAACGAAATGCCATAAATGTTTGCCTTAACTAAAATCGAATTGGTTTAATTTTTATAGTCAAAGAAATTTCCCATCAGGTTTAAGACATTCGACAAAAAACAGCCAATATCAAATTAAAAAACCTTTTCTTAATAATGAAATTGCTTAGATTATTTTTTAATGTTTTTTTTTTCAAATAATCGGTTTTATTGCTATTCCTAAAAGTGATTCAAAATATTTTATGTTAATAAATCAAAACTCTTGAAATATTTATATTCACAAAACCGTTTTGCTTTATTTCCATTTCGTTTTAGGCATTATTTCTAAACCTTAAACGAGTACCTAGTGAAACGAATTTATTTGAGAAAATCTAAGGCAAAAGGAAAATAAGCAGATATGGAGAAAAATAATAAACGATATCCTTAAATAGAGAAGGGACGGCAGAAGAAAAACGAATAAATGTTTATAAAAAGCATTCAAAATGTTTAACCTCACCGGCAGAGAAACGATTTAAAGATTTATGCGATCCACCTCCCCATGTCTTTGTCGGTATTAATTATGCGAAGGAGAGTATATTAGATAAAACTAATGTTTACCCTTGCTTTAAGCTTATACCAAATAGTTCCTGCACGACTTTGAGAGTAAAGGTGAAGAATTGCAGAGTTTCCTTTAAAACAAACTCAAGTATGCAGGAAAACAGAAGAGCCAAAAAAAGAGCAACAATTTTAGAGGAACCAGCCATAACAGCCCCAAGGAATAGCGGAGCCACGAAAAAAATAAAGCCAACAAAAAGTACCCCTAACAGAATCACACAGTTTTGAAAGCATTTGCCACCGCCGGGTCAGAGAGCTTCCAACACCACCTGGGGCATTTTTGCACTTTTGGCAGAGTTTCAAGACACGCCAACTAAGGCACAGAGAGAAACGAGCTGAAAAAGAAAGGAAGCCGCATAGTTAGAATTCTATTAACTGTGAACCTCCTCACAAAAAAGGCAAAACTTTAAAAGAAAGTGCCAACAAAAAAGAAGATATATCGAACCTATAACAAAGACATGTTACAATATTAAATCTATGGTAACTAAAAAACGAAAATGCAAACAATAACAAGTAAAAGCGTTAAGTTCGGCCATGCCGAATCTTATATACCCTCCACCATGGATAGCATACACGGGGCAAAATCGCCTTTTTTGATATGTTTGAATCGAAAGGAAATATATTTGGAACACACATTTTTAAATATTATGTATTTCTGAGCAAATAAATTTTATTTGAAAATCAATAAAATATATTTTGAACTCATATATTAATATGTTACAACATATAATATTTGCAAACTAAGTTTCTCAAATAAAATATGTGTTTGAATACAAATAAAATTATTGTTTAGGAATTTCTCCAAACATATTTTATTTAAAAAATATTTTCGAAACTTTTGTTGAATTTTTCGAATTTCAGTTTTAATTTTTTTTGGTTTCGAATTGAACACCCATTTATAATACAAAATGCAGCAGTAACTTCTGTTTTAAATCAATCATTTAAAATTTCTGAGTATTCTAAGCCATCATTAGTTGTCAATCCTCCAAGTAATATATTTCGATCGAAGATTATACGATTTCAATTTTTACGACTGAAAATTTTCTAAAAAATTAGGTTTGAATTACTGAAATATTAAACACAATTTAGGTATTTTCTGAATACATAAATGCAAATTATTATTTGCTTCGGAAACAATCGTCCAAAGTAAACAGATATTGCGATGTAAACAAAGATTTGTTTAGAACAACATCTTCCCAAATATAAATTTGTTTGTGTGTACCAAATACTATATGTTTAGAGTGTACCCTAAACATATATATGTTTCAAGCTGAATATGTTTGGGACAATATACTACAGAAGCGATTTTTTTTCAGCGTGTAAAAACTCAAACCTACAAAATAACTCAAACCTAAAGAAAATAACACCGAAAACAGACAATAAAATATAGTAGATGAGAACAGTAGGAATAACAACAAGTTAGATGATATATGGGAGCTATATCTAAATATGGACCGATATCGCCCATTTGCAATCCCAAACAACCTGCAACTATAAGAAGTATTTGTACCAAATTTGATCAACCTAGCTCTACAGGGTGGCTGATATGTAATGCAACAAAGTAAAGCGCTATATTTTTTTAATTTTTTTCTTAAATTTTATTGTTCAAAAACAAAAAAAATCGTGCCACCTTTGGCACGAATTATGGCCTTCAAACGGCCGACAAAGCCATCACACGCTGCACGAAAGTGGCTCTACGGTATTTTGGTCCATTCCCGGCGAAGCGCCGTCTTGAAATGATCGATACCTGGTATTTTTTAGTGCGAACCTTACTCTCTAAAATGCACCAGGCGCAAAAGTCCAACGGATTGACATCCGGAGATCTTGGTGGCCATTGTGCGGTAGAAATGAAGCGAGGAACCTCCTTTTTAAGCCATTCTTGGTTGACGCGTGCTGAGTGCGATGGTGCTGAGTCCTGTTGGAATGTCCATGGTCTGCTGCCGAAATATTTGTCTGCCCATGGCTTCAATTCTGTCTTTAGGACATTTTCCCGATAATATTCGGCATTTATTTTGACCCCATGGTCGATGAATACGAGCGGGGAGCGACCATCGGCCGTTACGGCGGCCCACACCATTACCATCGGCGGCGCTTGAGTTCTGGTGGCCAATCGAAGGTGTAAATTTTCAGCTGACCTCTTTGGCAAGTAAACCCGATCATTTTGTTTGTTCACAAACTGCTCAATTTGGAATGGCTTCTCATAGGAGAAAACCAAATTCGGTAACTGGCCACTTTCGTGCAAGCGAAGCAACTCCTTGGCTCTTTCCAGTCTAACTTTTTTTGTGCATCGGTGAGCTCTTGCACTTTTTGGAACTTCAATGGCTTTAGTCCAAGCTCATTTTTTAATATGTGTTGTATCCGTTCTCGCAATATGTTCAGCTTACGAGCAATTTTTCTACTACTACGGCGTGGATTTCGATCAAATCTGGCCTTCACATTTCGGATCATTTCTGGTGTTGTTACCGTTTTTTTTCGTCCACTTTTTGGACGCGATGCAACACTGCCAGTATCACGGTAACGAGCAATGGTACGAGAAACAAAAGATTTATTCACATTTAAATGCTGGAGGGCTCTAACGATAGCCACTTGTGTTTTTCCACCCAAATATAAAGCAATCACACTATCACGCTTGAATTCCATCACGAATAACTTTTTTCTGAATGCAATAGATCAAAATGTTTTTGTAAGCTTGTAAACAATAAAATGAACTGTCACTGAAATAAATCAGACTAGCGGCTTAGAAATGATAGCAACCTGAAGTTGGTTGCAATACATATCAGCCACCCTGTATTATTGCGGACTGTAGCGTGATTACCACAGACGGCCGGACGGACATGGCTAAATCGTCTTAGAATTTTACGACGATTAAGAATATGTATATATACCTAATGGGGTCTCAGATCAATATTTAGAGGCGTTACAAACGGAGTGACAAAATGAATATACCCCCCATCCTAAGGTGGAGGGTATAAAAAGGATGCAGAATCCCTCCCAATCGAATATAAAAAAGCAACATTCGAATATTAGAAAGTATAAGATTGAGAGGCATCCATTGATTCAAAAACCTTCCAGAAAAAAGGAGGCAAAGATATGAACCTTCATAAAGCAAAATATAAGATTGAGAGGCATTCACTGATTCAGAAATCCACCAGAATAATAGGACACACATCTAAACCTTCAGAAAAGGTGCGTGCAACCATTGTCCCCCAGCCAAACCCACCTCCTGAAAAGCCGTCCATTATTTAATGATAAAAAAATCGAACTTAGCTTGTTTATTATTAATCGTATATCCTGGCAAACACATTCATTTGGCCACTTAGCCTGCCAACCAACCAACAGTCAAATACATCTATAACAACTCTTTCCAAAAAGCCATTAAAATTTAATTTATTTACACGAAGAATTGAAAGAAAGAAAACATAAGAAACGGCACCACACTAACTATCAATTCCCACGAATAGCTCACAGAAGCTTCAAACAAAAACGGGCGTTTCTTGGTCTAAACCGCAACGGACCTTATTCCATTACCACTACATCACATCACTAGAAAAGGCAGGCCTTCTGTGTTTTTCATTTGCTTTTGATCCACAAAATGTTCGTTCTTTTTTTGTTTGAAAACCGCTGGAGCTCTTAACGACCGCCAACCAAAAGACAGCAGTAAACATCCCGACAGCCAAATGATTAACCAGTTAACAGTATTTGAGCAAATCAAATATCAAACCTTCTTTTCTCGTTCGCCTCCCCTTCACGTGAAATACTGTCCGCAGTTTTTGTGTGCAAGTTACTGTAGCTGAACTAAAGGCATCTGTAAGTTTCTTTTCATCTCAGGCCTCCACCCAACTCACATTTTATGCTCTCTTGGCGGTCTCGAACGGAGGCTGGAGCACCATGCATCTCACAGTGGGGGTAATTCGAAAAACTAGGATATTCTTCACCTGTGTGACAATTTCAGGTAGGCCCCAACTACTTTTGCAAAATGTTGTTGCAAATTGTCGATTTAATTACAGTATAAAATTGTAACCGTTTAAAAAAGCCTCATAATGGTCAGAATATTTCATATTAACCAATATTTAATATTGAAATTTATTTTGTCCACAAAAAGTTTATAACATTTTGCTAATTTGGAAATTGTCGATTTAGTTACAGCATAAAATTGTAACAGTTTAAAAAAGTCTCATAATGGTCAGAATATTTAACATTAACCTTTGAAATTTATTTTTGCACAACAAGTTTATAACATTTTGCTAAATGGTAAATGAAGATCTAGCTATAATTTTTTTTTGTTTTTTAAAACTTATTTTAAAATTTTATGGGGATTTCATATTTTAAGCATTTAAAAACAAATACAAATGGTATTAAGTTCGGCCAGGCCGAATCCTATATACCCTCCACCATAAATTGGAGTAGTCTATAACCAAAAAAAAAACTGAAGTGGAAAAACAGTAAAACGTGGAGCGATATGGTTCTTTTTGTAGAAAATTATTGTAAACTAGCTGAGCCCGGTGCGCTTCGCTGCCCATGTCAAAATTCGCGCTGTAGAAACTGTATTTTATATCCGATCAGTACGAAATTCGGCAGAAAGAGGTTTGTTATTACATGAAGGAATACTGCCAAATTCGGAGAAAATCGGTTCAGATTTAGATATAGTCCCCATATATATGTTACCCCCGATTTGAAATTCAAGCGCTGTAGAAACTGTATTTTATATCCGATCAGTAAGAAATTCGGGAGGAAGAGGTTTCTTATTACACGAAGGAACGCCGCAAAATTCGGAGAAAATCAGTTCAGATTTAGATATAGCCCCCATATATATATGTTACCCCCAATTTGACATGTAAGCGCTGTAGAGACTGTGTTTTATATCCGATCAGTACGAAATTCGACAGAAACAGGTTTCTATTTTACATGAATGAGTATTCTAGGACAATCGATTCAGATTTATATATAACCTCCATATATATGTTCCTCCAGATTTGGTTACAAAGCGCTATAGAAGTTGTACTTTACTTCCGATCATTACAAAGTTCTCCAGAAAGATTTTTCTCAATTTAGGAACGAATATTGCTTAATTTTGCGATTATCGGTTCAAAATACATTTACCAATTATTCCAAATTATTATCGCAATGACCCTTATCGCATTGTTAGGGAGGTGTAGGGTATTATATAGTCGGCCCCGCCCGACTTTCTGCCTTTCCTTACTGGTATTAGTAATAATTTCACTGAAAGAAAAAATACCGAATTCAGTGGAAAGTCCAGAAAATAGAAATGTATACTTATAAAATTTCCAAATTCTTGTTTCATTGATATTGCATCACATTATCATATTGCGATTGTATTGGAGTGAGCAGCTGTAATTATCGCATACCGAGCATTTTTGTTCATGTATTTACTATATAATACTTGCAAGATATATCAAAATATGGGTTGGGCCACGCCCATTGGTCCGATCCCGCCCATTTTCTGACCAATTACGTAGAATGCCACCAGATACATATACACAACATTGCAGCACTCCCGATAGCAAATTGTGCAAGATATAAAAATTTCAAAATTTGGTCATTGTGGGCGGGGCCACGCCTATTGGTCCGAACCCGCCCATTTTTGGACCAATCACGTAGATCGCCAACGGATATATATACACAAAATTCCAGGTCTCTCGCTAACAAATTGTGCAAGATATCACATTTTTTAAATTTGGCTTATATGGGCGGTGCCACGCCCATTGGTTCGATCCCGCCCGTTTTTGGATCAATCACGTAGACTGCCACCGTTTACATATACACAAAATTCCAGCACTCTCGCTAACAAATTGTGCAAAATATCTCAATTTCAAAATTTGGCTTATATGGGCGGGGCCACGCCCATTGGTCCGGTCCCGCCCATTTTTTCACCAATTACGTAGAATGCCACCAGATACATATACGCAACATTGCAGCACTCCCGCTAGCAAATTGTGCAAGATATCAACATTTTGTCTATGTGGGCGGGGCCACGCCCATTGGTCCGATCCCGCCCATTTTTGGACCAATCACGTAGACTGCCACCGTTTACATATACACAAAATTCCAGCACTCTCGCTAACAAATTGTGCAAAATATCTCAATTTCAAAATTTGGCTTATATGGGCGGGGCCACGCCCATTGGTCCGATTCCGCCCATTTTTGGAAAATTCACATAATCTGCCATTAAATGCATACAAACAAAATTTCAGCACTATACCTATAATAGGAGCAGAAATATCGGATTTTTAACCTGCGATTTGTATGGGAGGTACCACGCCCCTTTGCCCAATTAATTTTTTTTTTTCTATATAAACCATCTCGTGAAAATTTAGAATCGAATAAAAAAAAAATCATCCAAATCGCTCCAGCCGTTCTGACGTGATGCCATTACACAGATGGACCGTTTCATTTTTATATATATAGATAGATAGATAGATATAAAACAAAATCTGCAAAGTTTCTGCCAAATTGGTTAGAAAATGCGTCATCTATCGCCGAACAAAAGATATTACAGACCAAACTCTACATGTGGACTATATGAAACCGATAAGGTTAATCTTCTTTTTATACCCTCACTTTAGTGATACAAGGATATATATCATTTGCTACAGAAAAAAGTGTGACCTAAGACCCCAAGTATGTGCGGCGGATATTTGGTTTGGGTTATTTTAAGTCGAATGAGCAATGTCCGTCTGTCTGTCTGTCTATGTGTCTGCTGGCTGGTGCGCACGATAACTCTCGAAGGGAGTAACCGATTGACTTCAAATTTGGTATGCGGTAATATTTCTATCTATCTCCGGATGAGTTCGAAGATGGGCCATATTGATTTACTCCTTCCTCCTACCTCCCACACAAAGGGTTAAAATTTAGTGAAATATTGATTCTTTAATAACTTCTATACTACTTATTCGAATATTCTGAAATTCTACACATAATATTAGTCGCTATTAGTAGTTGAAGTTGGCATGCCCCTTTTGGTACCTCCCACACAAATGGACCATTTCGCATCAAAATTTAATTGCTTATTTCTTTAATACAAGTGCATAAAAATGCCTGAAATTTTCTACTGTATAATGTTTTTGTAGTGTCTATACTCCGGTAAAAACTGGGCATTATTGTACAGCCCATTTTGGTACCTCCCACACAAATAGACCATTTCGTACCAAAATTAAACGGCTTATAACTTTAATACCAGTGCATACCAATACTTGAAATTTTGTACAGTGTAATGCGGTTATAGTGTCTATAGTCCTGTAAAAAGTGGGCGTTATCACGCCGCTCCTTTTTGTACCTCCCACACAAAATTACCAAAACATACCAAAATTACATAGCTCGTAACTTTAATATACCAGTGCACATAAACGCTTATAGTTCGGCACAATGCAATATATTTAAGAATCTACTGTTTACCGAAAAATAGGTGTATTTGGAAAAACCCCTTCCGGTACCTCCCACACAAACTGACAGATTTTTAGTGGGGGTATACCTTAGTGGGTTTACCCGACTGAAACTTTCTTACTTATTATAGTTTTGTTTTTGACTATAGAGTTTAGAAATGTGTGAAATGTATAACGGGTGGCCACTGGTTGGTGTACGATATCGTTTCGAAAGCTACCAAGCAATCTCAACGATATCTTGAACAATTACTCCTTCAATAATTGGCAAAATATAATTGGCAATATGTAGTAATTGATAACTTATAACAAAAAGCATTGCAGACAGAATTGTTCTACTTAGGTTGAGTCCCCAAAATAAAGGGTGGTTGAATTTAAAGGGCCGATGTTGATTTTGAATAAAAAAAAATTATTTAGGAAATTATTGTCATTTCTTTCTATTATGGCCGCCGCGAACTCGGCGGCACACCTCCATCCGATGGTCCAAATTTTCGATGACGGTGAGGCATAATTGAGGTTCTATGAGGTTAATGTGCTGAATTATCTCATCCTTTAGCTCTTGAATTGTTGCGGGCTTATCGACGTACACCTTTTCTAATAACCGCAAAGAAAGAAGAAGTCTAAAATCATATGATCTTGGTGGCCAATTGACATCGCCACGACGTGAGATAACACGGCCATTGAATTTGTTGCACAAAAGAGCCATTGTTTCGTTAGCTGTGTGGCAAGTGGCAATGCCCTGTTGAAACCGCATATTGTCAACATCCATATCTTCCAATTCGGCCCATAAAAAGTTCGTTATCATCTCACGATAGCTAACGCCATTCACAGTAACTGCCTGACCGGCCTCATTTCGAAGAAGTATGGCCCGATGACGTCGCCAGCCCACAAGCCGCTCCAAACAAACTGAGCGAGCATATCTTCCAATTCGGCCCATAAAAAGTTCGTTATCATCTCACGATAGCTAACGCCATTCACAGTAACTGCCTGACCGGCCTCATTTCGAAGAAGTATGGCCCGATGACGTCGCCAGCCCACAAGCCGCTCCAAACAAACTGAGCGAGCATGCACAGGTGTTTTCACATCTCCTACAGACCCGGTTCGCTCAAATTTGCGCACAATTCTCCCGATTGTGGACACATTTGGTCGATTATGCTGATCAAAAAAACATCACGAAGTGCACGAAATGCATTTTAATTTGAACGACCATTTTCGTAAAAGGCCTAAAAAACTTTAACGCGTTGCTCGACTGTGTATCTATCCATGGATCACATTGAGTTAGTCTGAAGTTGAGAAATGTCATATGAAATGCAGAAAAAAACTGGACGTATAGATGTGGTTCACATCCAACATCGGCCCTTACTATTTAGCCCCCCTTATTTCAATTCTGCACCAAAAATAGCTTCAATCAGTAACACACGATCTCCCTCATATGCTTAAACGCTAATTTTATGAAGATTTAGAATGAATGTTGGCATCTGTCAAATTAATAATTGTGAAGTTGTATTGTCAGTATTGACTGTTTTACGGTATTGCCTGCATGCGATAAAAATGAACAAGACGTGATAGCTCAATTTTTATGCCACGCATAATAATATACACTGTTCAACATATTGCGACTTTTTTAATGGAAAAGAATAGCTACCCTATAATGTTGAGTAGATAATTTTTGTAGAATAAACTTATGGTCCAGCTGCTCTGAGTTTTTAAGTCTGAGAGATTTCTGAGTTAATGTCTGAGAGATTTCTTATTGTCAGAGTTATATAGTGGAATTTTATGAGGATCATTTATGTGGATAAGGAAAATTAAAAAAAACATTTTTCATAAAAAATTTTCGTGAAATATTTTAATCCATTAATGTCCTTTTTGAAAGGACTTTTTCGATTTTTTTCGAAAAAAGTGCTAAATTGACCCATTAAGAGGGGAGCTAGAGGGTTAAGATCATCCACAAAAATGATCCTCATAAAATTCCACTTTGTAACTCTGACAATAAGAAATCTCTCTGACATTAACTTACAGCATCTTTTCATTTAGTATAATGCTCCCTTCGACCAAAAATTGAAAACTTTGAGCCACTGCAAAAAATAGACCTCCTGGAACATAAGTTTATTCTACAAAAATATCTACTCAGCATGCCCTTTCAAAAGTATAGGGTCGTTATTCTGTTCCAAAAATGCTGTTGAACAGTGTATATTAAAAATTATTTAAATTTTTTGTTTTTAATATTAGTAGTATTCACTGCCATTTTTTTAGAATATTGTACATACAAAAAATTTTAAATAATAAACAATTTTTTTCTATGACATAATAAATCCTTCACATAATCACAAAGTAACTCAAGGCATTCATCCTCTCTCTCCTTTTTCTTTATTTTACATACATTTTTTTTCCTTCATTCGAGGACACATTTAGCGAACAGAAAAATAAAGCCATTGATGAAATTTGGTATGAACATGCCGTGAATCAATATTATGTGCGGAAAGGAAATTTTGTCTACCCGATACCCTTGATGCAGGCGAAACTACAGCCGATCCTCTTGTTACGGCCAGTCATGCTGTTTTCCATTCTGAAGGGGGGAAATCGGCTCCAGCTGCTGTGGATGGTTTTCAATTCCATGAAAATGGTTTGCACCAACTCTGAAATAAAAGGAAAGGTAAGTTCAGTGTTATATATAAATGGATTCAAATATTAGAGAAATGTATTTACCATTCCTGTTTCCTAGGCCTGTACTACGAACGACAAATATTGCAATGCTCTCGACAATAATGGCTTCATTATTGTTTCTATGAATCGCCATGAAACCGGATCGAATTCTTTGGCGAAATCAATGGTGCCGTAATTCATAGTTTGGTCCAAGAGAATGTCTATAAAAAGGATTCTTTGGTGAAATCAATTGGGCCATAATGCATCGTTTGATCGAAGAGAATATCTATAAGAAGGTTGTAGTCTACGTTTATCAGGCTATTTGTTTTGTGCCAGATGGCGATATGAATGCGTCGCAAAATTTGTAATCGGTAAATGTGTATAGAAACGCACAACATTTCAATTAAAAATGTCTTTAAAAAGTTGCTGAACTTTTAACGGTTTCCTATTAAAAAATTACTTGAATATATTGAATTGAATTGTTCGGTCACTGAATTGTTCGGTCTTCAATATTATTTTAATATTTTTTTTAAGTCATTAAATACATTTTTCTGATCAATTTTCTATTTAAAAGTACATAAAAATG
Source organism: Eudasyphora cyanicolor (assembly GCA_963930755.1). Taxonomy (NCBI): domain Eukaryota; kingdom Metazoa; phylum Arthropoda; class Insecta; order Diptera; family Muscidae; genus Eudasyphora; species Eudasyphora cyanicolor. The sequence goes on along the minus strand of OZ005735.1, from coordinate 192,420,437 downwards.
CAAATAAATGTGATATATATGCAGGATTTTCCAATAAGAGTGATATGATTTCTTTAAAAAAAACACACGTACTGTTAAGGAAATTTAAAAGTTTTCTATTTAATGTGAAGTGCAATCGATACAATAAAGTTCTAAATAAAACGTCATTCAAATGGCCTCCACGACTTCTTCTGCAGGAACGAATTCGATGAAAATAATAAAATCAATACTTTTCTTTTTATACCCTACACCACACTGTGGTACAGGGTATTATAACTTTGTGCAATTGTTTGTAACACCCAAAAGGAGAAGAAATATACCCATCGTTTATTATACCGATCGACTTAGAATCACTTTCTGAGTTGATTTAGCTATGTCCGTCTGTCTGTCCGTCTGTGCATGTATTTTTGTAATCAAAGTACAGGTCGCAATTATGGTCCGATCTCGACGAAACTTTACACATATCTTTTCTTTGCCCAGGGACGATCCCTATTGAATTTGGTTAAAATCGGTTCAGATTTAGATATAGCCCCCATATATATGTTAGCCCCGATTTGACATGTAAGCGCTGTAAAAACTGTATTTTATATCCGATCAGTGTGAAATTCGTCTGAAAGAGGTTTCCTATTATATAATGAACACTTTTAAATTTGGAAGAAATCGGTTCAGATTTAGATATAGCCCCCATATATACGTTACCCCCGATTTGACATGTGAGCGCTGTAAACATGTTATTTTATATCCGATCAGTGCGAAATTCGGCAGAAAGAGGTTTCTTATTACATGAAGGAATACTGCCAAATTCGGAGAAAATCGGTTCAGATTTAGATATAGCTCCCATATATATGTTACCCCCGATTTGACATGTAAGCGCTGTAGAGACTGTATTTTATATCCGATCAGTACGAAATTCGACAGAAGGAGGTCTTTTTACATGAATAAGTATTCAGGGAAGATGGGTTCAGATTTATATTAAAGCTCCATATATATGTTCCTCCTGATTTGGTATCAAACCGCTATAGAAGTTGTATTTTACTTCCGATCATTAAAATTTTCCAGAAAGATGTTTCTCACTTTAGGAACGAATATTGCTTAATTTAGCGATTATCGTTTCAGAATTAGATAATATGTTTCTACCCATTTACCAATTATTCCAAATTATTATGGCAATGACCCTTATAGTATTGTTAGGGAGGTGTAGGGTATTATATAGTCGGCCCCGCCCGACTTTCTGCCTTTCCTTACTGGTTTTAATTTAATTTATTATTAATTTTATTTATATTAACGAGTATAAGTAGATACCAAGAAAAATAAAAATATTGGAAAACGTTCTAAAGCTTTTAATTAACTATGTAATATTAATTTTTAATTATAAATTTATTATATATTAGAAATAATAATAATGTAAAAGAATTGTTTAAAGTATTTATTTAAGATTGTTATATTTGTCGAGATTAATATCATATTTATTTTCTCTGAAAGTTAAGACTTATTTATTTAATGTATTTTTTATAAGAAATTTCATGCTTAATGAAACCACTAACCTTTCATAATTTCCATGTATTGTATTTTTGACAAGAAATTTCATCCTTAATGAAACTAACTTACCATGCATAATTTCGAAGGTTCGAGTCGAACGGTCCTGCCGTTTTTTCATATCAAGTTTTTCAGGTATTTGCTTATAAAGTCTGTTGGAAGGGTAAACAAGTTCATAACTTCAGCAATTAATTTGAAGTGTAAATCTCTGCAAAACACTTTTCATGACTGATAAAGCAATTTAGAGGATCCTTGTGCATATATTTTTAACAAAGAACTCAAGCCATTAACTTGGTCCATTGCCTCAAAAAACGCGTCAAAAATCATCAACATCAAAAATCCACTAAAGAAGTTCCTGACAATAACAAAGCAAAGAAGTTCCTGACAATAACAAAGCAAAGAAGTTCCTGTCAATAACAAAGCAGATGCTACGTAACTATTAGTTAAGAAGTTACAAAATTTTTTAAATTGAAATATTTAAAAATCCTCATTAGTCTACAAATATTCCAAAATTATTTACAATTTATTAATTAGAAACACTTTTCTTCTTACTTTGATTATTATATACCTATTACCTTTCTTACAATTTAAATAAAATTACCAAAACTTAATTATATAAAAAATCTAAAGCATATTTATTTACAATAAAACATGTATGTGTTTTACTTATGTTTGATAACCCACAAGTAAGTCCAAATTGCTATTTTTACTCAAGGAAAACTCTTTACTCAGCCACTTTAAACGTACAAAATTCAAAAAGGTCTTGCCATTCCGGTTCCAGGCTACTTTCATACCAAATAACAGGATATTCGATTTAGCCGTCTGGGTTCGGCGATATTCAATCAATCATGTCACAATTTCTTATATACAGATTTAATTTACAAATAAATAATTTAATATGTCAAAATAAGTGATTTAAATCTGGTTAAATAATACCAGACTTGACTCATCTCAGAGAATATGACTGGAAAATACTGAGAAAATTCGTGTCTAGTACCAATTTTCTGTAGCTCGTGAGGTATAAAAAGATCATATATGAGGAGCGCACAACAGGCCGAACCACTGGCTTAATTAAGTGTATGTCCATGGACATGAGACGTTTAAACGTCTCCTCTCTTCAACCTAACCTAACTAACCTAACCTAATCTGGTTAATTAGAAGAACTACATTTAATTTAATAAGTAAAATTAATAAGTTTTTTTTTTAGTTATTTTGACGATTTTATTTCATAGGTCATCGAATCGCACACAAAATCCGCCCACTCACCAACATACATATTTTTTAGCGTATCAAACAAACAATCACATCAATCAAATAGTCAGTCAGACATTTACCATTTCCAAAAATCCAAAATCCAGGCGCCAAGCATCGATTAGCAAGCAACCTGCAGGCTGGGCTAAAAATACTCGAAGACATCCAACCGCACACTTTATTTACATTTGTTTCGAAAATTCACAGCATACTTCTAGGTGCCTGCGTTCTGAGCCAGACGCGCACGGATGGACGGACTCAAAACGTTATTGTTATTTTTACACGGCGGACGGACACAAATAGTTAATATTTAATGTCTTAAAAAAGCAATATCGTTTTAGTTTTTTCACCCTAGGGCACATTGTGATTTCGAGTAATATAATTTTATTAATTTCTTTGCGATTACTATGTATATATCAAAAATAAATTCTCTGTAACGGTAACGTTAATCAGGCACATCAGCGTCCATTGCTGAATTAAATATGTATATCTAAAAATAAAGCAAAAATAATGTAGTTAATTAAATAATTTATTAAATAATTATATAATTAGTTAGTTATAGTAGAAGTGGAGAGCATTGAGCACTTGCTTTGCGACTGTCCCGCTTTGAGTAAGCGACGACTGGACATACTGGGGTCGGCCTTTTTAGGCAGCCTAACAGATCTTTCCAGTACTGATATTCGTACTATCGATAAATTTATATATCAACCAGGTTGGTTTCGATGAGGGGCATTTCAGCCCGTGGTAACACTAGGGACCTAAACTGGTCTATGTGAGCTTGTAAAAAAAATACGGCTGCCACCCTAATCTAAACTTAAACCTAGTTATAGTATGATATTCACATGATTTAAAATGTTTATACAAATGTATACACATCTGGCCACAAATGGCCACATCTGGCAACATAGTTGCGTACATTATAGTGGCTCTCACAAAAATTCTATTAAAAAATTATTTTCTTTGGGATTAACCCTGCTAAAGCATATAAAGCGAGTTGGACGCTATTAACAAGTGATTTGGTTATAATTCTGTGTTAAAGTTTATTGCTAAAGTGTAACTTTTTGCAAGAAAAATAATCAATATAAAAATCATAGTGCTTGCTGTGTTGGTTGTTCATAAATAAACAAAGGAAATTTACAAAAACAAATATTCGTGCATGTCTCTCACTCCCTCCGTTGAGAGGCGGTTAAGTCTTAATGGCAGAAATGCGTACATTTCTGTGACAAATACAGAAAGTAACGCAACAACAACGCCTAGAAGAGATGACAGCCTCTTTTTGACCGCCAAAACCCCAAACAATGCGCGCTCTTTCTCACCGCAGTTGTCAAGTAGTGAAACAAATCAAATAGAAATGCTAACAAATACAATGCAAAATAACGTAGTGCCTAAAAGTATGCTTTCAAGTTCAGTTGCTAATCCGAATGGAAATAGTGTTGCCACAGCAACAGGAACAATCCCCAAAGGTACAAATCCAAACAGTACAACGGGCAAAGATGAGAAAATACAAACTGGTATAGATAGATATATTTTAGTGACAAAACGAAAGGCAAGTACAAGGTCTCCTCATAAGGAACCAGATCCCAAAGTTTCCAAAGGAATGACTGCGGTAAGTTCGAACCGATTTGACCTCCTCAGCTCTGAGGATAGTAATGATGAAACAAATGAAACTATAAGAGAACCCAAACCACCTCCGCTTTTCTTGCGGGAACAAACAACTAACGCGTTGGTAAATAAGCTGTCCCAGCTACTAGGCAAAGAAAACTTCTATGTTGCTTCACTTCGTAGAGGCAATGTAAACGAAACAAAAATTCAGACACACACCGAAGTGTCTTATAGAAAGGTGGTTGGGTTGCTCGATTTCGAGAAAAAGAATTACTACACTTACCAGTTTAAGAGTTCGAAAGGTCTCGTGGTAGTAATTAAGGGTATTGATAGTACAGTTTCAACAGCTGAAATAATCGATGAACTTGCTAAAGACGGTTATGAAGTTAAATCCATAATAAACATTATAAATAAAAAGAAAATTCCTCAGCCCACGTTTAAGGTTGAACTAACATTTGATTCTTCAAGAATAAAGAAAAAAGGCGCACCTCATCCTATTTACGACCTAAGATATTTGTGCAACCGTAGAATTCGAGTCGAGGAACCTTTAAAACGAGCCGATCCTCCCCAATGAACAAATTGTCAAGAATTTGGACACACCAAGGCATACTGTAAATTACCGGCCATTTGTGTCAGATGTGGCGATGTGCACAAGTCCGTTGACTGTCCCCATCCTAGAACAGATACCGGCGTAAAAAAATGTAGTAACTGCGGTGAGAACCATACAGCAAACTACAGGGGTTGCCCTGTCTATAAGCACATGAAAAAATCAAACAATGTTAATAAAACTCCAACATATGCAAGCTATATTCCATCGCCTTTCCCAGGCTTAAGAACTGTATCTCCTACAGAAAATGCTAGTTCTAGCGATCCAAACGTAAACCGAATCCCAAAGAATACAATTCATCCAAATATGTCATACGCCCGTATGACAAGAAATGGTAATTCGTTACCCCCTCAATTTCCCCTCGAAAACTCAATAGAAAAATTAATAGAAACTATGAATTCATTCATGTTGAATATGCAAAGCATGATGCAAGAAATGATGAGAAATCAAAGTATGCTTATGCAACTCGTGTTAAATCAAAAATAAATCCAATGAGAATTTGTTATTGGAATGCAAACGGCCTGAGCCAACACAGAAATGAGGTAGAAAATTTTCTCCGAAACCACCGTATAGATATTTTATTAGTCTCTGAGACACATTTTTCATCCAGAAATTGTTTTAGGATACGTGGTTATTCCACATACGATACAAAACATCCTAGCGGGAGAGCCTGTGGTGGTACAGCTCTTATTGTCCAAAATAAAATCAAACATTATCCTATGCCCGAATATAAGACTGAGCATATACAAGCAACTTCTATCGCTATCACAGGCACAAATCTGGTGATATCGTCGAAATATTGTCCCCCTAGGCACAATATTAACAAAGATCAATTCATGGAGTTCTTCTCCACTCTTGGCACAAAGTTTTTGGTAGCAGGTGACTACAATGCCAAGCACACATTTTGGGGCTCTCGCCTCACTACTCCAAAAGGTAGACAACTACTTAAAGCCATAACATCTGCTAAACTAGATGTAGCTTAGAGCGGTCACCCAACATATTGGCCCTCAGATCTGAACAAAACGCCTGACCTTATTGATTTCGCTATAATAAAAAATATAAGGCGTGAACAATTATCTCTATGTCCATCACTTGATCTATCATCGGATCATTCGCCTACCATTTTGACACTGCTTTACAACAATCATGAAAATGGGTGTGACAGTTTGCCCAATAAGTATACCAACTGGCTAAAATATAAAAAATACGTTAGCTCACACCTATCCGATGGTGTATCGTTACGTACAACGGATGAAATTGAAGCCGCGGTAAACCTATTCACAGACGTTGTAAACAGTGCTGTTAAAGTGGCTACTCGAAAAAGCGCATTCAAAAGAGATAACTCCAATAACCCAATAGGCATCCAAGCGTTAATCAATGAAAAAAGAAGCGTAAGAAGAGAGTGGCAACAATATCGCTCCCCAGCACTGAGAAAAAAACTAAAAAATTGCCAGAAGAGATTGAAATCAGCCCTAAAATCAGCCGAGGAAAGTGATCTAAAAATATATTTGCAATCTCTGGATCCAACCCAGAAAACAGATTATAGTCTCTGGAAGGCCACAAAAAACATGCGAGGTCCTGTTGCGCATGAATCCCCAATTCGCCTTGAGAATGGGAACTGGGCAAAAAGCACAGAAGAGAAAGTAAATGCATTCGCAAACTACCTCGAGTCCGTTTTTACACCCAACAGTGATACATCTGAAATCTATCCGCCCGTGATAGATATAATTCCTCGCCCACACTATCCGCCCGTGATAAACGACACAATTCCTCGCCCAATCTATCCGCCCGTGATAGATGATACAATTTCTCACACAATCTATCCGCCCGGGATAAATGACTCAATTCCTCTCCCAATGTATCAGCCCATGATAGATGACATAACTTCTCGCCCAATCTATCCGCCCGTGATAGACGATATAACTCCACGCCCAATCTATCCGCCCGTGATAGATGATTTAATTCGTCGCCCAATCCATCAGCCCGTGATAGATGATATAATTCCTGGCCCAATCAAGCTTAGAATAAAGGATGTTGAAAAATCTGTCAAAGAACTAAAATTAAAGAAATCGCCCCGAGGAGATGGTATAACAGCGAATATGATTAAAGAACTTCCCTTTTCAGCCTTGAAAATTGTGTTATTTTTATTCAATGCAATTCTCCGTGTAGGTTACTTCCCCCTATCTTGGAAGAGGTCTGAAATCGTGATGATACCGAAACCAGGCAAAGATCCAACTCAAGTCAAATCCTATCGCCCTATAAGCTTACTATCGATACTTTCAAAAATGTTTGAGTCCATTCTCATGAAGAAAATCACACCTCACATAATTTCTCATCATTGACCATCAATTTGGTTTTAGAAAAAGTCACAATACTATAGAACAGGTACACCGTATCGTAACCTGCATCAGAAGAGCTTTTGAGAATAAAGAATAATGTTCGGCGTTATTCATAGATATTTCCCAAGCATTTGACAAAGTCTGGCACGAAGGACTTTTGTACAAAATATGTGACCTTCTGCCAATCAACACACATAAACTGTTCAGGAGCTATTTGACTAACCGGTCTTTTCAAGTTAAATCAAATGGCATTTTTTCTAGCCCTAAGAAAATAAATGCCTGTGTCCCACGGGGGAGCATTCTTGGCCCTATACTGTACGTTATTTTTACGGCAGATATGCCCATAACCAACTTTACGCTCACGTCTACTTTTGCGGACGATACTGCTTTCGTCAGTACTCACAAAAACCCTTCAGTTGCGTCCGATCAACTGCAGTCGCATGTCCGAATCCTAGAAGAATGGTTAAAAAAATGGAGAATAATGGTGAATGCCTCAAAGGGTACTCATGTTACTTTTACCCTGCGAAGGGATGCAAGTCCTCCAATTTCTATTTTCAACTCACAGATTCCCCAAAAGGATCATGTAAAATACCTTGGAATCCACTTAGATCAGCGTTTGACGTGGTCGCGCCACATAGACTCTAAAGTAACTCAAATAAAACTCAAAACTAATCAACTTCAGTGGCTTATCAGCCAAAGATCTGCCCTAGATCCAGAGTATAAAGTTCTTTTATACAAAACGGTATTGAAGCCAATTTGGACATATGGTATCCAGCTCTGGGGTACAGCGTGCGCTTCAAATGTATGCAAATTACAAAGAAGACAATCGAATATTCTTCGTTTAATTACAGGTGCACCATGGTATATAAGAAACGCTAACATCCATAAGGATCTCAACATGCCAACAGTAAAAGAGGAAATTGAAAAATATTGCCGGTGTTACGTGGGTAAACTATTCAATCATCCAAACATCCTGGCTCGAGAACTACTAAATTTTGAAGGCCATGACCGCCTTAGAAGGAGAGATACGCTGGACATGATATAAATTAAAACAAATCCTAATCAAAATCTAAAACAAAAAAAAGAAATGAAATTATGAATTCCTAAATTTGAAATGTTAACCTTTTTTTTTTTTTAAGTAAAAAAATCGTGTAAAGTCTCAATGGTTTGTTCGCAATGGCAACAACCCAGAGAATAGTATTTTAGGTTAAGATTTGTCCACTTATTGTTATTTTCATTGTATAATAATGAAAGATTCAATAAAAAAATGTAATGAATTGGAAAAAAAAATGTATACTTAAGATATTATTCCCTCCGCCATAAAAACAAAATCTTTGTCAATACAAACTGGGATCAAAACCACAACAAAAGCTGTGGAAATTTTAAATGTCAAACCTTCTCTTTTTATACCCTACACCACACTGTGGTACAGGGTATTATGACTTTGTGCATTTGTTTGTAACACGCAAAAGGAAAAGAGATACCCCCAATGTTTATTATACCGATCGACTTGTAATCACTTTCTGAGTCGATTTAGCTATGTCCGTCTGTCTGTCTGTAGATAGATTCTTGTAATCAAAGTACAGGTCGCAATTATTGTCCGATCTCAACGAAATTTTGCACATATCATATATACGTACCACCGATTTGACATGTAAGCGCTGTAGAAACTGTATTTTATATCATATCAGTACGAAATCTTGCAGAGAGAGTTCTTCTATTAAATAAATGAACACTGCCAAATTCGGGGAAAATCGTTTCAGATTTAGATATAGTCCCCATATATACTCGTATGTTACATCCGATTTGACATGTAAGCGCTGTAGAAACCGTATTTCACACCCCATCTGTTAGAAATTCGGCAGAGAGAGTTTTCTTATAACGTGAATGAACACTACCAAATTCGGAGAAAATCCGTTCAGATTTAAATATAGCCACTCATAAATATTTTATTTATTTATTTATAGGAATTGCAATACAAAGTAAATTTATATTCTAATTGTACGGTCCAAGGAAAAGCCGGGCTACAACGACTATGTGGCTACAGTTTGCAGCGACAGACCAGAGCGTTTGGAGGGATTCGAACCCACGACCCCCAAACGCATAGGCGAGCACGCTACCAACTCACCTACTGGGGCGCTCAAGTCATCATACTTATTTATCCGAGAAGATTCCTTAGTGTACGACAAGATGAGATATCTACTCACTAGTAAAAGACCAGTTAGGTTATCTACTCTTTAGTAGACAACCAGTTTGGTTATCCACTACTTAGTTAATAACCAGTTGGTTTATCCACTGCTTAGTAGACATACAGTTGATTAATGTTCCCCTAAGTAGGTAGCCAATTGGGTTATCTACTCCTTGGTATAGGGCAAGTTAGGATATCTACTCCCCAGAAGACCACCAGTTCGTTTATCAAATCTATAGTGGACCAACAGTTGGGTCATCTACTCCTTAGTGAGCACTCAGTTGGGCTATCTACTCCTTACTAGACGACCATTTGTGTTATCTAATCCTTGTAAGAGGTCTAGTTGGGATGTCTACTTCAAAGTTGATAACCAGTTGGGTTATCTACTCAGTAGTGGACGGCAATTAACCACCTCCAGTGAGAAAGCAATGCTTTTATATAAAAGGGACAATATGCATATATACCGATCCATTTTCACGGTAAACATATCACGCGATTGGTTTTGCACCGGGCCAATTTCCCGAAAGTAATATGAGTTATAAAAAAGTCATATTTTGTTTTAGACACAAACATACTTACTTTCTTTCGTATCAACATGACTTATTTCCCACAATTTCATTTCAATCGATTCGATATTTCGTATTTCGTATATGCTAGACGTTATCCTTTCCGCTAGTAACATAAAGTGTATATGTACTTATATATATACATATTTCATATTTCCCTTTTATAGCAATATTTCGTGCGTATGATTTTTTTATTATTCTACTTCAAATACAATGACTTTAAATTACAAATCTTTGGGAAAAATTCGTATTCATAAAACACAAAACATTTTCTTTGGTCTCTTTTTGTTGTTATGACTGTACATAGTTTGTCAACCCATCCCCTTCCAAATGGCCATACAAGTTTTAAGAAACCTAAAGTGCCACGACAAAAGGACGAACAGAAAGGAAAACACCACTTGTTGTTTTTATAGTTATTGTAACACAATTTTTACAGGAAGTTGAAATCAAACAATAGTCATTGTGCAAACAAAAGTTCTTTTTTACGGTCTCTCCGGGAATCTGGAAAAGTGAATGTTTTTAGTATTGTGAAGTCATTGCAATTGCAACAACACTCCATTCCCATAAAGAAAAATAAGTATCCCATAAAGAAAGAAAGTGAAAAATTACGAGTCCCTGAAAGTTATCCTAAAAAAAGTAAAAAAAATATTTTTTTCCTTCACTTTTTCAAAAAAAAAAAATACGGAAAACATTTTTTTCGCATAAAATGTAAGAAAGTTTGTTCAGAAATTCTTAGCAAAATTTTTGCCAAATATAGTTAAGCGGTATCACCAAGTCTGAATTAGTTGTTGGACAAAAGCTGGTGATACCTTTTTGGAGGGGCCCACTGATTTTCAGAAACTTTGAGGGCCCACAAAAAGATAATTGGTCACCAATTTCGTCAAACCGAGTATAGGGTTATACCACTCTTTGGTAGTAGAATCGAAACTATACTGTCAAGTCCGTGTATTTTTTCACTGTTGCACAGTGTTATTTAAAGGGTTACAATATTTTTAGTATTTGAGTGTAATAAAAAATACAGATAAATATTATCTTTGTCTCTCCATTTACAACTCTAAAAACTCACCGTGACGTATACGTATTTAGTGTCATAAAAATGCTCATACGCTATAGCCCAGCAAAATCTTGGTAAGTACCTGTCATTATTCCCTGCATTACCAAATAATGACATCTCGTTATTCGCTGCATTACTTTCGGCTTATTAATAATGACTTACCAATAACAACAGAAATAAGTGATTTTTTGCTATCAAAATCATTTTGGCAATTTTTGATATAATGCAATTTTGGATATACATATGTAGGTTATTTTATGTACAAGATTTATTTATTTTTAAAACATGTTTTCAAATAATAATAATTTGAATGAAAATACCATAAATATTTTCGTATATCGTATAATATTAGACCATTGACGAATTTTTCACATGGGGGTTTGGGTTCAGAAATTCGAATCTGACATGATGAAATTTGTTTCAAGAAAAATTCGCGACAATATGCAAAAAACACTTTAAATGCCCATTTCTTCATATCTACTACTTATTTTATAACTTATTGGTAATGCATTATTCATGTACTTAAAATCGTGAAAATATAAGCACATATTTATGTGGTATGCCTATGCTACAAATAAGTACTTATTATGCTACTTTATTGTATGCTTTTGGGAAGTACTTTCCTCCAATGACATCCCCATGTTAAAATAATGAGGAAAGTGGCTAAATAATAAGTACTTACCATTATCGAACTTTGCTTACTCGTCGGATTATTTGGTAATGAGAAATTTTGCTGGGAGTGGCCTCAAACAGAAAACCACAAAGAAGAAACAAAATTGAAGAAATATAATTTCAATAACTCACAAATTAATATAACCTAATGTCGGCGTTTAATAACACAGCTCAACAAAAAATTTAGGGTTTCGCAGTCGATTTGGATACCTCATGGTAATGCAATTCTTAGCCTAAAAATTTGCAAAAATAAAAAACCATTTATCGAGAACCATTTAACCGAATTAGTTCAGGACAGTTTTAAATAATCCATTAACTAGCCTTTAATTAAGTAGTATTCACACAGTCTTCTTCACTCGAACCTGTGGTGTGTGGCAGGTTAAACCTTAAGGGGCATTGATTAAAGGTCTATGTGATGGCATTTTGAATATTTTGCGAAAATAATTGAATCGATAGAAGATTCCATATACACTTAAAGTACTGATGTAATTCGATTTTACTTGCCAATGCTGCTTAGGACTCTAGTGTTCTCATTGCAATGTGTCTAACTGGATTAGTGTAATGGGCGAAGAATCCATATAGGAGTATGTCATACCAATCGCCGCTATCGTTGTTCACACATTCATATGAGATGTACCCATTATCCGGCTACTGAATAAAAACTTGCAATTTACTCAAGTGTAAACAGAATCCTATAATCTTTAAGCATTTGCCCATAAGCAACATCCTTCTGCAGAAATTTAAGAGACACCCAACAACAATCGCAATAACTTCATCATCAACCAACTAAAGCATAAACGACAGCATTTGTCGTCGCCGTCGGAGGAAGTGTGTCTGGCATCAATGGTACTGGTTGAACATCTAATACTGTTTGAAAACATTAGCGTTCTCATATTGCGACACATTCACTTGAAAATACTAGGATTGCTTTTCCAAAATTGTTCTTAAAGAGTAGAAATAAAGTAATCACAGTGGATAGAAAGAAAGGATGAATAGAATGGATGGCTGTGTGGATCAATAGTTATATGGTTAACTGACAGAGTGGTCTGCATTATAAATGAACATCGTCTCCTGCTTTTGATTGATTGTCGAATGCTTCAAGAAAGACATAAAACGGATGAAGTCGCAAAAAGGATTTGATGTTTTATGAGTTCTTTCTGAGGAAAGCTCTTCATGTCTCTTCCTTTGAGTGTGTGGGTATGTGGGAGGGTATTCTTATACTCATGTTCTTATATTTATGGAGGTTGTGGGTATGACACAGAAATAATGAGAATATTTTTCATTAGAAAATTGCAATTTATAAAGATGCAGTTGGAGTCCTAGCTTGTGTTAAGTTTTATACCATATGTTCATTTGGGTCAGTCCAACCAAATAATAAAATTCAAAAAGTTCAAACGAATAAATCGACAACATTATATGTGGTCATAAGTAAACATTTTTAACATAGGAGAAATATATATTGGTTGTCACATTTCTCGAGTTGTGTACATATTTCATGCAAAAAGTTGATGGAATTAGATAAACCACGAACATATTTAACTTAGCATGTAAGAAAAATTAAGTTCCAATATACCTGAATCTACTGATCCCAACATTCGTTATACTGGGACCTGTCTCTGATCTGATGTCGTTGGGATTGATAAGAATGTATCAATACTTAGGCTTGAATGCACCGAACAGCATTGGATGGAGGGAACTCTTCTACACACATTAGATGACCAGTTGAGTTATCTACTCCTTAGCATAGAACAGTCTTAGATACATACTAGGGCGGAGTGAAAAACAATTTTTTTCGAATTTGATAACGGCATAGCCAGAAAAAGTTGACCAGGCATTACACAAGTTCGATAGCAAAATATTGGATTTCTACCATCACGTCTTACTTGTCCCCTCCCCCATTAAATTTTGCTCCCCAACATTTTATCCATACATACCTATCCTCTATCACTACTCCTTAAGGGGGCTCCCATACAAAAACTTCATTTTTACAGAATTTGCTCCCACCGCTCTAACTGCCCCAAGGAGGCCACCAGTGCAGTCAAATGTATGACCGACCTCCAATATTTTTTCAATCCCCACATTTTGTCAGAATAAACCTACCATCTATCTTCGAGCCTTAAGGTGGTCCCCATACAAATTTATTTATTTATTTTTTATGAAAGAAAGGCTGAAGAGGAGTAGCCACCAGAAGGGGGGTAAGTAAGACCAACCCCTATTGATTTTTGCTCCCCAACGTTTTCCCCAAAGATACTTACCCGTATCACCACTCCTTAAGGGGGCTCCCATACAAAAACTACATTTTTATAAAATATGCTCCCACCTGCCCCAAGGAGGCCCCTAGTGAAGTCTATGTAATGTACGACCGACCCATATTATACTGTAACTATTTTACTTCAAACATATAAGTTTTATTTTTAATACATTTTTATTTCAGTAAAATAACTTAACATAAAATAATTCATATGAAATGTAATAATTCAGATAAGGTAAAAAATAATCTATATGGAGAATTCAGATTTAGTTTCAAATGTTGGCATAATTGTTCTGGATTGAATCCTTGCTCTAATAAATCCATCTCTGCTCTCCTCTCCACATAACAACCGTGAAGCTTCAGTTACTAACTTTACACAACGTTCAACAGCTTGGGTGTGGCAGGGCATTTTAATAATTGTTTCGCCAAGTCCTGAACCGTTTGCTGTTACTTCTTTTAGTTTCTCCTCCGACCAATTTTTAATTAATGGAGGTTCAGTCATGTCTACAATTTCCCAGTTAATCAAATCAATATAATCTTCAGCTTTAAAATTTATTTCAGGTAAAATAAACCTTCGGATGACAGTTCTCTCCTCTGATATAGCTTTTAAAATTTTTGAGCAGGCAAGTTGACGAATTTCCCTCCTTTCATCGGCTAACATGCAAAGTAGTATATTTTCCACATGGCTAAAGTATCCATTTCTCTGAATAACAGGATCTACAATTCTTCTTAAATATGCGTTAAGATAGCGAATAAATTTGGTTTGCAACCAAAGATGATGCGATCCTTTAGTACAAGAATTATTAAACTTTATTTCGAACCACCATATACTTTCATTATAAAATTTGCCAGTATTTGCAAACTTTAAAATTCTATTTGCTGCTGTGAGCCATCTAGAGTGGTTTAATTGACCCGGACTCCTGTTTGCTAAGTCAGCGGAAATCGAACCAGACGAGATTGCTGTCATAATTTCCAAAAGATACTTTTGATCTGTGCTTAATTCATTTTTGTTTGTACATTGTGGCAGAGTTGTTTCAATCGGGTCGAATGGAGTTATTGGCAAATGTTCGCAATTTTGTAATTGCTTGCCTATTGGTCCTGAAAATCCACGTGGACTTTTCGTTTTGCCATCCAAATGAAGTAGCAAATGCCTTAAGGGGAGCTCGTTGCCGTGGATTTGGCATATAAACCACTGCAAAGGCTTTTTTAATTCCTCTTCCAATATACGTATAACACCGCAATTTCTTCCGGTGTTTACAGCTGTACCGTCACAACCAACAACTGATATCTGTGTCAAATCAATTTTCTTCTTTGTTAGGTAACTTACTATGCTATTTTTTATGCTCATTGCAGATCCCGAATTGCACGTTACATGTCCAAGAGATTTGCTTGTTGGTTCCGAAACAAGATTATAATGTTCTTCAATACCGGTAATTTGGTAATTTTTGTTACCTTTTTTTATTGATTTTAAAGTTTGGTCCTTTCTACGTTGTATTTTGTGCATCCTGCAGACGTTGTCGATACTTTAAACGTTCACGTCGAACTTTGGACCGATCCACAACAAGGGCTGTATTTTCGGGGAATATTAATCCGACATCCTGCAGCACAGCACATGCTATAATTGCAGCCGACCTATCAGAAACTCCTGTTCAATCACATGCGACAGCTACTGATGGTAATTTCATACGCATTTGTAGAGTGGGTTTTACGGGAGGCTTTGATATTGAAGCTATACGAGTATTATGTGGGGTATCTCTTTCTATGATATTGTTAGCAGATGCATGATGTGGGTTATCGATAGACTGCTTCTGTAGATAACCATCATATCTTGACTTTCTTTCGTTTTTTTCCTGTTGTTTCTTTGTGGTTAGCAGATCAATGGAACCAATAAACATTTTTCTTTCGTTTCTTTGGTCTATAAGAAAGTCCCATTCATTTTTAGGAACTCGACGGTCTTTATTGCAAGTACAAGCATTCATGTTTTCACATTTGCAGCTGCATATATCAAAAAGTTTTTGAGATTTTTTTTTAAATTCGTCAATCATCAATATGTAGTTAGCTGAACTTTGTCGATTCTTAAAATTTCTCATTATTTTCCTGAATTTTTATATCCTACACCACACTGTGGTACAGGGTATTATAAGTTTGTTTCACGGCAGATGTTTGTAACACCTGAAAATAACACAGCTACACCCACCTTAAAGTATACCGATCGACTCAGAATCACTAGCTGAGTCGATTTAAGCATGTCCGTCCGTCCGTCCGTCCGTCCGTCCGTCCGTCCGTCCGTCCGTCTGTCCATGTAAAGTTGTTCGTCGACTACAGGTCGCAATTTCACTCCGATCGTTCTGAAATTTTGCAGTTTAGAGTATTTCGCAGCTGCTAAGATCGCTATTGAATTTGGTTGAAATCGGTTCAGATTTAGATATAGCTCCCATATATATTTTTCGTCCGATTTGGCCCTTTAGTCCTATAGAAGCTGTATTTTACATCCAATCGTTTTGAAATTTAGAATGGTAGAGTTTCTTGATCCATGAACCAACATTGCCGAATTTGAAGAAAATCGGTTAAGATTTAGCTATAGCCCCAATATATATGTTTCGTCCGATTTTGCTCTTTAGTCCTGTAGAAGCTGTATTTTACATCCAATCGTTTTTAAATTTAGAATGGTAGAGTTTCTTGATCCATGAACCAACACAACTGAATTTTAAGAAAATCGGTTAAGATTTAGCTATAGCTCCCATATATATGTTTCGTCCGATTTGGCCCTTTAGACCTATAAAAGCTGTATTTTACATCCAATAGTTTTGAAATTTAGAATGGTAGAGTTTCTTGATCCATGAACCAACATTGCCGAATTTGAAGAAAATCGGTTAAGAATTAGCTATAGCTCCCATATATATGTTTCGTCCGATTTGGCCCTTTAGTTCTATAGAAGCTGTATTTTACATCCAATCGTTTTGAAATTTAGAATAAACAATTTATACATGAACTACAAAATTTATATTTCAGGGTTATTCAATATTACGAGAGTGGTGTAGGGTATTATATAGTCGGCCCCGCCCGACTTTAACCTTTCCTTACTGGTTCGTTATATGAATAAATAATCTCACAAATTCTTTTGTATGTAACGGTTGGAATTTATGCCTTTATCCACATTTTTTGAATTTCGGTAGCTACTTTGTCTGAGATTTGTCTTACAGATGGATCTCTTGATTTCAGTGTGGACTTTAATTGTGTCCTTACTAGCAAGTAGAATTTCATGACATCATTATAAGTTGGTAGCTGGTTTTGATTCAATTCTTTTGGATTTCCAAATATGGGACATATTGACAAGCTCCTTGTTTGAGTTTGAGCCATTTTTCCATATACATATTATTTGTAAATACCGTAAGCATAAGTTCTCATTTAATTTTATTTTTGCATCATATGCACTTTTGGCGTTATAAACTCATTTTGCTCGTATTTTTTTAACGGTAATTCATCAACTTTTGCGTTGTCGCTATGCCACGATTCCCCGAAATAAAGATAAACTAAGAGTCAAACCATAATAAAACACGCTGGCGGCGGTCTGCAATAAATATGTTCTACTACACTGCCTCCGTATATAAAAGAATGAAAATGTACAAAACGTGTTATAACTATATATACTCTAAAAATGTTGAGGAATGTCAGGGCAATTTTGGGCCAGTCTTTTATTTAAAAAAAATTAAAATAAAAAATTTGTATGGGGACCACCTTAGTGGTTGAAGATAGAGGGTAGGTATATTCTGACAAAATGTGGGGGTTGAAAAAATATTGGGGGTCGGTCATACATTTGACTCCACAGGGGGCCTATTTGGGGCAGTTAGAGCGGTGGGAGCAAATTCTATTAAAATGAAGTTTTTGTATGGGAGCCCCCTTAAGGAGTAGAGATAGAGGGTAGGTATGTATGGAGAAAATGTTGGGGAGCATAATTTTACTTGTCCCCCCCTCTAGGGGCTACTCCTGGGCAGTTTAGGGGCTGTTTGTGAATTTTTTCCCCTTTTTCCCCACCTTAGACCCCGATGAGGCACCCCAAGACGTAATGGTAGAAATCCAATATTTTGCTATCGAACTTGTGTAATGCCAGGTCAACTTTTATTTTTATTTATTATTATTCAATATAAAACCGAGCCGTTGGCCATATATGGTTATAAATACTACAAAAACGAAGAAATATTAAAGCGTATGTATAAAGTAACTAAAAGGTAAAAAAATAATATGAGGCTACTACCTTAATGTAACTAACAATAAACTTATAAATTAAAAATGTAAACGGAATATAAACAACTAACATCACATGGGATAAACAAACATTCTGGGATAAAAAAACGTACTCTAAACATTTAATAATATGGATTTGAAGACTACTCTGTTGTATTAAATAACATGAAATGATGAGAATTTGAATTTTGAATTTTTAATTATGAATTTATGACTCTCTGGCTATGCAGTTATCAAATTCGAAAAAAATTGTTTTTCACTCCGCCCTAATACATACTCCCTAGTAGAAGAGCGGAGCGGTGAAATATCTACTTATTAGAAGACAACAAGTTGGATTATCTACTTCATAGAAAAATACCAGTTGGTTTTTCTAATGCTAAGTACACGTTCAGGTAGCCAGGGTTATCTCCTCCTTAGTATACGACAAGTTAGGATGTCTACTCCAGAACAAGTTGGTTTATCTACTCTATAGTAAGTAGTCAGTTGTGTTATGCATTTCTTAGTAGACGATAAGTTGGGATCAGTTTTCGAAGTATAACCTTTATTAAGTAAACATATAATTGGTTTAGAGTGTAACTTATTTTTATACGGTCCAACATAGGATGGGGTTCTATTCATTTTGTCACTCCGTTTATAACACCTCTAAATATTGATCTGAGACCCCATAGAGTATATATTTATATTTTAAAATTTTCCAAATCGGTTCATATTTTTTATAATCACCCTCTATAGGGTGAAATATATGTATATATTTAAGCCATAAATACCATATATTCTAAGCATTTTAAAAGAATCTTTGCAGTTTGTATTTAATTAAGACAATAATTCATCGCAGTAAAATTTGTTTACATCAGTTCATATTTTGTTATAGATGTCGCTCCCAAAAATGCTTATTTAAGCTATAAACACCACATTTTCTAAGAAATTTAGCACAAACTTTGCAGTTTGTATTTTATTTTGGCAAGAATTCACATCAAAAAAAATTTAAACAAATCTGTTTTTATATTGTTGTGGTCCCCGTGTAGATCTAGTTTTTAAATTTGCCAAATCAAGCCATAAATACCACATTTTTCAGCGTTCGTTTCTATACCCTGCACCACATTGTGGTCCAGGGTATTACGAGTTTGTGCATTTGTTTGTAACACCCAGAAGGAGAAAAGATAGACCCATCGTTTATTATACCGATCGACTTGGAATCACTTCCTGAGTCGAATTAACCATGTCCGTCTGTCCGTCTGTCTGTCCGTCCGTCCGTCTGTAGATGTATCGTTGTAATCAAAGTGCAGGTCGTATTTATGGTTCGATTGTGATGAAATTAAGCACAGTGCTCGTTTTTGGCCCAAGGACTATCCCTATTGAATTCAGTCAAAATCGGATCAGATTTAGATATAGCCCCTATATATATGTTACACCAGATTTGACACGTAAGCTCTGTAGAAACTGTATTTTATATCACACCAGTACGAAATTTGGCAGAGAGAGTTCTCTTATTACATGAATGAACTCTTGTAATGAACGTTGGACTATTCTAGTAATTTTTTATGAAATTGCGACCAAATTCGATGTCTATGAGAGCCAATGGGAGCCATTGACTATGCTAGCGTTCAGTCGGGAGGGATGGATTCTTGTTCACTTATATTCTCTATCACACACAACAAGTCGTACTATAAATACATTTTTATAGACTCCCATAGAAATTATTAATTATTAATATATAAATGGACCAAGATTGAACTTTAACTAAATGATGTTATAACAAATCCCTTATATTGTCAATCTGAAAACGTCAACCATTGGAATAGGAACCCTAAGATCAAGCGAACTCACAGGTGGAATTGAGTTCCGGGCCCTCTTACCCACCCTACCATGATTTTAGCTGTGCAATTTTATAGCTAAAATCCCTGACAGAAAGTACCCTCTTCTATCTTCACATAGTGACAGAGAACTTATAAACAGTATTTAGCTACACATGGTTCAATTGTAACATTTATTCAAAGCAAATAATTCATATTGAAATAACAAAAAATAGGTTTTATCGAGTTAGAATTACTCCATAAGCAGTAAGCAAATTACTATACGTTACAAGATATTTTTAAATTAATATTGAATTTATATCAAATTAATTATTATGAAAAATGTACTAGACCAACTGGATAAGGGATAGAATTTCGTGTAATAAAGGGAATTCATTTAATAATAATTTCAAAGCAAATGGAAATCGCAAACCTTTTCAAAATTCAAGATATAATTACACAAGTGTAGCGCACCAAGAAGCGAAAATGAGGGAATATAAAAATGTAATTTAATAATTACAAGAACAACTACAAAACTTATTTACCACATCATAATGATGTTGATTCCATCTGTTTTTGCTTCTTAGGCTTGACGACGAACAGAGTTCAATGTATGTATGAAACAACAAATATATATGGCAAAAGTACCCAAATAAAACTCACCAACTTACACTGCAACCGTTGTTGAAGAGGCTTCGTCCAGCATTCGGTTCGATGGTGATGCGAGCTGCTGCTAAAGATAATTAGTAATACAATGAAGTTTGTTCGTCTGGACTAATGAAGTTTGAAAGAAACTTGCGTGATTTTAACATAATGCTATTATAGTTGTAATGATTTATAGATCGAATTGATCATTACTCTGCTTCATATGCCATATGGGGTCTTCCATGCGTCTTTACGACGATTGCGATTCTTCCACTGAAAGGTTGATATTTCAATGCAATTTTGTGTTGTTTCCGAGGTAGTTGTTCAAGTAAGTCCTGCGTTCGCTCCGAAAACTGATGTTAAACAGGATTTTTGCTCACAACTAGGCGCAACTAATTAGTTTTCTGGACTCCTCTTTAAGCTTCGACTTGAGAGTACCTGTGCATACACTGGAGGAGATCAGCTGCTGACAGATTTGATTGCTCTACAAGTCTTAGTGAGATTTTGGGCGAAAAATCCGGGCAACAATATCTACGGATTCCTTCGGCCGAGGATAATTCCGGCTGGAGTCTTCCACAACATGTGGTTGGACTTACGTTTTGATTTCTATGAAAACCACAGAAATTAAGAAAACTACATATAAAAAAATCACATGCATTTACCTTCGATCAGTGTCGGTCTTGTGTGGAATGTTAAAGCGATATGAAGTGTCGCTGCTACCATATGAGGAGAACAGAGAGGCCGACTGCCTCAGCTTAGTTAGAGGTCTCAGCAGAGGTTAGGAATACTTGTGCACAATGTCACTATATTACCTTTAAGAATTTGGTTTTAGGCGAGGGGTTTTTTGATGCACTATAATATTCACCTGCTGCTACTACTTTTCCACGGATATTGTAATAGAAATTACGTTTGGTGGAAGGGCCACGATTATGGAAATTTAACCAGATTTTGTTTTTTAACACTTGACACTATACAATTACTTGTAAATTGCTAATATTGGTTTAGACTGGAGGATCTGAACACTTTGAAAGCCGGATGCAAAAGAATTTTAGAAGAATTCAGGTGGTTTGCAGGTTAACATTCGTCGGCACTTGTATTCTGTTATACATACGCCGCTAATCATCATTCGATTATCGATAACATGAATGCACGTTGCGGGGTGGTTGAAAGCGTAATTATAATAAAACGTTTCAGTTATTTTGCCGAACCGGTATACCCGCAAAACCGAATAAATCAGTACAAATATATAGTTTGTTCTCTGTTTTTTTTTTCTTGTAGTGTCATATTACACTCTGTCAAATTCGGGGAAAATCAGTTCAGATTTAGATATAGCCCCCATATATATGTTTCACCCGATTTGACATGTAAGCTCTGTAGAAACCGTATTTTATATCCGATCAGTACGAAATTCGTCAGAGATAGTTTTCTTATTTCATGTATAAACACTGTCAAAATCTTATCGCAATGCCCATTTTCCATTGTTAGGGAGGTGTAGAGTATTATATAGTCGGCCCTACCCGACTTTCTGTCTTTCCTTACTTGCAATTTAAAATTTGCTTAAACAAAAATAATAGTTTCATGATTTGCTCCATATCCAAAGATTTTTCCAGTAATAGAATTGAATGCAATCCATTGTGGAGGGAATATAAGATTCGGCATGGACGAACTTAACGCTTTTACTTGTTTGTGTTTGACATTGTAAAGACAGGTACTGTAGGTACTATGTTAGGCCAATACTTGGGTGGAAATTCAACACCACCAGTGACAAAGCCATGTTTTAATATAAAAGGGACAACATACATGTATACCGATCCCTTTTCTCAGTGGACCTATAAGGCGAATGGTCTTATACCGGACCAATTTCAAGAAGAGAATATGAGTTATAAATATGCAAATTTAGTTTTAGAAGAAAACATACATACATTCAATCTTATCAATATGACTTGTTACCCGCAATTACATCTTAATCAATTCAGTATTTCGTTATGTGCTATACATTATCCTTTTCTTTCCGCTATTTAGTATTTCGTTAAGTGATAGGCGCTATGCTTTCCTTTCCGCTAGTAAAATACAAATTATATATCCTTTGTATTTTCCTTCACTTTAAATTACAAAGCCTTGTAAAAATTCGTATTAATAAAAAAACAAAACATTTTCTTTGGTGTCTTTTTGTTGTTATGACTGTGCTTATAGTTTTTTAACCCCTTCCCCTTCCAAATGGCCATTTAAGTTTTACAAAACCTAAAATGTCATAGCAAAAGAATGAACAAAAAGGGGAAACACCACTTGTTGTTTTTATAGTTGTTGTAACACAATTTTTACAAGAAGTTGAAATCAAACAATAGTCATTGTACAAACAAAAGTTTTTTTAAGATCTTCCTGCGAATCTACAAAAGTGAATGTTTGTATTATTGTGAAGTCATTGGACTTGCACGAACGCCCCATTGAATGACCCTTTGAGTAACTCGTAAAGTAAATTTGTATATTGTAAATCATCATAGAAGATTATGACAAATCTTAGTAGTGTTTTTATTCAATAGTTTACTCAGTTGTATGACAATGCTAAATTGGATCACATCGTTCATTACCTCTCTTGTGACTTAGTCCATAGTAAAACACGCAATTTACGCACAGTGATATTCCACTTCATTCAAGAATTTCTTTTGTAACAATCTTCCATCCAAATACAAAGCAATAACCCAGTTTAAACTTTAATTGGCATATATTATTTGGGAATGATGGAATTCTGAATAATTTGCAAAACTAATTAAATCAATTGAGGATTATACACATAGACCCAATTTACACGACAAGCCTGCGACACGAGGCTTGCGACATGAGTTTGTAGACGAAAAGTGTAGAGAAGCTTCCGGGGTAGAAAATGTTGCTTGAAATGAAAATACAAGTGACAAATTGACATTTAATTTTATGAGTGACTGAATACGAAAAACAAATACAATAAAATAAATGTGAGTGAACGAATAAAAACATAGAGTCCCCTGGTTGCTGAAACTAAAGACTCACCGTCTAAATGAGCATGATTTTACGTAGGGATTTCAAAAGAGAATTCAAAAAAGTCGCAGGGACAAGTTTCACCATGTCAACTGGGTCATAATATACTGAGGCAACTTGATTCCACTGGCACATGCCGCTTAGGACACTACTGCCCTCATTGCTTCAAATGCAAAAAAAATAGTGTACTACTCGTATGCGTCCTTCATTATCTGTGTCTGTCTGGATTTGTAAAGCGAGGTATATTTCGAGGTTCCCTACTTTTTTAAAGAAAACAACACAGAAAATTTATATTGAATGGGGAATGTTTATTATCATTTGAAAGAACATTCTTTGGCATTTATTTTTTGAAGATTATGTCTATCGAATGTTGGCCGCGGCTACGTCTCAGATGGTCCATCCGTTGAGTCCAATTTTCGATGACTCGTTTGAGCATTTCGACTGGTAACTGGCGAATGACACGCGTGATGTTTTGCTCCAAGGCCTGAATCGAAGCGGGTTTGTCCGCATAAACTTTAGACTTTACATATCCCCACAGGAAAAAGTCTAACGGTGTGATATCACACGATCTTGGTGGCCAATCGACCGGCCCAAAACGTAAAATTATCTGCTCACCGAAGTGTTCTCTCAATAAATCCATTGATTGATGCGATGTGTGGGAAGTGGCGCCGTCTTGTTGAAATCAAATGTCGCCGAGATCACGAGCTTCAATTTCAGGCATCAAATAGTCATGGCACGATAACGGTCGCCATTGACGGTTACGTTCTCATCATTCTTGAAGAAATATGGACCGATGATTCCACCGGCCCACAAACCACACCAAACCGTTGTTTTTTCTGGATGAAGTGGCAGCTCTTGAATCTCTTCAGGTTGCTCTTCGTCCCAAATGCGGCAATTTTGCTTGTTCACATATCCATTGAGCCAGAAATGGGCCTCATCGCTTAACAAAATTTGGCTCGAAAACGTCGGATCTTCTTGAAACTTTTCAAGAGCCCATAGAGCGAAGCGATGTCGCTTGGGAAGGTCGGGCGGCTTCAGTTCTTCCACAAGCTGTATTTTGTATGCTTTCAATTTAAGATCTCGACGTAAAATGCGCCAAGTCGTTCCATACGTCAGTCCGAGTTGCTGCGAACGGCACCGAATCGACTCTCCACGGTCTTCGTGTACACTCTCAGCTACGGCCGCTACATTTTCTTCACTGCGTGCTGGACGTTGTCTATTCGGTCGAATATTATCCAATAATGAATGCTGGGTCTCAAGATGGGTGATGGTGTTGCGAATAGTATGCTCAGTAGGCCGATTATGTTGACCATAAGTTGAGCGAAGTGCACTAAACACATTTCTCACAGAACGTAAATTTTCGTAATAAAGCTGAACGATTTGTAAACGTTGTTCAGGCGTAAGTTTTTCCATTATGAAATGCCAAACAATACTTAACAAAAATAAAAAAAAGCCTATTGAAAAAAGTATCTCTACTTGGATCACCCGTTATAATCGGCGAAGAATACTTACGAGTATGTCATACCATTCGCCGGTATCGCTGTTCACACATTCATATGGCCTGAACCCATTATCCTGCTAATGAATGAAAACATGCCATTTACTCAAGTGTAAACAGAATCCTATAATCTTTTAGCATTTGCCCATCTGCAACAGCCTTTTGTAGCAACTTAGGAGACACATAAGAACAACAGCAACGACTTCATAATCAACCAACTAAAGCATAAACGACAGCAATAGTCGTCGGGAGGAGGAAGAATATAAGGCGGAGTGTGTCTGAAATAAATGGTACTCTTCGAACATCTAATAGTAGTTGGAAACATTAGCGTTCTCACATTTCGACACATTAAGTTGGAAATACTCAGATTTCATTTCCAACTTCTTTCCTAAAAAGTAGAAATAAAGTAATCACAGTGGATGGATGGAATGAAGGATGGATAAAATGGTTGACTGTGTGGATAAATAGTTATGTATATGTTTATCGGTGAGACTAGCCGACAGTCTTCTTAAAGTTATATGAATGAACATAGTTTTCTTGTTTAGATTGATTGTCAAATATAAGTACTTCATGAAAGGCATAAAACGGATGAAGTCGCAAAAAGGATTTATAGTTTTCTGGGTATTTTGTAGAACGCTCTTTATTTGACATCTTCGGTGTGCGTGGGATTGTGGGAGGGTGTTGACCATATTTAAGGAGTTTGTGGCTACAACAATGCAATAAAAAGAGGATATTTTTCATTAGAAAGTTGAAATTTTTAACGATGCAGTTGGAATCGTAGCTTGTGGTAATATTTACAAAAAAAGTACAATTTCATGTTCAATAAATTTGTATCTATGTATGGGTCAGTCCATGATAAATATTAAAATTTTTTCAAACTAGTAAACAAATTTCAGTCGAAAGTATACACCTATTGATTTGTCACTAGGATAATCACCAGGCTTTAGACCAGCTTCGCCTCTATTATGTACACCCAGGAAAATAATTGGTTGGAATTCGATTGTAACAATAAAAAAATAGTACTAGCAACAAAAAGTATATTGCCTTCACCGTCTGTCGGTTGTATTAATATATAATTAGTTGAAACAACAATAATAACATGGATACGATCAAATGAAAATGCTTGAAACTAAATCGACGGTTGTATCAATCGAATTCAGATTGTATTTTTCATTGACACTCGGTTAGTTGTGGTAACCAATTTTAGATTTTCATTATAGTACCATATGATCAATTTTTGGTTGTGACAACCAATGTTTTATTCTTGACAACAGAAATTGTATCAAAAGACCAAAGATTATTATTGCAACGAATAATTGGTTACTACAACAGAAAAATATCAATAAATAATCGTTTTTTGGTTATCCCAATAATTTCTCAAATTAAGAATAATTAAATGTATTTGGGAAATACAACCGAAAGATTGGTTGCTGTTCTTTTGCTGATACATGACAAACAAAAAAAAATTACTCGACATAAATAAATCTTCAACATTTTGTTGAAGAACGGTATATGTAGTCAAAAATAATCTCGTGTGGATTATAATGTGTGGAATGCAGAATATGTTGTGAAAAATGTTTTAAATAAATAAAAAATAAAAGCAATAATCATGAAATCATGTAAGCGCAGGGTTAAGCGATATTTGCATAAAAGTTTTGTGGTTTTTTTCGTGTACTCAAATGTGTGTCAAATATTTCCACATCTCATAATAGTGACGAATTTGTAATTTGGGATTTTTAATTTTGTTATGAATTGTTTTGTTTTTTGTTCAATAAATAAAATAAAAATTAATGAAAACGGTTTTTAATTAATTGTCGGTAGTATATGACTGACAAATTGTCAGAACAACCAATTTTTTAAAACAGTTGGTTGTGGCAACTACAGCAGATAATTTAAGCCAACATTTTCGTAGTTGGCGCAACCAAATATGATGGTTGTCAACATGGAAGCAGAAGTATACCACAACCAAAAAATTGGTTGTCCTGATGGAATCGCATGATAGTAGACAGAACTACAAAAAATTCGGTTGGCAAATAATTCGGTTGAGGCAACCAAACTGTATTCTGTGTGTATTATAGAATGCAAAGTTTATTAAAAACGGCGAAGCAAATACAATTAGTTGACAGCAGAGTTCCCCGTATAGGTATTCCACGGATGCTACTCCGATCATTTAGCAAGGTTTAGTTGTGGTTATACGGTCAAAAATCCAGGTCTAAGAAGCATAGCTTCTTCCAAACCAATAATAATTATTCCTCACTTTTGTTATTTCAACTCACCAGAAGAATATCCTAGCGACAAATCAATAACGATTTAAAGACCGAAATAAAATCAAACGAAAATACAATAACGTATACACCTACAACTAAAACCTAAAACCTATCACGGTATTTGCAAACGATTAACCTATATATAATAAAGGCTTACGAAATCATAAAATTGGCAACGACTAAATTAAGTGACATGCGTAGAAATTCAGATGCGGAGTTTGATAAACTGTTTGAAGAATCTACACAACTTGCAACAAGTTTTGGAATAGAAGCTGCACAACCTAGAAGAGTAGGCACACAAAAGTATAGGGCTAATATTCCTGGTTCAGATGCCAAGGCGTATTTTAGGACAACATTGTTCATACCATATCTGGACGAAGTAATATCACATTTAAATAACAGATTTTTGCAGGGACGTATCCAAAATCCTGGATAAGTCCCTGCATAATTACAAGTCTGTTTAATATCGTTCCGATATGAGTTGTAAATCTAATAAAGGAAGATTTCGAAGAAGTCAAACTTCTTTACAAAAACGATTTAAAAAATTCAGCAAAATCTGTTTTAGCTGAAATAAGTATATGGATTGATTGTTAGAAGCAGAAGAATGATAAGCCATCAAATGCATTAGATGCTATTTCAGTTTGTGATGAGGACATGTGCCCAAGCGTTTTTACCCTTTTGCAGATACTGGCCACAATACCTGTGACAACGACATCTGAGAGAAGTTTCTCGACGTTAAGAAGAATAAAAACTTATCTGCGGAACAGAATGGAAGGAGAAAGGCTATCTTATCTGGCTTTGATGTCTATATACAAAGATGAAGTCAAAATCGATGAAATAATTGATATATTTCTTTCAAAAAATCGAAGATTACATTTTGAACTCTTACGTATTTTATTATAAAAAGTTTTACTGCTCTCGTACTAAAGTACACATTTATTTATTTATTTATTTATTTATATGAATTACAATACAAAGTAAATTTATATTCTAATTATAAGGTCCAGGGAAAGGCCGGGTTACAAAGACCATATGGCTAAATTTTTGCAGCGACAGACCAGAGCCTCTGGTGGGAATCGAACCCACGACCCCCAAACTCATAGGCGAGTACGCTACCAACTCACCTACTGGGGCGCTCAAGTACACATTTATATTTAGGAATAAAATTCGAATAAAAAACTAAGGAACTTAACTTCCAATACCTACACAATAAACGCAATTTTTTAATTGTTTATCTTTGTTATGGAAAAAAAGGTTGGCCACCCCCCCCCCCGAACCAAAATCCTGGATACGTCCCTGATGGGGGCTACATCTAAATCTAAACCAATTTTCTCTGAATTTGGAAGTATCCCTTCATATAATAAGAAACCTCTTTGTGTAGATTTGTTTACTGATCGGATATAAAATACAGATTTTACAGCGCTTAAATGTTAAATCGGGGGTAACATATATATGGGGGCTATATCTAAATCTGAACCGATTTCCCTCAAATTTGGCAGTATTAATTCATGTAATAAGAAACCTCTTTCTGCCGAATTTCGTACTGATCGGATTAATAATACACTTTTTACAGCGCTTACATGTAAAATCGGGGGTAACATATATATGGGTGCTATATCTAAATCTGAACCGATTTTTTCCGAATTTGGCAGTATTCCTTCATGTAACAAGAAACCTCTTTCTGCCGAATTTCACACTGATAGGTTATAAAATATTTTTTTACGGCACTTACATGTGAAATCGGGGGTAACGTATATATGGGGGCTATATCTAAATCTGAACCGATTTCTTCCAAATTTAACAGTGTTCATTCATATAAAAAGAGACCTCTTTCTGCTGAATTTCATACTGATCGGATATAAAATGAAGTTTTTACAGCGCTTACATGTCGAATGGGGGTAACATGTATATGGGGGCTATATCCAAATCTGAACCGATTTTAACCAAATTAAATAGGGATCGTCCTTGGGCCAAAAAAAAGATATGTGTAAAGTTTCGTCAAGATCGGGCCATAATTGCGACCTGTACTTTGATTACAAAAATACATCTACAGACAGTCAGACGGACAGACAGACAGACGGACAGACAGACGGACATAGCTAAATCGACTCAGAAAGTGATTACAATTCGATCGGTATAATAAACAATGGACCTATCTCTTCTCCTTTTGGGTGTTACAAACAAATGCACAAAGTCATAATACCCTGTACCACAGTGTGGTGTAGGGTATAAAAATCGGCGTTCTTGCCACGCCCCTTTTGGTACCTTTCACACAGAGGTTATATTTTCTGCAAAAAATAGTGCACAGTGTAACGCTTTTAAAATAGCTATAGCCCCGTGAAAAAAGCGCGTTACCACCACGCCCCCTTTTGTACCTCCCACACAAATGGGCCAAATCATACCAAAATTGAATAGTTCATAAAGTTAACATATCATGGTACCTACAGGCTTATAATTCGGCACAGTGCAATGTATTTGAAGTATCTACTTTTCAGCGACAAATATGTATATCTGTTAATCCCTTCCTGGCAACTCCCACACAAATTGGCAGATTTATTCGTCACTGCCCGGCTTTCACACATGCAAGATCCCAACATTTCGGGTCCGACATATTACCAGACTTGACTCATCTCAGAGAATATGACTGGAAGATACTGAGAAAATTCCTGTCTAGTACCGATTTTCTGTAACTCGTGAGGTATAAAAAGATCATAAATAAGGAGCGCACAACAGGCCGAACCACTGGCTTAAGTGTATGTCCATGGACATGAGACGTTTAAACGTCTCCTCTCTTCAACCTAACCTAACCTAACCTATTCGTATAATATTATGAGGGTATAACTTAGTCGGTTTACCCGACTAAAACTTTTGTTCTTTTCATTCATTGCCAGGATATGGTGATTACTAATGTACCCAAAATACCGAATTTTCCAAGCCTGGTGGGTTGTCGGGTCCATGACCACCTGTCCGATATCCGAAATTTCCTCTTGGTTACGGCGTATTGCTGCCACTTATATCAGAACCAAATTTAAAGAAAATTGGTGCAAAGTTTCTGCTGATATTACATTGTCTAAAATGTGTTCGTCTTATGTTAAAGCTCTTTGTTCCAATCTGGAACCATGGGAATAAAGATAGCAGCCTAGGTCAATATGTTTTTATTAATATATTTTTATACCCTACACCACACTGTGGTACAGGGTATTATGACTTTGTGCATTTGTTTGTAACACCCAAAAGGAGAAGAGGTAGGTCCATTGTTTATTATACCGATCGAATTGTAATCACTTTCTGAGTCGATTTAGCTATGTCCGTCTGTCTGTCTGTCCGTCTGTCTGTCTGTAGATGTATTTTTGTAATCAAAGTACAGGTCGCAATTATGGCCCGATCTTGACGAAACTTTACACATACCTTTTTTTTGGCCCAAGGACGATCCCTATTTAATTTTGTTAAAATCGGTTCAGATTTGGATATAGCCCCCATATATACATGTTCCCGTACAAAAAAATATATGTTCCCGTACAAAATTCAATTGACGCAAAGATTGTTGCCTGCGGACAAGCCTCGTCGATTGGAATGGGCCCAACGAGTCCGTGGGTCCGTCGAATATGGGCAACCCTGTATGTTACCCCCATTTGACATGTAAGCGCTGTAAAAACTTCATTTTATATCCGATCAGTATGAAATTTAGCAGAAAGAGGTCTCTTATTATATGAATGAACACTGTTAAATTTGGAAGAAATCGGTTCAGATTTAGATATAGCCCCCATATATACGTTACCCCCGATTTCACATGTAGGCGCCGTAAAAAATTATTTTATAACCGATCAGTGTGAAATTCGGCAGAAAGAGGTTTCTTGTTACATGAAGGAATACTGCCAAATTCGGAGAAAATCGGTTCAGATTTAGATATAGCCCCCATATATATGTTACCCCCGATTTTACATGTAAGCGCTGTAAAAAGTGTATTATTAATCCGATCAGTACGAAATTCGGCAGAAAGAGGTTTTTTATTACATGAATTAATACTGCCAAATTTGAGGAAAATCGGTTCAGATTTAGATATAGCCCCCATATATATGTTACCCCCGATTTAACATTTAAGCGCTGTACAATCTGTATTTTATATCCGATCAGTAAACAAATCTACACAAAGAGGTTTCTTATTATATGAAGGGATACTTCCAAATTCAGAGAAAATCGGTTCAGATTTAGATATAGCCCCCATATATATGTTACCCCCGATTTGACATGTAAGTGCTGTAGAGACTGTAGTTTATATCCGGTCAGTACGAAATTTGACAGAAAGAAGTTTCTTTTTACATGAATGAGTATACAAGGATAATCCGTTCAGATTTATATATAACCTCCATATAGTATATGTTCCTCCTGATTTGGTATCAAAGCTCTATAGAAGTTGTACTTTACTTCCGATCATTAATATTTTCTGGAAAGATGTTTCTCAATTTAGGAACGAATATTGCTTAATTTAGCGATTATCGGCTCAGAATTAGATAATATGTTTCTGCGTACTTACCAATTATTCCAAATTATTATCGCAATGACCTTTATCGCATTGTTAGGGAGGGTGTTTACAAAAGTAAACACACAAAATTGCACAATAATTTTCAGAATGATCATCGCGATAACACGCTTTGATATCATGAGGTCGTATAGGATTTCAAAAATTTACCTTACTTATATTTCCTTGCCGACTTACTGGCACATTCAGCGGTCAAGGCGTCTATACGGAACAAACAAGCAAATGAACAAACATATTCACTTCTATACTATCACTTCAGTTATGGGGTGATATACATATATTTTACTACGAAACAAGTAAAAGGGCTAAGTTCGGCCGTGCTGAATCTTATATGTATACCCTCCATTGTGGATATATAAGATTCATTTCTATTACTGAAAAATCTTTGGATATGGAGCAAGTCATGGAAAGACCCTTTTTATCCCCTCACCTTAGAGAAGAGGGTATATACCATTAGCTAAGACCCAAAAGCATAACACATCGAAGGAGTGTCCTAAGACACTGACTATGTTCGGCGGATATCCGTTTTGGACAATTTTGAACCAAAAGTTAAAAGCTTATATCTTTATTACCAGTACATAGTGCATTTGAAAAGACTTGAAATGTTGTACAGTGTAATGGTTTAATAGTGCCAAAAATTCAGTAAAAAATGGGCATTGTTGCCACGCTCCTTTTGGAACCTCCCACACAAATGGACCATTTTGTACCAAAAGTTACCAGCATATAACGTTAATACCAGTGCATACAAATACTTGAAATTTTGTACAGTATAATGCTTGTATAGTACGTAGAGTCCAGAGAAAAATTGGCGTTATTGGCACCCCCTTCTTGGCACCTCCCACACAAATGGACCATTTTTTAATCTTTTAACTTTAATACCTGTACATTAAATGCAGTTATTAAATGCAATTTCAATTGATAATAATTTTATTAAAACAAAAAAAAGAATAAATTTACTAAAAATTTTTTGGGGTTCAAGGTGAGGGGATTCTGAAGTCGGTTTACCCGAGTCAATTTTTTACTTGTTTTTTAAAGCAATTTATAAAAAAAAAGGAACGCTACTGTTTTTGACCAAATTTTAGGCCTCTTCATCCAAACTCTTAATGTAAACCAGTAATGAAATACAGAAAGTCGGACGGGGCCGACTATATATATAATACTCTACACCTCCATAACAGTACGAAAAAGGTCATTGCTATAATAATTTGAAATAATTGCTTTCGCTTCAGCTAACAAAGTACTTAGCTCCACCTGCTCATCAAGGAGTAGTTAAAGATGTTGACCATAATAAAATAGATCTGGAAGGATAACCTTAAAATGCACAATATAGCGCTATGATACCAAATAGGGAGGAACATATATATGAAGGCTATATCTAAATCTGAACTGATTTCCTCCAAATTTGACAGTGTTCCTTAATGTAATAAGAAATCTCTTTCTGTACTGATCGAATATAAAATAAATATTTTACAGCGCTTACATGTAAAATCGGGTGTAACGTATGTATCCCCCATATATCTAAATCTAAACAGATTTACTCGACATTTGGATATAAAATGCAATTTCTACAGCACTTACATGGCAAATCGGGTCTAATATATATGGATGCTACATCAAAATCTGAACCGTTGTTCCCCAAGTTTGGGAAAGTTCCTTAATGTAATAGAAACCTCTTTCTGCTTAATTCCGTACCGATCGGATATAAAATACAGTTTCTACACCGCTTATATTTCAAATCGGGGGAACATATATATGGGGGCTATATATAAATCTGAACCGATTTTCCTGAAATTTAGTATTGCCTTTATGTGTATCAAGAGACTTCTCTCTGCCATTTTTTATACAGATTGATTGAAAAATGTTGCTTATACAGCACATATATGCTAAATCGCAGGTAAATATATATGGGAGATATATGTAAATATATGTTCCGATTTTAACCAAATTCAATAGTAATCGTCCTTGGATCAAACGAAAGACATGTGCTAAGTTTCGTTGAGATCACACCGTAATTGCGACCTGTACTTTGATCACAAGTACACATGGACGGACAGACAGATAGGCAGACTTGGCCATATCGACTCAAAAATTTATTCTATATCGATCGGTATAATTAACTGTGGGTCGATATCGTCTCTTTTTGGGTGTTACAAACAAATACACAAAGTCATAACACCCTGTACCACAATGTGGTGTAGGGTATAAAAATGTGGTATTTCTGGCTTAAATTGTCATATTTGAGAGCTACCTCTACACGGGGACTACAACAAAATATAAAGTGATTTGTATAAATTTCATTGACATAAATTCTTGCCATAATAGAATACAAACTGCAAAGTTTCAGTTAAAATGTTTAGAAAATGTGGTGTTTATGTCTTATGCAAGTCTTTTTGGGAGCGACATTTGTAGGTGGACTATAAAAAATATGAGCCGATTTCTAAAATTTTTGCTGTAATGAATTGTTGTCAAAATATAATACAGACTGCAAAGTGTGACCAAATTGCTTAATATTGTGGTATCTAGGGCTCAAAAACAATATCTTGGAGCGACGTCTATAGGAGAGCTATATCAAAACATTGACCGATATGGCTCACCTGCAATCACAAACAACATGCAACAATAATAATTATTTCTACCAAATTTGATCAACCGAGCTCTATTATTACTGACTGTACCGTGATTTCCACAGACAGACAGACGGACATGGCTAAATCGTCTCATGACGATAAAGAATATAAAGGGTGGTTAAATTGTAAGGGCCGATTTTGAATGTGAACCACACCTAAACGTCAAGTTTTTTCCTGCATTTCATTTGACATTTCTCAATTTCAGACTAACTCAATTTGAACCATGGAAAGATACACAATCGAGCAACGCGTTAAAGTTTTTTAAGCATTTTACGAAAATGGGCGTTTAACTCAAAATGCCTTTCGTGCACTTCGTGATGTTTTTATGATCAGCATAATCGTCCAAATGTGTCCACAATCGGGAGAATTGTGCGCAAATTTCGGCAAACCGGGCCTGTAGATGTGAAAACACCTGTGCATGCTCGCCCAGTTCGTTTGGTGCGGCTTATTGGGTCATACTTCTTCGAAATGAGGCCGGTCAGGCAGTTACTGTGAATGGTGTTCGCTATCGTGTGATGATAACGAACATTTTATGGCCCGAATTGGAAGATATGGATGTGGACAATATGTAATTTCAACAGGACGGTGTCACTTGCCACACAGCTAACGAAACAATGGCCTTTTGGGCGATCCATACATAATTGAACCATACCAATGTTATCAAAATAAAAAAGAAATGACAATAATTTCCTAAATACATAATTTGTGTTTTATTCAAAATCAACATCGGCGCTTAAAATTTAACCAGATCAATATTTCAAGGTGTTGCAAACGGAATGACAAAGTTAGTATACATACCCACATCCTACGGTGGAGGGTATAATAAGTGTAACACCTTGAAGGAACGATCCAAGTTCCTAAGAATATTCGGAAATCCGTTTTGAGACATTTTACGTCATTTGAGCTGTCCGTCTGTCTGTCTGGTGTGAACGATAGCTGTTGAAAGCAGTTACTGATTGATTTCAAATTTGTTCTATCTCAGGATAAGTTCGAAGATGAACCATATTGGTCAACACCTTCTAGTACCTCCTCTTCTAATGGACATTATGACAATTTCAATAGCGTCACAATGTCCCATGTAGTCTCAACGTACCTTAGCGGAGAAAATCTTTAACCCCGGCTGAAGGTCGCCCACTATAAAGCACTTTGGTACTCGTAGCCGGCTTTGGACATTTCGATAACTCGAAAGTTATCTTAAATGATCAATTACATACTAAATGGTGTATTCCATGTCCATTATATGCACGGACGTAGTGATATCGCTTTTGTGGACATTGTGGCACTTTCGAAAGTGTTTTAATGCCCATGGACGCTTCTGCAACCTTTCACACAAATCGATAAAATCAATCGAAGACAACTTCCCCATACCTTCTGTAAGAATCATCTTAATTTTTTCATATTCTGTACTTTAGACAACTTTTGCAATGACTAGAGACAGAGAAAACTGTTTTCATCCTTCTTGCTCCCACACAAAGTACCATATTTCATATTATATTAATATTATTATATATAATATTCCACATTATATTACTACTACCTTATTCGGTTTACTCGACTGAAATTGTCTCACTTGTTTTTAATTAAAAAATTCACAATTCTAGAAAAGTATCCTCGAAAAAAAATGAATCGTAGACAACAAATTGTTATTGTCATTCTTAATTAACGAAACTCGCATGTACGCCTGAGCAATGACACTAAGTTCTGCAACCTGATTATGCATTAGCTATGTGTCTATGTGTATCTGGAACACATATAAAGAAAGCAACATTTCCGTGCTTGACATAGAAAACACGTTCTGTTCAGCAGCACAAATATGCCATTCAGCAGTAACTATCTATGTATAAGTATATATGTACAACAACACCGGCGACATGCGACAACACAGGCGGTGATGATGGCTGAAACACACCAAAATCAAACTAGGAACTCACGTACTTTTTAGTCGTCTGAACGAATCAAATTTCTATTTTATTTCGTCAGAGGGAAAATATTCTCTGTAGCATATGGCACGTGTGCAAATATAGGACGAAAAGGAGACAAGAGAGAGTCTGCGTAATCATGTGACATATTTGTATTTTAAATGCATTTTTAATATACTGTCTGTTATTAACTACATCACTTCGGGTATGTATTTGAGTTCACTATTCACGTTTCAACTGTCATATTGAAATACAGATTTCCAGAATTCTTTGGCGCAAACTAATCTAATATTTGATGAGTTTTGCTTTTGTTGAAATAAAGCTGTCCCATAGCAGCAATTTCTCTTTACTATCTCAAAGTGATTTATACAAGGCGAGTAAACTGACTAAGGTATAAATAACATCAGGTGATGGTTGATGTTATATGGAATTTTATATTTCGTGTGGAGACAGAGCGTTGAAATCATTTGGCATATTCTTTGTTAGTCTATAGTAATTGCAAAATGTGTCTAAATTGGGGAATATAAAGATATCTGTGGTCACAAGGCACAACCGCATAACTCGAGTTATGCTCAAACTGAGTTATTAATGTCAAAATGTTCCCCATCTTCGATTACATATTGTGACACATATTGATGATGATCCCTCGTTTAGTTATCTATATAAGGCAGCATATCTCACTGTGTCACTACCTCACAAATGGATTATTATACCGATACAAACCTTTAAAGTTATCTCCTGAAAAGTTTCAAAAACAGACATATGCTGTTATGCCTTGTGCCCACAGATATTTAGATGATTACTACCGAAGTTATGGGGAAACTGTGTTCGAATAAATATATCAATTTATATGGGGGTACGCGAAGAGTCTAAATAAATACACCTAATATGCGCTGAACAATAGATACATCAAAGACATTGTACTGTACCGATTTATATGTGTTTGTGTGTTCAGTCAAGCCCTGGTTGGTACCTCCCGACAAGGTAGTTACCCCCGTTTACCACCATTATTCCATTCAGTGGATTGTATCACAGTAAACATAATTTTAATTACACTATGCAACAAAAAAAATGTTTTTTTGTGTCCTAGACCTATTATATGTTTATATAAAATCAAAACCAAATTTTTTTTTAAAAAATTTTTTTATTAAAAATACTATTATCGTCGAAGGTACCCTTAGTATTTCCACTATAATTTTTGGAGTATATGCCCGATCAGGTCGACTTATACGTTAAATTAATAAATTATTAATGTGGGCTACCAATGTTGGATATCTCTTTCACTTAGAAACAGTGGTTTAGTAACAGTCATTAAACAAATTGGAAAAAGTAGATTTTTTAAAAAAAAAATCCTGGGACAAAAAAAACATAAAAATAGAAAAAAATCTGAAAAAAAATATTCTATTTTATTTGTTAAAAGTTTGCATCCTAGCGAAGAAAACAATGCCCATTTAAAAAAAAATCTATGGATAAATGTAGAAATTATAGCCCTTTTGGTAGAGGTAAGATAATTTCAAAAAATCTTTTTTTTTTAATTTCTGTTTAAATAGCGATTTTATTTATATTATGTACATTTGAGTATATTTACATGAAGAAGTTTCATTAGAAGTAATTGTGAGTTCTTTGTTGACGTTTGTAGATTTCGGAATCGGTTTCTCTAATGAGGAACCAAATATAATCTCCAATCATTCTTTCATCACAGTGCCCGCTCGATGGACTTCAATTCTTGGTGAAACCTTTCGCCATGTTCGTCACTTACGTCGCCAAGATTCTCGAGGAAAAAGTGTAAATGAGAATGCAAGAAATGAATTTTGAGGGACATATTTACACCTGTTGGAATACATAAAGCGAAAAATAAGTTGGAAGAATATATACATATGTGTATATACGTAAATATAAAAAAAATATATTTCTAACCAATTTTTTTTATAATTTTTTAACAAATCATTAATCATTGTTTCATATTGCGGGCTTTTATTGGATCCAAGGAAATTTGAAACTACAAGCTTAAACGTCCTCCATGCTGCAATTACATCCGACATCAAATATGATTCGAAATTCACATCTTTCATCAGTTTCCTTATTTTAGGCCCATCAAAAACTCCTTTTTCTATTTTTTGAAAAGAAAGACTTTAAAATAAACATTTTAAATATGAGAGTGAATTACCATCTTTCCTTAAGGCTTTTACAAAATTTTTAAAAAGCCCCAGCTTAGTGTTGACACCATGACCAATGGGAATCGACGGTTTCTGATTTCCGTCGTGTAAAAGTACTGCTTTCAAACTTCCTTTACTGCTGTCAACAAGTAACCGCCATTCCTTTGAATTGTATGCTTGATTAAGTTCCTCGAACAATCCGGGAATGTCCTTGCAAAAGCATCTGTTATCCACAGTTATATAAAATTGTTTGTAAGGTATATCACGGACTCTATAATATGATATGTTAACATCTGGGGCCTAAATATTGTACTGTTTCATCCCAGATGCAAGTAGATCTGCCTTATCTTTGGTCAGTTCCAAATCTCTCATCAATGAGTTGAAACTGAGTTAAAAGCGATGACTTCTGACTCAAACTTGAATCGCTCATAGTTGAGTACTCAGTTGAACTTGATGATGTTTCCGTTATTAGGCTGTTAGCTATGCTTGGACACTTCCTACTCCAATCTGTTTACTTAGACAAAAATAGCAGTCCATATCATGAATGAATGCTTGTCTCCAAATCATTGGCATTCCAAATTGCACGTGAAGTCTAAAATTAAAACGTTTTATTCCACAAAACATTGTAATACATTAATTTTAAAGTACTTACCGCATTCTTCCACTAGTCCATCGAGTAAGATTTACATGGCACGAATTACACAAAATACTAGGTGTCCACGGTTCGTTCATATTTTTAACTCGTATACCAAAATATTACACATATATTTCTTCTATTATTTTACTAAACACGTCGTTTTTTTTTAATTACATATTTTCCGCATATGTAGCAGAAATTGTCGGGATCATTTACACATTGATAAATTCTTTACCTTTTACTCATGCTTCGAAATATAACTTTGTAATATTTTTCAGAAAATCGACTTATCTCTTTAAAGCGCTGAATTACACTAATTTATTAATAAGAAATTTCATTCATAAATTCAGGGTTTAAAGTTCATAACATGCAGTACCTGTAGCTGACATATAGTTTGCTTCGAAAGTAGTAACCCAATATTTTCAAGACTGCCTCGTACTGCTTTGTATTGCGTACATATAATTTTACTACCTGCATATACGACTGGGATGTCCATGCCCCTGTACCAGAAACTGTTATCCACATCCCTTGGATAAAAATGTTGTAGCATAGTGTTATTTATATGCATTGATACGTGTGGGAAGTACCAAAAGTTTCGTGCCAACTCGTCCATTTTTCTCGAAGTGGTATCGACGTAGAAATTAGTACTTTGTGTGCGAATTTGGATAAGTAGTATAGACATTATAAGAGAATATATATTTCACTAAATTGTAATCCTTTGTGGTAAAGATACCACAAGGAATAGAACAATATGGCCATCTTTAAACTGAGCTTGAGTTAGAAACACATATTACCACAAATAAAATTTGATTCCAATCGGTTACTCCTTGCGAGAATTATCGTTCCTACCGGCCAGACGAACTGACATGGCTCAAATGGCTTAAAATGTTCTAAAACGAATTCCCACGAAACATGCTTACGGTGTTAGGACACTCTATCGATGTATTACACTCTTGGCCCTGCTCCACTAAAGTAAGGGTATAATAATGATAATGACATCTTTTCTGCACATTTTTCTCAGGTTATCATATTAAGTTTTCCTGCCATGCTGATAATCGGAGTAAAAGTGTACATTGTAGTCCTCACATAGATATGGACGTACATTATTAAAGTTTGGCAACCCAGCAAAATCTTGGTAAGTACCTGGCATTATTCCCTGCATTACCAAATAATGACATCTCATTATTCGCTACATTACTTTCGGCTTATTAATAATGACTTACCAATAATAACAGAAATAAGTGACTTCTAATCTGGCATGAAGAAATTGTTTGTTTGGAGAGACACATGCGCAACAATAAGCAAAAAATCACTTTAAATGGCCATTTCTACATATCTACTTCTTATTTTATATCTTATTGGTAATGCATTATTCAAGTACTTAAAATCGTGTAAATATAAGCACATATTTATGTGGTATGCCTATACTACAAATAAGTACTTATTATGCTACTTTATTGTATGATTTTGGAAGTACTTTCCTCCAATGACATCCCCATGTTAAAATAATGAGAAAAGTGGCGAAAAAATAAGTACTTACCATTATCGAACTTTGCTTACTCGTCGGATTATTTGGTAATGAGAAATTTTGCTGGGAACGTATATTCGTGATTCAGATAACTTATATCCGCCAAATATAGGTATATAGCGGAGCTATCCAAATCTTATATCAGAATGAATCAGAAAACAAATAGTAGCCTTCAAACTGGACCTTTTTTAAGGTACTGTAGCTCCGCCTTTTAATGGTATAAAAATACAAATCAACTCTTCTATATGTATACGAAATATCATTGTAATCTGTAAGCTGAAATTTCGCACACCGTGCGATGTGAAACACAAAACGAACAACTACTCTCCACACCAATGAAACTTTAGACAACTATAGCCACATTTCCAATAAACGAAATTTCTTTTGACGAAACTGAAAATTAGTTTTCTCAAACAAAATTTTGTCATTGAGTGTACACAACACTCCTCCTCTTTCACTCCATCACAACATAAGCTGTTTTGCCCATGGAAATTTCCATTATACTCGTACATATTTTATAAGAATATCGTTCCATATTGTAAACTTGTAATGGTTATGATTTGAGAGCGTGTGGGCCGGCGTGAGTGTGATTAGCACATATTTAAATAATGATCATAGGTATTATGTAGGGACATTAGAGCAGGTCAATTTGTATGCACGAAAAATGAAGTGTAGTTTTTTGGCTCTAAAATGAAATATTGTTTTTTTTTTTAATGGAGATAGTTTTTTATATCTATTACCCTTACGTAGGGCGAATCTGCGAACTAATTTTGGTGTCATATTCATATAACTCAGATGAATTAATGTATCTGCATATTTTTATCCCCTCACCATTTGCTACGAACCAAAAGTGTAACACATCGGATGAGTGACCTAAGACCCTACGTATGTTCGGCGGATATCCGTTTTGGGTCATTTTAAGTCGAATAAGCAATGTCCGTTCTCCGTCTGTCTGCCTGTCTGCTGCCTGGTGCACACGATAACGCTCGAAAGGAGTAACCGATCGACTTCAAATTTGGTATGTGGTAATATTTTCCTCTATCTCCGGCAAAGTTCGAAGATGGGCCATATTGGTCCACTCCTTCTAGTACCTTCCCCACAAAGGGTTAACATTTAGTGAAATATTGATTATTTATTAACTTCTAGTATTAGTTTATTAGTCACTATTACCTCGAAATTCTTTCTTCAACAATCAATAGTTTCCGAAATATTCACATTGTTAAATATTGTTACGCCCCCTATACCGTTCACATCCACTTTTGGCGAAGATGTTGTAAACTTGTATGACGTAATTAAATTTTCAATAGTTTCAGAGAAATTAATATTTTATTTCTTGCCACGCCCTCAATTTCATACCTCAACAACCAACAGTTTCCGAGAAATTCAACCTTTTTAAACCAGCAAGAAGAAACCAGAATCCGTTCTCTAGAGCGTGGACCACATTTTTACTAGAGACGAGTATGTCCAACATAAAGTGTGAATTCTTAAATTTCATTGGAAATTTTTTTCTCTAGAGTGTCAAGAAGTGACATTGGTGGCGACCTTTATATGGAGGCTATATCAATACATGGACATTAGGGCGGGTCGATTTAAAAATCGCCCATACCTCTAAAACGAATTCTGATGTCCCGGAAAAATCCCACTTTGACCCATTTAGAGTGCTCCAATCGAGTCCAAATGTATGGAACCCCCAGGGGGCTCCAGGGGGTGTGCCACTGGCATGGGTGAGTCGGGCCTCCAAAGTTAGTGGGGGTCGGTCATACATTTGGACTCGATTGGAACACTCTAAATGGGTCAAATTGGGAT
Organism: Eudasyphora cyanicolor; assembly: GCA_963930755.1. NCBI lineage: Eukaryota > Metazoa > Arthropoda > Insecta > Diptera > Muscidae > Eudasyphora > Eudasyphora cyanicolor. The sequence goes on along the minus strand of OZ005735.1, from coordinate 192,377,719 downwards.
TGGGAAATTTGCCCCTACCCAAAAGTTCGACCCAAATTCCGGGACATCAGAATTCGTTTTAGAGGTATGGTTCCTTCGGCAAAGTTTCTTATTTTGATCCCTAGAATACGATTTTCACTGAGCAATGGCGACTTTTTTTGCCTCCCTCCAAATCGACCCGGCAAATCGACCCGGCCTAATGGACATATATGTCCCATTTTCAATAGGGATCATCCCTAGCCTATGAAATGCACCTGTACCAATTTTCATAAATTTACATTTATATTTGCGACCTGCATTTTGATCACAAGAATACATGGACAGACAAACGGACTCGGCTAAATTCATATTTTAGTTATGGTCACGCCTACTAATACGAAAACGCAGTTTTAAGATAATGAAAAGTCCACTCTCGAATGCCAGATTATGAGCGTTGACAAACCAAATACCAATTAATTTGAATTCAGTGATTAGAATCCACACGACAGTCGTAGAAGAGGTCGTTCTGCACATACGAGTACTTGGATATAAATATTTAACGTTCACTTTAGGCACACCTACCACTCCATTCATTGAAGTTGTTGATTAACGTCGCTAACTTAGATACAAAATTTCGTTTTCATACGATCAATAGTTTTTGAGATATTAAATTTGTATACCCTCCACCATAGGATGGGGGGTATATTCATTTTGTCACTCCGTTTGTAACACCTCTAAATATTGATCTGAGACACCATAAAGTATATATGTATATTGTTAATCGTCGTAAAATTCTAAGACGATTTAGCCATGTCCGTCTGTTGTAATCACGCTACAGTCCGTAATAATAGAGCTAGGTTGATAAAATTTGGTATAAATATTTCTTATAGTTGCAGGTTGTTTGGGATTGCAAATGGGCGATATCGGTCCATATTTAGATATAGCTCCCATATATAGCATCTAACTTGTTGTTATTCCTACTGTTCTCATCTACTATTTTTTTTTGTGTTTTTCGGTGTTATTTTCTTTAGGTTTGAGTTATTTTGTGAGGTCACATGCTATCCATGGTGGAGGGTATATAAGATTCGGCATGGCCGAACTTAACGCTTTTACTTGTTATAAATGCCATTCCCACTTTTATCCTGCCAATTATTTGTATACCCCCCTTTTAGTGGACGAGGGTATATATAATTTGCTACGAAAACAAGTATGAAATTTCAGTCGGGTAAACCCACTAATGAATCCCCTCACCTTGAGTCTCCAAAAATATTAGTAAATTTATTTATTTTGTTGTTTTTTTAATTATTATAAACTTAAATTGCATTTAATAACTTTAAAGTATGTACTGGTATTAATGTTAAAAGCTGTTTACTTTTTGTACAAAATGGTCCATTTGTGTGACAGGTACCAAAAGAGGCGTTCCAATAACGGTCACTTTTCTCTGGACTCTAGGTACTATAAAAGCATTACACTGTACAAAATGTCATGTATTTATATACACTGGCATAAAAGTTAAAATATGTTAACTTTTTGGCACAAAAAGTTCCATTTCAGCAGGAGGTACCAAAGGAGGCGAGCCAATAACGCCCATTTATCTCTGGACTGTAGGCACTATAAAAGCATTACACTGTACAAAATTTTAAGTATTTGCATGCACTGGTATTAAAGTTATAAGCTGGTAACTTTTGGCACAAAATGGTCCATTTGTGTGGTAGGTACCAAAAGGAGCGTGGCAATAATGCCCATTTTTCACTGTATTGTAGGTACTGTTAATCCATTACACTGTACAAATTTTCAAGTATTTGTATGCACTGCTATTAAAGTTATAAGCTGTTAACTTTTGGTACAAAATGGTCCATTTGTGTGGGAGGTACCAAAAGGGGCGTGTCAACTTCGCCTATTTTTCTCGAGGTAATAGTGACTAATAATCTAATACTATGTGTAGAATTTCAGAGGATTAAAATAAGTAGTATAGAAGTTATTAAATAATCAATATTTCACTAAATGTTAAACCTTTGTGGGGGAGGTAGTAGAATGAGTGGACCAATATGCCCCATATTCGAACTTAGCCGGAGACAGAAAAAAATATTACCACATACTAAATTTGAAGTCAATCGGTTACTCCCTTCGTGAGTTATCGTGCGCACCAGCCAGCAAACAGACAGACGGACGGACATTGCTCATGCGACTTAAAATGACCCAAAACGGATATCCGCCGAACATGCTTAGGGTCTTAGGTAACTCCTTCGATGTGTTTTACTTTTGGTTCGTAGCAAATGATATTTACCTTCCTCGAACGAGTGGCCTAAGACCCCACGTATATTTGGGGGAAATCTATATTAGTACATTTTATGTAATATGAGCAATGTTCGTCTGTTCGGCAGTTGCGCTCGAGACCTCTCGCAAGGAGTAACCGATTGCCTTCAAATGTTTTATGTCGTTATATAGGGTGATCCATTGTGAGGTTCCCTACTTTTTTAAAGAAAAAAAAAACACAGAGAATTCAAATAGAATGGGGAATGTTTATTATCATTTAAAAGAACATTCTTTGGCATTTATGTATTTTTTCAAGATTATGTCTATCAAATGTTGGCTACGTCTCAGATGGTCCATCCGTTGAGTCCAATTTTCGATGACTCGTTCGAGCATTTCGACTGGTAACTGGCGAATGACACGCGTGATGTTTTACTCCAAGGCCTGAATCGAAGCGGGTTTGTCCGCATAAACTGTAGACTTTATATATCCCCACAGGAAAAAGTCTAACGGTGTGATATCACACGATCTTGGTGGCCAATCGACAGGCCCAAAACGTGAAATTATCTGCTCACCGAAGTGTTCTCTCAATAAATCCATTGATTGATGCGATGTGTGGGAAGTGGCGCCGTCTTGTTGAAACCAAATGTCGCCGGCATCATTTTTGAAGGACCGATGATTCCGGTACGTCGGATCGGGAATCGGTCAATGGTAAAAATATAGCTCTTAACGAGAGCTAAAATATTGCTCATGGGTGTCAAGGTCGTGGGTCGCCTGGAAAGTGTTTTTTTTTTATTTAAAAAAAATTTACTTAGCGCAAATGGCGAACGATTATTTTTGATAATAAAACTAAATAATTTGTAAACGTTGTTCAGGCGTAAGTCTTTCCATGATGAAATGCCAAACAATACTTAACAAAAATAACATTACAGCATGACACGACTCACACGTGATCTGTCAAAAAAGGCTATTGAAAAAAGTATCTCCACTTAGATGATGTTGTTGGTAATAACCATACTAACTCACACTACAAATTTAATTTTTCTATGGTCAACATTTTTTGTGAAATTCATATTTTACTTATTGCCTCGCCCATTAATCTTGTACGGTCCATTTTTGTGAAGTTGATCGTACCACAGCAAATTTCGTACCTGTACAACCAATAGTTTCCGAGAATTCACATTTTTGAACCATCAAGGAAAGTCTAACGTCGGGCGGGCGACTCTTTATAGAGCGTCGAGAAGTGGCATCGGTGGGGACCTACATATATATGGGGGTTATATCAAAGCATGGACCGATGTACCCCATTTTTACTACCATTTTACTAGGGACGATTAGGTCCAATATAAAGTATAAGTATATATTCTTAAATTTCAGCCAGATAAGTTAAAAAATTTGTTTCTAGAGTGTCAAGTGGCATCGGTGGCGACATTTATATGAGGGATATATCAAATCATGAACCGTTATGCCCCATATTCGATAGGGATCGTCCCTAAACTCAGAAATGCCTCTGTACCAATATTCCAAAAATAGCTTCATATTTGCAATCGGTTTTTTTTTGTTTTTTTATGCGCTATTCACAAACACCCAAGACCAAAGTCGCACCATAGACCTTTCACGATCACTTTTAGCAAATTTGTAGATATCTAAATTAATAAGTCACAGTTAAAATTGTGTTCCTCTATGATTAAAGTTTCATGAAAATTCATATTTTAGTTATTGCCACGCCCACTAATACGAAATCATATTAATTTGTAAATAAATTTCGTTCTTCTGTGATCATTAGTTTCCAATTTATTCACATTTGCCATGCTTACTATTCCAATCCCGCTAATTTTCAATCATTAGATACAAAATTTCATTTTCATACGATCAATAGTTTTTGAAATATTAGATTTTTATAAAATTGGCAGCCCACTTTTACCCCGCCAATTATTTGCATACCCCCCTTTTAGTGGACGAGGGTATATATAATTTGCTACGAAAAAAAGAGTAACAGACCGAAGGAGTGGCATTTTAAGTAATATGAGCAATGTCCGTCTGTCCGGCAGTTGCGCTCGATAACTGTCACAAGGACAGATTGCCTTCAGATGTGTTATGTCGTAATATTTTTTTCGGCGGAATGAAATTGGGCTGAATGAATGAAATTGGCGGAATGAAATTGGGTTAGGGATCGTCCCTAAACTCAGAAATGCCTCTGTACCAATATTCCTAAAAATAGCTTCATATTTGCAATCGGTTTTTTTTGTTTTTTTATGCGCTATTCACAAACACCCAAGACCAAAGTCGCACCATAGACCTTTCACGATCACTTTTAGCAAATTTGTAGATATCTAAATAAATAAGACACAGTTAAAATTGTGTTCCTCTATGATTAAAGTTTCATGAAAATTCATATTTTAGTTATTGCCACGCCCACTAATACGAAATCATATTAATTTGTAAATAAATTTCGTTCTTCTGTGATCATTAGTTTCCAATTTATTCACATTTGCCATGCTTACTATTCCAATCCCGCTAATTTTCAATCATTAGATACAAAATTTCATTTTCATACGATCAATAGTTTTTGAAATATTAGATTTTTATAAAATTGGCAGCCCACTTTTACCCCGCCAATTATTTGCATACCCCCCTTTTAGTGGACGAGGGTATATATAATTTGCTACGAAAAAAAGAGTAACAGACCGAAGGAGTGGCATTTTAAGTAATATGAGCAATGTCCGTCTGTCCGGCAGTTGCGCTCGATAACTGTCACAAGGACAGATTGCCTTCAGATGTGTTATGTCGTAATATTTTTTTCGGCGGAATGAAATTGGGCCCCAGGAAAATACACCCCAATATGTTTATTAATATGGGCCCCAAAAAATTACATGCCAAAAAACAACAATTTGTTTTGGAGCTTCATTTCATTTTTTGGCCGGTTTTTGGGGCAGTGTTTTATTTTTTTCTGCTTTTTGGGGCTTATTTTCATCTATAAATTACGAAACAGGAGAGGCTACGCATAAAAGATTTGCTCCGCCTAGCCAACTTTGGATCCTGTCCATAGTCTTAAACAGAAGCCGAAGGCTGTAGGCCGACCGCGCATTAAAAGTTTTATAGTTAGAAAATTGGTTCGTAAACGAGTAGGGATGTAACGAATATTCGCATTCGCATATGCGAACGCGAATTATTCGCAAAAACCATATTTGGATTATTCGCTTTCGCAAAAATATATTTCAGTATTCGCTTCCATTTGTTAAAAGTGTTAAAACTCCTTTTCCCTTCACACAATTTGAAGATATTAATATCAATGAAAACCTCTGCCACTTCTCTTCAAAACAGTTGAAAAAATATGTTTGCCTTGTAGTAACAAGAGGTAAAAATATGGAAAACATTCTTAATACTTGAATATCCTTGAAAAGTATCAGTTCAGTTCCTTTAATCTGCTGGTACTAAAGGGTCAAACTATTATTCGCATTCGCTTTCGCAAAATTGCATATTTTACTATTCGCTTTCGCATTCGCATTCGCAAGAAATATATTTCAATATTTGCTTTCGCATTCGCTTTCGCTAAAGTCACTTTCGTTACATCCCTATTACGTACTACCCAGATTTACGAAGAGAACATTTCTTAGTTTTTTTTGCGGTGTATTCTCATTTTATGCTGCTTTTTAATGGGGGTGTAATTTCCTAAAGCAATTTTTGTAACGAATATTTATTTATTTTATTATTACTAGAAATCCTAGCACAACAAGATATTAAATCTTATCATTTACAGTACTAGGTTTATAGGACGTAGTTTCAATAATGACAATGTTAATTTACATATAAACGGTTAAATAATTAAAAAAAAAAGAAATTAAGAATTTATGATGAAGTAAAATATTTGATGTTACAATTTTAAGCGTAATATAACCTTAGCTCCTTTTCAAAATAGTTTTGCGTTGCTTATTGTTTGTATGATGTTTGGAAGGCTGTTCCATAGGCGGATAGAATGAATAAGGAATTGCTGCTCAGACTTGGCGCTTCTGTACCAGACTTGAATTATTTTTTTACCACGGTTTGATAGAGCAAATTGTAAACGTTGAAATAAATACGATGGTTCGCCAGTGTGAATTATTTTGTGAAGAAGTAGAAGACATTTGAAATTAAGCAAATTGATGAACTTCGTATTGCAAATCTGATATGAGTACGATGATATCCTATCATGACGTCTCTTTTTAAATATGTATCTTGCAATGCTACTGAATGCCACATTTAGTCTTTGTCAATATGCAAATAGTTCACACCCATGCAATAGAACTGGAAGCAGATAGGATTTCGCCAGAAGCATTCGAATATTTAAGGGCGTTGTAGATTGAGTTGCCCATAGATAGGCCCCAAATTTTCTTGGGGCTCAACTTCCGGCCGCCATTTTTTTTCTATCGCAGGATAAGTTCGAAGATGGGTCATATTGACCCACTCCCCCACAATGCCATACAATTCAGTAAAATATTGAGTATCTAATATAAGTTTCTACAATGTCTATCGGAATCTTCTGCAATTTCACACACATTCAACAGGAGTAACAAATATAGCAAACATATCTTGCAAACATTCTTATATAAACTAAAAACCAGTAAGGAAAGGCTAAAGTCGGGCGGGGCCGACTATATAATACCCTACACCACTCTCGAAATATTGAATAACTCTGATATATAAAGTTTGTAATTCATGTATAAATTGTTTACATAAATTTACTTTTGGGACATTTTATACTTAAATAAACCCTGTACCACAATGTTGTGTAGGGTATAAAAACGATTGGATCTAAAGAGCCAAATCGGATGAAACATATATATGGGAGCTATAGCTAAATCTTTACCGATTATCTTTAAATTCGACAATGTTGGTTCATGGATCAAGAATCTATACCATTCTAAATTTCAAAATGATTGGATGTAAAATACAGCTTCTTCAGGACTAAAGAGCAAAATCGGACGAAACATATATATGGGAGCTATAGCTAAATCTTAACCGATTTTCTTCAAATTCGACAATGTTGGTTCATGGATCAAGAAACTCTACCATTCTAAATTTCAAAACGTTTGGATGTAAAATACAGCTTTTATAGGACTAAAGGGCCAAATCGGACGAAATATATATATGGGAGCTATAGCTAAATCTTAACCGATTTTCTTCAAATTCGGTAGTGTTGGTTCATGTATCTAGAAACTCTACCATTCTAAATTTCAAAAGGATTGGATGTAAAATACATCTACTACAGGACTAAAGAGCAAAATCGGACGAAACATATATATAGGAGCTATAGCTAAATCTTAACCGATTTTCTTAAAATTCGGCAATGTTGGTTCATGGATCAAGAAACTCTACCATTCTAAATTTCAAAACGATTGGATGTAAAATACAGCTTCTATAGGACTAAAGGGCCGAATCGGACGAAACATATATATGGGAGCTATAGCTAAATCATAACCGATTTTCTTCAAATTCGGCAGTGTTGGTTCATGGATCAAGAAACTCTACCATTCTAAATTTCAAAAGGATTGGATGTAAAATACAGCTTCTATAGGACTAAAGGGCCAAATTGGACGAAATATATATATGGGAGCTATATCTAAATCTGAACCGATTTCAACCAAATTCAATAGCGATCTTAACAGCTGCGAAATACTCTAAACTGCAAAATTTCAGAACGATCGGAGTGAAATTACGACCTGTAGTCGACGAACAACTTTACATGGACAGACGGACGGACAGACATGCTTAAATCGACTCAGCTAGTGATTCTGAGTCGATCGGTATACTTTAAGGTGGGTCTAGCTGTGTTATTTTCAGGTGTTACAAACATCTGCCGTGAAACATACTTATAATACCCTGTACCACAGTGTGGTGTAGGGTATAAAAATGTTGACCCGCCCTAGTGTACATGGTATTCTACCAGGCTGTCGGTGTACTTATGATACGATTATGATGATGTTAATAGTTATTTGTGGCAAAGAGCAGTAGGTGTAATTACACTCATTGAAAGGATTACATGCATTATGTTTGATATGAACTGTATATGTCTAACAATAAGAGTAGATTTGGCAATGACATAGGCGATGGCTTTGAATCTCAGGTAATAAATGTTCCAACTAAGTGTAGACAATTAATGTTTATTAAGAGCTATGACGCGCACAAATTTTCATACTGTACACTTGCTTCAGGTGAGTCATATCCTAATTTTGAACATTTTGAATATAATATTTATTATTTTGTTAATATTAATGAAAAGATTCTTTAAAAAGTGGACAACACAACTGTTTTTTATATTATTTTCTGAATAATGCTTCGAAAAATTAGGCTTTCAGTAATGAATTACTTAAAAGTTTTTATTTTTTGTGTTTCTTAGAATTTATGAAACTCTTCCCATTTTCTGCAAATACTGAAATGTTCTTGTTGCACCCAGGAAAATAATTGGTTGGAATTCGATTATAACAATGAAAAAATAGTACTAGCAACAAAAAGTATATTGCCTACACACTGTGTCGGTTGTATTTATATATAAATAGTTGAAACAACAATAATAACATGGATACGATCAAATGAAAATGATTGCAACTAAATCGATGGTTGTTTCAATCAATTTAATATTGTTTTTTTTTCATTGACTTTCGGTTAGTTGTGGTAACTACTTTTAAATTTTCATTATTGTACCATATGATCGATTTTTGTTTGTGACAATCAATGTTTTATTCTTGACAACAGAAATTGTATCAATAGACCAAAGATTATTATTCCAACGAATAATTGGTTACTACAACAGAAAAAATATTAATAAGTTATCGTTTTTTGGTTATCCCAATAATTTTCGAAATTTAGAATAATTAAATTTATTTTGGGAAATACAACCGAAAGATTGGTTGCTGTTCTTTTGCTGATATATGACAAACAAAAAATAAAATTACTCGACATAAATAAATCTTCAACATTTTCTTCATGAACGGTATATGTAGCCAAAAATAATATCGTGTGGATAATAATGTGAGGAATGCAGAATATGCTGTGCAAAATGTTGTACATAAATCTTAAATCTATATATATAGGGCCCGCGAACGATCAAAAATCAATCAATTATTCCGAGAAATCTATAAGTCACAGGAGTTTATAATTCATTGAGTCTATAGAAAAGCAAGTAAAAATTTCGTACCTAAAATATTTCTGGCCTGCGTTTTATAGAATTCAAGTAATAGTTGAGAAATTTTTAATCGTTCGCCGTGGACGAACGAAAATAAGTTACAGAAACAGGCACATCAAATTGTTGCGTGACTGGCTGACTGACTGATCATCGCCCAGACCAAACGGCTGAAGCTAGAATCATGAAATTTGGTGGGAGGGTAGCCCTTGGGATATAGACGAGCAATAAGACGGGATTTTTTGAAATTCGTACTACTACCCGCACAATGGGGCAAAAAGGGATAAATATGGTACCACAGCCAAATCTAAAAATTCGATAAATGTGGTACAACAGCCAAATGCAAATGGCAAGAGCTCGAATCGTGAAATTTGCTGTTAGAGTAGCTCTTGGGACGTACACTAGAACAAGGAGCGATTTTTTGAAAATTTTAGGGGCACAGTGGGACGGAAAGGGATAAATATGGTACCACTGCCAGCTTTAACGCCTAGAATTAGAATGGTGAAAATTGAAGCGTGGGATGTCCTTAGGACAACGGATCGGGGTAGTCAGCTTTTTTTCTAATCGTACTTTTCGAGGCACAGTGGGGCAAAAAGTGTAAAATAGGGTACAGTGGTTTAAAAGTGTTAGATATGGGCCCATGGTTCTAGGGTAGCTTTTGTAACATAAATAGAGATAGGAAGCGATTTTTGGAAATTCTAACTTTAAGAGACACTGTGGGGCAAAACGGGTTAATTATGATGAATTGGGGCAAAAATGTATCAATCTGGCAAAATTGGAACTTAAACTTGAGATGTGAAGAGACACAGTGGTTCAAAAACATTAAATAAAAATAATAAAATGGTACAGTGGATAAAAAGTGATTAAATATGGTACAGTGGGCGTTAAGGGTTAAGTGTGGTAGAGTGGGGACAAATTTTAAATACGGTACAGTGAGACAAAAAGTGTTAAATATGGTACAGTGAGACAAAAAGTGTTAAATATTGTACAGTGGGTCAAAAAGGGGGCTTAAGTATGGTAGAGTGGTGAAATTTTTTAAATATGGTACAGTGAGACAAATAGGTGTTAAATATGGTGCAGTGAGACAAAAAGGGTTAAATATGGCACAGTGAGACAAAAAGGGTTAAGTATGGCACAGTGGGACAAAATTAGTTAAATATGGTACAGTGAGACAAAAAGGGTTAACTATGGTACAGTGGGGCAAAAATAGTTAAATATTGTAAAGTGAGACGAAATGGATTAAACATTGTACAGTGGGGCAAAAAGGTTTAACTATGGAGCAGTGGGGAAAAATGTATTAAATATGATACATTGGGGCAAAAAGGATTAAATATGGTACAGTGTGACAAAAATGGTTAACTATGGTACAGTAGGTCAAATAGGGGTTAAGTATGGTAGAGTGGTGAAAATTTTTAAATATGGTGCAGTGAGACAAAAAGTGTTAAATATGGTACAGTGAGACAAAAAGTGTTAAATATGGTACAGTGAGAAAAAAAGGGGTAAAGTTGGACAAAATGGATTAACTGTGGTACTGTGGGGCAAAAATATATTAACTATGATACAGTGGGGAAAAAGATTAAATATGGTTAACTAGGGTACAGTGGGTCAAAAAGGAACAAAAGGTTGTTAAATATGATACAGTGTAGCAAATAGGATTAAATATGATACAGTGGGACAAAAAGTGTTAAATATGTTATAATGAGGCAAAGGGTTTAATATTGCACAATGGGACAAAAAAGGGTTAACCATAGTACAGCGGGGAAAAATAGTTAATAATGGTAAAGTGGGACAAAATGGGTTAAATATGGTACAGTGGGCCAAAAAGCGTTACCTCGGAAACAGTGAGGAAAAAATGTGTTAACTATGGTACAGTGGGACAAAAATGATTAAATATGGTGCAATGTGAAAAAATTATTGACTATTGTACAGTGGGCCAAAATGGTTAAACATGGTAGAGTGGGGATAATGGTTAAAATGGTACAGGAGGACAAAATTGGTTAAATATGGTACTGTAGGACAAAAAGGTGTTAAATATGATTCTGTGGGCAAAAAGCGTTACATATTGTGCAAAAACATGGAACATAAATATGAATTATGAAGTCAATTTTGCAAATGTTATGCTTTTAGTTAAAGTTTAAAATTATGGTGCAGAGTGGCTGAAAGGTGTTAAATAGGGCTAATTGTAGCAAAATGGGTCAAATATGGTACAGTGAAGCAAAAAGGGTTAAATATGGTAAAGGGTGGCAAAATGATTAAATGTCGTAAGTGGGGAAAAAATGTGTTATATGTTCCAGATATGTATACAATTTCGTACTGTAGAAGAACAGTGGAATAATTAAATATTGAATTAAGTTAAGTAGTACAATGATTCATACCCAGAGAGCGAAGGTTCTATGTTAACCGTAAAAAGTTAAACGTGTCACAGATAAGGGACATAAAGGGTAAAATACGGCCTAAGGATGCGAATATGGCTCTTAGAATATAAACTATGATGTTCTCTAAATGCACACTTTTAGTGACAGTGCTGGGGCACAAACTATTAAATGTTGTACAGTGGTGCAAAAATGGTTAATTATGACACATTGGGTTAAATGTTGTACGCCGGAGAGAAAATGATTAAATATGATCCCAATGACAATTGTAAGTCTTGCAACTTAAACTTAAATTCTTGCATACCTAAACTATTTATTTTACCTTTTTTTACGTTAAAACTTTTAAAGACACCGTGGGGCAAACATTGTTTTATATTGTACCAGGGTGTGAATGTAGCTATTGGAATATAAACTAGGGGAAAATAGCAAACTATGATCCAAAATATAGTTTTTGACATTTAGAGGCACAGAAGGGAAAAGAGATAAATATCGTACCTTGATGCCAGGAACATAAGCAAGAAATTAATCGGAGATTTTCGTATTTTATTGTACAAATTAATTTTTCCCCATATGGAATAGTCATTTGTTTTTACATATTCTATGTACAGTACCCTATACAGAAAATAAATAAATGATAGGGCTGCGAAGCGCACCGGGTTAAAGCTAGTAAAAAATAAAAGCAACAATCATGAAATTTCAAAGCACAGGGTTAAGCAATATTTACATAAAAGTTTGTGTTTTTTTTCGTGTACTAAAATTTGTGTCAAATATTTTCACATCTCATAATAGTGATGAATATGTAATGTGGGATTTTTATTTTGTTATGGTTTGTTTGGTATTTTGTTCAATAAATATAATAAAAGTTAATGAAAACTGCTTTTAAATAATTGTCGGTAGTATATGACTGACAAATTGTCAGAACAGCCAATTTTTGAAAACAGTTGGTTGGTTGGTACAACAGATAATTTTAGCCACCACTTTCGTAGTTGGCGCAACCAAATATGATTGTTGTCAATAAGGAAACAGAAGTTTATCACAACCAAAATGTTTGTTGTCCTGATGGAATCGCATGATAGTAGACAGAACTACCAAAATTCGGTTGGCAAATAATTCGGTTGAGGCAACCAAACCGTATTCTGTGTGTGTTTATTATTTACTTGCGAACTGCCGTTTATTAATATTCCAATATTGACAGACGTTTAAAATAAAAACATTGTCAAAGTATAAATCTTTATAATTCAATGTATGTATATCTCAAAACAATTATGTATTGCATACATGTATATGTTAAATATGAATGAATGAATTAATAAAGAATCTAATCTATCTAATATTCCATTCAGTTAATCTTAAATCATTTTTCATAATAAAAGAATACCGACATTTATTGCCCATCATCTGCCAAAATAGAATCCTCCATTGACTAATGGAAACCGCTTTGTCCAACAGAACGGAACAGAAAATAACAAACAAGGTGACAAAAGAAAACATTTTGTTAAACCTTCAAATGTAAAATGAATACTCATATAAAGGACAACTGGATACCTCAAATGCCTTTTTGTAGGATGTTCGCAGCCAAAATGTCAAAAAACAGTTAAAACCTTATCGCAGTGAATGCTGCCGATAGCCAACCGAAATGATAAATTGTTAGCGAATAAGAGATATTGATAAAAAGCGGAAAAAGGAAGAGTAAAAAAACAATTAGGGCACGCCATTGAAGGGTTGGGAAGATTACATAATAGCATACAACATTACTTTTTGGAATAAAGTTCCTCCTACCTTGTTTCACCCGAAGTATATCTAGATAATGATGCAATATGCATATCAAAATCTAAAGGGATATGTGTCTGAAAGGTTTCATACGTATTTCTTAATTAGCCAAGTCATAAACGTCTTATGATGAAGCCTTCAAACATATATAAAGACTGGTAAAATTTATCAAATACATTTCCTCAATTTCACCCGTTCTGTTATCTGACTGTGAGGAAATACTTCAGTAGTTGTTTCTTCGTTATACTGACTGAGATTTTCTTAGTTGATTTTGTAAAAGAAAAAACAATATAGGTTTGATGGATTGTTTCCAACAAGAAGTATTGTCATATTTTTGGAGTTTATCTACCTCAATTTCTTACAAACAATATCAAATAAAAACTCACTCAACAGAGAAAGTTTTCAATAATATTTCTTGGAAATCGAGATGTGGATCAAAGTATGAGTTTGCTTATGCATTTGTTTCAGTATACCCTAACGTCTATCCTATACATGTATTTAACTTACCCTCCACAGAGTGTGTTTCTATTACCCCAGGGAAATCTGAAACTTTTCCCAGTACTTTACAAGGACTATGCTCCCATTCCAGACACCATACGAACCATGTGCCACCATAATAATTATAAAGACAAATGGATGAAGACAAGAACGACTGAGGAAACTTTTCAACAGATTCAGACAAACATTTTCACTTGAACAAAACCACAATCGTTCATTGCTCTGATGATAATTAAAGTAAAAGAAAAACGAATAAATGGATACGAAAAGAAGATAACATAAAGGAAGTCATGAATAAACATGAAATAAGGTTGGAAAAATGTTTAGCTTCTTAAAGTTGGCACTCATTTACTATGTAACGTCCTAATCAAGTTCCATGACCAATTTCTGGGAAAGGAAAAGAAAAGAAACAAAATGAAGTAACTACTTTAGGGTACAAAAGGTTACTTTTGTATATACCGAAAGACTGAAACTAAATACAATTGGAGTAAAACTGAGGGATTTGATGAAAACTCAAAAGTATGGTGATTGAAATTCTAGAAATTCCTTTAAAAACAGTATAAAACATTTCATATACAATTAATTAAATGTCATGTCCTAGGTACTATAAAAAAATCGCTTCTGTAGTATATTCCCCCAAACATATTCGGCTTGAAACATATATATGTTTAGCGTACACTCTAAACATATACTATTTGGTACACACAAATAATATATATTTGGAAATATGTTGTTCTAAACAAATATTTGTTTCTATCCTAATATTTTGTTATTTGAGACTATTATTTCCGAAACAAAGTTTTATTTGTATTTAAGTATTCATAAAATATATCGATAACTTAAATGTGTTAAATTTTTCAGCAATTCCAAGTTAATTTTTTAGATTTTTTTAATGTTTGTAAAAATAATAAATTATAATAATTGAAATCGTATAATGTTGGATATAAATAAATTACTTGGAGGATTGACAACAAATGATGACTTGGAATACTAAGCAATTTAAAATAATTGATTTAAAACAGAAGTTAATGCTGCATTTGGTATCATAACTGGGAGGTTCAATTCGAAACCAAAAAAATAAAAGTGAAATTCAAAAATTTAAAAGTTTCGAAAATCTTTTTTAAATAAAATATATTTGGAAAAATTCCTTAACAATAATTTTATTTGTATTCAAACACATATTTTATTTGAGAAATTTAGTTTGCAAATATTATATGTTGTAACATATTAATATACGAGTTTCAAATATATATTTTATTGATTATCAAATAAAATGTATTTGCTTAGAAATATATAATATTTAAAAACGTGTGTTCCAAATATATTTTCTTTCGATACAAACATATTAAAAAAGGCGATTTTGCCTCCTGCCGGTGGTCAAGTTATAAGCTTTTAAATTTGGTGCAATATAGTACATTTGTGTGGAAGGTACCAAAAGGGGCGTGCCAATTACGCCCACTCTTCACTGGACTCTAGGTACTATAATTGTATTACACTGTAAAAAGTATTTGCATGAAGCGATATTAACGCTATAAGAAGTTAACTTTTGGTGGCAAAATGGTCCATTTGTGTGGGAGGTACCAAAAGGGGTGTGCAACATCACCCTTTTTTCTTGAGGTAATATTGACTAATAAACTGATACAATGTGTATAATTTCAGAAGAATCACATAAGTAGTAGTAGATGTTATTACATAATCAATAATTCACTAAATATTAACCCTTTGTGGGGGAGGTACTAGAAGGAGTGAAGCAATATAGCCTACTTTCGATCTTAGCCGGATGGACATATGTACATTACTCAAATGGCTTAAAATTACCCAAATCGAATTTTCGCCAAACATACTTGGGGTCTTAGGTCACTCCTTCGATGTGTTACACTTTTGGCTCGCAGCAAATGATATATTCCCTCCTCTCTAAGGTGAGGGGATAAAACACGCATCTATGTGCACTTCTAGATCGTTTCAAAAGGATGTTATTAACCGATCAATCGAATCGAATGATTAACCGATCAATCGAATTCGATTATGTAGTAAAGGGTGGTTTAATTTTAAGGGCCGATGTTGATTTTGAGTTAAACACAAATTATTTAGGAAATTATTGTCATTTATTTTTATTATGATAATATGGGTATGGCTCAATTATGTATGGAACAAAATATCGGCCAAATGGCCGCCGCTGCCTCGGCGGCGCACCTCCATCCGATGGTCCAAATTTTCGATGACGCTGAGGCATAATTGAGGTTCTATGCCGTTAATGTGCCGAATTATCTCATCCTTTAGCTCTTAAATTGTTGCTGGCTTATCGATGTACACCTTATCTTTCAAATAACCCCAAAGAAAGAAGTCCAACGGTGTCAAATCACATGATCTTGGCGGCCAATTGACATCGCCACGACGTGAGATAACACGGCCATAGAATTTGTTGCGCAAAAGAGCCATTGTTTCCTTAGCTGTGTGGCAAGTGGTAACGCCCTGTTGAAACCGCATATTGTCCACATCCACATCTTCCAATTCGGGCCATACAAAGTTCGTTATCATCTCACGATAGCGAACACCATTCACAGCAACTGCCTGACCGGTCTCATTTCGAAGAAGTATGGCCCGATGACGTCGCCAGCCCATAAGCCGCACCAAACGAACTGGGCGAGCATGCGCAGGTGTTTTCACATCTCCTACAGACCCGGGTTTCTGAAATTTGCGCACAATTCTCCCGATTGTGGACACATTTGGTCGATTATGCTGATCAGAAAACATCACGAAGTGCACATAATGCAATTTGATTTGAACGCCCATTTTTGTAAAAGGCCTAAAAAAAGCGTTGCTCGATAGTGTATCTTTCCATGGTTCAAATTGAGTTAGTCTGAAATTGAGAAATGTCAAATGAAATGCAGAAAAAAACTTGACTTTGAGGCGTGGTTCACACTCAACATCGGACCTTACAATTTAACCACCCTTTATATTGTCCCAAACATATTCGGCTTGAAACATATACTGAGCCAAAAATTAACCTTATATAAGGTTAACTTAACCATAAATAAACATGATTTGGAGTCTACGTTATATAAGGTTAATTTGAACATTTTCTTGTTGACTGGTATTTAACAATAATAATATTTAATTTAACTATTCCATGGTTGAATTTTTTAACCATGAAAGTTGTTAATATTGTAATAATAATTGTTACTTTAACAATGCATTTTTGAATTTTTTAACCATGAAAATTGTTAATATTAACATTTCATAGTTAATTTATTGAAACAATGCATGTTCAATTTAACAATGAAATTGTTAATATTATTAACTATGAAGATTGTTATTGAAACCTTTTTTATTGTTAATTTAACTATTTAGTGGTTACTTCATGTAATCAGAAACATAGTTGTTTCAATAATTTTTAATATTTATATTAAATAAAACAAGAAAAAATTAACTTTCGCATTTTTATTTTATTTACAAAATATATGTTAATATATATGTATGTATAAGAAACACCTGAAAAGAAAAAAAAAACAAAAAGGTTAGAAAATATAAGTATAAATGTAAAAAAGGGTGCAATTCTAAGAAGATCTTTTGACTTTTTACCTAAATTCTGTAGTTCAAAGAGCATAAGCATTTACCGATGGGCTGATCTGATAGAAAAATCTGATCTGTGACTATAAGTTAAGTGCCTACGTTTCTGTGCTTGACCAACATGTGATCAGTCCCCGCTCAAAAGGTGCCGTCCACGTAAACTCCCTGAATCTTTCGATTATTAAGGGCCCAGGACGGTTAGGCACTTAGTTTGGGGTACTGAGCTTAGTCCGATCTTACGGCAAACTTATAGGAGAGAGGAGATTAATAACAAAGGCAATCTGATAGAAAGCCGATGTCCCATCAAAATCATAATCGGAATAGATATAAAAATCAAGGACTGGGTAAGTCAATGGATAATACTTCAAGGAAGTGCACTGAATTGTATATTAAAAATAAGTAAGAAAGTTTCAGTCGGGTAAACCGACCAAGATATAGTTGTTATTAAAGAATCAATATTTCACTAAATGTTAACCCTTTGTGTGGGAGGTAGCAGAAGGAATGGACCAATATGGCCCGTCTTTGAACTTAACCGGATATAGAAAAAAATATTACCGTATACCAAATTTGAAGTGAATCGCTTACTCTTTTCGAGAGTTATCGTGCGCACTAGCCAGCAGACAGACGGACGGACATATCTCATTCGACTTAAAATGACCCAAAAGTAATATGCGCTGAACATACTTAGTGTCTTAGATCACTCCTTCAATGTGTTACACTTTTGGCCCGTTGCAAATGATATATACCCTCGTATTACTAAAATGAGGATATACAAAAACAAATGTATGCATGCATACCACTTTTCCTGTAATTACTTCGCACACTACAACTAGTATTGGTACAGCTTATCAACAGTTTCTAGTATTGGCACAACTTACCAACAGATTCAAGGCCGGACTCCCTGCACAAGCAGCCGCAAGCCACAGAAAAAGAAACAACTGAAAAGAAAAAAACAAAAACATCGTTTATATGTATGTATGTAGGTATTACGAAAGCACTTCTAACAACATATGTATGTATGTACATTTAACAGTATCAACATCGCACAACAAAAAAAACTAACGTATGTATGTACGGCGCAGCAGCCACAAGTGTTCAAACGAAGACAAGATGAACACATACCCACACGTACACATCACTTCTCTCCGTATGTTTGCTTGCTGCTGCATATACTTACGTACATACATTGTTGTTGGTTGTTTTTTCATGCTCAGTTAATGCGACAGCGTGTACATATTTTTTTCCACTCTTAACCACTGAATTTCACAATTTTAATGGCATAATCACAAAAAATAATATTAATATTACATTCGCATAAAATTACATAATATTAATTATAGTAAATTAAACAGGCACAAAACACTATTAACATTTTTAACACACATATTTTATTATTTCACTTTTTAAATACACATATGTACATACATACTTATGAATGTAGTTCTTTACAAAATGTTTTACTACTTACCTCTATACCAACAGCTTCCGACAACAGCACTAGTCCCATCGACTATTCAACACCAACTGAACTCCCGCACTCGATCAAGCACCGAAGCTGGCATTTGGTGGTGTTTTGAATGAGCGAGATAAATTCTCTTATGACGACAGTCGCATTCGTTTCAACTTCGTTTAACTTAATACTCAACTTCGTCTAACACAAAGCAGTTGAAAAACGTCGACCACAACTGAGCCGAATTGTTGTTTATCTCGCACATTTTTCTGCCTCTCTTTCAAAAAGACCAACCATATATAATATTAACTTAACCATTTTTCATGTACATTTGAACTTATATAAGGTTATTTTTGTCTTCGTAATCAAACATTTACCATGAAAAATTTAACCAGACACATGGTTAAAAAAATCATTGTATTTTCGGCTCTGTGTATATATGTTTGGGGTACACTCTAAATATGTAATATTTCGTATACACAAAACTTATATATTTGGGAGAATTTTGTTCTAAGCAAATCGTTGTTTACATCCCAATATGTGTTTATTTTGGACTATTTTTTCCGAAACAAATATTTATTTGCATTGAAGTATTCAGAAAATACCTAAATTGTGTTAAATTGTTCAGTAATTTAAAGATATTTTTTTAGAAATTTTTCATGACGTAAAAATAATAATAATTGCAATCGTATAATCTTGGATCGAAATATATTACATGGACGATTGACAACTAATGATGGCTTAGAATACTCAGAAATTTTAAATGATTGGTTTAAAACAGAAGTTATTGCTGAATTTGGTATTAAAACCGGGAGGTTAGATTCGAAACCAAAAAAAAAAATTAGAACTGAAATTCGCAAAATTCAACAAATTTTTGAAAATCTTCTTTAAATAAAATATATTTGGAGAAATTCCTAAACAATAATTTTATTTGTATTCAAACACATATTTTATTTAAGAAGTTTAGTTTGCAAATATTATATGTTGTAATATATTGATACGAATTCCAAATATATTTTATTGATTTTCAAATAAATTTTTTTTGCTCAGCAATATATATAATATTTTTATATGTTATCTATTTATGGAAACAAAACTTAGAACATTTTCAGTTATTGTCGATATCCATCCTCGGCAGTATAACGGGAATGTATACTTTCGTTTTCATTTTTTTTTCTGTTCAATCCATAACCAGAATTTATGCATGCGTAGCACCTGAATTTATCATGTCCAGTTAGGTCTTGCACCCAAATTACTGGCCACAAAAGATAACTTTTGCACACTGTGTTCAGGGTAAAATTTGCAAATCTGTTTCATCAAAATAACGAAAATACACAGAGCCGAAAATACAATGATTTTTTTTAACCATGTGTCTGGTTAAATTTTTCATGGTAAATGTTTGATTACGAAGACAAAAATAACCTTATATAAGTTCAAATGTACATGAAAAATGGTTAAGTTAACATTATATATGGTTGGTCTTTTTGAAAGAGAGGCAGAAAAATGTGCTAGATAAACAACAATTCGGCTCAGTTGTGGTCGACGTTTTTAAACTGCTTTGTGTTAGACGAAGTTGAGTATTAAGTTAAACGAAGTTGAAACGAATGCGACTGTCGTCATAAGAGAATTTATCTCGCTCATTCAAAACACCACCAAATGCCAGCTTCGGTGCTTGATCGAGTGCGGGAGTTCAGTTGGTGTTGAATAGTCGATGGGACTAGTGCTGTTGTCGGAAGCTGTTGGTATAGAGGTAAGTAGTAAAACATTTTGTAAAGAACTACATTCATAAGTATGTATGTACATATGTGTATTTAAAAAGTGAAATAATAAAATATGTGTGTTAAAACTTTTAATAGTGTTTTGTGCCTGTTTAATTATTGTAAAGGCGAATGTAATATTAATATTATTTTTTGTGATTATGCCATTAAAATTGTGAAATTCAGTTGTTAAGAGTGGAAAAAATATGTACACGCTGTCGCATTAACTGAGCATGAAAAAACAACCAACAACAATGTATGTACGTAAGTATATGCAGCAGCAAGCAAACATACGGAGAAAAGTGATGTGTACGTGTGGGTATGTGTTCATCTTGTCTTTTCGTTTGAACACTTGTGGCTGCTACGCCGTACATACATACGTTAGTTTTTTGTTGTTGTGCGATGTTGATACTGTTAAATGTACATACATACATATGTTGTTAGAAGTGCTTTCGTAATACCTACATACATACATATAAACGATATTTTGTTTTTTTCTTTTAAGTTGTATCTTTTTCTGTGGCTTGCGGCTGCTTGTGCAGGGAGTCCGGCCTTGAATCTGTTGGTAAGTTGTGCCAATACTAGAAACTGTTGATCAGCTGTACCAATACTAGTTGTAGTGTGCGAAGTTATTACAGGAAAAGTGGTATGCATGCATACATTTGTGTTTGTATACCCTCACTTTAGTAATACGAGGGTATATATCATTTGCAACGGGCCAAAAGTGTAACACATTGAAGGAGTGATCTAAGACCCTAAGTATGTTCAGCGCATATTAGTTTTGCGTCCATTCCTTCTGGTACCTCCCACACAAAGGGTTAACATTTTGTGAAATATTCATTCTTTAATAACAACTATACCTTGGTCGGTTTACCCGACTGAAAGTTTCTTACTTGTTTTTAATATACAATTCAGTGCACTTCCTTGAAGTATCATCCATTGACTTACCCAATCATTGATTTTTATATCTATTCCGATTATGATTTTGGTGGGACATCGGCTTTCTATCAGATTGCCTTTGTTATTAATCTCCTCTCTCCTATAAGTTTGCCGTAAGATCGGACTAAGCTCAGTACCCCAAACTAAGTGCCTAACCGCCCTGGGCCCTTAATAATCGAAAGATTCAGGGAGTTTACGTGGACGGCACGTTTTGAGCGGGGACTGATCACATGTTGGTCAAGCACAGAAACGTAGGCACTTAACTTATAGTCACAGAGCAGATTTTTCCATCAGATCAGCCCATCGGTAAATGCTTTTGCTCTTTGAACTACAGAATTTAGGTAAAAAGTCAAAAGATCTTCTTAGAATTGCACCCTTTTTTACATTTATACTTATATTTTCTAACCTTTCTGTTTTTTTTTTCTTTTCAGGTGTTTCTTATACATACATATATATTAACATATATTTTGTAAATAAAATAAAAATGCGAAAGTTAAATTTTTCTTGTTTTATTTAATATAAATATGAAGTAACCACTAAATAGTTAAATTAACAATAAAAAAGGTTTCAATAACAATCTTCATAGTTAATAATATTAACAATTTCATTGTTAAATTGAACATGCATTGTTTCAATAAATTAACTATGAAATGTTAATATTAACAATTTTCATGGTTAAAAAATTCAAAAATGCATTGTTAAAGTAACAATTATTATTATAATATTAACAATTTTCATGGTTAAAAAATCCAACCATGGAATAGTTAAATTAAATATTATTATTGTTAAATTCCAGTCAACAAGAAAATGTTCAAATTAACCTTATATAACGTAGACTCCAAATCATGTTTATTTATGGTTAAGTTAACCTTATATAAGGTTAATTTTTGGCTCAGTGTACGCTGTTTTGAAATAATCAGTAAACAAGTTTTTTCGATCCTGATTGCCTATTTTTGCGACGAAAGGACCACAAACGTAGCAAAAATCATCCAATTTTGAGCTATTGTTATTTTCCAAATTGATATTTAGAATGCTTTTCTGCTTTTAAAATGGTTTTCACTATAAATTATAATTTAAATTTTAAAAATTTCACTTTTCGAGTTCGTCGGCACTTGTTTAATGACAAAAATCAATCAATGTTACAGGTGTTCATTACGTATTTTTCAATATTTTAAAATTAGGAATGTGGATGGAATTTCTTTATAAAACTCATTCATTACAGGTAGCCAAAAGAAAACCAGTAAGGAAAGGCAGAAAGTCGGGCGGGGCCGACTATATAATACCCTACACCCCTCTAACAATGCGATATTTGGAATAATTGGTAAATGGGTAGGAACATTTTATCTAATTCTAAACCGATAATCGCTAAATTTAGCAATATTCGTTCCTAAATTGAGAAACATCTTTCTGGAAAATGTAAATGATCGGAAGTAAAGTACAACTTATATAGCGCTTTGATACCAAATCAGGAGGAACATATATATGGAGGTTATACATAAATCTGAACCGATTTCCCTGAATACTCATTCATGTAAACAGACCTCTTTCTGTCGAATTTTGTTCTAATCGGATATAAAATACAGTCTCTACAGCCTTACATGTCAAATCGGGGGTAACATATATATGGGGGCTATATCTAAATCTGAACCGATTTTCTCCGAATTTGGCAGTATTCCTTTGAGTAATAAGAAACCTCTTTCTGCCGAATTTCGCACTGATCGGATATAAAATACAGTTTCTACAGCTTTTACATGTCAAATCGGGGGTAACATATATATGGGGGCTATATCTAAATCTGAACCGATTTCCCTCAAATTTGGCAGTGTTAATTCATGTAATGAGAAACCTCTTCTGACAATTTTTTACTGATCGGATTTAAAATACAGTTCTACAGCGCTTACATGTCAAATCGGGGGTAACATATACATATATGGGGGCTATATCTAAATCTGAACCGATTTCCCTCAAATTTGGCAGTGTTAATTCATGTAATGAGAAACCTCTTCTGCCAATTTTTTTACTGATCGGATATAAATACAGTTTCTACAGCGCTTACATATCAAATCGGGGGTAACATATATATGTGGGCTATATCTAAATCTCAACCGATCAGACAATGATGCCGGTCAAAATTATTGGCGGCGGCGGCGCATGGAAAAATACCGATCGGCGGCGGCGGCTGAGCCGATACAATTTCAACAAACGATGGCGCACTCAATCTCAGGCGAAGATGGCGCTTTAAGATATTTACAATTAAATGAAAAAACTTAAAATTAACACAACACTTTAAGAAAAGTTATGGAAGTTTTGTTGTGATGTCGAAAATCGATTCAATAAATCTCTACTTATTAGTCCTTGTTGTGAAAGAGAATTTATTGTCAATGACATAGTGCCTTTTACGTTCTCTTTAAAACGAGACGTAGACTTTGTAAAAATTGGTGCTCAGTAGCTATTGTAATTTCCGTAAAAACCAAAAAACGCATTTTTCAATTTCAAAACCCATTAATTTTATGGATTTTTTGAAAGAAATGATAGCGAGATCCTTTTAGAAACGTTTTATACATTTTTACGCAAAAATAAACTTTATTAAAAATTCTGACCCTATTGTATTACTTAGTAAGCACTTTCTTAATTTTCATGGTTGCTTAAAATAAATCTTTTTGACTCACTAAATCAAGTTCGGCGGCTGAGTTTCAGCCGATGTGAGCCGATAAAATCGGCGGCGGCGCCGTTTGGAAGAATATGGCCGGCTGCGGCGTGCCGCCGATTTGCGCCGCGTCGGCTTCACAGCCTGCAACCGATTTCCCTCAAATTTGGCAGTATTAATTCATGTAATAAGAAACCTCTTTCTGCCGAATTTCGTACTGATCGGATTAAAAATACACTTTTTACAGCGCTTACATATAAAATCGGGGGTAACATATATATGGGAGCTATATCTAAATCTGAACCGATTTTCTCCGAATTTGGCAGTATTCCTTCATGTAATAAGAAACCTCTCTCTGCCGAATTTCACACTGATCGGTTATAAAATACACTTTTCACGGCGCTTACATGTGAAATCGGGGGTAACGTATATATGGGGGCTATATCTAAATCTGAACCGATTTCTTCCAAATTTAACAGTGTTCATTAATATAATAAGATACCTCTTTCTGCTGAATTTCATACTGATCGAATATAAAATAAAGTTTTTACAGAGCTTACATGTCAAATCCGGGCTAACATATATACGGGGGCTATATCCAAATCTGAACCGATTTTAACCAACATATGTGTAACGTTTCGTCAAGATTGGGCCATAATTGCGACCTGTACTTTGATTACAAGAATACATCTACAGACGGACAGACGGACATAGCTAAATCGACTCAGAAAGTGATTACAAGTCGATCGGTATAATAAACAATGGATCTATCTCTTCTCCTTTTGGGTGTTACAAACAAATGCACAAAGTCATAATACCCTGTACCACAGTGTGGTGTAGGGTATAAACACAAATCAATAAAGGGTCAACTTCCCTTTTCTCCCCTTAATTGACTGTGAACGATACCTACGTGACGGAACAAGAAGAGCAATTCAGCGTCCACGCACATTTTTAAGCGTTTATGCACCTGTGTTGCTATGTTCTGCATTTTCATTATACCATTTCGTGCAGAACATCGACGAACCGTCCCTACAGTACGAGTATTGTAAGTAGGCACTTCAAACAAACAGCATATTTGTGGATTTGTAATTCAGTTGTGAGCAAAAAAGGTGAAAAATGGGGGGAAATGGGCGATTTTTAAGGGACTTGAAGGACCTTTTTTGGGCAGATTTGTTCCGCATTTTCTTCTTCTATTCAATATCTATAAGTACAACTTTGCTTTAGACACAAAAGAGATATTCCACGCCAGGGTGGCGGGACTTAAAAAAAAGAAAAACATAATGTTTAGTTTTTAATTATTTTAATGTTTTATTTTGGCCGTGAGCCTGGCGGTTTGGCAGTGTACCAAAAGCGGGTGAGTTGAGAACTAACTCAAGAAACTCCGAGGGCGTTGCCATTACAGAGAGAGGTTAGCGGCGTTGTGTCAAAGAACGGCGCCAAATCTGATGCGGGGGCCATAAAGTCGACTACAGCTGTTGTGACTTCAACAAAATATATTTTTAATAATTCAAACATATCAAAAGTGGCGATTTTTTATGAATCTTCTTCTTGATCGTATATAAATTACAACCTCTATATCGCTTTGATACCACATCGGTAGGAACATATATATATGGGGATTATAAGTAAATCTAAACCGATATTTAGGCCAAACAAGATATACGAGTATGTGCCAAATTCCATCGCGATCAGACAATAATTGCGACCGGACGGACATTGCTAAATCGACTCAGAAAAAAATTCTAAGCCGATCGGTATAATAAACGATTGGTCTATCTTATCTCGTTTTGGGTGTTACGAACAATAGCACAAAGTTATAATACCCAGTACCACAGTGTGGTGTGGGATATAAAAACACAAAAATCTCCATAATAGCACTAAGCCGAATTCTTCAAAGGAAAAATGTATACTGCCCAAAATTTTCTAAAAGTAGCATATAACTGGGCTCGACTTATTATTGTTCAAAACGAAAACGAAGATTGGTCATTACGATGGTCCGCTTTTCCTTAACAAGACAATATAAGGTTAAATACTTAGGAGTAATCTTGCACAGGAATCTAAATTGGTACCACATACAAGATCGAACAAATAAAGCTCACAGCTGTTGGTCACTATATAGAAGAGCGTACAAAAGCGTAATTAAGAAAGATCAGTCGGGTAAGCCGGCTTATGAATCTCCTCACCTTGAGTCCCAAAAGAATATTCGTATATTTATTTTTTTTGTTTTAAGTAAATTATTATCAATTTAAATAGCTGTATTTATTTCTTTAAATTTAAAGCTGGTTACATTTGGTACAAAATGGTCCATTTGTGTGGGAGGTACCAAAAGGGGCGTGCCAATAACGGTCACTTTTTGCTGGACTCTAGATACTATAAAAGCATTACAACGTACAAAATTTCAAGTATTTATAATCACTGGTGTTAAAGTTAAAATCTGTTAACTTATAGAACCAAACGGTCCATTTGTGTGGGAGGTACCAAAAGGGGCGTGCTAATAACGCCCACTTTTCTTTGGACTCTAGGTACTATAAAATCATTACACTGTACACAAATTCAAATATATTTATGAACTAATAATGTTATACGCAGTTAACTTTTGGTGCAAAATAGTCCATTTGTGTGGGAGGTACCAAACTTCACCCTCGAGGTGATAGCGACTATGCGTCTAATAATATGCGTGAAGTTTCAGAAGATTCGAGTAAGTAGTATAGAAGTTATTAAAGAATGAATATTTCACTAAATGATAACCCTTTGTGGAGGAAGTACTAGAAGGAGTTGATCAATATGGCCCATCTTCGAACTTAGCCGGAGATAGAGCATAATATTGTCGCATACCAAATTTAAAGTCAATCGGTTATTCCTTTCGGGAGTTATCGTGCGCACCAGCCAACAGACAGACACACAGACAGACAGACGGACGGACGAACGGACATTGCTCAAATGACTTAAAATGACCCAAAATGGATATCCGCCGAACATACTTGGGGTCTTAGGCCACTCCTTCGATGTGTTACACTTTTGGTTCGTAGCAAATGATATATACCCTCCTCTCTAAGGTGAGGGGATAAAAAGATCTAACGAATGAGTTGTCTCGGCATAAGCGGAGCAGTGAGGACCACAACTACTAGGGCATTAGAAATATCTTTAAATGTCCAATCCAAAGAGATATAGATATAGCAATGAGACTTCAATTTATAACGAAAAAATTTTAACGATAGTGAACCCAGCTGACGTAGTGTTTGTATCCGATCGAATACCCCAACCAAAATAGTTACTGAGTATGTAACCCTTATACTAGACATCTTGGATTGATGGAAAGCTAGTGCAGATACACGCTGAAACTCAATTCTGCCCCTCTGTTGAACTTAACCCAAGCTAAAATCCAGGTACATGATTTTCAATTCCGCAGTGGACATTTTTTTATTTTGTTTTTATTTCAAATAGTTAATTTTTAATAATATCGTTTTAACAATATATACATATATTTTTTTAAAATATACGAATACTTAATAACTTTCTAGAATTGACAAAATAAACAAATTGCTTCCAGGGAAATACTTCAAATGTAATTTGTAAGCAATAACTTTTTTTTGTAGGATTTGAATGCTATTCACATTTAGGGCTATTATTTGGTGGAAGCTATTGTAATCCAGATATTTTCTGCTGACAAAAATTAATAAAAATTATATACTTTATTTATATTATTACTAATAAATCATAAATCTCTTACGGATAACAGTATCTTATTTGTAATATTGTAGGAATGAGGATGCATTTACTGTGCAATTAACATTGATTAATAGTCATGTTCCAGTGTGTTTCTAAATGGAAAAGGGAAATAACCTTTACTTAAGACATCTTCGATATTTTTTCTGAAATTAAAAAACCAAACAAACATTTTTTAATTTTTAATTTTTAATTTTTTTTTTGATTTTTTAGCATTATGAAAGTGCTTGTCACGTGCTTCTATGGAAATTTCAAAAATAAATATGCATGAATAGAAGCCAAATTATTTTTTTTTTATTATACCCTCACTTTAGTGAAACGAGGGTATATATCACCAAACTAAAAGTGTAACACATCGAAGGAGTGACCTAAGACCCCAAGTATATTCGGCGGATATTAGTTTTGCGTCATTTTAATGAGCAATGTCCGTCCGTCTGTCTGTCTGTTTGTATGCTGGCTGGTGCGCACGATGACTCTCGAAAGGAGTAACCAATTGACCTAAAATTTGGTATGGGGTAATATTTTCTTCTGTCTCCGGCTAAGTTCGAAGATGGCCCATATTGGCCCACTCCTTCTAGTACCTCCCCCACAAAGGGTTAACATTTAGTGAAATATTGATTATTTAATAACTTCTATACTACGTATTTGAATCCTCTGAAATTCTACACATAGTATTAGTTTATTAGTCACTATTACCTCGAGAAAAATAGGCGAATTTTCCACGCTCCTTTTGGTACCTCCCACACAAATGGGCAATTTTTAACCAAAAGTTAATAGCCTATAACTTTATTACCAGTGCATACAAAGACCTGAAATTTTGTACAGTGTATTGGTTTAATAGTACTTACAATACATTGAAAAAGTAAGAAAGTTCAGTCGGGTAAACCGATTTATGGATCCCCTCACCTTGAGTTCCAAAAAAATATTAGTAAATGTTGTTGGTATTTATTGTTGGTCTGTGCTTTTGTTATTCAGTCAGAATTTATTTGGTTTGAGACCATATGTTCCATTTACTTTCTGTCTATTCCAAGAAAGTAATAGAAACAAATACAAAAATTGGTAGAGAGTTTTAATTGCTTGGTAGAATTGACTGCAGTTTCGATAGACACCACTCTATCATCTTCAGAATTCAGTAGCAATAGTGTATGTCTTTAACTTAAATCAGCTGAAATACTTGAGGAAGCAGTAAATTGAATTTAACAAGAACTGCTAACCAAACCCGTATTTTGCCGAACTAAGTCAACATACTAAAACTCTCATACCAATACATTTTTGTTTTTTGCTTGGGTTCGCATCGTGAACCACGAAAACAAATGTAGTTTTGTCAACGGCTAATGCCGACGTCATCGTCATTTTTGTATTTGTTTCTATTACTTTCTTGGAATAGACAGAAAGTAAATGGAACATATGGTCTCAAACCAAATAAATTCTGACTGAATAACAAAAGCACAGACCAACAATAAATACCAACAACACATACAAACACATGAGGTACGATGACGTCGGCATTAGCCGTTGACAAAACTACATTTGTTTTCGTGGTTCGCGATGCGAACCCAAGCAAAAAACAAAAATGTATTGGTATGAGAGTTTTAGTATGTTGACTTAGTTCGGCAAAATACGGGTTTGGTTAGCAGTTCTTGTTAAATTCAATTTACTGCTTCCTCAAGTATTTCAGCTGATTTAAGTTAAAGACATACACTATTGCTACTGAATTCTGAAAATGATAGAGTGGTGTCTATCGAAACTGCAGTCAATTCTACCAAGCAATTAAAACTCTCTACCAATTTTTGTATTTGTTTCTATTACTTTCTTGGAATAGACAGAAAGTAAATGGAACATATGGTCTCAAACCAAATAAATTCTGACTGAATATTAGTAAATTTATTTATTTTTTGTTTTAATTAAATTATTATCAATTTAAATTAAATAACTTTAAAGTATGTACTTTTGGTGTAAAATGGTCCATTGTGTGGGGGTACCTAAAGGGCGCGCCGATAACGGCCACTTTTCTTTAGACTCTAGGTACTATAAAGGCATTGCACTGTACGAAATTTCAAGTATTTGTATGCACTGGTATTAAAGTTATAAGCTGGTAACTTTTGGTACAATATGGTCCATTTGTGTGGGAGGTACCAAGAGGAGCGTGGCAGTAATGTCCTCTTGCCACTGTATTGTAGGTACTATTAAACCATTACACTGTACAAACTTTCAAGTCTCTATATGTACTGATAATAAAGTTGTAAGCTATTAACTTTTGGTTCAAAATTGTCCATTTGTGTGAAAAGTACCAGAAGGGGCGTGGCAACTTCGCCCATCGAGGTAATAGTGACTAATAAACTAATACTATGTGTAGAATTTCAGAGGATTCAAATAAGTAGTATAGAAGTTATTAAATAATCAATATTTCACTAAATGTTAACCCTTTGTGGGGGAGGTACTATAAGGAGTAGACCAATATGGCCCATTTTCGAACTTAGCCGGAGTCAATCGGTTACTCCTTTGGAGAGTTATCATGCGCACCAGCCAGCAGACAGATAGACAGACAGACGGACGGACATTGCTCATTCGACTTAAAATGACCCAAAACGGATATCCGCCGAACATGCATAGGGTCTGAGGTCATTCCTTCGATGTGTAACACTTTTGGCTCGTAGCAAATGATATATACCCTCCGCTCTAATGTGAGGGGATACAAATGGGCATTACTGTCACGCTCGTTTTGGTACCTCCCACACAAATCGACCATTTTTTACCAAAAGTTACCAGCTTATGTAATGATGATGAAGGGGAACTGGAGGCAATCAAACACATTCTCCGTCAATGTAATTCTCTATCAAGACGAAGACATCGCTACCTAGGTGATTACACAATACAAAATCTGCAATCTCGGTCATTCCACGATATTGCTAGAATAATGGGCTTCATAGGCTGCTTGAGATGGATGGTTTGATTTGACAACAACCGATACATCTGCATCAACAGGCGAGGTTTTTAGTACTCCCCTCCCCTGAAAAGCCCTCTCTCTTCCCTATACACATCACCTCTTTCATTTTCTTCACCCTCTTCGTCTTCTTTTATACAAATTCATCTTCTCAAGACAAACGAAATGGACCAAATGGTCTCCGAGTGAAGTGGTGCACACTGTCAAGCAATGGTTGTGTGCCGCGCGTCTTTAACCTAACCTAACTTTACCCAAATGTAATAAAAAAATTTTAATTCTCGTACATGAAAAAAAGTCAGAAATGTCGTTAATGCCACGCCCCATTTGGTACCTCCCAAACAAAATTGCCCTATTTTTACAATATGGGTCATAATTTATACATTTATCCAAGGACATTTTGCAAATTGGCATTGTTTTCTTCATTAGGATGTTAGTTTTAAAAAAATGTAACAAATAATTTTTTGGCAATTTTCTTCCATTTTTTATGGTTTTTTGCCAGCAAAAAATACTATTTTCTTTGCAAAAAAATCATTTTTTTTTAATTGTTTTAACAACATTTATTAAACTTCCGTTTCTATGTGAAGGCTATGTTTTCAGCATTTCTAGCCCTTATAATGTCCTTTAATTTAAATGGCTTTATGGAGCTTATGCTTCAAAAATATGTCCAAGTACTAAAGATATCTTCCACGAAAATTGGAATTTTAGAAAAAAATTCTTAATAAAACTACCATAAAAAATAGTTTTGGTTTCATAAAATAGTATGCCTCAAAAAAGTTTTTAGGTCTCGGGCACAAAAATCTTTTTTTGTTGCATTGTGTAATCAAAGACTTATTTCTCTGATCTATTTGAAGTTATTAAGTTCAAAAAATTGTTAACTTAAAAGAAAAACAAGTAAGAAAGTTCAGTCGGGTAAACCGTATTAAAGTTAAAAGCTGTTAAATTTTGGAAAAAAGGTCCATTTGTGTGGGAGGTACCAAAAAGGGGGAGCCAATAACGCCCATTTTTCTTTGGACTCTAGGAACTATAAAAGCAGTACACTGTACAAAATTGCAAGTATTTGTATTTACTGGTATTAAAGTTAAAAGCTGTTAACTTTTGGTAAAAAAAAGGTCCATTTGTGTGGGAGGTACCAAACGGGGCGTGCCAATAACGCCCAGTTTTCTCTGGACTCTAGGTCCTATTAAACTATTAGACTGTACAAACTTTCAAGTCTTTGTATACACTGCTAACAAAGTTATAAACTATTAACTTTTGGTTCAAAATTGTCCATTTGTGCGGGAGGTACCACAAGGGGCGTGGCAACTTCGCCCCCCATCGAGATAATGTTTACTAACAAACTAATACTATGTGTAGAATTGCAGAGTATTCAAATAAATAGTATAGACGTTATTAAATAATCAATATTTCACTAAATGTTAACCCTTTGTGGGGGAAGTACTAGAAGGGGCGGACCAATATGGCCCATCTTCGAACTTAGCCGAAGATAGAAGAAAATATTACCACTTACAAAACTTTATTGGTTACTCCGTTCGAGAGTTATCGTGCGCACCAGCCAGCAGACAGACAGACAGACGGACGGACGTTGCTCATTCGACTTAAAATGACCCAAAACTGTTATCCGCCGAACATACTTTTGGTCTTAGGTCACTCCTTCGACGTGTTACACTCTTGGCTCGTAACAAATGATATATACCCTCCTCTCTACGGTGAGGGGATAATTATGTTACAGCGAATTGTAAACGTTCTCTTTGGAACTTCTGTCAAATGCGAAAATTATGACGAATTGCTTTTTCAGCTATGCTGCTGATGGTCTATAGTTGATTTTAACGAAATGGCATTAATAATGCGTTTTCATCGACATCCGAGAAATTAACGGGAATAATGTAGTTAATTACAAATGGAAAACCTGATTGTTTTTTCAACATGGAATAACGTGTTCCTCTAATGTTCATATTCAAATTCAGAACCATTATCCAAGTGCTACATATGTACATTAGCTGACATCATAATGGCGTTGTAAGCTGATAATGAGCTACATACTCGTGTATATGTAGTTTATAGGTAGACTCTTACCTCGGATAACAGCAATTCTACGGTTTCAGCTTTGCATATTAAACCGGTTGAAAAGGTTGATAACTGCAGCGGAAGCAAAAATAACGATGAATGTTTATAAATGTTAAAGTTCTGCAGAAATTTCTATAGATTCCTGCCACAAATGTTTGGCGAATACTTACCACAACACAACAAAGTACAAAAGTGCTGAGTTTCATTTTGAGAGAAGATTTATTATTTTCAAAATTTTGGTGGTTAAAGTTTTTAAAGCGTATAAAAAAAGTCAGCAAATAAGCAATAGGATGTTTCTCGCTCAAGTCGAGTAAGTGGACTGCTTGGAACTAAAATTTGTGCATTTTATACTAGGCATTATTAAAAGTAGTCGCTTACAGTTCTGTTGGAAATTATAGAACCCACCATGAAACAAGAAATTACAAAAACATGTATCAAAAATTTCAGTAGTCGGTTTACTAAGTTATTCTCTCAATTTGTGAGCAATGTAATTGGTACTTTGTGTATGAGTCAGAAAGGAGAAAACAGTTTCCTCATTCGTTGTCAGGCTATGGATATTAACAAAATTTCTAAAATACACCAATGTGGTCCATCTTCGGACGTAACTTCCGAGACAGCCGGACGGACATTGCTTAAATTACTTAAAATAACCTAAAACGGATTTAGGTCACTCCTTCGATGTTTTGCATTTTTGAT
The DNA here is from genome assembly GCA_963930755.1 of Eudasyphora cyanicolor. NCBI lineage: Eukaryota > Metazoa > Arthropoda > Insecta > Diptera > Muscidae > Eudasyphora > Eudasyphora cyanicolor. The sequence goes on along the minus strand of OZ005735.1, from coordinate 192,343,916 downwards.
CCGTATCAAATGATATATACATTTAAATTTGATCACATCATGCTGCCACTTAATAGATTTTTCATTCACTAAACAAATAACACTATGCAAAAAAATTGTTGTCCAAGGGATATGGATAACAGTTTCTGGTGCAATTAGGTGTCACAAACACGAAAAAAATATTAAAAAACTTTTTTATAGGAATTTTTTTTTTTTTAAAAATTGTTCTTTCAAATTCCAGCTTTTATGGAAAGTACATTCAGTATTTGGATCGTAAATGATTGAGCCGTGTTATGCCTATCGCATTCACGTAGAATCGTCAAAAATATGAGAAAAAATGATTTTTTTTTTTAAAAACACACTTTTTCCTGGTACAAAAAAACCATAAAAAATAGAAAAAAAATTGGAAAAAATTATTTTATCACATTTTTAAAAAGCTAGCAGGCTAACACAGAAAACACTGTCTATTTGAAAAAATCTATGGATAGATGTAAAAGTTATGAGCCATATTGTAAATGTTAGGGAAATACCAAAAAATCTTGTTTCATGTTTTTTCGTTTTTAAATGATGTTTTTTGCTTATATTGAATTCGCCATATGTGAGAGAGACATATAAGAGACATTGCACTTGCATTTTATTTTATGAGGATTGATGTCAGACATTATAAAATTATAGGGAGGACGAGGTTTTATGGCCGTTCGTAACCCTCCATAAAACATGATATGCAATGTGAAAGCTACATATATTGGATGAGATCCGCTAAGATAGAGAGTCACTCAACAATATTTGTGGTTTTTATACCCTACACCACACTGTGGTACAGGGTATTATAACTTTGTGCAATTGTTTGTAACACCCAAAAGGAGAAGAAATAGACCCATCGTTTATTATACCGATCGACTTAGAATCACTTTCTGAGTTGATTTAGCTATGTCCGTCTGTCTGTCTGTCCGTCTGTCTGTCCGTCTGTCCGTCTGTGCATGTATTCTTGTAATCAAAGTACAGGTCGCAATTATGGTCCGATTTCGACGAAACTTTACACATATCTTTTCTTTGTCCCAGGGACGATCCCTATTGAATTTGGTTAAAATCGGTTCAGATTTAGATATAGCCCCCATATATATGTTAGCCCCCATTTGACATGTAAGCGCTGTAAAAACTTCATTTTATATCCGATCAGTATGAAATTCGACAGAAAGAGGTATGTTATTATATGGATGAACACTGTTAAATTTTGAAGAAATCGGTTCAGATTTAGATATAGCTTCCTTATATACGTTACCCCCGATTTGACATGTAAGCGCTGTAAACATGTTATTTTATATCCGATCAGTGCGAAAGTCGGCAAAAAGAGGTTTCTTTCTACATGAAATACTGCCAAATTTGGAGAAACTCGGTTCAGATTTAGATATAACTCCCATATATATGTTACCCCCGATTTGACCTGTAAGCGCTGTAAAAACTGTATTTTTTATCCGATCAATGCGAAATTCGGCAGAAAGAGGTTTCTTATTACATGAAGGAATACTGCCAAATTTGGAGAAAATCGGTTCAGATTTAGATATAGCTCCCATATATATGTTACCCCCGATTTGACATGTAAGCGCTGTAGAGACTGTATTTTATATCCGATCAGTACGAAATTTGACAGATGGAGGTCTTTTTACATGAATAAGTATTCAGTTCAGATTTATATTAAAGCTCCATATATATGTTCCTCCTGATTTGGTATCAAACCGCTATAGAAGTTGTATTTTACTTCCGATCATTAAAATTTTCCAGAAAGATGTTTCTCACTTTAGGAACGAATATTGCTTAATTTAGCGGTTATCGCTTCAGAATTAGATAATATGTTTCTACCCATTTACCAATTATTCCAAATTATTATGGCAATGACCCTTATAGCATTGTTAGGGAGGTGTAGGGTATTATATAGTCGGCCCCGCCCGACTTTCTGCCTTTCCTTACTGGTTTATTTATGAGGTTTCCATTCAGTTACGCCTTTTATGGGCATGGACATCCCAGTCGTATATACAGGTTGTAAATTTCGTGAATGGTAACACTTAGCACATGTCTGATTTGACAGATAATTAGTTTTATCCTTCCGCTGAACGAATATGGTTGTGTATACGCTTGAACAAAAATATTGCGACATTACATTGAAAATCATGGTAATGTTGCAGAATGTGTGCGAAAATTGCGTACGGATTTTGGAAGAAAAGAAGCAACGTCAGCTCCGTATGTTCATTATCTTGTGAAAAAAGTGAAAGAAACTGGCATCATCATCGATAAACCAAAGCGTGAAAAGCCAAAAACAGTGCGTACACCCGAGAATGTGACTGCTGTGGCAGAAAGTGTGCGTGAAGCGCCATCAACATCTATTCACCATCGTTCTCAACAATTGAACATTTCGGAGACATCATTGAGACGAATTTTGCATAAAGACCTTGGTATGACGCCATACAAAGTCCAATTGGTTCAGGAGTTGAAGCCAACTGACCATTCAATGCGTTTTCGCTTCGCTAAGTGGGCCTGCGATCGACTTACAGAAGATGCCGATTTTGCCAAAAAAAAAATCATCTTTTCAGATGAAGCTCATTTTGATCTTGGCGTGTATGTAAACAAGCAAAATTGTCGCATTTGGGGCACAGAAAACCCGCACGCATACATTGAAAAGCCGATACACCCAAAACGAGTCACTGTTTTGTGCGGATTTTGGTCCAGAGGCACAATTGGGCCATTTTTCTTCGAAAATGAGCAAGGAGTGGCCGTTACAGTCAATGGCGATCGTTATCGGGCCATGTTGAACGAATTTTTGTTCACAAAAATTGAAGAGGAGGATATTGGCAACATTTAGTTTCAACAGGACGGCGCTACGTGCCACACAGCCGAAGCTACACTCGATGTTTTGCGCCCTGTTTTTGAAGATCGCATTATCAGCCGCAGAGCTGATGTCGTTTCGCCACCTCGGAGCTGCGATTTGACACCGTTGGACTATTATTTGTGGGGTGCCCTCAAAGATAAGTGTTACGCCGACAAGCCAGATACTGCATGGCCAGCCGAGGCAGCCATTTGAATGAAATAATTTTCCATTATTAACCGGAAGGATTGTACTTTTAAATAAAAAAAGAAATTTGAGAAAATATTCATTACTTTTTTTATAGCATTTTCAAAAAAAAAAGTTATTTGGCGGACCTTGGAGTAGGAAGTGTCCAAGTATAGCGAACAACCTAATAACGGAAACATTATGAAGTTCAACTGAGTACTCAACTCTGAGCGGTTTAAGTTTGAGTCAGAAGTCATCGCATTTAACTAAGTTTCCACTCATTGATCTAGTGAGAGATTTGGAAATGACCATAAGCCAGAACTACCTGCATCTGGGATGAAACAGTAGAATATTTTGGCCCCAGATGTTAACATATCATATTATAGAGTCCGTGATATACCTTACAAACAATTTTATACAACTGTGGAGAACAGATGCTTCTGCAAGGACATTCCCGGATTTTTCGAGGAACTTAATCAAACATACAATTCAAAGGAATGGCGGTTACTTGTCGACAGCAGTAAAGAAAGTTTGGAATCAGTACTTTTACACAACGGAAATCAGAAACCGTCGATTCCCATTGCTCATGCTGTCAACACTAAGGAATCATACGAAACAATGGCTAAATTGATAAAATACATAAAATATAAAAATGACTGGAAAATTTGTTGCGATTTAAAAGTAGTTGGTATGTTATGCCTGTGGGATAGCCGATATTTTGCCACCACTTCATATTAAGCTGGGGCTCTTTAAAAATTTTGCAAAAGCCTTAAGGAACGATGGCAATTCACTCTCATATTTAAAAAGTTTATTTAAAAGTCTTTTTTTTCAACAAATCTAAGAAGGAGCTTTTGATGGGCCTAAAGTAAGGAAACTAATGGAAGTTGTGAATTTCGAATCATATTTGACGTCGGATGAAATTGCAGCGTGGAGGTCGTTTAAGCTTGGAGTTTAAAATTTCCTTGGATCCAATAAAAGCCCGCAATATGAAACAATGAGTAGTGATTTGTTAAAAAATTATGAAAAAATTGGTTAGAAATATATTTTTTTATATATATGTATATAACACATATTTATGTATATAACACATATTTATGTATTCTTCCAACTTATTTTTCGCTTTATGTATTCCAACAGGTGTAAATATGTCCTTAAAAAATTCATTTCTTGCATTCTTATTTAAACTTTTTCCCCGAGAATCTTGGCGACGTACGTGAAGAACGTGGCGAAAGATTTCACCAAGAATTGAAGTCCATCAAGCGGCGTTACCAAGGGCACTGGGATGAAAGAATGATGGGAGATTATATTTGGTTCCTCATTAGAGAAACCGGTTCCAAAATCTCGTCAATCGTCAACAAATAACTCACAATTACTTCTAATGAATCTTGTTCATGTAAATAAAAGCAAATGTACATAATATATATAAATAAAAGTAATAAATAAAATCGCTATTTAAAAAGAAATTTAAAAAAAAAAGATTTTTTGAAATTCCCTAACCTCTACAAAAAGGGCTATAATTTTTACATTTATCCATAGATAAGGCATTATTTACTTCGCTAGGATGCAAACTTTTAAAAAACAAAATAAAATATTTTTTTTCAATTTTTTTCTATTTTTTATGTTTTTTTTTGTCCCAGGATATTTTTTTTTTGTTGAAAAAATCGACTTTTTCAAATTTGTTTAATGACTGTTACTAAACCACTGCTCCTAAGTGAAAGAGATATTTCCAACAATGATAGCCCACACTAATAGCTTCAATTTAACGTATAAGTCGACCTGATCGTGCATATGCTCCTAAAATTATAGTGCAAATACTAAGGGTACTTTCCACGATAATAGTATTTTTAATAAACAAATTTAAAAAAAATGTATGCATAAAAAATTTTTGGTTTTGATTTTATATAACAGTATGCCACAATCTATACAAAAAAATAAATTGTAGGTCTAGGACACAAAAAAAAAATTTTTTTTGTTGCATAGTGTAATCTTACAACAAACTGTGCTATTATTTTGAGTAGCTTTGTAGGGATTTCCATTTTGTGGCGCTATCTCTCTTAATGGTGATAACGCATTTAAACAGAAAGTAAATTGAAAACACTTCAATATTTAAGTTCACAGTAGAACGGCAGACTGTCAATATAATTTATTTAAATTTACTGAATAAAATTACACTGAACATTGGCTTTCCCCGTTCATCATCAATGTGGGGATTTCTGAACGGGAACTCAAAGCGTGTCATTTCGCGAATCGAACCGAAATGAACAGTGGGTAATTAAAAATGCAGATACATCAGTCATTTCAAGTGTTATTTGCATTTGTGAAGATGAAAAATGCAGAATTTTATTCTTCACATTTTAAAATAATATGAAATGTAGGTATCTACAAAAAAGATAGCATCTTGAAAAACATGAATTAAAAATAATCACTGCATGGAGAAAAAAGTATTAACAAAATATGTTTAAGATCAGAATGTAAATAAATATTTTTTGTGCAAATATATTGTGTTTACATAACCACCAAAAATTGCTTGAGTATTATAACGAGGTTTTATTGCAAAATTTGTATGGGCGCCAATTGTTGAAGATTCTCTAAGGTTTGCCTTTCGGATTTGGAAAGATTTGGGTTTCAGTATTTTTTTTTACAACATTTAAGAACCACCGATTAACAAATCGTCGTATATAATTACAGAGCACACATATAGGGACAATTAAGTAACGATGGCCATCGCCATCACGAAAACTTTTTTTGCCCTATATGTTTATGTCTTACAATAATGGGAACATGGAAACAATATGAAACGGTAGCGAATAGCCACCACGTATCTCGTTTTTTCTCCTGTTCACATTATTGAACTATCCTAACAAACCTAAGAAAACAGAATGAACAATTTTCGTTGTGTGAGCCCTTTTTATATATTTTTTTCGAAACGAATTGAAATATTGAATGATTGAACGAATTGAAAAACACAACGAAAAAAGTTTTACAAAAGTTTGTTTTCTTAAAATTTAAAATTATTAAAATCTAAAAAGCAAATTCATAATTAATGAACAAACAAGTGAGAATAATAATAATAATAGGAACAAATGTATAAGTAAAATAATATAAAATAGCGACCGCTACAGACTCCCCCTTTGACCTGCGGAACCTCGCCGCGACCAACACGGCAACAACTACACGCAAAGAAAAAATTCGTTTCTGCGAAACGAAATATTAGACGACTACAATTCTCATCTACAACGACTGAAACTCTTTTAGTCAGAACAAAAAATTGCTTGCGCGAAATAAGTTGCTGTCACAACAAACCAAATTTCAGTTCCGGCAAATGAGAATTGTAGTTGTCTAATATTTCGTTTCGCAGAAACGAATTTTTTCTTTGCGTATAGGCGTCTTGATCAAGATAACTTCTTTGGTCTACCTCTCTTTCGAATTGGATACACCGGTGTTGGATTGTGTTCTATGTCGGCTCCTTTGTACGAGTATAGCGTCAGTGCCGAGCCATGATATGTACCCAAAGGAATTTTCAAATTTTCAGTTGATGAGACTTCGAACGATGTTGAACCAATTTTAAGGGTAGCAACATAGGGACCATCCATTTTAGGAACAAATTTAGATGTAATACCATTCGAAGCATTATTTAAAACATGGGTATTAACAAGGGCTTTTGTTCCGATATCGAAATTTGGTTGTGGACGTTTTCCTTTGTCTATATAAACTTTGTTTTGGTTCTGAGCCTTAATTTCCGTTTCTTTTGCGTTTTCCAAAAGTTCTACATTAGTTTGGAAGTATGTACTTTGATATTTCATGTATACAATTCTATGATTCAATAATCTCTTTTTCGCCCTCCACCTGGAATAAAACCTCTTCTAACTCGCTTCTGCGTAAACCTTCAACAATAACTTCTTTGTTTTCGGAATTTGATTCCTTTATCAATATATTTGTTTTATCAGTTTCGGTGTAAAAACAAGTAAGAAATTTCAGTCGGGTAAACCGACTAAGATATGCCCTCACTTTATGAGCAATGTAAATATGCACTGGTATATGTTCTAATATTATGAGCTATTTAATTATACCCTACACCACACTGTGGTACAGGGTATTATAAGTTTGTTTCACAGCAGATGTTTGTAACACATGAAAATAACACAGCTAGACCCACCTTAAAGTATACAGATCGACTCAGAATCACTAGCTTGTCTGTCCGTCCGTCCATGTAAAGTTGTTCGTCGACTACAGGTCGCAATTTCACCCCGATCGTTGTGAAATTTTGCATTTTAGAGTATTTCGCAGCTGTAAAGATCCCTATTGAATTTGGTTGAAATCGGTTCAGATTTATATATAGCTCCCATATATATCTTTCGTCCGATTTGGCCCTTTAGTCCTATAGAAGCTGTATTTTACATCCAATAGTTTTGAAATTTAGAACGGTAGAGTTTCTTGATCCATGAACCAACACTACCGAATTTGAAGAAAATCGGTTAAGATTTAGCTATAGCTCACATATATAGGTTTCGTCCGATTTGGCCTTTTAGTCCTATAGAAGCTGTATTTTACATCCAATAGTTTTGAAATTTAGAATGGTAGAGTTTCTTGATCCATGAACCAACACTACCGAATTTGAAGAAAATCGGTTAAGATTTAGCTATAGCTCACATATATAGGTTTCGTCCGATTTGGTCCTTTAGTTCTATAGAAGCTGTATTTTACATCCAATCGTTTTGAAATTTTGAATGGTAGAGTTTCTTGATCCATGAACCAACATTGCCGAATTTGAAGAAAATCAGTTAATATTTAGCTTTAGCTCCCATACATATCTTTCGTCCGATTAGACCCTTTAGTCCTATAAATGCTGTAGTTTACATCCAATCGTTTTGATATTTAGAATGGTAGAGTTTCTTGATCCATGGACTAACATTGCCGAATTTGAAGAAAATCGGTTAAGATTTAGCTATAGCTCACATATATATGTTTCATCCGATTTTGCTCTTTAGTCCTGTAGAAGCTGTATTTTACATCCAATCGTTTTTATACCCTACTTCACACTGTGATGCAGGGTATTATTTAAGTATAAAATGTCCCAAAAGTAAATTTATGTAAACAATTTATACATTAATTACAAAATTTATATTTCAGAGTTATTCAATATTACGAGAGTGGTGTAGGGTATTATATAGTCGGCTCCGCCCGACTTTAGCCTTTCCTTACTGGTTTTTATATGTCTTGGCTCTTTTTGTATGGAGGTACTAAAATGGGTGCGGTCATAACTCCCATTTTTAAGGACTGTGGGAATATTAAAAACTGTACACTGTGCACAAATTTTGAGTATATACATAGTATGTTCAAAAAAATTTGCGAATTTTGTATTTTTTCAAAAAGTATTTATTTATTCATGAATATCTATTTTGTCCCTTTCAAAGTAATTCCCCTCGGATATAATACACTTCTGCCAAAAGTTTTTTCCAATCCTCGAAGCACTTCAAATAACCATTTTTTGTGATCTTGTTCAGCTCCTCCTTCAATGCCGTCTATATCTCCTCAATCCTTTCATGGGCCTTTTCAGTTTTGGGAACAAAAAATAGTCACATGGGGCTAGGTCAGGGGAATACGGTGGCTGCGGCACAATTACTCTGTTGTTTTTGGCCAAATATTCGCGCTCAAGCAACGATGTGTGTGCAGGGGCGTTATCATGGTGCAAAAGCCAGTTTTTGTTCTTCCACAAATCCCGGCGTTTTAGGCGGATTGCTTTGCGCATAAGTTGCAGGTAATATTCTTTATTGACCGTGCTACCCCGAGGCAAGAACTCATAATGCACCACGCCCCTGCAATCAAAGAAAACTGTGAGCTCGGGCGTCCGGCACGCTGTTCGTCCTTCGCATCTTCTCGGCCCTCAAAGAACATTTTGTACCACCGATAAACGTTGCTTTGGTCCAAGGTAGCTTCACCATATGCCACAGTCAACATTCGGAATGCGTCAGCGCACTTTATTTTGTTTTCCACACAAAATTTGATGCAGATTCGTTGATCCATTTTCTGAAATAGATAAAAATCGAAGAAAAGTTAAAACACATCCACATCAAAATGGCCGACCTTGTCAGCATCAGTAAGAGACATGAGTACCAACATAACGCTACAAAAATATGAGTTTAAAAATAAGTTTAAACTCTTTTTTATTGACAGTTTTTTGTCAAATGGAATATTTTTTATATGTACACGCATACATATATTTACATATACATATATGTATGTATGTTTATGTATGAACATATGGAATCTCTTTGTGGCAAATTTTTGTGTTAGAAAATCTTGCCAGCAACGAAACAATTGGATGTTGTCGCTCTCCATTTTCATCCCGACAGGAACATATGTATCCTCCACATCCCCATCTATTCACTTCCTTTGTTTACCATAAGGAGGGACTAATTTTTATGCGCTCAACTTGTCAAAAAGAATGACAGATGTGAGTGAAATATTAATGTTTTATGTTAAACACAGCCATAACGACAGCAATTATACCCATGTCCCTTTCTATAACTTGCAAACTCGTGACTTAGACGTGATGTGTATCATATTTTCCGGCGCACATGAGGTTCTTCTGTCAAGTTGTTTAATGATTGCAAAACCTTACATTTAAATGATCATTAATAGAAAATGGAATAAACCAGTAAGGATAGGCCTACACCTTCGTATTTTATCAGAATAAGCACTCACAGTGTTGCTCTAATTATTTAATTTTTTTATGGGAACCTATTTTTATCAAATTTGGTGGGGTTCATAAATATGAAAACTACTTTCTGCCAAATTTAATAATATTCAGATGTAACATAAAACGTATATAGTGTCTATATTTAAAATCGGGAGGGAAATGTATATCACAGTTTCTTGAAATAATCGAATCTCCAAACTTTTCTCGCAACGATTCAATTGTTTCATTTGCTGTGTGGCACGTAGCCACAATCGGTCAATGGCAAAAAGATAGCTCTTAACGAGACCGAAAATATTGCTCATGGGTGTCAAGGTCGTAGGTCGACTGGAAAATGTTTTTTTGGATTTAAAAAAAATGGACATATCGCACGAAAAATTTCGATTGGAGAACGACTATTTTGATAATAAAACTGAAAAATGTGTTGTTCTTGCGTATATCTCTCTATGATGAAATTGTAAACACTACTGAATACAATGAAAAACAAATGACAGATCGTCGGCTATTTTGTTCCATACGCCATTTTGTATGATCGGAGAAAAACGCAATTTATTGTTTGAGTAAAAACGGGACTGAAGAGTTACACACTTTTTATTTCATAGGGTTCCCAACAGTGTTTGTATGATTCTCATGCATTTCTATGCCATTACATCCAAAAATAAGCAAGTTATAACAATTTGTGTACTTGGCATTTTGGTCCATATCCACTTTTATTTTAATATTTTTTCGTTTTTGTATTACATGGACCACAAAAAGGGTCGGTATGGAAGGACACTAATTTACATATTGTGATCGAAAGAACGTAAAATACTAAGTGAAAACCTGTAAGGAAAGGCTAAAGTCGGGCGGGGCCGACTATATAATACCCTACACCACTCTCGTAATATAGAATAACTCTGATATATAAATTTGGTAATTCATGTATAAATTGTTTACATAAATTTACTTTTGGGACAATTTTAACTGAATAATACCCTGTACCACAGTGTGGTGTAGGGTATAAAAACGATTGGATCTAAAGAGCCAAATCGGATGAAACATATATATGGGAGCTATAGCTAAATCTTTACCGGTTTTCTTCAAATTCGGCAATGTTGGTTCATGGATCAAGAAACTCTACCATTCTAAATTTCAAAACGATTGGATGTAAAACACAGCTTTTATAGGACTAAATGACCAAATCGGACGAAACATATATATGGGAGCTATAGCAAAATCTTAACCGATTTTCTTCAAATTCGGTAGTGTTGGTTCATGGATCAAGAAACTCTACCATTCTAAATTTCAAAATGATTGGATGTAAAATACAGCTTTTTCAGGACTAAAGAGCAAAATCGGACGAAACATATATATGGGAGCTATAGCTTAATCTTAACCGATTTTCTTCAAATTCGGCAATGTTGGTTCATGGATCAAGAAACTCTACCATTCTAAATTTCAAAACGATTGGATGTAAAATACAGCTTTTATAGGACTAAAGGGCCAAATCGGACGAAACATATATATGGGAGCTATAGCTAAATCTTAACCGATTGCCTTGGAGCAAAACATGACGCGTGTCATTCGCCAGTTACCAGTCGAAATGCTCGAACGAGTCATCGAAAATTGGAATCAACGGATGGACCATGTGAGACGTCGCCGCTGCCAACATTTGTTAGACATTCAATTTGAATTTTCTCTGTTTTTTTTTTCTTTAAAAAAGTAGGGAACCTCGAAATGGATATTTTTAATCGTCGTAACATTCTAAGACGATTCAGCCATGTCCGTCTGTCCGCTAAAGTCCATAATAATAGAGCTACGTTGATCAAATTTGGTAGAAATATTTCTTACAGTTGCATGTTGTTTGGAATTGCAAATGAGCCATAAAGGTCAATGTTTTGATATAGCTCCCATACAGAGGTCGCACTAAAATACGGCTTTTGAGCCATAGAGCCACATTTTTAAAGCAATTTAGTAGAAACTTTGCATTTTGTGTTTTTTTGACAAGAATTTACCACAGCAAAAATTTTACAAATCCGGTCATATTTTGTTATAGTCGCCTTCTAGAGGTCGCTTTAAAATATACGTATTTAAGCCATAAATACCATATTTTCTAAGCATTTTAACTGAATCTTTGCAGTTTGTATTTAATTAAGACAAGAATTCATCGCAGTAAAAAATTGTAAAATCAGTTCACATTTTGTTTAGTCCACCTATAGATGTCGCTCGCAAAAATGATTATTTAAGCCATAAACATCACCTTTTCTAAGAAATTTAGCAGAAACTTAGCAGTTTATAGTCCATTTTGGCAAGAATTCATTTCAATAAAATTTTATTTTTTTGTAGTCTCCGTCAGGGCAGTGGAGTCGAGCCAAAACTGCTCGACCCCAACACCGACTCCCAGAGTCGAATTTTAAAATCATTCGACTCCGACTGCAGCTCCGACTCCGGCAGATAAATAACATAAATTGCTAAAATTATATTTCTCCTAAGACGTGAGTTCATGTTATTGAAAATAACATAAAGCTTTCTTAAAAAAACACAAAAATAGGTATTGTTTGTTGTTTTATTTATTTATCGATGCTTGACTTACAAGTTGTAACTAATATTACAATTCTTTCAACATGCAATCATGGTAAAATTTTCATCAATCACTGCATCTGTTTTAATATTGGAAATTATGTTCGCTTCAGGCAACCAATTTATTTGTTAGTTATTATACCATATACAACACTATGGTACCGGGGGTTATAAATTTGTTTTTTTTTGTCAGATTTGTAAAAAATACTATATCTAGACACACCTTAAAATATACCGTTCTACTCAGAATCACTAGCTGTCCGTCTATCCATCTTAAGTTGTTCGCTAAGTAGAGGTCGAAATTTCACTGCGATCCTGATAAGATTTGAAAATAAGAACTCTTCACACCAGGGAGGAAACCTACTGGAATTGGTCAGAATCGGTTTAGATCGATATTGCCGCCAGATATAGATTTTTCTTTAGATTTGGCTTTGTAACGCCATGAAAGCTGTATTTCATATTTAATAATTTTGAAATTTAGTAGGGTAGAATTGCCTATTGTCGAATTTTAACAAATTCTGTTTCGATTAAATTTATAAGGTAATTACCTCATATATCGCAAAGGGTAACAACTTAAAATTTATAAATTTTGCAAGAAAACAGGTACAATGGCAATTTCTACCAACTGCAAAAAATGGCCATTGATTTTTCTCCTTTATCATAATAAAAGAAACGTTATAACTCTCTCTGTGTTTTCAGAATCACGTCTTTAGATGCAACTAAAGAGTTACATTTTGAATTGTGTTTAAGCAAATCGGATTTATCATCTAAAGAGTAATATTTTTAGTTGTGCCCTTTTCAACTTATAATCCGAGTAAGATTTTCCAGTTAAAAAGGTACAGCTCAAAATAATGCCACTCTTTATATGCAAACTTTTTTCAGCAAAAGAGTAACAACTCAAAAAAGTTGCTATTTTTCTATAGTAAATAAAAAAAAAATAGCGTTATTATTTTTTCTATGATATATTCTTGCAACGACATATTCATTTTTTGTAATATATCATTAATATTAACGGAAACAGTTTTTGGCCTCCACTGAAATTTTTTAAATTTTGAGTTGTTACCCTTTTGTGGAACAGGTGCGATATACAGGGAGGCTGATGAAAGCTGCTACCAAAAAAAAAAATTAATAACTTTTTTTCTATTTAATGAATCTGGTTAATTTTTTTTTTATTTTGCAGATTGATTTTTAGATTTAACTTAAAATGGATAACTGGCACTGAAGTCCGCAGTTTCGTTTCAAATAGAGTATAGACTTGTTAAAATTTTTTCCGAGCATGGGACAGTCAACAGAAGACCTTACCATGGAAACCCTTCAGTTCAGACGGAGGAAACAATCGCTGCAGTAGCTGATGCCATACAAAACAATCCTAGAGTTTCGAAAAGAACCTTATCTGCTCAAATGGGTATAAGCAGACAGTCATTGCAGTCAAGTATGCACAAAGATTGGAGTTATTCCCATATAAAATTCAAATGGCCAACAAAGTGAACTCAGCAGACTTCCCGATTCGCTTGGAATTTTGCCAGAAGATGCTTCAAATGGTGGAATTGCGGCGAAAATTTCCTAATAAGCTGATATCCAGAAACTCCACATTCCGTTGGGCCCCCAGGTCGCCTCACCTTACTGCACCTGACTTTTTCTTGTGGGGTTATTGCAAACAGGAAGTCTGCGAAGCAAAACCAACAAATTTGAATGAACTAAAGCAATCCATTCGAGAAACAATTGCGGCTATTCCCGTCTCAACTCTCCAAGCAGTAATGAACAACTTTTTGGTAAGATGCCGCACATGCATCAACGAGCAGGGGGGGCATTTAAACTAATTAAGATATATTTAATTAAATTTAATGAGCCTTAACATGAATAAACGAAAACTGAATTGCATACACTGAAATTATTTGAGTTTCTTAATGTAGCAATATTCATCAGCCACCCTGTATATTTACAATATATGAGCTTATTCTGCTCTAACAAGGTGTTGTACGGTATCATATAGTTGGCTTCGCCCAGCCTTTTCTTACATATTTTGTACTCGATCAGGAATAGCGTATAGTCTTGCAAAAATAATTATTTTGTTAGCTAAATATAATCAGAGCTTTCCTAAAACTGTTTTACATAAAAACTCGATAGTATGATATACAGTGGGGAGCAAAACCGAGTGCATGTTTGCCACTTTTGTATCATTTATTCAGTAAAAATAGTTTTGTTAGGTCAAATGTTATAAAATTGTTAGCACTTATTATTTACTTTCTTCGATAGTATGATATACAGTGGGGAGCAAAACCGAGTGCATGTTTGCCACTTTTGTATCATTTATTCAGTAAAAATAGTTTTGTTAGGTCAAATGTTATAAAATTGTTAGCACTTATTATTTACTTTCTTACGGACAAAACACCGTAAATTATATTTTGAAAAAGTAATCACAACAAATACAAAGAACTGGGTTCGAGACAGCAGTCAAGACAAAAGAACAGCTCTGTCTGACAAAAAAATTAAGAAGTGCTTGGAATTCTGTAAGACCCGGGTAAATAGAAGGATTGGTGGCTGGAAAAGTGTTATGTGCCCAGATTAAACAAAAATTAACAGTTTCCAATCCGATGGGAATTATTATTACTGGCGCGAGCCTTATGAAATTATTCAAAAACCATAAAGTCAAGCAATTCGTTAAGCATGGAGGAGGAAGCTTATGATATGAGGATGCTTTACGTGGTGGCGCACTTGGCCGCTGGTAAACACTAAGAGCATCATGTTGGCATCATATTTTGAAATCAAATTTACCGGATTTTGCAGAGGTGAGTCATTACCCTGAGGAGGATGTTGTGTTTCAGCAAGACGTGTATCCCAGCACACTTCCAAAATAGTGAAAAATGGTTGTGGTAACATAAATTTTAACTTCCAGAATGGCCAGCACAAAGTTTCGACCTAATTCCAATTGAAAATTTGTGGGCTGTGGTTCAAAATGCGTGTGGGGTTATGTCAAGGAGCTGTGTAGCCGGGTGCAGCATTAATGGAGTGATATTACAAATTAAATAAGCCAAAACCTAGTGGAAAGTATGTCCAAACGAGTGCAAAGCGTAATGAAAAACAAAGGACGATGAACTAAATGCTAAAACATCTGATTTTAAATGAAATAAAACCCAGTAAGGAAAGGCTAAAGTCGGGCGGTGCCGACTATATAATACCCTACACTCTCGTAATATTGAATAACTCTGATATATAAATTTTGTAATTCATGTATAAATTGTTTACATAAATTTACTTTTGGGACATTTTATACTTAAATAATACCCTGTACCAAAGTGTGGTGTAGGGTATAAAAACGATTGGATCTAAAGAGCCAAATCGGATGAAACATATATATGGGAGCTATACCTAAATCTTTACCGATTTTCTTCAAATTCGGTAGTGTTGGTTCATGGATCAAGAAACTCTACCATTCTAAACTTCAAAACGATTGGATGTAAAATACAGCTTTTATAGGACTAAAGGGCCAAATCGGACGAAACATATATATGGGAGCTATAGCTAAATCTTAACCGATTTTCTTCAAATTCGGCAATGTTGGTTCATGGATCAAGAAACTCTACCATTCTAAATTTCAAAACGATTGGATGTAAAATACAGCTTCTATAGAACTAAAGGGCCAAATCGGACGAAACATATATATGGGAGCTATAGCTAAATCTTAACCGATTTTCTTCAAATTCAGTAGTGTTGGTTCATGGATTAAGAAACTCTACCATTCTAAATTTCAAAATGAGTGGATGTAAAATACAGCTTATTCAGGACTAAAGAGCAAAATCGGACGAAACATATATATGGGAGCTATAGCTAAATCTTAACAGATTTTCTTCAAATTCGGCAATGTTGGTTCATGGATCAAGAAACTCTTCCATTCTAAATTTCAAAACGATTGGATGTAAAATACAGCTTTTATAGGACTAAATGGCCAAATCGGACGAAACATATATATGGGAGCTATAGGTAAATCTTAACCGATCAATAAACTCTACCATTCTAAATTTCAAAACGATCGGATGTAAAATACAGCTTCTATAGGACTAAAGGGCCAAATCGGACGAAACATATATATGGGAGCTATAGCTAAATATTAACCGATTTCCTTCAAATTCGGTAGTGTTGGTTCATGGATCAAGAAATACAGCTTATTCAGGACTAAAGAGCAAAATCGGACGAAACATATATATGGGAGCTATAGCTAAATCTTATCCGATTTTCTTCAAATTCGGCAATGTTGGTTCATGGATCAAGAAACTCTACCATTCTAAATTTCAAAACGATTGGATGTAAAATACAGCTTTTATAGGACTAAAGGGCTAAATCGGACGAAAGATATATATGGGAGCTATATCTAAATCAGAACCGATTTCAACCAAATTCAATAGCGATCGTAACAGCCGCGAAATATGCAAAATTTCAGAACGATCGGAGTGAAATTGCGACATGTAGTCGACGAACAACTTTACATGGACAGACGGACGGACGGACGGACGGACATCGTTAAATCGACTCAGCTAGTGATTCTGAGTCGATCGGTATACTTTAAGGTGGGTCTAGCTGTGTTATTTTCAGGTGTTACAAACATCTGCCGTGAAACAAACTTATAATACCCTGTACCACAGTGTGGTGTAGGGTATAATTAAGTGCAAAACTGAGTGCATACAGAATTTCATATAGTTCATATGATGATATTCACTAGAATAAGTGTATAGCTTTTTTAAACAATAGTTTTTGTTTAGCAATAAATAAAGTATATTTGTTGCAAATTTTGTGACGTTTGGACTAAAGATACTGTTTTCACAAAATAAAAATTGAAAAAGTTGCATACATGCACTCGGTTATGCTCCCCACTGTAAATATTTTATTATACAAAATTGTTGGCATACAAAACTATTTGGTTAAAAGCTTCGAATATTTTATCCTTCTTTTGTACCAAAATTGTTTTCACAAAAACTTTTGGGTGCAAAAGTTCTATTATATAAATGGTACATTTTGCACAATCCATCTCGGAGTCGACCATAATTTTTCGACTCCGGGCAAATTTCCCCGACTCCGACGCCACAGCCTTGGTTCCCGTATAGATGTAGCTTTCAAAAAGGCTCTTTTAAGCCATAAATATCACACTTTTCTCGTGAAGACTTTGCTAAAGAATTTGCGGCCTAAAAATTGCAGCGTTCGTTTCTGTTAATAATTTACCTAAACAAAAGGGATTGAACGCAATCCATGGTGGAGGGTATATAAGATTCGGGAAAGGCCGAACTTAAAGCTTTTACTTGTTTATTTTTTAAGCGATTTTCAACAAAAATTTTCAGTGTTCGTACTTGGATCCTCTCTGATAAATTTAATAATGATCTGACCAAATTTGAAGAGATATATTTAAATCTGAGCCTATTTTCTTCAAATTTAGTAGTGCTATTATTGGATTAGGAACACTTTTCAAAATTTCCTAATAATCAGATATAAAATACGACTTGTGTAGCGCTTAGAAGATAAACAAGTAAAAGCGTTAAGGTCAGCCTGGCCGAATCTTATATGTCCTCCACCATGGATAGCATATGAATGGTTTCGGGCACAAATAAAGGCATATTAAAAAATGTCAGCCCGATTCGTTGAAATTCGTGGTTTTTGTTGCGTAAAGAAGTAAAATCTAGAGGGACCTTTGTATGGGGGCTATATCAAAACATGGACCTATGACTACCGTTGTTCGTGTGAGGCTGCGGGTATAAATTAACCCCAGTTACCAATTTTCAGCCCGATCAGTTGACATTTGTGGTCTCTATGGCGTTATGAAGTCAAATCGGACAGATGTTATACATGTGGGCGATATCGAAATATGGACCGATATTGCCCATTTTCTATCCCAAGTTACTTGCATAAGAAGTATCTATACCAAATTTCAGCAACTTAGCTCAAGTATTATAGATTGTAGCGTGATTACAACAGACGGCGGACAGACGGTAATGGATAAATCGTCTTGTAATTTTAAGACGATTGATAATATATATACTTTATGGGGTTATTTAGAGGTGTTACAAACGGAGTGACAAAATGAATATACCCCCATCCTATAGTGGAGGGTATAAAAATAATGAACATGTAAATGATGAAGCTTCTCTCTGCTAAATGATCCAAAGAAGAAATTACTGCGACATTTCAGAAATCTTCGACTCAGAAAGTGATTCTAAGTCAATCGGTATAATAATAACGACGTTTTTAAATTATATTAAAGTATCTCGTTTCGGTACATCCTAATGAGCTAATTTCTTTTTGGCATAAAAAATAGAAAACAATTTCCTCTCTAATCGGAGTTTAATAATCTTTGGAATGGAATATAAAAGCCGTGATAATTTTAATTATTTTATTTTTTCATTTATTTGTAAACATCCTTTCTTTTAAATTCATCTTTTTGGGGGGTATGTGGTATTTGTGTGCTATAGCACAAAGGAATGTTAGATAAATGTATACATATGTATTACATTTTTTTTCCTTTGTTTTGAGAATTTGCATGATTTAAAAACAAATAAAACAAATCTCCTATTGACAATGGCTAAAGCGATAAATTACTATGAAAAACAGCCTTACAGTGGGCTCAGTATGTCCATTGAGTTATTGGACGGTAATTTGGACAATTAAACAAATTTATTCAAATTTCATTATTTAATAATAGGGGTTTTCAATAAGAGTGATATGGTTTCTTTGAAAAAAAAACAGGAAATTCCAATTTTTTTATTTAATGTGAAGTACAATCGATACAATAAAGTTCTAAATAAAACGTCATTCAAATGGCCTCCACGACTTCTTCTGCAGGAACAAATTCGAGGAACCCAATTTTCGAGCACTTTTTCCACTAAATCAAGTGGTAAATCAAGTCGTCATAAATGGCACGTTCAATATTGACTTATAAAGCTTAAAGAGAGTCTGGTTTATTCCATAAGAAATAGTCTAATAGTGTTAAATCACAACTTCTTGGAGGCCATTCCATATCACAATTTCTTGAAATAATCGAATCTCCAAACTTTTCTCGCAACAATTCAATTGTTTCATTTGCTGTGTGGCACGTAGCCACAATTGGTCAATGGCAAAAAGATAACTCAATGTAGTAGGTCGACTGGAAAGTGTTTTTTTTTTGATTTAAAAAAATGGACTTAGCGCACGAAAAGTGGAAACTGGAGAACGATTATTTTGACAATAAAACTAAATAATTTGTAAACGTTGTTCTTGCGTATATCTCTCCATGATTAAATTGTAAACACTGCTGAATACATATTACAAATGCCCGAAACGTCACTTCAAAATCATATCATCCCTATTGGAAAACCCTTTTTATCCTATTGCGATGATGCAATATACGATTTTATGCATTGGAGCATTGTAAATTTATTAAATTTAACGCGTCATAATATTTCATATATATCAGTTGCGGTGCAAAATTTCGACGAGATATAGCGAGTCCATTTGGTACCTCCCAGTCAACGGGTTCAAAGGACTGAAAAATAAATATATAAAGAAAGCTCAAGAGTGACGGCTGGATTTCGACCAAAGTTTGTAAAGCCAAATAGGCTTGCTGTAAATGTGTGCAAAAATTTTGGGACAAAAAATTCAAATTTCAAGATCCCTTAACACAGTCCCCTAGAAGATCTTGAAAAATGGCTTTTTGGTCCATACTCGTATGCGTCCCATCACATTAAAGCGAATTTTGCGTAGATTACAAATATGGGAGAAAATGTTGAATACTCATGGACCAACATGTTTTTGCGTATTATTGTATACAGTATTGTTTCGTTTTAAAAGTTGAATGCATATATTTGTCAGAAGAGTTTCCTTCATTGACTTCTAAAATAATATTGTCATCTTCCCCAAAAATGCCTTCAAAAATACCGCATAGATATACATATCGATACCTCCATTCTAAAACATGCTAAGTCGACTTGGCATGTTTTTAGGGAAATCGCGTTTATAATTTCTAAATATTCCAATTTATATTCAGTCAAAATTTGGTGTTTATCCGTCAACCCAAACAAAAGTTATTCACAAAACAGTAAAGGTCATTCGCTTTGCATTATAGAGGAATTCCACACAAATTTTAAAAATGCATCAAACTTAGTCTAGAATGAAGGTATCGATATATATTCTTTTGAAGGATACTTACTATATTATTCTTAAAAATATTGCCAATGCTAAGATTTTTAAGCCGTATTGAACTTATAATAGGATCAGAATTTATTGTAAGATACGCCATTAAATCTTTGTTTGTGTTGTTTGGGCAATTTTTTCCTGGTATTGAACACGCGAGTTTCTCGGATAATTTTGTGACTGGCTTCCTCGGATAAACAACCTTAAATAGAATAAATGTTTCCGGAAATGAAATTAACTACTGGCAAATTAAAGTAACTAACAACATCGTAACCATGAATTAGCATTTTGGGTACACTACTGGCATATTATATCATTGGAAGCGCATCAAATTATTATCCTTTTTGCTATTAGGAACTCTTTAAATGCATTACAGTTAATTTTTTGTCGCAAGAAAATTTTAGACATAAAGCAAAAGTACATTTTCGTAATTTTCTGCACGAATAATTGAAATTTTTATATTTTATTTTTAAAATAGGATATGACATTAATAATTTTTGGCGAAAAAAATTTTTTTTGCCGATGACATAATATATATTTTTTTTTGATTCTTCGACATAAAAGCACCATATTAAAAGGAATTTTTTAAAAATTTTCTCAAAAATATTTTGTAAATATGATTTTTTGTATTTTTAAGAATTGTGTCAACTATCAGGCGCAAAAAAAGTTATGGGTTTGTTCTACAAGTTAAAAGAGAGTTTTTGGAATAGCACTTAAACAAATTTTAAGACCTAAAGCAAAACTATTTTTCGAAATTTTGTGCGCGAATAATCTTAACTTTGGGTCAGAATATTTAATATCGACCTATGAAGTTTATTTTTGGCTAAAATGTTTATAACCAGTTACAAATAGGTAAAATAAAATCTCGCCATACATTTTTGTTGAAAAAATTTTTTGAAAAAATTATAAAAATGAGTTTTTGTGTTTTACGAAATTTGTATTTGCTCTCGATCGGCTGAACAGATTTTTGCAAAGTTTACTTTGTTTTAAAGAGGACACAATGCGCCATTTTTTGTTGTTAAAAATACCAAGACTAGTCTGAAAAATTGGCCTAAAAATTGGTCACATCGGGTGAAGAAAATATTCAAGCGCGTTTAACTCGTGTTTCTCTTCCGACTTATAAAATACCTCTTTGTATGTGTTCTACTAATTGGGGTCTACAAATAAACTGTTTACACCTCAGAATTATATCGTATAGTTACCGAGATATCTGCAATAAAAAATTGACTTTTTCATTTTTGCCCTTACCGGTTGCTAGAATTTTGTAAATATCGGAGCACAATATGCACCGATGGGCAATATAATTTCCTATATGACGATTGCGAGCTCGATTTCATCCTGGATGGGAAATAAAATGTCCTATATGACGAAAAAAAGATTGGTTCGATATACCCAATAGTACAAAAGTTATGACCACTTGAAGTTTTATTTTCAAAGAAAAATCCGATTTGTGTCAATTTTTTTAGGAAAAAAGTTTAAATATATATAACTTCAAGTGGTCATAACTTTTGTACAATTGGGTATATCGAACCAATCTTTTTTCGTCATATAAGAAATTGTATTGCCCATGCAGACATATTGATATGGACCCCAGTTAGTAGGACACACACAAAAAGAAATTTTATAAATCGGAAGAGAAAAACGAGTTACACGCGCTTGAACATTCTCTTCACCCGATGCGGCCAACTTTGAGGCCCTCTAGGTCCGCCCCTGTCTGACATATGACATAGGGTGCCCAAATATTAAACTTAACTTATCTAACACCTATTCATCCCCATGCCAAGTTTGTTCGCAATCGGTTGTTATTCAAATTATTTCCCCTTTTTGAATTCGTACCACTGTTCAATGTTTCGCAAAAACAGACGACAACTGTCAGACTTGGTCTTGCTATTTCGTCCATAACATTTACAAATATTGAGTCTCACACCAGGGTAAAAATAAAACAAGTGTGCCAACATTTTTTGGAAGGTCAAGATTTTTTTGGAATTTGGTATTAGTCTGGTTGAGAATTAAAAAAAATAAAACTATTTGAACCGTTTTGTTAAATTTTGATTTTTTCGCGAGATATGACCTATTACATTTTTCCGAGTGTGTTTAGAAAACTGCAATTTTCTCCGGAAATATTGAACGGATTCGACTGAAATGTTTGCAGGTCGGTCCGAAACATTTCCTAAAATCTAAATATATCATAAACTTTAATTACCAACTGACCATATGAAAAATATTGCAAAATATTTTTTGCATATGCGAATAATTTCACTTTCTGGAGCAGTAATTTGAAATATTTTATATTTAGAATGCGTCCAATATTGACGTCCACCAGAATCAGAAATAACATTTTGGTAGATCGCGCTTTGTAAAAATGTACAGAAAATTTACGGACACCACCTTTTTGAAAATATTTTTGGTTAATTATTACAGGACCTCAAGGACCTTACCAATTTTGTCCAAATGTGCACAATAGCTGAATCCATTAGTTCTGAGTCCAAAAACGCATTAATTTTTTTCCGCGGATCAAGTTTTCTGTATCGCGAGCTTCCAAACTGTGGATATATAATTTGCAATATCTCCGTCAATTCCTAATCAATCTGTAAAAAAATCAACGACAAAAGAGACGTGAGAAAAGTCACTTTCATATCTCGTTTCCTAATATATGTTTTCTTAACCCATTAAGAGCCATTTTTTTAACTTTTTTTGTTAAATACAATGATTTTGGAAAATGCGTTATGGACTGGACTGTTCGTGCGGTGGAAGTATAAATTGGCGATTCTATTAATACAGACAACACCTTAAGCTTTATTTCAAGGTATAAACCTTGACTAAGGTTAAAACCACTATAAAATTTAGCATATTGCCTCTAAAACTTTTGTCATACATTGAAACTAAAATTATGTTAAAAATTCTAAAGTCAATTCTGTATTATTTCATTACCAAATAATAAAATTTTGTATGGGTTACAATAAAATAGTAATATTTTATGTTCTTATGAGAAACATTGGTCATATAATTAATTGAAATAAAGCTTAAAGTGTTGTTTGTATTAATAGAATCGCCAATTTATACTTCCACCGCACGAACAGTCCAGTCCATAACGCATTTTCCAAAACCATTGCATTTAACACAAAAAGTAAAAAAATGGCTCTTAATGGGTTAAGAAAACATATATTAGGAAACAACATATGAAAGTGACTTTTCTCACGTCTCTTTTGTCGTTGATTTTGTACAGATTGATTAGGAATTGGCGGAGATATTGCAAATTATATATACACAGTTTGGAAGCTCGCGATGCTGAGTACTTGATCCGCCGACAAAATGAATGCGTGTTTGGACTCAGAACTAATGGATTCAGCTATTGTGTAAATTTGGACAAAATTCGTAAGGTCCTTGAGGCCCTGTAATAATGAGCAAAAAATATTTTCAAAAAGGTAGTGTCCGTAAATTTGCTGTAAATTTTTACAAAGCGCGATCTACCAAAATTTTATTCTGATTCTGGTGGACGTCAATATAGGACGCATTCTAAGTATAAAATATTTCAAATTACTGCTCCAGAAAGTGAAATTATTCGCATATGCAAAAAATATTTTGCAATATTTTTCATATGGTCAGTTGGTTAATTAAAGTTTATGATATATTTAGATTTTAGGAAATGTTTCGGACCGACCTGCAAAAATTTCAGTCGAATCCGTTCAATATTTCCGGAGAAAATTGCAGTTTTCTAAACACACTCGGAAAAATGTAATAGGTCATATCTCGCGAAAAAATCAAAATTTAGCAAAACGGTTGAAACTGTTTTATTTTTTTCAAATTCTCAACCAGATTAATAACAAATTTTAAAAAAATCTTGACCTTTCAAAAAATTTTGACACACTTGTTTTATTTTTACCCACCAATTTTTTACTGTTCTGGATTTGTGAGAGTGCGACGAATATTGTGTGAAAATTTAATGAAAATCGATGGGGGAGCAATTTCATACAAAAAATTACGCATTGTGTCCTTTTTAAAACAAAGTAAACTTTGCAAAAATCGGTTCAGCGGATCGAGAGCAATTACAAATTTCGTAAAACACAAAAACTCATTTTTTTTTTTTAATTTTTTCAAAAATTCAAATGCCCAAAAAATTTTTTCCAAAAAAAATTAAATTATTTTACCCATTTGAAACTGCTTATAAACATTTTAGCCATACATAAACTACATATGTCAATATTAAATATGCTGACCCCTTTTATATTTTATGTGTAAAGAGGGCATATAATTAATAATATCTGGCTAAAAAAGTTAGGGATATTTAAAATTTTTTCCGATGCCATAAAATATTTTATATTTTTTGATTTTTCGTCACAAAAGCACCATATTAAAAGCGACTTTTTTATCTTTTTCTCAACAATAATTTATAAGTATGAATTTTTCTATTTGTCAGCTATCTTGCGCGAAAAAAAAATTATGCGGTTGGTCAACACGTTAAGCGTTGGCGACTGTTTTTGGAACACCCTTAAAAATTGTATTTGAAAATAATATTTTTAGACTTAAAAAATATATTTTTTTGTTTGTGCGCTGTTACTTTATGTTTTTATTTTATATTTATTTAATAGTAACAGTACATATCGTCATCAGAAACGAAAAAGGTCGTAACAACAAGAAAAATGGAAATTCAATTTTTGATAGATTTCGGTACATTGCATCAAAATATACATCCTGACAAATTTTTAGCGACCTACTATCAACAATGGCGAATTTATTAACGAATTTCAAATGCCTAACAACAAATTATTTTAGCTAGAGTGCTGAAATTTTGTGTGTATGGATTTAGTGGCAGTCATGTGCATTTTCCAAAAATGGGCGGAATCGGACCAATGGCCGTGGCAATATGGCCGTATGAAATATTTTCCACAATTTATTAGCGAGAGTTCTGTAGTTTAGTGTCTATGTATCTAGTGACAGTCCACGTGTTTGGTCCAAAAATGGGCGGGATTGGGCCAATGGGCGTGGCCCCGCCCACATAGACCAAATTTTTAAATTTTGATATGTTGCACAATTTGCTAGCGAGAGTGCTGCAATGTTGTGTATATATATCTGGTGGCATTCTACGTAATTGGTCCAAAAATGGGCGGGATTGGACCAATGGGCGTGGCCCAGCCCATATAAGCCAAATTTTGAAATTAAGATATCTTGCACAATTTATTAGCGAGAGTAATGAAATTTTGTAAATATGTATCTGGTAGTGGTCCACGAGATTGTTCGAAAAATGGCAGGGATCGGAGCAATGGGCGTGGCCCCGCCCATATAAGCCAAATTTTTAAATTGAGATATCTTTGACAATTTATTAGCAAGAGTGCTGTAATTTTGCGATGTATCTGGTGGCAGAGAGATCAATGTAATTTTGTGCATACATATTTGGTGTCACACTACGTAATTAGTCCAAAAATGAACGGGATCGGAAATCTGAAGTCTGGGGCAACGAAGTGGACCGGGTCCAGCTAGTATGGTATTTATATAAAATGTTTGCTGTGATGAATTCTTGTCAAAATAGATTAAAAACTGCAAAGTTTCTGCTAAAGTGCTTTAAAAATGTGGTATCTATGGCTCTAAACCCGCATCTTGGAGCGACCTCTATAGGGGATATATATCAAAACATTGACCGATATGGCCCATTTGCAATTCCAAACAACCTGCAACTATAAGAAATATTTCTACCCAACTTGATCAACCTAACTCTATTATTACGGACTGTAGCGTGATTATAACAGACGGACGGACATGGCTAAATCGTCTTAGAATTTTACGACGATTAACAATATACATATATACTTTATGGTGTCTCAGATCAATATTTAGAGGTGTTACAAACGGAGTGAAAAAATGAATATACCCCCCATCCTATGGTGGAGGGTATAAAAATATTGTTATTATTTATCGTAATTGGTTTGGTAAGATGCGATGTGTACCAATTTTACCATTATTTGAGCCAGCACTAATTCGACTCAGAAAGTAATTCTATGCCCATCGTATAATAAAAGATGGGTCTAACTCTTCTCTTTGTAGGCGTTACAAACAAAGGCATAAAGTCATTATACCCTGTACCATAGTGTAGTGTCGGTTATAATAAATCATTAAGGAAGGGCTAAAGTTAGGCGGTGTAGATTATTAGATATCCTATACCAATCTATCAGAGCAAAATAAGATGATATATTGTCAAGTTTTATACATTTTATTTTACTTTTGCTTAGACTAAAAATCGGAATATTGGTATATACGGCTGTATAAGATATACAGGTTTTTCCAATAAAAGTGATATGATTTCTTTGAAAGGTAAGTAAGAAAGTTCAGTCGGGTAAACCGACTAATGAATCCCCTCACCCTGAGTCTCAAAAAAATATTATTAAAATAATTTATTTTTTTGTTTATTTAAATTATTATCAATTTAAATTGCATTTAATAACTTTTAAGCATGTATTGAAGTTAAAAGCTGTTTACATTTGGTACAAAATGGTTCATTTGTGTGAGAGGTTCCAAATAGGGGCGTCCCAATAACGGTCACTTTTCTCTGGACTCTAGGTACTATAAAAACATTGCACTGTACAAAATTTCAAGTATTTATATGCACTGGTACTAAAGCTATAAGCTGTTAACTTTTGGTGTAAAATGGTCCATTTGTGTGGGAGGTACCAAAAGGCGCGTGCCGATTACTGCCACTTTTCTCTAGACTCTAGGTACTATAAAAGCATTGCAGTGTAGAAAATTTCAAGTATTTGTATGCACTGGTATTAAAGTTAAAAGCTGTTAACTTTTTGTACAAAAAGGTCCTTTTGTGTAGGAGGTACCAAAAGGGGCGGGCCAATAACCACAATTTTCATCTGGACTCTAGGTACTATAAAAGCATTACACTGTACAAAATCTCAAGTCTGTGTATGCACTGGTAATAAAGTAATAACCTATTAACTTTTGCCCATTTTTCTCGAGGTAATAGTGAGAAATAAACTAATACTCACCCTTATCGGGAATAAAATTTCACACGGAATTTGTTCCCTGTTCCCTAAATTGCACATTGAAAAGTGAACAACTTCCGCGTGGAATTTTATTCCCGATAAGGGTGACTATGTGTAGAATTTCAGAGGATTCAAATCAGTAGTATAGAAGTTATTAAATAATCAATATTTCACTAAATATTAACCCTTTGTGGGGGAGGTACTAGAAGGAATAAACCAATATGGCCCATCTTCGAACTTAGCCGGAGATAGAAGAAAATATTACCACATACCAAATTTGAAGTCAATCGGTTACTTCTTTCGAGAGTTATCGTGCGCACCAGCCAGCAGACAGACAGACAGACACAATCCCACGGCAGCCGGTTCTTTGTACCGGATTGACCCGAAGCAGCAATTCTTCGGCCAGGGGCTGCCACCTCAGTACTATGTGTTTTATGTTCGTCCATTTTTTCGCCTTGGGAGAGGCACATCCCGGAGTGTCTGCTCCGAATTCTTCTGGTCCGTGCCGGGACCGAACAAAATCCCGGACCACAACAATATTTCTGCTCCGTCTGCGGGAACCTTATACGTGGCAACTCAACATCAGTAAGGTGTACCCGATGTATGGAGTGGTTGTATCTCAGGGGTTGCTCTGGCCTTAGGAACGCCGGGGAGTATCGCCGCATAGGGAGCTATGTTGGAGCCTGCTGTGCCTCCATACCTCTCAGTGTGCCTCAAGAAACGCAGTCGTCAGTGTCGTCGGCCTCGTCGTCCCCGTCGTCTACGTTATCGACATCTTCGGTTTATGGGACACCGCCGCAATCTCCCCTACAGCAACATGCACAGCAATCAACACCACAACTTACACCACACATTGCTGTACCAACCCCCGAACATGCATCCTTCTTGTAATTTAATTGCAATGGTCTCCGCGGCAAAATCAACGAGATTGTAGATTTTATGAATCGGAAGAACATCAAGGTCGCTGCGATCCAGGAAACAAAGCTGAGCGACACATGCAGCTTGCACAGTTGTCAGGGTTACAATGTGCTACGTAAGGATCGCACTAGAAGTGGAGGTGGGGGACTGGATTTCCTATTACACCATTCTGTGCAATACAGACCTATCTCGCCTGAGCTTGACTATAGAGACCCATACATTGAATGAATGGGGGTAGTTAAGTCCGGGACTGCCGAGATAGAGCTGTACAACGTATATATACCGCCGATTGGTAGCTGTTCTCCGCGTTATTTGCCGGACATCAGTCCGTTATTGCAGAGCAATAATCGCGTGGTCCTAGGAGACTTTAATGCCCATCATGAGCTTTGGCATTCTCTCCTAGCTAATGACCGTAGAGGTATAGCTTTGGCTGAGCAGATAGATGGCTCTACGTTCTGCACAGTGAATGAGGACGCCCCCACACGGATTATGGGAGATTGCAGCAGCTCGCCAGATATCACCATCGTGTCGCCTGGCCTGATAAATGGCGTCACCTGGCAGCCCGTCATTTCATTGGGATCAGACCACCTCCCCATAATCCTCTCCATAGACAGACCAGCCGATTTTGTTATCTCTGAACGCCGTACTTTCCTGAATCAGAGGAAAGCGGACTGGAACGGGATCAGAGAATTCACCAACCGCAGCTTCAGTGAACTACCCATCCCTTCAGATGTTCGGGTAGCTGAGAAGAAATTCCGAGGCATCATCAACGCAGCAGCCGCTCGCTTTATCCCTGCTGGTCGAATACCCGAGATACGACCTAATTTCCCAGCAGATGCAGCGGGACTAGCAGACGTGCGTGATGAAATTCGTCGTTCTAATCCTGCTGAACCTAGAATCAGGGAACTGAATCTAGAAATCAGTAGGAAAGTCGACGAATATAAGCGGAATAAATGGCTAGATCAACTGAAGCAATGCAACTTAAGTTCCGGTATTGGTAAATTGTGGGCAACGGTTAAGTCACTCTCGAATCCAGGCAGGAAAGACGACCGGACGGCAGTCACACCACTGTGACTGACCCGAAGAGGTGCGCGCTTTATTTTAACCGACAATTCATAGAGCACCCCGTGAGTGACAGAGCGAAAAGGAGAGTAATGCGTCGTATCCATGCTCTCCGAGCTGAAAAAGTACCACCACAGTTTACAGTTGGAGAAGTTGCAGATGTCATCCGTAGCGCTAAGTCATCCAAAGCGCTTGGCCCCGACGGAATTTCGATGCTGACGTTGAAGCAATTGGACATACCGGGAGTTGAGTACCTGACTAGGGTCCTCAATC
The DNA here is from genome assembly GCA_963930755.1 of Eudasyphora cyanicolor. Classification (NCBI taxonomy): domain Eukaryota; kingdom Metazoa; phylum Arthropoda; class Insecta; order Diptera; family Muscidae; genus Eudasyphora; species Eudasyphora cyanicolor. Next base: position 192,314,248 of record OZ005735.1, on the reverse strand, counting down.
TGTCGTTGACCACTCTGATAATACCCGAAGCCTGGAAAATGGGTAGAGTGGTCCCGCTACTGAAACCGGGCAAAGATGCGAGCAAGGGAGAATCATACAGGCCTATCTCCCTTCTCTCGCCAGTAGCAAAGACGCTTGAGGCGTTAATCCTCCCGAGCCTAATTGGACATTTTCCAATTGCTAATCATCAACACGGATTCCGAAAGCAGCATAGTACGACTACTGCTTTACACGCCATATCCACGCATGTGAGCCGCGGTCTTAACCAGAACAAGCCCGGTGACAGGACCGTCCTCGTGGCGCTAGACCTATCGAAGGGCTTCGATACTGTCAGCCACGCCACGCTTTTTGAGGACATAGCCAATAAGTCCCTCCCGAATAGTTTGAAACGTTGGACCGTCAATTACATGTGTGGACGCCAGTCGTATGTGGAATTTAGAAATAAGAAGTCCAAACCCCGTAGAGTGAAACAGGGAGTTCCCCAAGGTGGGGTGATATCTCCGGCACTGTTTAACCTCTACCTTTCTGCAATTCCACCCCCACCTGACGGCGTTGAAATCGTATCATATGCTGATGACTGTACGATTCTGGCGTCGGGTCCTTTAATCGATGACATATGTGGAAGGCTGAACATCTACCTCGCTGAGATTGCCAATTTCTTCGCTGCGAGGAACTTAAAAATATCCGCCACCAAATCATCGGCCACCCTTTTTACTGCATGGACAGCGCAAGTGAAGGAGCAACTCAATGTGATAGTCGATGGCACAAGACTTCCGACCACCAACTACCCTAAGGTTCTTGGTGTCACATTTGATAGCCTCTTCAGGTCTAACGCGCATGCCACAGCTATCTGCAATAAGATGAGAAGTAGGAACAAGGTCCTCAAGGCCCTAGCCGGCAGCACTTGGGGCACAGATAAAGAAACCTTGTTGACCTCTTACAAAGCGATAGGTCGGTCTGTGGTAAACTATGCAGCACCAGTGTGGTCACCGAATGTGAGCGAGACGCAGTGGAAGAATATACAGACCTGCCAAAATGCCGCCCTGAGAACTGCGACAGGGTGCCTCCTCATGTCTTCTGTGGACCACTTACATGAGGAGACGAAGATCATAACCGTGCGACGACACAATTTTTTGCTGTCGAAGCAGTATCTGCTTGGTTGCTACCGTCCCAGCCATCCCAATCACCATCTAGTGGATAGGCGCCCACCTCCCAGGCAGATCAGGAAAGACCTTCATGATCTAGAGCTCGAGGTCCAACGCTACAAGAGAGAACCTCTAGACCAAAGAGCATTCAAGGCAGGTCTGGCTGACATACACTCTGACGCAGTCGCTGAAGCCATGAATAACTACAGAGTCAATGTCGTACTAGGAGACCACCCTCCATCAGTGGCCTCAGAGGAAGAGGAATTACCACGACAGACAAGAGTACTTTTGGCCCAATTAAGATCTGGGCAAGGATTGATGGCACAACGTCGAACATATGTCCCGCCTATAACCAGGGACCACACGACACACTACACCTCTTTAACTGCCCTGCCAAACCTACTCAACTCGTTCCCAGGTCTCTTTGGACCCAACCAGTGGAAGCAGCCATTTTCCTCGGCCTGGAAACCAATACAGCAGAAACCACTACACAAGGCGAATGAAAACAACTAATGGATAACAAACACATATACTGCTACAACAACAACAACAGACCGACAGACGGACGGACATTGCTCATTCGACTTAAAATGACCCAAAACGGATATCCGCCAAACATACTTAGGGTCTTAGGTCACTCCTTCGATGTGTTACACTTTTGGCTCGTAGCAAATTATATATACCCTCCTTAAATCACAACTTCTTGAAGGCCATTCAATATCACAATTTCTTGAAATAATAGAATCTCCAAACTATTCTCGCAACAATTTAATTGTTTCATTTGCTGTGTGGCACGTAGCCACAATCGGTTGATTGCAAAAAGACAGCTCTTAACGAGAGCTAAAACAATGCGCATGGGTGTCAAGGTCGTAGGACGACGGGAACATGTATTTTTGGTTTATAAAAAAATGGACTTAGCATCATTTTCAAATGTGAACGGAAAGTTTATTTTTGCTCTAGCTCCTTAACGGTATGTCGGATCGGAAATAGATCAATGACAAAAACATAGCTCTTAACGAGAGCTAAGATATTGGTCATGGGTGTCAAGGTGTTTTTATTTTGATTTTAAAAAAATTGACTTAGCTTAAAGTATTGTTAGTAGAATAGTTGACATTTGACCCATAGTAAAATTATAATGCGCTGTACCATCAAATGTGGTAATTTCTATACTCCATATACCTCTTCCATGTAGAATTGAATCTCATTTGATTACAAAGATGTATTATACCACTGTGCAAATATCGAACAATGTCAACTGTTGGTACATTTATCCGCAGGATGAATGCGTGACGCACACAAATACAACATGGAAATATGTATTTGTCGGTTAGTAGTTTGTTTTATGTAAAACTCTTTTGGTCGTTGTTCAAATTTCCAAATGCAAATGTTGCCCGTTGCGGTTGAATAGAACAAACAATGAAATCACATTCACAATCCATAATAACAACACACAACTAACGCACGTACAAACAGACGTTTATTTTCAGTAGTCATACTAACATACACATTAGGCCGGGTCGATTTGTAGGGAGGCAAAAAAAGTCGCCATTGCTCAGTGAAAATCGTATTCTAGGGATCAAAATAAGAAACTTTGCCGAAGGAACCATACCTCTAAAACGAATTCTGATGTCCCAGAATTTGGGTCGAACTTTTGGGTAGGGGCAAATTTTGAAAAATCCCATTTTAACCCATTTAGAAGGCTCCAAGCGAGTCCAAATGTATGACCGACCCCCACTAACTTTGGAGGCCCGCCCCACCCATGCCAGTGGCACACTCCCTGGGGGTTCCATACATTTGGACTCGATTGGAGCAATGGGTCAAATTGGGATTTTTTCCGGGACATCAGAATTCGTTTTAGAGGTATGGTTCCTTCGGCAAAGTTTCTTATTTTGATCCCTAGAATACGATTTTCACTGAGCAATGGGCGATTTTTAAATCGACCCGCCCTAATACACATATACCGTATATTAGGGATATCATGAAAATATTAAACCATACTCGTATTTATGTTGCACCACAACATCAGAAATATATGACAACACAATGTTATGCCTACAGATGTCTACTGACACAGAGAAAAATGTATAGTGTGATCCATTTCAAGGTTCCCTATTTTTTTAAAGAATAAACCACAGAAAATTCAAATTGAATGGGGAATGTTTATTATCATTTGAAAGAACATTCTTTGCCATTTATTTTTTGAAGATTATGTCTATCAAATGTCGGCCGCGGCTACGTCTCAGATGGTCCATCCGTTGAATCCAATTTTCGATGACTTGTTCGAGCATTTCGACTGCTAACTGGCGAATGACACGCGTGTTGTTTTGCTCCAAGGCCTGAAACGAAGCCGGTTTGTCCGCATAAACTTTAGACTTTACATATCCCCACAGGAAAAAGTCTAACGGTGTGATATCACACGATCTTTGTGGCGAATCGACCGGCCCAAAACGTGATATTATCTGCTCATTGAAGTGTTCTCTCAATAAATCCATTGATTGATGCGACGTGTGGGAAGTGGCGCCGTCTTGTTGAAACCATATGTCGCCGAGATCAAGAGCTTCAATTTCAGGCATCAAATAGTCGGTTATCATGGCACGATAACGGTCGCCATTGACGTTCTCATCGGCATCTTTTTTGAAGAAAATGGACCGATGATTCCGGTACGTCGGATCGGGAATCGGTCAATGGCAAAAAGATAGCTATTAACGAGAGCTAAAATATTGCTCATGGGTGTCAAGGTCGTGGGTCGACTGGAAAGTGTTTTTTAGGATTTAAAAAAAAGTGGACTTAGCGCAATTGGCGAACGATCATTTTGATAATAAAACTGAATAATTTGTAAACGTTGTTCAGGCTTAGGTCTTTCCATGATGAAATGCATAACAATACTTAACAAAAATAACATGACAGCATGACACGACTCACACGTGATCTGTCAAAAAAAGGCTATTGAAAAAAGTATCTCTACTTAGATCACCCTATATAATGGTTATATTATTACATGGTTGATAAGATCCTGACGCATGACTGCTTTGAACATAATATGGGCCCCGTTTTGAAGCTATAAAATAATATTTTCTCCAGGTAAACATATTGTGCTCATAACTTACAAAATATCTTCTTCTCGTAATCATATTGTGGCCATAACACAGTGCGACAGTCCAAAAACAGCGATAATATTTTTCTTGTAGGGAGTAGAACAACGTTTGTGCTACAAAATTTGCCGGACACCCCCAAAATCCGGAATTACGGGTAAAAAACGATTTTCTTGCCTTTTGTCACTTGAACGCCTATAACTTTGTTAATTTTTAACCGATTTTCAATCTCTAAAAGAATTTGGAAAGAAGAAAATTAGACCTTTCGCAAGATGTATATTCTGTATATTTGAAGCTGTAGAAATATATTAGGTTTATTTGTCCTACAAACACATTTTTTCACTTTTGTCCATTTTCTAGTTTAGGCAATGTTCTTAACAATTATATTGTGAGATAACCGTACGATTTATTAATTTACATATATAGTGTTTAAGTTTGAAAGTCAAACTGTCATACCTAATTAAGTGTACCATGGTATTTGTTTATAGTACTTTCCGTCTCGCTAATATCTATGTACTCCCTTTGTTCCAACACTGAAAGAGTACCTTTATAGATATGACAAAAATTTAGTAGATGAAAACAGTAGGAATCACAACAAGTTAGATTCTATATGTATATGGGAGCTATATCTAAATATGGACCGATAACGCCCATTTGCAATCCCAAACAACCTGCAACTGTAAGAAATACCTGTACAAATTTTATCAATCTAGCTTTATTATTACGGAATGTAGCGCGATTACAACAGACGGACGGACAGACGGACATGGCTAAATCGTCTTAGAATTTTACGAGGATTAAGAATATATATACTTTATGGGGTCTCAGATCAATATTTAGAGGTGTTATAAACGGAGTGACAAAATGAATATACCCCCCATCCTATGGTGGAGGGTATAAAAATATCGCGTTGTTATTTATTTCTTTTTCGGCACCAACATTTTGGTCTTTCGAGCCGGATAAACCGAGCCTATCGGATAGGTGTGCGTGCGTGTGTTAATCGGTTTGTTGTTTTTTTTCGCCAACAGCAGTCATCGAAATCATCAAATCCAGCATCGTCATCTACATCCCCATCCACCTCGAATCAAATATAATTGATTTCAATAAAAATAAAGGTTCGTATAGAGCAGTTTTTTGTTTCTGAAACAGTGAGTCGTGAAATTATTAAAAAGAAAAGTGTTAAATTGTTAAAAAAAGGGTCGTTTTACAACGCGTCGCGAAACCCTCCCGCTACCCGTCTCGTCTTTACGTTGTTCGTAGTATATACAAACGCAGATACATTTGCGTTTAAAATCGTGATATTCGCTGAATTAATTTTTATTTTTCGAAAGACGCATTGCAGTCGGCAAAACATTAATCTAATATTCAGTGCAATTTTACGATTTACAACAACAATAAATTCCTTCAAGCCCGCCGCCAAAATACATTGTTTTAAAGCGTCTTTCCGTCCGTCCAAGCGCCAACAGACGGTTCATTGCCCATATACTTTGTATATACGTACATATATACATACAGACAAACAAAAGCTGAGTTCTTCTATTTCTTTTTTTTTCGTTGTTTGGTACTTGACCGGCGTTGTGTCGGTCGAGTACATTAAAAATAAATTTTGTTACATACAAAATTATTTAGTGAAATTTTTTGCGGTTTCGTGTGACGTATTTTTTAGACAAAATTTTCGGGAAAAAATTTACGTGCACCCTACATACGGTTAAATTCGACTTTTTAAATAAAAGTGAGATTTTTGTCTTTTTCGGTTATTTTTTGATTTGCGTTCGATTGGGAAGTTTTTCGTTGGGTTTCAAATTGGGACAGCATGCGACGCGTCGATAATCTTAGAAAAGACAGCTCCGATTTTGCCCACTATATCTGGAAATCTGCCATCCCTTACGGTAGCAGCAGATTTTAAGAACCAATTGCCAAATATTCGATTGGCAGATCCAAATTTGTTTGACCCTCGACCTGTTGATCTACTGATAGGAGCGGACTTCTACCCTCAAATTCTCAAAGGAGGATCTCTTCAGATTTCCTCAGGAACCCTGCTTGCCCAGAATTCTATATTTGGTTGGCTTATCACGGGTCCGGTCCCGGCCAATCAAATTCAGACTTTCGCTATGACTTTTAAAATTTCTGAAGAAGATAGCATAAATAGAACGCTTCTGCGTTTCTAGGAACTCGAGGAGCCTCCAAAACGTAGCATTTGGTCGCCTTCGGTTAAGGTTTGCGAGGAAAATTTTGTACGTACGACCCGTAGAGATTCGGACGGTAGGTATATCGTTACTTTACCCATCCGAACTGACCTTAGCTCACGGGAATAATTAGGCGAGTCGAGGGCAAACGTTTTAAACAATTCTACCGTGATTAATCGTCATTACTTCGGAAGCCTGACGTGAAGACAGTATATGATAAGGTCGCCACAGAATTTTTGACATTGGACCACACGTGGCCAATGACTGCGCCTTCTTCGATTGAGAAGTTGTCTTGCTATCTACCTCAGCACCCGGTCATTATATTAATAAAACAAACTAGCAAACCTCGCGTGGTTTTTAATGCGTCCAACAAAACATCGAACGGAAAAAGTATGAACGACATCCTTCACGTTGGACCTACGTTGCAGGAAGACCTAGTCCTTCTCATTCTCAGACGGAGAATGTTCCAATTTGTATTTAACTGCGACATTACGCAAATGTACAGACAAATTCGGGTCGATCCTGCGCATACACCCCTTCAACGAATTCTTTTTAGAGATTCTCCCACAAAACCGGTAAAAGATTTTGAACTGCAAACAGTCACCTTCGGTGTGAACTGCGCCCTATATCTGGCCATTAGAACTCTTTTGAAGCTAGCTGACGATACCGAGAATGAGTTTCCTCTTGCGGCTCATATCTTGCGTAAGTGTATGTACGTGGACAATGTTCTTGCGGGAACCCACGATCTTGAGACTGCTTTGGTCGCTCGGGAACAATTAATCGCAGCTCTCGCGTCAGCTAAGTTTGAGCTCGTAAATGGACAGCGAATGATAGATCATTTTTAGATGGTTTCCCATCTGACCATTTGGTGGATGCGGAGGTCCTGACTTTTGTGGAGAACAGCGGTTCTAAACCCTTGGGGATTCGCTGGAATGCGCAGTTAGACGCTTTTTACTTCGCGGTGATACCTATAGTGAAGTCAAATCTTCCTATACTAAACGGGAAGTTTATACTGGCCTATCGCGGTACATGAATCCAAATAAAAAGAAATCCTTACTGGTCCCTACTGGCCCATTTAGTTTAAGTGTTTTTTAAAAAATTAATTGAAAAACCAGTAAGGAAAGGCAGAAAGTCGGGCGTGGCCGACTATATAATACCCTACACCTCCCTAACAATGCGATAAGGGTCATTGCCATAATAATTTGGAATAATTGGTAAATGGGTAGAAACGTATTATCTAATTCTGAAACGATAATCGCTAAATTAAGCAATATTCGTTCCTAAAGTGAGAAACATCTTTCTGGAAAATTTTAATGATCGGAAGTAAAATACAACTTCTATAGCGGTTTGGTACCAAATCAGGAGGAACATATATATGGAGCTTTAATATAAATCTGAACCGATCTTCCCTGAATACTTACTCATGTAAAAAGACCTCCTTCTGCCAAATTGCATACTGATCGGATATAAAATAAAGTTTTTACAGCGCTTTGATGTCAAATCGGGGGTAACATATATATGGGAGCTATATCTAAATCTGAACCGATTTCTTCCAAATTTAATAGTGTTCATCCATATAATAAGAAACCTCTTTCTGCCGAATTTCATACTGATCGGATATAAAATACTGTTTTTACAGCGCTTACATATCAAATCGGGGCTAACATATATATGGGGGCTATATCTAAATCTGAACCGATTTTCTCCAAATTTGGCAGTATTCCTTCATGTAATAAGAAACCTCTTTTTGCCGAATTTCGCACTGATCGGATATAAAATACAGTTTCTACAGCGCTTTGATGTCAAATCGGGGGTAACATATATATGGGAGCTATATCTAAATCTGAACCGATTTTCTCCAAATTTGGCAGTATTCCTTCATGTAATAAGAAACCTCTTTCTGCCGAATTTCGCACTGATCGGATATAAAATAAAGTTTTTACAGCGCTTACATGTCAAATCGGGGGTAACGTATATATGGGGGCTATATCTAAATCTGAACCGATTTCTTCCAAATTTAATAGTGTTCATCCATATAATAAGAAACCTCTTTCTGCCGAATTTCATACTGATCGGATATAAAATAAAGTTTTTACAGCGCTTACATGTCAAATCGGTGGTAACGTATATATGGGGGCTATATCTAAATCTGAACCGATTTCTTCCAAATTTAATAGTGTTCATCCAAATAATAAGAAACCTCTTTCTGCCGAATTTCACACTGATCGGATATAAAATACTGTTTTTACAGCGCTTACATATCAAATCGGGGCTAACATATATATGGGGGCTATATCTAAATCTGAACCGATTTTAACCAAATTCAATAGGGATCGTCCTAGGGCCAAAAAAATGATATGTGTAAAGTTTCGTCGATATCGGACCATAATTGCGACCTGTACTTTGATTACAAGAATACATGCACAGACGGACAGACAGGCGGACAGACAGACGGACAGACAGACGGACAGACGGACATAGCTAAATCAACTCAGAAAGTGATTCTAAGTCGATCGGTATAATAAACGATGGGTCTATTTCTTCTCCTTTTGGGTGTTACAAACAAATGCACAAAGTTATAATACCCTGTACCACAGTGTGGTGTAGGGTATAAAAAACTCATGAATTACATACTGCTCTATACGTTCACTATCTTAGATGTAATTTAGATGTTGCAAGGTTGGCGGCATGTTTATGTTTGAAAGTCAAACTGTCATACCTAATTAAGTGTACCATGGCATTTGTTTATGGTACTTTCCTTCTCGCTAATATCTATGTACTCCCTTTGTTCCAACACTGAAAGAGTACCTTTATAGATATTAGCGAGTAGGTGTTTTGATATTTCCCCGCGAATGCCTCCACCTTTCACCGTCTAATCAATCGCTAACGATCTCTTTTATCGATCGCATATCGTTGCTCAGCATATCGTTGCTCTTTTGTGCATATTGTTGTACATTAAAAAAGGTAAACTTGTTACCAAAATCCTAATTAAATAAATTAGAGCTTAGGGCTCCCTTTTTATACCCTACACCACACTGTGGTACAGGGTATTATAAGTTTGTTTCACGGCAGATGTTTGTAACACCTGAAAATAACACAGCTAGATCCACCTTAAAGTATACCGATCGACTCAGAATCACTAGCTGAGTCGATTTAACGATGTCTGTCCGTCCGTCCGTCCATGTAAAGTTGTTCGTCGACTACAGGTCGCACTTTCGCTCCGATCGTTCTGAAATTTTGCAGTTTAGAGTATTTCGCGGCTATTAAGATCGCTATTGAATTTGGTTGAAATCGGTTCAGATTTAGATATAGCTCCCATATATATCTATCGTCCGATTTTGCCCTTTAGTCCTATAGAAGCTGTATTTTACATCCAATCGTTTTGAAATTTAGAATGGTAGAGTTTCTTGATCCATGAACCAACATTGCCGAATTTGAAGAAAATCGGTTAAGATTTAGCTATAGCTCCCATATATATGTTTCGTCCGATTTGGCCCTTTAGTCCTATAGAAGCTGTATTTTACATCCGATCGTTTTGAAATTTAGAATGGTAGAGTTTCTTGATCCACGAACCAACATTGCCGAATTTGAAGAAAATCGGTAAAGATTTAGCTATAGCTCCCATATATATGTTTCGTCCGATTTTGCTCTTTAGTCCTGTAGAAGCTGTATTTTACATCCAATCATTTTGAAATTTAGAATGGTAGAGTTTCTTGATCCATGAACCAACACTACGGAATTTGAAGAAAATCGGTGAAGATTTAGCTATAGCTCCCATATATATGTTTCGTCCGATTTGGTCATTTAGTCCTATAAAAGCTGTATTTTACATCCAATCGTTTTGAAATTTAGGATGGCAGAGTTTCTTGATCCATGAACCAACATTGCCCAATTTGAAGAAAATCGGTTAAGATTTAGCTATAGCTCTCATATATATGTTTCGTCCGATTTTGCTCTTTAGTCCTGAAGAAGCTGTATTTTACATCCAATCACTTTGAAATTTAGAATGATAGAGTTTCTTGATCCATGAACCAACACTAACGAATTTTAAGAAAATCGGTTAAGATTTAGCTATAGCTCCCATATATATGTTTCGTCCGATTTGGCCCTTTAGTTCTATAGAAGCTGTATTTTACATCCAATCCTTTTGAAATTTAGAATGGAAGAGTTCATTGATCCATGAACCAATACTACCGATTTTGAAGAAAATCGGTTAAGAATTAGCTATAGCTCCCATATATATGTTTCGTCCGATTTGGCCCTTTAGTCCTATAAAAGCTGTATTTTACATCCAATCGTTTTGAAATTTAGAATGGTAGAGTTTCTTGATCCATGAACCAACATTGCCGAATTTGAAGAAAATCGGTTAAGATTTAGCTATAGCTCCCATATATATGTTTCGTCCGATTTGGCCCTTTAGTCCTATAGAAGCTGTATTTTACATCCGATCGTTTTGAAATTTAGAATGGTAGAGTTTCTTGATCCATGAACCAACATTGCCGAATTTGAAGAAAATCGGTTAAGATTTAGCTATAGCTCCCATATATATGTTTCGTCCGATTTGGCCCTTTAGTTCTACAGAAGCTGTATTTTACATCCAATCGTTTTGAAATTTAGAATGGTAGAGTTTCTTGATCCAAGAACCAACATTGCCGAATTTGAAGAAAATCGGTTAAGATTTAGCTATAGCTCCCATATATATGTTTCATCCGATTTGGCTCTTTAGTCCTGTAGAAGCTGTATTTTACATCCAATCGTTTTTATACCCTACACCACACTGTGGTACAGGGTATTATTTAAGTATAAAATGACTCAAAAGTAAATTTATGTAAACAATTTATACATGAATTACAAAATTTATATTTCAGAGTTATTCAATATTACGAGAGTGGTGTAGGGTATTATATAGTCGGCCCCGCCCGACTTTAGCCTTTCCTTACTGGTTTAATATTTAAAACTAAAAAATATCGTGTTGTTATTTATTTATTTTTCGGCACCAACATATAGTATATTTTATAAGGAAAAAAATTGAATCAGTCTCTTAAAAATCCGTTTGCAATTGACGGAGTTATTAATGTTTCATTAAAACTATATCGGTATATAAACACTAGTTTTGGCCATTCATCTCAATAATGTCTGCTTGAGCGTTTCATATTTAACTCGCCATCACCGTCAATACTAGTATTTATGTACACATTTAGTTTGAATGAAACTTTAATTACTCAGTCAGTTGCAAACGGATTTTTAAGAGACTGGTTGTATATTTTTCCTTATAAAATATACTATATATGTAAATTAAATAGGCGTACGGTTATCTCAAAATATAATTAGTAAAAACGTTGCCTGAACTAGAAAATAACGAACTAAAATGAAAATAATGTGTTTGTACGACAAATAAACATATATTCCTACAGCTTCAAATAAACGAAAGGTCTAATTCTCTTCTTTCCAAATTCTTTTAGAGATCGAAAATCGGTTTATATTTATCAAAGTTATAGGCGTTCATGTGAAAAAAGACAAGAAAATCGTTTTTTTACCCGTAAATCCGGATTTTAGGGGTGTCCGGGGAATTCCAAAAATAGTTTCGTGTTTTACTCGACAAGACCTACAGGAAAAATAGTATCGCGTCATTTGCTTCTCAACTTGAGTTTATTTTGTCGCACTGTGTAATTTATCATTAATTCTGTACCTGTTATCCCAATGTCTTCGCAATAGATATAGTCTGGCAATGAACGGTCGAAAATTTTCCAAGTCTCTGGCAATTTATTTTATATTGTATTTCTATGAAGGTGAGGATATATACATATATAGTCCGAGATTTTTAATTAATCTGTTTTTTAACGTTTGTACACTTTTTAAGTAAAAACTTTGTTGATTAAATTTATATAAAAAAGTCATATCCCTTATATACTCGTAGTATATTTGGCACTTTTCGCAATATCAAGAAAGCCATTAAACGAAATGAAAAAGGGGTGTATCTATTTTTCCATTAAAACTATTCATGAAAGAACAGATGACCATTCATATTATAAATCAAATCATCAACTAATATATCAACTAGGATTGGGATTTTTTTTTCGAAATTAAACAAGATATGACTACTAGTAGATATTTGAATGAAAAAATTAAATAATTGAATTGTATATCATACAATTTTATTTTTGTGGCCAAGATATTTTGAGAAATAGTTGTCATGGTTTTAGGACGAACTTTTTTCATCTCTGGCTTACCATATGACATCTAATTCATGCAGCTATTCAGCAATACTGACTTTGTTGTATTTACAGGAATGCTAAGGATGGTTGTACTGCTGCTAAATTATAAAAAATAAGCATTACAGTAAATACAATCACATTGAAAACTATGGCTCATGTTGAGATGAATAGAAATCTATTGATTTGCAGAAAAATGTTATTCACGTAACCTCTAGTATCTTTCTGCTCCATTCTATTTAGTATACAAATACTATAGGAATAGTAACAGAATAGGTCATAACAAATTCACAACCATAAGATATGTGAACACACATGACTACGAACAAACTTTCATTTCCGGTCACGATTTGTTTCCGTATCCACCCTCAAATCCAGCGAAGAGTTAATGTATGACTGCCGACATCCCGAATGGAATAAGTAGGTCGGAAAGTGTAAAACAAATATTTCCCGACAATCGTGAAGGAATGCAGACAACTCGTACATTCCTTATTTTACATCCTTCTTTTCTTCCTGCATACGCATTTATTCATAGAAAATCTATTGTTATCTTCTTCCAGAAAGTCAGATCATATCCCACACATACAAAAGCTTGATAATAATACATGACGAGAACCAAGTTAATTGTACATAAAAATTGCCGATGTTCTCCGAATTTGATGAAACCTGCTGGAAATGTTAAATATGGTGCTCTAATATCGGATATACAATTTTGTTGAAAAATTTTCAAGTCTATGGGAGATATGTATATATCTTTTGACCTAGATTCCTAAAGACTTCAGCTTTAGTAATATCGAGGTGGATGCTGTTTGGAAACTGCATAACATGTTTATACCCTCACTTTAGTGATACGAGGGTATATATCATTAGCTACGGCCAAAAGTGTAACACATCGAAGGAGTGACGTAAGACCCTAAGTATGTTTGGCGTATATTCGTATCGGGTCATTTTAAGTCGAATGAACAATGTCCGCCGGTCCTCTGTCTGTCTGTCTGCTGACTGGTGCGCACGATAACTCTCGAAAGGAGTAACCGATTGACTTCAAATTTGGTATGTGTTAATATTTTTTTCTATCTCCGGCTAAATTCGAAAACGGGCCATATTGGTCCACTCCTTCTTTTACCTCCCACACAAAGGGTTAACATTTAGTGAAATATTGATTCTTTAATAACTTCTATACTACTTATTCGAATCTTCTGAAATTACACACATAGTATTAGTTTATTAGTCGATATCACCCCGCGAAAAATGGGCGAAGTTGCCATTCCCCTTTTGGTACCTCCCACACAAATGAACCGTTTTGTCTTTTGTCTTCCTTCTTTTCTTTTGTACTCCTTTCGAGAGTTATCGTGCGCACCGGCCAGACAGACAGACGGACGGACATTGCTCAAATGACTTAAAATGGCTCAAAATGGATTTCCACAGAAAATGCTTGGGGTCTTAGGTCACTCCTTCGATGCGTTAAACTTTTTGCCCGAAGCAAATGATATATACCCTCGTCACACTAAAGTGAGGGTATAATTACCAGTAAATTGCTTTGTTTCTGAGCACTATTTTGTTTCTAGAACACCAAATTTAAAAGTTAGCATTAATTGCGTCTGTCTGTAGTAAAGGGTGGTTAAATTTTAAGGACCGATGTTGATTTTGAATAAAACACAAATTATTTGGGAATTATTGTTATTGTTTCTTTTTATTATGATAATATGGGTATGGCTCAATTATGTATGGAACAAAATATCGGCCAAATGGCCGCCGCTACCTCGGCGGCGCACCTCCATCCGATGGTCCAAATTTTCGATGACGCTGAGGCATAATTGAGGTTCTATGGTGTTAATGTGCAGAATTATCTCTTCCTTTAACTCTTGAATTGTTGCTGGCTTACCGACGTACACCTTTTCTTTCAAATAACCCCAAAGAAAGAAGTCCAACGGTGTCAAATCACATGATCTTGGCGGCCAATTGACATCGCCACGACGTGAGATAACACGACCATTGAATTTGTTGCGCAAAAGAGCCATTGTTTCGTTAGCTGTGTGGCAAGTGGCACCGTCCTGTTGAAACCACATGTTGTCCACATTCATATCTTCCAATTCGGGCCATAAAAAGTTCGTAATCATCTCACGATAGCGAACACCATTCACAGTAACTGCCTGACCGGCCTCATTTCGAAGAAGTATGGCCCGATGACGTCGCCAGCCCATAAGCCGCACCAAATGAACTGGGCGAGCATGCACAGGTGTCTTCACATCTCCTACAGAACCGATTTGCTAAAATTTGCGCACAATTGTGGACACATTTGATCGATTCAAAAAAACATCACGAAGTGCACGAAATGCATTTTGATTTCAACGCCCATTTTCGTAAAAGGCTTAAAAAATTCTAACGCGTTGCTCGATTGTGTACCTTTTCCAAGGTTCAAATTGAGTTAGTCTGAAATTGAGAAATGTCAAATGAAATTCAGAAAAAACGTTGACGTTTAGTTGTGGTTCACATTCAACATCGGCCCTTACAATTTAACCACCCTTTACTACAGACAGACGCAATTAGTGCTAACTTTTAAATTTGGTGTTCTAGAAACAAAATAGTGCTCAGAAACAAAGCAATTTACTGGTAATTATACCCTCACTTTAGTGTGACGAGGGTATATATCATTTGCTGCGGGCAAAAAGTGTAACGCATCGAAGGAGTGACCTGAGACCCCAAGCATTTTCTGTGGAAATCCATTTTGATCCATTTTAAGTCATTTGAGCAATGTCCGTCCGTCTGTCTGTCTGGCCGGTGCGCACGATAACTCTCGAAAGGAGTAACGGATTGACTTCAAATTTGGTATAGGATACATTTTTTTCTATCTCAGGCTAAGTTCGAAGATGGGCCATATTGTAGTACCTCCCTCACAGGTGGTTAAGATTTTGTGAAATATTCATCGTAATCTTATAGTTCGGCGCAATGCAATGTATTTAAAGTACCTATTGTTCAGCGAAAAATAGGTGTATTTGATAAACCCTTTATGGTAATATTCCATATTATATTACTCACTAAGTGAGGGTATACCTTAGTCGGTTTACCCGACTGAAACTTTCTTACTTGTTATACTTAAGTTTAAACAAAATTCAAAGTTTATTCTAAGTAGCGATTACGCTCGTCCGTTTGCCGTTCATGCAAACCAATCTAACCATATACATATCCCAATTTTAGATGAATGATTCCAAGTTGTTCGTAAGCAGTTATAATTGTCTTAAAATGCTCACCCATTCATTAGGTAGAGCCACTTGAAGGACAAGAATTAGAGGATAAGAATTATTCCTCTGAAGTACCAGATGTCGTATGAGTAACAAATGTTATTATATGATTTATTTAATCACTCATACGTTACATAGGTCATAATTTAAGCAAATGCATAATAACATTTAATGAATTACAGTGCCTGTAAAAACATAGACTTAAAAAACATAAGTTAAAACTCCTTAGTTTTATTCCATATGCCAAAAAATTGGTATGATAAATTTGGTTCAGATCGGCAAGTTATAGTTCATAAATCAGTCGCCCTCCAAATCTGGAGAGCATCACTTTTTGTTGAGTTTCAAAGAGCTCTTCTCGGTTTTGGGGATCCTCTGTAATTTACAAAATATTAGAACAAAATTCAATTCTAGCATTAAATATGCAATATTACTAAATGTGAAATTTGAGTTTTTGCCTGAAAAAATGATAATTTCATCTATCCAATGTAAATACGGCCTACCCAGTTATTATTGTAATACATACTGATGCTGATAGACGGACATAGATAAGTTAATTAGAAGAATTAATAATATATCAGAGTTAGTTATTAAAAACAAATGCAAATAACCCTACACAACAGTACATGGTATTGGATAACTATAATTTTAATAACCAATATTTCTGGACATTTTGTGTGTATCGTTTGTTCTCTCACTCTCCCCTTGCAACAATGTATGCGTACAATCGATTTTACACATTCGCCAAAATAAAACCAATCAGGAATATGACAATGAAGATTACCTAAGCTATGTACAGACGATTGTCAGATCGGACAACATTATGAACCCAGTTAAAGTGTTGCAAATGTACGGATAATGACAGATTGTTAGTTCAGACGATTGCATGATCTTGGCAATATTTTTCTGCGATGGTGCAAATACATATTTAATACTTTGACTTTAAGTAGAGATTCTATAAGATAGCAAATCAAAAACAATTTAAACAAGTAAAAGCGTTAAATTCGCCCATGCCGAATCTTATACAGGCTGATATGTAATGCAACAAAGTAAAGCGCTATATTTTTTTAATTTTTTTTTTAAATTTTATTGTTCAAAAGCAAAAAATTTCGGAAATAACATAAAATTTTAGAAACAACTTAGATTTGTTCGAATTGGCCACCTTTGGCACGAATTATGGCCTTCAAACGGACGACAAAGCCATCACACGCAGCACGAAAATGGCTCTGCGGTATTTTGGCCCATTTCCGGCGAAACGCCGTCTTGAGATGATCGATACTTTGGTATTTTTTAGTGCGAACCTTACTCTCTCTTACTCTTGGCAAGTAAACCCGATCATTTTGTTTGTTCACAAACTGCTCAATTTGGAATGGCTTCTCATCGGAGAAAACCAAATTCGGTAACTGGCCACTTTCGTGCAAGCGAAGCAACTCCTTGGCTCTTTCCAGTCTAACTTTTTTTGTGCATCGGTGAGCTCTTGCACCTTTTGGAACTTCAATGGCTTTAGTCCAAGCTCATTTTTTAATATGTGTTGTATCCGTTCTGGCGATATGTTCAGCTCACGAGCAATTTTTCTACCACTGCGGCGTGGATTTCGATCAAATCTGGCCTTCACTTTTCGGATCATTTCTGGTGTTGTTACCGTTTTTTTCGTCCACTTTTTGGACGCGATGCTACACTGCCAGTATCACGGTAACGAGCAGTGGTACGAGAAACAAAAGTTGTATTCACATTTAAATGCTGGAGGGCTCTAACGATAGCCACTTGTGTTTTTCCACCCAAATATAAAGCAATCACACTTTCACGCTTGAATTCCATCACGAATAACTTTTTTCTGAATGCAATAGATCAAAATGCTTTGTAAGCTTGTAAACAATAAAATTAACTGTCACTGAAATAAATCTGTCAGCTATCAGACTAGCGGTTTAGAAATGATAGCAACCTGAAGTTGGTTGCAATACATATCAGCCACCCTGTATAAATATAAAATAACTCAAACCTAAAGAAAATAATACCGAAAACACACAAAATAAAAATAGTAGTATAGATGAGAACAGTAGGAATCACAACAAGTTAGATGCTATATATGGGAGCTATATCTAAATATGGACCGATATCGCCCATTTGCAATCCCAAACAACCTGCAACTATAAGAAATATTTATACCAAATTTTATCAACCTAGTTCTATTATTACGGACTGTAGTGTGATTACAACAGACGGACAGACGGACATGGCTAAATCGTCTTACAATTCTACGACGATTAACAACATATATTCTTTATGGGGTCTCAGATCAATATTTAGAGGTGTTACAAATGGAGTGAAAAATGAATATACCCCCATCCTATGGTGGAGGGTATAATAACACCGAAAAACACAAAAAATGTAGTAGATGAGAACAGTAGGAATCCATCTTCGAGCTTAGTTTGAATTTGAAATTCCACGGGGTAAGTTCATAGATGGGCAATATTGGTCCACCCTTTCTGGTACCTGCTTCAGACAAATTTGGTCCGTCCGTCCCTTTTTTGGGAAGGTAAGAGAAAAGTGGACCAAAATTACACATCTTCGAACTTCATTTAGATAAAAATATTATAAAGTACAAAACATGAAGTCAATTAGCTCTCGATAAAAAGTTAATAGCATATATTTTTGATAATAGTGTATACAAACACTTAACATTTTAAACATTGAAAAGCTTTCGCATATTCTGAATTTTAGTCGAATTTTTGAATGCCTATAATGTCATATTTAAAAGAGGTACATTCTGTATTTAAAATAATTGAAATTAGTATAAATAATCTAATGAAATGTACTTACTAACCAAAAAATAAGTGATAACAAAATATTGTTCTTTTCGCTCCACAACGCTTATTTAGCGAGATATTCCCATTTTAAGTTTTGCTAAGTAAGTTAATAAAATAAGTCATAACAAAATTTCGTTTTTTTGGCTCTACAAAGCTTATTTACCGAGATATTTCCATTTTAAATTTTGTTAAGAAAATTCAAAGTGTTGACAAAAAATAAATGATAACACATTTTTTTCTTTTCGCTCTACGAAGCTTATTGAGCGAGATATTCCCATTTTATGTTTTGCAAAGAAAAATCTAAATTTTGACCAAAAAATAAGTAATAACAAAATTGAGTTATTTTCGCTCTACGGCGCTTATTTAGCGAAATATTCCAAAAATTTTACCAAAAAAATAAGTGATAACAAAATTCGTTGTTTTCGCTCTGCGACGCATATTTAGCGAGATGTTCCCATTTTATGTTTTGCTAAGAAACTTAAAAATTTTGACCAAAAATAAGTGATAACACAATTTCATTTTTTGGCTCTACAACGCTTATTTAGGGAGACATTTTCATTTTAAATTTTGCTAAGTAGATTAAAAATTTTGACCAAAAAAATAAGTGATACTACAATACCGTTCTTTTCGCTCTGCGACGCTTATTTAACGAGATATTCCCATTTTAAGTTTTGCTAAGAAAATTCAAAATGTTGAGCAAAAATTAAGTGATAACAAAATTTCGTCCTCTTCGCTCTTCGACGCTTATTTAGCGAGATATTCCTATTTTAAGTTTTGCTAAGAAAATTCAAAAATAAGTGATAATAAAATTTCGTTTTACGACTCTTATTTAGCGAGATATTCCCATTTTAAGTTTTGCTAAGAAAATTGAAAAATGTGACCAGAAATTAGCTCTACGACACTTATTTAGCGAGATATTTCCATTTTATGTTTTGATATGATAATTCAAAATTTTGGCAAAAAAAAAAAATAGTAACAAAATTTAGTTATTTTCGCTCTACGGCGCTTATTAGCGAAATATTCCCATTTTAAGTTTTGCTAAGAAAGTTCAAAAAATATGTGATTATTTAGCGAGATATTCCCATATTAAGTTTTGCTAAGAAAATTAAAAAATTTGACCAAAAAATAACTGATAACATAATTTCGTTCTTTCCGCTCTACGACGCTTAGTTTTTTTTTTCAATTTATTCATCCAAAAATTAGTTTTATATACATTTGGTATACTTATTTCATAAAGGTATGAGATCTATAAGATATTACAGCATATTAATCTTATTTTTTTTTTCCTTAATAATAATATATACATATGTAGTGAATTAGTACAAGGTAAAAATGGGGAAAAAAAACCTTTTTTAAATAGAATATTAAAATAATCAAACATTAGAAGAAAACAGTATTGTCTATGAAGGGACTATTCGTGAGAATAGCTGTTCATATAACAATATATTTTCAGTTTGCTGAATTACATGTAAATATTATGGTATATACTAATTTATATCGGAGCATTCTCTCATTATATGATAAGGAGAGTTTGAGATTTTAGAAAAGAAATTAACATTTTGCCTTCGGATAAAGTTATTAAATAACTCATACCCGGTTTCTTCATGCAATACGTTAGTTCTGTATCGCCACGGCTTATTGTGAATCATTTTTAAACATTTATTCTGTATTATTTGCAGTTTCTTTAAATGGCATCTAGCAGATGTATACCACACTGGTGATGCATATGATAAAGTGGGGCGAATAACACATTTATATATTAAATTCTTATTAGCTAGATTTAAGTTTGAACGACGATTCAGGAGGGGCCATAGTGCTCTAAATGATTTCATTGCCTTGTCGCATACCATTTCTATATGTTTCCTAAACTTTAATTTTTTGTCCAAAATAACACCAAGGTATTTGATGTGATTTTGGATGTCAATTGAATTATTATTAAAGCAAATGCTACGATGTGGAATTCTTTTCGGTGAATTATTGTATGGAAAAATTGCGGCTTGTGTCTTAGCATGATTTATTTTTATTTTCCATTTTGAAAATATTTGCTGCAAGCGAATAAGCTTTTCTCCATCTTTTTTAATAATGCGCTAGTGAGTTTACTAGATGCAATTAATGCAGTATCGTCTGCGTAATAAGCAACATTAATAAGCTTTGGTGGTTTGAAATCTGAAGTATAGATAATATAAAGAAGAGGAGACAAGACTGAACCCTGAGGCAAGCCCGCTGGAATGTTTCTTGTGGAGGATGAAGTATTGTTTATTGTTACATTGAAGGTTCTGTTGTCTATAAAATCAGAGATGATCTTGCAGAGATATTTTGGAATGTTAATATTCATAAGCTTATAAATTAGGCCATGATGCCAGATGGTATCGAATGCTTTTTCAATGTCAAGCATAATGATACCAGTTGATCGCTTGTTTCGTATATTTGATAATATTTTGTTTTTGATTCGGCAAACTTGGTGGATAGTGCTGTGTCCTTTTTTGAAACCAAACTGTTCTTCTGCTATTATATCCTTAGAAGTAACAAATTCGTTTAACCGAGAGTAAATGAGCTTTTCATATAATTTGCCTATGTTGCTGAGTAGGCTTATTGGCCTGTAATTGTTTGGATCCTTTCTTGTTTTATTAGGCTTCTGCACAGCAATAATTTTGGCTCGCTTAAAAACTTTTGGGAAATAATTGAATCTGATACAGCTGTTAAATATGGTAACAAGAATTTTAACAGCTTTATTCGTAAGATGTTTCAGCAATATATTTGGAACGTTGTCTAGACCAGGGGATTTCGCAATTTTTAGCTTGGACAAAATGTTCGCCAGTTCAACGAAAGTTATTAAATAACTCTCGTTAAAACACGGAGACTCAGATTTTAATTTCATTACCTTATTGATTATACGAACTTCAGAAGGATGAACATAAGTTGTTGTCAATTCATGAGATTTGGCAAAGGTATCTGTCAATGTCTCTGCCTTTTCGATATCTGACACCAGCCTGGCATTATTCACTTCCAATATAGGAATTTTATTGGAACCCTTACCTCTCAGATTCCTACTAAGCTTCCAGAACTTCTTATCTCCGGGTTTCAGTCGTGCGAGTAGGTCTGTCCATTCGGAATTCCTCACCTCGATAATTCTATCGTTAATTTTTTTACTAAGAAATTTGCAACACTGACCGTAGAATGTTCTTTCATACTCACTTGTTGCACGCTGCTGTTTTCTTTTAAATTTTTTCCTAGCGCCTATATATTTAATAATATCATTTGGTAAGCTAGTATTCACATGTTGTGAGAAGAGCGGGGTTGAAACATTCCTGGCTGAGATTATAGAATTAATAAAGCAATCTAATCCTCTATCGATATCTTCTTTAGTGTTGTAGTTTTCATCTACATTTGGGATCATATTTTTGTCAATTTCCCTTTGGTAAGTGACCCAGTTACACTTCTTGAAATTAAATCTGCGAAGATCTACTATGCTAATATGTTGAGATTTTACGGTACACACAATAGGTCGATGGTCTGAAGGGAAAACATAGTCTAAAGTTACTAGTTCGATGTCAAAAGTAGAATTGTTGAGTAGGAGATCAACAGTTGTGGGATTACGGTTTCTCTGATGAGGATAAAGGGTTGGGCTATTAGGACTATATAGGAAAAAACTTCTGGAAAGAGACATTTGGTGCAGAGACACGCCAGCAGAATTATTTATGGTGCAATTCCATGAAGAATGCTTTGCATTAAGATCACCGAAAAGAATAAATTCTTTGGAGTCTGGCGTAAGTGCCGATATATCTTCCGAGAAGTGAGATGAAAATCTTGGTGAGTAGGCCGTTGTAATTATTACTTTACGTTGATTTAGAATAATTTCAACCGATAGGTTTTCGATCAGAAAAGTCTTAGTTAAGGGTAACAGTGTGTGTTGAATAGAACAATGAATTAATAGAGCAACACCGCCACCACGAGATATCGTTCGATCGTTACGATAGATAAAATAATTTTTAAAATACGTCTTATGATTATCGGTTAAAAACGTTTCATTGAGTGAGGCAACATGAATTCTTTGTTTTTCTAGCAAACATTCGAATTGTTTCAAAAGAGTAATGTTTGAAATTCCGTTGGAATTCAAATGAAGACATCTAAGTTCTAAGTTATTTAAATTCATAAGCATGCTTAACTAGAGACATAATTACATACATTTGTTGTGCTTTTGTTGAACATTGACTCAACTCATCAAGAGCAGTTGCAAAAATATTAAACAACTCATCTATATTGAAGAGGTTATTATTATTATTGTTGTTGTTGTTACTCAGTTGAGCAGCGTAAGAGCGACGATCTTGTGAAGAGCCGGCGGTCGCATTTCTCACCGTCGAAGGCTGCTGTTCATCACGAGTGTGGTTGACAAAATTACGAGCCACTGTAACTCTCTTCGGTTGCTTGTTGGTTACTCTTGCTCTGATCTCCAGATATTGAGCACGTAAAGGGCAGCTAATGTCATTCGCAGAATGATCTGAACGCTCTTTGCCAAACTTCTTGCAGTTGAAACAAGAGAAAGCGGCTGGTTTTTTGTCGTTTAC
This sequence comes from Eudasyphora cyanicolor, assembly GCA_963930755.1. NCBI lineage: Eukaryota > Metazoa > Arthropoda > Insecta > Diptera > Muscidae > Eudasyphora > Eudasyphora cyanicolor. The sequence goes on along the minus strand of OZ005735.1, from coordinate 192,291,005 downwards.
TTTAAATGGACATTTGTCGGTATGATGGTTGTTGGCACATATCATGCATGCTGATTTTCTGAAGCAATGTTCCCCCCCGTGCCCGAACATTAGACAGTTCCAGCATTGTGTGGGCCGATCGTTCTTTTTCGGTTTTTGTTTCTTCCATGTAACAATAACATTGTTGATGACTTTGACTTCTTTCAAGTGCACTGGAGAAAAGTTTTTTCGTTCAAACTGTACTTTGAACACGGCATCATCACGAGAGCTGAACTTTGTGATTACTTCGGTTACAGTCTTTGGAGTGAGGTTGTAGCTTTTGAGATCTTCAATAATGTCAGTGGTTTTCATCTTCGGAAGTCCATGGAGAAATATTGTAAAAAGGCGGTTTCCCTTAGGATTGTATGAATGAAAATCTATTTTTGCTTCGGTTAGAGCCTTTTTGCAGAATTCGTATTTATCGAAGGTAGAAGGGAATATTTTAGTTCCAATCGACGTGCGTTTATAGTTACAGTCTTTACCTAAGATGTGTTGAATTTCAGCAAATGAGACGGCAATGTCGGCGACAAGAGGGGGTGGTTTGGGATCACGAACATCCGTGATGTTTGTGGTGCTTTGAGCTTCACAAGCTACTTCCATATCATCTAAGTCTGAGAGACTATTGAATCTGCTATGACGTGATGACGATGGTAAGTTCGATGTCGAACCTCCGTACATAATAGAGGGCTTCATCTTTTTGAAGGGACCTGATTTGTTCCTTCTTTGAGGGAATGTGTTGGGCCAAGGGCCCATATTTTTGTTGTTTTTATTATGATATGGCACTTTGTTTTACACACAATCTAGAGTTCAATGTAGGTAATGTAAAAGAGTACCGAATCACAATGGAAGAGAGAATTAGTTGTTTTTAGATATTCGTTATGTCTGCGAAATAAATATGCACAACCGCACAGAACGAAAGCTGATAAAGAACTGACGACGACGCTTAGTTAGCGAGGTATTTCCATATGAAATTTTGCTAAGAAAATTAAAAAATTTTACCAAAAAATAAGAGATAACAAAATGTCGCTCTTTTCGCTCTACGGCGCTTATTTAGCAAGATATTCCAATTTGATGTTTTGCTAAGTAAATTAAAAAAAAATAAGTGGTGACAATATTTCCTTCTTTTCTCTGGGTTATTGCCATTGCGAATAAACCATTGAGACTTTACACGATTTTTATACACTCACTTTAGTGATACGAGGGTATATATCATTTGCTACGGAGCAAAAGTGTAACACATCGAAGGAGTAACCTAAGACCCTAAGTATGTTCGGCGGATATTCGTTTTCTGTCTGCTGACGCACTATAACCCTCGAAAGGATTAACCGATTGACTGAAATTTGGTATGCGGTAATTTTTTTCTCTATCTCCGGCTAAGTTCGAAGATGGGTCATATTGGTCCACTCCAGGTCCACTTCAGTGAAATATTCATTTTATAATAACTTCTATACTACTTATTCGAATCTTTTGAAATTCCACACATAGTATTAGTTTATTAGTCGATATCACCTCGAGAATAACATTTATACTAGTGTATAAATATACTTCAAATATAGTACAGTGTAATGCTTTTATGGTATCCACAGCCCAGCGATAAATGGGCGTTATTGCCACGCCTCTTTTGGTACCTCCCTCACAAAGGTACCATTTTGCACCACAAGTTTACAGCTTATTACATTATTACCAGAGGATAAAAATACTTTAAATTTTCTACAGTGTAATGCTTTTATAGTGCCTACAGTCCAGTGGAAAATGTACGTTATTGCCACGCCCCTTTTGGTACCTCCCACACAAAGGTTCCATTTAGTACAAAAAGTTAACAGCTCACAGCGTGAGAACCAATGCACGAAAATACAACCAAATTTTGTACAGTGTAACGCTTTTAAAGTACCCTAGCCCTGTGGAAAATGAGCATTATCACCACACCTTTCTGTTCCTCCCACAGAAAATGGCCAAATCATACTAAATTTGACTATCTCATAACGTTATTGACTATCCCAGTGCACACAAACGCTTATAATTCGGCACAATGCAATGTATTTAAAGTATCTACTGTTCACTGACAAAAATTGACAGAATAATCGTGTAATATTCCATATTATATTACTCACGAAGTGAGGTTATACCTTAGTCGGTTTAGCCGATTGAAACTTGTTTTCTTTAACAAAAGGTTAACATTTTAATTTTAAGATTTCATAATTTAATTTTTGTTTTTGTTTAGTTTTAATTTGAATCAAGTCCAGCATATCTCTCCTTCTAAGGCGGCTATGACCTTCAAAATCTAGTAGTTCTCAAGCCAGGATGTTTGGATGATTCAATAGTTTGCCCAAGTAACACAATATCCTCTTTTACTCTTGGCATGTTGAGGTCCTTATGGATGGCGTTTCTTATATACCATGGTGCACCTGTAATTAAACGACGAATATTCGATTGTCTTCTCTGTAATTTGCATATATTTGAAGCGCACGCTGTACCCCAGTTTTTATACCGTTTTGTATAAAAGAACATAATACTCTTGATCTAGGGAAGAACTTTGGCTGATAAGCCACTGAAGTTGATTAGTTTTGAGTTTTATATGAGTTACTTTAGAGCCTATGTGGCGCGACCACGTCAAGCGCCGATCTAAATGGATTCCAAGATATTTTACGTGGTCCTTTAGGGGAATCTGTGAATTGAAAATATAAATTGAAGGTCTTGTATCCCTTCGAAGGGTAAAAGTAACATGAGTACATTTTGAGGAGTTCCACATTATTCTCTATTTTTTAACCATTCCTCTAGGATTCGGACATGAGACTGCAGTTGATCGGACGCAACTGAAGGGCTTTTGTGAGTACTGACGAAAGCTGTATCATCCGCAAAAGTAGACGTGTGCGTAAAGTTGGTTATGGGAATATCTGCCGTAAAAATAACTTACAGTATTGGAGCTTTTAGGGCTAGAAAAAATGCCATTTAATTTAACTTGGAAAGACCGGTTAGACAAATAACTCTTGAACAAGTTTGTTGATTGGACTTTGTCAAATGCTTGGGAAATATCTATGAACAGCGCCCTTTTTCGAAAACAAAATTGATGGACAGGTATAATATTGTTAGAAGTTATATGAGGTGTGATTTTCTTCATGAGAATGGACTCAAACATTTTTGAAAGTATTGATAGTAGGCTTATAGGGCGATAGGATTTGACCTGAGTTGGATCTTTGTCTGGTTTCGGTATCATCACGATTTCTGACCTCTTCCAAGATAGGGGGAAGTAGCCTACATGCAGAATATCATTTAATAAAAATAACATTATTTTCAAGCTGAAAAGGAATGTTCTTTAATCATTTTCGCTGTTATACCATCTCCTCCGGGCGATTTCTTTAATTTTAGGACTTTGACAGATTTTTCAACATCCTTTATTCTAAGCTTGATTGGACCAGGAATTATATCATCTATCACGGGCTGATAGATTGGGCGATGAATTATATCATCTATCACGGGCGGATAGATTGGGTGTAGAATTCATGTGTAAAATGGCCACGCATATTTTTTGTGGCCTTCCAGAGACTGTTTTCTGGGTTGGATTCAGAGATTGCAAATATATTTTTAGATCTCTTTCCCCGGCTTGGTCTTTTTCTCAGTGCTGGGGAGCGATATTGTTGCCACTCTCTTTTAAAGCTTCTGTTTTCAATGATTAACCTTTGGATGCCGGTTGGGTCATTTGAGATATCTCTTTTGAATGCGCTTTTTCGATTAACCACTTTATCAGAACTGTTTACAACGTCCGTGAATAGGTTTAGCGTGGCTTCATTTGCATCCGTTGTTCGAAACGATATACCATCTGATAGGTGCGAGCTTATTATTTACTTATTGGGCAAATTGTCACATCCATTTTAATGATTGCTGTAAATAATTGTCAAAAGAAAAGAAAGATGGACATAGAGATATTTGTTCACGCCTTAAATATTTTATTATAGCGAAATCAATAAGGTCTGGCGTTTTATTCAGATCTGAGGGCCAATATGTTGGGTGACAGCTCGAAACTACATCTACTTTTGCAGATGTTACGGCTTTTAGTAGTTGTCTGCCTTAGGAGTAGTGAGGCGAGAGCCCCAAAATGTGTGCTTGGCTTTGTAGTCACCTGCTACAAAAAAACTTTGTGTCAAGAGTGGAGAAGAACTCCATGAATTGGTTTTTGTTAATATTGTGCCTAGGGGGGCAATATATCGACGATATCACCAGATTTGTGCCTGTGATAGCGATAGAATACATTCGGGCATAGGATAATGTTTAATTTTATTTTGGACAGTAAGAGCTGTACCACCACAGGCTCTCCCGCTAGGGTGTCTAGTATCGTATGTGGAATAACTACGTATCCTAAAACAATTTTTGGTTGAAAAATGTGCCTAAGAGACTAATAAAATATCTATACAGTGGTTTCGGAGAAAATTTTCTACCTCATTTCTGTGTTGGCTCAGGCCGTTTGCATTCCACTAACAAATTCTCAGTGGATTTATTTTTGATTTAACACGAGTTGCATAAGCATACTTTGAATTTTCCGGGGAAAATTGAGGGGGGTAACAAGTTACCATTTCTTGTCATATGGGCGTATGACATATTTGGAGGATTTGTGTTCTTTGGGATTCGGTGTATATTTGGGTCGCTAGAGCTAACATTTTCCGTAGAAGATACAGTTCTTAAGCCTGGGAAAGGCGATGGAATATAGCTTGCATATGTTGGTATTTTATTAACATCCCAGTAGGCGTTTTGGCCTTTGATGACATTGTCGTCAATGATCATGTCGTGCAGGACCTAAATCACCTAAACTTTTCTTCAATGACAACATAAGGGAAAACTGCATTCATGACCTTTTGCAAGGGAAGTTCCATGACAAAATGCTGCATGGAACATGTTGAAGACACACTGCAAGACAAAGTTCAAGATTGACGGGCATGACAATACGTTGGCGATAAGTTCGGTGACAACATCGTGCATCATTTCCTTAATGATAATATAAGCGATATTGTTATGCATAATTTAGACGTCAATAAGCGCAATGTTCTAGCATTGCCGACGTAGCATAGTGGAAGCACGCGAGATTTGCAATTTGAGGGTTCGAGGACAGATCAAGACATTTCCAAATTATAACAGCGCAAATTAAAAAAAATCAAATTAACATAGACATTTATGGCACTTGTGTGAAGATGTCGTCGAGGATTCTCTTTGCCAGTCCTCTAAGTGTCTTCAACGATTCTTAAAGGGTCATGCACCCACTGGGATTGTTTGATTTTTTCATGTGCTTGTAGACAGGGCATCCACTGTAGTTTGCTGTGTGGTTCTCACCGAAGTTGCTGCATTTTTTTACGCCATTATCTGTTCTTGGATGGGGACGTTCAACGGACTTGTGCACGTCGCCACATCTGACACAAACGGCCGTAATTTACAGCAGGCCTTCACACAGAATACAGTTTGGTTGCCTCAACCTAATTATTTGCCAACCGAATTTTGGTAGTTTTGTCTACTATCATGCGATTCCATCAGGACAACCAACATTTTGGTTGTCGTATACCTCTGCTTCCATGCTGACAACAATCATATTTGGTTGCACCAATTACGAAAATGGTGTCTAAAATTATTTGTTCTACGTTGTTCTGACAATTTGTCAGTCATATACTACCGACAATTAATTAAAAACAGTTTTCATTCATTTGTATTCTATTTATTTAACAAAAAACCATACAATTGATAACAAAATTAAAAATCCCATATTACAAATTCATCACTATTATGAGATGTGGAAAAAAAAACACAAATTTTAGTACACAAAAAAACATAAAACTTGTATGCAAATATCGCTTAACCATGTGCTTTCAATTTCATGATTGTTGCTTTTATTTTTATTTATGTAAAACATTTTCCACAACATACGAGTATTCTGCAATCCTCACATTATTATCCACACGAGATTATTTTTAACCACATATACCGTTTTTGAACAAAATTTTGAAGATTTATCTATGTCGAGTAATTATCCCCTCACCTTAGAGAGGAGGTTATATATCATTTGCTACGACACAAAAGGAGTGACCTTAAACCCCAAATATGTTTGGCGGAAATTAGTTTTTGGTCATTTTAAGTCATTTGAGCACGATAACTCTCGAAAGGATTAACCTATTGACTTCAAATTTGGAATATTTTTCTCTATCTCCGGCTAAGTTCGAAGATGGGCCATATTGGTCCATTCCTTCTAGTACCTCCTCCACATAGGGTTAACACTTAGTGAAATATTGGCCCGCCCCTTTTGGTACCTCCCACAAAAATGAACCATTTTGTACCAAAAGTTAACAGCTTACAAATTTAATAGCAGTGCACACTTTAATGTTATTGAATGCAATTTAGCTTAGTAATAAGTGAATTAACACAAAAAAATAAATAAATTTACAAATATTTTTTTGGGACTCAAGGTGAGGGGGATTCATAATTCGGTTTACCCGACTGAACTTTCTTACTTGTTTTATTTTTTGTTTGTCATGTATCAGCAAAAGAACAGCAACAAATATTTTGGTTGTATTTCCCAAATACATTTAATTATTCCAAATTTCGGAAATTATTAGGATAACCAAAAAACGAGTATTCATTAATATTTTTCTGTTGTAGTTACCAATTATTCATTGCAATAATAATCTTTGGTCGATTTATACAATTTCTGTTGTCAAGAATAAAACATTGGTTGTCACAACCAAAAATCGATCACATGGTACTATAATGAATGTTTAAAAGTAGTTACCAGAACTAACCGAGTGTCAATAAAAAAAAAACAATCTTAATTCGATTGATACAACCATCGATTTAGTTGCAAGCATTTTCATTTGATCGTATCCATGTTATTACTGTTGTTTCAACTATTTATATATAAATACAACTTAAAATAACCCCACAAGAAATAGTCTAATGGTGTTAAATCACAACTTCTTGGAGGCCATTCAATATCACAATTTCTTGAAATAATCTAATCTCCAAACTTTTCTCGCAACAATTTAATTGTTTCATTTGCTGTGTGGCACGTAGCCACAATCGGTCAATGGCAAAAAGATAGCGCTTAACGAAAGCTAAAATATTGCTCATGAGTGTTAAGGTTGTAGGTCGACTGGAAAGTGTTTTTTTTTTCGATTTAAAAAAATGGGCTTAGTGCACGAAAATTTGCAATTGGATAACGATTATTTTGATAACAAAACTAAATAACACTATGCAACAAAAAATTTTTTGTTGTGTCCTACACCTAAAAATTATTTTTTTGTATAGATTGTGGCATACTGTTATATAAAATCAAAACCAAAAATTTTTTATGGATACATGTTTTTTAATGGATACATTTTATTAAAAATACTATTATCGTCGAAGTTACCCTTAGTATGTATTTGCACTATAATTTTTGGAGTATTTGCCCGATCAGGTCGACTTATACGTTAAATTGAAGCTCTTAATGTGGGCTACCAATGTTCGAAATATATCTTTCACGTAGAAACAGTGGTTTAGTAACAGTCATTAATCCGGCACACGGTGTATGCAATTGAATTTTTGTTGCTAGAACTATTTTTTTATTGTTACAATCGAATTCCAACCAAATATTTTTCTGGGTGTTGGTGTCTCCAAATTCTTGACAATTTGTACATATTTGCGTCATAAAAATGATTTTTTCCTTGTGGAATACAATTCTTACTTTTTTGTATAACTCGTACCAACTTTTCAGTGAAATAATAAAAATGTCCCTTTAATCAGCAATCAGTAGGAACCATTTGTATGTAAACAATTATGTTAGATGAGAATATGACAGGATCACTTTAACAGCACATTGGGTTGGTACACGCACGAATAAGAATTTTTAAAAAAGTTTTTCACTACACTAAATATATACACGCTTTTTCCTTTTACTTTCATATCGTTCCACATTAGTATATCTTCCGCTCTTATCCTTCAAATTTAATCCTTGCACTTCAATGGAATATACTCATAAAATTAAATTTCATTAAAGACATTTGGAAAATGTTCGGCCCTATTTTAAAGTGGATTTTAAGACAAGGGAAAACAAAAGCAATTATATCCATAAAAATAACCATATAAGTAATTCAGTAAATGTGTTGGCCGCCAATGCAACAAATCCCTTTAAATTAGGCTTATACACTGAAAACAAAATTTTCATAAAATTAAAGAATTGCTCCAAAGACGTCATTAGTCTTCAAAATATGTACATTTTGTACTTAAAATTAAGAAAATGTATTTAAAATTAAGTAAATAACTTAATATTAAAGAAATTATCAATATTTTAAGTGCAAACTGTACTTGTTTTAAAAACTAATGACGTCTTTGGAGCAATTCTTTAATTATATGACAATTTTGTTCAGTGTCTCCAGAGGACATTTGAAGGAAAAGAAAATTTATTGTTATCCGTAAATTGAATATTTAAACGGTAAAAGGTATATATGTTTATTGATGCATAAAATTTAAAATAAGTGAAAATACTTGTCGCACCAAATGGTGTCCAAAACGTCAGTATGAAAGCTAATATATATTGATATAGGTAAGCTTCATAAAATGTAAATTTGATGAAAAAGGTTAAGTTGGAAAACGGTTTCATAAAACGAAAAAGAAAATCTTAGTCAAGGAAGAAAATTCCAATGCGAAGCTGTCGGAACATTTTGTCGTTGTCATTTTTTGGCAGAATATAGTCGTTACCTAAATTGGCGATTATTTAGTTTGTTTGAGCCATAATATTATTAAGTATATAGATAAATCAACTATTTAACTATCAAATTCATAAAAAGTTATTGAAGATTTACAAAAACTTTTAAAGCTTTTATGAATAAGACCTTAAATATATTGTTAACATTAATATACAGGGTTTTCCAATTAAAGAGATATGATTTCTTTGAAAAAGACACACTTATTAGTAAGGAAATTCAAAAGTTTTCATATTGGCCTCCACGACTTCTTCTGCAGGAACGAATTCGATGAACCCAATTTTCGAGCACTTTCTCCAGTAAATCAAGTCGAATGTCATGAATGGCACGTTCAATATTGACTTGTCAAGCTTGAAGAGAGTCTGGTTTATTTCGAAAGACCAATGACTTCAAATAACCCCACAAGAAATAGTCTAATAGTTTTAAATCACAACTTCTTGGATGCCATTCAATATTACAATTTCTTGAAATAATCTGATCTCCAAACTTTTCTCGCAACAATTTAATTGTTTCATTTGCTGTGTGGCACGTAGCCACAATCGGTCGATGGCAAAAAGATAGCGCTTAACGAAAGCTAAAATATTGCTCATGGGTGTCAAGGTTGTTGGTCGACTGGAAAGTGCTTTTTTTTCGATTTAAAAAAATCCTGGGAAAAAAAAACATAAAAAATAGAAAAAAACGAAAAAAAACATATTTTATTTTATTTTTTAAACGTTTGCGTCCTCCCAAAGAAAATAATGGCTATTTGAAAAAATCTATGGATAAATGTAGAAATTATAGCCTTTTTTGGTAGAGGTAAGAGAATTTCAAAAAATCTTTTTTTTTAATTTCTGTTTAAATAGCGATTTTATTTATTACTTTTATTTATATTATGTACATTTGAGTTTATTTACATGTACAAGTTTCATTAGAAGTAATTGTGAGTTCTTTGTTGACATTTGAAGATTTCGGAATCGGTTTCTCTAATGAGGAACCAAATGTAATCTCTCATCATTCTTTCATCCCAGTGCCCTGGGTAACGCCGCTCGATGGACTTCAATTATTGGTGAAACCTTATGCCATGTTCGTCACTTACGACGCCAAGATTCTCGGGGAAAAAGTTTAAATGAGAATGCAAGAAATGAATTTTGAGGGACATATTTACACCTGTTGGAATACAACAAAGCGACAAATAAGTTGGAAGAATACATACATATGTGTTATATACATAAATATAAAAAAATATATTTCTAACCAATTTTTTCATAATTTTTTAACAAATCATTAATCATTAATTGAAACCACAATCTTAAACTGCAATTTCATCCGACGTCAAATATGATTCGAAATTCACATCTTTCATCAGTTTCCATATTTTAGGCCCATCAAAAACTCCTTCTTCGATTTTTGGAAAAGAAAGACTTTTAAATAAACTTTTTAAGTATGAGAGTAAATTGCCATCTTTCCTTTAGGCTTTTACAAAATGTGTTGTTGCTTTTACAAAATCTTTAAAGAGCCCCAGCTTAATATGCAGTGGCGGCTATCCCAGAGGCATAACATACCAACTACTTTTAAATCGCAACAAATTTTCCAGTCATGTTCATATTTTATGTGTTTTATCAAATTAGCCATTGTTTAGTATGATTCCTTAGTGTTGACAGCATGAGCAAAGGGAATCGACGGTTTCTGATTTCCGTTGTGTAAAAGTACTGCTTTCAAACTTTATTTACTGCTGTCAACAAGTAACCGCCATTCCTTTGAATTGTATGTTTGATTAAGTTCCTCGAACAATCCGGGAATGTCCTTGCAAAAGCATCTGTTATCCACAGTTGTATAAAATTGTTTGTAAGGTACATCACGGACTCTATAATATGTTATGTTAACATCCGGGGTCAAAATATTGTACTGTTTCATCCCAGATGCAATCTTTGGTCATTTCCAAATCTCTCACTAGATCACAGAGTTGAAACTGAGTTAAAAGCGATGACTTCTGACTCAAACTTGAAACGCTCAGAGTTGAGTACTCACTTCAACTTGATGATATTTCCGTAATTAGGCTGTTAGCTATACTTGGACACTTGGGAATTGGTATTGTTTCCGAATGTGCAACTGGCAAAGTAACAGATTTTACTTCAGCGAAATTCCAGCGAATGCTCCTTCCTACTCCAATCTATTAACTTAGACAAAAATAGCAGTCCGTATCGTGAATGAATGGTTGTCTCCAAATCATTGGCATTCCAAATTGCACGTGAAGTCTAAAATTAAAACGTTTTGTTCCTCACAACATTGTAATACATTAATTTTAAAGTACTTACCGTATGCTTCCACTACTCCATCGAGTAAGATTTACATGGCATGAATTACACAAAATACTAGGTGTCCACGGTTCGTTCATATTTTGAACTCGTATACCAAAATATTACACATATATTTCTTCTATTATTTTACTAAACCCACGTCGATTTTTTTAATTACATATTTTCCGCAGATGTAGCAGAAATTGTCGGGATCATTTACACATTGGAAAGTTTTTGCCTTTTACTCATACTTCGAAATATAACTTTGTAATATTTTCCAGAAAATCGACTTATCTCTTTAAGGCGCTGAATTACACTAATTTATTAATAACAAGTAAGAAAGTTTCAGTCGGGTAAACCGACTAAGGTATACCCTCACTTTGTGAGTAATGTAATATTGAATATTACACAAATTATTCTGTAAATTTTGGTGGGAGGTACCAGAAGGGGTTTAAGAAATACACCTATATTTCGCTGAACAGTAGATACTTTAAATACATTGCATTGTGCCGAATTGTAACCGTTTATACGGACTGGTATATTAACGTTGAGATATTATATTGTGGTATAATTTGGCCATTTTGTGTGGGAGGTACAAAAAGGGGCGTGGTGATAACGCTCATTTTTCACTGGACTATAGGCATTATAAAAGCATTACACTGTAAAAAATTTCAAGTAATTGTATACACTGATATTAATGTTATAAACTGTTAACTTTTGGTGCAAAATTGTACCTTTGTGGGAGAGGTACCAAAAGGGGCGTGACAATAACACCCATTTTTCCATGGACTGTAGGCACTATAAAAACATTACACTGTACACAATTTCAAGTTTTTCTAAACACTGGTATTAATGTTATAAGCTTTTAACTTTTAGTGCAAAATGGTGCATTTGTGTGGGTGGTACCAAAAGGGGCGTGGCAATTTCACCCATTTTCCTCGAGTTGATAGCGACTAACGAACTAATACTATGTGTGGAATTTCAGAAGATTCGAATACGTATAATATCAGTTATTAAAGAATCAATATTTCACAACATTTTAACCCTTTGTGGGGGAGGTACCAGAAGGAGTGGACCAATATGGCCCATCTTCGAACTTAGCCGGAGATAGAAAAAAATATTACCACATACGAAATTTGAAGTCAATCGGTTACTCCTTTCGAGAGTTATCGTGCGCACCAGCCAGCAGACAGACGGACGGACATTGCTCATTCGACTTAAAATGGCCCAAAACGGATTTCTGCCGAACATACTTGGGGTCTTAGGTCACTCCTTCGATGTGTTATACTTTTTTCCGTAGCAAATGATATATACCCTCGTCAAACTAAAGTGAGGGTTTAATAAATTTCATTCATAAATTCCGGGTTTAAGGTTCATAACTTGCAGTACGTGTAGCTGACATATAGTTTGCTTCGAAAGTAGACACCCAATATTTTCAAGACTGCCGCGTACTACTTTGTATTGCGCACATATAATTTTACTACCTGTATATACGACTGGGATGTCCATGCCCCTAAAAGGCCTAACCGAATGGAAACCTCATAAACAAAAAACCACAAATTTTGTTGAGTGACTCTCTATCTTAGCGGATCTCATCCAATATAGCTCTCACATTGCATATCATGTTTTATGGAGGGTTACGAACGGCCATAAAATCTCGTCCTTTCTATAATTTTATAATGTCTGACATCAATTCTCATAAAATAAAATGCCAGTGCAATGTCTCTTATATATCTCTCTCACATATGGCGAATTCAATATAAGCAAAAACATCATTCAAATAGACAGCGTTTTCTTCGTTAGCATGCTGGCTTTTTAACAATATAATTAAATAATTTTTTAGATTTTTTTAATATTTTTTATGTTTTTTTTTGTACCAGGAAAAAGTGTTTTAAAAAAAATAATAATTTATTTCTCATATTTTTGACGACTGTTACTAAATAAAGATTCTAAGTGAATGCGATGTTTGCAGCATATGTATCCCTTATAATTTGAGGCATAACACGGCTCAATCGTGAAAAATTATGGTCCAAATACTGAATGTACTTTTCCATGAAAACTAGAATTTAAAAAAAAAATTAAAGAAAAAAATTTACCATACAAATATTTTTTAATATTTTTTTCGTGTTTGTGACACCTAATTGCACCAGAAACTGTTATCCACATCCATTGGACAACAATTTTTTACATAGTGTAATCTATGTCTTTAACTTAAATCAGCTGAAATACTTATGGAAGTACACTGATTGAAAAAGCTTCGTCATTCGTCAAAAATCAGCTAACGTACGGATAATCCTATTGATGAATTTGTTCGTCGCCCTGACGAATCTCTGTTTAATCTCTGGAAACTATAGTTTCGAGGGTTATCGTTCGCTCCAGTCAGGCTTACGAATGGACGGACATAAGTAAAATGACTTAATGTGTTCTAAAACGTATTTCCTCCCCATAAACTTAGGGTCTTAGGCCACTCCTTTGATGCGTTACCCTTTTGCTATATGTTATATATACACTTATTGATATTTGTATTATAAATCAAATAAATCCCCATATTTATCCCCTCACCTTAGAGAGGAGGGTATATATAATTTTTTTATTTATGAGCACGATTCATCGTAGGGATGATTTGTAATCACCCTGTGGGGTTTTTTTATTCCACTAAATAGTTCTTGTTAAACAGAGATTCGTCATGGCGACGAACAAATTCATAGATAGGATCCGTACGTTAGCTGACTTTTGACGAATGACGAAGCTTTTTCTATCAGTGTAGTAAATTGAATGTAACAAGAACTACTAACCAAACCCGTATTTTGCCGAACTGAAGATTGAATGAAGACCCTAAATATATTGTAAATATAAATATATTAAGGGATTCCAATATTTCTCACATTTTCTTGGACAATTGTGAAAATGGCAAGTCCTTTTAAAAATTTTAAAAATACGATAATAATTTCATATTCACCAAGATTTTCGTACACAAACTTAAAAACCGAATTAGCAATATATTCTTCATATATCGGGAGTATTCTTTAGAGGCTGACACATTTTAAATTAAAACCAGTAAGGAAAGGCTAAAGTCGGGCGGGGCCGACTATATAATACCCTACACCACTCTCGTAATATTGAATAACTCTGATATATAAATTTTGCAATTCATGTATAAATTGTTTACATAAATTTACTTTTGGGACATTTTATACTTAAATAATACCCTGTACCACAGTGTGGTGTAGGGTATAAAAACGATTGGATCTAAAGAGCCAAATCGGATGAAACATTTATATGGGAGCTACAGCTAACTCTTGAACTCATGAATCAAGAAACTCTACCATTCTAAATTTCAAAACGATTGGATGTAAAATACAGCTTTTATAGGAATAAAGGGCTAAATCGGACGAAACATATATATGGGAGCTATAGCTAAATCTTAACCGATTTTCTTCAAATTCAGCAGTGTTGGTTTATGGATCAAGAAACTCTACCACTTTAAATTTTAAAATGATTGGATGCAAAATACAGCTTCTACAGGACTAAATGGCCAAATCGGACGAAACATATATATGGGAGCTATAGCTAAATCTTAACCGATTTTCTTCAAATTCGGTAGTGTTGGTTCATGGACCAAGAAACTCTACCATTCTAAATTTCAAAATGATTGGATGTAAAATACAGTTTCTACAGGACTAAAGAGCAAAATCGGACGAAACATATATATGGGAGCTATAGCTAAATCTTAACCGATTTTCTGCAAATTCGGCAATGTTGGTTCATGGATCAAGAAACTCTACCATTCTAAATTTCAAAACGATCGGATGTAAAATACAGCTTCTATAGGACTAAAGGGCCAAATCGGACGAAACATATATACGGGAGCTATAGCTAAATCTTAACCGATTTTCTTCAAATTCAGCAATGTTGGTTCATGGATCAAGAAACTCTACCATTCTAAATTTCAAAACGATCGGATGTAAAATACAGCTTCTATAGGACTAAAGGGCCAAATCGGACGAAACATATATATGGGAGCTATAGCTAAATCTTAACCGATTTTCTTAAAATTCGGCAATGTTGGTTCATGGGTCAAGAAACTCTACCATTCTAAATTTCAAAACGATTGGATGTAAAATACAGCTTCTATAGGACTAAAGGGCCAAATCGGACGAAAGATATATATGGGAGCTATATCTAAATCTGAACCGATTTTCTGCAAATTCGGCAATGTTGGTTCATGGATCAAGAAACTCTACCATTCTAAATTTCAAAACGATCGGATGTAAAATACAGCTTCTATAGGACTAAAGGGCCAAATCGGACGAAATATATATATGGGAGCTATAGCTAAATCTTAACCGATTTTCTTCAAATTCAGCAATGTTGGTTCATGGATCAAGAAACTCTACCATTCTAAATTTCAAAACGATCGGATGTAAAATACAGCTTCTATAGGACTAAAAGGCCAAATCGGACGAAACATATATATGGGAGCTATAGCTAAATCTTAACCGATTTTCTTCAAATTCGGCAATGTTGGTTCATGGATCAAGAAACTCTACCATTCTAAATTTCAAAACGATTGGATGTAAAATACAGCTTCTATAGGACTAAAGGGCCAAATCGGACGAAAGATATATATGGGAGCTATATCTAAATCTGAACCGATTTCAACCAAATTCAATAGCGATCTTAACAGCCGCGAAATACTCTAAACTGCAAAATTTCAGAACGATCGGAGTGAAATTGCGACCTGTAGTCGACGAACAACTTTACATGGACGGACGGACGGACGGACGGACGGACGGACGGACGGACGGACGGACATCGTTAAATCGACTCAGCTAGTGATTCTGAGTCGATCGGTATACTTTAAGGTGGGTCTAGCTTTGTTATTTTCAGGTGTTACAAACATCTGCCGTGAAACAAACTTATAATACCCTGTACCACAGTGTGGTGTAGGGTATAATAAAAGACAGACAAATATTTTTAATATTCACTAAATTCCCTTTATTGTTTTGCAAGCGTGTAATTGTGTTCGAAGTCGCCTCCAAATAGGGTCGAACTGAAGTATCTACACTTAGTACAAAAAGCTGTTACCTGCTAAGTTTTATTAAATTCTGTTCAGAAATGCGGATTATATACCTTGATGATACAAAATCGAGGTACGATTTTCTTGCCAAGATATGGCCTTTGCCAATTAGAGGTCTTTGTTACAGAAATTATTATATAGTCCTAGGTACGAGTATATACATTAGGGCATTATCTAAATTTTAAACTATTTCCTTCAAATTTGGTGCTCATTCTTCAAAAATTTTATCAAATTTCGCTGAGTCTTTACCGTCTCATAAAACTTTCTTCATCTGTTAAAATTGGTAAATGTCTGCTGATAAATACAGGGTAATCCAAGTAGAGATACTTTTTTCAATAGCCTTTTTTGACAGATCACGTGTGAGTCGTGCCATGCTGTCATGTTATTTTTGTTAAGTATTGTTTGGCATTTCATCATGGAAAGACTTACGCCTGAACAACGTTTTCAAATCGTTCAACTTTATTACGAAAATTCACGTTCTGTGAGGAATGTGTTTCGTTCACTTCGCTCAACTTATGGTCAACATAATCGAGTCCTCAAAGGCTATTTAAAAAAGTATCTCTACTTGGATCACCCTATATATACCGCTTAAATGCTGAATCGGGATATACGTATATTAGGCCGGGTCGATTTGTGGGGAGGCAAAAAAAGTCGCCATTGCTCAGTGAAAATCGTATTCTAGGGATCAAAATAAGAAACTCTGCCGAAGGAACCATACCTCTAAAACGAATTCTGATGTCCCGGAATTTGGGTCGAACTTTTGGGTAGGGGCAAATTTTGAAAAATCCCATTTTGACCCATTTAGAGTGCTCCAATCGAGTCCAAATGTATGACCGACCCCCACTAACTTTGGAGGCCCGCCCCACCCATGCCAGTGGCACACTCCCTGGAACCCCCTGGGGGTTCCATACATTTGGACTCGATTGGAGCAATGGGTCAAAGTGGGATTTTTTCCGGGACATCAGAATTCTTTTTAGAGGTATGGTTCCTTCGGCAAAGTTTCTTATTTTGATCCCTAGAATACGATTTTCACTGAGCAATGGGCGATTTTTAAATCGACCCGCCCTAACGTATATATAGTACTATATTTAAATGTGAACCGATTGTGACGAATTACAACAGACTTCATCCCTGATGCAAGAACTTTCTTAACCAAATTTTAAGTAATTGTGCTTTGTGAGTAACTTAAGAAGGACAGACGAATGGTCATACATACAAGGATAAATCGACTTACTTACAAACAACTGCATAACCTCCAAAAAACCAACCTTTATGTATTTACGAGATCTTCAAAATTTAAAATTAATTCATAGTACGAGTACAATACATCAACAGCAAAAACAAAGAACTTTTCTGAACATAATGAAGCATAATGCCTTCTTGCCAAAATTGTTACCAGAGAGACGACAACAAAAACCGGATGTCATATTTGACATTACTTAATTTATGAGAAAAATTACTGGCAACGTTAGTTCATTGTTTTTGGCAACAGCTAAGCTAACATAGCCAATACCGCCAAGTCATGTGACGAGAGGTTTTCATAACATCACTGGAAAACAGACAGACAGACGCACACAAAAAATATATCTTAAGAAAATCCTCCCGAAAGATATGTGGTGTGGGTGAACCTGTGTAAAGCTTGGCAACAACGAAATCGCTGCTTTGACCTCATGAACCCGAAACTTCCTGAGCTACAAACATAAGTTCACTTTTCTATATACGAGATGTATACATTTATACATATATCACCGGACGCATTCTTTTTTGTAAATTTGTTTTTAAATCTAAACATTTTTAAATGTTTGTCATCTTTTATTGGTGAGGGGGTTTTGTAATGAATCCATGCGAGATATTTTATTTATTATATCCTTTATGGGTAACTTACAAAAGTTATAAATCAAATCAGGTGGCAGGATTGTGTTGTGGCTTTGTAAATCGTCATTTCCTTTAAAGTGGTGGTGGAGGGAAAGGGAGGTGAATATGTAATAATATCGTTAAATAAGTAATTATTATTTTACGGCTAATAAATCGTTGAGTGTCGTGATTATTTAAAAATTTAACCGTGTCGACAGCTAAAATCCTACTTCTTTAATCTAGAATAATTTCGGAAAATTAGATTAAATTTTTTATACACTTATTTTTGGCCAAACTGTAAAATTTCGTTGGTAAAACAAGACATGATTCCTTCCTCCTTGAATTTAAGAGAAATTACTTCAAATACCATCACCTAAATTATTCGACATGAGTTTTGTTTGACTTGGACTACAATCTTATAATTGGTTCAATTAATGCCTGTACGTGATAATGACGAAGCGTAAATATAAATTACAATAAGATTAATCTTTATTACATTAATTACGTACATCTGGTGCGCCTCAGATATTGTAAGTTAGCACATAACAAAATGTTAGCAAACTATGTAGCAATATCTTTTTGGCTGTGTACCACAGGTAATAATAAAATAAAGCATTTGCTATTTATGAGTTTAACAAACGTAACGATTAAATGTGAACTGAACGAACTATGATTCCATTAGAGCTGCTCTCGCAAGGACAATTGACGGAGGGACAATTATACTTAAATGGAGAAGACTGTAATAAAAATACTTCGGAATTTAAACGGACTTTAGGGTTATGTCAAAAACGTTTCGTAACTCGATGAATTCTATGCAAACGATATTGATAGGAAAACCAATAAGGAAGAGAAAAAGTAGGGCGAATACGACTAGAAGAAATACTGTCATGTTTTATAAATGTGGTTTGATAGCGCTTAGATTTAAAATGGGATTAACGTATATACTGGGTCTACATATATATTAATCAGAAGCGATTATCTTCAAATTAGAAAGAGGTCTATTATCTGTTACACTGTAATGGGTTTTCCAATAGGGATGATATGATTTTGAAGTGACGTTTCGACCATTTGTAATATGCCACGATCTGTCATTTGTTTTTCGTTGTATTTAGTAGTGTTTCCAATTTTATCATGGAGAGAAAAAAGCAAGAACAACGTTTACAAATTATTCAGTTTTATTATCAAAATAATCGTTCTCCAATTGCAACTTTTGCGCTAAGTCCATTTTTTTAAATAATAAAAAACACTTTCCAGTCGACCTACCACCTTGACATTGACCGATTCCCGATCCGACGTACCGTTAAGGAGCTAGAGCAAAAATAAACTATCCATTCACATTTGAAAATGATGCTAAGTCCATTTATTTAAATCCAAAAACAAACACTTTCCGGTCGACGCTAAGTCCATTTTTTTAAATAAAAAAAAAACAATTTCCAGTCGACCTACCACCTTGACATTGACCGATTCCCGATCCGACGTACCGTTAAGGAGCTAGAGCAAAAATAAACTATCCATTCACATTTGAAAATGATGCTAAGACCATTTATTTAAATCCAAAAACAAACACTTTCCGGTCGACCCACGAACTTGACACCCATGAGCAATATTTTAGCTCACGTTAAGAGCTATCTTTTTGCCATTGACCGATTGTGGCTACGTGTCACACAGCAATGAAACAATTGAATTGTTGCGAGAAAAGTTTGGGGATTGGATTATTTCAAGAAATTGTGATATTGAATGGCCTCCATGAAGTTGTGATTTAACACCATTAGACTATTTATTGTAGGGTTATTTGAAGTCATTGGTCTTTCTATAAACCAGACTCTCTTCAAGATAATAAACCAGACTCTTCAAGATAATAAACCAGACTCTCTTCAAGCTTTACAAGTCAATATTGAACGTGCCATTCATGACATTCGACTTGATTTACTGGAAAAAGTGCTCGAAAATTGGGTTCATCGAATTCGTTCCTGAAGAAGAAGTTGAATGACGTTTTATTTAGAACTTAATTGTACCGATTGTAATTCACATTAAATAAAAATCTTTTGAATTTCCTTAACAATAAGTGTGTTTTTTTTCAAACAATCATATCACTCTTATTGGGAAACCCTCTATATACCCTCCTCTCTTAGGTGAGAGGATAAACATGTCATGCAGTTTCCAAATAGCATCCCCCTCGATACTACTTAAGCTGAAGTCTTTAGGAATCTAGTTCAAAACAAAATATTTAAATATCTCTCGCACAACAGCAGTTATTAACATTCTAATGCAAGCACTTTTCTATATTTTTTTGTCTAATTTCTAATGTTCATATCTCCCATAGTTTTGAAGATTTTCAACAAAATTTTATATCCGATGTTAGAGCCCAATATTTAACATTTCCACCAAGTTTCATCAAAATCGGAGACCATCGGCACTTTTTATGTACAATTAACGTGGATATCGTCTATGTTAATTTGTCTCACAAACACCCTTTTTCAATTTTTTCGACATTTGCTTTAGGCAATGTGTTTACCAGTTATTTTGTAAGATAACCACGCGACTAATTGGTTTACATATATTGCATATTTTGTAAGGAAAAAATGCAACTAGTCTCTAGTTACTGAGTTATTAAAGTTTCATTAAAACTATATGTGTACAAAAATACTAGTATTTATGATAATGACTAATTAAAAAGAAAACTCTCAAGCAAACATTTTTGAAATAATTAACATAGTTTTAGTCTTTTAAGTGCAAAAAGGAAGAACATTGGGATTTGGGGGTCTCCGGGGAATTTCAAAAAAGATTCTTGTTTTACTCGACATGTACTAGGTATCGCACTGTGCAATACCTAGTACATCATTCCGGTTGTCTCGTGTAAGAGGCACCTTAATATTGCTGCATATTTGTGTGTCAATGTGATGTATGGCAAAAGTATATAAACGTATTATTCACAAATGATTAAAGTAATTTTGCCACTGAGTGAATCAAAATAATGCGATTATTTACTTTCGAATATAATGAATCCTATTACCACCAGGATATATGTATACAGAAATAGTGATGAAATTACATGGCACGGATAATATGCAGAAGAGCTTAATTTTACCATTGAATATGTATCTCTTATACAACATTTATGTATATGTATCTTTATGAATAAGAAAATTTAAAGAAGAAAAGTACGAGTACTAACAGGAGAGATGTGGTAGATATGTAACATGTAAAATGTAATTTTTGGAAAATTGTATTTTTAAAGCACCACAGGATATTAAACCAGAAACAAAAAGTTTTTCACAGTTATTGTGAGAGTCATGGATTTGTTGTAACATTATTTAGTTTGATTGACGATGTTTTTGAAATATTCGAAGAACTTTTCGTTACATTTCGAATCTTCCTGCAGCCAATGACATATAGACACACAAATTCCAGTGAATATCATTTTGTATTCCATAATGTGTTTGACTGTGTAAGTAAGTCACAATACATCTGTTTTTTGACATAACCACATAAGTCAGAATTAGATGATGTTGAGATTTTTGTATCCTAGACCTAAAAATTATTTTTTTATATAGATTGAGGCATACTGTTATATAAAATGAAAACCAAAAATTTTTTTATGGATAACTTTTTTTTTAAAAATACTATTATCGTCGAAGGTACCCTTAGTATTTGCTCTATACTTTTTGCAGTATATGCCCGATAAGGTAGACTTATACGTTAAATTGAAGCTACTTATGTGGGCTACCAATGTTGGAAATATCTCTTTCACTTAGAAACAGTGGTTTAGTAACCGTCATTAAACAAATTGGAAAAAGTAGATTTTTTCCAAAAAAAAATCCTGGGACAAAAAAAACATAAACCAGTAAGAAAAGGCTAAAGTCGGGCGGTGCCGACTATATAATACCCTACACCACTCTCGTAATATTGAATAACTCTGATATATAAATTTTGTAATTCATGTATAAATTGTTTACATAAATTTACTTTTGGGACATTTTATACTTAAATAATACCCTGTACCACAGTGTGGTGTTAGGTATAAAAACGATTGGATCTAAAGAGCCAAATCGGATGAAACATATATATGGGAGCTATAGCTAAATCTTTACCGATTTTCTTCAAATTCGGCAATGTTGGTTCATGGATCAAGAAACTCTACCATTCTAAATTTCAAAATGATTGGATGTAACATGCAGCTTCTACAGGACTAAAGGGCCAAATCGGACGAAACATATATATGGGAGCTATAGCTAAATCTTAACCGATTTTCTTCAAATTCGGCAATGTTGGTTCATGGATCAAGGAACTCTACCATTCTAAATTTCAAAACGATCGGATGTAAAATACAGCTTTAATAGGACTAAAGGGCCAAATCGGACGAAACATATATATGGGAGCTATAGCTAAATCTTAACCGATTTTCTTCAAATTCGGCAATGTTGGTTCATGGATCAAGGAACTCTACCATTCTAAATTTCAAAACGATCGGATGTAAAATACAGCTTTAATAGGACTAAAGGGCCAAATCGGACGAAACATATATATGGGAGCTATAGCTAAATCTTAACCGATTTTCTTCAAATTCGGCAATGTTGGTTCATGGATCAAGGAACTCTACCATTCTAAATTTCAAAACGATCGGATGTAAAATACAGCTTCTATAGGACTAAAGGGCCAAATCGGACGAAAGATATATATGGGAGCTATATCTAAATCTGAACCGATTTCAACCAAATTCAATAGCGATCTTAACAGGCGCGAAATACTCTAAACTGCAAAATTTCAGAACGATCGGAGTGAAATTGCGACCTGTAGTCGACGAACAACTTTACATGGACAGACGGACGGACGGGCATCGTTCGACTCAGCTAGTGATTCTGAGTCGATCGGTATACTTTAAGGTGGGTCTAGCTGTGTTATTTTCAGGTGTTACAAACATCTGCCGTGAAACAAACTTATAATACCCTGTACCACAGTGTGGTGTAGGGTATAAAAATAGAAAAAAATCGGTAACAGTTGTTATAACCTACACCACACTGTGGTACAGGGTATTATAACTTTGTGCATTTGTTTGTAACACCCAAAAGGAGAAGAAATAGACCCATCGTTTATTATACCGATCGACTTAGAATCACATTCTGAGTTGATTTAGCTATGTCCGTCTGTCTGTCTGTCCGTCTGTCTGTGCATGTATTTTTGTAATCAAAGTACAGGTCGCAATTATGGTCCGATCACGACGAAACTTTACACATATCTTTTCTTTGGCCCAAGGACGATCCCTATTGAATTTGGTTAAAATCGGTTCAGATTTAGATATAGCCGCCATATATATGTTAGCCCCGATTTGACATGTAAGCGCTGTAAAAACTTTATTTTATATCTGATCAGTATGAAATTCGGCAGAAAGAGGTGTCTTATTATATGAATGAACACTGTTAAATTTGGAATAAATCGGTTCAGATTTAGATATAGCCCCCATATATTCGTTACCCCCGATTTGATATGTAAGAGCTGTAAACATTTTATTTTATATCCGATCAGTGCAAAATTCGGCAGAAAGAGGTTTCTTATTACTCAAAAGAATACTGCCACATTCGGAGAAAATCGGTTCAGATTTAGATACAACTCCCATATATATGTTACCCCCGATTTGACATGTAAGCGCTGTAAAAACTGTATTTTATATCCGATCAGTGCGAAATTCGACAGTATTCCCTGAATACTAATTCATTTACATGAATTAGTATTCAGGGAAGATCGGCTGAGATTTATATTAAAGCTACATATATGTTCCTCCTGATTTGGTATCAAACCGCTATAGAAGTTGTATTTTACTTCCGATCATTAAAATTTTCCAGAAAGATGTTTCTCAATTTAGGAACGAATATTGCTTAATTTAGCGATTATCGTTTCAGAATTAGATAATATGTTTCTACCCATTTACCAATTATTCCAAATTATTATGGCAATGACCCTTATCGCATTGTAAGGGAGGTGTACGGTATTATATAGTCGGCCCCGCCCGACTTTCTGCCTTTCCTTACTGGTTTTATTTTAGTTTTTAAAAGTTTGCATCCTGGAGAAGAAAATAAGAATAATATTTGAAAAAAAAAACTGTGGATAAATGTAGAAATTATAGCCCTTTTGGTACAGGTAAGAGAATTTCAAAAAATCTTTTTTTTTTCAAATTTCAGTTTAAAGAGCGATTTTATTTGTTACTGTTATTTATATTATGTACATTTGAGTTTATTTACATGTACAAGTTTCATTAGAAGTAATTGTGAGTTCTTTGTTGACGTTTGTAGATTTCGGAATCGGGTTCTCTAATGAGGAACCAAATATAATCTCCCATCATTCTTTCGTCCCAGTGCCCTTGGTAACGCCGCTCGATGGACTTTCGCCATGTTCGTCATTTACGTCGCCAAGATTCTCGGAGAAAAGTTCAATTGAGAATGTAAGAAATTAATTTTGAGGGACTTATTTACACCTGTTGGAATACATAAAGCGAAAAATAACTTGGAAGAATACATACATATATATATATATACATATCAGAAACGAAAAAGGGAATATCATCATATTTGAATATATTACAGGAGAGGCAAAAAACTAAATAAATGAAAAGTACTGTCGTTAGATAAAAGCGTTTTTCAAAATAATATCTAAACATAATTATGCATATATAAAATGACACAAACATGATTTATAACATGCTTGTGAAAATTGCGCAAAAAATGATTTTTTTACTATGAAAAACGAAATAATTTGTTGTTAGGCCCTTTAAATTTCCTTAATAAATTCGAAATTTTTAATACTACGCCGCTAAAAATGTTTCACGATGTGTATTTTGATGGAGTATACCGAAATCCATCAGAAACTGGATTTCCATTTTTCTTGTTGTTACGCCCTTTTTCGTTTCTGATGACGATATGTGTTATAAACATAAATATAGAAAAATATATTTCTAACCATTTTTTTCATAATTTTTTAACAAATCATTAATCATTGTTTCATATTGCGGGATTTTATTGGATCCAAGGAATTTTTAAACTACAAGCTTAAACGACCTCCATGCTGCAATTTCATCCGACGTCAAATATGATTCGAAATTCACATCTTTCATCAGTTTTAGGCCCATCAAAATTTCCTTCTTCGATTTTTTGAAAAGAAGGACTTTTAAATAAACTTTTTAAATATGAGAGTGAATTGCCATCTTTCCTTAAGGCTTTTACAAAATTTTTAAAGAGCCCCAGCTGAATATGCAGTGGTGGAAAAATATCGGCTATTTCAGAGACATGACATACCAACTACTTTTAAATCGCAACAAATTTTCCAGTCATGTTAATATTTTATGTATTTTATCAATTTAGCCATTGTTTCGTATGATTCCTTAGTGTTGACAGCATGAGCAATGGGAATCGACGGTTTCTGATTTCCGTTGTGTAAAAGTACTGCTTTCAAACTTTCTTTACTGCTGTCAACAAGTAACCGCCATTCCTTTGAATTGTATGTTTGATTAACTTCCTCGAACAATCCGGGAATGTCCTTGCAAAAGCATATGTTATCCACAGTTGTATAAAATTGTTTGTAAGGTATATCACGGACTCTATAGTATGATATGTTAACATCTGGGGCCAAAATATTGTACTGTTTCATCCCAGATGCAATCTTTGGTCATTTCCAAATCTCTCACTAGATCAATGAGTTGAAACTGAGTTAAAAGCGATGACTTCTGACTCAAACTTGAATCGCTCAGAGTTGAGTACTCACTTCAACTTGATGATATTTCCGTAATTAGGCTGTTAGCTATACTTGGACACTTGGGAATTGGTATTTTTTCCGAATGTGCAACTGGCAAAGTGAAAGATTTTACTTCAGCGAAATTCCAGCGAACGCTCCTTCCTACTCCAATCTGTTTACTTAGACAAAAATAGCAGTCCGTCTCGTGAATGAATGGTTGTCTTCAAATCATTGGCATTCCAAATTGCACGTGAAGTCTAAAATTAAAACGTTTTATTCTACAAAACATTGTAATACATTTAGTTTACATGGCACGAATTACACAAAATACTAGGTGTCCACGG
The DNA here is from genome assembly GCA_963930755.1 of Eudasyphora cyanicolor. NCBI lineage: Eukaryota > Metazoa > Arthropoda > Insecta > Diptera > Muscidae > Eudasyphora > Eudasyphora cyanicolor. Next base: position 192,264,997 of record OZ005735.1, on the reverse strand, counting down.
TTCGTTCATATTTTTAACTCGTATACCAAAATATTACACATATATTTCTTCTATTATTTTACTACACGCACGTCGATTTTGTTAATTACATATTTTCCGCAGATGTAGCAGAAATTGTCGGGATCATTTACACATTGAAAAGTTCTTTGCCTTTTACTCATACTTTGAAATATAACTTTGTAATATTTTTCAGAAAATCGACTTATCTCTTTAAGGCGCTGAATTATACTAATTTATTAATAAGAAATTTCATTCATAAATTCCGGGTTTAAGGTTCATAAGTTTCAGTACCAGTAGCTGACATATAGTTTGCTTCGAACGTAGAAACCCAATATTTTCAAGACTGCCGCGTACTACTTTTTATTGCGTACATATATTATACTACCCTAAATAAAAAACAATCCTGATCAGCGGATCTCATCCAATATAGCTCTCACATTGCATATAATGTTTTTGGAGGGTTACGAACGGCCATAAAACCTCATCCTCTCTATAATTTTATAATGTCTGACATCAATCCTCATAAAATAAAATGCAAGTGCAATGTCTCTTATATGTATAACTAGCTTTAACCCGGTGCGCTTCGCAGCCCCCATCATTTATGAATTTTCTGTTTAGGGTACTATAGAATATGTAAAAACAAATTACTATTGCATATGGGGAAAAATTAATGTGTACAATAGAATACGAAAATCTCCGATAAATTTCTTGTTTATTATTATTTCTCATTTCCCTCCTGTGCCTCTAAATGTGAAAAACTATTATTTGGATCATATTTTGCCTTTTTCCCCCAGTTTATATTCCAATAGCTACATTCACACCCTGGTACAATATAAATCAATGTTTGCCCCACGGTGTCGTCAAAAGCTTTATTTTAAAAAGAAGGTAAAATGAGTGCCTTGTTTAAGTTGCAAGACTTACAATTGCCATTGGGATCATATTTAATCATTTTATCTCCATTATACTACATTTAACCCAATGTGTCATAATTAACCATTTTTGCACCACTGTACAACATTTAATAGTTTACCTTAACACCTTTTTGTCCTACAGTACCATATTTAACCATTATTGTCCCACTGTACCATTTTTAACCATTTTCCCCACTGTACCATATTTAACCATTTTGACCCACCGTACAATAGTCAATAATTTTTTCACATTGTACAATATTAAATCATTTTTGTCCCACTGTACCATAGTTAACACATTTTTGCCTCACTGTTTCCGAGGTAACGCTTTTAGGCCCAATGTACCACATTTAACACTTCTTGTCCCACTTTACAATTATTAACTATTTTTCCCCGCTGTACTATGGTTAACCATTTTTTGTCCCATTGTGCACCCTTGCCTCACTGTAACATATTTAACACTTTTTGCCCCACTGTATCATATTTAATCCTATTTGCTACACAGTATCATATTTAACACCTTTTTGTCCCTTTTTGACCCACAGTATCATAATTAACCATTTTTGTCACACTGTTCCATATTTAATCCTTTTTCCCCCACTGTATCATAGTTAAAAATGTTTGCCCCACTGTACCATATTTAATCCATTTTGTCCACCTGTGCCATATTTAACCCTTTTTGTCTCACTGTACCATATTTAACACTTTATGTCCCACTGTGCCATATCCTTTTGTCTCACTGTACCATATTTAACACCTTATGTCTCACTGTAACATATTTAAAAATTTTCAACACTCTAGCATACTTAACCCCTATTTGACCTACTCTACCATAATTAACCATTTTTGTCACACTGTACTATATTTAATCCTTTTTGCCCCAATGTATCATAGTTAATACATTTTTGCCCCACTGCTCCATAGTTAACCATTTTTTCCCCACTGTACAATGTTTAATCCATTTTGTCTTACTTTACAATACTTAACTATTTTTGCCCCACTGTACCATAGTTAACCCGTTTTTACCCCACTGTGCCATATTTAACACTTTTTGTCTCACTGTACCATATTTAACACTTCTTGCCTCAGTGTACCATATTTAACACTTTTTGTTTCACTGTACCGTATTTAAAATTTGTCCCCACTCTACCATACTTAACACTTAAAGTCCCACTGAGCCATATTTAATCACATTTTATCCACTGTACCATTTTTGTCCCACTGTACAATATTTAATGTTTTTGACCCACTGTGCTCTTCACATCTCATGTTTAAGTTCAAATTTTGCCAAATTGATTCATTTTTGCCCCAATGCATCATAACTGCATTGTGCCTCTTAAAGTTAGTTTCCAAAAATCACTTCCGATCTCTAGTTTATGTTACAAAAGCTACCCTAGAAACATGGGACCATATCTAACATTTTTAATCCACTGTACCCTATTTTAATCCACTGTACCCTTTTTGCCCCATTGAGCGGGTAATAGTACGAATTTCGAAAAATTCCGTCTTATTGCTCGTCTACATCCCAAGGGCTACCCTCCCACCAAATTTCATGATTGAGCTTCAGCCGTTTGGTCTGGGCGATGATCAGTCAGTCAGCCAGTCACGCAACAATTTTATATATATAGATATAAGCAACAAGTAAGAAAGTTTCAGTCGGGTAAACCGACTAAGGTATACCCTCACCTTGTGAGTAATGTAATATATAACATTACACCAATAAATCTGTCAATTTGTGTGGGAGGTACCAGAAGGGGTTTTCCAAAAACACGTATTTTTCGGTAAATACATTGCACTGTGCTGAACTATAAGCGTTTATGTACACTGGTATATTAAAGTTACGAGCTATGTAATTTTGGTATGATTTGGTCATTTTGTGTGGGAGATACAAAAAGGGGCGGGGTGATAACGCCCACTTTTTACAGGACTATAGGCACTATAACAGCATTACACTGTTCAAAATTTCAAGTATTTGTATGCACTGGTATTAAAGTTACAAGCCGTTTACTTTTGGTACGAAATGGTCCATTTGTGTAGGAGGTACCAAAAGGGGCTGTACAATAATGCCCATTTTTTACCGGACTATAGGCGCTACAAAAACATTATACTGTAGAAAATTTCAAGCATTTTTATGCACTTGTGTTAAAGTTATAAGCAGTTAAATTTTGATGCAAAATGGTCCATTTGTGTGGGAGGTAACAAAAGGGGCATGCCAACTTCACCCATTTTTCTCGAGTTAATAGCGACTAATATACTAATACTAGCGGACCCGGCGAACTTCGACTCGCCCTAATTTAACGCCTTCAGATAAACTCCAGAGTGATAATAAAACACAGATAGTTAAAATTTTAATGCGATTTGTTTAAAAGGAATCGAAATCAGTAGAGAGCGATGTGATAAACAACAAACAACGAAGACGGAAGACAGGCAACGTACAGATGACCGTGCGAAAAACAGGGAAATTCGAGATTAATTCCACAGACTTCCTACGATTGGTCTTGAGATTTATTGATTGTCATCGTAAAAGCCAATCGTACAGGGAACTGAATCCGCTTGAATTGGAATGAAAGATCAGTTGGAATAATCGGAATTCGTGGGATAAGGACTTTCTCTTGAATTTTCCCTTGATGATCGTCGCCTGAATCACATTGTCCATCAGTTTCATAATGGACGACCGCGAACTATGCACAATTTCGGATGATTCAGATTCCTCAACATGATTATGATCGATTCCACCTTCAGCTGTAAATTATGCGGCGGAGCTCCTGGCACATCAAGCGACGTCGATTTTACTTTGAATAATAAAATTCATGCTATCGACGTCCTTATTCTTCGCTGCTAATATTGCCCGTTCACTAATCTAATCGAGATTTGGAAACACTTTTGTGATGAGTTCCTCCTTCGACGATGTGAACTCGTAAAAATTTGCCGGGATCAATATCAATCCAGTGGAAACATCAACAGTAATTTGGCCATTGCCAAGCGCCGACAGTTGTTTCGAGAATTCAAGAGCCGATGAGTCGTTCTGCAACGCGACTCTCATGTTCGTGGTCAATTTCAACTTCTTGACATGCCGCCACAAAGACCACGATTTCAGGCATGCATTAATTTCTTCGGCAGTAGATTTCGGGATGACGGGAAACGTTTGACGAAAATCTCCGGAGAGCAATATCATAGACTCACCAAATTGTCTCAAATCACGTCGTAAATCCTTCATCGTTCGGTCAACTGCCTCCAGAGCTCGTTTATGCGCCATCGTGCATTCATCCCAAATTATGATTTTGCAATGCCCGCAATCCAATAAGATAACCTTACCTCTTATACTCAATCTTATTATCTGAAAAAATGTTCGAATTGATAAATATCGCGTTGAATTTTAATTGATCGTAATGCTTGTACCGTTTGCCGATGTGATACGCGAAATCAGTGTAACAATACGCAAAACTCGGATGAATTGCAGCAAGAAAAATAGCACATACTCGTACATATGTTTAATAGAAAACTTTTTTGTTTAATAGAAAATTAATAAAAAAATTTGGATTGAAAAAGAGAGCAGTAGATAGGAACAGTAGGAATCTCGCAAGAAATAGCATTTTTCGATTTTCCCAATTTTCCGACTTTTCCGGAGGGTTTTCCCAAAATTTTCTTTCGTAACAACCTTCTCCTGGCAAATACGAACAACTGAAAAAAAATTGAGCCAAATCGGTCCAGCCGTTCTCAATTGATGAATTACCATACATTTTTCACACCATTTTTATACCCTCACTTTAGTGTGACGAGGGTACATATCATTTGCTACGGAAAAAAGTGTAACACGTCGAAGGAGTGACCAAAGACCCCAAGTATGTTCGGAGGAAGAATTTCAAAAGATTCGAGTAAGTAGTATAGAAGTTATTAAAGAATCAATATTTCACTAAATTTTAACCCTTTGTGTGGGAGGTACCAGAAGGAGTAGACCAATATGGCCCATATTCGAACTCATCCGGAGATAGATCAAAATATTACCACATACCAAATTTGAAGTCAATCGGTTACTCCTTTCGAGAGTTATCGTGCGCACCAGCCAGCAGACACACAGACAGACAGACAGACAGACAGACGGACGGACATTGCTCATTCGACTTAAAATGACCCAAAACGGATTTCCTCCGAACATACTTAGGGTCTTAGATCACTCCTTCGATGTGTTACACTTTTTTCCGTAGCAAATGATATATACCCTCGTCACACTAAAGTGAGGGTATAAAAAAACATCATTGAAAAACGAAAAAATATGAAACAAGATTTTTTTGAATTTCCCTAACATTTACAAAAGAGCTCATAACATTTACATCTATCCATACATTTTTTTTTCAAATATACAGTATTTTCTTTGTTAGCATGCTGGCGTTTGAAAAATGTGATAAAATAATTGTTTCGACTTTTTTCTATTTTTTATGGTTTTTTTGTACCAGCAAAAAGTGTTTTAAAAAAAAAATATTTGCTGCATATGTAGCCATCATAATTCTCTTTTATTTAAGGCATAACACGTCTCAATCAGGCTTATACTTGAAAATACAAAATGTACTTTCCAGGAAAGCAGGAATTAAAAAAAAAAATTCTAACAAAAAAATTTGTTTAATATTTTTTTTGTTTTTGTGACACCAAATTTCACCAGAAACTGTTATCCACATCCCTTGGACAAAATTTTTGTTGCATAGTGGTATTACTTTAGTGACGAGGGTACACCATATCAAAGGCGTGACCAAAGACCAAATATTGAAATTTTTCAGAAAATTTCTTCGATTTTGAATTTTGTTTCTAAAATTTCATCGAGATTTTATTATTTACAAAATTTTGGTCAAATTTATTTTTCTAAAAGAGATGGACAAAATTTTTATTTTCTAAAAATTAAGATCGAATATGTAACCAAAATTAAATTTTTCTAGAAAATGTACTCAGAAAAAATATGATTTTTTTAATTTGGCCAAAGTTTGTCTAGAAAATGTCACCAAAATCGAATTATTTTAGATAAATTTTATTTTCTAGAAAAGTTCATCGGATTTGCATTTATATCGATTTTTTTCAAATTTCATTAATCCAGAAATATTATTTTTTCTAGAAAATGTTGCCAAATTTGTATTCTTCTAGAAAATTTCATCAGAATTGCATATTTCATCAGATATTATCTGGAAAAAATCAATTTCGACGATTTTTTTGGAAACATACAATTTCTCTTTTCTTTTTAAAAAAATCAATTTTACTGAAATTTTCTATGTTTCAAAGTTTATCATTATTGTTGTGTGTATGTATCGTTGGCCTTTTGTGGTAGTTGTTTGTTTGTATGGTTTCGCTTAAGGAAAGAGTTAAAAAACTGGTGTTTTATTTTATTTATTTAATATTCCAATATTTCGATTGAATTCTTCAATTATCTTCAGGGAGATTTAATGGAAAATTCTTAGCAAACAGTCCGTTTAGCTTCTGAAGCTTTTGTGAAACAACAACACCAGTTTTTTAACTCAAGCCTTAAGCCAAACGATACAAACAAACATTTATCATTATTATACCCTACACCACACTGTGGTACAGGGTATTATAAGTTTGTTTCACGGCAGATGTTTGTAACACCTGAAAATAACACAGCTAGACCCACCTTAAAGTATACCGATCGACTCAGAATCACTAGCTGAGTCGATTTAACGATGTCTGTCCGTCCGTCCGTCTGTCCATGTAAAGTTGTTCGTCGACAACAGGTTGCAATTTCACTCCGATCGTTCTGAAAGTTTGCAGTTTAGAGTATTTCGCAGCTGTTAAGATCGCTATTGAATTTGGTTGAAATCGGTTCAGATTTAGATATAGCTCCCGTATATATCTATCGTCCGATTTGGCCCTTTAGTCCTATAGAAGCTGTATTTTACATCCAATCGTTTTGAAATTTAGATTGGTAGAGTTTCTTGATCCATGAACCAACATTGCCGAATTTGAAGAAAATCGGGTAAGATTTAGCTATAGCTCCCATATATATGTTTCGTCCGATTTGGCCCTTTAGTCCTATAGAAGCTGTATTATACATCCGATCGTTTTGAAATTTAGAATTGTAGAGTTTCTTGATCCATGAACCACCATTGCTGAATTTGAAGAAAATGCTGGCGTTTGAAAAATGTGATAAAATAATTGTTTCGACTTTTTTCTATTTTTTATGGTTTTTTTGTACCAGCAAAAAGTGTTTTAAAAAAAAAATATTTGCTGCATATGTAGCCATCATAATTCTCTTTTATTTAAGGCATAACACGTCTCAATCAGGCTTATACTTGAAAATACAAAATGTACTTTCCAGGAAAGCAGGAATTAAAAAAAAAAATTCTAACAAAAAAATTTGTTTAATATTTTTTTTGTTTTTGTGACACCAAATTTCACCAGAAACTGTTATCCACATCCCTTGGACAAAATTTTTGTTGCATAGTGGTATTACTTTAGTGACGAGGGTACACCATATCAAAGGCGTGACCAAAGACCAAATATTGAAATTTTTCAGAAAATTTCTTCGATTTTGAATTTTGTTTCTAAAATTTCATCGAGATTTTATTATTTACAAAATTTTGGTCAAATTTATTTTTCTAAAAGAGATGGACAAAATTTTTATTTTCTAAAAATTAAGATCGAATATGTAACCAAAATTAAATTTTTCTAGAAAATGTACTCAGAAAAAATATGATTTTTTTAATTTGGCCAAAGTTTGTCTAGAAAATGTCACCAAAATCGAATTATTTTAGATAAATTTTATTTTCTAGAAAAGTTCATCGGATTTGCATTTATATCGATTTTTTTCAAATTTCATTAATCCAGAAATATTATTTTTTCTAGAAAATGTTGCCAAATTTGTATTCTTCTAGAAAATTTCATCAGAATTGCATTTATCTAGCTAGAACAGTTTATGTTAATTTTTTTTCCAGAAAATTTCGCCACAACTGCAATATGTATACTACAAAATGTTGTCAAAAGTGTAGACAATTTTCTCAATACTGTATTTTTCTCAAAAATTGCATCGAACTTACATTTTTCTAGAAAAATTCATCAAAATTACATTCGGCTAAAAAATGATGTCAAAGTCTTATTTTTATAGAATATTTCATCGAAATTGTAATATTCTGAAAAGTTCGGAAAATTTCCTATTATTTTGAAAATTTCTTGAAAATTTTATTTATCTACAAAATTTAATTTTTCCACAAAACTTTGCATTTCATCAAAATTGAATTATTCAAGAGGACTTCGCCAAAATTTAAATTATCAAGATTGCCTTTTTATAAAATATTCTTCAATAATGGAATTCTCTCAAAATAAATACAATTTTCTTAAAAATCGTTAATTACACTCTAGGTGCAATTTAAATTGGTGAAAATCAATTTTTTTTTAATTTTATCTCGATTAAATTTTCTAAAAAAAAATAATAAAATTAAATTTTTCTTGAAAATGTCATCAAAGCTACATTCCATTTAAATATTTAGTAAAAATTTTATTTTTTTATATAAACTTTAATTTTCCAGAAAGTTTTGTTGAAATTGCATTATTCTGAAAAATGTCATCGAAATTCCTCGTGTTGAAGGTCAACGACCGGATTAATGTTCGGTGGCCGCATTAATGTTCGTTGGCCGGATTTGATGTGAATGATAGGATTAAAGTACGCTGACAGGATTGGATGTCAATGACCTGAATAAATGCCGTTGAACTGACTAAAGGACATTTACCGGATTAATCGGATCAATGTCGGCCGATAACCATATTGATCTGTAACATTTTCTCCAAAATGTAATTTTCATGAAATTTTCTAGTTAAATGTAATTTTTAAGAAATTTTCTACCAAATCCGAAATTTTTGCCGAAGTTATAAAAAGAATGAAATTTTGAAGAATTTTTTTTTAAAAATCTAATGAAATGTGAGAAGTTTTAAATAAAAAATACAGTTTTGACGAAACTTTCTATAAAAATTAAATTACTTGGAATTATTTGAAAAAAATCAATTTAGATAACATCTTTGAGAAAAGAGCAGTGTTGTCGTAATTTTCTACAAAAATTTAAAGCCGATGGATATTTTTTAGAAAAATCTAATGAAATTTTAGATAAAAATTAAATTTTGACGAAACTTTCTATGAAAATTAAAAATTAAATTTTGTCGAAACTTTCTGTAAAAATTAAATTTCGGGGGAATTATTTGGAAAATATCAATTTTTGTGAAATATTCGAGAACAGTTCAGTTTTGTCTTAATTTTCTAGAACAATTTAAAGTCGTTGATATTATCTGGAAAAAATCAATTTCGACGATTTTTTTGGAAACATACAATTTCTCTTTTCTTTTTAAAAAAATCAATTTTACTGAAATTTTCTATGTTTCAAAGTTTATCATTATTGTTGTGTGTATGTATCGTTGGCCTTTTGTGGTAGTTGTTTGTTTGTATGGTTTCGCTTAAGGAAAGAGTTAAAAAACTGGTGTTTTATTTTATTTATTTAATATTCCAATATTTCGATTGAATTCTTCAATTATCTTCAGGGAGATTTAATGGAAAATTCTTAGCAAACAGTCCGTTTAGCTTCTGAAGCTTTTGTGAAACAACAACACCAGTTTTTTAACTCAAGCCTTAAGCCAAACGATACAAACAAACATTTATCATTATTATACCCTACACCACACTGTGGTACAGGGTATTATAAGTTTGTTTCACGGCAGATGTTTGTAACACCTGAAAATAACACAGCTAGACCCACCTTAAAGTATACCGATCGACTCAGAATCACTAGCTGAGTCGATTTAACGATGTCTGTCCGTCCGTCCGTCTGTCCATGTAAAGTTGTTCGTCGACAACAGGTTGCAATTTCACTCCGATCGTTCTGAAAGTTTGCAGTTTAGAGTATTTCGCAGCTGTTAAGATCGCTATTGAATTTGGTTGAAATCGGTTCAGATTTAGATATAGCTCCCGTATATATCTATCGTCCGATTTGGCCCTTTAGTCCTATAGAAGCTGTATTTTACATCCAATCGTTTTGAAATTTAGATTGGTAGAGTTTCTTGATCCATGAACCAACATTGCCGAATTTGAAGAAAATCGGGTAAGATTTAGCTATAGCTCCCATATATATGTTTCGTCCGATTTGGCCCTTTAGTCCTATAGAAGCTGTATTATACATCCGATCGTTTTGAAATTTAGAATGGTAGAGTTTCTTGATCCATGAACCACCATTGCTGAATTTGAAGAAAATCGGTTAAGATTTAGCTATAGCTCCCATATATATGTTTCGTCCGATTTTGCTCTTTAGTCCTGTAGAAGCTGTATTTTACATCCAATCATTTTGAAATTTAGAATGGTAGAGTTTCTTGATCCATGAACCAACACTACCGAATTTGAAGAAATTCGGTTAAGATTTAGCTATAGCTCCCATATATATGTTTCGTCCGATTTGGCCATTTAGTCCTATAAAAGCTGTATTTTACATCCAATCGATTTGAAATTTAGAATGGTAGAGTTTCTTGATCCATGAACCAACACTGCCGAATTTGAAGAAAATCGGTTAAGATTTAGCTATAGCTCCCATATATATGTTTCGTCCGATTTTGCTCTTTAGTCCTGAAGAAGCTGTATTTTACATCCAATCACTTTGAAATTTAGAATGGTAGAGTTTCTTGATCCATGAACCAACACTACCGAATTTGAAGAAAATCGGTTAAGATTTAGCTATAGCTCCCATATATATGTTTCGTCCGATTTGGCCCTTTAGTTCCATAGAAGCTGTATTTTACATCCAATCCTTTTGAAATTTAGAATGGTAGAGTTTATTGATCCATGAACCAACACTACCGAATTTGAAGAAAATCGGTTAAGAATTAGCTATAGCTCCCATATATATGTTTCGTCCGATTTGGCCCTTTAGTCCTATAAAAGCTGTATTTTACATCCAATCGTTTTGAAATTTAGAATGGTAGAGTTTCTTGATCCATGAACCAACACTACCGAATTTGAAGAAAATCGGTTAAGATTTAGCTATAGCTCCCATATATATGTTTCGTCCGATTTTGCTCTTTAGTCCTGAAGAAGCTGTATTTTACATCCAATCACTTTGAAATTTAGAATGGTAGAGTTTCTTGATCCATGAACCAACACTACCGAATTTGAAGAAAATCGGTTAAGATTTAGCTATAGCTCCCATATATATGTTTCGTCCGATTTGGCCCTTTAGTTCTATAGAAGCTGTATTTTACATCCAATCCTTTTGAAATTTAGAATGGTAGAGTTTATTGATCCATGAACCAACACTACCGAATTTGAGTCCTGAAGAAGCTGTATTTTACATCCAATCACTTTGAAATTTAGAATGGTAGAGTTTCTTGATCCATGAACCAACACTACCGAATTTGAAGAAAATCGGTTAAGAATTAGCTATAGCTCCCATATATATGTTTCGTCCGATTTGGCCCTTTAGTCCTATAAAAGCTGTATTTTACATCCAATCGTTTTGAAATTTAGAATGGTAGAGTTTCTTGATCCATGAACCAACACTACCGAATTTGAAGAAAATCGGTTAAGATTTAGCTATAGCTCCCATATATATGTTTCGTCCGATTTGGCCCTTTAGTTCTATAGAAGCTGTATTTTACATCCAATCCTTTTGAAATTTAGAATGGTAGAGTTTATTGATCCATGAACCAACACTACCGAATTTGAAGAAAATCGGTTAAGATTTAGCTATAGCTCCCATATATATGTTTCGTCCGATTTGGCCCTTTAGTTCTATAGAAGCTGTATTTTACATCCAATCCTTTTGAAATTTAGAATGGTAGAGTTTATTGATCCATGAACCAACACTACCGAATTTGAGTCCTGAAGAAGCTGTATTTTACATCCAATCACTTTGAAATTTAGAATGGTAGAGTTTCTTGATCCACGAACCAACATTGCCGAATTTGAAGAAAATCGGTTAAGATTTAGCTATAGCTCCCATATATATGTTTCATCCGATTTGGCTCTTTAGTCCTGTAGAAGCTGTATTTTACACCCAATCGTTTTTATACCCTACACCACACTGTGGTACAGGGTATTATTTAAGTATAAAATGACTCAAAAGTAAATTTATGTAAACAATTTATACATGAATTACAAAATTTATATTTCAGAGTTATTCAATATTACGAGAGTGGTGTAGGGTATTATATAGTCGGCCCCGCCCGACTTTAGCCTTTCCTTACTGGTTTTTAAGATAAACTCTATATCACAACCTTTACCTAGAAAAATATCTCGGATATCAATATGGCGTACATCATAAACAGAGATTCTTAAATAAACCATACATCCATAAAAATGCACTGTGAAGGAGTTCTTGCAAATTGGACCTATCGAATAGACCACCTACAGCTTTATTTAGAAGTAAACGTCCGAAGCTTGTGCCTTCCAATTAATTTTAAGAGTCTGAATAAAAATTAGAAAAGGCATAAATGGATCACTGTAAAGAATTCAATCGTGATATACGACGAGTAACTCATAGACTTTCAGGTACCTGTAGTGTACTTCAAGCCGAAATAATGACAGTAAATGAAGTCGCCAAATGGCTAAGTCGCAATATAGTGATCAACACTGGTGTTGTCAACCCAGTAGTGCAATTATCGATTGACAGAAATCGGCACCTGAAGGGTAGCTAGCAAATCTGGCTAAGATACGATCTGAGAAGGTCAAAATTTCTACTCGCACTAGAGAAGAAAATATTGTCTACGTTAGCATCAGTTCTGACGGGACACCGCCTGATCGGCGAACATGGAAAAAGGTTAGGTATTGAGTCCAATGGAGCTGCTTTGCTAATGTCCCTCATTAAGTAGACGACGTCTGTATAAAATAGGGTCGGTCTTTCCACGAAGTCTGACAGATCTTTCCAGTACCGATTTTCCTACTATTGGTAACTTTGTTTATCAGACAGGTTGGTTTCGACGAGGCGCATTTGTGCCCATGCTATCTCTAGGTACCTAAACTTGTCCATTTTAGCTGGAAAAGCTGGCTGCCACCCTAAACTAAACCTAAATCACTGTGTACTACAGAAGAGATTTTGCCATCGTTATTTTTTCTTTGACATTTATAGCTTAATTTTTTTTTCAGACACTAAACCCAATTTATATGATATAGATGGTCATCAAATGAAGTAGTCACTTCATTTTATGGCAATTCAAATCATTTCTTATGTTCCAAAATGTCCTTACTATTCAGTTGGATATTAATATTATCTCTTGAACGAACGCATTACATTAAGCGTCTTAAGCAATGACAACGAAGGTTCTAACATTTAAGAATAGAAATGGCAGATGTTCACTGCAAACGAGAATAATTCCTATGAAAGAAATCTCGTCTTTCTCACTCTATACATTTTATGTGTGTGTGTGGCCCATTCTGTATTTATGCTACTTTTATTCGTTTGAAATAATTATCAGTGAACTGAACATTTATGGCTGCGAGAGTAACAACGTATCGACCAGCAGTCAGATATATTTATTTTGGACATTTCAAAGCATAAGTGCAGGCTTGTGGCACAGCATACATTCCATTTTTCAATTCTCACCTTCAAGGTTCATAGTATTTCCAAAAGGGAACTACGTCCAAGGAGGGGTGAAAAAACAATATTGAGAAAATCTGAAAGTATTTCGATGGAAAATATGGCCTCAATAATAAATAAAAAATAATGCGCTTTGATTCAATGTCGTAAGATGCATTATTTTGGTATATCTATTAACAATGAATACACGATGCAACAAAACAACCTATCGGGAAATTATAGAACTTGTTTATACTTTCATCTGAAATAGGATATAGGTTGGTGTATTTAGTGGTTTTATTTTGAACCACATGTTACTTTGACAGTGACAGCTCTTATTCGTTAGAAATCTTGCCAGAAAATAGCACTTTTGAACAATGTTGGGAAATAAGGCAAACTAATTTCCAAACAGTTCGTTTATTGAAATAAGATTATGAGACTGGCATGCTAGTGGATAACACTCACGATCTCCTTCGTCTTACGCTGCGCACTGAGAAGATTGTGGCTGCCTTAGCCGAGAGTGTGTGATTCATTTCCGGAACAGCGATCTCAAAAACTCACCATTTCACGCATCAAACTACTGCGAATTTTGCACAAAGATTTCGAATTATTCGCTTACAAGGTCCAGTTGACTCATGGTAGGGCTTGCATGCAGAAAAATAAATCAAAGAAACTACCATATAATATGATTTTAATGAGAGAGTCTACTGACAAATCTTGGGGAGTAAGGGAAAGTGACGCGTAACCCATAGCCAATCCTTTCCAACAGACAACCTCACCCACTGTCATACAGACTTGGTGCTCCCAGTTCTCAACTAGCGAGGCTCTGTCGACCGACCGTAGGCGCTATAACCTTAATAGGAACACAGTACAAATGCTATGTTCCGAAGCACGTCTGGGTGCTTAGTCAGCAAACCTGGCACCAGAATCGGTCGCTTTGGACTAATCATTCATAGGTCCCCTCATTTCGAAGGAACCATATCAAGCGCCTATAGAGTGGAGAGCTCACACTGACAGAATAATATCAGGAACACAACGAGCGACCATCACCTCATGATTGCTACTATCCGGATCAAAAACGCGGCTATAAAAAGGGCGAAAAAAAACTAGATGACCCCTCCATTAGATCCCGCTTCACCAATGCCATCAGGGTTTCTTGTCGTGAATAACAAACCTTAGACAGATGGGAACACACCAAAAACATTTTAATCAACGCCGCAGAGGAACATATACGTAGGGTACAGAATAGGGATGTAACGAATATTCGAACGCGAAATATTCGCATAATTTTAACATTCGCAAAAACCATCTTTGGAATATTCGCATTCGCTTTCGCAAAAATATATTTCAGTATTCGCTTCCATTTGTAAAAAGTGTTAAATCTCCTTATTCCCTTCACACAATTTAAATATATTTATACCAATGACTAGCTTCTGACCACTTCTCTTGAAGTTGAAAAAATATTTGTGTCCTTGTGGTAACAGGTGGTTAAAATATGGAAAACATACTTAATATTTGAATAACCTGGAAAAGTACCAATTCAGTTCCTTAAATTTGTTGGTACTAAAGGGTCAAATTATTATTCGCATTCGCGTTCTCAAAAATTCATATTTCACTATTCGCTTTCGCATTCGCAAGAAATATATTTCAATATTCGCTTTCGCATTTGCTTTCGCTAAAGTCACTTTCGTTACATCCCTAGTACAGAACCACGCAGAAGAAGCCGTGGATATCAGAAAATACCTGGAAGCTCATAAACCTTCGTGCAGAAGCAAAAAACGGAGCGAATATTGCTAAGACGAGGAACTCGAAAACTTCAGCACAAAAAGAATACTCCAGGCTGGACAGATTGGTAAAGAAAAGCGCTAGAGCAGACAAGGGAATATGGAGCAAACAAATTACAGTAAAGGCGCAAACAGCAGCTGACACCCATAGAAGCCGCGACCTCTTCCGATCAGTGCGGCAGCTCACGAATTCGAAGATTTCCACCACCAAACCCCTAATGGATATAAACGGCGAAACGACCTCATCAAAAGAGGAACAAATTAAGATATGGGAAGACTACTATAAAAAAAACTCCTCACCGCCTCTAGTCAATCCCAAACGAAAAAACCTGCTTACAACAAAATGAGGACACTCAATTTGACACCACACGACCGGGTATTCCGGAAATAGCATTCGCGATAGGATCTCTGAAATCCAACAACATACCTCCTGAGTTGCTGAAGGCAGACTCTATGCTGAGTGCTGAACTTTTGTATCCGCTCATATCGGACTTTTGGGCTAGCGAATCCTTGCCGACCAAACCAAAGGAAGGGACTGTTATTCTACTCCCAAAGAAAGGCAACCTATCCTTGTGCAAGAATTGGAGAGGGATCACATTTCTAAGTATGGTATACAAAGTAATCGCACATATTATCAATAAGCGACTATCAGAATACGTAACACCAAGTCTAAGAAACGAGCAGGCCGGCCTTAGAGCACGGCGAACTTGGTTTGAACATTTTAACACGCTGCATAGATTTCGAGAAAGCATTCGACACTATAAGCCACAACGTAATTTTAAAATCGTTAGAATGCAAGGAAATCATACGCCTGATTGAAAGTTTGTATGAAGGCGCGACTTCGAATACGCCACGAACAACAACTAAGTAATCAAATCCTCTCACCACTCCTTTTCAACATCGTGCTTGACACCGTGGTGATCCGTGCATCTCAGAGTAATAGAGGAATAACGTAGGGACTTCAAGGCAACCTTGGCGACATCGACTACGCCGATGACATATGCCTTCTCGCCCATAAGCACACAGACATGAAAGGAATACTGAGCGATGTTAAAAAGTATGCCAATAAATGTTGGTTATGTTGGTACTCATGTCCCATACTTATGCTGACAAGGTCGGCCATTTTGAATGTTTAGTGTTTTAACTTGTCTTCGATTTTTATCTATTTCAGAAAATGGATCAAAGAATCTGCATCAAATTTTGTGTGAAAAACAAAATAAAGTGCGCTGACGCATTCCGAATGTTGACTGTGGCATATGGTGAAGCTACCTTGGACCAAAGCAACGTTTATCGGTGGTACAGAATGTTCTTAGAGGGCCGAGAAGATGCGAAGGACGAACAGCGTGCCGGACGCCCGAGCTCACAGTTTTCTTTGATTGCAGGGGCGTGGTGCATTATGAGTTCTTGCCACAGGGTACTACGGCCAATAAAGAATATTACCTGCAAGTTATGCGCAAATTGCGCGAAGCAATCCGCCAAAAACGCCCGGATTTGTGAAAGAACAAAAACTGGCTTTTGCACCATGATAACGCCCCTGCACACACATCGTTGCTTGTGCGCGAATATTTGGCCAAAAACAACACAGTAATGGTGCCGCAGCCACCGTATTCCCCTGACCTAGCCCCCTGTGACTATTTTTTGTTCCTAAAACTGAAAAGGCCCATGAAAGGACAACGCTACGCCACGATTGAGGAGATAAAGACGGCATCGAAGGAGGAGCTGAACAAGATCACAAAAAATGATTATTTGAAGTGATTCGAGGATTGGAAACAAATATTGGCAGAAGTGTATTATATCCGAGGGGAATTACTTTGAAGGGGACAAAATAGATATACATGAATAAATAAATACTTTTTGAAAAAATACAAAATTGGCAAATTTTTTTGAACAGACTATGTATATATGTATACTGACAAATCCTTATGTGCTGATGACCGGTAATTAGTTTGTTGGCACAACGAATATATTTAAATTCAATAAAAAACCAGTAAGGAAAGACAGAAAGTCGGGCGGGGCCGACTATATAATACCCTACACCTACCTGCCAATGCGAAAATGGGCATTGCGATAAGAATTTGGCAGTGTTCATATATGTAATAAGCAAACTCTCTCTGCCGATTTTCGTACTGATCGGATATAAAACACGGTTTCTACAGCGCTTACATGTTAAATCGGGTGAAACATATATATGGGGGCTATATCTAACTCTGAACCGATTTTCCCCGAATTTGGCAGTGTTCATACATGTAATAAGAAAACTCTCTCTATTAAATTTCGTACGGATCGGATATAAAACACGATTTCTACAGCGCTTAGATGTTAAATCGGTTGAAACATATATATGGTGGCTATATCTTAATCGGAACCGATTTTCCCCGAATTTGGCAGTGTTTATTCATGTAATAAGAGAACTCTCTCTGTTAAATTTCGTACTGATCGGATATAAAACACGATTTCTACAGCGCTAAAATATTAAATCGGGTGAAACATATATATGGTGGCTATATCTAAATCTGAACCGATTTTCCCCGAATTTGGCAGTGTTTATTCATGTAATAAGAGAACTCTTTCTGTTTAAATTTCGTACTGATCGGATATAAAACACGATTTCTACAGCGCTTAAATGTTAAATCGGTTGAAACATATATATGGTGGCTATATCTAAATCTGAACCGATTTTCCCCGAATTTGGCAGTGTTTATTCATGTAATAAGAGAACTCTCTCTGTTAAATTTCGTACTGATCGGATATAAAACACGATTTCTACAGCGCTAAAATATTAAATCGGGTGAAACATATATATGGTGGCTACATCTAAATCTGAACCGATTTTCCCCGAATTTGGCAGTGTTTATTCATGTAATAAGAGAACTCTCTCTGTTAAATTTCGTACTGATCGGATATAAAACACGATTTCTACAGCGCTTAAATGTTAAATCGGGTGAAACATATATATGGTGGCTATATCTAAATCTAAACCGATTTTCCCCAAATTTGGCAGTGTTTATTCATGTAATAAGAGAACTCTCTCTGCCAAATTTCGTACTGATCTGATTAAAAATACAGTTCCTACAGCGCTTACATGCCAAATCGGGTGAAACATATATATGGGGGCTATATCTAAATCTGATCGGATTGTCTCCGAATTTGGTAGTGTTCATTCACGTAATAATAAAACTCTCTCTGCCGAATTTCATAAAGATCGGATGTAAAATGTGGTTTCTACGGCGCTTGCATGTCAAATCGGGTGAAACATATATATTGGGACTATATCCAAATCTGAACCGATTTTAACCAATTTCAATAGGGATCGTCCTTGGGCCAAAAAAGAGCACTATGCTAAATTTCATCACAATCGGACCATAAATACGACCTGCACTTTGATTACAAGAATACATGGACAGACGGACAGACGGACGGACAGACGGACAGACAGACGGACAGACAGACAGACGGACATGGCTAAATCGACTCAGAAAGTGAATCTGAGTCGATCGGTATAATAAACAATGGGTCTATCTCTTCTCCTTTTAGGTGTTACAAACAAATGCACAAAGTCATAATACCCTGTACCACAGTGTGGTGTAGGGTATAAAGACAATCGCACTGTTGAATACTTTGGATATGTGATTTGTCGATACACTTTAAGATCTACTATTTTAGTCGAAGAATTTGTAAATATACTCGTATTCCAATGTTCACAATATTTCTTCTTTTTATTTCTTTTTAGCTGTCATAATTTTACTAAATCTCCTGAGGATAATAAACCAAAAATGCCTTTATTTCACATAGAAATAGGCAGGCAAAATAGACGGGCTCCACAAAAAAAAAATAAATTAATATATATAAATACCAAACGTTTTATATATTTACTGGTAATCCCAAATGGCAGCGAAAAAGTTTAAAGCAAAACTCCGAAACAACAATAAATGCAGACAAGCACGACTATGATGATGTTGATGGTCTAAGCCAAATTACAAACGCCAAGAGAACAGAGATGAAGGTAAAAGATGTAACACAAAGCTAAACTCCAATCACTCCAACTAAAATGAAAAATCCCATACATGTATGTACAGGGTGACCCAAAAATACTAATCTGGAAACAAAACGACACAATATAATTTTATGTTTTTTTATGTTCATGTAAATTTTAATTGCTGAATTATTAGCAAATTGTCAATTATTCAGCCAATTGTTAGGAATTTGTGTTAACTATGGCGCTATGTAGCCAAATTGGGTGACATATTTTTGTATGGCACTATACCAAAATGTGTGTGAAATGGTTGTAGGTAAAATAAATTGAAAAATTTTGAATTTTATTTGCTATTGTGATTTCTAAGGCGCCAGGGCTTTATTTTCGAACTACCATTTCTATAAAAAATATAGTTTGGGTTCGCAGATACAGATCAAATGTGACGGAGATATAATATATCACTTAAAATAATCAATTTTTAAAAAATGCAGGCTATCCTCCGAGTTGCTACAAGAAGAATTCGGTATCGGAGCAAATAACTCCTGTTCGTTTGGAAGCTTTTCGAAGAAGAGTCCCAGTGGAAATAATCGTTCAGATCCGAAGTATGTATTGGGATTCGACATGTAAAGTGCTGTATGAAAACAATCTGAGCAGCCAATTTAACGTTATTGCAGGAGTTCGACAAGGCTGTGTTGAATCTCATCTACTATTTAATATAACACCATTAGGAGACGAGTGGTATCACTTGGAGCTTGTATGTGCGTCTCGAAGATCTGGAAGACAAACTGCATGAATTACATCCACTACATATGCTTCAGGCCTACGTATTAATATTGGAAAGGCCAAAGTCCTAAGCCTAAATACCACCAATTCCTTAAAATTTATGACAAATCATGTAGATCTTGTGGACGTCTTATCTT
The DNA here is from genome assembly GCA_963930755.1 of Eudasyphora cyanicolor. Classification (NCBI taxonomy): domain Eukaryota; kingdom Metazoa; phylum Arthropoda; class Insecta; order Diptera; family Muscidae; genus Eudasyphora; species Eudasyphora cyanicolor. Next base: position 192,244,870 of record OZ005735.1, on the reverse strand, counting down.
CTCTGTATCTGGGAAGAGTCATATCTTAACAGCATAAAAATACAGACCAAGCATTTGGAGCTCTTCAAAATATACGAAAATCTCCACAAATCCATTCGAAAGCCCAACTCAGGCATTGGGGTTTTGAATTTGAGCGTGCATGTTGTACGGCTATGAATCCTGCAACACATTAGCTACCGAACCTCAATCGGTAGTATTGCAAAGTATTCATCAGCCGTTCTTTACGCAAGTTGCCCAAGGCAATAGAAGAAGTGACAGATCCGCTTGTTTGTCACAATCATATGGATACGAAGCACAAAAGCAAATCGTGTCAGAAGATATACTAAGACTATATCTGTAGGGTGAATCCAGTATATGAATGTAGATTGTATCTAAACCAAATGACATAATATTTATGAGAACAGCTGGTGTGGGCGACGAGTCACGCTGGGGTAGCAGCAATTGTGTGAATTTAACTAAACAAGTAAGAAAGTTCAGGCGGGTAAACCGACTTATGAATCCCCTCACATTGAGTCCCAAAAAATTTATTCGTAAATTTATTATATTGTTTTAATAAAATTGTTATCAATTTAAATTGCATTTAATATCTTTAAAGTATGGTATTCAAGTTAAAAGCTGTTTACAGTAGGTACAAAAAGGTCTATTTGTGTGGGAGGTACCAAAAGGAGCGTGCCAATAACGGCCACTTATCTCTAGACTCTAGGTACTATAAAAGCATTACACCGTACAAAATTTCAAGTATTCATATTCACTGGTATTATTAAAGCTATAAGCTCTTAACTATTGGTGTAAAATGGTCATTTTGTGAGGGAGGTACCAAAAGGGTCGTGCCAATAACGGCCACTGTTCACTAGACTCTAGATACTATAAAAGCATTACACCGTACAAAATTTCAAGTATTCATATTCACTGGTATTAAAGTTAAAATCTGTTAACTTTTGGTACAAATTGGTCCATTTGTGTGGGAGGTACCAAAAGGGGCGTGCCAAAAACGCCCACTTTTCTGTGGACTGTAGGTACTATAAAAGCGTTACACTGTACAAAACCTCAAGTATTTTTATGCACTGTTACTAAAGTTATAAGCTGTTAACTTTTGGTGTAAAATGGTCATTTTGTGAGGGAGGTACCAAAAGGGTCGTGCCAATAACGGCCACTGTTCTCTAGACTCTATGTACTATAAAAGCTTTACGAAATTTCAAGTATTCATATTCACTGGTATTAAAGCTAAAATCTGTTAACTTTTGGTACAAAATGGTCAATTTGTGTGGGAGGTACCAAAAGGGGCGTGCCAAAAACGTCCACTTTTTGTGGTACTATAAAAGCGTTACACTGTAAAAAATCTCAAATATTTGTATGCACTGGTATTAATGTTATACGCTGTTAACTTTGGTGCAAAATGTTCATTTTGTGAGGGAGGTACCAAAAGAGACGTACCAATAACGGCAACTGTTCTCTAGACTCTAGGTACTATAAGAGCATTACACTTTACGAAATTTCAAGTATTTGTATGTACTGGTATTAATGTTGATAGCTGTTATCTTTTTGTACAAAAAGGTCCAATCGTGTGGGAGGTACCAAAAGGGGCATGCCAATAACCCCCTTTTTATCTGGACTCTAGGTACTATAAAAGCGTTACACTGTATAAAATGACATGTTTTTGTGTGAACTGATATTAAAGCCATAAGCAGTTAACTTTTGGTGCAAAATGGTCCATTTGTGTGGGAGGTACGAGAAAGGGAGAGACCACTTCTCCCATATTTCTTGACGTGTTAGCGACTAGCAAGCTAATACTATATATGAAATTTCAGAAGATTCGGAGATAGAGAAAAATATTACCTTATACCAAATTTGAAGTCAATCGGTTACTCCTTTCGAGAGTTATCGTGCGCACCAGCCAGCAGACAGACAGACGGACGGACATTGCTCAAATGACTTAAAATGACCCAAAACGGATTTCCGCCGAACATACTTAGGGTCTTAGGTCACTCCTTCGATGTGTTACACTTTTGGCTCGTAGCAAATGATATATACGCTCCTCTCTAAGGTGAGGGGATAAAAATGCAAACGTTAGGTTAAGACAAATCCAGACTTTTGCACTTTCGATTATCCGGAGATCACCATTCATTTAAATAAGGACCATGGAGCTTTTGAAGTTATCCAGACGTAGATTTGGCCATATATTAGCGCTGAAACTCCTCATAACATGGTTTGAGTTAAAGTAGCACTTTTTTCTTCCATTAAGTGATAAGTGGAATTGCTCGAAGTGTAATGACCTTTTTCAGCGTCTAAGGGCTCTGATTCATCAAGTTGGTAAGCATATTATGCTGCATCTCGCCTTAACTAAACTTCTGAAGTGTTGCAGCATTTTTTGCTGGAATGGCGTTAAATTCAGTCGAATTCGAATAGATTACTAGGTCTTTCATTTATACTGCGCGGCAATGCTGAGACCATTTCCCAGACGGAGAGGTAATACGAGAATTCCCAGTGCTCCAGAATAACCTTTTTTTATTTAATCGACAACTACCCTACTGAGGTCACGTAAGGGTTAGCATAGCTTTCAACCGTTCCATGAACTGTCGATGTGTATATTGGCGGAATGAAGATCGGCCGCAGAAAAATACATCAAAATATGTTTATGAATATGGACCCTACGAAATTACTTATCAAATAACATTTTTTGGGGGCTTAATTTAACTTATTGTCTGTTATTTGGGCTCAATTTCAATTATAAATAAAAAAAAAATTTGCTCCGCATAGCCATCTTTGGATCCTGTCCAAAGAAGGAAGTTCTAAACAGATCGGTGCACTACCACATCATGCTGTTTTCTTAATTGGGGCATTATTTCCTAATTCGCAGGGGCGCACGTTAATTTTCAATTTGGGGTTCATTTTCCCGTGGACCAACACCCGGTCGCCCTTTACTCGAAGTGTAATTTTTGGGTCACTCTGTATATGCGAAGGAAACTTAATGGTACTCGCCAAACAGGAAATTTTAAACAGCCTTTCTTTTCGATATTCTTGCAGGTGAAGAAAAAATTGTTTTTACATAAATAAAATTTTAGACAAGTACTCTGCCTAAGTCCAGCTACTGAAAATAGGCTTTGGGGACACGAAATATGTTTCCCTCAACCGTTTTTTTTTTCATTTTAATTTAAACAAATTTTTTTATTCGAAAATATAGACATAGTATGACAACAGACAACGACGAAGGGAGTACATACTCATTTTCTACGGATAATTTTAAAGTTTTCGTAGTTATATTTTCTCATCCTGATGATGTCTTTCGAAGAAAGACGAAATATTGAATGAAAATAATAAAAAACACATAAAAAAACCAACATAGACCTCGAGCTCATTTTTGATAAATATCAAACAAAGTTATAAAAAAACTTTTTTACGTGTGTACTTGCAAAGCAGAGTCTATTTGAAAATATTGTTGTTCATTTTGGACTTCTTGGAAAGTATACAAAACATTTTAGATCTGTAAGAAGAAAAGCGAACAGTAAAGAGGCGAGAAACCAAAGCAAAAAACCGCGGAAACATTGGGGAATCACAAATTGAACAAAAAGGAGAAATATCTACAAAAAAAGAAGCAATCCAATCCCCAAGGAATAAAAGAGTTACGGAATAAAGGCAGGAAACACACAAACAACAAAACCGCACGACTTTGCCAGCAATAATTCACCATAATCGCACGACTGGGAATGAAAAGAATTTGCCACCAGGTCATACAGTTTGCAACGCGCTGAGATATTCTGCTCGTGAGTCAAGGCAACAAACTAAATTATGGACGCCAAAAAGAAACCAAAATGCTTGGAATTATATTTACTGAAAAAACCAATACGAAGAAATCTCGACAAAGTTTTTCAAATATGACACTCTTGTCAACAATCAAATTTTAAGATATTAAATAAACGATACGTGTAAAATAAAATGAAAGTGAGGTGAAGCAAGTTTAATTGATATTAATCCAATATTTCGGTTTTTAGGTCACAAAAAACGATTGTTTGACACTTATTAATCCTCTTAGTTTTCATTGGAAGGGAAACAAAAGGAGAAAACAATACAAGTGGGCAGTCAAAGGGCATACAGACCACTATTATTAAGACTGTGAGCAAACGCGGCACCCATCATCAAATCTTCCGTCAATATGCGATGTATAGCACTTGTTGAAATGCCTACGACTTCAGCTAGCTCACTAACCTTCAGCCGACGCACTATGGGCGGAAATGGCAAATTGTGGTCAAAATGCTGTAAAATCAACAAAAATGCTTGGATTTTGATGAAATTTGAAATGAAGGCAAATAAGGTATGCTTTATTCATATCGCGTAAAATCCAAATTTCCAAAGCGTCGTAAAGACATCGGAAATTGCACAATCATTACATTTTCTATTATTTTATCGTAAAGTCTGATTAGTCATAAAGAAAATAAAGGCAGGGTTAGGCAAACATAGTCGTAACGTTGCCCGCTGGAGAAATTTCCCAAAACTTGAAAAACGTGCCATATGTCTCAGACATTCACAACCAAAATTGTAAAATTCTTATTTTATTTTATATTGTTTTGCTCTTATTTTAATATTTTATCACTTATTCGTCATTCCATTTCAAAAGTTTCGCATAAATGTCTTCTTCTTCGTTGTTCTGCTGGTTTTGTTTGCAAATACACGTAAACGTACCATCCAAATCAAATTTCAGCAGATGCAGCCGTCCGTTTACGTTTCGTTTTCGTTGGCTAATCCTTTACACTGATTTCCATATGTCAGATCGAATCAGAACAGCTGATTCTTTACGCTACGGGGGCGTTAGGGTTACGTTTGCCTCACCCAGCCTTAACACCATTCCGAAGAAAATTGATGCATAATTTAAAAAGTTGTAGCTAATTTAGCAAGTCAACTCACTTAAATTTGAAAATACGATATAGGGTCCAAAGTGCACCGAAGGCGCAGGTGAAATTTTTACAGAATATTACAGAACACCTCAACGAAAACTCTAAATAAAAGTTATAAGGAACGTAATGTAAAACCAGTAAGGAAAGGCTAAAGTCGGGCGGTGCCGACTATATAATACCCTACACCACTCTCGTAATATTGAATAACTCTGATATATAAATTTTGTAATTCATGTATAAATTGTTTACATAAATTTACTTTTGGGACATTTTATACTTAAATAATACCCTGCACCACAGTGTGGTGTAGGGTATAAAAACGATTGGATCTAAAGAGCCAAATCGGATGAAACATATATATGGGAGCTATAGCTAAATCTTTACCGATTTTCTTCAAATTCGGCAATGTTGGTTCATGAATCAAGAAACTACCATTCTAAATTTCAAAACGATTAGATGTAAAATATAGCTATAGCTAAATCTTAACCGATTTTCTTCAAATTCGGTAGTGTTGGTTCATGGATCAAGAAACTCTACCATTCTAAATTTCAAAACGATTGGATGTAAAATACAGCTTTTATAGGACTAAAGGGCCAAATCGGACGAAACATATACATGGGAGCTATAGCTAAATCTTAACCGATTTTCTTCAAATTCGGCAGTGTTGGTTCATGGATCAAGAAACTCTACCATTCTAAATTTCAAAACGATTGGATGTAAAATGCAGCTTCTATAGAACTAAAGGGCCAAATCGGACGAAACATATATATGGGAGCTATAGCTAAATCTTAACCGATTTTCTTCAAATTCGGCAATGTTGGTTCATGGATCAAGAAACTCTACCATTCTAAATTTCAAAACGATTGGATGTAAAATACAGCTTTTATAGGACTAAATTGCAAAATCGGACGAAACATATATATGGGAGCTATAGCTAAATCTTAACCGATTTTCTTCAAATTCGGCAATGTTGGTTCATGGATCAAGAAACTCTCCCATTCTAAATTTCAAAACGATTGGATATAAAATACAGCTTTTATAGGACTAAATGGCCAAATCGGACGAAACATATATATGGGAGCTATAGCTAAATCTTAACCGATTTTCTTCAAATTCGGTATGGTTGGTTCATGGATCAAGAAACTCTACCATTCTAAATTTCAAAATGATTGGATGTAAAATACAGCTTCTACAGGACTAAAGAGCAAAATCGGACGAAACATATATATGGGAGCTATAGCTAAATCTTAACCGATTTTCTTCAAATTCGGCAATGTTGGTTCATGGATCAATAAACTCTACCATTCTAAATTTCAAAACGATCGGATGTAAAATACAGCTTCTATAGGAGTAAAGGGCCAAATCGGACGAAACATATATATGGGAGCTATAGCTAAATCTTAACCGATTTTCTTCAAATTCGGTAGTGTTGGTTCATGGATCAAGAAACTCTACCATTCTAAATTTCAAAATGATTGGATGTAAAATACAGCTTCTACAGGACTAAAGAGCAAAATCGGACGAAACATATATATGGGAGCTATAGCTAAATCTTAACCGATTTTCTTCAAATTCGGCAATGTTGGTTCATGGATCAAGAAACTCTACCATTCTAAATTTCAAAACGATCGGATGTAAAATACAGCTTCTATAGGACTAAAGGGCCAAATCGGGCGAAAGATATATATGGGAGCTATATCTAAATCTGAACCGATTTCAACCAAATTCGCGGCGATCTTAACAGCCGCGAAATACTCTAAACTGCAAAATTTCAGAACGATCGGAGTGAAATTGCGACCTGTAGTCGACGAACAACTTTACATGGACAGACGGACGGACGGACGGACGGACATCGTTAAATCGACTCAGCTAGTGATTCTGAGTCGATCGGTATACTTTAAGGTGGGTCTAGCTGTGTTATTTTCAGGTGTTACAAACATCTGCCGTGAAACAAACTTATAATACCCTGTACCACAGTGTGGTGTAGGGTATAAAAAATGTCTCTGCCAACAAAAGGATTGTATTTCGTTCTAGTACATAGTTATGTATATCGTCACCTGAAATCCACAATGCCGTAACCCACATGTTCATGCTTTTTCAGGTGAAGCAAAATACAGTGTAAAGTTATTTTAAGCATTTGACGAGATTTATGGATTTCCAAACTATTAAGGCGAAATCAAATAAAAAATCAGGTGCAATAAGGTGGGGTGTATATTCTGAAAAAAAAAACAAGTAGGAAAGTTCAGTCGGGTAAACCGACTTATGAATCCCGCCACCTTGAGTCCCAAAAAAATATTAGTAAATTTATTTTTTTTTGTTTTAATTAAATTATTATCAATTTAAATTGCAGTTAATAACTTTAAAGTACGTACTGGTGCTAAAGTTAAAAGCTGTTAACTTTTGGTACAAAAAGGTCCATTTATGTGCGAGGTACCAAAAGGGGCGTGCCAATAAAGCCCATTTTTCTCTGGACTTTAGGCACTATAAATTATTACACTGTGCAAAATTGCAAGTATTTGTACAGGGTTGCCCATATTCGACGGACCCATGTTTTTTTAAAAAAAATCAAAGAAAAAAATAAAAATTTGGTGGTTGGCAATCTTAATCATTTAATTTGTTCCAAGTAGATTTGTTTACATCAATTTTTGAATATGATATCTCTCAAATGGCCGCCTCTGGCGTTGATGGCGTATTGTGCCCTTTTTGCAGCATTTTCCATCGTTTTCGCCAACATTTCGGCCGGAATAGCGGCTATTTACGAATGTTGTCCTTGAGATCTTCTACGGTCCTTGGCTTGTTAACGTAAACCTTTGACTTCAAATATCCCCACAAGAAGAAGTCAGGCTGCGTCAAATCGGGCGAACGCTGTGGCCAGTCCAAATCACCACTTTTCGACATCAAACGGCCCGGAAACAAATTCTTCAGAAAATCGATTGTTATGCGACTTGTGTGCGGTGGAGCGCCGTCTTGTTGAAACCAGAACTGCCTCATACGCTTTCGACGAATAATTGGCATCACAAAATTGGTCATCATGTCGCGATAACGACCGAGCCATGTCCAACTGCTGAGAACGGCGTTTTTGGGATGTTCTTGGGGACCTCTCAACACTGGCTCGTACGGCAGCGATATTCTCGGCCGATCGCCTTGGTCGACTTTTATTTGGCCTCTTCGGATTAGAAAGAGCCTCACCAGTCGAAAATTTTTCGTATAAACGCTTAATGGTGTTCTTAGAAGGCGCACTTCTCACATTTTTTAATATTTTAAAAGCACGTTGAGTTTTCACAATTGACTTCTTCTGTTGAATGTAAATTTCAACTATTTCAGAGCGCTCGCGTGGCGTGTATTGTTCCATGGTAAAAATCTGCTTGGACTGACGCTTCAAACGCGGTATGTCATTAAGCGATCTGACATCTCTGTCAAAAGTTATGGCGTTGCCAGATGGGTCCGTCGAATATTGGCAACCCTGTATGCACTGGTCTTAAAGTCATAAGCTAGTGCCTTTTGGTACAAAATGGTCCATTTGTGTAGGAGGTACCAAAAGGAGCGTGGCAATAATGCCCATTTTTCACTGTATTGTAGGTACTATTAAACCATTATAGTGTACAAAATTTCAAGTCTTTGTATGCAATGGTAATAAAGTTATAAGCCATTGACTTTTGGTTCAAAATTGTCCATTAGTGTGGGAGGTACCAAAAGGGGACTGGCAACTTCGTCCATTTTTTCTAGGTAATAGTGTCTAATAAACGAATACTATGTGTAGAATTTCAGAGGATTCAAATAAGTAGTATAGAAGTTATTAAATAATCAATCGGAGATAGAAGAAAATATTACCACATACCAAATTTGAAGTCAATCGGTTGCTCCTTTCGAGTATCGTGCGCACCAGCCAGCAGACAGACAGACGGACGGACACCGCTCATTCGGCTTAAATATACCCAAAACGAATATCCGCCGCACATACTTTGGGTCTTAGGTCACTCCTTCGATGTGTTACACTTTTGGCTCGTAGAAATGATATATACCCTCCTCTCTAAGGTGAGGGGAAAATCAAATTTTATGAATCTCTCCGACGAAAAAGTTCTTCTAGTTTTCTATTTTGTGGCCATTAGATAGGAAAAAAACATATTTTTTAAACTTTAATGTCTTTAAGTTAATCGAATACTGCTTAACTAAGCGAGATACCGATAAAATGTACGACTTTATCATAAAATAATAAAAACAATTAATGATAGTGCATTTTCCGATGTTATTACGACGTTTTAATTGAAAAATTATGAACCTTTTAAAAACAACAAGTAAAAGCGTTAAGTTCGGCCATGCCGAATCTTATATACCCTCCACCATGGATAGCATGTGACCACACCAAATAACTCAAACCTAAAGAAAATAACACCGAAAACACAAAAAAATATAGTGTGATGAGAACAGAAGGAATCACAACAAGTTAGATGCTATATATGGGAGCTGTATCTAAATATGGACCGATATCGCCCATTTCCAATCCCAAGTTACCTGCTGCTATAAGAAGTATCTATACCAAATTTCAGCCACCTAGCTCAAGTATTATATATTGTAGCGTGATTACAACAGACGGACGGACGGACATGGCTAAATCGTCTTAGATATTTAGAGGTGTTACAAACGGAGTGACAAAATGAATATACCCCCCATCCTATGGTGGAGGGTATAAAAATAATAAGAAAAATTTAAAAAAGAAAATTTTTGCGATATTAATGAAGGAAGATTTTACAGCATTTTGGCCACAATTTCCAATTTTCGCCCATAGTGCGGCGGTTGTGGTCAAGTTTGTCCTACGGCTTTTTATAAATAAGTCTTTAAATGTAATACCTACAATATGACGACAAACTTTTTAATATGAAAACATCAACTATGGCCATGCGTTAAGTTCGGCCATGCCGAATCTTATATACCCTCCACTATGGATTGCAGTCAATTCTATTACTGGAAAAATCTTTGGATATGGAGCAAATCATGAAACGATCCTTTTTGTTTAAGCAAATTATTAAAAAACCAGTAAGGAAATACAGAAAGTCTGGCGGGGCCGACTATATAATACCCTACACCTCCCAAACAATAAGAATTTGGCAGTGTTTATACATGTAATAAGAAAACTCTCTATGCCGAATTTCGTACTGATCGGATATAAAATACGGTTTCTACAGCGCTTACATGTCAAATCGGGTGAAACATATATATGGGGGCTATATTTAAATCTGAACTTAATTTCCCCAAATTTGGCAGAGTTCATTCATGTAATAAGAGAACTCTCTCTGCCAAATGTCGTACTGATCTACAGCGCTTACATGTCAAATCGGATGTAACATATATATAGGGGCTATATCTAAATCAGAACCGATTTTGACTGATTTCAATAGGGATCGTCCTTGGGGCAAAAAATAGCACTGTGCTTAATTTCATAACAATCGGACCATAAATACGACCTGCACTTTGACTACAACGATGCATTTACAGACGGACATGGTAACATCGATTCAGGAAGTGATTCCAAGGCGATCGGTATAATAATCGATGGGTCTATCTCTTCTCCTTCTGGGTCTTACAAACAAATGCACAAACTCGTAATTCCTTGGACCACAGTGTTGTGTAGGGTATAACAAAAACGCTGAAAAATGTGATATTTATTGCTTAAATTAGAATATTTGAGAACTAGATCTACACGGGGACCACAACAATATAAAAACCGATTTGTATAAATTTTATAGAGATGAAGTCGTGCCCAAATAGAATAAAAACTGCAAAATTTCTTGAAAAATGTGGTATCTATGGATCAAAACCCATATTTTGGAGCGGAATTTATAGGGGAGCTGTATCAAAACATGGACCGATATGGTCCATTTGCAATCCCAAACAACCTGCAACTATAAGAAATATTTCCACCAAATTTAATCATCCTAGCTCTATTACGGACTGTAGCATGATTACAACAGACGGACGGACGGACAGACGGACGTGGCTAAATCGTCTTAGAATTTTACGACGATTAAGAATACTTTATACTTTATTGGGTCTCAGATCAATATTTAGAGGTGCTACAAACGGAGTGACAAAATGAGTGGAGGGTATAAAAATGAGTGTTATTTTTGTTTGTTTGTATCAAATACAGTCTGTTATTACAAAGACAACAAGTGGCTCCAAAAGAAATGATATTACATATATTTTGGTCCAAAGAGTAACAACTTACAAGAGGTATCATGAGACTCACGAGTGAAACTGAAATTTTTTGAGTGAAGTGCGCAGAATGTGTTTGCAACATCGAACAAAAAGTTTGAAGTTCGAATTAAATGTTTAGTATCTATCGTTAATTCAGCCATAGAAGGAGTATAAATACAATTTTAGAATAAAAACGAACATCTCATTGAATTTCCAGTTATTATTGGTTCAAAATAATTTGCACTATTAGATTCATGAGGAAGTATAAAAGTATAGTAGATATTGAATCATGGTGGATCTCAAGAAGCCTACGGCTCGTTTTTCAACCTTTATTCATAGTGCAAAATTCTTCCATTGAACTACTATTATTATATTCAATTCCTTGTTTTTCCTAATGTGTTTGAATCGCACAAAAACGAGTTCGTATCACACAAATCTCTGTCTTCGAACAAGTTTTTTTCATGTTTGAAGTTGCATCCCCATTATGCGCACTTGAGTAAGTCACTCAAGAGGGAATGATACATCTTCTTCTTTGTTTCTCTTTGGTGCGGTAAGTGTGTGGAAACGTAATGGTAAGTCAAAGATTGTTTTTATACCCTACACCACACTGTGGTACAGGGTATTGTGCATTTGTTTGTAACACCCAAAAGGAGAAGAAATAGACCCATCGTTTATTATACCGATCGACTTAGAATCACTTTCTGAGTTGATTTAGCTATGTCCGTCTGTCTGTCCGTCTGTCTGTCCGTCTGTCCGTCTGTGCATGTATTCTTGTAATCAAAGTACAGGTCGCAATTATGGTCCGATCGCGACGAAACTTTACATATATTATTTTTTTGGCCCAAGGACGATAATTTGGTTAAAATCGGTTCAGATTTAGATATAGCCCCCATATATATGTTACCCCCGATTTGAATGTAAGCGCTGTAAAAACTTTATTTTATATCCGATCAGTATGAAATTCGGCAGAAAGAGGTTTCTTATTACATGAGGGAATACTGCTAAATTCGGAGAATATCGGTTCAGATTTAGATATAGCCCCCATATATATGTAACCCCCGATTTGACATGTAAGCGCTGTCGAAACTGTATTTTATATCCGATCAGTGCGAAATTCGGCAGAAAGAGGTCTCTTATTACGTGAAGGAATACTGCCAAATTTGGAGAAAATCAGTTCAGATTTAGATATAGCCCCCATATATATGTTACCCCCGGTTTGATATGTAAGCGCTGTAAAAACTGCATTTTATATCCGATCAGTATGAAATTCGGCAGAAAAAGGTTTCATATTATATGAATGAACACTTTTAAATTTGGAAGAAATCGGTTCAGATTTAGATATAGCCCCCATATATAAGTTACCCCGATTTGACATGTAAGCCCTGTAAAAATGTTATTTTATATCCGATCAGTGTCTGTATTTTATATCTGATTAGAACGAAATTCGACAGAAAGAGGTCTGTTTACATGAATGAATATTCAGGGAAATCGGTTCAGATTTAAATATAACCTCCATATATATGTTCCTCCTGATTTGGTGTCAAAGCGCTATATAAGTTGTACTTTACTTCCGATCATTTAAATTTTCAAGATGTTTCCCAATTTAGCAACGAATATTGCTAAATTTAGCGATTATCGGTTTAGAATTAGATAATATGTTCCTACCTATTTACCAATTATTCCAAATTATTATCGCAATGACCCTTATCGCATTGTTAGGGAGGTGTAGGGTATTATATAGTCGGCCCCGCCCGACTTTCTGACTTTCCTTTTTTTGTTTTAAAAATTTAATATGGACCAAATGTTCTCTTAATCTAGGATTCATACATATTTTCTAAACTAACAGCAGGTTAAGAATGTCATAAGCAACATTACCTTTTGTTTTACAGGACTAATTATACCCTACACCACACTGTGGTACAGGGTATTATAACTTTGTGCATTTGTTTGTAACACCCAAAAGGAGAAGAAATAGACCCATCGTTTATTATACCGATCGACTTAGAATCACTTTCTGAGTTAATTTAGCTATGTCCGTCTGTCTGTCTGTCCGTCTGTGCATGTATTCTTGTAATCAAAGTACAGGCCGCAATTATGGTCCGATCTCGACGAAACTTTACGCATATCTTTTTTTTGGCCCAAGGACGATCCCTATTGAATTTTGTTAAAATCGGTTCAGATTTAGATATATCCCCCATATATTTGTTAGCCCCGATTTGACATGTAAGCGCTGTAAAAACTTCATTTTATATCCGATCAGTATGAAATTCGGCAGAAAGAGGTTTCTTTCTACTTGAAGAAATACTGCCAAATTCGGAGAAACTCGGTTTATATTTAGATATAACTCCCATATATATGTTACCCCCGATTTGATCTGTAAGCGCTGTAAAAACTGTATTTTATATCCGATCAGTGCGAAATTCGGCAGAAAGAGGTTCCTTATTACATGAAGGAATACTGCAAAATTTGGAGAAAATCGGTTCAGATTTAGATATAGCTCCCATATATATGTTACCCCCGATTTGACATGTAAGCGCTGTAGAGACTGTATTTTATATCCGATCAGTACGAAATTCGACAGAAGGAGGTCTTTTTACATGAATAAGTATTCAGGGAAGATGGTTTCAGATTTATATTAAAGCTCCATATATATGTTCCTCCTGATTTGGTATCAAACCGCTATAGAAGTTGTATTTTACTTTCGATCATTAACATTTTCCAGAAAGATGTTTCTCACTTTAGGAACGAATATTGCTTAATTTAGCGATTATCGTTCCAGAATTAGATAATATGTTTCTACACATTTACCAATTATTCCAAATTATTATGGCAATGACCCTTATCGCATTGTTAGGGAGGTGTAGGGTATTATATAGTCGGCCCCGCCCGACTTTCTGTCTTTCCTTACTGGTTATACCCTACACCACAATGTGGTACAGGGTATTATAACTTTGTGCATTTGTTTGTAACACCCAGAAGGAGAAGAAATAACCCCTTGGTTTATTATACCGGTCGACTTAGAATCACTTTCTGAGTTGATTTAGCTATGTCCGTCTGTCCATCTGTCTGTCTGTCCGTCTGTGCATGTATTCTTGTAATCAAAGTACAGGTCGCAATTATGGTCCGATCTCTACGAAACGTTACACATATCTTTTTTTTGGCCCAAGGACGATCCCTATTGAATTTGGTTAAAATTGGTTCAGATTTAGATACAGCCCCCATATATATGTTAACCCCGATTTGACATGTAAGCGCTGTAAAAACTTTATTTTATATCCGATCAGTATGAAATTCGGCAGAAAGAGGTTTCTTATTATATAAATGAACACTGTTAAATTTGGAAGAAATCGGTTCAGATTTAGATATAGCCCCAAATATATACGTTACCCCCGATTTGACATGTAAGCGCTGTAAAAATGTTATTTTATATCCGATCAGTGCGAAATTCGTCAGAAAGAGGTTTCTTATTACATGAAGGAATACTTTCAAATTCGGAGAAAATCGGTTCAGATCAGTACGAAATTCGGCAGAAGGAGTTTTTTTACATGAATGAGTATTCAGGGAAGATCGGTTCAGATTTATATTAAAGCTCCATATATATGTTCCTCCTGATTTGGTATCAAACCGCTGTAGAAGTTGTATTTTACTTCCGATCATTAAAATTTTCCAGAAAGATGTTTCTCAATTTAGGAACAAATATTGCTTAATTTAGCGATTATCGTTTCAGAATTAGATAATATGTTTCTACCCATTTACCAATTATTCCAAATTATTATGGCAATGACCCTTATCGCATTGTTAGGGAGGTGTAGGGTATTATATAGTCGGCCCCGCCCGACTTTCTGCCTTTCCTTACTGGTTTATGCATATGTATGTGATCGAAATAACATTGCACAGTGATTCAAATGCTTTTGCTGAGGAATAAAAAATAATACAAAAAAATAGTTATATTCATATTTTAAAATAATTATTTGAACTTCTCCACTACTAAATCGAATATTCTAAAGGGTCCGCCATCTAACGTTTTTTTTTTCAACTAGTGCTTATTTCGTAAATGGTAACACTTAGCTCATGTCTGATTTGACAGATAATTAGTTTTATCCTTCCGCTGAACGAATATGGTTGAACAACTCTTGAACAACGCTGGGTGCTATCGACTTACAGAAGATGCCGATTTTGCCAAAAAAAATCATCTTTTCAGATGAAGCTCAGTTTAATCTTGGCGGGTATGTAAACAAGCAAAATTGCCGCATTTGGGGTACAGAAAACCCGCACGCATACATTGAAAATCCGATACACCCAAAACGAGTCACTGTTTGGTGCGGATTTTGGTCCAGAGGCATAATTGGGCCATGAGCAAGGAGTGGCCGTTACAGTCAATGGCGATCATTATTGAAGAGTAGGATATTGTCAACATTTGGTTTCAACAGGACGGCGCTACGTGCCACACAGACGAAGCTACACTCGATGTTTTTAAAAAAAAAGTTATTTGGAGGACCCTTTATAATATATATTCTCACTTAATTAGTTAAAATTTTTAACATTATGCATCGATTTTCTTCGGAATGGTCTCATTGTATTCACGATCGATCTTTACGATAAAATAATAAAAATATAATAATTGAGAATTTTTCGATGTTTTTAAGAGATTTTAATTAAAAAATTATTAGAATTAATTGTCTTTTTCGCAATATCTTATAAGACATCTTTGAAACCGCAGATGGAATGTACAAATGATATTAGAAACAATTTAAGGCTACTTAATTTAGAATTCTTTAAAGCTTTCCTAAATTCATATAAATTGTTCTCGAGATATACTAAAATATGTGGTTCAACCTACATATATTTATCCGCTCACCTTAGATGGAGGGTATATATCATTTGTTACGAGCCAAAAGTGTAACGCATCGAAGGAGTGAACTAAGACCCTAAGTACGTTCGGCGGATTTTCGTTTTGGGTCAAAAATGTGTGTCTGTCTGCTGGCTGGTGGGCACGATAACTTTTGAAAGGAGTAACCGATTGACGGTAATATTTTTTACTCTATCTCCGGCTAAGTTCGAAGATGGGCCATATTGGTCCACTCCTTCTAGTACATCCCCCACAAAGGCGTAACTTTTAGTGAAATATTGATTCTTTAATAAAGGGTTTTCCAACAAGAGGTGTTATTTTGAATCTCCCGGTATTTCGGTAGCTGTCACTTTTGAAGCTTTTATTCTTTGACATTTGACAAGTAGAAACTACGCCATTACTAAAAATGGAACGATACACGATTCAACAAAGCATTGAAATTATTAAAATTCACTTCAAAAATTGTGAAAATCTTGCAGTCACTGTTCGCAAAACTAAAGCATTTTTGGGTCGTCGTGAAGCACCTTAATTTTTTGAAAATGAGATTGGATCAACAGTTACCGTCGGAGTTGGATGGTATTGATCTGGACAACGTTTACCTTCAACAAGACGGCGCTACGTGCCACACAAGCAACGAAACCATTGCTCTGTTACGGGAAAAGTTTCCGGACCGTGTCATCTCTCGAAGAGTTGATCACAATTGGCCACCGAGATCTCGTGATTTAACACCTTGCGACTTCTTCCTTTGGGGCCACGTGAAAGATAAGGTCTACGCCAACAGCCCAGCGTCGATTCAAGACCTCAAAGATAGAATTCGTGAGGCTATCGAGGACATAGGGCAGCCACTTTGCGATTTGGTTATGGAAAATTTCATGAAAAGGATATGGTCCTGTAAGCGTGGTCGTGTTGGCCATTTGGCTGATGTTGTTTTTCATTATTAACGGCATACCTTCGACTTTATTATGAAATAAACATCCGATCATTTATCTCAAAAAATTGAATTTTTCTTTGAGTACCAAAATAACACCTCTTGTTAGAAAACCCTGTACCTTCTATACTACTTACTGGAATCTTTTGAAATTCCACACAAAATATAAGTTTGTTAGTCGCTAACACGTCAAGAAAAATGGGCGAAGTGTTCACTCCCCTTTTGGTACCTCCCACACGAATGTACCATTTTGTACCAAAATTTAACAGCTTATTGGCACGCCCGTTTCGGTACCTCCCACACAAATGGAGCATTATGTGTCAAAAGTTAACAGATATTAACTTTAATAGCAGTGAATACAAATACTTGCAAATGTGTACGGCGTAATGATTTTATAATATCAAGAGTCCAAAGAAAAGTGACCGTAATTGGCACGTCCCCTTTGGTACCTCCCACACAAGTGGAGGATTTTGTACCAAAAGTAAACAGCTTTTAACTTTAATACCATTTATTTCAAGTTATTAAATGCAATTTAAATTGATAATAACTTTATTAAAATAAAAAATTAAATCAATTTAAGAATATTTGTTTTGACTCAAGGTGAGGGGATTCATAAGTCGGTTTACCCGACTGAACTTTCTTACTGGTTTTTTAGATCTTTATCTGTATTTTGATAGATAAACAAGTCGCATCCCACTAATATACCACAAATCTCTTAAAGGAAATTACCTAAGCTTTCTTGTCATAACTACTACCCAATAGGACTAAACGTAGTGCAAGTTTAATCCCGATCAGAAGACATCGGTTTTAAATGTTCACTCACTTCACATGAAATCTCCCACATGTACATATCGCCCATTTTGAGGTATTACCGACTAATAAACTAATGTTATGTGTGAAACTTCAGAAAATTCAAGTAAGTATAAGTAATTAAAAAATATTTCACTAAATGTTAACCCTTTGTGGAGGAGGTACTTGAATGAGTGAACCAATATAGTCCATATTCGAACTTAGCCGGAGATGGAGAACAATGTTACCATATAGCAAATTTGAAGTCAATCGTTTAATCCTTTCGAGAGTTATCGTGCACACCAGCCAGCAGACAGACGGACGGACATTGCTCAAAAGACTTAAAATTACCCACATCGAATTTCCGCCAAACATACTTGGGGTCTTAGGTCGCTCTTTCGATGTGTTACTCTTTTGCCTCGTAGCAAATGATATAAACTCTACTCTCTATGGTGAGGGGTTAAAAATTAAAAAAAAATAGTAGGGGCTGCTTCCGGTTATAATATTTACGCCTTAAAAATATGTCTGAAAATATAAAAATATTTTTTTATTGTATTTTCTTGCAATGATTTATTTCCGTTAATATAAATTTTTTGAAATTAACTTTTACGGAGTAAGCTGAGTAGCTACCCTTTTGTTGAACACGTGTGATTTACATGTCCATGTTTTGATATAACCCTCAAATAAATGTGCCCTCCAATTTTATTTCTTGACCCTCCGGAGATCACATTTTGTAATTTATCATGCTAATATGTAAGCATTTATAATTTACATATCATATCATGATATTGACCGCCCCCATAGGTAGCGTGCTCGCCTACGAGTTTGAGGTCGTACGTTCGATTCCTTCCAGAGGTCTTGTAGCCCGGCCCGGAGAACGAATTTTTTAACCGACTTGGCTGAAACTTGAGCATTTAATCTATATATTGCTTTGAATCATCCCTATAGAAAATATGGCTCATCATTTCAAATTTAGATACTTTTAGCCCCCCATACAAAGGTAACTTCAGGTTGAACTTCTAGGCTCTACAGAGAATGCATTTTTAACCGATAATGCTGAAATTCCATGTTATAATGGTTTGATGTAGCCCCTAGAAATTCCTCCATGTATTTGGTAGGCAAATACTGGTGTGGGGTATTATATGTATAGTTGGCCCTGCCCGATTTTTGTTCTTTCCTTAGTGGGTTTCCCCTGTATTTTTGGGCTCAAATTACTCAAATTTGGTAAATGTTCCCTGTTAGTCCCAATGGATAATTCATTTTTTCTGTATGCCGAGTCCTTTCGATTGTCTAACTCGAAATTTTTAGATCTCATGCGATTCTGCAGAGTCTCTAGAGAGACTAGGAGTCTCTAGGTTTGTTCCAATTATATGATCTAATATTGTGGGCCCTAAGAAATACATAGTAGAGCTTTTTTTTGCGAAGAAATATATAATTTATGGGTGCGACAAATGAGAACGAACGACCCATATGCCAAGTTTAATTTGTCTTGCAATTTTATGCACAAATTCTTTCGAATTATGCTTGATAGTCTCTAATCGGTTGCATTTTATTATTCAAATGTTAATGTTTAATACTTTGTAACATAAATCGAAAGCAAAAAGTTATTCAAATTCTGCAATATGCCAATGAAATGAAATCCAAATTCGTTTGTATAGTAATTCAGGGTAGATTTTAGTTGCAATCTGTAAAAAAATACATACTTCGGATTTTTCATTAAATCCTAAAAGCTATATTTGCGAAATTTTTCCCCATTCGGAGGAAACCCTAACATTGGCCACTTAAAATTTCAATACTTTCACATTTTTACATAAAAAAAATCTAATCTGATGTACTGTTGCGCTTTTCTTTTTCCATGAGAAGTTCTCTATGTTATAGCCATAAGGACAAATCATTTCATTTTCCACTCCGCCCTTTCCCTGGAAGTTGGTTGGGTTGTGCGCTGTCGCATAGATAAAAGATTGATTATTGCTATCATGAAAATTGATGGGATTTGCATGAAAAGAAAACGACGACACGCGTTTGGAAATGATTGAAAAACTTTTCTTTCAGATGAATGTTAAACTTTCATTTATTTGCAAAGGAGCAAATGCGATGTTAATACACTTCCCCCTCTTGGGAATACTATTTGATGTATTTTCAAATGTGAATGTGATGCATCATTACAGCGAGTTATCCTTTTTTAATATGTATGAACATTGAAATTCAACTAGAAGGTATGGAGTTCATGATTATGATAATAGTAGAACGCATTTTCTCTCAGTTAAGGGCAATAGCATTAGAAATATGTTTTGTGAATTCCAAAATTTAAAGAATAATTTTACGGTATATGTAGGGTACTTCCAAAGGAAACCGACCCACTCTTGATATTTCGTTATTTCCAAGAATTTTGGCACACATATACTTATAGTCAATGAGCTAATTGTGGGCTTTTTCCGTTGGTCCAAATTCACAGCGATTCATGTTATATAGGTTGCCAAATTTAGTCTTTTACAAAAATTCTTAAACATTTTAAATACATTCCAGTCGACATAGGTTTTAAACGGATGTGTTTAGAAGACATTGATATTTTACGCAATCAGCACATTTTAAACCTTTTATATTTGTTTTGCATTTATGAAATAAAAGTGTGATGAACAAAATTATTTAAGATAGTTAGATGCTTTGAATTATCCTTTAACAACATTTCATAGTTTGAGATGTAACACCGTTGCACGAAATTCGCCATTTGTATAAGATACAGCAAAAATGATACAATCACCGCCCATATTGAGAAATGGCCCTTGAAGCCATTATCTAGAACATGAAACTCTTTCAATTCACCCAAGCGGAAACACAATCCTATAATCTTTAAGATATCCCGGCAACATCTACAATATCCACTGAAGCAACTAAAGCTGCAACCAACAATAAAACCATTATAAAACCATTGCTGACAGCTATTTTGGAATTTACTGAGTTGTAGTCATCGAACATGTACCATTAGCCTTCTCACTTGGAACACATTCAATTGAAAACTCTTGGACGGGGTTTTTGTGACTTCCTTAAAGAGAACAATGAGAAGAGAAAGAAATGTTACCATGATGGTTGGACAGATGAATGGATTGACGGTTATATGGATGAGTGGTGACTGGTGGCTTAGTCTTGGAATGTTAAATGAATGGACGTTCAGCCGTTTAGATTGATGGTCGATAGTTTTGAGAAGGACATACGCCGGATAAAGATAAGAAATGGATTTACATTATGACTACACTCATCCTTTGTTTGGATGTGTGGCAAGCACTGTTCATATTGTTGGAGTTTACGGATGTGGTAAAAAAAAAATTAAGTGAACATTTTTCATTAGAAGGATGCAATTTGCCAAGAGTAAATTGCAGTCATAGCTTTACATTCGATCGAATAGAAAATCTTGCAATCGCCTCTGTGACCAACTGAAAGGGTAATTGTGGGAAGACGTTTGAAATAAGCAAGGATATATCAATTCTCTTAATAGACTTATATGTGTATACATTTACTATCATATAAATAAATTCAGGACCAGACAATGTCTCGCTGGTGGTGCTGCAGACTGTGGCTGATATAATTGCCACCTGGCTCTGAGAGATCTATACTTGTTTAAATCAATCAGACCTATATACCAATGAAATGGTGTGAAACTAAGATTGTTTTCACCCTAAAAGCGGGAAAGTCCAGCCTATTAGTCTATTGTCATTAAACCTTAAAACCCTGGAGAGATTAATAGATATTTACCTTAGGATTAACATTTATCTGAGCCGCTGTCTATTGAGCAGCATGTCTGCAGCAAGGGCAAATCATGCATGCATGTTTTAGATCTAGTCAGCTTCATTGAAGGATCTCTATCTGTTAAGGAATATACTATGGTAGGTAAAATAATTGGTTGGAATTCGATTGTAACAATAAACAAGTAAGGAAAGGCAGAAAGTCGGGCGGGGCCGACTATATAATACCCTACACCTCCCTAACAATGCGATAAGGGTCATTGCCATAATAATTTGGTCATATCGGGAGTAACGTATATATGGGGGCTATATCTAAATCTGAACCGATTTCTTCCAAATTTAACAGTGTTTATTCAAATAATAGGAAACCTCTTCCTGCCGAATTTCATACTGATCGTATATAAAATACAGTTTTTACAGCGCATACATGTCAAATCGGTGGTAACGTATATATGGGGGCTATATCTAAATCTGAACCGATTTCTTCCAAATTTAACAGTGTTCATTCATATAATAAGAAACCTCTTTTTGCAGAATTTCATACTGATCGGATATAAAATAAAATTTTTACAGCGCTTACAAGTCAAATCGGGGGTAACGTATATATGGGGGCTATATCTAAATCTGAACCGATTTTCTCCAAATTTAGCAGTATTCCTTTATGTAATAAGAAACCTCTTTCTGCCAAATTTTGCACTGATCGGATATAAAATACAGTTTTTACAGCGCTTACATGTCAAATCGGGGGTAACATATATATGGGGGCTATATCTGAATCTGAACCGATTGTCTCCGAATTTAGCAGTATTCCTTCATGTAATAAGAAACCTCTCTTTGCCGAATTTCGCACTGATCGGATATAAAATAAAATTTTTACAGCGCTTATATGTCAAATCGGGGGTAATGTATATATGGGGGCTATATCTAAATCTGAACCGATTTCTTACAAATTTAACAGAGTTCATTCATGTAATAAGAAACCTTTTCCTGCCAAATTTCATACTGATCGGGTATAAAATAAAGTTTTTACAGCGCTTACATGTCAAATCGGGGCTAACATATATATGGGGGATATATCTAAATCTGAACCGATTTTAACCAAATTCAATAGGGATCGTCCTTGGGCCAAAAATAAGATATGTGTAAAGTTTCGTCGAGATCGGACCATAATTGCGACCTGTACTTTGATTACAAGAATACATGCACAGACAGACAGACGGACAGACAGACAGACAGACGGACAGACGGACATAGCTAAATCGACTCAGAAAGTGATTCTAAGTCGATCGGTATAATAAACGATGGGTCTATTTCTTCTCCTTTTGGGTGTTACAAACAAATGCACAAAGTTATAATACCCTGTACCACAGTGTGGTGTAGGGTATAACAAACAAATGCACAAAGTTATAATACCCTGTACCACAGTGTGGTGTAGGGTATAAAAATAGTACTAGCAACAAAAAGTATATTGCCTACACCGTGTGTCGGTTGTATTAATATATAAATAGTTGAAGCAACAATAATAACATTTATACGATAAAATGAAAATGCTTGCAACTAAATCGATGGTTGTATCAACCAATTTAGGATTGTTTTTTACATTGACACTCGGTTAGTTGTAGTAACTACTTTTAAATTTTCATTATAGTATCATATGATCGATTTTTGGTTGTGACAACCAATAATCGATCAACCAATTTAGGATTGTTTTTTTCATTGACACTCGGTTAGTTGTGGTAACTACTTTTAAATTGTCATTATAGTATCATATGATCGATTTTTGGTTGTGACAACCAATGTTTTATTTTTGACAACAGAAATTGTATCAATACACCAAAGATTATTTTTGCAATGAATAATTGGTTACTACAAAAGAAAAAATATTAATAAATAATAGTTTTTTGGTTATCCCAATAATTTCCCAACTTTAGAACAATTAAACGTATTTTGGGAAATACAACCTAAAGATTGGTTGCTGTTCTTTTGCTGATACATAACAAACAAAAAATAAAATAACTCGACATAAATAAATATTCAACATTTTGTTCAAGAACTGTATGTATATGAAGTCAAAAATAATCTCGTGTGGATAATAATGTGTGGGATGCAGAATATGTTGTGCAAAATGTTTTACATAAATAAAAAAATAAAAGCAACAATCATACAATTAAAGGCCCAGGGTTAAGCGATATTTGCATAAAAGTTGTGCGTTTTCTTTCGTGTACTAAAATTTGTTTCAAATATTTCCACATCGCATAATAGTGATGAATTTGTAATATGGGATTTTTAATTTTGTTATGAATTGTTTGTGTTTTTCGTTCAATAAATAGAATAAAAATTAATGAAAACTGTTTTTAATTAATTGTCGGTAGTTTATGACTGACAAGTTGTCAGAACAACCAATTTTTTAAAACAGTTGGTTGTGGCAACATACAAAAGATAGTTTTAGACACCATTTTCGTAGTTGGCGCAACCAAATATCAGAAGTATACTACAACCAGAAGTATACCACAACCAAAATGTTGGTTGTCCTGATGGAATCGCATGATAGTAGACAGAACTACCAAAATTCGGTTAAGGCAACCAAACTGTATTCTGTGTGTATATATTAAGCCTTCAATAACACAAATCCAGCCGCTATATCTACAACATTAGCCACCATTGAGTTGATAGCAGTATACCAAGGTTCACTCATAACCTTCTGATTAAGAGACGCATTTCAGCTTGCTCAGGGCCAACTAATCTCCATAGATTTGTCAGCCGGAAAACACCCCAAGGAGACTTCCATCTCCTCTGCTATGGAATCTCTTCATGATCAATATTCTGCTTTCTCTGGAGATGATGGGTGTCAGAGTTGTTGCCTATGCAGATGACGTGGCGATAGCTGTTAGAAGGAAGTTTCCAAGTGCTTTAGATATACTACATAAGACCCTCCATGTAACCACATGATGGGTTTCTAAAAATGTGATGTGAAATCGACTAAGGCAGAACTAGTTATTTCCTTTAGGAGATATAAGGTACAAACTATTGTACAAGTTTTTTTTTGGGAGTATTGAAGTTCTCTTCCATGAAAGCGCGATATGCTCATACGAGTATAGGTATTTTACTAGACCTGATGTTATAACGGGAGATCCGAGTAGAGATACTTTTTTCAATAGCCTTTTTTGACAGATCACGTGTGAGTCGTGTCATGCTGTCATGTTATTTTTGTTAAGTATTGTTTGGCATTTCATCATGGAAAGACTTACGCCTGAACAACGTTTACAAATCGTTCAACTTTATTACGAAAATTCACCTTCTGTGAGAAATGTGTTTCGTGCACTTCGCTCCACTTATGGTCAACATAATCGGGTCTTACGATCACGTGTGAGTCGTGTCATGCTGTCATGTCATTTTTGTTAAGTATTTTTTGGCATTTCATCATGGAAAGACTTACGCCTGAACAACGATTACAAATCGTTCAACTTTATTACGAAAATTCACGTTCTGTGAGGAATGTGTTTCGTGCACTTCGCTCAACTGAGGATCAACATAATCGAGTCATCGAAAATTGGACTCAACGGATGAACCATCTGAGACGTAGCCGCGGCCAACATTTGATAGACATAATCTTCAAAAAATAAATGCCAAAGAATGTTCTTTCAAATGATAATAAACATTCCCCATTCAATTCGAATTTTCTGTGTTTATACCCTACACCACACTGTGGTACAGGGTACTATAACTTTGTGCATTTGTTGTCGTTTATTATACCGATCGACTTAGAATTACTTTCTGAGTTGATTTAGCTATGTCCGTCTGTCCGTCTGTCTGTGCATGTATTCTTGTAATCAAAGTACAGGTCGCAATTATGGTCCGATCTCGACGAAACTTTACACATTTGTTTTATTTGGCCCAAGGACGATCCCTGTTGAATTTAATTAAAATCGGTTCAGATTTAGATATAGCCCCCATATATATGTTACCCTAGATTTGACATGTAAGCGCTGTAAAAACTTTATTTTACATCAAATCAGTCTGAAATTCGGCAGAAAGAGGTCTCTTATTACATGAGGGCATACTGCTAAATTCGGAGAAAATCGGTTCAGATTTAGATATAGCCCTCATATATATGTAACTTCCGATTTGACATGTAAGCGCTGAAGAAACTGTATTTTATATCCGATCAGTGCGAAATTCGGCAGAAAGAGGTCTCTTATTACGTGAAGGAATCCTGCCAAATTTGGAGAAAATCAGTTCAGATTTAGATATAGCCCCCATATATATGTTATTCCCGATTTGATATGTAAGCGCTGTAAAAACTGCATTTTTTATACGATCAGTATGAAATTCGGCAGAAAAAGGTTTCATATTATATGAATGAACACTTTTAAATTTGGAAGAAATCGATTCAGATTTAGATATAGCCCCCATATATAAGTTACCCCGATTTGACATGTAAGCCCTGTAAAAATGTTATTTTATATCCGATCAGTGTCTGTATTTTATATCTGATCAGAACGAAATTCGACAGAAAGAGGTCTGTTTACATGAATGAGTATTCAGGGAAATCGGTTCAGATTTAAATATAACCTCCATATATATGTTCCTCCTGATTTGGTGTCAATGTGCTATATAAGTTGTACCTTACCTCATTTAAATTTTCAAGAAAGGTGTTTCCCAATTTAGGAACGAATATTGCTAAATTTAGCGATTATCGGTTTAGAATTAGATAATTAATATGTTCCTACCTATTTACCAATTATTCCAAATTATTATCGCAATGACCCTTATCGCATTGTTAGGGTGGTGTAGGGTATTATATAGTCGGCCCCGCCCGACTTTCTGCCTTTCCTAACTGGTTTTCTTTAAAAAAAAAGTAGGGAACCTCGAAATGGATCACGCTATACTTCAAACCCAGTGTTCTGGTAAGAGCAAAAAAGGCTGTGATAGCGCTACGTACCTGTAAAAAGGCAATAGCAAAACGCTGGAGTCAGACCGATAATGGTGTAAGGCATTGTCGCCTGGTTGACTGCCGTACAAAAATAAACCTTCTGCATGATACTACATAATGTTCAACGAAAGGCTGATATGTGTAACAATGGAGCGTTGAGAACGACACCGATTGAATCACTAAATATTATACTACATATTTAGTGACAATGTGCCGCAACTATGGCGTTTAGACTTAGAGGACTGTCCTCTTGTCAGGAAATGGCTACGGACATAGTGTTAATCTAGACATGATGCCTGACCTTCTATGTATTGCTGATTACACTATGGCTGAACTAGTTTTTGGCAAGAAGTATCTCATCCTTACATTTAGTGTATTCTTAATGAACTAAAGCTATATATTGCAAAAGTACTTATTGACAACTGTAGTGGGGGATTTACTAATCCTATAGTTCCCATCTATTCCCAGGATGGGGACTGGACAGTGATCCCAGATTGGTCACCAGTCCTAGATTTTCTGGAGTCTAACTGGCTACGCAGACTGACCAGAGCACTTAACCTGGTACCACGGGAGTCAGGAAAGCCCTTGGGACGCAGGTTCCGGCCTGACTACGAGTGTTGGTGTGAGGACCATATCGGGTGCAATGTGGTGGCTGTGGTTGAAACCAAAATCGCTGGGAGAGAACATTCTCGGGTGTGGAGTTCTTTGTATGGGGCTATATCAAAACATGGACCTATGACTACCGTTGTTGCCGTGAAAGGTTACGGGTATAAATAAACACTAGTTACCAATTTTCAGCCCGATCAGTAAAAATTTGTGGTTTCTATACCGTTAATAAGTCATAAGTAAGGAGATCCTATATATGGAGGCATATCAAAAAATGGTCCGATGTTGTCCATTCTCAATCCCAAGTTACCTGCAGCTATAAGAAGAATATGTACCAATTTTCAGTCATCTAGCTGATAACCCACCCATCCTATGGTTTATGGAATAAATATAGTAGGGTACACAAATGGGAAAATTCAATTCATTAAATTTGTACTAAAAGTAGTTGCGAGTAAATTTCATGTGGAGGTTTCATTTTTTATAACAAAAGGAGGACAAATCCAACATTATTCAAAAAGGAGATGTCCTCCGAAGGGAGGAGGTAACCCAGTGCATAAAAGTTTTGTTATGCATTGTACTCTCGTGTATTAAAATTTGTGTCAGATATTTCCACATCTCATAATAGTGATGAATTTGTAATATGGGATTTTTAATTTTGTTATGAATTGTTTAGTTTTTTTTGTTCAATAAATAAAATACAAATTAATGAAAACTGTTTTTAATTGATTGTCGGTAGTATATGACTGACAAATTGTCAGAACAAACAATTTTTAAAAACAGTTGGTTGCGGCAACATGCGAAAGATAATTTTAGCTGCCATTTTCGTAGCTGGCGCAACCAAATATGATTGTTATCAACATTGAATCAGAAGTACTTATACCACAACCAGAATGTTGGTTGTCCTGATTGGATCGCACGTGAATGATTACATGCGAAAGATAATTTTAGCTGCCACTTTCGTAGCTGGCGCAACCAAATATGATTGTTATCAACATTGAATCAGAAGTATACCACAACCAAAATGTTGGTTGTCCTGATGGAATCGCATGATAGTAGACAGAACTACCAAAATTCGGTTGAGGCAACCAACCTGTGTGTATAAAAATCATTTCTATATACCGGAAACATTATTTTTGGGAAAATTAACTTTTAGTATAGATAACGCAATGCAACAACATTTTTGTCGAAGACCTGCGCATAACATTTTTTGATGTAATATGGAGTCCTAACCACAAAAAAGTTATAAAAATATTTTATAATAAATTTGTTTAAAAAATGTTTCTTTACAGAAATGGGCCTCATCGCTGAACAAAATTTGGCTCGAAAATGTCGGATCTTCTTGAAACTTTTCAAGAGCCCATAGAGCGAAGCGATGTCGCTTGGGAAGGTCGGGCGACTGCAGTTCTTGCACAAGCTGTATTTTGTATGCTTTCAATTTAAGATCTCGACGTAAAATGCGCCAAGTCGTTCCATACGTCAGTCTGAGTTGCTGCGAACGGCGCCGAATCGACTCTCCACGGTCTTCGCGTACACTCTCAGCTACGGCCTCTACATTTTCTTCACTGCGTGCTGGACGTGGTCTATTCGGTCGAATGTTATCCAATAATGAATGCTGGGTCTCAAGATGGGTGATGGTGTTGCGAATATTATGCTCAGTAGGCCCTCCACCTTGGATCGCACGTGAATGATTACGGGCACTAATAAACTAGTTGTACCAAATTTCAGCCCAATTCGTTGAAGTTTTAGGTTTTTTGCGGCGTTAAGAAGTCAAATCTAGAGGGACCTTTGTAAGGGGGCTATATAAGAACATGGAGCACACGAGCCATTGCTCGTGTGAATTATACCGGGTGTAAATAAACCCCAGTTTCCAACTTTCAGCCCGACCAGTTGACATTTGTGGTCTCTATGACTTTAAGAAGTCAAATCGGGGAGATGCCATATATGGGGGCTATATCCAAAATTGGACCGATATTGCCCATCCCAACATAACTGCAGATATAAGAAGTATATGTACCAAATTTCAGCCACCTAGTTCAAGTATTATAGATTGTAGCGTGATTACAACAGACGGACGGACAGACGGACATGGCTAAATCGTCTTAGAATTTTACGACGATTAATAATATATATGTATATACTTTATGGGGTCTCAGATCAATATTTAGTGGTGTTACAAACGGAGTGACAAAATTAATATACCCCCCATCCTATGGTAGAGGGTATAAAAATGGGTGCTATTGCCACACCCCTTTTGGTACCTCCCAAACAAAATTGCCAAAATAAAAAAAATCTTTTTTTGGATTTCCCTATTTTTACAATATGGGTCATAATTTATCCATAGATTTTTCAATTTAAAATATTTTTTAATTGATGTTTTTGATAGTTGACCTGTTGAGTATTCAGTTTTGATTATTGTTCGGCTTGAGGTCCTTTTTTGTAATTAAAAAAGCGATTTGATCTTTTTTTAATTATTTAATTTTATTTTCCTATATTTCGACTAAATTCGTTAGTCATCATCAGGGAGTTTTAACAATTTAAAATTTCGCTTATAAACAGTTGCTTCCTTGAAATTACTTGTCAACTAACAAGTAATTCTAACGAAGTTAGTCGAAATATAGGAAAATAAAAATAAATAATTAAATAAAGATCTAATCGAGTTTTTTCTAATTGTTTTAACGACAGTTACCAAACTTCACTCAGCATTTTTATCCCTTATAATTTCCTTTCATTTAAATGGTATCTCTGCTTTATCGAGCTTCTACTTAAAAAAATATGGCTCAAATACTAAGGGTACTTCCCATACAAATTGGAATTCTAGAAAAAAAATATGTATTTAAAAAAAACTTTACCACAAACAAAATTCAATTCTGGTTTACAAGATAGTATGCCTCAATCTATACAAAAAAAGTTTTCACATTCTAATGAGCTCACCATTGAAATGACACGTTCAGCAGTTCATATAAAATATAAATTATATCATTATATACAAATTTCCGCAGAATATTGTCGATTTAATGTAATGAAATTGTTGTGTAATGTCCGCAACGGAGGAATTTCTAGTTTTTGGATAAACCATGAAGTGTTTTATTCTAATGAGAGCTATTTTAATATCCTTAAATATTCGATTTTTCTGATTACTATGCAGACTTACCTAAGAGATATGCAAAATCACGTTAACCTGAGAACCAACCTCCATGTTTTGTAACGTCCGCAACGGAACTTTCGGAGATTGTGGAATAACCGGAGATTGTGGAATTGGTCGTTAAAAAATGTTTTTATAGCGGTTATATATAAATCGATTTTGTTGGCAGAATACTTACGTTTATATATAAAATTTAGCTGACAAAATAGTACGAAAAATTGGTTACATATATAAAATGGTAGTCTCCTTGTGCTCTTGAAGACAACGGATTTGCGCATGAATATCAAGTATTCAAGTTTCTGTTCAATTACGGTTAATTGTAAAATTAACAAAAACAACATCATACATTTAGTTTATTTTTGTTTGGTTCAAAGAGAAACAAAGAAGAAGAGGTATCATTCCCTCTTGAGTTACTTACTCAAGGGTGCATAACGAGGATGCAACTTCAAACATGAAAAAAACTTGTTCGACGACTGAGATTTGTGTGATACGAACTCGTTTTTGTAAGATAAGTACCCAATTTTTACAACCCTGATGGTATTTAAGACTATATAAATCAAAATTAAAGAAGGAAAATGTAATTAGAAAGAACAAGGAATTGAATACAATAATAGTAGTTCAATGGAAGCACTATGAATAAAGGTTGAAAAACGAGCCGTAGGCTTCTTGAGATCCACCATGATTCAATATCTAATATATTTTATACTTTCTCATGAATCTAATAGTGAAAATTAGAGCCTGACCGAATGTTCGGCTTCGGCTACGGCTACGGCCAAAACTCGACATTCGGCCAATATTTGCCGAAGGCCGATTTTTTTGTTAAAAAAGTACAAAAAAATAGAATTATATGACTTTTTAAAGAAAATTCAATTATGGAAATCTTCATAGAAGTGAACAATACTACAAAAATAATTTGAGAAAGGACACCAAAGGAAGGAAAGACAACAGAGGAAGAACGACAAAGAAAAACATGACTCAGTTCTTCACCTAAAAGCTCTCCAACTAGTGAAGGCATTCTTGTAGAAGTAGTACGAAAGATAATAATGGGCCATTGAGTCCAAGAATCATTAACATTTTTTAATACTGCAACTCGAGATGTTTCAAAAATTTGGAAATAGTGGCAGAAAAGTACTTGTGTGCTAGAGAGCAGTTGTTTATGCTGCTGGGCAGCTGTATTCAAATTATCGAAATAGTATACAAGGTCTTAATGCAGAAAAAGTACTTTCTTTGTCATTATAACATTAAGGTTTTTAATTTTATGAGCTATGTAAATAAATACGTAAGTAGTAGATATAAACTGATTGAAAACACAATTTTTTGGTGCAAAGTAAACAATTCTTTAACAAATATAAAACATTCGGCTATGATTATGATCGTGCGATTAAATATCTTAAGGAGAAAAAAGTGAATATTTAACATACACATCTAAAAATAATAGACCGTTCAAAGTAGTTCTGTCTGGACTAGATAAAACTGATCCCATCAAACTTAAGTCAACTCTTATGAAATTAGGAATTGATTGCGTGGATGTAAAACCAGTCTTCAGAAAAACTAAAGATAATATAGAAATTATTCTATACATAATTTATCTTAAAAAAGGAGTCATAACTCTAAAAGAGTTGAGAGAAAAACTATAATAATATATACTACATCAGAGTTAAATGGAGCTACCAAACAAAACAACATAATAAATTAACTCAATGTTACAATTGTCAGATGTTTGGGCATGGCTCAAACAACTGTAACATAAAAACTTTTTGTTCGAAATGTGCTGGTCCACATAAATCGTCAGAGTGCAAGGCGAATACCATTAAATGTGCCAATTGTCATGGTGAACATAAATCCACCGATGTTTCCTGCCAAAGCCGAAATGCATACATACATTTAAAACAACGTTCTGCAAATGGTAATCGTTCCACAGCCGCTGTAAGGCCAACTACTAGTATACATCATCCAATAATACCTTCGAGGAGTAATACTAGCTTCGCTAATGTCGTATCTAATGTTGTTACTTCTGATAATTTATTCACTATTGATCAACTTAAAAATTTAACTTTCAAATTAATCAATAACTTGAAAAATTGTAAATCAAAGGTAGATCAATTTGAAGTTATTACTTCTTTAGCATTTAAATTCCTTTCGTAAATATGTTAGACAAAATTAAGTTAGTAACTTGAAATGCTAGAAGCATCCGAAAAAAATTGTTGGATTTTTCCATTTCTTGATAAGGGAAGACATAGATGTTGCGTTGACATGCGAAACATGGCTTGATGGTAAAATTTCTATAAGACACACAGACTACTTTTGTTATAGGGAAGATAGGCGACACTCGAGGGGCGGTGGAGTTGCTATCTTTGTACGAAAAAGTATAAATCACGAAATGCTACATTCAATCGGTACTCAACTTATTGAGAATGTTGGCATAAGAATAAACCTTTCTGGAGATTCAACCATAGATTTATATAGTTGATATTTTCCTGGGGGTTCCGCTGGGCCATCAGATATTAAAAAGAACCAATTCAGAACCGATTTGAAAAAATTCTCCAGGTTAAATGGTTAAATTATATTCTAGGCGGCGACTTTAACAGTAGACACCAAAACTGGGGCTGTTTAAGATCAAACTGCTGGGGTGGTATACTTAATGATCTTATTTCTACTAACACGTTTGAATTGATTTATCCACCGGATCCCACTCTGGTTCCTACAAGTAGTACTGCTAATGTTTCCGTTTTAGATTTCTTTATAACAAATGTTCCAGATACATGTTCAGCTGCTCAGACTCTCAATAGACTAAATTCAGACCATCTCACAGTGGGCGATTGGGCCTCGTTAGCGGCATTTAATTAATAACTTCTAAACGAAAAAAGATATCTTCAGACGGTTTTTTTTTTCACAGCTCAGAAAAAAGTCATAGAATTTTTTAAGAAAAAAAAATTTTGTTTAAATTTATTTTTTTAATTTTTAAAATTTTTTTTAATTTTTTTTAATTTAAAAATTTTTTTTTAACTTCAATAAACAAATTTTATAAATCAAAATTATCTTCGGAATCTTCGGAATCAGAATCAGGCATATCTAGATGCTTCATTAAAAGCAAGCTCTTAACATCATCGTCCATAATAATATTTTTTGCAGACGAAACTGAAGACCCATTTGACAATAAAGATATCAAAGGGTCAGACGAAACTAATAAAGCATTTATGATATCTTCCATTGTATTTTTCCTGGAATTTTTTCTTGTATTGCTCTCGCGTATGTTTCGATAGTCCTTGTTCCTGGCTTCAAGAGCTTCTTCGGACATCATACCAATCGGAAGGGAAAAATGGTTTATTATATCTGCTCCATGAATTAAAATTCTGTGAACAGACGATGGCATGTAAAACCAGGAGTATGCTTTAACAAAAATTTCGGCAGTTTCCAATGCGTAAGATCCGAATGCGTCCGAATTTATGTCGTATCCGAATGCGTCCGAATTTATGTCGTATCGAAAAACCTAATAGGTTTCCATTAATAGGAAAGCTTTTCACCAAATTTAGATCGTTCATATTTTTGGGAGTCGCTCTACAGATTCCGCATGTTTGCGAAGCCGATTCCGATATGACACTGAACGTTTTGCCATCAAGCATGGTCATATGAAATTGGTGATCAATTCTTAAGGTACTCACAAATGTTGGAAAAATATTTAATATTTGGCTGTTAATGTTTTGAATTTCTCTGCGAGACAAGTCTGCCGATTCTTTCTCGCAAAGTAATTTAATGGGTCGACAATATCGGGTAGAAGACGGCCGATTGTTTTTCCATAAAACTGTCGGTCCTTTCTGCACTATCAATGGTACCATACAAATTGAAAATAAATATTGATCTATCATGTCTCCATCGAAGTCATTAAATTTTTGCCTGTAAGTAGAATGGCCGCTGCTGCCATCACAACCCCATTTGTAGGTAGCAGTTAATTGGGTGTTATTATTATATTCAATATGGTTTTGAAAACTTTCTGGGTGTGCTTCAATAATCCTAGCAATCGTATGGTCTACTAAGCTTTGTAATGGTACTTCAGCGAAATGATCAGTGACCGTGATGACACTAGGATAGCATTTTTTTCGCACAACGCAGTTTGTCGTAGCTTGGGTATATATCGGCGTTTTGCCCTTTAGCGGCTCTCTTTGACAAATTCCATGTGTACTTGGTATGTCCAACATCTACAAATAGCGCCAGTGCTTTTTCATCAGAAAATTTTGTCGGTAGACGCTGAGGTGTACTCATAGTTTTCAAAATCTTACCGCTAAACTCTTCGTCGGCGTTTAGCATTGACACCACCTGTGAAGCACTACGTTTTCCACCTTTATACAAGCTGCAGCTTGCAGCTACCAACAATGCTTCTGATGGCACATCTTCAGTAAGGCCTGACAATTTCTTAACTTGCGTTTTTTTGCAACACTCCGAAATATCTTTTTGTGGACGTCCTATAATTTCGGAAGATGATCTTTCAATCAATACTAACGGCGTATCTAGCCATTCCTGGTTTTTGTTTTCAAAAAAAAACCTTATTTCTTCTACAGTTTTTCCACTTTGCTACAAGCTTACTAGTAAAATTTCGCAGCTTTTTGCCAATCTCGTACTGCTCCTCCTGAGTATATTTAAGGTTTTTGAGAACAGTACCAAATACAAAGTTTTCCATGGTGAGAAACTTCTTGGTTGGGATCGCTTCTTCATGCCATACTAAAAAAAGTACCCGTTTTGCTACCGACATTGTTCCTAAAAAGTGCCATGATTTAAAGGTTAGCAGGTAATAGCAGTTCATATTACACATTTTGGACGCACAATGACTCATACTTCCAGCTAAAAAAAGAGTTAGACCTAATCCGTGCGAATCTTGTAAGTTCTACTCCACGAACGACAGGTGCACGCTAGTGCGGGCTAGTTATTAATACACTTAATTACCACTACGTTTTATGAACAACACATTTATAGACCGGTCACAAACACTGATTTTTTATGTAATACATACCTTGAAGTTAATAAAAAGCCACACTTTTAATAAAACAAGTAAAAATTGTAAATTTCCAAGGAGCTCGAAATCAATGCGCACAACAAAGAAAAAATATTGTAAAGCACTTGCTAAAACATATTTTGTGTTTGACAGCTCACAGCTGATGATCAGCTGATCGTAGAGCTTATAAAAAACCGCCAAAAATCTAATCAAAGCATCTGTTATTGATTTGTGAAAAAAATTAACGCTTTTTCAAATTTGAAAATTTGAATTAAATGCCGCTAGCGAGGACCAATCGCCCACTGTACATCTGCCGGTGCAAACAACGATTGATTTTTCTTGCAGACGTTCGGATCTGCTGAAATATAATTTCAAAAGGGCAAATTGGAATGCATTCAGAAACTTTATAGACAGTAATGTCAACCCTCTTTTGGAAATTAATATCATAGGTAAAGAGGACATCGATTGTTTGATAGAACGCTTTACAAAGACGATTCACGATGCTATAGAAGCTAGTGTACCAATGATTGCAAGGCCAAACGTTTTTGTTAATAGGCTTCCTGAACCAATTTTGAAGTTGATCAAATTACGAAACTGTGCCAGGAGAAAATGGATTAGACAAAGGCTCTCGCTGTACAGGGAACAAATGACATTTTTAAACAATTTGATTTCTGATCACATTTTTCAGTTTAGAAACCACCAATGGAACCATTTCTTAACAAATGTTCCGAAAGCTTCTTCAAAATTTTGGAACATATCCAAAATTATGAAGAGGAAAAATAAATGTATCCCTTCACTCAAACAAAATGGAAACATGTTTGTAACTAATCAAGAGAAAGCTGAAATACTGGCTAAAAATTTCGTTTTGAATCATACTATGTCATCTAGCCTAAGTGATCAGATTGCTAAACGAATTGTTGATCATTCAATATCCATTGTTGATAACGCAGATCATCTTACCGACACTATGACTGTAAACTCGAAATATCTTAAAGGCCTTATTAAGCGTTTAAAGAACAAAAAAGCACCTGGTATTGATGGTGTTTCTAATAGATGTTTGAAATAACTACCTGTTTAAGTCCACTTCAGGATGGCGGTACTTAAAAAAAAGGAAAACGCAAAGTTTTAATTATTTTATGTTTTATTTTGGCCGTGAGCCTAGCGGTTTGGCAGCATGGCAAAAGCGGGTGAGTCGTGAACTGCCTCAGAAAAAGAATGTGGCGGCGTTACCATCACAATGACGGCGTTAACTGCACTGCAATGTAACAGCATCGTTGTTGAATGTTGAGATAGGGGCGCTGCTGTTGAATATCAGCTGTTGTCGATTCAACACTACCATTGGAGGGTCTTAAAGTGTTATGTATTGTGTACAATTCTTGTTTCAAATTTGGTTATTTCCCTTTGATATGGAAGCAGTCGAACATCATTGCTATTCCTAAGCCTGGGAAGGAAACAAGTAGACCAGATTCTTTTTGTCCAATCAGTTTACTGAACACAATGAGTAGAATACTGGAAACGAGAGGAAAGAGGAAATTGTGAGATACATTGATGACAATAATATATTACCTCCTCAGCAGTTTGGGTTCAGAGCAAAACACAATACTATACCACCACTTGTGAGAATAAGGAATATAGTAAAGAATAATTTTAATGCCGGCATGTCAACAGGAATGATTCTGCTGGATATAAAGGCTGCATTTGACTCAGTATGGCATGATGCTTTGATACACAAATTGTTAACAATTGGTATTGACTTATCAATCGTTAAAATTACTAGGAGCTTCTTATCAAACAGATCATTTAGGGTGCACATTGGGAACACATCTTCTCAAATATATGATGTCACCGCGGGCTATCCTCAGGGCTCATGTTTATCTCCAATTTTATACAACATTTTCACCTATGATTTTCCAAATCTGGAGGGTTGGAATTCTTCTATTTTTGCGGATGACACCGCAATCTTAAGTTCAGCTATTTTGGCAAACAATATTATGAATAACCTAGACACGTCTGCGAAAATAGTTGTGGACTACTTCAATAAATGGAAAATTGTGATTAATCCAACGAAGACTCAATCGATTTATTTTACTAGGAGAAGAAAAAATTGTTTTTTCCCACAGATTAATTAAAGTATTGCTGGCAGTACCGTTCCTTGGGAAGACAAAGTAAAGTATCTGGGCGTAATTCTCGATAAGAAGTTATTATTTAACGAGCATATCGGATATATCCTTCATAAGATAAATATTACAACGAAAGTTATGTATCCTTTGGTGAACAGAAGATCGGGATTGAGTATTGATAACAAACTCTTGCTATTGAACACTGTTTTCCATGCTCTAATGTTTTATGCTGCTCCAGTATGGTTTAATGCTGAGTGCCACTTAAAAAAAATACAAATCTGTCAAAATAAGCTACTCAAAATGATTTACAACGCTCCTATGCATTTTTCGACATCAACGCTGCACTCTAACATTAATTTAGTTAAGGAAAAACTACAAGTATTGTCACAAAACTTTGTGAACCGTTGCCGTCATTCTTGCTATTCCCACATAAATTCCTTTTGTTGATAAATACAATTTATCGTACTCTTTTACTTTTTAACTTCTTTTCTTGATTTATTGGGTTTTTATACCATCACTTTAGTGTGACGAGGGTATATATCATTTAATACGGAAAAAAGTGTAACACATCGAAGGAGTGACCTAAGACCCTAAGTATGTTCGGCGGAAATCCGTTTTGGGTAATTTTAAGTCGAATGAGCAATGTCCGTCCGTCTGTCTGTCTGGCTGCTGGCTGCGCACGATAACTCTCGAAAGGAGTAACCGATTGACTTCAAATTTCGTATGTGGTAATATTTTTTTCTATCTCGGCTAAGTTCGAAGATGGACCATATTGGTCCACTCCTTCTGGTACCTCCCCCACAAAGGGTTAAAATGTTGTGAAATATTGATTCTTTAATAACTGCTATTATACGTATTCGAATCTTCTGAAATTCCACACATAGTATTAGTTTGTTAGTCGCTATCAACTCGAGGAAAATGGGCGAAATTGCCACGCCCCTTTTGGTACCTCCCACACAAATGCACCATTTTGCACTGAAAGTTAAAAGCTTATAACATTAATACCAGTGTTTAGAAATACTTGAAACGAAACAGTGTAATGCTTTTATAGTGCCTACAGTCCAGTGAAAAATGGGCGTTATTGCCGCGCCCCTTTTGGTACCTCCCACACAAATGCACCATTTTGCACCAAAAGTTAACAGTAATTTGTACAGTGTAATGCTTTTATAATGCCTATAGTCCAGTGGAAAATGAGCGTTATCACCACGCCCCTTTTTGTACCTCCCACACAAAATGGCCAAATTATACCACAATTTAATATCTCAACGTTAATATACCAGTCCATATAAACGGTTACAATTCGGCACAGTGCAATGTATTTAAAGTATCTACTGTTCAGCGAAATATAGGTGTATTTCTTAAACCCCTTCTCGTACCTCCCACAGAAATTGACAGAATAATTTGTGTAATATTCAATATTACATTACTCACAAAGTGAGGGTATACCTTAGTCGGTTTACCCGAATGAAACTTTCTTACTTGTTTTCTTAAAATTTTTCCCTAACATAATATCTAATTTTTGTAAATATATATATTAGTAGTATGACTAAAATGTTTAAGTTGAAAAATTAAGTATCAATTGATCTCTTTACTATAAGATGTTATGTTATTGTGAATATATATAATAAATAAACAATAAATGGAAAAAAATATATATATAAAATGGGTAAATTGGCTATTTTCAACTAAATAAATTAATTTCGAAAATTCTTTCGCCCAAGAAAATATAAACTCTGTTTATAATTAGTAATAATTTATTTTACATAGATTTTACTTTGTATGAAAATTGCATAGTTTTAAAGTCATCGAGCCTTACTTGCAGATTCTTCGCATATGACCTGGTTCAGATATGTTCTTGACCAACCACCAGCATTTAACTCTCGCTGAGTACGTCTCTTGTGTGGCACTCTCATAACACACATTTAAAAGTTCAACCCGAGTACACACTATGTACATTTTTGTACCTCTTTCAAGAGTCCTCAAACGTCCCGTTTTAAGTGGAAATGCAGTTCCTCATTACTTTTGTGCTCAGCTCAGTTTAATTTGTGCTACAACAGGTAAATGAGCTGGAAAATGATGTCAATGTAAGTGGCGGAGCTGCTGTGCAGAAACATCTAAACAAGAAATTTGTTTAAAAACAAAACATTACAGCAAACCTTTGTTTTTGTTGTGTAGAAAAAGTAGGTAATTTTGTAGGATTATTTCTACACTTCGAAGAGAAGCAAAATAGAGAAATAGACGCGAAATATTAAACTTATTCATGAAATGCATGACACAATTATTAATATGGATGGAATATGTCGTAATATTTAAAATGTTTTCACATCTGAAAAATGTGACATCTGAACGAGTTTCTTTGACAACTTGTTTACGAAACATTCATAATGACTTTTGAACAAAATCCTCTCAAAGTTCTTGACCCTCACGAGTAAAAATAAATACACAGTCGAAATTTTTAAATTAAAGTAATATACCAGTCCAAGAAAATACATAAAGTGTTGGGAAACAAGTAAGAAAATTCAGTCGGGTAAATCGACTTACGAATCCCCTCACCTTTAGTCACAATTTTTTTTGTAAATGTACAGGGTTTTCCAATAAGAGTGATATGATTTTTTTTGAAAAAAACAGGCTTATTGTTAAGGAAATTCAAAAGATTTTTATTTAATGTGAAGTACAATCGACACAATAAAGTTCTAAATAAAACCTCATTCAAATGGCCTCAACGACTTCTGCAGGAATGAATTCGATGAACTCATAAATGGCACTTTCAATATTGACTTGTAAAGCTTAAAGAGAGTCTGGTTTATTTCGAAAGACCAATGACTTCAAATAACCCCACAAGAAATAGTCTAATGGTGTTAAATCACAACTTCTTGGAGGCCATTCAATATCACAATTTCTTGAAATAATCGAATCTGCAAACTTTTCTCGCAACAATTCAATTGTTTCACTTGCTGTGTGGCACGTATCCACAATCGGCCAATGGCAAAAAGATAGCTGTTTACGAGAGCTAAAATATTGCTCATGGATGTCAAGGTCGTAGGTCGACTGGAAAGTGTTTTTGGATTTAAATAAAGGACTTAAATAAAGGAAAGTGTTTTTTGATATAAATAAAGGACATCATTTCCAAATGTGAACGGAAAGTTTATTTTTACTCTAGGTCCCTTACGGTACGTCGGATCGGAAATCGGTGAATGGCAAAAACATAGCTCCTAACAAAAGCTTAAATATTGCTAATGGGTGTCAAGGTCATAGGTCGATTGGAAAAAGTTTTTTTTGGGATGTGAAAAAAATGGACTTAGCGCATGAAAAGTTGCTATTGGAGAACGATTATTTTGACAATAAAACTGAATAATTTTTAAACGTTGTTCTTGCGTATATCTCTTCATGATGAAATTGTAAACACTACCGGATACAATGAAAAACAAATGATAGATGACATGACATATTACAAATGGCCGATACGTCATTTCAAAATCATATCATACCTATTGGAAAACCCGTTATTTATTTTTATACTCTACACCACACTGTGGTACAGGGTATTATGAGTTTGTTTGTAACGCCCAAAAAGAGAAGAAATAGAACCATCGATTATTATACCGATCGACATAGAATCACTTTTTGAGTCTATATGGTCATGTCCGTCTGTCTGTCTGATCAAAATGTAGGTCGTAGTTATGGTCCGATTGTGATGAAAGTTAGCACAGCGCTCGTTTTTGGCCCAAGGACGACCCCTATTGAAATTAGTCAAAATCATTTCAGATTTTGATATATCCCCCATATATATCTTACCCCCGATTTGACATGTTAGCGCTGTAGAAACTGTATTTAATATCAGATCAGTACGAAATTTGGCAGAAAGAGAGTTGTCTTATTACATGAATGAACACTGCCAAATTCGGGGAAAATCGGTTCAGATTTAGATATAGTCCCCATATATATGTTACACCCGATTTCATGTGTGAGCGCTGTAGAAACCATATTTTATATCCGATCAGTACGAAATTTGGAAGAGATAGTTGTCTTATTACATGAATGAACACTGCCAAATTCGGGAAAAATCGGTTCAGATTTAGATATAGTCCCCATATATATGCTACACCCGATTTGATATGTGATCGCTGTAGAAACCGTATTTAATATCCGATCTGTACGAAATTCGGCAAAGAGAGTTTTCTTATTGCATGAATGAACACTGCCAAATTCGGGGAAGATCGGTTCCGATTTAGATATAGCCCACATATATATCTTAACACCGATTTGACATGTAAGCGCTCTAGAAACTGTATTTAATATCAGATCAGTACGAAATTCGGCAGAGAGCGTTGTCTTATTACATGTGTGAACACTGCCAAATTCGGGGAAAATTGGTTCGGATTTAAAAATAGTCCCAATATACAAACTTACCAGTATGGCCCAAATGACCTAAATCGAATTTCCGTCAAACATACCTGAGGTCTTCGGTCACACCTTCGACGTGTTACACTTTTGGCTCGTACACGCTGAAAAAAACGCTTCTGTAGTACATATATTGTCCCAAACATATTCAGCTTGAAATATAAATATATGTATTTAGGGGTACACTCCAAATATATTTCACACACAAATATTATATGTTTGGGAGGATATTGTTCTAAACAAAAATATGTTCCCATTCAAATATTTATACCCTACACCACACTGTGGTACAGGGTATTATAACTTTGTGCATTTGTTTGTAACACCCAAAAGGAGAAGAAATAGACCCATCGTTTATTATACCGATCGACTTAGAATCACTTTCCGAGTTGATTTAGCTATGTCTGTCTGTCCGTCTGTCTGTGCATGTATTCTTGTAATCAAAGTACAGGTCGCAATTATGGTCCGATCTCCACGAAACTTTACACATATCTTTTTTTTGGCCCAAGGACGATTTCTATTGGATTTGGTTAAAATCGTTTATTATACCGATCGACTTAGAATCACTTTCTGAGTTGATTTAGCTATGTCTGTCTGTCCGTCTGTCTGTGCATGTATTCTTGTAATCAAAGTACAGGTCGCAATTATGGTCCGATCTCCACGAAACTTTACACATATCTTTTTTTTGGCCCAAGGACGATCCCTATTGGATTTGGTTAAAATCGGTTCAGATTTAGATATAGCCCCCATATATATGTTAGCTTTGACATGTCAGCGCTGTAAAAATGTTATTTTATATCCGATCAGTGCGAAATTCGGCAAAGAGAGGTTTCTTATTACATGAAGGAATACTGCTAAATTCGGAGAAAATCGGTTCAGATTTAGATATAGCCCTCATATATATGTTACCCCCGATTTGACATGTAAGCGCTGTAAAAACTGTATTTTATATCCGATCAGTGCGAAATTTAGTAGAAAGAGGTTTCTTATTACATGAAGGAATACTGCTAAATTCGGAGAAAATCCGTTCGGATTTAGATATAGCGCCCATATATATGTTACCCCCGATTAGACCTGTAAGCGATGTAGAAATTGTATTTTATATCCGATCAGTGAAAAATTCGGCAGAAAGAGGTTTCTTATTACTTGAAGGAATACTGCCAAATTTGGAGAAAATCGGTTCAGATTTAGATATAACTTCCATATATATGTTACCCCCGATTTGAAATTCAAGCGCTGTAGAAACTGTATTTTATATCCGATCACAGCGAAATTCGGCAGAAAGAGGTTTCTTATTATATGAACGAATACTGCCAAGTTCGGAGAAAATCGGTTCAGATTTAGATATAGCACCCATATATATGTTACCCCCGATTTGACATCTAAGCACTGTAGAGACTGTATTTTATATCCGATCAGTACGAAATTCGACAGAAAGAGGTTTCTATTTTACATGAATGAGTATTCAGGGAAAATCGATTCAGATTTATATATAACCTCCATATATATGTTCCTCTTGATTTGGTTACAAAGCACTATAGAAGTTGTACTTTACTTCCGATCATTACAAAAGTCTCCAGAAAGATGTTTCTCAATTTAGGAACGAATATTGTTTAATTTAGCGATTATCGGTTCAGAATTAGGTATATCCACATATATATGTTCTTACCCATTTACCAATTATTCAAAATTATTATCACAATCACCCTTATCACATTGTTAGGGAGGTGTAGGGTATTATATAGTCGGCCCCGCCCGACTTTCTGCCTTTCCTTACTGGTTTTTATTTGGAACTACACCATTTCCAAATGTAGTTCAGAAAAAATCAATTTAAATTCAGAATTCGTCAACTGAAATTCAGAATTCCATTTGAAATTCAGAATTCGTCTCTTGAAATTCAGAAATTCCATATGAAATTCAGAACTTGTCACTTTTTTTTTATACCCTACACCACACTGTGGTACAGGGTATTATAACTTTGTGAATTTGTTTGTAACACCCAAAAGGAGAAGAAATAGACCCATCGTGTATTATACCGATCGACTAAGAATCACTTTCTGAGTTGATTTAGCTATGTCCGTCTGTCTGTCTGTCCGTCTGTCTGTCCGTCTGTCCGTCTGTGCATGTATTCTTGTAATCAAAGTACAGATCGCAATTATGGTCCGATCTCGACGAAACTTTACACATATCTTTTTTTTGGCCCAGGGACGATCCCTATTGAATTTGGTTAAAATCGGTTCAGATTGAGATATAGCCCCCATATATATGTTACCCCGATTTGACATGTGAGCTCTGTAAAAACTTTATTTTATATCCGATCAGTAAATTCGGCAGAAAGAGGTTTCTTATTATATGAATGAACACTGTTAAATTTGGAAGAAATCGGTTCAGATTTAGATATAGCCCACATATATATGTTAGCCCCGATTTGACATGTAAGCGCTGTAAAAACTTTATTTTATATCCGATCAGTATGAAATTCGGTAGAAAGAGGTTTCTTATTATATGGATGAACACTATTAAATTTGG
Organism: Eudasyphora cyanicolor; assembly: GCA_963930755.1. Taxonomy (NCBI): domain Eukaryota; kingdom Metazoa; phylum Arthropoda; class Insecta; order Diptera; family Muscidae; genus Eudasyphora; species Eudasyphora cyanicolor. The sequence goes on along the minus strand of OZ005735.1, from coordinate 192,200,765 downwards.
AAGAAATCGGTTCAGATTTAGATATAGCCCCCATATATATGTTACCCCCGATTTGACCTGTAAGCGCTGTAAAAACTGTATTCTATATCCGATCAGTGCGAAATTCGGCAGAAAGAGGTTTCTTATTACATGAAGGAATACTGCCAAATTTGGAGAAAATCGGTTCAGATTTAGATATAGCTCCCATATATATGTTACCCCCGATTTGACATGTAAGCGCTGTAGAGACTGTATTTTATATCCGATCATTACGAAATTCGACAGAAGGAGGTCTTTTTACATGAATAAGTATTCAGGGAAGATCGGTTCAGATTTACATTAAAGCTCCATATATATGTTCCTCCTGATTTGGTATCAAACCGCTATAGAAGTTGTATTTTACTTGCGATCATTAAAATTTTCCAGAAAGATGTTTCTCACTTTAAGAACGAATATTGCTTAATTTAGCGATTATCGTTTCAGAATTAGATAATACGTTTCTACCCATTTACCAATTATTCCAAATTATTATGGCAATGACCCTTATCGCATTGTTAGGGAGGTGTAGGGTATTATATAGTCGGCCCCGCCCGACTTTCTGCCTTTCCTTACTGAATATCTATCTATTATCTATTTTATCTATTAGCTATTTTAGAAAATGGATCCAAGAACCTGCATCAAATTTTGTGTGAAAATCAAAATAAAGTGCGCTGACGCATTCCGAATGTTGACTGACGCATTCCGAATGAAGCTACCTTGGACCAAAGCAACGTTTATCGGTGGTACAAAATGTTCTTAGAGGGCCGCGAAGATGCGAAGGACGAATAGCGTGCCGGACGCCCGAGCTCACAGTTTTCTTTGATTGCAGGGACGTGGTGCATTATGAGTTCTTGCCACAGGGTAGGACGGTCAATAAAGAATATTACCTGCAAGGTATGCGCAAATTGCGAGAAGCAATCCGCCAAAAACGCCCGGATTTGTGGAAGAACAAACACTACCCCTGCACACACATCGTTGCTCGTGCGCGAATATTTGACCAAAAACAACACAGTAACCGTATTCCCCTGACCGTATTCCCCTGACTATTTTTTGTTCCCAAAACTGAAAAAGCCCATGAAAGGACGACGCTACGCCACGATTGAGGAGATAAAGACGGCATCGAAGGAGGAGCTGAACAAGATCACAAAAAATGATTATTTGAAGTGCTCCTCCTGGAAAAACTTTTGGCAGAAGTGTATTATATCCGAGGGGAATTACTTTCAAGGGGACAAAATCCCCGATATTTTTTGAACATACTGTGTATACTCTCGTATCACTAAAGTGAGGGTACAAAAATAAGTACGAAAATTGCAGCCTAGTAAACCGATTGTGGTACGAGTATGTATACCCTCACTTTGGTACCTCGCTTTGTGTGGGAGGTACCTCTAAATCCATCTAAATTAAATCGACCACTGCAGTATATCCTTTCGGAAAAACTTTACGACCCTTTAATCGGATCGATCACGGACGTTTTACTCTGTATTAGAGTTGACCACTAATGTCTTGCTTTGTATTATACTCGACGACTGAGGTATTTCCCTATACTAGAGTCTATACTATAAGTCTACCTCTGCAATCTCATCGACGGATGTGTTATTTCTATATATTAGAGTCGACAACTGAGCTTTACCTTCATACGAGTACTAGAATCGATTACTGAATTCTTCGTTTTACTAGCGTTGACCACTGAAGTTTTCTTCCTTACCAGTCGACCATCAAGGTATTTCTGTATTCTAAATTCGGTCACCTAGATTTTTCTCTATTCTAGAGACCGTAAATGAGTTCATATACCAGTTTATATACAAGTGTCAACCCCTGAGGTTTTCCTCTATAATATAGTCGACCATCGGAGACTTTCTCTATACTTGAGGTGATTGTTCTACTAGAGAAAACTATCTGTATCCGTCTGGCGACCACTGAGATCTTCCTTTAGGCAAGATTCAACCCCTGTATCCCTTTTAATTAGTGTCGATCACTGAGACCTTTCTCTAAACTGAAGTCGACCCCTGCATCCTAGTATCTCAACTCAAGTCTACTGAGTTCTTCCTCTGTACTAGAGTTGAACACTGATGTCGGCTGAGTTGACTTATACTGAGGCCTTTCCGAGGCCACCGAGGTGGAAATGGGCCTCATCAGTCAATATGATTTTGTATCGTTCGTATAGTTTTTTTGTTCGATCGTTTTGTGATCTTTTTGTATCGTTCGATGATCGTGTATCGTTCAATTTTTATACCCTACACCACACTGTGGTACAGGGTATTATAAGTTTGTTTCACGGCAGATGTTTGTAACACCTGAAAATAACACAGCTAGACCCACCTTAAAGTATACCGATCGACTCAGAATCACTAGCTGAGTCGATTTAACGATGTCCGTCCGTCCGTCCGTCTGTCAATGTAAAGTTGTTCGTCGACTACAGGTCGCAATTTCACTCCGATCGTTCTGAAATTTTGCAGTTTAGAGTATTTCGCGTCTGTTAAGATCGCTATTGAATTTGGTTGAAATCGCTTCAGATTTAGATATAACTCCCATATATATTTTTCGTCCGATTTGGCCCTTTAGTCCTATAGAAGCTGTATTTTACATCCGATCGTTTTGAAATTTAGAATGGTAGAGTTTCTTTATCCATGAACCAACATTGCCGAATTTGAAGAAAATCGGTTAAGATTTAGCTATAGCTCCCATATATATGTTTCGTCCGATTTTGCTCTGTAGTCCTGTAGAAGCTTTATTTTACATCCAATCATTTTGAAATTTAGAATGGTAGAGTTTCTTGATCCATGAACCAACACTATTGAATTTGAAGAAAATCGGCTAAGATTTAGCTATAGCTCCCATAAATATGTTTCGTCCGATTTGGCAATTTAGTCCTATAAAAGCTGTATTTTACATCCAATCGTTTTGAAATTTAGAATGGTAGAGTTTCTTGATCCATGAACCAACATTGCCGAATTTAAAGAAAATCGGTTAAGATTTAGCTATAGCTCCGATATATATGTTTCGTCCGATTTTGATCTTTAGTCCTGAAGAAGCTGTATTTTACATCCAATCATTTTGAAATTTAGAATGGTAGAGTTTCTTGATCCATGAACCAACACTACCGAATTTGAAGAAAATCGGTTACGATTTAGCTATAGCTCCCATATATATGTTTCGTCCGATTTCGCCCTTTAGTTCTATAGAAGCTATATTTTACATCCAATCGTTTTGAAATTTAGAATGGTAGAGTTTCTTGATCCATGAACCAACACTACCGAATTTGAAGAAAATCGTTAAAGATTTAGCTATAGCTCCCATATATCTGTTTCATCCGATTTGGCTCTTTAGATCCAATCCTTTTTATACCCTAAAGCACACTGTGGTACAGGGTATTATTTAAGTATAAAATGTCCCAAAAGTAAATTTATGTAAACAATTTATACATGAATTACAAAATTAATATATCAGAGTTATTCAATATTACGAGAGTGGTGTAGGGTATTATATAGTCGGCACCGCCCGACTTTAGCCTTTCCTTACTGGTTTTTTTTTATTATTATTTATTTGTACGGATTTCATTTATATCGAAAAAATTCATGGCCTCAGCGCCATAATGGCATTATTGAGGCAAGTAGGCAACACATTATACTATATTAATTCAGATAAATTAATAAAAAGGATTAAATGTAACAAAGTAAAAAAATAAATTTAATATGTACATATAATCATATGCTTAAGTAAGAAGCGTTTCAAATGAATTGCATAGATATCTCTTATAGGCTGTTTTGAAAGTAGAAATCCTATTAACAGATTTCAAAGCTGATGGTAAATTATTATATTTAATACCACCCTCATAATCAATACGTTGCTTTGTCTTTTCCAACCGACACCGAGGAACTCTTAAATTCATTCGATTCCTAGTATTAAAGTTATTCTGGTTCTGAAAAAATGATATGGTATGATGACCAATCCCATTAATACACTTAAACACAAACATTACGACTTGGTACTCGTGCAATCCATATATTGGTAACATGTATTGTTTTTCCCACGTCCCTATATAATAGAAGTGTCGGATAGGTCAATGGTAAATTGTATATTGTCTTAAGAGCTTTGTTTTGCATGAATTGTAGAGATCTCAAAGAGCCACTGTTATTATTGCAGGCATAGGCAACAGCTAAGTATTTCAAATGTGATTGTACTAAAGATTGAAATATCATAAGTTTTGATTTTTCATTTAACTTATATTTTAATTTATATAATATACCGATTGCCGGAGCTATTTTCTTCTTGATCTCACCTATATGTATATCCCAGCTCAAATTATTTTGCAATGTCACTCCCAGATATTTCACTGAGTGATCCTCTCTAACAAATTTTCCGTCTACAGATACCGAGAAATTATCATTGTGGCTTGATGGGTGAGGTCTAAATCGAACTATTTTAGTCTTATTTGGATTGAGCAATAGCCTATTTAACCTTGCGAACTCAAAGATCAGAGCAACATCTCTTTCCATTTGAGTTCGAAGAACCAAATCATGTTTATAGGGATAGAACAAACACACGTCATCTGCAAACATAAAGAGTTTACCTGACAAATCCAGATTACTCATATCATTCAAATAAATCGAGAATAATAAAGGACCTAATCCACTTCCCTGTGGAACTCCATGCTCTACGTCACCCATATTACTTCGTACGTCGTTTAAAATCACGTATTGTTTTCTATTAGAGAAATAATTTTCAAACAGGAGCAGTTCTTTTCCTTGAATACCGTAATATGACAACTTCTGAATTAATATCTTATGATCTACAAGATCAAAGGCTTTAGTGAAATCAAAAAATATGCCAGCAACACCAAAAAAACCATCATCTAGTCCCTTACAAACATACTGCAATACATTTAGTACCGCCTTTGGATTTAAAATTCAGAACTCGTCAATTAAAATTCAGAAGTCGTCATTTGAAATTCAGATTTTACATTTGAAATTCAGAACTCCTCAATTGAAATTCAGAATATCCATTTGTAATTCAGAATTCGTCAGTTGAAATTCGGAACTTGACACTTGAAATTCAGAACTCGACATTTGAAATTCAGAATTTGTCATTTGAAATTCAGAATTTTTCATATGAAATTCAGAATTTTTCATTTGAAATTCAGAACTTTTCATTTGAAATTCAGAAACTATTTATTGAAATTCAGAATTTCTATTTGAAAGCAAGAATTTTTTTTTTAATTTCATGGTTTTCTCACTTTGGAGTTGAGCTGAAGATCAAAAAGTTCCTTATAAGTCAAGCAAGGTGTTATGAATAGTCAAGTGAAAAGAAAACGTCCTTGAAATCCAACACCAACCAATGCATTACGTTTCGGAGGTGGTTAGTCAAATCCTCGGATGCAGTAGCGTTGTTTTTTGAGCCTACGGTCCACTTGTTACTACTTGTATTAATATCAAAGTTATTTAAAATTTACATATGGGAAATACTTTGAATTAGGAACCATATCAAGACAATCGTATGCCGCCGTAGTTATTATTTGGGTATAGGAACATTTTGCAGTGGATTTGACTGAAGTGAATAACAATTTGAATCTGACTCGAGAAAGAGCTCATCCAATCATCCGCTTTCATATGAGCCATTGTCAAAGACTTCCCTAATTCTGACAATTCACTCCACTCGTTTGCACCATTAATGAGAAAAGCTGTCCTGTGTTGGTCAATTTTTATTATTACGAATGGGCATATGTTCCTACAAAATTATGTTTGGCCACATTGAAGCTGGTTTCACTTGCACCACTTAAATCCCAATCCACGACCAGCCATGATTTTTCTGGCTGAAGATGTATGTATATGACTTTAAGCCTACATACTTAATTTCAAATTAAAATGTTCTGAAAATCTAATTTCTGAATTTCAAATGAAAAGTTCTGAATTTTAAATGAAAAATTCTGATTTTCAAATGTCGAGTTCTGAATTTCAATTGTCGACTTCTGAATTTCAAATGGAAATTCTGATTTTCAATTGACGAATTCTGAAAAATAAATGGAAAATCTGAATTCCAAGTGACGAGTTCTGAATTTCAAATGGAATTTCTGAATTTCAATTGATATTTTCTGAATTACATTTGAAAATGGTGTAGTATTTCAAAGGTTAACTTGTATTTTTTGATTTTTTTTCAGATCTTCAATGTTTGTAAAATTTAATTAAAACTTAAATCGTATAATCTTTCGTAAATATAAAATGCAGTTATGGATTGACAAAGAGTGATGTATTGGAATATGTATTTATAAAGATATTTTTAGCTCTAAAGATTAAATTAAAAGATTGGTTAAATTTTAAGGGCCGATGTTGATTTTGAATAAAGCACAAATTATTTAGGAAATTATTGTCATTTCTTTTTCTGATGACAATATTGGTATGGTTCAATTATGTATGGAACAAAATATCGGGCAAATGGCCGCTGCGACCTTGGCGGCACACCTCCATCCGAAGGTCCAAATTTTCGATGACGCTGAGGCATAATTGAGGTTCTATGCCGTTAATGTGCCGAATTATCTCATCCTTTAGCTCTTGAATTGTTGCTGGCTTATCGACGTACACCTTTTCTTTCAAATAACCCCAAAGTAAAAAGTCCAACGGTGTCACATGATCTTGGCGGCCAATTGACATCGCCACGACGGGAGATAACACGGCCATTGAATTTGTTGCGCAAAAGAGTCATTGTGACCACATATTTTCCACATCCATATCTTTCAATTCGGGCCATAAAAATTTCGTTGTCATCTCACGATAGCGTCGTGACGTCGCCAGCCCATAAGCCGCACCAAAGAACTGGGCGGGCATGTGCAGGTGTTTTCACATCTCCTACAGACCCGGTTTGCTGAAATTTGCGCACAATTCTCCCGATTGTGGACACATTTGGTCGATTATGCTGATCAGAAAAACATCACGAAGTGCACAAAATGCATTTTGATTTGAACGCCCATTTTCGTCAAAGGCTTAAAAAACTTTAACGCGTTGCTCGATTGTGTATCTTTACATGGTTCAAATTGAGTTAGTCTGAAACTGAGAAATGTCAAATGAAATGCAGAAAAAAACTTGACGTTTAGGTGTGGTTCACATTCAACATCGGCCCTTACAATCTAACCACCTTTTATAATTCGAATATTCAGCAAGTCGTCAAAAATTAAGATTTTCCACCGTGTAGCAAATGGTATATGCCCTCCTCTCTAAGATGAGGGGATACAAATGCCATTAAATCGTAGACTACAAATTGTTGTTGAAATCGTGATTATACACCGAGTATGCCGAACAAGGACACTATGTACTCCCGCCTTGATAGTATTGCGTATTATACATATATACATACACCGATAAATAGCTGTGACATAATTGTCGGGAACGACATCTACTGCTTGACATAGAAAACACGTCCTGTTCTGCAGCCCAAAAATGCCAGTCAACAATGACAACAGCAGCAACAACTGCCACATCAGGAACAGTGGGCAAACAGTGGTAATGGCTGCGAAGGATTCACGTACTTTCAGATGAATAGAAAGAAATGTTTTTTTCGTGAAAACCAAAACGAGTGCAAATAATGGACAACGTTAGCGCTAACTGCGAGTCTGCGAAATTATACTCGACTAACACGTATGCTGCAAGAGTGTCACATCTCAAAACTCCATTACCTTTCCCATTTATATGCGAAGTACCATCTGGCATCGGTTACACCACGCAGCATAATAAGCTAAGATTAGGAAAACAACTATGAAAATTTCAGTCGACTAAACCGTCTAATGTTTAGTCTCATTTTGTGAGAAATGTTATACGAGTACAAAAATTACAACTTTGTATGGCAGATGCCAGAACAGAGGAAACATTTTGCACATTCTTTGTCAGATTATTCTCATGGGAAAAGTAGTCTAAAATGCTAAATATGAAGATATACTCGTATATTTTATTGCTACTAAAGTTATGGGGAATTATTTTCCGTATGAATTTGACACTTGGATCGGGAGGGATTTGGTAAGTACTCCCAGTTTGAGCTGAACTGTGGGTTCTTAAAAAAATTTTTGTGTACCGAATTCCAAGTTTTTATGCATACTGGTATTAAAGTTATAACCTCTTACTTATCCCCTCACCTTAGAGAGGTGCTACAGAATTGCTACGAGGCAAAAGTGTAACACGTCAAAGGGAAAATCTGTTTTGGGCCATTTAAAGTCATTTGAACAATGTCCGTCCGTCTGGCTGGTGCGCACGATAACTCTCGAAAGGATTAACCAATTGACTTCAAATTTGGTTTGCGGTAATATTTTTCTCTATCTCCGGCTAAGTACGAAGATGGGTCATATTGGTCCACTCCTTCTAGTACCTCCCCCACAAAGGGTTTACATTTAGTAAAATATTGATTTTTTAATAACATCTATAATACTTACTCGAATATTCTGAAATTCCACACATAGTTTTAGTTTATTAATCGAAAACACCTCAAGAAAAATGGGCGAAGTTGCCACGCCCCTTTTGGTACCTCCCACACAAATGGACCATTATGCATCAAAATTTAACTGCGTGCGCAAATCATATCAAAATTGAATAGATCATAACTTTAATATACCAGTGCATATAAACGCTTACAATGCAATATATTTGAAGTATCTACTGTTTAGGGAAAAATAGGAGTATTTGTTAAACCCCCTCTGGTACATCCAACACAAATTGACAAATTAATTCGTGTACAGTTCTCACATAGTGAGGGTGGACCTTAGTCGGTTTACCCGGATGAAACTTTGTTACTTGTTTTTTGTATGATTCGATACCTATGTGTGATGTGTTTCAAAGTGATTGGGGCAATGGGGATAATGCCAACTTCTCCCCGAACTGTTTTCCTTAAAAATAGCTAAGGAACGGTTTAACTTCGCCTTATATCCCTGCAGGAAAGCTGTTGGGACAAGTTGTGACCTCTCTCCTAAAATCCATTGGTTATAAATATTAGTAATTCGAAAGGAGTGACGCATTCCTTCAAATTGTGTATGTGCTACTATTTGCTTTAAATTTATTTATAGGTACACGCTGAAAAAAAATCGATTCTCTAGTATATTGCCCCAAACATATTCGGCTTGAAACAAAAATATGTTTAGGGTACACTCTAAACATATAATATTTGGTACACACAAAAATTGTGTATTTGGGAAGATGTTGTTCTAAACAAATATTTGTTTACAACCCAATGCGACTGCTATTTCCGAAACAAAAATTTATTTGAATTTAAGTATTCATAAAATACATAAATTGTGTTAAATTTTTCAGTAGTTGTTAAATTTTTTAGAAATTTTTAAAGTTCGTAAAAATAATAAATAATAATAATTGAAATCGTATAATCTTGGATCAATATAAAGTACTTGGAGGATTAACAACTAATGATGGCTTGGAATACTCAGAAATTTTAAATGATTGATTTAAAACAGAATTTAATGCTGCATATGTTTTCATAACTGGGAGGTACAATTCGAATCCAAGGAAAAATTAAAACTGAAATTCGAAAAAGTCAGCAAAAGTTTTGGAATTTTTTTTTAAATAAACTTAAGTTGGAAACATCGCTAAATAATAATTTTATTTGTATTTAAACACATATTTTATTTGACAAAATTAGTTTATAAATATAATTTGTTATAACATATTAATATATGCTTTCCAAATATATTTTATTGATTTTCAAATAAAATGTATTTGCTAAGAAATATATAATATTTGAAAATTAGTGTTCCAAATATATTTTCTTTCGATTCAAACATATCAAAAAGGGAGATTTTGCCCCGTGTATACGTTTTCTATTTCGTTTTACATTACAAATAAAATGTATGTTTCTGTACATTAATTGAGAGTGCCTTAAAGGGATTAGGAATAAATATAATTGGTTTAACATGGAAAGAAAATAAAATTATTTTTTAAAATATATTTAATAAAACATACATACATATATACTCGTATTTCATCAAATCATTATGTACGTGTACATAAATAAGCGTTTAACAAATTCATTTCTCCTTGTGGTTTAGTGCACAACATTACATATTTAATAATTGTTCTGCATTATGAGCTTATGACACATGTGACCAAATAAAGAAATTTCAACAATTTACAATTACATCAAATTTAAGACATTTGGACAATGTCTACATATTTATAAAGTTCTTTCTTTGTAAAGACATAAATATGCAATATGTTGAACCACAAATCGTCGGCTTAATGCTATTTTGGTCCATACGCCATTTTTGTGTTTTTTGAGTTAGGAGTTGATACTATAGGTTCCAAGCATGCTCTATCAGAATCTGCAATAATTTTTTTCCTATCTCGCCTAGTTTTCGAGATATTGGTAGGGTAAATTTGTTTTACTCTGAATAACGGGAAATAATTTCGATATTTTTGTTCCATGTTTCAATTTTTCTATCGCCCTATATTTTTCACTCAGTATTTTAAGTTCTTTCGATCACAATATGTAAATTAGTGTCCTTCCATATCGACCCTTTTTGTGGTCCATGTAATACAAATACGAAAAAATATTAAAACAAAAGTGGATATGGACCAAAATGCCAAGTACGAAAGTGGTTATAACTTGCTTATTTTTGGATGTAATGGCATAGCAATGCATGAGAATCATACAAACACTGTTGGGAACCCCATGAAATAAAAAGTGTGTAACTCTTCAGTCCCGTTTTTACTCATACAATAAATTGCGTTTTTCTCCGTTCATACAAATTGGCGTATGGAACAAAATAGCATTAAGCCGACGAAATATAGAAATGAAATCCACTAAATTTGTTACATTAATTTGGGTGCCAGAATTTAATTATACTATGCAACAAAAAAAATTTTTTTGTGTCCCAGACCTAGAAATTATTATTTTTGTATAGATTGTGGAATACTGTTTTATAAAATCAAAACCAACAATATTTTAATGGATACATTTTTTTAAAAAAAAATTTAGTTGTTTTTTTATTAAAAATACTATTATCGTCGAAGGTACCCATAGTATTTGCACTATAATTTTTGGAGTATTTGCCCGATAAGGTCGACTTATACGTTAAATTGAAGCTATTAACGTGGGCTACCAATGTTGGAAATATCTCTTTCATATACAAGTTTCATTAGACATTTGTAGTCTTCGGAATCCGTTTCCCTAATGAGAACCTATATAATCTCCCATCATTCTTTCATCCCATTGCCCTTGGTAACGCCGCTTGATGGACTTCAATCCTTGAAACCTTTCGCCATGTTCGTCACTTACGTCGCCAAGATTCTCGGGGAAAAAGTTTAAATGAGAATGCAAGAAATGAATTTTGAGGGACATATTTACACCTGTTGGAATACATAAAGCGAAAAATAAGTTAGAAGAATACATATGTGTTATATACATAAATATAGAAAAATATATTTCTTACCAATTTTTTCATAATTTTTTAACAAATCATTAATCATTGTTTCATATTGCGGGCTTTTATTGGATCCACGGAAATTTGAAACTACAAGCTTAAACGACCTCCATGCTGCAATTTCATCCGACGTCAAGTATGATTCGAAATTCACATCTTTCATCAGTTTCCTTATTTTAGGTCCATCAAAAATTCCGTCTTCGATTATTTGAAAAGAAAGACTTTTAAATAAACTTTTTAAATATGAGAGTGAATTGCCATCTTTCCTTAAGGCTTTTTAAAGAACCCCAGCTTAATATGCAGTGGAGGCACAATATCGGCTATCCCAGAGGCATAACATACCAACTGCTTTTAAATCGCAACAAATTTTCCAGTCATGTTCATATTTTATGTATTTCATCAATTTAGGATTGTTTCGTATGATTCCTTAGTGTTCACAACATGAGCGATGGGAATCGACGGTTTCTGATTTCCGCTGTGTAAAAGTACTGCTTTCAAACTTTCTTTACTGCTGCCAACAAGTAACCGTCATTCCTTTGAATTGTATGTTTGATTAAGTTCCTCGAACAATCCGGGAATGTCCTTGCAAAAGCATCTATTACCCATTTGTATAAAATTGTTTGTAAGGTATATCACGGACTCACGAAATATTGTACTGTTTCATCCCAGATGCAAGTGGTTCTGCCTTATCTTTGGTCAGTTCCAAATCTCTCACTAGACCAATGAGTTGAAACTGAGTTCAAAGCGCTCAGAGTTGAGTACTCACTTCAACTTGATGATATTTCCGTAATTAGGCTGTTAGCTATACTTGGACACTTGGGAATTGGTATTGTTTCCGAATGTGCAACTGGCAAAGTGACAGATTTTACTTCATCGAAATTCCAGCGAATGCTCCTTCCTACTCCAATCTGTTTACTTAGACAAAAATAGCAGTCCGTATCGTGAATGAATGGTTGTCCGCAAATCATTGGCATTCAAAATTGCATGTGAAGTCTTAAATTAAAACGTTTTATTCCACAAAACATTGTAATACATTAATTTTAAAGTATTTACCGCATTCTTCCACTAGTCCATCGAATAAGATTTACATGGCACGAATTACACAAAATGCTAGGTGTGCACGATTCGTTCATAGTTTTAACTCGTATACCAAAATATTACACATATATTTCTTCTATTATTTTACTAAACGCACGTCGATTTTTTTTAATTAAATTATCGGGATCATTTACACATTGAAAAATTCTTTGCCTTTTACTCATACTTCGAAATATAACTTTGTAATATTTTTCAGAAAATCGACATATCTCTTTAAGGCGCTGAATTACACTAATGTATTAATATGAAATTTCATTTATAAATTCCGGGTTTAAGGTTCATAAGTTGAGTTGTAGCTGACATATAGTTTGCTTCGAAAGTAGACACCCAATATTTTCAAGACTGCCGCGTACTACTTTGTATTGCATACATATAATTACTACTGTATATACGACTGGGATGTTCATGCCCCTAAAAGGCCTAACTGAATGGAAACCTCACAAATATTGTTGAATGACCCTCTATCTGAGCGGATCTCATCCAATATAGCTCTCACATTGCATATCATGTTTTATGGAGGGTTACGAACGGTCATAAAACCTCGTCCTCTCTATAATTTTATAATGTCTGACATCAATCCTCATAAAATAAAATGCAAGTGCAATGTCTCTTATATGTCTCTCTCACATATGGCGAATTCAATATAAGCTAAAACATCATTTAAAAACGAAAAAATATAACAAGATTTTTTTGAATTTCCCTAACATTTACAAAATGGCTCATGACTTTTACATCTATCCATAGATAGTGTCAAATAGACAGTGGTTTCTTCGTTAGCATGCTGGTTTTTTAAAAATGTGATAAAATAATTTTTTCGAATTTTTTTCTCTATTTTTATACCCTACACCACACTGTGGTACAGGTTATTATAAGTTTGTTTCACGGCAGATGTTTGTAACACCTGAAAATAACACAACTAGACCCACCTTAAAGTATACCGATCGACTCAGAATCACTAGCTGAGTCGATTTAACCATGTCCGTCCGTCCGTCTGTCCATGTAAAGTTGTTCGTCGACTACAGGTCGCAATTTCACTCCGATCGTTCTGAAATTTTGCAGTTTAGAGTATTTCGCAGCTGTTAAGATCGCTATTGTCCGATTTGGCCCTTTAGTCCTATAGAAGCTGTGTTTTACATTCAATCGTTTTGAAATTTAGAATGGTAGAGTTCCTTGATCCATGAACCAACACTACCGAATTTGAAGAAAATCGGTTAAGATTTAGCTATAGCTCCCATATATATGTTTCGTCCGATTTTGCTCTTTAGTCCTGTAGAAGCTGTATTTTACATCCAATCATTTTGAAATTTAGAATGGTAGAGTTTCTTGATCCATGAACCAACACTACCGAATTTGAAGAAAATCGGTTAAGATTTAGCTATAGCTCCCAAATATATGTTTCATCCGATTTGGCTCTTTAGATCCAATCGTTTTTATACCCTACACCACACTGTGGTACAGGGTATTATTAAAGTATAAAATGTCCAAAAAGTAAATTTATGTAAACAATTTATACATGAATTACAAAATTTATATTTCAGAGTTATTCAATATTACGAGAGTGGTGTAGGGTATTATATAGTCGGCCCCGCCCGACTTTAGCCTTTCCTTACTGGTTTTTTTCTTATATTTTTGACGACTGTTACTAAACCAAAGATTCTATGTGAAAGCGATATTTGCAGCATATGTAGCCCTCACAATTCCCTTTAATTTGAGGCATAACACGGCTCAATCAGGTTTATACTTGAAAATGATGGTCCAAATACTGAATGTACTTTCCATGAAAGCTGGAATTAAAAAAAAAAATTACCATAAATATTTTTGTTAATATTTTTTCGTGTTTGTGACACCTTATTGCACCAGAAATTGTTATCCACATCCCTTGGACAAAACTTTTGTTGCGTAGTGTTATTATTCGCCCAAGTGGGGTATTCTGCTTATTGAAGAATCCACTGAGGTGAAAATGTGCCTCATCACTGAAGATGATTTTCTTCGAAAATAGATCATCCACTGTTGCCATTTTTTGCCCCCATTCTGACCATTGACGACGTTTGGAATGGTCAAGAGGCTTTAGTTCTTGAGTCAATTGCACCTTGTAAGCGTGTAAATGCAAGCCTTTATGCATAATGGTAATCAAGGACGAGCGTGAGAGGTGCAATTGTTGGGCACTACGACGAGTTGAGGTGGACGGCTCTTCAGCCACACTATCGCGAACAGCAGCAATATTTTCTGCAGTACGAGCTGTACGAGCATGCACTGGTGTTTTCACATCTCCGACAGACCCGGTTTGCTCAAATTTTTGCACGATTTTTCCGATTGTATGCACATTTGGACGATTCTGTTGACCGGAAAAATCACGAAGTGCACGCCTATTTTCATAATAAGCCTGAATAACTTTAACGCGTTGCTCGATTGTGTACCATTCCATGGTTCAAATTGAGTTAGTCTGAAATTGAGAAATGTCAAATGAAATGCAGAAAAAAACTTGACGTTTAGGTGTGGTTCACATTCAACATCGGCCCTTACAATTTAACCACCTTTTATATTCCATTACTCACAAAGTGAGGGTATACCTTAGTCGGTTTACCCGAATGAAACTTTCTTGTTTTTAAATATTGTTCTATATTTTCTCGATTTCACATTGAAGTTTTATACTTTAGTACTAACTTGAAACATTTATTCTAACATAAACATTCTAACTAAACATTTGTTCCTTGTACACAACACCACTACATAAAAGTTTTCCCAACAGTTTTCAACGACGGCCTTCACTTCAAATTATATGTGGTATAAGACATCATAATTATTAGTGTTTGTAACTGAAGACAGCAAACAAAGACTGAAAGAAACTTTTCAACAAATTCAGACAACCACAATCGCTCATAGGGACAATTATAGCAAAGAAAATAGATAAGAAACTCGAACAAATGAATGAATACCAAACGAAGAATGTCGACTTAAAGGAAATCATGAATAAACATGGAATTAGAAAAGTTTTAAAAAATCATCAGATACATTTTTTATTTATTTATTAAATGAATTACAATACAAAGTAAATTTATATTCTAATTGTACGGTCCACGGAAAAGCCGGGTTACAAAGACCATATGGCTAGATTTTGCAGCGACAGACCAGAGCCTCTGGTGGGAATCGAACCCACGACCCCCAAACTCATAGGCGAGCTCGCTACCAATTCACCTACTGGGGCGCTCTCAGATACATTTATTTCGTAGCTATATATTGTATGTATGTACTTGTAAGTTCAACAATCAATTTCAATTTAATTGGATTCTTGTAACAACATATAATGACTTTTATTTAGTCTTATACACACGTATTCAGTATATGATACATTAATTTGTTGCCTAGTATTAATTTTGTAGCCTTTTTAGGGCAAGAGTCAAAAAGCGAAATAATTGGTATTAAAAAATATTAAGCAGACATTTTTTAAAAACCTAAATAATAGAAAGAAACACGAGCAATTATCCCTTCCTTCGATGAACATTTTTCTAAAAATCGTACCTGGTATCCATTTTTGAAATTTTTGGTAAGGCTATTTTCATTATGAAAACGGACGTGGAAGTCTATTCCGCAAATTGATTTCCGATTTAATTCAATTTCTCTTTATACGGGGTTTCCAACAAGAGGTGTTATTTTGAATCATCCGGTATTTCGGTAGCTGTCACTTTTGAAGCTTTTATTCTTTGACAATTGACAAGTAGAAACTACGCCATTACTAAAAATATAACGATACACGATTCAACAACGCACTGCAATTATTAAAACTCACTACAACAAGTAAGAAAGTTTCAGTCGGGTAAACCGACTAAGGTATACCCTCACTTTGTGAGTAATGTAATATGGAATATTACACGAATGTTTCTGTTAATTTGTGTGGGAGGTACCAGAAGGTTTTTAACAAAATAGTAGATATTTTCGCAGAATAGTAGATACTTTAAATACGTTGCACTGCGCCGAATTATAAGCGTTTATTTGTACTGGTATAATTAACGTTATGAGATATTAAATTTTGGTACGATTTGGCCATTTTGTGTGGGAGGTACAAAAAGGGGCGTAGTGATAACGGCCATTTTTTACAGGGCTATAGGCACTTCAAAGCGTTACAGTGTGCCAAATGTTGTTGCAGTTTCGTGCATTGGTACTCATGCTGTGAGCTGCTAACTTTTGGTGCAAAATGGTACCTTTGTGTGGGAGGTACCAAAAGGGGCGTGAATATAACACCCATTTTTCACTGCACTGTAGGCACTATAAAAGCATTACACTGTACAACATTTCAAGTATTTTTATTCACTGGTATTAACGTTATAACCTCTTAACTTTTGGTGCAAAATTGTGCATTTGTGTGGGAGGTACCAAAAGGGGCGTAGAAACTTGGCCCATTTTTCTCGAGTTGATAGCGACTAATAAACTAAAGCTATGTGTGGAATTTCAGAAGATTCGAATAAGTAGTATAGCAGTTATTAAAGATTCAATATTTCACAACATTTTAACACTTTGTGGGGGAGGCACTAGAAGGAGTGGACCGATATGGCCCATCTTCGAACGTAGCCGGAGATAGAAAAAAATATTACCACGTACCAAATTTGAAGTCAATAGGTTACTCCTTTCGAGAGTTATCGTGCGCACCAGCCAGCAGACAGACAGACAGACAGACGGACGGACATTGCTCATTCGACTAAAAATGACCCAAATCGAATATCCCCCGAACATACTTAGGGTCTTAGATCACTCCTTCGATATGTTACACTTTTTTTCGTAGCAAATGATATATACCCTCGTCACAGTAAAGTGAGGGTATAAAAATGGTGAAAATCTTGCAGTCACAGTTCGCAGAACTAAAGCATTTTTGTGTCGTCGTGAACCACCTTGTCGGGACAAGTTAGTGATGTGAAGAATAAAACCCGTCCACGTCGCTCAAGAACAAGTGAGAATATTGCTGCTGTAGCCCAAAGTGTTGAAGAAAACCCAGGTTTGTCCATTCCTCTTCTTTCTTTGGAATCGGGCATTCCACAAACGTCATTACACCGTATCTTGCATAAAGACTTGGGTCTTAAGGCTTATAAAGTTCAGTTAACACAAGAACTGAAGCCGGCCGATCATCAACAACGTCGTATCTTTGCTGATTGGGTCCTTGAAATGCATGAAAATGATCCGGAATTCCATCGAAAAATCATCTTGACTGATGAGGCCCATTTCCACCTCGGTGGCTACGTCAACAAGCAAAATTGTCGCATCTGGGGCTCGGAAAACCCAAGAGTTATGGTTGAGAAGCCTCTCCATCCTCAACGTGTGACTGTTTGGTGCGGTTTATGGTCCGGCGGGGTCATTGGACCTTACTTTTTCGAAAATGAGGTTGGATCAACAGTTACGGTGAATGGATTGCGCTATCGAGAGATGATTAATGATTTTTTATGGTCGGAGTTGGATGGTATTGATCTGGACAACGTTTACTTTCAACAAGACGGCGCTACGTGCCACACAAGCAACGAAACCATTGCTCTGTTACGGGAAAAGTTTGAGGACCGTATTATCTCTCGAAGATGTGATCACAATTGGCCACCGAGATCTTGTGATTTAACACTTTGCGACTTCTTCCTTTGGGGCTACGAGAAAGATAAGGTCTACGCCAACAGGCCAGCGTCGATTCAAGACCTCACAGATAGAATTCGTGAGGCTATCGAGTACATAGGGCAGCCACTTTGCGTTATGGAAAATTTCATGAATAGGATATGGTCCTGTAAGTGTGGTCGTGCTGGCAATTTGGCTGATGTTGTTTTTCATTATTAACGGCATACCTTCCTCTTTATTATGAAATAAAACATCCGATCATTTATCTCAAAAAATTTAATTTTTCTTTGAATACCAAAATAACACCTCTTGTTGGAAACCCCTTTAGCTACTGGAGTGACTGGCTCTAATCTTCGAATGTTGAAATAATACTAAATAAGTTCGTTCATATTTCTCATTC
Organism: Eudasyphora cyanicolor; assembly: GCA_963930755.1. Lineage (NCBI taxonomy): Eukaryota > Metazoa > Arthropoda > Insecta > Diptera > Muscidae > Eudasyphora > Eudasyphora cyanicolor. The sequence continues at coordinate 192,182,259 of OZ005735.1, read as the reverse complement.
AGATCGGCTAATAGTTATGAAATCTCAGATCTATATACATTTTTCCTAATTTCCCCCCACTTTGTTATGCCCTGTAGTCCATAAGCATGCTCCTTCATTGCCAGCTTATACAGGTTTAACAAATGGTATTGTAAATTGTTTATCCCATCTTCAATATATTCTGGAATTTTCCCCTAACACTCCATGATCCACCATTTCTATTAAAGATTTCAGTATAGCCTGGCGAAGGGTAGTGTTTGACATTTGTGACACGTTCACTTTCTCCCATTTTGCGACATTTATTTGAACATTCATTTTGCGACAAGTTGTATACGAGTATCTTAAGTTTCTCCCCTCTTGAAAGTGGAAAAGTGGAAGAGCTAGTGGAGCAACGACTCACACTTGTGTTTGTGCTTAAATTTAGCAGATATTTGTGGGGATTTAAAGACACTTTTGAATAATCTATGAAGAAAGTGTATTAGACCGAGGAGGAATTTGCATAATGTTAATGCAGCTTGATATTTGGATGAGGTTAAGATTCATATCTTAAGGAACCCATGTACTCCCTGTGATAAGACGAGCAAGCGCCGTATTAAACAAATCGCACCAAATATTCATTCGTACTATTAGCCGCACAATGGGACATAAAGGGATAAATATGGTCACCGTCAACTTTAAACGGAATGAGCTAGAATCGTAAAATTTGGTGTGAGGGAGGTAGACTCAGAATTTGACTGCATTTTTTTAAAATCCGAACATTTACGGATAAATTTGGTACAACAGCCAAATCCAACTGGCAAGAGCTAGAATCGTGAAATTTGGTGTGATAGTATCTATTGGGATGTAAACTAGGACAAGAATCGATGTTTTGAAAATTTTAGGGGCACAGGGGGACAGAAGGGAATAAAAATGGTGCCACCGCGCCTACAATTGGAATCGCGAAAATTGTAGGGCAACAGATCGGGGTAGTCAGTTGTTTGTATACCCCATGATGCCAGGGTAGCTTTTGTAATACAAACTACAGATCGGAAGTGATTTTTAGAATTTAGAACATTGAGAGACGGGTAATTATGGAATAGTGGGGCAAAAATGAATTACCTATGAAACAGCGAGTCAAAAAAGGTTAACAGCCTGTTCAGCTAAATGTAACAAAACGCAGACGTGCGATAGCTACCCAGGCAATAATTTTCTTCTTCTTATTCTCACCCAAGCGATCATGTTTTTAATTTGGTTCATTGTCACTTATCGTTCGGGTAAGAAAGCTCTTTTCTTCATCGTCTTCCTGTCAAATACCAATATTACCTACATGTTGTTATTGACATTTCTTAAAGCTTTTTCCACAAGAAAATATCAGAACGGGGGCAACCCTATCCAACAGCTGTAAAAGTAGCAACAGCTGATTCTAGACAATGAGAAATAATCAAGCAACCGAAAATAAATACAATTGTTTGCTTGATTGATCATATATGTGTATATAGGGGCTATATCTAAATCGGAAACCTTCTGTACCCATTTCAGAGAGTTAAAAAGAAAGTTCTTGCTAAATTTGATAGTGATCTGAGCATAATTGTGACCTGTATTTGGTAACAAGAATACATTTAGAAACAGACGGACGGACAAAACCAGACCAATTCAGAAAGAGATTCTAGGTCGATAGGTATAATAAACGATTGTTTCTAAGGTATTATGAAACAATTTAAATAGCAACAGTGTAGTTGTAGGATTTCAATACATTTTATGCACACTAATAAACAGAGGTTTTTTGAAATTATTATACAGGATACTTCAGCAAAAGATACATGTTAATGTTGTTTGGTTCATTTATCCATTTTTTATTCATTTCCCAACAATTTTCACGTTATCTTTCAAAAGGACGGCAAACATAACCGACACGAATGAATTTTTCTGATCGTCTGATTTGACGTTTAATTTCGTTCGTTGTTGTCTTATAAGAACCAAAATGTTGGCGATAATTGAAAGCTTCTTTGTTTATATCCAACACAAAGTGTACAAAAACCAAAAATTTCATTCGCTTGCCATTTGACGTGCGAAGTGGCAAAAAAGAAGTTACAAAAACAGGCCCTAAATATGGCAAATGTGTTAAATATGGTACAGTTTACCAAATAGGGTTAAATGGGTAAATGTGGCGCAGTGAGGCACAAATAGTTCAATATGGTAACGTGGGACAAAATGTGGTACATTGGTACAAAAAGCGTTAAAAATGGTTATATTGTTCAATATATTACAGAGGGGCGAAAAGATGTTAAATATGGTTAGTTAAATGTGGTAAGTGGGAAAAAGGGTTATATAGAGTCCCAGATATGTATAAAATTTCGTACTTTAGAAGTGGAATAAAATGTGTTAATCTAGTAACAGACAGAACTGATATAGCCAATATACTAGCTCGAAACTTTTCAAAGAATTCGTCTTCCGAAATTTACTCTGAAAAATTCAAATCATACGCAAGAACAAAACACATACGTATAAATTCATCCAATAATAACGAAGTATATAACTTGAAGTTCAATCTAGTTGAACTGAAGTCAGCGTTAAAATCATGTAGAGGTTCCTCTCCTGGTCCGGACAATATCAGATACGAAATGCTACACAATTTAAATCATAGATCTATTCAATATTTACTCGACTTTTACAATCTAATATGGACAGAGAAAATTTTCCCCGATGAATGGAAAAAGGCCTTAGTCGTACCCATTCTGAAGGCTGGAAAAGATCCTAATAATAAAAATAGTTACAGACCTATATCGTTAACCAACTGTATGTGCAAATTTTTTGAAAGAATGGTAAATAAACGCCTTGCTTGGTACCTGGAGATAAATAAAGTACTAAATGTAAATCAATCAGGCTTTAGGCGAAATAGGGGTACCCTAGACAACCTAGCAATTCTACACTCTGATATAATGGAAAGTTTCTCATCAAAGAAGGACGTAGTAGCCGTATTTTTCGACATTCGAAAAGCATATGACCGCGTTTGGAAGAACTTAATATTTCAAAAATTAAATTCTGCAGGTATATATGGAAATATGGCATATTTTATCCTAAATTTTCTAAATGAAAGGAAACTTTCTTGTATGACAGAAAGTTTCCTTTTCAGACTATTATAATTTAGAAAATGGAATTCCTCAGGGATCTGTTCTGAGTGTAACGCTTTTTCTCCTAGCCATAGATTCTATATTTAATAGCATTACGAAAGATCTCAAAGCTTTGGCCTTCGCCGATGACCTTGTAATTTATTGCTCTGGAAAAAAGTTTCTACAATTTTTACAAAAATTCAAAGAACAATTGGCAAATTGGATGTATGGAAAGACGTTTCTGGGTTCGAGTTTCAAACAGATAAAATAGTAGCTATAAAATTTTCCAGGCGCAGATGTTCTGAAACCTATGATATACCCCTAACATTATACATATTGGGAATAATATTAGACACAAAACTAACGTTTCAATATCACATCCATCATATCAAAGCAAAAGCTAATTTTGAGTAATCTTCGTTTATTCGACCTTTATTGTTATTTAATTAAATTGTTTTAAATAAAACTCGAGCTCGAGGTCTTGGTTTTTATAAATTTATTTTCTTTTATTCAATATTTCGCCTTTCATCGAAAGGCATCATCAGGGAGAAATTAAATAATTGTATGAGTATTGATCATACTGGTATGACAACAGACGACAACGACGTCAGATCAATACTCATACTCATACAATTATTTAATTTCTCCCTGATGATGCCTTTCGCTGAAAGGCGAAATATTGAGCAAAAGCTAATGCAAAACAAAACATAATACAAATCCTGAAATGTTCAAAATTCGGTTCTGACCAAAACACACTATTAAAAATTTTAAATTTAATAGAGCTTCCTACCATAGACTATGCATCAATAGTATACTCCTCTGCCTCCGAATCCATTTAAATACCGGTATACGACTCTCCATCGGTGCATTTAGAACTAGCCCTAGTAGCTCACTACAGGTGATAACTTCTTGCCCCCCATTACATCTTAGGAGATTAAAGCAATTATTAAATTTTACTCTAAAAATGGTTGCCTTAAAAGAACATCCTTTCTTCGAAGCGATTTGCGATATGAATAGAATAAATAAATTCATAAATAAACCTAAGAGATTTCATCCATTATACATTAGGGCTTACAGTGAATTTTCAAAAATTACATCCATATACAATATTGATTCACACAATATTGAACCAATAATACCACCTCCAGTAGCACCATGGACTCTCCCCGATGTGAAAGTGAACTTTTCCCTTGCTCGTTGCAGAAAAAGTGACATGACAATTACTGAAATTCAACAACGTTTCCTCGACACTCTGAGCAATAAATTCAAAAACTACATATGTTACTATACTGATGGCTCGGTTATAAATGACAAAGCCGGATTTGCGATCATATCAGAAAACCAAAAAATCTCGAATCGTATCAATGATTACTCTTCAATCTATACGTGCGAATTATTTGCACTTAAGACATGACTTAATGAAATAAAACGTAGTTATTCAGGCCAAAAATAATCATACTATCTGATAGCAAAAGTGCACTGCAAGGGTTGAATAATCCCTTTAGCAGAAATATTATCGTACAGCAATTGAGGACAATTTTAAGAGATATCCCCAATAATGGCATCGAATTTATGTGGATACCTAGTCTCTCTAACATTCAGGGTAACGATAAAGTAGATCAACTGGCAAAACTTTCTCTCAATGGATTTATAAATCCAGAGTTTAAATTTCAATATAACGATTATAAAGCTCAAATCAAAAAATACATATATGACCTGTGGAATAATCAGTGGACTTATAACAAGACAAAGTTGTTTAAAATTCTAAACCATGTTCCCCATAAATGTGACCATTCTACTATCCCAAGAGCAGATCTGGTAAAATTAAATAGACTTAAAATTTGTCATTGCCTACTCACTCACAAATATCTTATAGAAAAGTCTTCGCCACCATTACGTGCATGTGGACAAATATTGTCTGTTATTCACATATTTAATGAATGTAACAATTTCGTAGATATTAAAAACAAATATAAAATCAAGGACATAACAATATTGTCAAATGAAAATGAATTTCAAAACATAAAAAGCTTTCTTACAGATATTGGTGTTTATGAATCGATTTAAATTTTGAATTCATGTCAATGCTTATATTTAAAACATAAATATGTACATATGAATATTTAGAAAAAATACAATTATACAGGGTCTACATAACCTATCAGAGTTGGGTCCCTTTAAATCTAAATAAAATAAATAAATAAAATGTGTTAAATATGGTACAGTAGTGCATAAAGGATTGCATGTGGTCCCAGAGATCCCGAAGGTAGCTCTTACAGCATAAATCAAAGCTAAGAACTTTGTTTTAGAAAAGGTGCTTTTATTTGAATCGTGGTAAACAATAATTTAAATAAGGTACGGGGTAAGGGGTCAAAAAGGGTGAAATACGGCCTAAGGTGGCAAATTTGGCTTTTGAAATATATACTATGATTTTTCTTAAATGTATTATTTTAGTGGTACTGTGGGGCAAAACCGATTAAATATTGCTGTTGAAGTGTCAACAGCTGATCTTCAACACCAGCGCCCCAAAGATTTATTTTGTTTCACGTTGAACAACATCGCCAAGTATCGACACCGATTAAAACTGAAAACTCAGTGATGGAAACGCCGTCGCTGTGACATTTTAGGTAATCAGTTGTCAACTCACCCGCTAATGGCACATTGCCAAACCGCCAGGCTCACGGCCTAATAAATAAAATAATTAAAAATAATAAAATTTTTAAAAATTTTGTGTTTTTCTTTTTTAACTCCCGCCACTCTGGCGCGGAGTTAAACAATTGCACAGTGGTGCAATATAGTATACTAATATTATGAGCTATTTAATTATACCCTACACCACACTGTGGTACAGGGTATTATAACTTTGTGCATTTGTTTGTAACACCCAAAAGGAGAAGAAATAGACCCATCGTTTATTATACCGATCGACTTAGAATCACTTTCTGAGTTGATTTAGCTATGTCCGTCTGTCTGTCCGTCTGTCTGTCCGTCTGTGCATGTATTCCTGTAATCAAAGTACAGGTCGCAATTATGGTCCGATCTCTACGAAACTTTACACATATCTTTTTTTTTTGGCCCAAGGACGATCCCTATTGAATTTGGTTAAAATCGGTTCAGATTTAGATATAGCCTCCATATATATGTTAGCCCCGTTTTGACATGTAAGCGCTGTAAAACCTTTATTTTATGTCCGATCAGTATGAAATTCGTCAGAAAGAGGTTTCCTATTATATGAATGAACACTTTTAAATTTGGAAGAAATCGGTTCAGATTTAGATATAGCCCCCATATATACGTTACACCCGATTTGACATGTAAGCGCTGTAAAAATGTTATTTTATATCCGATCAGTGCGAAATTCGGCAAAGAGACGTTTCTTATTACATGAAGGAATACTGCTAAATTCGGAGAAAATCGGTTCAGATTTAGATATAGCCCCCTTATATATGTTACCCCCTATTTGACATGTAAGCGCTGTAAAAACTGTATTTTATATCCGATGAGTGCGAGATTCGGCAGAAAGAGGTTTCTTATTACATGAAGGAATACTGCCAATTTCGGAGAAAATCGGTTCGGATTTAGATATAGCCCCCCTATATATATGTTACCCCCGATTTCTCATGTAAGCGCTGTAAAAACTGTATTTTATATCCGATCAGTATGAAATTCGTCAGAAAGAGGTTTACTATTATATGAATGAACACTTTTAAATTTGGAAGAAATCGGTTCAGGATTAGATAAAGCCCCCATATATACGTTACCCCCGATTTGACATGTGAGCGCTGTAAAAATGTTATTTTATATCCGATCAGTGCGAAAGTCGGCAAAAAGAGGTTTCTTTCTACATGAAGGAATACTGCCAAATTCGGAGAAACTCGGTTTAGATTTATATATAACACCCATATATATGTTACCCCCGATTTGACCTGCAAGCGCTGTAAAAACTGTATTTTATATCCGATCATTACGAAATTCGTCAGAAAGAGGTTTCTTATTACATGAAGGAATACTGCCAAATTCGGAGAAAATCGGTTCAGATTTAGATTAAGCTCCCATATATATGTTACCCCTGATTTGACATGTAAGCGCTGTGGAGACTGTATTTTATATCCGTACGAAATTCGACAGAAGGAGGTCTTTTTACATGAATAAGTATTCAGGGAAGATCGGTTCAGATTTATATATATGTTCCTCCTGATTTGGTATCAAACCGCTATAGAAGTTGTATTTTACTTCCGATCATTAAAATTTTCCAGAAAGATGTTTCTCAATTTAGGAACGAATATTGCTTAATGTAGCGATTATCGTTTCAGAATTATATAATATGTTTCTACCCATTTACTAATTATTCCAAATTATTATGGCAATGACCCGTATCGCATTGTTAGGGAGGTGTAGGGTATTATATAGTCGGCCCCGCCCCACTTTCTGCCTTTCCTTACTGGTTTTTGTTTGTATTGAATATTATTTTTATACCCTACACCACACTGTGGTACAGGGTATTATAACTTTGTGCATTTGTTTGTACCACCCAAAAGGAGAAGAAATAGGCCCATCGTTTATTATACCGATCGACTAAGAATCACTTTCTGAGTTGATTTAGCTATGTCCGTCTGTCCGTCTGTCTGTCTGTCCGTCTGTGCATGTATTCTTGTAATCAAAGTACAGATCGCAATTATGGTCCGATCTCGACGAAACTTTACACATATCTTTTTTTTGGCCCAGGGACGATCCCTATTGAATTTGGTTAAAATCGGTTCAGATTTAGATATAGCCCCCATATATATGTTACCCCCGATTTGATTAGAGTTGAACACTGATGTCGGCTGAGTTGACTTATACTGAGGACTTTCTCTTTAGTAGAGTTGACGACTGAGGTTTTTCTCTTTACTAGAGTCCACGATTCTTTCTCTTTACTATAGTCGAAGTCTTCATTTCATAATAAAGAGGAAGATATGCCGTTAATAATGAAAAACAACATCAGCCAAATGGCCACCACGATAGCATCACGAATTCTATTTTTGAGGTCTTGTCTTTCACGTGGCCCCAAAGGAAGAAGTCGTAAGGTGTTAAATCACAAGATCTCGGTGGCCAATTGTGATCACCTCTTCGAGAGATAACACGGTCCGGAAACTTTTCCCGTAACAGAGCAATGGTTTCGTTGCTTGTGTGGCACGTAGCTCCGTCTTGTTGAAAGTAAACGTTGCCCAGATCAATACCATCCAACTCCGACCATAAAAAATCATTAATCATCTCTCGATAGCGCAATCCATTCACCGTAACTGTTGATCCTACCTCATTTTCGAAAAAGTAAGGTCCAATGACCCCGCCGGATCATAAACCGCACCAAACAGTCACAACTTGAGGATGGAGAGGCTTCCAGATGCGACAATTTTGCTTGTTGACGTAGCCACCGAGGTGGAAATGGGCCTCATCAGTCAAGATGATTTTGTATCGTTCGTATAGTTTTTTTGTTCGATCGTTTTGTGATCTTTTTGTATCGTTCGATGATCGTGTATCGTTCAATTTTTATACCCTACACCACACTGTGGTACAGGGTATTATAAGTTTGTTTCACGGCAGATCTTTGTAACACCTGAAAATAACACAGCTAGACCCACCTTAAAGTATACCGATCGACTCAGAATCGCTAGCTGAGTCGATTTAACGATGTCCGATCGTTCTGAAATTTTGCAGTTTAGAGTATTTCGCTGCTGTTAAGATCGCTATTGATATTTGGTTGAAATCGGTTCAGATTTAGATATAGCTCCCATATATGTAGAAGCTGTATTTTACATCCAATCGTTTTGAAATTTAGAATGGTAGAGTTTCTTGATCCATGAACCAACATTGCCGAATTTGAAGAAAATCGGTTAAGATTTAGCTATAACTCCCATATATATGTTTCGTCCGATTTGGCCATTTAGTCCTATAGAAGCTGTATTTTACATCCGATCGTTTTGAAATTTAGAATGGTAGAGTTTCTTGATCCATGAACCAACATTGCCGAATTTGAAGAAAATCGGTTAAGATTTAGCTATAGCTCCCATATATCTGTTTCGTCCGATTTTGCTCTTTAGTCCTGAAGAAGCTGTAGTCTACATCCAATCATTTTGAAATATAGAATGGTAGAGTTTCTTGATCCATGAACCAACACTACCGAATTTGAAGAAAATGGTTTAAGATTTAGCTATAGCTCCCATATATATGTTTCGTCCGATTTGGCCCTTTAGTTCTATAGAAGCTGTTTCATCCGATTTGGCTCTTTAGATCCAATCGTTTTTATACCCTACCCTGGTACAGGGTATTATTTAAGTATAAAATGTCCCAAAAGTAAATTTATGTAAACAATTTATACATGAATTACAAAATTTATATATCAGAGTTATTCAATATTACGAGAGTGGTGTAGGGTATTATATAGTCGGCACCGCCCGACTTTAGCCTTTCCTTACTGGTTAGTAATGGAGTAGTTTCTACTTGTCAAATGTCAAAGAATAAAATCTTCAAAAGTGTCAGCTACCGAAATACCGGGTGATTCAAAATAACAACTCTTGTTGGAGAACCCTGTATATTAGAGTCGACGACTGAGGTATTTCTGCATACAAGAGTCGAACTCTGAGGTCTTGCTCAATACTAAACGCGCACTAAAGTAGTTTTTTCTGTAATAGAGTCGACGACTGAGGTTGTCCTTTAGATAAGGGTCGAACTCTGAGGTCTGACGTTGAGTGAACTATTTCGGTCATTTAGTAGATCGCCAGTTCAAATCAGCTCCTACTAAATGTATCTGATTGGAACATCAATGGAATGAGTTGAATATACAAACGCGTTTGTTTGGATAGAAACCTAATAGTGGCAACAACACATAACACATAGCTGAGGGAACTAAATGAAATGGTTAAAGAAAAAATACGTGGAGATTTTCTAAACGAGTCGAGAAAATTAACGAGTTCGTATCGTTCAGTTAAGTGACCCTTTCTACACATCTAAACAACTCTACACTGAAGTCTTTAGTCTTTACAAGTGTCGACCAACAAGATCTTTCTCTTTTCCAAGTTTTGATCGTCAAGGATTTCTCTCTACTAGAGTCCACCAATGAGTCCTTCTAGTTAGAGTCAATCACTGTGATTTTCTCTATACTACAGTCGATCATTGAAGTTTTCCTCTAGTATTTAGTTATTGGATGGAGTTTATATTTTGTCAGATTCTCTGTCTATGTAAACGAAAATTTGTATATGAATTAAACATTTTTTGTACAGGTAGTTATAATAAAATTTGTCTTTTTAAATTTTGTTAGATTTATTGAATGTTTTCACATTCGAATTGTTCAGCTTTTCCGATCAACTCTTCCTTTCGAAAGAGAGGTTTTTGTGGTGTATTGGAAATTGTGGCGATTGGTGTAGAGACAACTGTGTCGAACTGGCAACACTTTACCAGTCACATGGGTGGTGAAAATGGTGAACATATATTCTGAAAAGAAATGAAGACCAATAGTCCAATTTATTTCAATTGAAGATAAATAAATTTAAATTGAATACAGCAAGATAATGCTTACTTGTTTTCAATCTCGTCCCTGTCAAATATCCACAATTTCCAACTGTCAAATACGGCATATTCCGGTATATATAAAAACATTCAGTTTCTCGTAACATTTAGTGCAACTACGTACCGTTGTCGTTTTTACATTTATTGTTATCATTTATGCTCGAAAAAAAGAATATCAGAACTATTTTCTTTCTCTTAGTTTTCATGGAAATCGAGTAGAATATATTCACTGGAGTGTTGTTTTGTTGTCTAAGCGAAGTGAAGGATACGCTCTAAATCCTCTTATGAAAGTCGCATAATAGATTCAGACATATGTTTCCTCATACTTCTCAAAAACATCAGCAAAGAAAAAAGAGTGGAAACAAAAAGTTGAGGGTCACATAGAAATGTGTTACACCATCGTTATAAACCCGTTATGCGGCGGTATATAGTTGTAATCCTAGAGCTGTGGACATTCACATAGAGTGGATTTCATGGAACATTGAGTTCACGACGCCAAAAACTTGATATTCACATAGTATGAACAACATTCTTGTTGCATTGTGTTATCAAGCCTTTTCTGCAAAACCTCACACATTGTATATCTCCATATGCGGAAATTTGCGGCAACCAATTCACCATATCTTTGTAATAATAATTTAATATTCTTAAGTCTTTATTACGAGTATGTTCGCATATATATATTTTATTAATAATTGAACTTTCAAGGTTTTAGTATTTCTTGAAAATATTCTCTAAGACGAAATGCGGTATGGGCAACTCATTTCGCATTTTATTATATGGCCATGGCAAATATATTTTGCTTTAAATACCTTCAACATTTGCTCTGAAATTTATAAAAATATAAATTTATAATGTGGCATTGAGATGCACATTTCTTAAAAGTAAATTAAAAACATTTCAATCTTACCTCGGATAGTTGGGAACATTCAAACAGTATGTTTTACCCGCCAAAGTGCACAACATTTGTCTGCCCATCTTAGTTATCAAACCCGGCGGTAACTCGCCAAATCCAGTTTCATCAGATGCGAATGTTAATGTGAGCAACTGTAAAATTAACAAGTAAGAAAGTTCACTCGGGTAAACAGACTAATGAATCCGCTCACCTTGAGTCCCTAAAAAATATTAGTAAATTTATTTAAGGTCGTGCGGTTTATGGGCTGGCGGCATCATCGGGCCGTATTTTTTCCAAAATGAGGCCGGTCAGGCAGTTACTGTGAATGGTGTTCGCTATCGTGAGATGATAAAGAACTTTTTATGGCCCGAATTGGAAGATATGGATGTGAAAAATATGTGGTTTCAACAGGACGGTGCCACTTGCCACACAGCTAACGAAACAATGGCTCTTTTGCGCAACAAATTCAATGGCCGTGTTATCTCACGTCGTGGCGATGACAATTGGCCGCCAAGATCATGTGATTTGACACCGTTGGACTTCTTTCTTTGGGGTTATTTGAAAGAAAAGGTATACGTCGATAAGCCAGCAACAATTCAAGAGCTAAAGGATGAGATAATTCGGCACATTAGCGGCATAGAACCTCAATTATGCCTCAGTGTCATCGAAAATTTGGACCATCGGGATGGAGGTGTGCCGCCGAGGTCGTGGCGGCCATTTGGCTGATATTTTGTTCCAGACATAATTGAACCATACCAATATTATCGTAAAAAAAAGAAATGACAATAATTTCCTAAATAATTTGTGTTTTATCCAAAATCAACATCGGCCCTTAAACTTTAACCACTCCTATAGTCTGTTGAAAAATGGGCGTTATAATCCCGCCCCTTTTGGTACATCCCACACAAACGTTCCATTTTGTACAAAAGCTACCCGCTTATATCGCAATTGTCAGCACATATGTAAACATACTCATATTTTTGCACAGTTTATAGTTTTCAAAATTCCTACAGTCCTGTTAAAAATGGGAGTTATGACCACACCCGTGTTAGTACCTCCCATACAGAAAGAGCCAAGACATAAAAAAACAAGTAAGAAAGTTCAGTCGGGTAAACCGACTAATTAATACCCTCACCTTGAGTCTGAAAAAATACTCGTATCAGTAAATTTATTTATTTTTTTGTTTTATATAAATTAATATAAATTATTATCAATTTAATTTGCATTTAATAACTTTAAAGTGTGCACTGGTATTAAAGTTAAAAGCTGTTTACTTTCGGTACAAAATGGTCCATTTGCTGGAGATAACGGTCACTTTTCTCTGAACTCTAGGTACTATAAAAGCATTACACTGTACAAAAGTTCAAGTTTTTTTTTTTTTATTTGTACTATCATCCAATCAGAGTAAAATTTAATACATATTTAAGAATAACAGATTTTGAGATTTTACTTATAGTATTGCAACAAACTTAACTTATTTTTTGGTAAAGAGAAAACAGTGTTTTAATACAGTTTAAGGAAAAAGATAGGGAAAACCTTGTAAAGTTTTTAAGGAATTTTTACATAAACACATTATTTAATCTTCCTATAAGAAGATGTAAATGTGTTTAGTGATATAAATTTCTTATTAGTTCTAAGTTAGAAGTTCCACAGTTAGCTTCAAATCTTATTGTAATTTCATTCATAATTTCAGATATTAACTTTTGTTTAAACTTAGTATGAAGACGAGAAGTGGGGTAACGTCTGTTTAAATTATATACAGATTTTAGATTTTTGTTTTGAATTATTTGAAGACGTTTGAGGTTAGTACGTGCTGCTTTAGGTGACCAGATTTGGCATCCGTAAGTTAGAATTGGCCTTATACACATTTTGTAGAGTAGGAGCTTATTGTTGCAATTTAGCTTTGATTTTCTGTTCAGTAGGGGATATAGGGCTCGTCCACATTTTATAGCTTTATCACACGTATACATAATATGTGATTTAAAAGTTAGTCCTTTATCGAATATAACGCCTAAATATTTGACAGAGTCCTCCAGGTATATATCTTCTCCTTGAAAAGTTAAATTGAGAGTTGGTATCCTCTTGGGTGATTTGTTGTAGGGGAAAATAATTGCTTTGGTTTTAGATGAGTTTATTTTGATTTTCCACCTCTGAAAATATTTCTGCGAAAATGTAAGAGCCTTTTTCATGTTTTTGACAATTGCATTTGAGACTTTTCCCGTAGTGATTAACGCTGAATCGTCTGCATAGAAAGCGACGGACTGATTTTTGGGTATTTTGAAATGTGGGGATAAAACCGATCCTTGTGGAACTCCTGCCGGTATACATCTTTGAGTAGATATAGATTCATCTACGGTGACAATAAAAGAAAACTTTGAATTATTTTTTGTAGATAAATTGGATAGCCAAAAAGATTCATTTTATAAATGAGACCGTCATGCCAAATTGAATCAAAAGCTTTCTCTATGTCGAGAAATACGACTCCTGTAGATTTACGGTTTTGTTTATTTGTTGTAATATAATTTACTACTCTTTTTAATTGGTGAATTGTAGAGTGTCCTTTTCTAAAATCAAATTGTTCCTTGTTTATAATTTCATTGCAATCAGAGTACTCAACAATTCGATTTTGAATTATTTTTTCAAATATTTTGTCAATTCCGCATAAAATACTTATCGGTCTGTAACTACTTGAAAGGCATGCATCTTTACCACGCTTTAGGACAGGTATTATTTTGGCTAATTTAAACAATTTCGGGAAGTATAAATACTTGAACAAAAGTTCAAGTATTTATATTCACTTGTATTAAAGTTATACGCTGTTAACTTTTGGTGTAAAATGGTCCATTTGTGTGGGAGGTACCAAAAGGGGTGTGCCAATTATGGCTACTTTTCTCTAGACTCTAGGTCCTATAAAAGCATTGCGCTGTACGAAATTTCAAGTATTTGTATGCACTGGTATTAAAGTTAAAAGCTGTTAAATTTTGGTACAAAAAGGTCCATTTGTGTGGGAGGTACCAAAGGGGCGGGCCAATAATCCCCAATTTTGTCTTTACTCTAGGTACTATTAAACCATTACACTGTACAAAATTTCATGTCTTTATATGCCCTGGTAATAAAGTTATAAACTATTAACTTTTGGTTCAAAATTGTCTATTTGTGTGAGAGGTACCAAAAGGGGCGTGGCAACTTCCCCCATTTTTCTCGAGATATTAGTGACTAATAAACTAATAATATGTGTATAACTTCAGAGGATTCAAATAAGTAGTATAGAAGTTATTAAATAATCAATATTTCACTAAATGTTAACCCTGGGAGGGGGGATACTAGAATGAGTGGACCAATATGGCCCATCTTCGAACTTAGCCGGGGATAGAAAAAATATTACCACATACCAAATTTGAAGTCAATCGTTTGCTCCTTTTGAGAGTTATCGTGCGCACCAGCCAGCAGACAGACAGACAGACATACATACGGACGGACATTGCTCATTCGACTTAAAATGACCCAAAACGAATATCCGCCGAACATACTTAGGATCTTAAGTCACTCCTTCGATGTGTTACGCTTTTGGTTCGGAGCAAATGATATACGAGTATACTCTCCTCTTTAAAGTGAGGGGATAATTAAATAGCTCAATATATTAGTACATATCGTCGGTGCGCCGACGAAAACTCCTATATGTTTTTTACTAGTTTTCAGGAGAGACAAATAACGTTGCTATTTCTTCAAATCGCGATATTTTTAATTTCTCAGATTTTTTAATTTTTCTTTTAATTATTTACCACCAATATATCGTAACAAAAATCGTATATGTCAAAAACCCATGACGTGGTAAATTGTTTTCATGAAAATCGACACATAGGATGTTTTGTTTGGAGCATTTTAAATATTTATAAAACAAAAAAATTACACATAGGAGTTTTGATATTTGAACGTTCACAGCGCACCTCAAGCAAACGAAAGTTGGCCTGTATTGTGGCTAAAAACGGCTAATGTGGTTTTGTACAGAATCATCCCCTCTACCCAGATAAGAAGAAATCAAAATCTGATCTGTTTCCTTTCGCGAGTTATCGCGATAAAAACAATTTTTAACCAAAAAACCGAACATAATTACATTGAATCGCGGAAATTTAAAACTATAACATAATTTCCCATAAATATGAACATTTGTAAGACGCTTTGTAATGTCAGCGATATTTGTTATATTATTCTATAGCTAAATTTTTGTAATCCAAAAATTCGACTTACACCGCAAAATTTTTTTATAAATATTATTGCGAATTTATTAAAATTAATATATTTACATTCTATGATTTCTGAGGGATAGATTGGCACTAGCATTTCCGCCATAAACATCCCGCGACGAATACATTTCGAACAAGAAACATTTAGCTTCAGAATTATTTAACTATATAATGCTATATTACGCGAACGGTCCGTTCTAGGAAAAAGTGGGCAAAGAAAGTTTGGGAGATATTAAAAACGACTACGACTCTTTCTTTAACAAAAACAATTATAATAATTTGGTAGGGATTTACAATGTGTCAAATCAAAATATGCCTCATATAAAGGGAAAATCATACAAAAGTTTTAACACGCTGTAAATCCTTGCCAAATTACTATACATTTTGTTTGTTAAAGAAAGAGTTGTAGGACTTTCGGTTATCTCCCAAACTTCCTTTGAGTACTTTTCCCTAGAACTGTTCATTCGCGAGATAATAGCATTATATAGTAAAATAATTCCGAACTATTTTTTTTACAAATAATTCCGAACTATTTTTTTTCGCGAAAATGCTGATATTAATCTATTCCTCAGGGATTATAGAATGCAAATACTCGTATATAAATCTTATTAAATTCGGTATAATATTTTTGGAAAAATTTGGCGGTGTAAGTCGATTTGATCGATTACACAAAATTCGCAATATAAAAACATGGCAAATGTCGCGGACGTTACAAAGCGTCTTACAAATAATCATATTTAAAGGAAATTCTGTTACAGTTCTAAATTTCCGCGTTTTTCTTTACAAATCAAAGCTATTAAGTTTGTTTTGGTTAAAAGTACTGTTTTCGCGATAACTCGCGAATATAAGCAGATCCAATTTTGATCTATTCATTGTGGAATAGAGGGGATGATTCTGAACAAAACCTCATTAGCCGTTTTTTGGCGTGACAACCTTCTACCCCTTGGTACAGGCTATGCCTACAACACATAGAAGTTTTTGTCGGAGCATTGCTATAGAGGGATACACATAGGAGTTTTAGGTAACTTCGGAACCGATGAACATAGCGCAAAATGCTTTGGTTGGTAAACGATTCAATAAAAAAGAATCGAAAAATTACACATAGGAGTTTTTGTCGGCGCACCGACGATGTACCAGTGCATATTTACATTGCTCACAAAGTGAGGGTATAACTTAGTCGGTTTACCCGACTGAAATTTCTTACTTGTTATACCCTCACTTTAGTGTGACGAGGGTATATATCATTTTTATTATTATTTTCCCACATTATTATTATGTTTCCTATAAATTTCATAAAACTCTACGAGATCGGTAATTTGTATGTAAATAGAAGACTAAGTTTATACAATGCACGCTGGTCCCAAATCCAATTTTTGTGGTATAAATATGAAGGGATGTATATACAGCCCTAACAATTTGCACATCTGATTGTCATAACACACATAACAAATGAACAAAAATTTGGATCAATCTGGCAACTCTCACTGCCAGCTCCCACACAAGCTTGATGTATGTACGCTAAGTGCTGGTTGCAAATATGGTCCAATTTGCATGAAATTTGGCATGGATATGTTTTTTGTACCAAGGACCAACATACTTAATTTGTAGAAAATCGATTCAGATTTGGATACTCGTATAGCCTTCATACAAATTTCCCACCGATTTGGACAGTATGGACCCTATACGCCGACTGCGACATCCGGCTTGCATAAATATCGACACACTCAATATTTTAGGAGTAGTTAAGATGAACAAAATGGTGAACCCAATAATACAATACCTCCCGATGTTATAAACAAATTCTCTTTTTTATACCCTACACCACACTGTGGTACAGGGTATTATGACTTTGTGCATTTGTTTGTAACACCCAAAAGGAGAAAAGATAGACCCATTGTTTATTATACCGATCGACTTGTAATCACTTTCTGAGTCGATTTAGCTATGTCAGTCTGTCTGTCTGTCCGTCTGTAGACGTATTCTTGTAATCAAAGTACAGGTCGCAATTATGGTCCGATCTCAACGAAACTTTGCACATATCTTTTTTTTAGGCCCAAGGACGATCCCTATTGAATTTCGTTAAAATCGGTTCAGATTTACATATAGCTCCCATATATATGTACCTCCGATTTGGCATATATGCACTGTATAAGCAACATTTTGTAACCGATTTGTACAAAAATTGACAGAGAGTAGTCTCGTGATACACTTAGATACAATACAAAATTTGGGGGAAATCGGTTCAGATTTATATATAGCCCCCATATATATGTTTCACCCGATTTGACATGTAAGCGCTGTAGAAACTGTATTTTATATCCAATCAGTACGAAATTCGGCACAGAGAGGTTTTTTATTACATGAAGGAATACTGCCAAATTCGGAGAAAATCGGTTCAGATTTAGATATAGCCCCCGTATATATGTTACCCCCGATTTGAAATTCAATAGCTGTATAAACTGTATTTTATATCCGATCACAGCGAAATTCGGCAGAAAGAGGTTTCTTATTACACGAAGGAATACTGCCAAATTTGGAGAAAATCGGTTCAGATTTAGATATAGCCCCCATATATACAGGGTCTCCCATATTCGACGGACCCATCTGGCAACGCCATAACTTTTGACAGAGATGTCAGATCGCTTAATGACATACCGCGTTTGAAGCGAAGGTCCAAGCAGATTTTTACCATGGAACAATACACGCCACGCGAGCGCTCTGAAATAGTTGAAATTTACATTCAACAGAAGAAGTCAAGTCAACGTGCTTTTAAAATATTAAAAAATGTGAGAAGTGCGCCTTCTAAGAACACCATTAAGCGTTTATTCGAAAAATTTTCGACTGGTGAGGCTCTTTCTAATCCGAAGAGGCCAAATAAAAGTCGACCAAGGCGATCGGCCGAGAATATCGCTGCCGTACGAGCCAGTGTTAAGAGGTCCCCAAGAACATCCCAAAAACGCCGTTCTCAGCAGTTGGGCATGGCTCGGTCCACTTTACAACGGATTATTCGCGTTGATTTGCATTTGTTCCCGTACAAAATTCAATTGACGCAAAGATTGTTGCCTGCGGACAAGCCTCGTCGATTGGAATGGGCCCAACGAGTCCGTGGGTCCGTCGAATATGGGCAACCATGTATGTTAGCACCGATTTGACATTCAAGCGCTGTAGAGACTGTATTTTATATCCGATCAGTACGAAATTCGACAGAAGGAGGTTTCTATTTTACACCAATGAGTATTCAGGGAAAATCGATTCAGATTATATATAAGCTCCATATATATGTTCCTCCTGATTTGGTTACAAAGCGCTATAGAAGTTGTACTTTACTTCCGATCATTACAAAATTCTCCAGAAAGATGTTTCTCAATTTAGGAACGAATATTGCTAAATTTAGCGATTACCGGTTCAGAATTGGATATATCCGCATATATATGTTCTTACCCATTTACCAATTATTCCAAATTATTATCGCAATAACCCTTATCGCATTGTTAGGGAGGTGTAGGTTATTATATAGTCGGCCCCGCCCGACTTTCTGCTTTTCCTTACTGGTTTATCATAACTGCACGCATTATCTTAGAAATGCAAATACTGAATAATAATGGATCCGAAGAATCCATAGATCTGTGAAAGATTATTAATATTAATGCGGCTATTTTGTCTAGCATGTGACCGTCTGTTTTGTTTATACAATTTATTCAGTGCTTCCGAAGCATTTCCCCTAAGAAGCCAACAGGAAGGGCAGAAGCGACAAAAATCTGAGAACATTTTATTTAAAAAAAGTTGCTGACAAGTATATTTTTCCATGTATAACAAGGTCCATGTGTAACAAGCTCCATGTGTATCAAGGTCCATGTGTATTAATGTCCCTGCGTAACAAGGTCCATGTGTATCAGGGCCCATGTGTAAAAAGCTACACGTGTAACAAGTTTGTGTTAAAGTATTTTTATAAAACAAACATCGGCATCTTTTGTCTTACCCGGGGTTTACGCGATACTGTTTTGCGAAGACAATAGCAAATACATTTACACTTTTCAATTTCCTTTTTAGTCGTTTTCCCACTTCAGTGGCTGTATCGCATAATCATCGTGTTCCATATTTATTGTAAAATTTGCAGAAACCCACTCTGACCTACCACTAACCATTCCAAATGACTTCTGAACTTTGATAAATATTTGTGAATATAAACTAAAACACATTTTCATAAATTTTTTTAGTACCAAATTCGAAACGGTATCATTTTTGCGTCCATTAGCATCCTAAGTAGCTAACATTTCACAGATATACAAGAGTTTGACTGAAAAAACATGATTTTGGTCACTTTGCTCAAAAAACGCGCAAACCGCATCTATACTACATGATAAAGGACACTTTAATAAACAATCGTGCGTTTAAACTTCCATGAACACGCGAGTACATCTATAACTTTTACCCCACGAAACACAAATAACGTGAGTTTATGTATCTCTAAAATACCACACCCCATAAACACGAAATAGCAACGACAAAGACAAAACTATTATGAATTATGTTACAATGGTTATAATCTGCATACTTTGAGCTAGATTTTCCATATTTCAAAGATTAAATAAAATCTTAGTTTGGCCGATTTCCAGTATCAAAGATATTGCCAATATTTTCTCAAGAAGAAGTGCTTTAAAACACCTTATTGAACTACTAATTTTGAACGCCTGTATAATAACAGGGTTGCCACCTAGGTTTAAAAAATCGAATTTTCTAGGTACCCTATAGGGTGGCCTTTTCAAATATATATGTATTTCTGGCAATTTCTTAAGTTTATTTTTTGAATTTATGCCAAAAAATTTTGATTTGGGACCAGGGTGCAATGTTTGAATTCAGAAGCAAAAATTAAATTATGAATTGCTTAATCTACTTAAGTTTCGTAAAACAATGACTAGCATGATTGGTGATAAATATCAGTTGCTGTTATGGGTTATAGATTAGCTAATTTGGTCCCAAGAACCATAGGCAGGGAGGGTTAAGAGACAATGTGCTCCCTTTTACATCTGGAAGATATAACAGACCAAAGGGCCAGTTGCATGTTAGAATCCATTATGTTACTATAGATTTGGGTAAATTTTTTACTGTAGTATTTATTGATTTT
Source organism: Eudasyphora cyanicolor (assembly GCA_963930755.1). Lineage (NCBI taxonomy): Eukaryota > Metazoa > Arthropoda > Insecta > Diptera > Muscidae > Eudasyphora > Eudasyphora cyanicolor. The sequence continues at coordinate 192,161,382 of OZ005735.1, read as the reverse complement.
TTTTCGCAAATAAATAGGGAGTCCTTAAATTATTATTGGATGTCGATCAGAGGATAGGTAGAAAAGGACACGAACCCCACCATAACCGACTGACTGCTAGATTTTGAAGACTCCCGTAGTCCTGCGCTGTTCCTCTAAAAAGGGAAAAACTACTTTTCTTGAGAGTTTTCTTTTCATAATTAAAAATTGGTATTTTCAATGAAAATATTTTTAAACACAGTTCGTGTTCGTTACTGGAGTTGCAAACCAACCGATTACCATGACCCATAGATTGGTAAGAAGTTTTAGATGGGCTCCGCTTCTAACCAAGGAGGAGGGAAAAAGTGTCCAGACGCATGTTGGTCGAAGCATGCATTCATCCAGGTATTTAGAGCAAGGTGGTGTTAAGCCTAACGGCAGGAACTCACCTAAATCAAGAATACCTACTGCCACTAGTTCCTACTGGTACTAGTTACTAGAGTTCGGTCCGCGAATTCCATGAGCAGATGTGTGTGGTGCTGCATAATATTAATATTTGAAGAAAGGGATCATCCACCGGATTGGTCGTAATGTTTCATATTGAGCCGCAGAACTATAATGGAAGCTCTGTTCTGTACCATCATTAAAATGTCTTAAAATTCAGTATTTAAAATGTTCCGAAATGATATCTGGGTTTTCTATCAAAAAATATTACCACATACCAAATTTGAAGTCCATCGGTTACTCCTTCGAGAGTTATCGTGCGCACCAGCCAGCAGACAGACAGACGGACGGACATTGCTCATTCGACTTAAATGACCCAAAATAATATTCCTGTAATATATATCTTTGTAGTTTATATTCTATTTTGGCAAGAATTCATCTAAATAAAATGTACACAAACAAATAATTATTTTGTTGTGGTCCCCGTGTAGATGTAGCTCTCAAAAAGCTATTTTAAGCCATAAATACCACATTTTTCAGGTGAAGAGTTTGACTAAAGAATTAGCGGCCTAAAAATTGCAGCGTTCGTTTTTTAATAATTTACTTAAACAAAACATGATTTGCTCCATATCAATAGATGTTTCCAGTAATAAAATTGTATGCAATCCATGGTGGAGGGTATATAAGATGCGGCATGGCCGAACTTAAGGTTTTTACTTGTTTGTATTTGTTTCTCTCAGTAGTGAAAACCCAGATATCATTTCGGAACATTTTAAATACTGAATTTTAAGACATTTTAATGATGGTACAGAACAGAGCTTCCATTATAGTTCTGCGGCTCAATATGAAACATTACGACCAATCCGGTGGATGATCCCTTTCTTCAAATATTAATATTATGCAGCACCACACACATCTGCGCATGGAATTCGCGGACCGAACTCTAGTAACTAGTACCAGTAGGAACTAGTGGCAGTAGGTATTCTTGATTATTCTTGATAGAATTTGTAATGTCGTCCATTTCCTAGCAAGTTCATCGGCTTTGCAGTTCCCCGGGATATCCCTATGCCCAGGCACCCATATGAGGTGTATATTAAACTGCTCAGCCATCTCGTTAAGAGATCTGCGGCAGTCGAGGGCTGTTTGTGAATTTAGGGATGTTGCCTCCAGAGAATTGATGGCAGCCTGGCTGTCCGAGTAAATGACAACGCCATTGTTGGTTACTATGTTGCGACTCAGCCACTTGGCGACTTCCAATATTGCCATTATTTCGGCTTGAAAGACACTGCAGGTATCTGGTAGTCTGTGAGCTATATCCAGACTAAGTTCTTCACAGTGTACTCCGAAGCCAACCTTTTCATCAAGCTTCGAACCATCCGTGTAAAAGTGGAGATGGTTTATATTACCTGGTATTCTGCCGACCCATTCATCTCTGGCGGGAATCATAGTGATGTAATTTCTCTCGAAGGTGTACACTGTTGGTATATAGTCCACTCGGTCGGTTACCATAGCACTACACTTTGATATCCTCATGTGACCATAGTTCTTGTACCTCCACATTGATAGGCAGTTTAATCTTATTGCCGCTTTGGTTGCAACTTCTCTCGCCACAATATTAATCGGCAGTATATGGAGTAGGGCTTGTAGAGACTCGGTCGCTGTAGTCCTTAAGGCTCCGCTTATGCTCAGGCAGGCAGTTCTCTGAACCTTTGTTAGTAGGTTGGTAATGGTTAGTTTGTCAGTTGCCGTCCACCATACCACAATACCGTATAACAGTATTGGACGAACTACTGCTATATATATCCAGTGGACGATTTTAGGAGAGAGTCCCCACCGCGACCCTACAGCCTTTTTGCAGGAATATAAGGCGACGTTGGCCTTCCTTACACGTTCCAATACGTTAAGTCTAAATAACATTTTCCTATCTAGAATTATTCCTAAAAATTTTGCACTTTCAGAAAAGACTAGATCTGTTCCATTTATCCGAGGTGGAGGGTCCACATGTGGGACTTGTTGGGGTTAACGCCCAAACCGCTGCTTCTGGCCCATCTAGCCAACTTGTTCAGAGCCACCTGTAGGATGTCTCTGAGGACGTTTACGAATTTGCCACTCACTGCGATTGCCACGTCGTCCGAATATGCCACGACCTTGCAGCCACAACGTTCTAGATCTAGCAGGATGTCATTCACCGCTAGGTTCCAAATTAGTGGAGACAGTACTCCTCCTTGCGGGGTCCCTCTGTTTACATACCTTGTTAGAGTTGTGGACCCTAGACATGCTGTTATGCGTCTTCTGGTGAGCAGACTTTGAATTAGTCTAATTAAACTAGTGTTAACTTTTAGATGTGAGAGTGCCGCAATTACCGCATCGGAGTGAATGTTGTTAAAAGCCCCTTCTATGTCAAGAAATGCCACCATGGTGAATTCCTTGAAATGCAGGGACCATTCGATAGTGCTCACAAGTTCGTGCAGGGCTGATTCAGTAGACTTGCCCTTGTTGTAAGCATGTTGGTTCCCCGACAGGAGTTTTGTATCCAGGTTTTCCCTAACGAAATGATCTAAAAGTCTTTCCAGACCTTTCAATAGGAACGAGGATAGGCTAATTGGTCTGAAGTCTTTTGGCCTAGTGTGTGATATCTTTCCCGCTTTAGGTATGAATACCACTTTGGTATCCCTCCATCGATTCGGGACGTATGAAATCCTGATACAGCCTACATAAATTTTCTCCAGCCAGGGGATAATGTACTTTAACATTTTCTGCATTTCTGCTGGAGTGATGCCATCTGGTCCAGGTGACTTGAAGGGCTCAAAGCTGTTGATAGCCCAGCTTATTCTGGATCTCTCAGTCAAGAAGCTAGCGACGCTCGCAGTCCACTCGCACTCTTGTTGGTCCTGCTGATCCTCGGGTTCTGTTACAGAGTTCCCCGGGAAATGTGTGTCGAGCAGTACATTGAGCGACTGCTCGCTGTTTTTGGTCCAGTTATTTGCCTCATCCTGTAAATATCCCACTGTACAGGGTGAAGCAAATAATATCTTCCTCAGCCTAGCGGCGTCGGAGACCTTTTCCACTTCACCACAGAAGGTATACCAAGAGCGCCTTTGCGCCTTTCTAAGCTCCTTCTTATAGATCTTGAGTTGCTCTTTATAGGCATCCCAATCATTAGCGACCCCAGTAGATTTAGCCTTATTGAATAGCTTGTTGCAGGTCTTTTTCATAGCCGTTAGCTCAGAAGTCCACCATTGGGGTTTAGTTTTACCCTTGTACCTTGTTTTTGGACAGGCTTCTTCAAGGGATCTATTGAATGATATGGTGATATGATCGACAAGATTATCCAGACCGGCTTTGTCATTCGGTTCGTACGGAAGTTTAGAGTTGAGGACTTTCTTGAAATTCTTCTCATACAGATGCCACTTTGTCTTCCTTACATTTCTGTGGACGGCGGGTTTAGGCGCTTTTGCCGCGAGTTTGAACTCAATATAATGGTGATCTGAGAATAAGTGGTCGTCCAGTACATTCCACCCAATAATTTTGTCTGACAGCCGGTCAGTAGCAACCGTTACGTCGAGTACTTCTTGTCTGTCTTTAATTGTGAAGGTCGGTTTATTACCTATGTTACAAATACTAAGATTGGTAGTTAGAATAAAGTCAAGAAGCGAATCACCCCTATTGTTTATATCCGTACTACCCCAGATAGTATGATGAGCGTTCGTGTCTGCGCCAATAATCACCTCGAGCTCGTCAGACGTTGCTTCTTCTACTACTTCCCTGAATAGAGCAGTCGGTACTACAGATTCATAAGGCAAGTAGCTGGAGACCACCCAATATATGCGATTACCGATCTCCAGGCTAGCAGCTGTTTGGTCTTTACCACTTAAATTAGTCAGGAGAAAGATACTTAGATCTTTCCTGGCCAAAATGCAGGTTCTTGGAGTGCATTCACAGTTGGCCACAAGCAGTTTAAAGTTGGGTGTCCTAATACCGCACACCCTTCCTCCCACTACGTAGGGCTCCTGTATCAGGACGATGTCTACTGCGCCTGTGGACAGGCGCAGCAATAGAGCCGCCGAGGCTGCTTTAGCGTGATGGAGGTTAATCTGTAGAATTCTTACCATCATTGGTAATTGACAGATTAACATCCACCCCGACAAGGGTGTTATCGAACTCTTCGTCCGTATCGTCGAGAAGCATGTCCCCGCCAGATGCGTCAAAGAGTCCGGAGACTCCCCTCAGTCCCTCTGTGTCAGAAGTAGAGCTTTCGTTCTCAGAGTAGGACGTTACAGATCTTCTGTTAGAGTTGGAGTCACCAGAAATAATAGGCGTGGCTACCTCCGCACTTACAGAAAGTGCCACGGTGGACGACTCACCTTCTGCAGTGGGAGCTATATCCTGCTTGTATATCTTCAAGACTATAGTCTCGAAGCCATATTGTAGGGTTGCACTCGCACTTTGTATATGGGAGGTGGATTCAGCGTTTAGGATAAGATTGACCTGCCGCTTTTTACCATCCGCCTCACCCACCTTGCTGATTCTCCAATTATGGGCCGGCAGACCAGGATTGGAATCTTTTATTATTTCTAAGATGTCAGCCGGGTTGGAGGGCTCTTCTGTAACCCAGGTGATGGCTCTAGGGTGACTAGGGATGTTGTTTTTTCGACAACATCCAACTGGGCACCCGGCCACACCTCACCCGCTCGACTCAGAGCAGCCTTATAAAGGTCTACTGATCTGGCATCACCGAAATATAAGAGCTTTACTCTCCCCTGATGCCATCCTGCATCGTTGCAGATTGGTGGTTTGCCCGGCATTTCTCTACGGACATCGAGGTAATGAGCCATAATGGCTGATTGTACATGACTCCATTTGTCCTTGAGGATGGATCCATCCTCACTACTTCTGTCTATAACAGCCATCACTAGACTCTCCTTCGCCACTTCATTGAAGGGCTTGGTGAGTGTCCTGTTGATGGTGACATTAGGGCCTCTTGCCTTTTTCGAAGGCAGGGGTTCATCAGGTGATCTGATTCGTTTTACTTTATTAGCCGTTAACACAGCTGAATTTGTGGCTCTTTCAGCCGACTCATTGGCCTTAGAAGCATCTATGACGCCTTTAGCCCAGGTAAGTGACTCTTTTTGTTTTTCGGTAAGAGCCGAAACCTCAACAGCCTCCAACTTCGTCAAAACTCTGAGCGCTACACGATGCTCATTGTGCTTCCGTTTTGACGGTCGGACATGACGTTTTCCCCTCACCGAGATTTTCACCATTTTTTGTGTGGTCGGCTTTGGCCAAGACCAACGGACGGACAGTCGGACGATAGGGGAACCGCGCTCCATCGGAACACGAAGGCATCCCCGTCAAGAGAATTTATTTTAATTTTGTCTGTATTAGACCGTAATTGGTACTACGATGTAGGCCTTACAGACTTTGTACAGATTTTTGCTATTGCGTAATAGGTACTGGTAACTATCCGCTATGTGATAAACACGTCCGTTCACTGCGAATGATCAGCAACGAATCTCATACAAACTGCAAAGTTTCAGCTAAATTGCTTTAAAAATGTGGTATCTATGGCTCAAAATTCGTATTTTGGAGCGACCTATATAGGGGAGCTATATCAAAACATTGACCGACATGGCCCATTTTCAATCCCAAGTTACCTGCAGCTATAGGAAGTATCTGCATCAAATTTCAGCAACCTAGCTCAAGTGTTATAGATTGTAGCGTGATTACAACAGAGGGATGGACAGGCGGACATTGTTAAATCGTCTTAGAATTTTACGACGATTAATAATATATGTACCTTATGGGGTCTCAGATCAATATTTAGAGGTGTTACAAACGGAGTGACAAAATAAATATACCACCCATCCTATGGTGGAGGGTATAAAAATTGTTGCGAGTTTCAATTGCTTGGTAGACACCACTCTAACATTTTCAGAATTCAATAGCAATAATGTATGTCTTTAACTTAAATCAGCTTGCAATGTTTATGTATATTTTAGAATATTTAAGAAACATTTTTAATTTATTATTTAAGTTAATTATTTAATTATATTATTTTAATTCGAGATTTTAAAACAATAAACCGGAGAAAATAAGCAACATATACAACTACGAGTAAACATCATCTGCCAATTTCGTTTGTCTTGTCGAAGGCATCCGGAAGGAATTGACACCAAATTAAATCACTTTTTGCCAGCACCACGAACACAACACCGCTAATAATGTGGCCGCACAATCAGAGATGAATAGAGCAGGAACAAGGACGAGAACGAGTACACATCCTTGGATAATATAAATAAGACGTGTGGGCGTACATCTTTCCTTGTTACCAAACTCATGACTGATAGTCTGTCCGCATCAATCATACAACGTTAAGAATTTTACAAAAAAAAAAAATAAAAATTGAATTGAATTTTCTGTTCTGTTCTTTAAAAGAAGAATATTCTTTGAACATAAAATTGAATGCTCTTAAGGACAACGTCTCTCTTATTCTCTCTCTATTTATTGCTTTATCTCTCAAGTCTAAAACTGTTATACACTTTCAGCGGAAGTATAGCCGCATGTGGATGCTGTGCAACGCCAGCAGTTTGTGATTGCGTAGATGGCATCTTTGTTTTTGGCGCTACACCCCAAAATTTCTTTGGTATCCTTTTTTTTGATTTGGTTAGCATCTCTTATTTCGTAAAAGTACAATGTTGTTGTTGTTGTTGCTACAGATGCCCTGTGTTTTATGGTCCTTCGCACAATATACGTACTATACGGTACGATTTCGGTTCGGTTCGGTACATACGTACGTGTTATCCTGTCGTAAGGTCAGTAGTAAAATTCTATTCTATCGGTTAAAACGTGTTGATTATAGAACGGCGGCGACAAATCATACTTTCAAATTCTGCTTCGTATACCCGACAGGATAACATACGCACACGCACACACACACCCACGTATAAGGATATACATACGTTGTTGTGGTTATTTGTATTTGTTTGTGCTCCACAAACCGCCCGTCGATTATCGTTGGCCTTTCGCATACCAAAACAAAAGCAAGATTACAAAATAACAAAAAAACAAAAAAAAAAAACCAAAACAAACCAAACCAAACAAAATAATATTCATCATAAAAAGCAAAAAATTTGGTGATCTGAGAGTAAAAGTATAGTGCTCGGAAAAAATTGCAAATGCTCGGATGCATATGAAAAGTAAATAAATGTATGTAAACCGCAAATATACAATAATCTATGGAATTTAAACAAAAGCAAAAAATAATAAAAAATCTGCAAGATTTTTTTGAATCGCTCTTAAACCGGAGATCGCTTGGATATAAAATAAATTTGGATTAACAATATCAACGAGCAATATGCAGCATTTATTAGGATTAATATATGATTATATCGTGTACATTATTTGAATTTGATATTGAAATAAAATAGTTCCCCAAAGAAAATAAATAAAAATAGAACGGTAAAAACTACATTTTAACTGCTCCCAGCAATAATATGAAATAGTTTCACAGGAAAAATAAGGCACTTAAACATTTAAATATAGTCACACTTTAATGGGAGAGGGTATATATTATTTTCAACAAAGGAGGGACCTAAGACCCAATGTTTAATGTAAACCCTATGTTTAATGTAAACCCTATGTGTAATGTAAACCCTATGTTTAATGGAAATCCTTTATGTTGAAGTCATTTGTGCTGGCCGTCCGCCTCTCTGTTGAGAATTCACGATAACTTTTGAAAGGAGTGACCGCTCGACTTTTAATGCTGTATGTGTAATATGTAATTCTAACTTTAGCTTTTGGTACATAGCTTTGCTTTAATAGTTTCTACACCCAGGAAAATAATTGGTTGGAATTCGATAGTAACAATAACAAAATAGTACTAGCAACAAAAAGCCTATTACATACACTGTGTGCCGGTTGTATTTATATATACATAAATAGTTAAAACAACAATAATAACATGGATACAATCAAATGAAAATGCTTGCAACTAAATCGATTTAATATTGTTTTTTCCATTGACACTCGGTTAGTTGTGATGACTACTTTTAAATTGTCATTATAGTTCCATACGATTTTTGATATCTGGTAGTGACAACGAATGTTTTATTCTTGACAACAGATATTGTATCAATAGAAAGATTATTATTGCAACGAAAAATTGGTTACTATAACAGAACAAGTAAGAAAGTTCAGTCGGGTAAACCGACTTATGAATCCCCTCACCTTGAGTCCTAAAAAATATGCGTACATTTATTTATTTTTTTTTGTTTTAATTTTAATTTTAATTATTGTCAGTTTAAATTGCAATTAATAACTTTAAAGTATGCACTGGTATTAGAGTTAAATGCTGTTAACTTTTGGTACAAAAAGGACCATTTTTGCGTGTCAACTTAGCCCATTTTTTACCGCACTGTAGGTACTATAAAAACAATGCACTGTACACAATTTCAGGTATTTGTTTAGACTGATATTAAAGCTACAAGCAGTTAACTTTTGGTGGAAAATTGTTCATTTGTGTGGGAGGTACCAAAATGGGCGTGCCAATAACGCCCACTTTTCACTTGACTGTAAGTACTATAAAAAATTACACTGTGCAAAATTGTAAGTTTTTGTATGCTCTAGTATTAAAGTTATTAGCAGTTAAATTTGTATACGAAATGGTCCTTTTTGTGTGGCCACAGGGCTACTTCGTCCATTTTTCTCAGGCTGATAGCGACAGATAAACCATTAATATATATGTGGAATTACAGAGATTCTGATAAGTAGTATAGAAGATATTAGAGAATCAATATTTCACTAAATGTTAACCCTTTGTGAGGGAGGTACCAGAAGGAGTGGACCAATATGGCCCATCTTCGAACTTAGCCGGAGATAGAAAAAAATATTGCCTTATGCCAAATTTAAAGTCAATCGGTTGCTCCTTTCGAGAGTTATCGTGAATTTCTAGCCCTCATAATTTCATTAATTTGAATGGTATTCCGGAATGGAGATTATAAATACTTACAAAAATATGGTCCAAATACTACAAGTAACTTCCATGAAAATTGGATTCATTCTAAAACATGCTTAGTCGACTTAACATGGTTTTAGGGAGATTGCATTTCTAATTTCTAAATATTCACAAAACAGTACAGGTCATTCCTTTTGCATTATAAAGGAATTCCACACAAACTAGAAAAAAATCATCAAACTTTGTTCGCCTTTCCTGAAAAACTACTTCTTTGCACTTAGCATAGTTTAGAATGGAGGTATCGATATGAACTGCATAAAAGAAATAATCAAACATTTTTTTAGGGATGCAAATATAAAATGTTTGCCCAAAAAATATTGTCTTGAAATTTTGCTCTCAAACATAATTTGATGAAAACTCTTTTCTTATGTCGCAATAAATCAGTACATTTCGTTGAGCTCCTTTGATATTTGAAATGTTATTATATGTAGTTACAAAATAAATTGAATAAGCTTTTCTTTCCTTATGTTAGTCTGATGTGAGCGGATTACTTATATGTGCTAGTAATAGAAAACCTATAAACTAAACTATATCCCAATGAGTGTATGAAATATATTTTTTTTTTTAATTGAAGCTTTTGGCAATTGAGTATGAATGAAAGAGTTCTTGACACAACAAATACAAAAGTAATCAAGTATTTAAGTTCTTGAAAAAATAAGTTTTAATAAATCTCATAAATGAAAAACATAAAATCTAAAAAATTGTGCTTAAAAGTTGGAATAAACAAATCGTGTATTTGTAAATATACGCAAATAAATACATATATTGGTATAATTGAAGTTTTGTAAAACACAATTGTCCGCAAAAGTGGTCCGCAAAAAAGTAATGCAAAAAATTATAGAAATAAAAATAAAATAATTAAATTGTGCCTGTAACGTGAAAAATAATCGCCTACAAATAATTGATATCATCGAAAAGAAAAGGCAGAATATACGAGTACTTACCTACAATTCGGCAGAAAGAAAAACGAATTCCGTGACAAACCAGCAGGGAGATTATTATACAGAAGTCGTTAATACATTAAGGTAATTGAAAAAAATGCAGGAGAATATCCATGTTACAAATCAAAATTATTTAAAGATCAAAATGAAACGAAAAGAGACACAACAACGAAAATATTAACGTAATTCAAGAAATTACATTGTGGTGTTTAATTATGGAAATGCTTGTTGTAACCTGGTGCGATACGGGATGCGTATATATCGCGACCTAAGAGTGTAAAGGCGCTAAGTCCAATATTTAATGTTTTTTTAATGTTTTTACAGCTGGTATATGGACTTGGCGCTTTTACGATTCAGACATTAAAGATGACAGAGCATAATTTTGTATACTTTTTGTTTCCGAATCGATGTACGATGTACGTATATTCAACTCATCTTGCATTTAGATTCAAAAAATACATTTAAGCAAAAAGTGGACTCAGGGACTTAGGGACTTTTCATTCTTAGGTCGCGATATATATTATTTCTATGAAATTTAAATTGAGATATTTTTGGTTAAATTAAAAAAAACAAGTAAGAAAGTTCAGTCGGGTAAACCGATTTATATTTATTTTTTGTTAATTAAATTATTATCAATTTAAATTGCATTTAATATATTTAAAGTATGTACTGGTATTAAAGTTAAAAGCTGTTTACTTTTGGTACAAAATGGTCCATTTGTGTGGAAGGATTCAAAAGGGGCTTCCAAATAACAGTCACTTTTCTCTGGACTCTACACGCTGAAAAAAAATCGCTTCTGTAGTATATTGTCCCAAACATATTCGGCTTGAAACATATATATGTTCGGGGAACACTCTAAACATACAATATTTGGTACACACAAAGGTTATATGTTTGGGTAGATGGTGTTATAAACAAATCTTTGTTTACTCCCAATTTGTTATTATTTGGGACTATTATATCCGAAACAAATAAAAAATTCACATTTAAGTATTCAGAAAATACCTAAATTGTGTTATATTGTTCAGTAATTGAAAGTAATTTTTTAGAAATTGTTTAATGTTCGTAAAAATAATAAATAAAATCCTATTATCTTGGATCAAAATAAATTTTTTGGTGGATTGACAACTAATGATGGCTTGGAATGCTCAGAAATTTAAATAATTGATTTGAAACAGAAGTCAATGATGCATATGGTATCATAACTGGGAGGTACAATTGGGAACCAAGAAAAAGTTAAAAATGAAATTCGAAAAAGCCAGCAAAAGATTTGAAAATCTTTTTTAAATAAAATATATTTGAAGAAATTCCTAAACAATAATTTTATTTGTACTTAAACACATACTTTATTTGGGAAATTTAGTTTGCAAATATATTTTGTTGTAATATATTAATATATGCGTTCCAAATATATTTTATTGATTTTCAAATAAAATTTATTTGTTCAGAAATATATAATATTTAAAAATTTGTGTTCCAAATATATTTTCTTTCCATTCAAACATATCAAAAAATGCGATTTTGCCCCGTGTATGTACTAAAAAAGCAAAATTTCATGTATTTATATGCACTAGTATTAAAGTTAAAAGCTGTTTACTTTTGGTACAAAGAGGTCCATTTGTGTGGGAGGTACTAAAAGGGACGTTCCAATAATGCCCATTTTTCTCTGGACTCTAGGTGCTATAGGGTGATCCATTTCGAGGTTCCCTACTTTTTTAAAGAAAAAAAAACAGAAAATTGAATGGGAATGTTTATTATCATTTGAAAGAACATTCTTTGGCATTCTAGACATTCTTTGAAGATTATGTCTATCAAATGTTGGCCGCGGCTACGTCTCAGATGGTCCATCCGTTGAGTCCAATTTGCGATGACTCGTTCGAGCATTTGGACTGGTAACTGGCGAATGACACACGTGATGTTTTGCTCCAAGGCCTGCATCAAAGCGAGTTTGTCCGAATAAACTTTAGACTTTACATATCCCCACAGGAAAAAGTATAAGGGTGTGATATCACACGATCTTTGTGGCCAATCGACCGGCCCAAAATGTGAAATTATCTGCTCACCGAAGTGTTCTCTCAATAAATCCATTGATTGATGCGATGTGAGGGTAGTTGAAGCCAAATGTCGCCGAGATCACGAGCTTCAATTTCAGATATCAAATAGTCGGTTATCATGGCACGATAACGGTGGCCATTGACGGTTACGTTCTCACCGGCATCATTTTTGAAGAAATATGGACCGATGATTCCGGTACGTCGGATCGGGAATCGGTTAATGGCAAAAAGATAGCTCTTAACGAGAGCTAAAATATTGCTCATGGGTGTCTCACGGTCGTGGGTCGACGGGAAAGTGTTTATTTTTAGATTTAAAAAAATGGACTTAGCGCAATTGGCGAACGATTATTTTGATAATAAAACTGAATAATTTGTAAACGTTGTTCAAGCGTAAGTCTTTCCATGATGAATTGCCAAAGAATATTTAACAAAAATAACATGACACGACTCACACGTGATCTGTCAAAAAAGGCTATTGAAAAAAGTATTTCTACTTAGATCACCCATTATAGAAGCATTACACTGTACAAAATTTCAAGTCCTTGTATGCAATGGTAATAAAATTATAAGCTTTTAATTTTTGGTTAAAAATTGTCCATTTGTGTGGGAGGTACCAAAGAGGGCGTGGCAACTTCAGCCATTTTTCTCGAGGTGTTAGCGACTAATAACCTAATACTATGTGAGGATTTTCAGAAGATTCGAGTAAAGCTATGTACACACGATTTCCAGATCGTGCGCACCAGTCCTTTCGAGAGTTATCGTGCGCACCAGTCAGAAGACAGACAGACGGACGGACATTGCTCATTTGACTTAAAATGACCCAAAACAGATATCCGCCGAACATACTTAGGGTCTTAGGTCACTCCTTCGATGTGTTACACTTTTGGCTCGTCGCAAATGATATATACCCTCCTCTCTAAGATGAGGGAATAATCATAAAAAGAACGATATTCATTATTTTATGTTTACGTGACTTCAAATTTTTGTATGTGGTAATATTTTCTCCTATCTTAGGCTGAGTTAGAAGGTGGGTCATTCTGATCCACACCTTCTGGGATCTTCCCCACAAAGGGTTACAAATTGATGAAATATTGAATGAAATATTGAACTTCCAGACTACATACTCAAATCTTCTTTAGTTTGTTATATAGAGGCATGTTACAGGTTGTGTACGAAATTGGTTCGTTTTCGTTTTTCAAAATCGTATCGTTTTACTTTTGCTTTTACAGCTCTTGTACGTTTTCATGAGACCGAAAGAAAATGAAAACCGAAAAACGCTACCAAAAATATGGCAGCATAGATTCTCACTTATTATCCCCCACCTTAGAGAGGAGGGTATATTAGTAAGGGTCGGTCCCCATACAAAAAAAAATTGTTGCGCCAGTCACCCCCTAGTTTTGAAGATTATCTAGAGACAATTCCGGCGCAACAAAAAAAAATTTTTTCTGTGCACCCTACATGACGCCCTTTTAGTTTTATTATGCTGCGTTGCCATTTGATGTCCGATCGTAACGGGATGCATATTGTTGTTCGAGTTTTGGCAAGGGCTATATTTCGTCCATATGTCACTTTTGACTCCGAAGTCAAATTCGATAAGTGACCTCTGTCATCTCGTTTTCTACCCCCTATTTCGGGAATATTTTGAAACGCCAATAAAGGTCTTCATAAATAATGAAACTTTTGCTTTTAAAGTACCCACTATTATTCATAAACAAAAAAGTTATAATAGTTTTAAAATTACATAATATATGCAGATATCAAATTACACTATCTACTTTTGACGTCGTTTTCTGTCTCTCTCTCACACACACAAGTAAACCCCGTACCCAAAAATGCACATCCACTATGAGTTCGGTTTAGTACGAACGAACTAAATTTGCGAGACTCCACTTAAACAAATGCAGTAACTAGTGACTTCAGTTATCCGATTTTCTGCCCATGTAAATGGTATTTATTTTGCAACAAGTAACGTCATTTGAAAATAAATAATTTTCCTTTCACGATTTATATTTGCATTCATAACATTTTTATTACTATTAATGGTATGTATGGCATTGAAGATAGTACTGACGTAAATCCAGTTTACTATAACGCTCCCGCCTTCTTATATACCCACTCCGCTTTTCACATATCCTTATTTTGAGAATGGCACGTAAAATTAAATTAAAATTAATTAATATAGTGTTAAAGCTAACATAAGCTTCAAAATTCAATTACAGAAAGTGCAACTTTAAGATAAGTCTGAGAATCTAATACAAAGAGAGAAAGAGATCTTCCGAAATTACCAGCAGCGAAAATAATTGTGCTCTTAATTTTGGACATACGTTTCAAGTTTTTTCTTGGACTGTAAATTTAATATACGAGTATATATTTATGAATAAAAATAAAAATCGTAAAAGAAAAAATATTTATTTCAAAGTTTTTTACTTTACAGAGGTAGAAAATCGGATAAGTCACTAATAAAAATTGGACTCGGATTACTGACTGACATAGGGAAGAAGTGTAGCCATTGTGAAGATATCATCAACGACGTATCATACGTTAAGATCATACGTTAAATAAGCACACAATGACAAAATTACTACTATTTTGGTGTCGTGTAGGGTGCATGGGAAAACAGTGGTTTTATTCTGATTTCGTTCCTTAGAACGCTTTAACATTTGGTGACGAAGCTCTCAAATTTAATTCGTTCGTATTGAACCGAACCGTCATAGGGGATGTGAATGGGGTATATCTGTGTGTATGTGTGTGAGAGAGGCAGAAATCGACGTCAAAAGTAGATTGTGTAATTTGATCTCTGCATGTATTTTGTAATTTCAAAACTAGTATAACTTTTTTGTTTATGAATAATAGTGGGTACTTTAAAAGCAAAAGTTTCATTATTTATGAAGACCTTTATTGGCGTTTCAAAATATTCCCGACATAGGGGGGTAGAAAACGAGATGACAGAGGTCACTTATCGAATTTGACTTCGGAGTCAAAAGTGACATATGGACCAAATGTAGCCCTTGCTAAAACTCAGACAACGATATGCATCCCGTTACGATCGGACATCAAATGGCAACGCAGGATAATAAAATTAAAAGGGCGTCATGTAGGGTGCACAGAAAAAAAAATTTTTTGTTTCCCCGGAATTGTCTCTAGATAATCTTCAAATCTAGGGGGTGACCGGTGCAACTTTTTTTTGCGACCCACTCTAGGGTATATATCATTTGCTACGAATCAAAAGTGTATCACATCGAAGGGGTGACCTAAGACCCTAAGTGTGTTCGGCGGATATCCGTTTTGGGTCATTTTAAGTCAAATGAGCAATGTCTGTGCGTCTGTCTGTCCGTCTGCCTGTCTGCTGGCTGGTACGTACGATAACTCTCGAAAGAAGTAACCGATTGACTTCAAATTTGGTATGTGGTAATATTTTCTTCTATCTCCGGCTATGTTCGAAGATGGGCCATATTGGTCCACTCCTTCTAGTACCTCTCCCACAAAGGGTTAACAGTTAGTATAATATTGAATATTTAATAACTTCTATACTACTTATTTGGATCCTCTGAAATTCTACACATAGTATTAGTTTATTAGTCACTAGTACCTCGAGAAAAAAATTTGAGAAGTGTCCCTGCCCCTTTTGGTCCCTCCCGCACAAATGGACAATTTTGAACCAAAAGTTAATAGCTGATAACTTTATTACCAGTGCATACAAATACTTGAAATTTTGTACAGTGTAATGATTTAATAGCACCTACAATACAGTGAAAAATGGTCATTATTGCCACGCTCCATTTGGTACCTCCCGCACAAATAGACCATTTTGTACCAAAAGTTACCAGCATATAACTTTAATACCAGTGCATACAAATACTTGAAATTTTGTACAGTGTAATGCTTTTATAGTACCTAGCCCCTTTTGGTACCTCCCACACAAATGAACTCTTTTGTACCAAAGTTAACAGTTTGTAACTTTAATACAAGTGCATATAAATACTTTAAATTTTATACAGTGTAATACTTTTATAGTACGTAGAGTCCTGAGAAAAGTGACCGTTATTGGGATGCCCCTTTTGGTACCTCCCATACATTTTGCAAAAAAAAATAACGGGTTATAACTTGGATTGATGCACATACATACAAACACTTGAAATTTTGTGGAGTGTAATGCTATAATGTAATTGTTTTAACGACAGTTACTAAACTCCTGTTTCCACATGAAAGTGTCATTAGCAACATTTGTAGTCCTCATTATTTCCTTTAATTTAACGTGTATCAACGAATTGTCGAGCCTATACTTAATATATTAAAGGCACCTTCGAAGAAAATGGGATTTTAAAGAAAATTTAAAAAAAAAAAAAATTATTATACAATTTTTTTTAATATTTTTTCATGTTCAAGACTCAATATTACGACAGAAAATGCTATGCGCAGCCCTTCGACAAATATTTTGTTGCACAGTGTTATTGTTGTAACATGACTTGATGTGCGCGTGTTGCAAAATAATTACATATTTAATGAACTTCAATACATTGTATGCAAATATTTGTAAACTCAACCAAAAATGCCTTAGCATTTACTTAATTAAATCACCAGATAGCTTCTACCGCCTAAGGTATCCATCCCTGAGGCTAAGATAAATACAGATTACAGATTTACTTCGTGCGAAACTAAGTAATTAGGTACCAGCGTGTGTTTATGTTTTTGGGTCGGCGTGTGTGAGTGTGGGTTTTGCGGTGTTGTGTTGATCTCCAAAGAATAATCTGTCACAAAAGACCTGACAGGGGATTGGCCTCAATAATAACCACGGCGAGCCTACACACACTGTTGCCACATCAAGACCCTATCCCCCATCTCCCCATCTCCCCACTGAACCACTGATGGATGTTTGCACAATTTTGACATCCTCACTGTCATTATGGTGGCATAATGATGATACATCTCTTGATAGCGGCGTTTGATGATGAGGTTACGACCTCTAAGGCAATTTGCTACACATTTTAAATGGGCTTTTTAAATGTACTAAAATGCGTAAAGCTTGAAGACGAATTCTTAAATAAAAAAATTAAATCTTGAAACAAGGTATTTTTCCATTCATAATTTTGAAAATTATGTTTCATTTATATAGTTGAATTTTCTCCACACGCACAGAAAAATATACTTATATATATGTTTGCGATAGCGTGATTATTTGATTCCAATTCAAAGGCGGCAATTATTGCGTTTTGAAAATTACTGGATAAAGTAAAAATAATATTTATGTACATCCAAAGGTTCTTTCTATTATTTTCTATCCACATAATTTGCTGTATTTGCTTACTATAAACTCACAATACATAAGGGCATTTCCTGCGTTGCGTACGGCAGGAATTTCATTAGTTTTTTCCGCATATCTGCCATGTTATTGATCCTAGGAATACTATTATTATTAGCTAATTTGTAAAGTCTATCGAACTTTTTTAGTCTGCACATAATCGACAAATGGACGGCATGACGGATGGCATAAAAAACCACGATTCTTGAGGTATATTGAGTGATTTAAAAATTCCAACGAAACTTCATATATAAATAATGTCTAACTTTGTATGCATTTACTATAAAAATTAAAATTTTTTGAGATATTTAGATTTTTGTTTAATTGCGGACGGCATGTTCCGGACAGCACGAAATTCATATAGAAAAGGGGTTATTAAAATATGTCTTTTGATGTCAATATTATATAATATGTATCAAATTGTTTTACGTACAAAGATCGACAAGGTCTAAAGCCATAATTTCATGCAAAGATTGTTAATTTTTATACCCTACACCACACTGTGGTACAGGGTATTATAACTTTGTGCATTTGTTTGTAACACCCAAAAGGAGAAGAAATAGACCCATCGTTTATTATACCGATCGACTTAGAATCACTTTCTGAGTCGATTTACCTATGTCCGTCTGTCCGTCTGTGCATGTATTCTTGTAATCAAAGTACAGGTCGCAATTATGGTCCGATCTCGACGAAACTTTACACATATCTTTTTTTTGGCCCAAGGACGCTCCCTATTGCATTTGGTTAAAATCGGTTCAGATTTAGATATAGCCCCCATATATATGTTAGCCCCGATTTGACATGTAAGCGCTGTAAAAACTTTATTTTATATCCGATCAGTATGAAATTCGGCAGGAAAAGGTTTCTTATTACATGAATGAACTCTGTTAAATTTGGAAGAAATCGGTTCAGATTTAGATATAGCCCCCATATATACATTACCCCAGATTTGACATATAAGCGCTGTAAAAATTTTATTTTATATCCGATCAGTGCGAAATTCCGCAAAGAGAGGTTTCTTATTACATGAAGGAATACTGCTAAATTCGGAGAAAATCGCTTCAGATTCAGATATAGCCCCCATATATATGTTACCCCCGATTTGACATGTAAGTTCTGTAAAAACTGTGTTTTATATCCGATCAGTGCAAAATTTGGCAGAAAGAGGTTTCTTATTACATGAAGGAATACTGCTAAATTCGGAGAAAATCGGTTCAGATTTAGATATATCCCCCAAATATACGCGTTACCCCCGATTTGACTTGAAAGCGCTGTAAAAATGTTATTTTATATCCGATCAGTATGAAATTCGGCAGAAAGAGGTTTCTTATTATATGAATGAACACTGTTAAATTTGGAAGAAATCGGTTCAGATTTAGATATAGCCCCCCATATATACGTTACCCCCGATTTGACATGTAAGTTCTGTAAAAACTGTGTTTTATATCCGATCAGTGCAAAATTTGGCAGAAAGAGGTTTCTTATTACATGAAGGAATACTGCTAAATTCGGAGAAAATCGGTTCAGATTTAGATATAGCCCCCATATATACGTTACCCCTGATTTGACTTGAAAGCGCTGTAAAAATGTTATTTTATATCCGATCAGTATGAAATTCGGCAGAAAGAGGTTTCTTATTATATGAATGAACACTGTTAAATTTGGAAGAAATCGGTTCAGATTTAGATATAGCCCCCCATATATACGTTACCCCCGATTTGACATGTAGGCGCTCAAGAGACTGTATTTTATATTCGATCAGTACGAAATTCGACAGAAGGAGGTCTTTTTACATGAATGAGTTTTCAGGGAAGATCGGTTCAGATTTATATTGATTGTTCCTCCTGATTTGGTATCAAACCGCTATAGAAGTTGTATTTTACTTCCGATCATGTTTCTCAATTTAGGAACGTATATTGCTTAATTTGGCGATTATCGTTTCAGAATTAGATAATATGTTTCTACCCATTTACCAATTATTCCAAATTAATATGGCAATGACCCTTATCGCATTGTTAGGGAGGTGTAGGGTATTATATAGTCGGCCCGGCCCGACTTTCTGCCTTTCCTTACTGGTTTTTATTTACATAATGCGTAAATGTGCCGCAGTAACTTTGAGTACATTGCTAAAATAATAATTAAGAGTGGTTCAAAATTATACGGCACTTTTTTAGTAGCCCGGGGAAATGCTCATATAACGGGTTTTCCAATATGGATGATATGATTTTGAAGTGACGTTTCGGCCATTTGTAATATGTCATGATCTGTTATTTGTTTTTCATTGTATTCAGTAGTGTTTACAATTTCATCATGGAGAGATATACGCAAGAACAACGTTTACAAATTATTCAGTTTTATTATCAAAATAATCGTTCTCTATTTGCAACTTTTCATGCGCTAAGTCCATTTTTTTTAAATCAAAAAAAAACTTTTCAGTCGATTTACGACCTTGACACCAATGAGCAATATTTTAGCTCTCGTTAAGAGCTATGTTTTTGCCATTGACTGATTCCCGATCCGACGTACCGTTAAGGAGCTAGAGCAAGAATAAACTTTCCGTTCACATTTGAAAATGATGCTGTCCATTTTTTTAAATAAAAAAAAAACACTTTTGAGTCGACCTACGACCTTGACACCAATGAGCAATATTTTAGCTCTCATTAAGAGCTATTTTTTGCCAGTGACCGATTGTAGCTACGTGCCACACATCAAATGAAACAGTTAAATTGTTGCGAGAAAAGTTTGGAGATTCGATTATTTCAAGAAATTGTGATATTAAAAGGCCTCCAAGAAGTTGTGATTTAACACCATTAGACTATTTCTTGTGGTGTTCTTTGAACTCATTGGTGTTTCGAAATAAACCAGACTCTTTTCAATCTTAACAAGTCAATATCGAACGTGCCATTCATGGCATACGACTTGATTTGGTGGAAAAAGTGCTCGAAAATTGGGTTCATCGAATTCGTTCCTGCAGAAGAAGTCGTGGAGGCCATTTGAATGACGTTTTATTTAGAACTTAATTGTATCGATTGTACTTCACATTAAATAAAATAACTTTTTAATTTCCTTAACAATAAGTGTGTTTTTTTTTTCAAAGAAATCATATTGGACAACCCTGTACATAACTCTTAAGGAACTTAAAAATATTGAAAGCTTGAAAATTGCTTTGGTCACTGCTACACTGATCACAGTCTGAGAACTGTCCGAATTGACATCGTTAGATATGTTACCACAGTAAGTGGAGAGCAATATATTTTGAAAAGGCTTTGAAAATTCAAAGACGCTTTGAATTCGTTTTGACCTCAGGCTGGACTTCGGTGTGGACATCACATAGTTGGTTTCGCATCTCATTTGAGGTTGGAATGAGTGAACAATGAAATTTTAAAAGCAGTGAAATAATGAAAATTTTTTTGGTCACTGCTACACTGACCGCAGTCTGAGAATTGCAAATTATTTTTCGCGATCATATTTGCCGTGTAGAGAGTACTTCATATTTACAAAATTTTAAGCTTTGTGTTTTATAAAAGGCTTCTGAAATGGCAAAAATAATAGTCAACATTTTAATAGCGCTAGAACTGGCCACAGGCCGAAAAATGACTACGAGAGTAGACCGTTGTTTATACATTACTACTGTCTATGTGTACGCAAAATGTCTGCTCTATAGCTCATACAGGAGCCTATGTGGTCAAGTGGTCGAAATATCCTTTTTTAATTTTCGGGTATTGGTCTATCTGTTTACCAAGTTTCAAAAAAATCGTTTAAGCCATTTAAGCGTGATGCGGCAACAGACAAACAATCAAACGATTTTATACTATTAATAGGATAATGGTGTACTAGCACTGAAATACCCGGCGTTGCTCGGGTTTGCTTTTAACACCGTGATCCAAAATTTGTAAGCTTAAAGATATTCTATTTAAAACTAAGATAAAAAGACAACATCAAAACAGTAAAATTTTGAAGCAGATCCAAATTCTAGTATGAAAATCCTTAGCTCCACAAAAATTAACTTTGTACTATTATTATACTTAAGTTAGTTGTATTTGTTTATTTTTGTAGGACTAGAAGCCGAGTTGTTACAGAATAACAGTATTACGATTGTTTCAGTGGCCATGAAGTCTCATATACTATTTGATCACGTGTGGTCGATGCGACCATAACCCGCCAATGTTTTAAAAATTGCTTTCTTTGATTTTGGATTTTCACCAAGTGATTTTCGACCACTTGATGGATAATTGTACGTGTATATAAGAGAGCGTTGTACATAGAATTTATTTCGGTGTCTTTAAATTTCCACTGTTTACATTTCACTGCCATTTTTATACCCATCGTTTATTATACCGATCGACTTAGAATCACCTTCTGAGTTGATTAAGCTATGTCCGTCTGTGCATGTATTATTGTATTTAAAGTACAGGTCGCAATTAGGGTCTGATCTCAACGAAAGTTAGCACATATCTTACTTTTAGTCCAAGGACGATCCCTGTGGAATTTGATTAAAATCAGATTTACATATAACTCCCATATATATGTACCTCCGATTTGGCATATATGCACAGTATAAGCAAGATTTTTAAACTGATTTGTACAAAAATTGACAGAGAGCAATCTCGTAACACACTTAGAGACAATAAGAAGTAAAGGCATTAAGTTCGGCATGCCGAATCCATCATGGATTGCATTCAATTCTATTACTGGAAAAATCTTTGGATATGGAGCAAATCATGAAACGATCCTTTTTGTTTAAACAAATTATTAAAAAACCAGCAAGGAAAGACAGAAAGTCGCGCGGAGCCGACTATATAATACCCTACACCTCCCTAACAATGCGAAAATGGGAATTGCAATAAGAATTTGGCAGTGTTCATACATGTAATAAGAAAACTCTCTCTGCCGAATTTCGTACTGATCTTATACAAAATACAGTTTCTACAGCGCTTACATAGCAAATCGGGTGTAACATATATATAGGGGCTATATCTAAATCTGAACCGATTTCAACTGATTTCAATAGGGATCATCCTCGGGCCAAAATGGAATACAAACTGCAAAGTTTTAGCTAAATTGCATTAAAAATGTGGTATCTATGGCTCAAAACTTGTATTTTCGAGCGACCTCTATAGGGGAGCTATATCAAAACATTGGCCGATATGGCCAACAGAACCTGCAACTATAAGAAATATTTCTACCAAATTTGATCAACCTAGCTGTATTATTACGGACTGTAGCGTGATTAAAACAGACGAATGGACGGACGGACAGACGGAAATTGCTAAATCGTCTTAGAATTTTACGACGATTAAGAATATAAAGGGTCCGCCATCTAACGTTTTTTTTCAAATAGTGCTTATTTCGTGAATGGTACCACTTAGCTCATGTCTGATTTGACAGATAATTAGTTTTATCCTTCCGCTGAACGAATCCAATGCGTTTTCGCTTCGCTAAGTGGGCCTGCGATCGACTTACAGAAGATGCCGATTTTGCCAAAAAAAAATCATCTTTTCAGATGAAGCTCATTTTGATCTTGGCGGGTATGTAAACAAGCAAAATTGTCGCATTTGGGGCACAGAAAACCCGCACGCATACTTTGAAAAGCCGATACACCCAAAACGAGTCATTGTTTTGTGCGGATTTTGGTCCAGAGGCATAATTGAGCCATTTTTCTTCGAAAATGAGCAAGGAGTGGCCGTTACAGTCAATGGCGATCGTTATCGGGCCATGTTGAACGAATTTTTGTTCACAAAAATTGAAGAGGAGGATATTGGCAACATTTGGTTTCAACAGGACGGCGCTACTTGCCACACAGCCGAAGCTACACTCGATGTTTTGCGCCTAGTTTTTGAAGATCGCATTATCAGCCGCAGAGCTGATGTCGTTTGGCCACCTCGGAGCTACGATTTGACACCGATGGACTATTATTTGTGGGGTGCCCTCAAAGATAAGTGTTACGCCGACAAGCCAGAGACAATTGATGCTTTAAAGGACAATATTCGTGAAGCCATTGGTGAAATACAGCTGCACACAATCGATAATGTGCTTAAAAATTGGACCCATCCTATGTTGGAGGGTATACAAAGTTTGGGGGTTTAGATTTAGATTTAGATATAGCCCCCATATACGAGTATATGTTACCCCCGATTTGACATGTAAGCGCTGTAGAAACAGTACCCGATCGGTGCGAAATTCAACAAAAAGAGGTTTCATATTACAGGAGTGAACATTACCAAATTTGGAGAAATTCGGTTTAGATTTAGATATGTATAGCCACCATATACTCGTACGAGTATATGTTACCACCGATTTGACATGTAAGCGCTGTATAAACTGTATTTTATATCCCATCAGAACGAAAGTCTGCAGAAAGAGGTTTCTTATCTCATAAATCAATACTGCCAAATTTGCGGAAAATCGGTTCAGATATAGCCCCCATTTATATGTTACGTCCGATTTGACATGTTAGCGCTGTATAAACTGTATTTTATATCCCATCAGTACGAAATTCTGCAGAAAGAGGTTTAATATTACATAAATGAACACAGCCTAATTTGGAGAAAATCGGTTGAGATTTATATATCGCCCCCATATATACTTATATGTTAATACCGATTTGGTATCAAAGCTCGATAGAAGTTGTACTTTACTTCCGATCATTACAAAATTTGACAGAAAGAAGTTGTTTAATTTAGGAACGTTTACTGCTTAAGTTGGGGAAAATCGGTTCAGATTTAGATATAGCCACATATAAATGTTCCTGCCTATTTAGTATTTAAGCGCTATTAAAACTGTATTTTACGTCCAATCTGTACATAATTGGGCAGAAATTAAGTCTTTGAAGTCTAACTGGCTTAAGTGTATGTCCATGGACATGAGACGTTTAAACGTCTCCTCTCTTCAACCTAACCTAACCTAAGTCTTTGACTAAAGTTGATGAAAACATGTTTAGATTATGTGTATTCCCATCTATTTGTTCCTTTCGATTATTGATCTTTGAAAGAATACTGCTCATTTTGAGGTTATATGTAGTTTAAAACCTGGTTTATTATAATCAACATATTCAACTCCTCCTTGGAATAAGCCTTGATGAGAAGGTGGAGCTAACTACTTTGTTAAGTGAAACGAAACCAATTATTCTAAATTATTATCGCAATGCACCTTTTCACATTGCTATGGATGTGTAGTGTATTGTTTAGTCGGCCCCGCCCGACTTTTAGTCTTTCCTTACTGGTTGGTATAAACCACCGTGCATTTCCCACATAACGTTGCACTTCTGACACATTTTTCAACAGGACAAATGCACACATTCAAATGGCCAAATGAGTTTAAAATACAAATTGCTACAAAATAGAATTGTGTTTTTGTCTATTGGTCGGTTGTTCGGTTGTTTTGTATAAACCATTCAGTCGTTGTGCAAATTTCGAAATGCAAATGTTGTGCCGTTGCGGTTGAGTAGAATGACAATATAATCTCAATTCGCACAATTCCCTACTAACACAAATGCAAACAAACTGTTATTTACAGAACATATGTACAGGGTCTCCCATATTCGACGGACCCATCTGGCAACGCCATAACTTTTGACAGAGATGTCAGATCGCTTAATGACATACCGCGTTTGAAGCGTCAGTCCAAGCAGATTTTTACCATGGAACAATACACGCCACGCGAGCGCTCTGAAATAGTTGAAATTTACATTCAACAGAAGAAGTCAAGTCATCGTGCTTTTAAAATATTAAAAAATGTGAGAAGTGCGCCTTCTAAGAACACCATTAAGCGTTTATACGAAAAATTTTCGACTGGTGAGGCTCTTTCTAATCCGAAGAGGCCAAATAAAAGTCGACCAAGGCGATCGGCCGAGAATATCGCTGCCGTACGAGCCAGTGTTGAGAGGTCCCCAAGAACATCCCAAAAACGCCGTTCTCAGCAGTTGGGCATGGCTCGGTCCACTTTACAACGGATTATTCGCGTTGATTTGCATTTGTTCCCGTACAAAATTCAATTGACGCATAGATTGTTGCCTGCGGACAAGCCTCGTCGATTGGAATGGGCCCAACGAGTCCGTGGGTCCGTCGAATATGGGCAACCCTGTATATATGTATTTGAACATTTTCGTAACAAACCGAAGATTTATTACTGCAATGTTCGAGAAAAAAAGCTATAAATTCACATTCAAAAACGGGGTGTATCTTGTTTCTTGTTCGAAGTGTTTCTGACGCTCGCTTATATTCAACTGAAATCGGTGACTATTTAATTTGCACATCTGCAATACATTTTTCGAAATTTAATGAAAAATAGCACTGTCCAACAACTTAACTTTTTGATTGGAACAGAATAGAGACCCTATAATTCTGAAAGGGCATATTTAGTAGATAATTTTTGTAGAATAAACTTATGGTCCAGCTGGTCTGAGTTTTTTTTTTTACAGTGGGTCAAAGTTTTCAATTTTTGGTCGAAGCATTATACTAAATGAGAAAAATGCTATAAGTTAATGTCTGAGAGATTTCTTATTGTCAGAGTTATATAGTGGAATTTTATGAGGATCATTATGTGGAATATCTTAACACTATAGCTTAATTTGGCCATTTTTTCAAAAAAAAAACAAAAAAGTCCTTTCAAGAAGATTGTAAATATAACTCTTTACGCTTAAGTAGCAAAATTACACTCCAACTTATACCAAAAATACTATAATGTAAATTTAAAGTCGTAATGTCTATGGAATAATTGGAGCAGAAAAGCGATTATATAATTCTGAAAGGGCATGTTGAGCAGATTATTTGTGTAGAATAACCTTATGATCCAGCTGCTCTGACTTCTATTTTTACAGTGGTTCAAAGTTTTCATTTTTTGGTCGAAGGGAGCATTATACTAAATGAAAACCAGTAAGGAAAAACTATAAGTCGGGCGGGCCGACTGTATAATACCCTACACCTCCCAAAAAACTTAATTTCTGGCAAATTCTATATAGATCGGACGTAAAATACAGTTTTACTAGCGCTTAAATACTAAATAGGCAGCAGTATTCGTTCCTTAATTAAGAAATTTATTTCTGTCAAATTTTGAAATGATTGGAAGTAAAGTACAACTTCTATAGAGCTTTGAAACGAAATCGGTATTAACATATATATGGGGGCTATGTCTAAATCTGAACCGATTTTCCCCGAATTTGGCAGTGTTAATTTATGTAATAAGAAACCTCTTTCTGCCGTACTTCGTACTGATAGGATAGAAAATACATTTTCTACAGAGCTTACATGTCAAATCGGGGGTAACATATGTATGGAGGCTATATCTAAAACTGAATCGTTTTTCCTCAAATTTGGCAGTGTTCATTCCTGAAATAAAAAACTTTCTTTTGCCGAATTTCGGACCGATCGAGTATAAATTATAGTTTCTACAGCGCTTACATGACAAATCGGGGGTAACATACATACATATGGGGGCTATATAAAAATCTGAACCGATTTTCCTCAAATTCAGTATTGTCTCTAAGTGTATCAAAGTGCATTTATGCCGAATCGGAGGTACACATAAAGAGTTGTTAGATTGTAAGGGCCGATGTTGAATGTGAACCACACCTAAACGTCAAGTTTTTTTCTGCATTTCATTTGACATTTCTCAATGTCAGACTAACTCAATTTGAACATACAAAATTGAAAATACACAATCGAGCAACGCGTTAAAATTTTTTAAGCCTTTTACGAAAATGGGCGTTCAAATCAAAATGCAATTCGTGCACTTCGTGATGTTTTTTTTGATAAGCATAATCGACCAAATGTGTCCACAATCGGGAGAATTGTGCGCAAATTTCAGCAAACTGGGTCTGTAGGAGAAGTGAAAACACCTGTGCATGCTCGCCCAGTTCATTTGGTGCGGCTTATGGGCTGGCGACGTCATCATAAGTAAATCTGAACCGATTTTAATCAAATTCAATAAGGATCGTCCTTGGGCCAAAAGAAAGATATGTGAAAAGTTTCGTTGAGTTCGGAACGTAATTGCGACCTGTACTTTGATTACAAGAATACATGTACAGACAGACAGACGGACATAGCTAAATCAGCTCAGTAAGTGATTCTAAGTCGATCGTTATAATAAACGATGGGTCTATTTCTTCTCCTTTTGCGCGTTACAAACAAAAGTACACAGTTATAATACCCTGTACCACAGTGTGGTGTAGGGTATAAAAATGCTGTAAGTTAATATCTGAGAGATTTCTTATTGTCAGAGTTATATAGTGGAATCGCATGAGGATCATTTTTGTGGAAAATTTTAACCCTGTAGCTCCCTTCTTAATGGGTCAATTTGGCCCTTTTCTAAAAAAAATAAAAAAAAAATCCCTTCAAAAAGAACATTTAAGGATTAAAATATTCTACGAAAATGTTTGCCGGAAATTTTAGTGGGGGTCGCAAATGCTCTTTATGCTTAATTAGCAAAATGACACGTCAACTTATATTAATAAATAATATGAGGTAAATTTTAACTGTTTATTTTGAAAGTAGCTTAAATGTCATTCTGCATACTCGAATGCGAAATTTTTCATTGAATATAATAATATTGAAGTCTTGAGATGAACTGAATGTGAATAATATACATCTATTATTCACATATCCTTTTAACGATACTAATCTTAGTTCAAAACAATTAAGAAAGTTCAATCGGGTAAACCGACTTATGAATCCCCTCAACTTGAGCCCCAAAAAAATATTCGTAAATTTATTTTTTTTTTGTTTTGAATAAATTGTTATCAATTTAAATTGCATTCAATTACTTTAAAGTATGTACTGCTATTAAAGTAACAATTTGTTAACATTTGGTACAAAATGGTCCACTTTTCTGTGGACCCTAGGTACTATAAAAGCATTACATTGTACTCAATTTCAAGTATTTGTATGCACTGGTATTAAAGTTATAAGCTGTTATCTTTTGTTGTAATATGTATAGTCCATTTGTTTGGGGGGTACCAAAAGGGGCGTGCCAAGCATTACACTGTACGAAATTTCAAGTATTTGTATGCACTGGTATCAACTTTTGGTACAAAAAGGTCCATTTGTGTGGGAGGCACCAAAAGGGTCGTGCCAATAACGCCCATTTTTCTCTGCACCCTGGGCACTGTAAAAGTAAATAAATTGTTATCAATTTAAATTGCATTCAATTACTTTAAAGTATGTACTGCTATTAAAGTTAAAATCTGGTAAAATTTTGTACAAAATGGTCCACTTTTCTGTGGACCATAGGGACTATAAAAGCATTACATTGTACACAATTTCAAGTATTTGTATGCACTGGTATTAAAGTTATAAGCTGGTTACTTTTGGTACAAAACGCCTATTTGTGTGGGAGGTACCAAAAGGGGCGTGCCAATAACGGCCACTTTTCTACTATATAAGCATTACACTGTACAATATTTCAAGTATTTGTATGAACTGATATTGAAACCATAAGCAGTTAACTTTTGGTGTAAAATGGTCCATTTGTGTGGGAGGTACCAAAAAGGGAGTGGCCACTTCGCTCATTGTTCTTGACGTGTTAGCGACTAACAAACTAATTCTATGTGTGAAATTTCAGAAGATTCGAGTAAGTAGTAATAGAAGGTATTAAAGAACCAATATTTCACTAAAAGTTAACCATTTGTCGGGGAGGTACTAGAAGGAGTGGACCAATATGGCCCATCTTCGAAATTAGCCGGAAATAGAAGAAAATATTACCACATACCAAATTTGAACAGACAGACAGACGGACGGACGGATATTGCTCATTCGACTTAAAATGACCCAAAACGGATTTCCGCCGAACATACTTAGGGTCTTAGGTCACTCCTTCGATGTTTTGTGGCTCGTAGCAAATTATATATACCCTCCTCTCTAAGGCGAGGGGATAAACAGAACGGCGTTTACGCCACTTTCAATATAAACTGTTCATTTAAAGTCGTGATAAATTTAAATATACCTAACGAAGTCTGGTTGCTAAGGCTGTTATTAATATAAATGACAAGAATTTTTTCATAATTATACCCTACACCACACTGTGGTACAGGGTATTATAAGTTTGTTTCACGGCAGATGTTTGTAACACCTTAAAATAACACAGCTAGACCCACCTTAAAGTATACCGATCGACTCAGAATCACTAGCTGAGTCGATTTAACGATGTCCGTCCGTCCGTCCGTCCGTCCGTCCGTCCGTCCGTCCGTCCATGTAAAGTTGTTCGTCGACTACAGGTCGCAATTTCACTCCGATCGTTCTGAAATTTTGCAGTTTAGAGTATTTCGCGGCTGTTAAGATCGCTATTGAATTTGGTTGAAATCGGTTCAGATTTAGATATAGCTCCCATATATATCTTTCGTCCGATTTGGTCCTTTAGTCCTATAGAAGCTGTATTTTACATCCGATCGTTTTGAAATTTAGAATGGTAGAGTTTCTTGATCCATGAACCAACATTGCCGAATTTGAAGAAAATCGGTTAAGATTTAGCTATAGCTCCTATATATATGTTTCGTCCGATTTGGCCCTTTAGTCCTATAGAAGCTGTATTTTACATCCGATCGTTTTGAAATTTAGAATGGTAGAGTTTCTTGATCCATGAACCAACATTGCCGAATTTGAAGAAAATCGGTTCAGATTTAGATATAGCTCCCATATATATCTTTCGTCCGATTTGGCCCTTTAGTCCTATAGAAGCTGTATTTTACATCCGATCGTTTTGAAATTTAGAATGGTAGAGTTTCTTGATCCATGAACCAACATTGCCGAATTTGAAGAAAATCGGTGCAGATTTAGATATAGCTCCCATATATATGTTTCGTCCGATTTGGCCCTTTAGTCCTATAGAAGCTGAATTTTACATCCGATCGTTTTGAAGTTTAGAATGGTAGAGTTTCTTGATCCATGAACCAACATTGCCGAATTTGAAGAAAATCGGTTAAGATTTAGCTATAGCTCCCATATATATGTTTCGTCCGATTTGGCCCTTTAGTCCTATAGAAGCTGTATTTTACATCCGATCGTTTTGAAATTTAGAATGGTAGAGTTTCTTGATCCATGAACCAACATTGCCGAATTTGAAGAAAATCGGTGCAGATTTAGATATAGCTCCCATATATATCTTTCGTCCGATTTGGTCCTTTAGTCCTATAGAAGCTGTATTTTACATCCGATCGTTTTGAAATTTAGAATGGTAGAGTTTCTTGATCCATGAAGCAACATTGCCAAATTTGAAGAAAATCGGTTAAGATTTAGTTATAGCTCCCATATATATGTTTCGTCCGATTTGGCCCATTAGTCCTATAGAAGCTGTATTTTACATCCGATCGTTTTGAAATTTAGAATGGTAGAGTTTCTTGATCCATGAACCAACATTGCCGAATTTGATATATATATATGTTTCGTCCGATTTGGCCCTTTAGTCCTATAAAAGCTGTATTTTACATCCAATCGTGTTGAAATTTAGAATGGTAGAGTTTCTTGATCCATGAACCAACATTGCCGAATTTGAAGAAAATCGGTGCAGATTTAGATATAGCTCCCATATATATCTTTCGTCCGATTTGGTCCTTTAGTCCTATAGAAGCTGTATTTTACATCCGATCGTTTTGAAATTTAGAATGGTAGAGTTTCTTGATCCATGAAGCAACATTGCCAAATTTGAAGAAAATCGGTTAAGATTTAGTTATAGCTCCCATATATATGTTTCGTCCGATTTGGCCCATTAGTCCTATAGAAGCTGTATTTTACATCCGATCGTTTTGAAATTTAGAATGGTAGAGTTTCTTGATCCATGAACCAACATTGCCGAATTTGATATATATATATATGTTTCATCCGATTTGGCTCTTTAGATCCAATCGTTTTTATACCCTACACCACACTGTGGTACAGGGTATTATTTAAGTATAAAATGTCCCAAAAGTAAATTTATGTAAACAATTTATATATGAATTACAAAATTTATATATCAGAGATATTCAATATTACGAGAGTGGTGTAGGGTATTATATAGTCGGCACCGCCCGACTTTAGCCTTCCCTTACTGGTTTTTTTTAAAAGTATGTATTTATTTTACATCATAGCTTTCGAGTAAAGTGGAATTGGTAAAGATTAACAAGTAAAAGCGTTAAGTTCGGCCATGCCGAATCTTATATACCCTCCACCATGGATAGAATGTGACCTCACAAATTAACGCAAACCTAAAGAAAATAACACCGAAAACACAAAAAATATAGTAGGTGAGAGCAGTAAGAATCACAACAAGTTCTGCAATCTGCAACTATAAGAAGTATTTGTACCAAATTTGATCAACATAGCTCTATTATTGCGGACTGTAGCGTGATTACCACAGACGGACGGACAGACGGACACGGCTAAATCGTCTTAGAATTTTACGACCATTAAGAATATATATACTTTATGGGGTCTCATATCAATATTTAGAGGTGTTGCAAACGGAGTGACAAAATGAATATACCCCCCATCCTATAGTGGAGGGTATAAAAAGAGGAAAATATCAGTATGGTATCTATGGATAAATATATAAGTTATTACCCTTATAGTAAAAATAACGCAAATTAAGAAAAACATTTTTCATAAAGGGTTTTCCAACAAGAGGTGTTATTTTGAATCACCCGGTATTTCGGAAGCTGTCACTTTTGAAGCTTTTATTCTTTGACATTTAACAAGTAGAAACTACGCCATTGCTAAAAATGGAACGGTACACGATCCCATTTTTAAAGTGAATTATTAAAAATCACTTCAAAAATGGTTAAAGCTTGCAGTCACAGTTCGCAAAACTAAAGCATTTTTGGGTCGTCGTGAAGCACCTTGTCGGACCGCAATTGGTGGACAAATTCGAGCTGTTGGGACAAGTTAGTGATGTGAAGAATAAAACCCGTGCACGTCGCTCAAGAACAACTAAGAATATTGCTGATGTAGCCCAAAGTGTTGAAGAAAACCCAGGTTTGTCCATTCCTCGTCGTTCTTTGGAATTGGGCATTCCACAAACGTCATTACACCGTATCTTGCATAAAGACTTGGGTCTTAAGGCTTATAAAGTTCAGCTAACACAAGAACTCAAGCCGGCCGATCATCAACAACGTCGTGTCTTTGCTGATTGGGTCCTTGAAATGCATGAAAATGATCCGGAATTCCATCGAAAAATCATCTTGACTGATGTGGCCCATTTCCACCTCGGTGGCTACGTCAACAAGCAAAATTGTCGCATCTGGGGCTCGGAAAACCCAAGAGTTATTGTTGAGAAGCCTCTTCATCCTCAACGTGTGACTCTTTGCTGCGGTCTATGGTCCGGCGGGGTCATTGGACCTTACTTTTTCGAAAATGGGGTTGGATCAACAGTTACGTTGAATAGATTGCGCTATCGAGAGATGATTAATGATTTTTTATGGTCGGAGTTGGTATTGATCTGGTCGGAGTTGGTATTGATCTGGACAACGTTTACTTTCAACAAGACGGCTCTACGTGCCACACAAGCAACGAAGCCATTGCTCTGTTACGGGAAAAGTTTCCGGACCGTGTTATCTCTCGAAGAGGTGATCACAATTGGCCACCGATATCTTGTGATTTAACACCTTGCGACTTCTTCCTTTGGGGCCACGTGAAAGATAAGGTCTACGCCAACAGCCCAGCGTCGATTCAAGACCTCAAAGAAAGAATTCGTGAGGCTATCGAGGACATAGGGCAGCCACTTTGCGATTTGGTTATGGAAAATTTCATGAAAAGGATATGGTACTGTAAGCGTGGTCGTGGTGGACATTTGGCTGATGTTGTTTTTCATTATTAACGGCTTACCTTCCCCTTTATTATGAAATAAACTTACGATCATTTATCTCAAAAAATTGAATTTTTCTTTGAATACCAGAACAACACCTCTTGTTGGAAAACCCTTTACTATAACGACGTTAGTCATGCAGAAGATGCATAGAGTTGCAGAAGCAAAATACGAAGAATCACGCAATATCTCTACCGGGGAGACATCTGCTTCTAACCTAACCTCCTATCTTTGGTAAAATTTATATTTTAATTTGCACAATGTTTCCAGCTTCCTCTCCTTAATATGGAGATCACGATATCGCGCAATATCTCTACCGGGGAGACATCTGCTTCTAACCTAACCTCCTATATTTGGTAAAATTTATATTGTAATTTGCACGAAGTTTCCAGCTTCCTCTCTTTAATATGGAGTTGCAGAAGCAAGTTAAGAGGAAACATAATAGTTCAAACAACGGTCTCAATTGTATTGCAATTTCTCATCCACTCCAAGTCGAACCTAAAAAATTATATTTTAATATTCAGGATTTTTTTTTTTTTTGATATTTGACCAGCAGTCATTTTTTATTAACTTAAGGTCACCATATCTCAAGAAGAGGTTGCAGGTCGCTAAAGACATGCCCTAGATTTTCAAATTAATCTGTTTTTTCAGTTCCTTGGCATGTCCCTTTGGCCCGGCACCAAAATCATATGAATATTGAACTATTTAGCCATCTTGTTAAGAGATTTGGGACATTCGAGGATAGTTCTTGAATTCAGTGAGATAGTTTTCTGGGACTTTATAGCAGCCACTGACTGTCAGAGAAAATACTGACTTTAGTCGGAACATTAATCCTCATGCATATCTATGTTACCTCTATAATACGCCCATGTGATGGCAATCGCATTTCGCCTAAAATTGGCGATTGTGATTTGAAGTCGCAAAAAGCATGTTCTGATTTTTTTTTAGCACAAAAATTTGGATTTATTAAAATCAAGTTATTAATTACAGTGATAAATAACTACATCCATGAGTGCATTTAATTAAAATTTAATTTCGAAGACCATTAAAATGTAAGGGGAAATTTTTCCTTTTTGCGTTTTGAACTCACGCGATTGTCATCACATGGGCGATAGTTAAAATTTCTGTCTGGTAAACCCTATAGGCTCTATGGTCCGGCGGGGTAAAGTGGGAAACCCTAGTAAGCACTCATCGTTTGTTGTCCCAAGTACACTATCTCCCAAGAGGAGCTTGCAGGTCAGTAGATACATACTCTATTTTTGTAAACTTATCTGCCCTACAGGTGTCTTATGTCCCAGAGGCCCGGCACCAAATTCATATGAATATTGAACTGTTTAGCCATCTTGGAGATTCGAGGATAGCTCTTTAGTTCAAGAAGACGGTTTTCTTGGATTTTATAACAGCCCGACTATCAGAGAAAATATTGACTTTATCCAAAACATTAATTCTCAGACATATCTATGTTACCTCAATAGCTAAGATTTCTGTCTGGTAAACCCCATTTCCAGACTATTGATCATCTATCTAGATTTAATTGAAACCGTAGTCTTGGAATTTCATATGATTTGCAGTTCCTTGTTATGTCCCTGAGGCCCGGCATCTCGTTAAGATATCGTGGAGATTCAAGGATAGTTATTGAATTCAGGAAGACAGTTCCCAGGGATTTATAGCAGCTAGGCTATCAGTGAAAATGTTTAACATTATTTCTAGCTAAGATTTATATATTATATAAGATATTCAACTGATAAACAATCCAATGAGTATGCAGCCCTTTTTCAACGGGTAGTCCTTGTAATGTGTACAGTTCCTGACTAGTGGCCACCTGTCATTTGTTGCCACAAGATCACTGCCGGACGATTAGTCTTTGCAAACTCATCTACTTTGGAGGTATCTAATTATTGAATAATATATAATTATTGAACTTTTCAGTCATCTCGTTAAGATATCTGTGATAGTTCTTGAATTCTGGAGACATTTTCCAGCGACTTTATGACCGAGAAAATATTGACACAGACTTTAGTCCGAAATTAATTCTCTGCCATTGGGTTACCTTTTTAATAAGTACAATTTCTGACCGGTAATCAGTTCCTAACTAGGGAGCACCAGTCATATGTTGTCATAGGGGCGCTATCTCTCAAGAAGAGCTTACAGGTCGCTCAATAACCACAGCAGGACTTCATTAGCTTGGAATGTATACAGTTCCCGACTAGTTACCATCGGTAGACACATATCCTAGTCTTGCAAATTAATCTACTTTGCAGTTCCCTTGTATGCCCTGAGGCACGTCCCCCAAAATCAGTTGAATATTTAACTGTTCGATGACCTCAGTCATTTTTCCCCCATAAGTTTTTCATTATTAATGGCATAGCTTCCTCTTTTTTATGAAATAAACATCCGGTCATCTATCTCAAAAAAATTTAATTTTTCTTTGAATACCAAAATAACACCTCTTGTTGGAAAACCCTATATTTTTTAATTTAGCCATATTATTTAGGATGTACCAAAGGTGGTATGACAATAACGCCAATTTTTCAATAGACTATAAATGCATTACACTGAACAAACTTGCAAGTGTTTGTATTTTAATTTATCGCGACGTAAGAAGCGTAAGAAGCTATATATACGACCCCCCTGAAATTTTCCGGCAACAATTTTCATTTAGTATAATGCTCCCTTCGACCAAAAAAATGAAAACCCACTGTAAAAAAAACTCAGACCAGCTGGACCATAAGTTTATTCTACAACAAGCAAGAAAGTTCAGTCGGTTAAACCGACTTATGAATCCCCTCACCTTGAGTCCCAAAAAATATTACTAAATTTTTTTATTTATTTGTTTTAATTAAATTATTATCAATTTAAATTGCGTTTAATAACTTGAAAGTATGTACTGGTATTAAAGTTGTAAGCTGTTAACTTTTTGTGTAAAATGGTCAACTTGTATTGGGGGTACCAAAAGGGGTACTTTTCTCTAGACTCGTGGTACTATAAAAGCATTGCACCTTACGAAATTTCAAGTATTTGTAGGCATTGGTATTAAAGTAAATGCTGTTAACTTTTGGTACAGCAATGTCCATTTGTGTGGGAGGAACCATAAGGGGCCAATAACTATAACGCCCATTTTTCTCAGGACTCTTGGTACTATAAAAGCTTTACACTGTACAAAATTTCAAGTATTTATATGCACTGTATTGTAGTTACTATTAAACCATTACACAGTACAAAATTTCAAGTCTTTGTATGCACTGGTAATAAAGTTATAAGCTATAACCTTTTGTTCAAAATAGTCCATTTGTGTGGTAGGTAACAAAAGGGGCGTGGCAACTTCGTTTATTCTTTTCTAGGTAATAGTGAGTAATGAACTAATACTATGTGTAGAATTTCAGAAGATTCAAATAAGTAGTATATAAGTTACTAAATACACAATATTGTTAACCCTTTGTCGGGGAGGTACTAGAAGGAGTGGACCAATATGGCCCATCATCGAACTTAGCCGGAAATAGAAGAAAATGTTACCACTTACCAAATTTGAAGTCAATCGGTTACTCCTTTCGAGAGTTATCGTGCGCACCAGCCAGCAGACAGACAGACAGACGGACGGACATTGTTCATTCGACTTAAAATGACCCAAAACGGATATCCGCCGAACATACTTAGGGTGTTAGGTCACTGCTTCGTTGTGTTACACTTTTGGCTCGTAGCAAATGACGTATACGCTCCTCTCTGAGGTGAGGGGCTAAAAAATGATCTACTCAACATGTTCTTTCAAACTTATAGAGTCGCTATTCTATTCCAAAAATGCTGTTGGACAATGCTGTTAAAAAGGCAAATGTCGTTAGATAAGAATATGCACACTTATAGTTGTTTTATTTAATTTAATTGGAATTTCTGAATTTTAATTGATGAGTTCTGAATTTCAAATGGAAATTCTGATTTTCAGTTGACGAGTCATGAATTATTCTTTTCTGAATTACGCTTGGAAATGGTACTATGTTTACTGAAATTTTATAAGTGGGAGTTACAATATATCAATATATGTATATAGATCCTTTAGTGGAAAAGGAAATATGTCCTACATTTGAGAGTTAAAAATTTTTTATGTTAGATTGTAATTATTTTTGGAGCATTTTTTTGGGTAATATTTCCAAAGAACGTACTAAAAATACTATGTTTCGTATTATTATCCTTTCTATGGCTCTTCGTTCACCCTAAAAGTAAGAATTAAACAACTAATGTTGACCAAAATAGCAAACTGATATTAAATGTAAATATTTTTCTATTTTTATTTCAAAAATAAAAAAAGTAACATCAAAACACGTCGACATAAACTCACAACAGCTAGACACATAAACAAACAATCATTATGAACTATAATCTTTCACTCTGGGTCACGTTTCGTATGAATCCTCCAAAATCCTTCAGAATCCTGAGAAGAGCACAATTGTGAATACCAGTACACACTGAGTAGCACTGGAAGGCGGGAAACGTAAAATAAATATTTACAGACAATTATGAAGGACGGACTCGAATAACTACTGGAATAGCAGTGGCTGTATATTCCAAAAGCAGCATCCTTTATGTTGATCCTTTTTCGTACGTTTAATACATTTTTGGTTTTTTTGTTTTTTTTTCTTCTTCCAGGATATAAACGCATTCACACACAGACCTTCACAGAAAAGCACGGAATTATTGATGTTTAGTGAAAGGAAAATATTTGCCAATCAGAAAAGAAATTGAAAACTGAATTTAATGGTAAGTTTGCATATTTCTATAGCATTAAAATATTTACATTTGATTTTATTATAGTTAAAACAAAATAACCAGACAATAGAAACATATTTTTTCGCAGTTTTTAAGATATACAGTGCTTCCCATTTTTTAGGTGAAGGAAATGTATTCTACGTGAACGGTCTAGATAAAAGTGAATGCTACAAACAATATTTTAAAAAA
The DNA here is from genome assembly GCA_963930755.1 of Eudasyphora cyanicolor. NCBI lineage: Eukaryota > Metazoa > Arthropoda > Insecta > Diptera > Muscidae > Eudasyphora > Eudasyphora cyanicolor. The sequence continues at coordinate 192,122,958 of OZ005735.1, read as the reverse complement.
TGCCACCAAGAATAACTTAAATGTGATTCCTTAGGAAGTATTGCCAAAGAGGCATTTTGTGCATTATTTCACTTCTAAAGGTTTTTTTTTTTTTGCGGCGGTCATACAAATATTTATATTTTATGAGAAAATATGAAATATAGATTTTTTAAGGATTTAATACGTTATAAAATAAATTAGAAGTGAAAAAACAAAATTTCGAGAAAAGAGTTAAAACTCAACTGCGGAATTTGAACACGGATCATTCAATCTAATAATTGTCAGCAGAAAAATGCCATTTTTTGAGATAAATGATCGGACGTTTATTTCATAATAAAGAGGAAGGTATGCCGTTAATAATGAACGACAACATCAGCCAAATGGCCACGCTTACAGTACCATATCCTTTTCGTAAAATTTTCCATAACCAAATCGCAAAGTGGCTGCCCTATGTTCTCGATAGCCTCACGAATTCTATCTTTGAGGTCTTGAATCGACGCTGGGCTGTTGGCGTAGACCTTACCTTTCACGTGGTCCCAAAGGAAGAAGTCACAAGGTGTTAAATCACAAGATCTCGGTGGCCAATTGTGATCACCACTTCGAGAGACAACACGGTCCGGAAACTTTTCCCGTAACAGAGCAATGGTTTCGTTGCTTGTGTGGCACGTAGCGCCGTCTTGTTGAAAGTAAACGTTGTCCACATCAATACCATCCAACTCGGACCATAAAAAATCATTAATCGTCTCTCGATAGCTCAATCCATTCACCGTAACTGTTGATCCAACCTCATTTTCGAAAAAGTAAGGTCCAATGACTCCGCCGTACCAGAAAACCGCACCAAACAGTCACACGTTGAGGATGGAGAGGCTTCTCAACAATAACTCTTGGGTTTTCCGAGCCCCAGATGCGACAATTTTGCTTGTTGACGTAGCCACCGAGGTGGAAATGGGCCTCATCAGTCAAGATGATATTTCTATGATTTTCAATTTTTCGAATTTTAATAATTTCAATGCGTTGTCGAATCGTTTATCGTTACATTTTTATACCCTACACCACACTGTGGTACAGGATATTATAACTTTGTGCATTTGTTTGTAACACCCAAAAGGAGAAGAAATAGACCCATCATTTATTATACTGATCGACTTAGAATCACTTTATGAGTTGATTTAGCTATGTCCGTCTGTCTGTGCATGTATTCTTGTAATCAAAGTACAGGTCGCAATTGTGGTCCGATCTCGACGAAACTTTACACATATCTTTTTTTTGGCCCAAGGACGATCCCTATTGAATTTGGGCTGTAAAAACTTTATTTTATATCCGATCAGTATGAAATTCGGCAGAAAAAGGTTTCTTATTATATAAATGAACACTGTTAAATTTGGAAGAAATCGGTTCAGATTTAGATATAGCCCCCATATATATGTTAGCCCCGATTTGACATGTAAGCGCTGTAAAAACTTTATTTTATATCCGATCAGTATGAAATTCGGCAGAAAGAGGTTTATTATTATATGAATGAACACTGTTAAATTTGGAAGAAATCCGTTCAGATTTAGATATAGCCCGCATATATACGTTACAGCCGATTTGACATCTAAGCGCTGTAAAAACTGTATTTTATATCCGATCAGTACGAAATACGGCAGAGAGAGGTTTCCTATTATTTGAATGAACAGTGTTAAATTTGGAAGAAATCGGTTCAGATTTAGATATAGCCCCCATATATACGTTACTCCCGATTTCACATGTAAGCGCCGTAAAAAAATTATCTTATAACCGATCAGTGTGAAATTCGGCAGAAAGAGGTTTCTTATTACATGAAGGAATACTGCCAAATTCGGAGAAAATCGGTTCAGATTTAGATATAGCCCCCATATATATGTTACCCCCGATTTGACATGTAAGTGCTGTAGAGACTGTAGTTTATATCCGGTCAGTACGAAATTTGACAGAAAGAAGTTTCTTTTTACATGAATGAGTATTCAAGGAAAATCCGTTCAGATTTATATATAATCTCCATATAGTATATGTTCCTCCTTATTTGGTATCAAAGCGCTATAGAAGTTGTACTTTACTTCCGATCATTAATATTTTCCGGAAAGATGTTTCTCAATTTAGGAACGAATATTGCTTAATTTAGCGATTATCGGCTCAGAATTAGATAATATGTTCATGCCTACTTACCAATTATTCCAAATTATTATCGCAATGACCTTTATCGCATTGTTAGGGAGGTGTAGGGTATTATATAGTCGGCCCCGCCCGACTTTCTGCCTTTCCTTACTGGTTTATATTTCTTTTTTGAAGTAGCTCCCATACAAAAATCTTCCTGGCGATCCATGGTGGAGAGTATATAAGAATCGGCCTGACCGAACTTAACGCGGGTAATAATATTATTACTCTTATAGGACGCCAACTCTATTCAGAATACTTCAAAATATAAAAAGTACTCATTTCTTTCAAAAATGTTAGTCACGTAATTTTTTTGTCTCAAATAAAACACCTATCTAAAGTTCCTGTTATTCGAAGTTTAGTTCAATGATTCTTTTCTTAAATACAACAAACATAAAAATGTGAAACTTTTTAAACAATATACTTCGAACCACCTTAGCGTCATTTTATAAAGCGTATAAACTTTAATGTGCTCTGAGGTGGTACCTAATTTTCCTAATTAATATATGTGTGATGTGAGGAGGATGAGAAGATATAAAGAGATACAGTATTGTGGATAACTTGCAAAGCTGTGTATTCATCCATCCAACCATCACCTAACGAAGGGGTATCAGCGCGTGGCATCTGGAAAGGGAAGTCACCAAAGCATCTAAGATTAAAAGAGCCTACGGCAATAAGGCTCAACATTTTGCTGCTATGGGCTGATTGTGATTGAAGAAGAAGGCAGAAGCTCATTGGAATTGCAAATCAGAGGGTGTGACATTCCTGCGCCATTGACGGAATGTGTACTATAGGTTGCGGGTGGGTGCGGATGTGTCGCTTGGATAAACATTGAGGTTTGTGTGATGCTTCACAGCTCTCGGAACACATGTGACATTTTCGAAGACCGACGCACTGTGGTTCAGAATTAAAGTTTACTGGCCAAAAGTCAAATTTTTTGTCATCGCCGATTTTTAAAATTGTTAATGCCATTCAATAGCAAACATATTGAGACTAGGGTAGCCAAAAAATTAGATCAACATATTTATTATTGTGGGCGTGGTGTGCTGCTGAAAACAAATATTTTATGTAATTTTGAAAAAAACAAGTAAAAGCGTTAAGTTCGGCCATGCCGAATCTTATATGCCCTCCACCATGGATAGCATGTGACCTCACAAAATAACTCAAACCTAAAGAAAACCAGTAAGGAAAGGCAGAAAGTCGGACGGGGCCGACTATATAATACCCTACAGCTCCCTAACAATGCGATAAGGGTAGAAACATATTATCTAATTCTGATCGGACATAAAATAACATTTTTACAGCGTTTACATGTCAAATCGGGGATAACGTATATATGGGGGCTATATCTAAATCTTGACTGATTTCTTCCAAATTTAAAAGTGTTCATTCATATAATATGAAACCTCTTTTTGCCGAATTTCATACTGATCGGATATAAAATACAGTTTTCACAGCGCTTACTTTAAAATCGGGGGTAACATATATATATGGGGGCTATATAGAAATCTGAACCGATTTTCTGCGAATTTGGCAGTATTCCTTCATGTAATAAGAAACCTCTTTTTGCCTAAATTCGGTTCAAAATTGTCCATTTGTGTGGGAGGTACCAGAGGCCCATTTTTCTCGAGGTAATAGTGACTAATAAACTAATACTATGTGTAGAATTTCAGAGGATTCATGTAAGTAGTATACATATAACCGATTTTCTCCGAATTTGGCAGTATTCCGTCATGTAATAAGAAACCTCTTTTTGTCTAAATTCGCGCTAATCGGATATAAAATACAGTTTCTACAGCGGTTACACGTCAAATCGGGGGTTACATATATATGGGGGCTATATCCAAATCAGATCCGATTTTCTCCGAATTTTGCAATATTCCTTCATGTAATAAGAGACCTCTTTCTGCCGAATTCCATACTGATCGGTTCTAAAATAAAATTTTTACAGCGCTTACATGTCAAATCGGAGCTAACATATATATGAGGGCTATATCTAAATCTGCACCGATTCTAACCAAATTCAATAGGGATCGTCCTTGGGCGAAACAAAAGATATGTGTAAAGTTTCGTCGAGATCGTACCATAATTGCGACCTGTACTTTGATTACAAGAATACATGGACAGACAGACGGACAGACAGACGGACAGACAGACGGACAGACAGACGGACAGACAGACGGACAGACAGACGGACAGACAGACGGACAGACAGACGGACAGACAGACGGACATGGCTAAATCGACTCAAAAATTGATTCTATGACGATCGGTATAATAAACTATGGTTCTATTTCTTCTCTTTTTGGGCGTTACAAACAAATGCCCAAAGTCATAATACCCTGTACCACAGTGTGGTGTAGGGTATTATTCATACCCTTATATGTTTTATACCCTCCACCATCCTATATATTTATATTTTTGTAGAAGGAAATTGTCATTTCTCGCAAACTATTATCGATAGAGGGTTCATTTTTTGTTACGTAGGTAGGATAGTACTCTTTGAGAAATTGCCAAAAGTATTACTGTACTGTTTACACGTGGTTTGTTATAATATATTTCCACAGGTACTATATTTTTGTCAAATTGGAATTTTAGTGGAATGAAACTTTTTAGCATCAAGAGACTTTAAGAAGATTTTGGTACCAGAAGAAAGTGTCCTCTTTAAGCCTATATATACTTCTATACCTGCCCCGACCAGCCTGTAGAACACTATTTTAATTTTAATGAAATTACTCGGGAAAAAATTTAAAGGCTCAAATCTGTATCCATCATATCATCACATACTCGTACTTGCTGCTATAAAGGACTGTTTGCCACCAACGTACACTTTTATAATCACAGCGAGTTCGGCAGAGGTAAAACTTCAATACCTACTTAATCATACAGCTCAACGCTTGCTACAATCATTTAAAAGACATGATTTGAAGAAATATGTTAAGTTAACTCTCTTTTGCAAATAGGGGTCTGATGGTTCTTCTGGACAAAACAATACAAGTAATCTGCATGTGAAAATACTTCAGACGCAGATATGTTCATGGGGTCATTTGTGCCATTGCGATTGATAAAGAATTTGGAGGTCTCGGAACCTTCGAACAGTACGATGCAGACAAAGGATATTTGGAAAATCAAACACCATCTTCTGCGAAATACTGCAGACCAATCAAATTTGAATTTAAACCAGTAAGGAAAGGCAGAAAGTCGGGCGGGGCCGACTATATAATACCCTACACCTCCCTAACAATGCGATAAGGGTCATTGCGACAATAATTTGGAGTAATTGGTAAATGGGTAAGAACATATATATGTGGATATATCTAATTCTGAACCGATAATGGCTAAATTAAGCAATATTCGTTCCTAAATTGAGAAACATCTTTCTGGAGAAATTTGTAATGATAGGAAGTAAAGTACAACTTCTATAGCGCTTTGTAACCAAATCAGGAGGAACATATATATGGAGGTAATATATAAATCTGAATCGATTTTCCCTGAATACTCATTCATGTAAAATAGAAACCTCTTTCTGTCGAATTTCGTACTGATCGGATATAAAATACAGTTTCTACAGCGCTTGCATTTCAAATCGGGGGTAACATATATATGTGGGCTATATCTAAATCTGAACCGATTTTCTCCAAATTTGGCAGTATTCCTTCGTGTAATAAGAAACCTCTTTCTGCCGAATTTCGCTGTGATCCTATATAAACTACAGTTTCTACAGCTATTGAATTTCAAATCGGGGGTAACATATATATGGGGGCTATATCTAAATCTGAACCGATTTTCTCCGAATTTGGCAGTATTCCTTCATGTAATAAGAAACCTCTTTCTGCCGAATTTCGTACTGATTGGATATAAAATACAGTTTCTACAGCGCTTACATGTCAAATCGGGTGCAACATATATATGGGGGCTATATATAAATCTGAACCGATTTCCCCCAAATTTTGTATTGTATCTAAGTGTATCACGAGACTACTCTCTGTCAATTTTTGTACATGCCATGCATATATGCCAAATGGGAGATACATATATATGGGAGCTATATGTAAATCTGAACCGATTTTAACCAAATTCAATAGGGATCGTCCTTGGGCCTAAAAAAAGATATGTGCAAAGTTTCGTTGAGATCGGACCATAATTGCGACCTGTACTTTGATTACAAGAATACGTCTACAGACGGACAGACGGACAGACAGACGGACATAGCTAAATCGACTCAGAAAGTGATTACAAGTCGATCAGTATAATAAACAATGGGTCTATCGCTTCTCCTTTTGGGTGTTACAAACAAATGCACAAAGTCATAATACCCTGTACCACAGCGTGGTGTAGGGTATAAAAAGGAACTCATGATACCATTAAAAAAGAAGTCAATGGTATAAGAACCAAAATTACAAGACTGTAGCCATTAGAAGTAGAGATTGCAGGCCAGACAATTGAGGTTAACTACCAATTAGTGCTAACGATGATAGATGGCAAAGTTGGCCAGGCTTTGAGTGACACAAAGGCTTCATCCAGCTGCATTATATGTCAATCTACATCAAGCAAATTAAACCAAGTCCCGGAGAAATCGGTAGATAATACGGATCCATATGAATTTGGATTATCGCCACTACATACAAGAATACGATTTATGGAACACATACTTAAAATCAGTTATGATTTGGATTTTGGACCTACAGTATCAATAAGAAACAATGACACCAACAAGGATTTAAGAAATTAAAAAAAGAAACATGTTCAGGATGAATTTCTCAAATGTGGGTTGATTATAGACCAAACAAAACAAGGATCAGGCAACACAGCAAGAAGTTTCTTTTCTGATCCCGACAAAGCATCTGAAATAACTGGTGTTGATATAAATCTCATTTCAAGATTTAAAACAATTATCGATGTACTTGCGTGCCATAAACAAATTGAAGCTAAACAAGTAAAGGCGTTAAGTTCGGCCATGCCGAATCTTATATACCCTCCACCATGAATAGCATGTGACCTCACAAAATAACTCAAACCTAAAGAAAATAACACCGAAAAACACAAAAAAATATAGTAGATGAGAAGTAGGAATCACAACAAGTTTGATGCTATATATGGGAGCTATATCTAAATATGGACCGATATCGCCCATTTTCAATCCCAAGTTACCTGCAGCTATAAGAAGTATCTATACCAAATTTCAGCCACCTAGCTCAAGTATTTTAGATTGTAGCGTGAGTACAACAGGCGGACGGACAAAGCTAAGTCGTCTTCGAATTTTACAACGATTAAGAATATATATACTTTATGGGGTGACAAACGGAGTGACAAAATGAATATACCCCCCCATCCTATGACGGAGGGTATAAAAATTTAATGTATATACCAAGGAAATTGCACGAATGTATAATACCAAATATTCATGGAGAAATATGTCTGCAACAGTTCACAAAACTATTTATCATGGAGGAGATGTTATTAAGCATTATTTGGTATCAATCGGAGATCTATCAGAGGAAGCCCAGGAAAAAACAAATAACGATTACAGCTTTTATAGAGAGCACAATACCAGAAAAATATCTCGAAATTGTACAAACGAAGATCTATTTAATATTTAGTTGGCAGCGTCAGATCCCCTCATCGCCAGCATTAGAAATCAAGGGAAATTAGAACATCGGTACTAAGATGAAGATGCAAGAGGGCTGCTAGAGGACAGAAATAATATGGTATAAAAATTTAATGTATATACCAAGGAAATTGCACGAATATATAATACCAAATATTCATGGAGAAATATGTCTGCAACTGTTCACAAAACTCTTTATCATGGAGGAGATGTCATTAAGCATTATTTGGTATCAATCGGAGATCTATCAGAGGAAGGAAAAAAGAAATAACGATTACAGCTTTTATAGAGAGCACAATACCAGAAAAATATCTCGAAATTGTACAAACGAAAATCTATTTAATATTTTGTTGGCAACGTCAAATCTCCTCATCGCCAGCATTAGAAATCAAGGGAAAGTAGAACATCGGGACTAAGATGAAGATACAAGAGGGCTGCTAGAGGACAGAAATAATATGGAATATTTGCAGGCAATTTTTCAACCGAAAGAATAAAAATTATAATTTACTGTTTTGGTTACATACATATATAAGTAAAAAATAAATGCTTTCCCTTAATGTTGTTCAAATACAAAATATAAAAAAAGTTTGCTATACAGGTGTTTTTTTAAATATCGAGGAAATTCTTTGTCGAAAAAACATTTTTTTTTAGTTTTACAAAATTTATTATAAAAATTGTTTATTTATCAACGTATGACGACATTCTTTTAATAAATAAGGAATATGAAAACAAAACAAAACCCTACATTACCATGCTAAATATTAAAAAATTCAGAAGTTTAATTCTGACTTCGAATTCCTCAATAACTGCCGACCCGATTTTATTGAAAAAAAAACTGAGGAAAAGCTTTAGGGTTGCCTGTCAAACAAAAAAATATTTCTAAAATATCTCTATCGGTTCCAAAGTTAGTGAGTTTTGGCCAGTAAAAACGATTCTGAACCACTGTGCGACGTTTGAAAAGAAGTGTCTGTCACCCATCCATGGAAGAATAAATGCTGAGCCATTTCTCGCACACTTGGGGAATGTTTATTATCATTCTTTGGCATTTATTTTTTGAAGATTATGTCCATCAAATGTTGGCCGCAGCTACGTCTCAGATGGTCCGTCCGTTGAGTCCAATTTTCGATGACTCGTTCGAGCATTTCGACTGGTAACTGGCTAATGACACGCGTGATGTTTTGCTCCAAGGCCTGAATCGAAGCGGGTTTGTCCGCATAAACTTTAGACTTTACATATCCCCACTGGAAAAAGTGTAACGGTGTGATATCTCACCGAAGTGTTCTCTCAATAAATCCATTGATTGTGGGAAGTGGCGCCGTCTTGTTGCATCCAAATGTCGCCGAGATCACGAACTTCAATTTCAGGCATCAAATAGTAGGTTATCATAGGCTTGATAATAAAACTGAATAATTTGTAAACGTTGTCCAGGTGTAAGTCTTTCCATGATGAAATGCCAAACAATACTTAACAAAAATAACATGACGGCATGACACGACTCACACATGATTAAAAAAAAGGCTATTGGAAAAAGTATCTCTACTTAGATCGCCCTATATTTAAAGCGACTACAACAATGAATAAAAACAGTAAAGAAATGCTAAAGTAGGACCGCCCGGCCGACTGCTATATGATACCCTGCACGACCCTCTTAGAGGAGAATAAGTTAAAATGTTGACAGATTGTATCATGTTCTACAACAATTATATACCAAATCGGATTTTTATCCCCTCACCTTAGAGAGGAAGGTATATATCATTTGCTACGAGCCAATAGTGTAACACATCGAAGGAGTGACCTAAGACCCTAAGTAAGTTCGGCGGATATCCGTTTTGGGTCATTTTAAGTTGAATGAGCAATGTACGTCCGTCTGTCTGGCTGCTGGCTGGTGCGCACGATAACTCTCGAAAGGAATAACCGATTGACTTCATATTTGGTATGTGGTAATATTTTCTTCTATCTCCGAATAAATTCGAAGATGTGCCATATTGGCCCACTCCTTATAGTACCTCCCCCACAAAGGATTAGCATTCAGTGAAATATTGATTACACGCTGAAAAAAAATCGCTTCTGTAGTATATTGTCCCAAACATATTCGGCTTGAAACATATATATCTTTAGGGTGCACTCTAAACATACAATATTTGGTACACACAAAAATTATATATTCGGGAAGATGTTGTTCTAAACAAATCTAAGTTTACATCCCAATATGTGTTTATTTTGGACTATTTTTTCCGAAACAAATATGTATTTGCATTTAAGTATTCGGAAAATACCTGAATTGTGTTAAATTTTTCAGTAATTCAATATTAATTAAATTCTCGTCGTAAATATAATAAATAATAATAATTGAAATCATATAATCTTGGATCGAAATATACTTGGAGGATTGACAACTAATGATGGATTGGAATACTCAGAAATTTTAAATGATTGATTTAAAACATAAATTAATGCTTCATTTGGTATCATAACTGGGGGGGTTCAAACCAAAGAAACCAAAAAAACTAAAACTGAAATTCGACAAATACAACAAAAGTTTCGAAAATTTTTTTTAAATGAAATATATTTGGAGAAATTCCTAAACACTAATTTTATTTGTATTGAAATACATGATTTATTTGAGAATTAAGTTTGCAAATATTATATGTTGTAGCATATTAATATACGGGTTCCAAATATATTTTATTGATTTTCAATTAAAATTTATTTGCTCAGAAATATATAATATTTAAAAATTTGTGTTCCAAATATATTTTCTTTCGATTCAAACATATCAAAAAAGGCTTGCCCAGTGTAGTTAATAACTTCTATACTACTTATTTGAATCCTTTGAAATTATACACATAGTATTAGTTTATTAGGCACTAATACCCCGACAAAAATGGGCTAAGTTGCCACGACCCTTTTGGTACCTCCCACACGAATGGACAATTTTGAACCAAAAGTTACCAGCTAATAACTTTATTACCAGTGCCCACAATGACTTGAAATTTTGTACAGTGTAATGAACCATTTAGTACCATAAGTTACCAGCTTATAACTTGAATACCAGTGCATATACTAAATACTTTCTATTTCGTACAGTGTAATGCTTTTATAGCACCTACACGGGGCAAAATCGCCTTTTTTGATATGTTTGAATCGAAAGAAAATATATTTGGAACACAACTTTTTAAATATTATGTGTTTCTGAGCAAATAAATATAACTTGAAAATCAATAAAATATATTTGCAACTCGTATATTAATATGTTACAACATATAATATTTGCAAACTAATTTTCTCAAATAAAATATGTCTTTGAATACAAATAAAATTATTGTTTAGGAATTTCTCCAAATATATTTTATTTAAAAAAGATTTTCTAAACTTTTTTTGAATTTTTCGAATTTCAGTTTTAATTTTTTTTATACCCTCCACCATAGGATGGGGGTATATTCATTTTGTCACTCCGTTTGTAACACCTCTAAATATTGATCTGAGACCTCATAAAGTATATATATTCTTAATCGTCGTAAAATTCTAAGACGACTTAGCCATGTCCGTCTGTCCGTCCGTCTGTGGTATTCACGCTACAGTCCGCAATAATAAAGCTAGGTTGATCAAATTTTGTACAAATACTTCTTATAGTTGCAGGTTATTTGGGATTGAAAATGGGCGATATCGGTCCATATTTAGATATAGCTCCAATATATATCATTTAACTTGTTGGTATTCCTACTGTTCTCATCTGTTCTCATGTTTCCTACTGTTCTCATCTACTATATCTTTTTGTGTGTTTTCGGTGTTATTTTCTTTAGGTCTGAGTTATTTTGTAGGTTTGAGTTATCATGCTATCCATTGTGGAGGGTATATAAGATTCGGCATGGCCGAACTTAACGCTTTTACTTGTTTGGTTTCGAATTGATTCTGCCAGTTATGGTACCAAATGCAGCATTATCTTCTGTTTTAAATCAATCATCTAACATTTCTGAGTATTCCAAGCCATCATTAATTGTCAATCCTCCAAGAAATATATTTCGATCCAAGATTATACGATTTCAATTACTATTGTTTATTATTTTTAGACATGATAAAAGTTAACATAATTTAGGTAGTTTCTGAATACTTAAATGCAAATGAATATTTGTTTCGGAAAAAATAGTTCAAAGTAAACACATAATGGGATGTAAACAAAGATTTGTGTAGAACAACGTCTTCCCAAATATATAATGTGTACCAAATATTATATGTTTTGAGTGTACCCTAAACGTATATATGTTTCAAGCCGAATATGTTTGGGACAATATACTACAGAAGCGATTTTTTTTTCAGCGTGTAGAGTATAGGGGAAAGTGGCCGTTATTGGCACGCCCTTTTTGGTACATCCCACACAAATGGACCTTTTTACAGCAAATGTTAACAGTTTATAACTTTAATACAAATGTATATACTTATAAATACTTGAAATTTTGTACATTGTAATGCTTTTGTAGTACCTAGAGTTCAGAGAAAAGTGACCGTTATTGGGACTCCGATTATGGTACCTCCCACACAATTTTTGCGATGACTTACTATAACCTGAAAAATAATGAGCAAAATATTTCACCATTCTGGCTCCCATACAAAAAAAATCTTGAATATTACTCACAAAGCGGGGATATACCTTGGTCGGGAATCGACTGACAGTTATTACTTGTTTTAGGTCGATTCTAATTTGAATTCTCTGAATTCCTTCTGAAACTTTGATTTCTAAATGATTTGATACCTCCATTTTAAACCATTCTAAGTGCAAAAAGGTAGCTTTTCAGGAGGGGCGATCAAAGTTTGATGATTTTTTTAAATTTGTGTGGAATTACTTTATAATGCAGATCGAATGACCTGTATTGTTTTGTGAATAACCTTCGATTGGGTTGACGCATAAACACCAAATTTTGACTGAATATAATTTGTAATATTTAGAAATTAAAAATGTAATCTCCCTAAAACTATGCTCCTAAAACTATGCTTCCATACCTCAATTTTAGAATGGAGGTTTTGAATTGTTTGTGTAATTTTAAAGCAATGCCATTCCGATGATTCCATAATTATTTAATTTTTTTCAAAGTGTGTTAGGTAATTTTTAATTTTGTTTCCACCCCCATTAGATCAAAAGTTAAGAATATATTCCATTCCTTTTGTAAGTTCCTAAGAAGTTCCTTCATGTGTATCATTGAGCAAGAAAAAAACTTTTTTGCTGTCTGGCACAGTCTCTCCGTCTTGCTTTCAACAAAATAAATATTTACCTTCCCTCTTTGATCAAAGGTTCTACCAAATGTCAGAAAATGCTCCAGATTCGGAGTGTAATACGAAAGTTGAAGTCAAACAAGTGTTAATGGAAAATGTCAAGAAAATGTAACTTAAACATTCCAAAAGAGAAATGAAATTAAAGAAAAGGGTTGAAAATAAGCTTTGCTTATTTGGCTGGAAAACATGTATGGTGTCGGCTTTTCTTGTCATGACTATTACATGGCTGTTGCAGCCATGTTGTACATATTCGTACACGAATTCTGAGAAAACGTGTTAGAATTAAAAATTTTTCTCATGTAAAATAAGTAAAATATTAATTGTTTATGATTTTGAAATTCAGTAAACTTTTGGATATTTTATTAAATCAATTATGGCTCGTACTTCTAAGACCACGGCCCTGTCTTTATTCATTGCTTAAAAATTCGTTATCATTTTTTTCCTCCCATGACTAAACATTCTCGCGAAAAGACTGGCATTTACTTCCAGTGCTTTTGAGTTTTTTTTTTTCGTAGAAGTGTATTTGAACTTTCTTTTTTTTTGTGGTCTGCTTTTTGTTCTCCTATTTGCATTTCCAAACTTTTAGAAATTCAACCGCTCTGGAAACATAGAAAAATAGTAATAACATTGTTCCGGCCACTCTCTTAAACACTAGAAAAAAATATATAAAGAATAGCATGTAAGAGCGGTAGTAAGTTCGGCAGTACCGAATCGTATATACCCTCTACCATGGATTGCTTTCAAATGCACGAGTATAACCGAAACAATATTTGTAGCAAATTATTTTAATAACAAAAGGATAACTTTAAACTTTCAGCCAAATTGAGTGACCTTTATATGGGGACTATATAAAACAATAAAACACCAATTTCAAACAAATCAACTTAAAAATATTGACTTTGAGCGTTCCAGTAGGTGTTGGTAGCGTGCTCGACTATGAGTTTGCCGGTCGTGGCTTCGTTTCACACCGGAGGCTTTGGTGTGTCGCTGTAAAACTTAGCCTTATGTTCTTTTCCCTGGACCGTAAAATTATAATATAAATTTACTTTGTATTGTTATTCATATAAATAAATATGGTCTTTATGGAATAAAGACACAAATTTGAAAGCGATTTCTATATGATGATTATATCAAAACATGCATAGTTTTTATACCCTACATCACACTGTGGTACTGCTTATTACGACTTTGTGAAATTGGAAGCAGCCGCAAGGTGTTAAATCACAAGATATCGGTGGCCAATTGTGATCACTTCTTCGAGAGATAACACGGTCCGCAAACTTTTCCCGTAACAGAGCAATGGTTTCGTTGCTTGTGTGGCACGTAGCGCCGTCTTGTTGAAAGTAAACGTTGTCCAGACCAATACCATCCAACTCCGACCATAAAAAATCATTAATCATCTCTCGATAGAGCAATCCATTCACCGTAACTATAGATCCAACCTCATTTTCGAAAAAGTAAGGTCCAATGACCCCGCCGGACCATAAACCGCACCAAACAGTCACACCTTGAGGATGGAGAGGCTTCTCAACAATAACTCTTGGGTTTTCCGAGCCCCAGATGCGACAATTTTGCTTGTTGAGGTAGCCAACTAGGTGGAAATGGCCCTCATCAGTCAAGATGATTTTTTGATGGAATTCCGGACCATTTTAGGACCCAATCAGCAAAGACACGACGTTGCTGATGATCGGCCGGCTTGAGTTCTTGTGTTAACTGAACTTTATAAGCCTTAAGACCCAAGTCTTTATGCAAGATACGGTGTAATGACGTTTGTGGAATGCCCAATTCCAAAGAACGACGAGGAATGGACAATCCTGGGTTTTCTTCAACACTTTGGGCTACAGCAGCAATATTCTCAGTTGTTCTTGAGCGACGTGCACGGGTTTTATTCTTCACATCAGTAACTTATCCCAACAGCTCGAATTTTCCACCAATTTCTGTATTGCGGTCCGACAATGTGCTTCACGACGACCCAAAAATGTTTTAGTTTTGCGAACTGTGACTGCAAGATTTTCACCATTTTTTTTAGTGAATTTTAATAATTTCAATGCGTTATTGAATCTCGTATCGTTCCATTTTTAGTAACGGAGTAGTTTCTACTTGACAAATGTCAAAGAATAAAAACTTCAAAAGTTTCAGCTACCGAAATACCGGGTGATTCAAAATAACATCTCTTGTTGGAAAACCCTGTATGTACCTCCGATTTGGCATATATGCATTGTATAGGGTGAACTAAGTAGAGATACCTTTTTCAATAGCCTTTTTTTGACAGATCACGTGTGAGTCGTGTCATGCTGTCATGTTATTTTTTAAGTATTGTTTGGCATTTCATCATGGAAAGACTTATGCCTGAACAACGTTTACAAATTATTCAGTTTTATTATCAAAATAATCGTTCGCCATCTGCGCTAAGTCCATTTTTTTTTAAATAAAAAAAAACACTTTCCAGTCGACTCACGACCTTGACACCCATGAGCAATATTTTAGCTCTCGTTAAGAGCTATCTTTTTGCCATTGACCGATTCCCGATCCGACGTACAGGAATTATCGGTCCATATTTCTTCAAAAATGATGCCGGTGAGAACGTAACCGTCCATGGCGACCTTTATCGTGATCTCGGCGACATTTGGTTTCAACAAGACGGCGCCACTGCCCACACATCGCATCAATCAATGGATTTATTGAGAGAACACTTCGGGGAGCAGATAATTTCACGTTTTGGGCCGGTCGATTGGCCACCAAGATCGTGTGACATCACACCGTGAGACTTTTTCCTGTGGGGATATGTAAAGTCTAAAGTTTATGCGGTCAAACCCGCTTCGATTCAGTCTTGGAGCAAAAAATCACGCGTGTCATTCGCCAGTTACCAGTCGAAATGCTCGAACGAGTCATCGAAAATTTGACTCAACGGATGGACCATCTGAGACGTAGCCGCGGCCAACTTTTGATCGACATAATCTTCAAAAAATAAATGCCAAAGAATGTTCTTTCAAGTGATAATAAACATTCCCCATTCAATTTGAATTTTCTGTGTTTTTATACCCTACACCACACTGTGGTACAGGGTATTATAACTTTGTGCATTTGTTTGTAACACCAAAAAGGAGAAGAAACAGAAGGAGAAGAAAGGAGATTATACCGATCGACTTAGAATCACTTTCTGAGTTGATTTAGCTATGTCCGTCTGTCTGTGCATGTATTCTTGTAATCAAAGTACAGGTCGCAATTATGCTCCGATATCAACGAAACTTTACACATACCTTTTTTGGCCCAAGGACGATCCCTATTGAATTTGGTTAAAATCGGTTCAGATTTAGATATATCACCCATATATATGTTAGCCCCGATTTGACATGTAAGCGCTGTAAAAACTTTATTATACCCTCCACCATAGGATGGGGGGTATATTCATTTTGTCACTCCGTTTGTAACACCTCTAAATATTGATCGGAGACCCCATAAAGTATATATTTTCTTAATCGTCGTAAAATTCTAAGACGATTTAGCCATGTCCGTCCCTCCCTCCGTCCGTCAGTCCGTCCGTCTGTGGTAATCACGCTACAGTCCGCAATAATAGAGCTAGGTTGATCAAATTTGGTATAAATATTTCTTATAGTTGCAGGTTGTTTGGGATTGCAAATGAGCCATATTGGTCAATGTTTTGATATAGCCCCCATATATAGCACCAATTTTGTGTAATTCTACTGTACGCATCTACTATATGTTTCCTACTGTTCTCATCTACTATTTTTTTCTGTGTTATTTTCTTTAATTTGAGTTATTTTGTGAGGTCTGCTATCCATGGTGGAGGGTATATAAGATTCGGCATGGCCGAACTTAACGCTTTTACTTGTTTTATATTCGATTAGTATGAAATTCGGCAGAAAGAGGATTCTTATTCATACTGAATGAATGAACACTGTTAAATTTGGAAGAAATCGGTTCAGATTTAGATATAGCCCCCATATATACGTTACCCCCGATTTGACATGTAAGCGCTGTAAAAATGTTGTTTTATATCCGATCAGTATGAAATTCGGCGGAAAGAAGATTCTTATTATATGACTGAACACTGTTAATTTTTGAAGAAATCGGTTCAGATTTAGATATAGCCCTCATATATACGTTACACCGATTTGACATTTAAGCGCTGTAAAGACTGTATTTTATATCCGATCTGTACGAAATTCGACAGAAAGAGGTCTTTTTACATGAATGAGTATTCAGGGAAAATCGTTTCAGATTTATATATTACCTCCATACATATGTTCCTCCTGATTTGGTATCAAAGCGCTATAGAAGTTGTATTTTACTTCCGATCATTAAAATTTTCCAGAAAGATGTTTCTCAATTTAGGAACGAATATTGCTTAATTTAGCGATTATCGGTTCAGAATTAGATAATATGTTCCTCCCCTTTTACCAACTATTCCAACTTATTATCGGAATGACCCTTATCGCATTGTTAGGGAGGTGTAGGGTATTATATAGTCGGTCCCGCCCGACTTACTGGTTTTCTTTAAAAAAGTAGTGATCACCCTATATAAGCAACATTTTTGATCCGATTTGTATAAAAATTGGCACGGGCCGTCCCGTGATACACTTAGAGACAATACAAAATTTGGGGAAAATCGGTTCAGATTTAGATATAGCCCCCATATATATGTTACCCCCGATTTGACGCTATAAAAACTGGATTTTATATCCGATCATTACGAAATTCGGCAGAAAGAGGTTTCTTATTACATGAATGAAATTCTTATTACATGGAGGAAATCAGTTCATATTTAGATATAGTACCCATATATATGTTACACTCGATTTGACATGTAAGCGCTGTAGAAACCGTATTTTATATCCGATAAGTACGAAATACGGCAGAGAGAGTTTTCTAAGTAGTTGTATGAATACTGCCAAATTCTTATCGCAATGCCCATTTTCGCATTGTTAGGGATGTGTAGGGTATTATATAGTCGGCTCCGCCCGACTTTCTGTCTTTCGTTACTGGTTTTTTAATAATTTGCTTAAACAACAAGTAAGAAATTTCAGTCGTGTAAACCGACTAATGAATCCCCTCACCTCGAGTCTCAAAAAATAATTTATTTATTTTTTTGTTTTATTTAAATTATTATCAATTTAAATTGCCAATAATAAGTTTAAAGTATGTACTGGTATTATAGTTAAAAGCTGTTTCCTTTTGGTACAAAATGGTCAATTTGTATGAGAGGTACCAAAAGGGGCGTCCCAATAACTGCCACTTTTCTCTGGACTCTAGGTACTCTAAAAGCATTGCACTGTACGAAATTTCAAGTATTTGTATGCAATGGTATTAAAGTTAAAAGCTGTTAACTTTTGGTACAAAAAGGTCAATTTGTGTGGGAGGTACCAAAAGGGGCGATCCAATAACGCCCATTTTTCACAGTATTGTAGGTACTATTAAACCATTACACTGTACAAAATTTCAAGTCATTGTGTGCACTGGTAATAGCTATTGACTTTTGGTTCAAAATTGTCCATTTTTGTGGGAGGTACCAAAATGGGCGTGGACACTTCGCCCATTTTACTCGAGGTAATAGTGACGGCTATGCTAATAATCTCCCCAGAGAAAATCGCCCAAAACGAAAAATTTTAAATCGCCCAAATTATTTAGGCGATTTTTCATTTTTAAGAAAAAGTAAAACTAGTGATGAAAAATCGCCCAAACGATTATGCACTGTAAACCAAATTTGGAATGTACAATCGCCCAATTTTGTTTTTGGGATTTTATTCATTTAAATTGTTTTTTCCGAAATAAGAAGACAAATCAAGTAATAATAAGAAAAAATTTAATGAATGATTTATTATTATTTCTAATAGAAACTCAGTATAATTTTCGAATGCTCAGTGCCAAAAATTTTATGGAATATTCGAAAAAACTTGCATGGAATCCTGGACCTCGGTGCGACAGGTCGGACATTGATACTTATTGGTACCCTCAGAAATACTTTGGGCCTGTATTTTCAGGTTACATGCATTACATATTTTTAGGTGTTTACATGGTAGTAAAACTATATCCGGAGGTAAATTAAAGCAAATTATTCAAGTATGGGTACTCCAGAAAGACCGTTGTTAAAGATTTTTTCCACTTTCAGATTCCTCTGTTCCCACATCAGATGCTTCGTCGGGATATTCTTTAAAAATATCTTTAAATGGCTCGATATTGATTTTTGGATATATCATTCGATCTAAGAATTTCATTGCAGCAATTATGCCACCATTTTGAAATTAAAAATGTTATGATAATTATTGTTTTCATACAGGTTGGGCCAAGTGGCTTTTCCGTTTTCAAAAAAGTCACAAGAACTACTTCGTATGTAGAACCATATAATGGAGTTCTAGGACGAATGATTGCAAAGAATGGACATTTTTTTAAGTTTGTTAAGGCACTCCAAGAAAAAGAATTACTAAAAAGTAAACATTTTTAAATGCTTATCGAAAGTGGTGATACAGTTGCTGGCAAGATGCGTAAACTCTCCTCTATACAAAGGAATATTTATACTTGTATGAATGTATTTACAGTTAACCATACACAAAAAAATATATTCCTCATTCATTTGAAGCAAAATGAATAATCGGCCGAAAACTTTTTTGGGTCTTTTTACAATTTTTAAGAATTGGATGATTATTCACAATGAATAAATACCTTTAAATTAAAATGTGAAAAATTGCCCAAATACAAATGAACCAACACCCAAATTATTTTGTCAACATTTTTGGGCGATTGTTAATTTTTAACTTTTGGGCGATTTTCCCAGGGGCGATTACACAGTGCGACAAAATAAATTCAAGTTGAGAAGCAAATGACGCGATACTATTTTGCCTGTAGGTCTTATCGAGTAAATGAAATTTGGAATTCGCCGGACAGCCCCAAAATCCGGATTTACGGGTAAAAAACTATTTTCTTGCCTTTTTTGACTTGAACACCTATAACTTTGTTACTTACTAACCGATTTTCAATCATTAAAGTAATTTGGAAAGAAGAAACACGAATTTTGAAAGAAGAGACTTAGACCTTTCGAACGATATACATATATCTTGTTTATTTAAAGCTGTAAGAATATATGTTTATTTGTCCTACAAACACACTTTTTTCATTTTTTTGTAATTTTCTAGTTTAAGCGATGTTTTTACCTATTATTTTGTGAGATAACCGCATGCTTAATTTAATTATATATATATTGCAAATTTTATTTTTTTATTAAAGTTTCATTAAAACTAAATGTGTTCATAAATAGTAGTTTTGACCATTCAACTCCAAAATGTTTGCTTGAGTGTTCTCTTTTTAATTCGGCATCATTGTTAAAACTACTATTTATGTACACATTTAGTTTTAATGAAACTTTAATAACTCAGTCAATTGTAAACGGATTTTTAAGAAAACGGTTGCATTTTTTTCCTCATAAAATTTACTATATATCTAAGCCAATTAATCGTGCGGCTATCTCACAAAATAATTGGTAAAAACAATGCCTAAACTAGAAAATTACGAAAAAAAATCACCCAAATGTGTTTGTAGGACAAATAAACATATATTTCTATAGCTTTAAATAAACAGATATATATCGTTCGAAAGGTTTAAGTCTCTTCTTTCAAAATTCGTTTAGATATTAAAAACGGGTTAATAATTAAATAATTAATTATGGGCGTTTAAGTGAAAAAAGGCAAGAAAATCGGTTTTTACCCGTAAATCCGCATTTTGGGGGTGTCCGGCAAATTTCGTGGAATACACTTTGTTTTACTCGCCAAGACCTACAAGAAAAATAGTATCACGATTTTGGTTTTTGGACTGTCGCACTGTGTTATTCGCACAGCCAATAGTGACCGTTAAACTAATACTACATATGTGTAGAATTTCAGAGGATTCAAATAAGTAGTATAGAAGTTAATTAATAACACTGTGCAACTGTGAAAAAAATACACGGACTAGACAGTATAGGTTCGATTATACTATCAAAGGGTAGTATAAACCTATACTCGGTTTGGCGAAATTGGTGACCAATTTTTTTTATGGGCCTCCAAAGTTTCTGAAAATCAATGGGCCTCTCGAAAAAGGTGTCATCAGCTTTTGCCCAACAACTAATTCAGACTTTGTGATACCGCTTAACTATATTTAGAAATAATGTAGCTAAGAATATGCTGAACAAAGTTTCTCAACATTTTTGCGAAAAAATAAAATATTTTTTGCGAAAAAATTTTAAAAAGTGTAGGAATAAAATATTTGTCTTTACTTTTTTTCAGCATAACTTTCAGGGACTCCTTATTTTTCACTAACAATGTTCGGCAAAATTGTAGCCAACGTAAATCTAAACAACTTTTGTGAACACATCAATACCATCTGAACGTGTCTAGGTACCCTAAAAAGCTCAAAAAACCACATTGTACCCCAAAAATGTTAGTGCTTCACTATTATGTAACAAAAATATTTTTTTTTTGTATAGAGTGTGTTCAGCAAGTTTATAGAAAATGTTAAGGCCAATATTTTTGTGGAACCTATTAACCCTCTAGCTCCCCTACATTGCTGTAATTTTTGGCCCCATTTTAACAAATCGTAAAAAACACCCCTTAAAATTGGGAGGGTGGGGATGAAATATTCTACAAAAATGTTGGCCATAAAATTTTACTACATATATGAGTCAGAACACACCAAAGCCAAATACTTAACACAAAAACCAAAAAACGGCCAAATTCCAGTCAAAACGATTTTTACTGGTATCGTTATTGCTTCGACCACTAGATCGCATTACTAACATTGCTGCACGAACAGAAATTTGACCTTTTGTTGGTGTTTGTGTTAAGTTTTGAGCTTTGGTTTATGGGCAACATTTTTGTAGAACATTTCATCCCCGCCCTCCCCATTTCAAGGGGTGTTTTTTACGATTTGTTAAAACGAGGCCAAAAATTACAGTTATGGGGAGCTAGAGGGTTAATATGTTCCACAAAAATATTGGCCTTAATATTTTCTATAAAGTTGCTGAACATAATAGTGAAATACTAAAATTTTTGGGGTACAATGTGTTTTTTTGAGCTGTTTATGGTGCCTAGACACGTTCAGATTGTATTATATGTTCACAAAAGTTGTTCAGATTTACGTTGGCTGCAATTTTGCTAAGCATTGTTAGTGAAAAATTACGAGTCCCCGGAAGTTATGCGGAAAAAAGGTGAAAAAAAATATATTTTCCTTCACTTTTTCAAAAAAAAGTACCGGAAAAAAAATTTTTTCGCGAAAAATTTTAAGAGACTTTATTCAGCATATTCTTAGCTACATTATTGCCAAATAAGTATAGTTAAGCGGTATCACCAAGTCTGAATTAGTTGTTGGACAAAAGCTGATGATTCAGAATCTTTGGAGGCCCATAAGACAAAATTGGTCACCAATTTCGCCAAACCGAGTATAGGGTTATACTACCCTTTGATAGTAGAATCGAACCTATACTGGCAAGTCCGTGTATTTTTTTCACTGTTGCACAGTGTAATCAACGTTTCACTAAATGTTAACCCTTTGTGGGGGAGGTACTAGAATGAGTAGATCAATTTGGGCCATCTTCGAACTTAGCCGGAGATAGAAGAAAATATTATCACATACCAAATTTGAAGTCAATCGGTTACTTCTTTCGAGAGTTGTCGTGCGCACCAGCCATCAGACAGACAGGCGGACGGACATTGCTCATTCGACTTAAAATGACCCAAAACGGATATCCGCTGAACATACTTAGGGTCTTAGGTCCCTCCTTCGATATGTTTCACTTTTGGCTCGTAGCTAATAATATATACCCTCCTCTCTAAGGTGTGGGGATAAAAAGGATCGTTTCATGATTTGCTCCATATTCAACGATTTTTCCAGTAATAGAATTGAATGCAATCCATGGTGGAGGGTATATAAGATTAAGCATGGCCGAACTTAACGCTTTTAATTGTTTTTAATTTTTTATGCCCTACACCACACTGTGGTACAGGGTATTATGACTTTGTGAATTTGTTTGTAACACCCAAAAGGATTATACCGATCGACTTGTAATCACTGTCCGTCTGTCTGTCTGTAGATGTATTATTGTAATCTAAGTACAGGTCGCAATTATGGTCCGATTTCAACGAAAATTTGCACATATCGTTCTTTAGGCCCAAGGACGAACCCTATTGAATTTGGGGAAAATCGGTTCAGATTTAGATATAGCCCCCATATATATGTTACCCCCGATTTTACATGTAAGCGATGTAACAAGTGTATTTTTCATCCGATCAGTACGAAATTCGGCAGAAAGAGGTTTCTTATTGCATGAATTAACGTTGCCAAATTTGAGGGAAATCGGTTCAGATTTAGATATAGCCCACATATATATGTTACCCCATGACATGTAAGCGCTGTAGAGACTGTATTTTATGTCCGATCAGTATGAAATTCGAGAGAAAGAGGTCTTTTTACATAAATGAGTATTCAGGGAAAATCGGTTCAGATTTTTATAAAACCTCCATATATTTGGTATCAAAGCTCTATAGAAGTTGTACGTTACTTCCGATCATTAAAATTTTCCAGAAAGATGTTTCTCAATTTAGGAACGAATATTGCTTAATTTAGCAATTATCGGTTC
This sequence comes from Eudasyphora cyanicolor, assembly GCA_963930755.1. NCBI lineage: Eukaryota > Metazoa > Arthropoda > Insecta > Diptera > Muscidae > Eudasyphora > Eudasyphora cyanicolor. The sequence goes on along the minus strand of OZ005735.1, from coordinate 192,099,304 downwards.
AGAATAAGATAATATGTTCCTACCCATTTACCAATTATTCCAAATTATTATCGCAATGCCCCTTAGGGAGGTGTAGAGTATTATATAGTCGGGCCCGCCCGACTTTCTGCCTTTCCTTACTGGTTTTGGATACATTTGACAACAATATCCCTCCATATCGTAGGTAGTGAGTGGTACCTTCCACTTGATTCCATAATTGATATCATGAAATTCATTATTATGATCTTTTCATGAGACAAACAGGTTACTATAATTTATAGTTACTGTATTGCAGGTTACATAGTTATATATAGATATATAGTTACTGCAACCATATTATAATTGTGGTAAACATTGAGTGTTTGTCTTCACCACATTCAGTCAGAGGTTTTCTCAGCGTGTACAATAATTGCCATGTTCGTCAAACTTTCAGATGAACTAATGATGCCGTCACATTGTATATTATTATATAGCATTTCACAGAAAACTAACTAATGGAAAATGCTAAGTGTTGTTTCTAACTATAAAAGTTTTACAAAACTAAATTGTATGCGTCGCGTTTGGTTTCACTAAAGCTCAACAAAATGTTTTGCCAAGGGATGCAAAAAACAACAACTAAAGGATTTAAGCCTGATGATGACGATGAATGCGTTGGGGGTGGGGGATGAAGGGATCTCCCTCTGTAGGCTAAAGTAGAACAATTTTGTGCTGCCACCAACAATCACATTTCTGCGAGACACAAATGCAACAAAATGAAGTACAAATGACCGTCATTGTGGCTCTGGTTTGTATTGTTTTTTGTCGTTCATAAGTGTTCCAAACATCCTTACAATTGGTTTTGTTGTTTTTTTGTACTTGCAGCACAATTCCCTAGGTTTTTAGTTTTTGTGATGTTTTATTTTTGTTAGTCTCAATTGTGGATGACAGTCTCCCATATATTAATTATTTTCATTTTAATGCAAACTCACAGAGGCTTTTTTTTCGAGCTGTTGGATATCTACCTTTTATGTTATATAAAATAGGCATTTTAATAATTTTTTTACCGTTCTCGAGCAAAATTAATCGAACTGTAGTAAATTCTACTGTATCTACTTGACATGTGTCAAAGGAAAAACACAAACAAAAATCAGTCAAAAGTAATAAAACGTTAATGAAAAATAAATTCGAAATGAGAAAACCCCGATTTGAGCCACTGTGCCACTTTGTGATTCTCGTCGTCCCTTATTAATAGAACGCATTAAATTAATGTTTTAGATTTTTTGAACAACTGCCAAAAGAAGAAAAAGAGAAAACAACGCACACATTAATAGCTGCAAAACTTATTCATTAAGCCTTTTTTTAGAAATAAGAAAAAGAAAAACTTTTGTGTTCTGGGAAAATCTTATGTGACGACTAAAGGTACTTGGAATTATTAGCTTGAAAAGTGCTCACGTTTAGTCCCTGAGTGGGATTGTGTGACAAAATGAGTGGTACCTTCACGAGTGAAAGGATGTATTTATGTTGTGGTTTAAGTGCCAAGTGTTTTCTAGAAATAATATTCGCACTTGCTTTTATATGTACCACACTCTCAGAAGTTTTTGTTGTAATTGAGGTTAGGTTTTAAACAAAATTCATAATTGTTGTAGAAAGTGCTAAATGTGCAGAACTTTTATTTTTTTATTCACTGTGTTGTATACTTCATTAATGACACAGCTCAACAAAAAAAATTTAGGTTCTTGCAGTAGATTTGGACATATTGGATAATACACGGGGCAAAATCGCCTTTTTTGATATGTTTGAATCGAAAGAAAATATATTTGGAACACAAATTTTTAAATGTTTTATATTTCTGAGTAAGTAAATTTTATTTGAAAATCAATAACATTTACTTGGAACGCATATATTAATATATTACAACAAAATATATTTGCAAACTAATTTTCTCAAATAAAATATGTATTTATATACCAATAAAATCATTGTTTAGGAATATCTTCAAATATATATAATTTAAGAAAGATTTTCAAAACTTTGGTGAATTTTTCTAATTTCATTTTTAATTTTTCCTTCGTTTCGAATTATTTCTCCCAGTCAAAAATAACTTTAATTTTAATTTTATTATATTCAATAATAACCGAGCCCATAGGCCGTCTATGGTTACAAATTACTTCTTAAGGTGTAATACATTACAATTTTTTTAATAAATTATCTTATATAACTAACTAGCAGGCCCCGGTCCACTTCGTTGCCCCAGACTTCAGATTTCCGATCCCGTTAATTTTTGGACTAATTACGTAGACTGACACCAAATAGATATGCACATAATTACATTGATCTCTCTAATAAATTGTTCAAGATATATCAAACACAAAATTTAATTGGCTTATATGGGCGGGGCCACTCCCATTTGTCCGACCCCGCCCATTTTTGGAGCAAGCACGTAGGTTGCCACCTAATATATATGCACAAAATTAGAGTAATCTCGCTAATAATTTGTGCGAGTTATGTCGATTGGGTTTGTATTGGCGCGGCCACGCCGATTGGTCCAATCCAGCCCATTTTTACACCAATCAAGTAGACTACCACCTAATACATATGCAAAAATTACAGCACTCTCGCTAACAAATTGTGCAAGATTGTGATAAGCTTTGTTTATACGGGCGTGGCCACGCCCATTCGTCCAATCCCGCCTATATTTGGACAAATCACGAAGACTACCACCGGATACATGGCACAAAATTACAGCACTCTCGCTAACAAATTGTGCAAGATATATCAATTTCAAAATTTGGCTTATATGGGCGGGCCACGCCTATTGGTCCGATCCCGCCCATTTTTGGACCAATTAATTAGACTACCACCTAATACATATACACAACATTACAGCACCCTCGCTAACAAATTGTACAATATATGTCAATTTAAAAATTTGGTTTATAAGGGCGGGGCCACGCCCATTGGTCCAATCCCGCCCATTTTTGGACAAAACACGAAGACTACCACCAGATACATATGTACAACATTACAGCTAACAAATTGTGCAAGATATATCAATTTCAAAATTTGGCTTATATGGGCGGGGCCACGCCCATTGGTCCGATCCCGCCCATTTTTGGACCAGTCACGTAGGTCGCCAGCAGATATATTTACCCAAAAGTACAGCTCTCTCGCTAACAAATTGTGCAACATATCTCAAATTCACCACTTGGCTTATAAGGACGGGCCACGCCCATTGGTCCTATCCCGCCCATTTTTTAACCAATCACGTAGCGTGCTACAGATACATATGCACAAAATTACAGCTCTCTCGCTAACAAATTGTACCAGATATCTCGATTTCAAAATGTGGCTTAAAGGGGCGGGGCCACGCCCATTAGTCCGACCCCGCCCATTTTTGGACCAATCACGTAGACTGCCTCCAGATATATATATACAAATTTCTAGTTCTCTCACTAACAAATTGTGCAAGATATCTCAAATTCAAAATTTGGCTTATATGTGCGGGGCCACGCCCATTGGTCCGATCCCGCCCATTTTTGAACCAGTCACGTAGGTCGTCAGCAGATATATATACACAATATTACAGCTCTCTTGCAAACAAATTGTGCAAGATGTCTCGATTTCAAAATTTAGCTGAAAGGGGCGGGGCCACGTCCATTAGTCCGACCCCGCCCATTTTTGGACCAATCACGTAGACTGCCTCCAGATATATATACAAAATTCTAGTTCTCTCGCTAGCAAATTGTGCAAATTCAAAATTTGGCTTATATGGGCGGGGCCACGCCCATTCGTCCGATCCCGCCCATTTTTCAACCAATCACGTAGACTGCCACCAGATACATATGCACAAAATGACAGCTCTCTCGCTAACAAATTGTGCAAGATATCTCAATTTCAAAATTTGGCTTAAAGGGGCGGGGCCACGCCCATTAGTCCGACCCCGCCCATTTTTGGACCAATCACGTAGACTGCCTCCCGATATATATATATACAAAATTCCAGTTCTATCGCTAACAACTTGTGCAAGATATCTAGATTTAAAAATTTGACATAAAGGGGCGGGGCCACGCCCATTAGTCCGACCCCGCCTATTTTTGGACCAATCAGGTAGGTCGCCAACAGATATATATAAACAAAATTACAGCTCTCTCGCTAACAAATTGTGCAAGATATCTAAAATTCAAAATTTGGCTTATATGGGCGGGGCCACGCCCATTGATCCGATCCCGCCCATTTTTGGACCAATCACGTGGACTGCCACCAGATACATATGTACAAAATTACAGCACTCTCGCTAACAAATTGTGCAAGATATCTCAATTTTCAAATTTGTCTTATGTGGGCGGGGCCACGCCCACTTGATATATCGAAAATTCAAGTACCCTATTTTCACCACGCCCCACACATGTACATTCTGTGAAAATTTCAAGAAGATCGGTTCAGCCGTTTAGACGTCTATACGGTACAAACAAACCAACAAACAAACAAACAAACAAACAAACACACATTCTTCTTTATATATATAGATTATGCGAGGACTATTTTTTTACCCTCAAAAATTACAAAAAGTATAAAAATCTTAAAAATAGACAAACCTAGCCTATTCAATTATGCAAGAAAGGGAATTATAAAGAAACATCGAAAGGAAAGGAATGGGAATAGAAATTGGAATTGAAACTAAGAAACATTAGCAGCATTGCATTCTGTTTTAAGGGAATCATTTTAAATTTATGGGTATTTCATGTCAGCATTTTTTTCAATCCTTCGAGTAAATTAATGTTATCAAAAATTATACGATTTCAATTAAAAATTTCTAAAAAATTATCATTAAATTACTGAAAAACTTAACACAGTTATGGTTCGATACTTTCGGAATAATTAAATTTAAATCCATTTTTGTTTCGAAATTATAATCCCAAATAAAAGGTATTAGGGTGAAAACAAGGATTTGTTTAGAACAACATCTTCCCAAATATATAATTTTTGTGTGTGTACCAAATATTATATATTTAGAGTGTACCATAAACATATATATGCTTCAAGCCGAATATGTTTGGGACAATATACTACAGAAGCGATTTTTTTTCAGCGTGTACACTCCTCAGCCTATAAGATGGTTTCATGGAATTGACTCTAGTTCTCGCGATAAACTGCGATATACAACAATGGAGAGCAGGAAAATATATTTTAGCATAACTGGAGGACAATTTATTACAATTTTTTGAGGAAATCTTTAAAGAACCCAGAGTTAGGTAGCCACCTACTTCTTTTAATAACATCTTAATAACATCTTCATCTGTTCAGCGGTTTCGACGACATCTTGCAAGATATTGCGTAAAAATCATATTTTGCTAGATTATTTTGAAATAAAAGCGTCATAAGAATATTAAAAAAACGCACAATTACACAGTCCAACAGCTTTTTTGGAACAAAGTATCGACCCTATAACTTTGAAAGGGCGTGTTGACTACATCATTATACCCTACACCACACTGTGGTACAGGGTATTATAAGTTTGTTTCACGGCAGATGTTTGTAACACCTGAAAATAACACAGCTAGACCCACCTTAAAGTATACCGATCGACTCAGAATCACTAGCTGAGTCGATTTAACGATGTCCGTCCGTCTGTCCATGTAAAGTTGTTCGTCGACTACACGTCGCAATTTCACTCCGATCGTTCTGAAATTTTGCAGTTTAGAGTATTTCGCGGCTGTTAAGATCGCTATTGAATTTGGTTGAAATCGGTTAAGATTTAGCTATAGCTCCCATATATATGTTTCGTCCGATTTGGCCCTTTAGTCCTATAAAAGCTATATTTTACATCCAATCGTTTTGAAATTTAGAATGGTGGAGTTTCTTGATCCATGAACCAACATTGCCGAATTTGAAAAAAATCGGTTAAGATTTAGCTATAGCTCCCATATATATGTTTCGTCCGATTTGGCCCTTTAGTCCTGTATTTTACATCCGATCGTTTCGAAATTTAGAATGGTAGAGTTTCTTGATCCATGAACCAACACTGCCGAATTTGAAGAAAATCGGTTAAGATTTAGCTATAGGTCCCATATATATGTTTCATCGGATTGGGTCTTTAGATCCAATCGTTTTTATACCCTACACCACACTGTGGTACAGGGTATTATTTAAGTATAAAATGTCCCAAAAGTAAATTTATGTAAACAATTTATACATGAATTACAAAATTTATATATCAGAGTTATTCAATATTACGAGAGTGGTGTAGGGTATTATATAGTCGGCACCGCCCGACTTTAGCCTTTCCTTACTGGTTTATGTAGAATAAACTTATGGTCCAGCTGGTCTGAGTTTTTTTTTTGATCGAAGGATGTACGTTAATGTCCGAGAGATTCTCATTGTCAGAGTTATATATTGGAAATTTATTAGGATCATTTTTGTGGAAGATCTTAATCCTCTAGCTCCTCTATTTATGGGACAATTTGAAACTTTTTTCGAGCAAATCAAAAAAGTTCTTTCAAAAAGGACGTTTGAAGATTAAAATATTCTACGAAAATGTTTGCCGGAAAACACCAAAGTTGTAAATTAAGCTCTTTACTCTTAATTAGCAAAATTACAAGCCAATTTATACAAAAAATTCCCATAATGTAAATTTAAGATTTTTTTCAAAAATGATCCTTATAAAATCTCACTATATAACTCTGACAATAAGAAATCTCTCAGACATTAACATGCAACATTTTTATATCCTCCACCATAGGATGGGGGGGTATATTCTTTTTGTCACTCCGTTTGTAACACCTCAAAATATTGATCTGAAACCCCATGAGGTGTATATATTCTAAATCGTCGTAAAATTCTAAGACGATTTAGCCATGTCTGTCCGTCCGTCCGTCTGTTATAATCTTGCTACAGTCCGTAATTATAGAGCTGATCTAATTTGGTAGAAATATTTCTTATAGTTTGGGATTGCAAATTGGCTATATCGGTCAATGTTTTGATATAGCTCCACTATAGAGGTCGCTCCAAATTACGGTTTTTGAGCCATAGATACCACATTTTTAAAGCAATTTAGCAGAAACTTTCCAGTTTGTATTATATTTTGATAAGTATTCATCACAGACAAATTTTTACAAATCGGTTAATATTTTGTTATAGTCACCCTATAGAGGTCGCTCCAAAATATATGTATTTAAGCCATATTTTCTAAGCATTTTAACTGAATCTTTGAAGTTTGTATTTAATTAAGACAAGAATTCATTCTAGTAAATATTTTTTTAAATCAATTTTTATTTTGTTATAGTCCACCTATAGATGTCGCTCCCAAAATGGCTTATTTAAGCCAAAACCATCACATTTTCAAAGAAATTTGGCTAAACTTTGCAGTTTACGTTCTTTTTGGAAAGAATTCATCTCAATAAAACGTATAAAAATAAAATTTTATTTTGCTGTAGTCCCCGTGTAGATGTAGCTCTCAAAAAAGCTATTTTAAGCCATAAATACCACATTTTTCAGGTGAAGAGTTTGCCTAAATAATTTGCGGCCTAAATATTGCAGCGTTCTTTTATTTTTAATAATTTACTCAAACAATAAGGATCGTTTCATGATTTGGTCCATATCCAAAGATTTTTCCAATACTAAAAATTAATGCAATCCATGGTGAGGGTATGTAAGATTCGGCATGGCTGATCTTAACACTTTTACTTGTTTTCATTTAGTATAAGTATAATACTCCCTTCGACCAAAAATTAAAAACTTTGACCCACTGTAAAAAATACTCAGATCAGTTGGACCATAAGTTTATTCTACAAGAATGATCTACTCAGTATATCCTTTCAGAACTATACACGTTGAACAAAAATCGCTTCTGTAGTATAAGTGTCCCAAACATCGGCTTGAAACATATACGTGTTTAGGGTACACTCTTAACATAGAATATTGGGTAGACACACACAAAGTATATATTTGGAAAAATGTTATTCTAAACAAACCTTTGTTTAAATCCCAATATGTTTTTATTTGGGACTATTATATTTGCAATTAAGAATTCAGAAACACGTAATTGTGTTAAATTTCTTTACTAATTCGAAGTTATTTATCCCCCTTAGAGAGGAAGGTATATATCATTTGCTACGAGCCAAAAGAGCCAAGTATGTTCTGCGGATATTCGTTTTGGGTCATTTTAAGTCGAATGAGCAATGTCCGTCCGTCCGTCTGTCTGTCTGCTGGCTGGTGCGCACGATAACTCTCGAAAGGAGTAGCCGATTGACTTCAAATTTGGTATGTGGTAATATTTTCTTCTATCTCCGGCTTTGTTCGAAGATGGGCCATATTGGCCCACTCCTTTTAGTACCTCTCCCGAAGGGTTAACATTTAGTGAAATATTGATTATTTAATAACTTCTATGCTACTTAATTGAATCCTCTGAAATTCTACACATAGTATTAGGTTATTAGTCACTATTACCCCGAGAAAAATGGGCTATGTTGCCACGCCCCTTTTGGTACCTCCTACACAAATGGACCATTTTGAACCAAAAATTAACAGCTTATAACTTTATTACTAGTTCATACAAATACTTGCAAAAAAAAATGGCGTTATTGGCACGCCTCTTTTTGTACCTCCCACACAAATGGACCATTTTGTACCAAATGAAACAAATTTAAACTTTAATACCAGAACATACTTTTAAGTTATTAAATGCAATTTAATTTGATAATAATTTAATTAAAACCAGTAAGGAAAGGCAGAAAGTCGGGCGGGGCCGACTATATAATACCCTACACCTCCCTAACAATGCGATAAGGGTGATTGCGATAATAATTTGGAATAATTGGTAAATGGGTAAGAACATTTATATGTGGATATACATAATTCTGAACCGATAATCGCTAAATTAATCAATATTCGTTCCTAAATTGAGAAACATCTTTCTGGAGACTTTTGTAATGATCGGAAGTAAAGTACAACTCTATAGCGCTTTTTAACCAAATCAAGAGGAACATATATATGGAGGTTATATATAAATCGGAATCGATTTTCCCTGAATACTCATTCATGTAAAATAGAAACCTCTTTCTGTCGAATTTCGTACTGATCGGATATAAAATACAGTCTCTACAGCGCTTAGATGTCAAATCGGGGGTAACATATATATGGGGGCTATATCTAAATCTGAACCGATTTTCTCCGAATTTGACAGTATTCCTTCATATAATAAGAAACCTCTTTCTGCCGAATTTCGCTGTGATCTGATATAAAATACAGTTTATACAGCGCTTGAATTTCAAATCGGGGGTAACATATATATGGGAGTTATATCTAAATCTGAACCGATTTTCTCCAAATTTGGCAGTATTCCTTCGAGTAATAAGACACCTCTTTCTGCCGAATTTTGCACTGATCGGATATAAAATACAATTTCTACAGCGCTTACAGGTCTAATCGGGGGTAACATATGTATATATGGGGGCTATATCTAAATCGGAACCGATTTTCTCCGAATTTAGCAGTAATCCTTCATGTAATAAGAAACCTCTTTCTGCCGAATTTCGCACTGATCGGATATAAAATACAGTTTTTACAGCGCTTACATGTCAAATCGGGGGTAACATATATATGAGGGCTATATCTAAATCTGAACCGATTTCTTCCAAATTTAACAGTGTTCATTCATATAATAACAAACCTCTTTCTGCCGAATTTCATACTGATCGGATATAAAATAAAGTTTTTACAGCGCTTACATGTCAAATCGGGGCTAGCATATATATGGGGGCTATATCTAAATCTGAACCGACTTTAACCAAATTCAATAGGGATCGTCCTTGGGCCAAAAAAAAGATATGTGTAAAGTTTCGTCTAGATCGGACCATAATTGCGACCTGTACTTTGATTACAAGAATACATGCACAGACAGACGGACAGACGGACAGACAGACAGACGGACATAGCTAAATCAAATCAGAAAGTGATTCTAAGTCGATCGGTATAATAAACGATGGGTCTATTTCTTCTCCTTTTGGGTGTTACAAACAAATGCACAAAGTTATAATACCCTGTACCACAGTGTGGTGTAGGGTATAAAAAAATTTGAGAATATTTTTTTGGAACTCAAGGTGAGGAAGGGGATTTATAAGTCGGTTTACCCGACTGAACTTTCTTATTTGTTTTTTTTTTTTTTGATAAATTCCTTAACAATAACACAGTACAACACAAAAAAAAATAACAGGGTTCTGTCAATGGATTATGGTAGAGGAGACCAACAAAATATATACGTATATCGGCGTTTTGAAAGATCACATCGGAATTTTATTTTAGGGGGGTTAAAGTTTTCCCCCATTTGCTAGTTCGTGCAGAATATCGGTATATAAAACTATGTGTTCTGTTCATCTGAGGTGTAGGGTATTGCAACTTTGTAGCAAATGTTAAGGCCTATATTTTTGTGGAATATTTTAACCCTCTAGCTTCCCCCCATAACGGTGATTTTTGCCTATATTTTAACAAATCGTAAAAAACTCCCCTAAAAATGGGTGGGGCGGGGTTGAAATGTTCTACAAAAATGATGGCCATAAAATTTTACTATACATGTCAGAACACACCAAAGCCCAAAACTTAACACAAACACCAAAAAGTCGGCCAAATTCAATATTTCCTGTTAAGGGTTAATTTAGATATTATATAGTGTTAGTACCACAAAGGTCTTTAAAAATTGGATTTTTCGGGGTTGATGTGAGAGATGCAAAAAAAATAATGATTTTATTTTACAATTAAATAATATTTATTTTATATTAAATTATATTTCAGGACTATAAACAAAAAAACTATTAATAACGCAGATATAAGGAGAAATACTTATTAAATTCACTTTTTTTCACTCTTGGCAATTCGACGCCATTATCAAACAATGTCCAACATAAATCTGCTATAAGTGACAAAATGCTCTTGCCATTACAGCGTTTTTCAATAGGAAGACATATCTGATGGAACCGTTCGCCATGCTCATCAGTTTCAGTTGAAAACTGAAAATCGAAATATAAATATATATGTATAATCAAATATAAATCAAAACTTGTATTACCTTTAGACCACAGCATCAAACCGATATAGCAATTTCGGCATATATGTTTTGGCACCCATGGCTCATCTGGAAAAACTTCCAGTTCAAAATAAACTTAATATATATCCTCCACTTTGCTCGTAACAAATGAAACCCTATGTTCCATAAGGGTATGCTTGCCACAGACGTAGCAAAACCAGTCAAGTTTTCCCAAACAGTCAGTCATTATTATTCTTACAAATTCCCTTGGAGGCTATTGTAAGAAGATAAAAAGAACTAATGGTAAGTACACACGATTTGCAGATCGGACAACGTTGCCAGAAAAATGGCGGAAAAATGCAACCCTGTGAATTTACAACCATGTGAACACACAATTTTTGTTTTGCAACGTTAGCAGAAAAGTCATTGCGAGATAATTTGCAGATTGTTATATGTGCGGAGTTTTTGCATGTGACAACGGCGCCATTGTCAGAAAAACATTTTATTTGCAACACTGTCTATAATGTATTTTTATTGGCAATCCTGCATATAAATATTTACAACATATATTGTAAATATATAAAATTGTAATGTTTTTTGCAATCGTCTGAACTCTCAATTCACCTTTGCCGAACAATTTGTCATTGTCCGTATATTTGCACCACTTTAGCAGGGTTTATAACGTTTGCCGATCTGGCAATCGTCTATACTCAGCATTAATATTAAAGTTTGACATCGTGGGTCAAGCAACGATGTCAAACGTTAACGTTCATAAGTAACGTGCCACTCAAAAGTTCCGTTATAGTAATTTTGAGTGACAAAAATATAATGACAGAAATAATGAAGAAGAACAAAAATACTCTTGGTAGTTGTTGAATAACAACCTTCTCTTCAGAGCTGGGAGAACCTATATATGCGAGGAATAACAAATTAACCCTTAACAGGCTATCTTAAATTTGGGCGTTTTTTTGGAGTTTGTGTTAAGTTTTGGGCTTTGGTGTATTCTGACACTTATAGTAAAATTTTATGGCCGACATTTTTGTAGAATTCAACCCCGCTCCACCCATTTTTAGGGGAGTTTTTTACGATTTGTTAAAATATAGGCAAAAATCACCGTTATGGGGGGAAGCTAGAGGGTTAATATATTCCACAAAAATATAGGCCTTAACATTTGCTACAAAGTTGCTGAAGATACCCTACACCTCAGATGAACAGAACACATAGTTTTATATACCGAAAACTTTAACCCCCCCTAAAATAAAATTCCGATGTGATCTTTCAAAACGCCGATACACGTATATATTTTTTTGGTCTCCTCTACCAGAATCTACTGACAGAACCCTGTTATTTTGAAAAAAGTTTGAAATTGTTGTACAGTGTAATTATACCCTCACTTTAGTGTGACGAGGGTATATATCATTTGCTACGAAAAAAAGTGTAACACATCGAAGGAGTGATCTAAGACCCAAATGGCCGTTATCACCACGCCCCTTTTTGTACCTCCCACACAAAATGGCCAAATCATACCAAAATTTAATATCTCATAACGTTAATATATACCTTAGTCGGTTTACCCGACCGAAACTTTCTTACTTGTTTTATTTGTATTTAAACAGTTTTTTTTTATTGAGGAACTTACTTTGAGAATATATTTTGTTGTAATATATTAATAAATGCGTTCCAAATATCAGAAATTGCTAAGAAATAACAGGTTTCCAATAGGGATGATATGATTTTGAGGTGACGTTTCGGCCATTTGTAATATGTCATGATCTGTCATTTGTTTTTCATTGTATTCAGTTGTGTTTACAATTTCATCACTGAGAGATATACGCAAGAACAACGTTTACAAATTATGCAGTTTTATTATCAAAATAATCGTTCTCCAATAGCAACTTTTCGTGCGCTAAGTCCATTTTTTTTAATCGAAAAAAAAAAATACTTTCCGATCGACCTACGACCTTGACACCCATGAGCACTATTTTACGTCTCATCACGAGCTATCGTTTTGCCATTGACCGATTCCCGATCCGGCGTACCGCTAAGGAGCTAGAGAAAAAATAAACTTTCCGTTCACATTTGAAAATTATTCCAAGTCCATTTTGGAATCATTTTCAAATGATTGACACCCATGAGCAGTATTTTAGCTCTCGTTAAGAGCTATCTTTTTGTCATTGGGCGATTGTGGCTACGTGCCACACAGCAAATTAAACAATTGAATTGTTGCGAGAAAAATTTGGAGATTCGATTATTTCAAGAAATTGTGATATTGAATGGCCTCCAAGAAGTTGTGGTTTAATACCATTAGACTATTTCTTGTGGGGTTATTTGAAGTAATTGGTCTTTCGAAATAAACCAGACTCTCTTCAAGCTTTACAAGTCAATATTGAACGTGCCATTCATGATACGAGTATACGACTTGATATGGTGGAAAAAGTGCTCGAAAAGTGGGTTCATCGAATTCGTTCGTGCAGAAGAAGTCGTGGAGGCCATTTGAATGACGTTTTATTTAGAACTAAATTGTATCGATTGTAGTACACCTAAAATAAAAATCTCTTGAACGAGCTTATTGGAAAACCCTTTATGTCTGCAGAACCATTTTGAATATGCAAACACATACATATTAGAATAATAATAATGTACATAATATTCGCAACCTTCGTAATATCCAAATTTCCGTGGCAATTTTAATTTTCCATCTATGAGAAACCTTGGAAAGTTTCATGAAATAACTCTTTGTATAATACGTATTTCCAAGGAGACGTATGTACGAGTATTTACATGTACGAGTGTATGTTCGAACCACATGTCTTGATAATTTCATTATGCTAGTTAAGGGCGGCGAAAGTTTCCTCTTCAGATAGTTTCAAAAGGATTTGTTTTCATATTCACAACTATCTCAAGAAAGTCACAGGAAGCTCTTAATTTGACATAGTACTTACGACTATATCTACATCTACACCGAACAAAATATATACCAATATTTGCGACAATTGAAAAAAAGAAGTATATTCCATAACCAATAATTTACCTTATTTATTATATGTATATCTATTATATTATGACACGAAAGAACAATCGCAACTATTTATACTCGTATTGATAGCCTCGCCTTACAGAGCGAAATAATTCGGCCTTTTCTTAACCAGATATTCAATCGATTGCGACAAAACTTGTCATGATTGTAAGGTGGTATTAGAGAGCTTGAGTTGTAAGTTTGGGCCCCCTATGGTATACAGGGGGTAGCTACAGTGCCTCAATGTTGCCAACCTCCGATGAAAAAAATGTTCAAGCGCGTGTAACTTACGACAAATTCCGGAAATTAATGACGGCCTTCGGCCGGAATTAATGGTTTTTCCCTCTGGGTACGGGGACCACATTATTTTTGCGTGGTTGGCTTTCGGCCGACATTAACGATTATCTCCTTTGGTGTATGTCCAAAGACGACTACTCGGACTATTGGTTTCTATGCCACGCAAAGATAATTTGGTCAGCGTAGCCGTCTTTTGACATTCCGCAGTGGAGCAACAATCGTTAGTCCCGGCCCAAGGCCGTCCAGGCAATGAAACATTCGTCCGCGTTACCCTTTTTGGATAAGAAATTTTTTAATCTCGGCCGAAAACCGGACAAGCACGAGGATTGGAGGTCAATCCATTGTTGTTGGGACTTAGATTAATAGATCTCAATTATTTTTTGTAGTTTGTACGTCTTGAGACCAGTAATAGAAGCGAATTATAATATTTTTATATTTGTAAATATAAATCCCACAATTCCGAAAATAAATTCGAAAATCCCCAAAAAAGTAAATTCTGTTATACTAAAAGTCGGGCTCACAATTCCTTTTGCAGTTTATCGTATAACACATTACTTCATATAAAAATGGTAAAGATTTTCATATCCAAGCTTTGCGATTGTCGAAAATGTAGCCATTTTTTGAAATTTTCGATAACAAATTATGTAATTTGGAGAAGCGTGGCAACACTATTAATAAAATTTTTTGACTCGTTCTTTTCTCAAAAATATTCTCCAGAAAGTGTCTTTTTAGGTGAATATAAATATGTTATACTTTCTTTTTATAAATTCCGCTGTATCTCCAAAAAACTACATATACCTTTCCGCAGTAAAATACAAAAATTGCCTATATTTAGAAAATATACATTTATATGGCCATAACTTTTGTATAAGAGGGCACATTTGACTGACATTGTTTACGTTATATAGCAAAATTTGTCGTCAATTTAGAGAAGTTGATGTAAGAGAAATCAGTTTATATTCTGCACTGATATTAAGCAAATGCTAGGACAGGATCAGGAAAAAGGTAAAAATAGCACTTTTCAAATGCAGACAGAAATGTAAAAACGACATAACATTTTTAAAAAAGGACATATTTCATTGAAATATTTTGTAGTTTGTAGGTTTTGATATCACAAAGCTAATGTAATTCGCGAATCGGTATCTATGTTTCCAAAAGTCAATACCACAATTCCCAAAATAATTTTGAAAAATCCCCAAAAATGGGATTTTTGGATTTTCCCCAATGTCTACTATATTTAAACTAGGGTTTCAGACTACCTTTGCAGTTCAACTTACAACACCTTACCACATATAAATATGCCAAAAGTTTTTACATTTTAGCTTTGCGATTGGAAAAAATGTGTCTTACTTTTGAAATTTGTGTAGAAAATGCTGTAAATTGGAGAAGCTTGGCAACAATGAATGAATATTTTTGACTCGTTCTTTCTTTGATAACATTCTCTGGAAAGTTTCCTTAAAGATGATAGTAATTATGTTATACCTTTTTTAACTAACTTCTTCTAAAGCTCGAAAATATGACATATACTTTTTTTCCTAAAAAAATGACAAAAAATCTATTTATTTTGAAAATATATGTAAATTCAAGTGGCCATAACTTTTGTCCTATTGGCATATCGAACCAATTTTGTTGCCAATCTAGACGTGTTTAAGCGGGTAAAATCGGTGCACATTCTGCTTCGATATTTACAAAATATAAGCACAGGGTCGGGGCAAAATTTAAAAATTCAATTTTCAAATGCAGATATCTCGGTAACCGTACAAGATAACTTTTAGGTGCAAACATCCTTTTGTAGACCTCAGTTATTAAAATACACACAACAATTTTATGAATCGGACGAAAAATACGAAAGTTACACGCGCTTAAACATTTGTCTACAAGAGGTTGCCAACTTTGTGGCCCTGCAACTCCGCCCCTGTATGCCAAGTTTGGTCGCAATCGGTTGTCTGGTTAAGAAACGGCAGAATTATTTCCCTTTTTTTGGAATTCGTCCCACTGTACATCGGTTGGATGGTTTCAAAGGCCATAACGGAATCTAAATTTCGTTCTTTTGCAATCAATAGTTTTGAGATAATACATTTTTAACCAATACTAAGCTTACTTTCCCACACCCACTAATCCGATCTAACCACTTTTTATTGAAAGTTTATACAATAATTCTACTAAAGAAAGTTCCAAATATTTTTTGGAAATATTGCCACACCCACTTACTTTATGCCGCCCACTTTTGGTGAAAAAAGTAATATTAACTCCAATAACTTACAGTAAAAATTTCGTTCTTCTATGGTCAATAGTTTCTTAAATAATAAATTCTAAACTAAAGCTACACCCACTTCTGCCACACACTAAGCCGATCCTGCCAAATTTTATTGATGTTTTAGATAATAACTCCTCTAACGCATTTTTAAAATTTTGCTCTTCTAAAATTTACACATTCTGAAATATTCGAATTGTATATAATGATACGCCTACTT
Organism: Eudasyphora cyanicolor; assembly: GCA_963930755.1. Lineage (NCBI taxonomy): Eukaryota > Metazoa > Arthropoda > Insecta > Diptera > Muscidae > Eudasyphora > Eudasyphora cyanicolor. The sequence continues at coordinate 192,082,542 of OZ005735.1, read as the reverse complement.
ATTCTATCCCACCCACTTTTGTTAAAATGTCTAATAATGACTCCAATAACATACAATAATGAATGTTTAACTAATGCTTTGTATGGATTGCATTCAATTTTATTAATGGAAAAATCTTTGGATATGAAGCAAATCATGAAACGATCCCTTTTGGTTTAGGCAAATTATTAAAACCAGTAAGCAAAGGCTAAAGTCGGCGGGGCCGACTATATAATACCCTACACCACTCTCGAAATATTGAATAACTCTGATATATAAATTGTGTAATTCATGTATAAATTGTTTACATAAATTTACTTTTGGGACATTTTATACTTAAATAATACCCTGTACCACAGTGTGGTGTAGGGTATAAAAACGATTGGATCTAAAGATCCAAATCGGATGAAACATATATATATGGGAGCTATAGCTAAATCTTTACCGGTTTTCTTCAAACTCAACAATGTTGGTTCATGGATCAAGAAACTCTACCATTCTAAATTTCAAAACGATTGGATGTAAAATACAGCTTCTATAGAACTAAAGGGCCAAATCGGAAGAAACATATATATGGGAGCTATAGCTAAATCTTAACCGATTTTCTTCAAATTCGGTAGTGTTGGTTCATGGATCAAGAAACTCTACCATTCTAAATTTCAAAAGGATTGGATGTAAAATACAGCTTCTACAGGACTAAAGAGCAAAATCGGACGAAACATATATATAGGAGCTATAGCTAAATCTTAACCGATTTTCTTCAAATTCGGCAATGTTGGTTCATGGATCAAGAAACTCTACCATTCTAAATTTCAAAACGATTGGATGTAAAATACAGCTTCTATAGGACTAAAGGGCCAAATCGGACGAAACATATATATGGGAGCTATAGCTAAATCTTAACCGATTTTCTTCAAATTCGGCAATGTTGGTTCACGGATCAAGAAACTCTACCATTCTAAATTTCAAAAGGATTGGATGTAAAGTACAGCTTCTATAGGACTAAAGGGCCAAATCGGACGAAATATATATATGGGAGCTATATCTAAATCTGAACCGATTTCAACCAAATTCAATAGCGATCTGCGAAATACTCCAAACTGCAAAATTTCAGAACGATCGGAGTGAAATTGCGACCTGTAGTCGACGAACAACTTTACATGGACATACGGGCGGACGGACGGACGGACAGACATGCTTAAATCGACTCAGCTAGTGATTCTGAGTCGATCGGTATACTTTAAGGTGGGTCTAGCTGTGTTATTTTCAGGTGTTACAAACATCTGCCGTGAAACAAACTTATAATACCCTGTACCACAGTGTGGTGTAGGGTATAAAAATTTTACTGCGATGAATTCTTGTCTTAATTAAATACAAACTGCAAAGATTCAGTTAAAATGCTTAGAAAATGTGGTATTTATAGCATAAATTCGTATTTTTTGGAGCGACCTCTATAGTTGGGCTATAACAATATATGAACTGATTCGAAGAATCTTTGCTGTGATGAATTCTTGTCAAAATAAAATACTAACTGCAAAGTTTCAGCTAAATTGCTTTAAAAATGTGGTATCTATGGCTCAAAAACCGTATTTTGGAGCGACATCTATAGGGGAGATATATCATTGACCGATATGGCCCATTTGCCAATCTCAAACAACCTGCAACTATAAGAAATATTTCCACCAAATTTGATCAACCTAGCTCTATTATTACGGACTGCAGCATAATTACAACAGACGGACGGACGGACAGACGGACGGACAGACGGACATGGCTAAATCGTCTAAGAATTTTACGACGATTAAGAAAATACATATATACTTTATGGGGTCTCAAATCAATATTTAGAGGAGTGACAAAATGAATATACCCCCTATCCTATGGTGGAGGGTATACACATGCCACGCCCACTTATGCTCCAAAACTTTTTTTCCAAAACAATCTCAGACCAAACTCAGCTTTCAAACAAAATACAAAAAATTTTAAATCGGTCCAGTGGTTTCAGTGTCTATAAAGCACATACATACAAACATTTTTCCATTTTTATACCCTACACCACACTGTGGTACAGGGTATTATAACATAGTGCATTTGTTTGTAACACCCAAAAGGAGAAGAAATAGACTCATCGTTTATTATACCGATTGACTTACAATCACTTTCTGAGTTGATTTATTCGTATAAATGTCCGTCTGTCTGTCTTTCCGTCCGTCTGTGCACTTATTTTTGTAATCAAAGTTCAGGTCGCAATTATCTCAACGAAACTTTACACATATATTTTCTTTGGCCCAAGGACGATCCCTATTGAATTTAATTAAAATCGGTTCAGATTTACATATAGCTTCCATATATATGTACCTCCGATTTGGCATATATGTATGTACTGTATAAGCAACAATTTTGAAACGATTTGTACAAAAATTGACAGAGAGTAGTCTCGTAACACACTTAGAGACGATACAAAATTTGGGGAAAATCGGTTCAGATTTAGATATAGCCCCCATATATATGTTACGCGCGTTTTGAATGTAAGCGCTGTAGAAACTGTATTTTATATCCGATCAGTACGAAATTTGGCAGAAATAGGTTTCTTATTACACGAATTTACACTGCCAAAGTTGAGGGAAATCGGTTCAGATTTGGATATAGCCCCCATATATATGTTACCCCGATTTGACCTGTAAGCTCTGTAGAAACTTTATTTTCTATCCGATCAGGGCAAAATTCGGCAGAAAGAGGTTTCTAAATACATGAAGGAAAATCGGTTCAGATTTAGATGTATATGTTCCTCCTGATTTTGTATCAAAGCGCTATAGAAGTTTTACTTTACTTTCGATCGAACAACGAATATTGCTCACTTTAGCGATAATCGGTTCAGATTTAGATATAGCAACATATACAAACGGTTTTCCAATAGGGATGATATGATTTTGAAGTGACGTTTCGGCCATTTGTAATATGTCATGATCTTTCATTTGTTTTTCATTGTGAGCAATATGAGCAATATTTTAAGACTCGTTAAGAGCTATCTTTTTGCCATTGACCCATTGTGGCTACGTGCCACACAGCAAATGAAACAATCGAATTGGTGCGAAAGCAGATTCGATTATTTAAAGAAATTGTGATATTGAATGGCCTCCAAGAAGTTGTGATTTTACACCATTAGACTATTTCTTGTGGGGTTATTTGCAGTCATTGTTCTTTCGAAATAACCCAGACTCTCTTCAAGCTTTACAAGTCAATATTGAACCTGCCATTCATGACATACGACTTGATTTAGTGGAAAAAGTGCTCGAAAATTGGTTTCATCGAATTCGTTCCTGCAGAAGAAGTCGTGGAGGCCATTTGAATGATTAAATGAAATTATGTAGAACTTAATTGTATCGTTTGTACTTCACATTAAATAAAGGGCCCGCCCTACTTGGTGCCTTTCCTTATTGGTTATATATATGTAGTTTAGTTGCTTTTACCTAGAGAAAAACGGGCAAAATTGCCGCGCCCCTTTTGGTAACTCCAACAAAAATTTCATAATTCTGCAAATTCTTTCTCCTTCTACAAGGTGGCGCAAAAGTAACCTTTCGATGTTTTTTGGCTGTAATTTAAAAAAAAAATTAAAAACTTTGATTCTTCTTGTGGATTATTTTTATTTGGTCTTTTAATTGTTTTTACATCAAGTCGAGAATATGATGTCATGTAAATGGCCGCCGCCACAGTTGATTGTCATTTGAGCCCTTTTTATGGCATTTTCCATCACTTTGGCCAAAACTTCCGGCGATAGGTCCTCACATTCTTGACGGATATTGTCTTTAAGAGCTGCAAGAGTCTGAGGCTTGTTGACATAAACCCGCGACTTCAAAAAGCCCCACAAAAAGAAGTCTGGAGCGGTCAAATCAGGCGATCTTGCTGGCCAGTGCAAATCGCCAAAACGGGAGATTAGGCGCCCGGGAAATGCATCCTTCAGCATATCGGTTGTGGCACGTGCAGTGTGTGCCGTTGCACCGTCCAGTTGGAACCACATGTTTTCCAATCCCAATTCATCAAGTTGCGGCAAAAAGAACTCGCTGATCATTGCTCTGTAGCGCTCACCATTCACAGTAACCGTTTGGCCCGCGACGTCTTCGAAGAAAAAAGGTCCGATGACTCCTCCAGCGAAAACAGCACACCATACAGTGACTTTGAGCGGGTGTAATGGCTCTTCGTGGGTTACACGCGGATTTTCAGTGCCCCAGAAGCGTAAATTTTGCTTATTTACGTACCCGCTAAGATGGAAATGGGCCTCATCACTCATGATTATTTTTGATGAAAAATCATCTTCCTCTTGGTGGTGATTAAGGATGGCTTGAGCGTATGTTAGACGCAATTGGCGGTCAGCAGCTAACAGCTGATGCACCGTCTGGACTTTGTACGGAAACATCTTCAAATCTTGTACCAAAATTCGCTGTAGAGACCGTCGACTGATACCCATTTGCGTGGCACGTCGTCTGGTCGATGTCGACGGCGCTTCCATGACATCCTCTGCTACAGCAGCAATATTCTCTGCAGAACGGCTACTCCGGGGTCTGCCACGCCTGGCAGCATCTCGTGTTGTGCCAGTCTCTTCGAGGCGAGCGGCTAAACGTCGCAGTGTTTCACCAGTAGGCGTTGGACGGCCAGGAAATCTGCGACGAAATTCACGTTGTGCCAAAGTCACCGACCGATTATTGGTCAAATAAATAGTCAGCAATATTCCGCGTTCTGGAGCAGTGTAGCGTAATATTGTTTATTAACGTGTATTTCGCATGTGTTTACTACACAAATGTCAAAACAGAACTGACATTAGGGGCCAATCGCAGACAGAGCACTGTGCGAGGGTCCTTCGTGTATAATAAAACGTTAACTAAGGACAGCCATTTTTGGTGAGGATGGAGCTAGCAAAAATTTAACACATATGTCAAAATGTCAGTTCAATCGTTTGAGATGCGCAAACTCCATGTACTACAATATATAGTGTATAGTTAAAAATAGGGGTAATTGTCACACTGCTTTTAGCACATCCCAAACAAATCGCACCAAAATTAAATAGCTCAAAACTTTGGTACTTGTTCATATTTATGCACACTTCATTTTATCAAGTCCTTTGTGGTACCCAACCCACATAATTACGGTGGCAATCACCTATATGTATGTATGTCTTCATATTCTGTATTTTAGATAACTTTTCCAATAGCTTTAGTCTGAGAAAGAATGAACAAAATTTTCCACCATTCTAGTATCTCCAACCAAATTCTATATCATATTTCTCACAAAGTGAGGGTATGGGTATCTCAATCGGTATGCATTTGGAGTCATTGACAATGAATCCAAATTCATGCCAATCCCATTTTATTTTCAGTGTACAAATCGCATTCATTGCAAATTATAATGAGACAATTTATAAAGTTAATTTGAAATTTTGTTAAGATACGAACGTGATATGCATTCAGTTTGTATAAATATACATACATACATAGATTTATTTAGGGGTTTTATGGCTTATGTTAGGATTACATTGAAATGCCAAATAAAGATGATAAAGTGTGGTCTCTGAAGAAGAAATGTACGAGTAATTTTCTGGTTGTTCGAAAAGGTATTATATTGACATTCCTCCCTCTTGCCGAATTGAGATAAGAAGGATTCACACATACCTATAGTATATTCATTAAAATTGGACTATTTGAATGGAATTCGAATGCAATGGGGCGGATATAAAGGATTTCATTATTGATTTGGGATGACAGTTGCACAAATAAAAAACTCAGCATTTAAAAAAAATATAAATTGCAATAAAACTTTTCTTTCATTAATCATATTTATTATCTTCTTCCATTAATCCAGACCAGGAATATTAAAGTGCTAAAGACGAAATTAAGAGTTTTAATGACAGCGAGACTGTACAGGAAAAAAATTAAAACAAGTAAAAAAGTTCAGTCGGGTAAACGGACCTTGAGTCCCAAAAAAATATTCGTAAATTTACTTTTTGTTGTTTTAATTAATTTATTATCAATTTAAATTTCATTTAATAACTTTAAAGCATGTACTGGCATTAAATTTAAAAACTGTTTACATTTGGTACAAAATGGTCCATTTGTGTGGGAGGTACCAAAAGGGGCGTGCCAATAACGGTCACTTTTCTCTGGACTCTAGATACTTACGGGTTTTCCAATTGGGATGATATGATTTTGAAGTGACGTTTCGGCCATTTGTAATATGTCATGATCTGTCATTTGTTTTTCATTGTATTCAGTAGTGTTTAAATTTCATCATGGAGAGATATACAAAAGAACAACGTTTACAAATTATTCAGTTTTATTATCAAAATAATCGTTCTCCAATTACAACTTCTCGTGGGCTAAGTCAATTTTTTTATATACCAAAAAACACTTTCCAGTCGACATACGACATTGATACAGTCGACATACGACATTGACACCCATGATCAATGGCTCTCGTTAAGAGCTATCTTTTTGCCATTGACCGATTCCCGATCCGTCGTACCGTTAAGGAGCTAGAGCAAAAATAAACTTTCCGTTCACATTTGAAAATGATGCTAAGCCCATTTTGTTTTAAATCAAAAAAAAAAACTTTCCAGTTGACCTACGACCGTGAGCAATATTTTAGCTCTCGTTTAAAACAATCTTTTTGCCATTGACCGATTGTGGCTACGTGCCACACAGCAAATGAAACAATTGAATTGTGGCGAGAAAAGTTTGGAGTTTCGATTATTTCAAGAAATTGTGATATTGAATGGCCTTCAAGAAGTTGAGATTTAACACCATAAAACTATTTCTTGTGGGGTTATTTGAAGTCATTGGTTTTTCGAAATAACCCAGACTCTCTTCAAGCTTTACAAGTGAATATTGAACGTGCCGTTCATGACATACGACTTGATTTAGTAGAAAAAGTGCTCGAAAATTGGGTTCATCGAATTCGTTCATGCAGAAGAAGTCGTGGAGGCCATTTGAATGACGTTTTATTTAGAACTTAATTGTATCGATGAATGAAAACACGATTAACTAAACCTTCTCTCCCTCTTCCTAAACCTTTTCTCCCTCTTCCTAGTCTACTAACCTTCAACCATATTTTCCCTACTTCTATTCTGCTCACGGGAAGCCCGAGTGTACTCGTCAGTTGTATTCTGACGGGCGTCCCTTTCAACCTAACCTAACCTAATTGTATCGACTGTACTTCACATTAAAAAAAACTTTTTAATTTCCTTATCAATAAGTGTGTTTTTTTCAAAGAAATCATATAACTCCTATTGAAAACCCCGTTAAAAAAGCATTACACCGTACAAAATTTCAAGTATTTGCATGTACTGGTATTAAAGTTATAATCTGGTAACTTTTGGTCCATTATGGTCCATTTGTGTGGGAGGTACCAAAAGGCACATGCCAAAACGCCAACTTTTTTCTGGACTCTAGGTACTATAAAAACATTACACTGTACAAAATCTCAAGTATTTATATGAACTGATATTAAAGCCATAAGCAGTCACTTTTGGTGCAGAAGGGTCCATTTGTGTGGGAGGTACCGAAAAGGGAGTGTCCACTTATCCCATTGTTCTTGATGTGTTAGCGACTAACAAACTAATTCTATGTGTGAAATTTCATAAGATTCGAGTAAGTACTAAAGAAGGTATTAAAGAATCAATATTTAACTAAAAGTTAACCCTTTGTGGGGAGGTACTGGAAGGACTGGACCAATATGGCCCATCTTCGAACTTAGCCGGAGATAGAGAAAAATATTACCGCATACCAAATTTGGAGTCAATCGGTTAGTCTTTTCGGGTGTTATCGTGCGCATCAGCCAGCAGTCAGACAGACGGACGGACATTGCTTAAATGACTTAAAATTACCCAAAACGGATTTCCGCCGAACATACTTAGTGTCTTAGGTCACTCCTTCGATGTGTTACACTTTCGGCTCGTGGCAAATTATATACACCCTCCTCTCTAAGGTGAGGGGATAATTAATTACACTGTGCAACAGTGAACAAAATACACAGGCTTGACAGTATAGGTTCGATTCTACTATCAAAGGGTAGTATAACCCTATACTCGGTTTTGCGAAATTGGTGACAAATTTTTTTATGGGCCTTCAAAATTTCTGAAAATCAGTGGGACCTCGAAAAAGGTGTCATCACATTTTGTCAACAACTATTTTAGACTTGGTCATACCGTTTAACTATATTTGACAATAATGTAGCTAAGAATATGTTAAACAAAGTTTCTTAACATTTTTTGCGAAAAAATATTTTTGTAGAACATTTCATCCCCGCCCGCCCTTAAGGGGTGTTTTTTACGATTTGTTAAAATGGGGCCAAAAATTACAGTTATATGGGGGAGCTAGAGTGTTAATATGTTCCACAAAAATATTGGCCTTAATATTTTCTATAAAGTTGCTGAACATACCTTATACCAAAAAAAATTTGTTGTTACATAATAGTGAAATACTAACATTTTTCGGGTACAATGTGGTTATTTGAGCTATTTAGGGTACCTAGACGCGTTCAGATTGTATTGATATGTTGTTACGAGTCCTTGAATGTTATGCTGAAAAAAGTGAAAAAACTATATTTTTTCCTACGCTTTTTCAAAAAACAAAACTACGGGGAAAAAATTTTAAGAAACTTTGTTCAGCATATTCTTAGCTACATTATTGCCAAATATAGTTAAGCGGTATCACCAAGTCTGAATTAGTTGTTGCACAAAAGCTGATAACACCTTTTTCGAGGGGCCCACTGATTTTCAGAAACTTTGGAGGCCCATAAAAAAATTGGTCACCAATTTCGCCAAAACGAGTATAGGGTTATACTACCCTTTGATAGTAGAATCGAACCTATACTGTCAAGTCCGTGTATTTTTCAAAATGTGTTAATTTGTTACATAGTGTTATCATTCTCTTTATGTTATTCGTCGTGAATTGTATCTACCCATTCATCCGCACTTGACCAGCGTTTTGTATTCAGATGAGTTTGAAAAGAGTCCATTAAAGAGTATTATGTTTCACTAAAACTTAATTTAGAGTGAAGGGCACGAGACAATAATATTTTGCATTTATTAGTCCTTTCGCGTAAACAATCTCACCCGTTGTCCTCCCCCATTCTCTCTACACTGATTTTATGTGACGAACTCAGTGTGAAAGCACAAAGTCAAAAGAAAAGCAGTTCATTGTTTCTGCATTAATTTCCTATGCTGCTGCGAACTTTGTCAATCACATTATATTTCTTTATTAGAATTTCATAATTAATTATAAAATCAGTGACACTAGCACCTCTCCCTTGCATCCGACCACCCGTCGTTATTAATAAAAGAGATGGCATAAAAAAATGTTTAAAACTTGACGTTTATGAGAAATCGTATTAAATTTAGGTAACAAAAAAGTGAAATGCGGAGAAAAGATTAAAGTAAAGAGAGTAAGAAATGCTATGGGGATTAAAGTGAAGAGAATAAGAAAAGCTGAAGGATAACTTTGCGTTAAGAGAAAAGGTAAGATAATTTCTGTCTGTGTCACGCTCTCTCTGAAAGTCGGCAGGTTCATAGGCTCTAACTCTGATTAGTGGTGAAGACAATCGGAATGTTTCAACGGGAGGAACTAGGAAACTCTCATTCTTTCCTGTTGTGAAGTCTGTTGTACTGTTACCCTCATATACTGGCTTTGTTTTCGGCTGTGTTCGTCACTTTCCTTTCTTATAAAAATAGTTTCCTTTTTTGTGAGAAGAGTAGAGAACTATTAAATTGGACTGTATTTGTACAAATCACATTAAAACTTCTCCTGTTTTACAAAAATGCATCACTGTAAATTGGAAAATGATAAACAAATAAGTCATTGTAAATCTTCCCATCAGTTTTGGGTTTAACATAAACAATACAGCATTTTTCAGCTCATTGATTTGGGAATCAATGCTGAGAATTTGCTTCAGACACAAAAGACATATTCTGTACGATATACCGTGAAAAAAATATAGAAAAGTGCAAAAAATCCACCGTGAGCAAAAAAATCGTATGGCTATTAAATTATTAATTGAGCCAACTTGACTAAACGAATCATGCAGAAGTTCTTAATTTTGGAGCTACTTTCACGTCCAGTTCTCACAATTGAGTCCCAAAATCACGTGCTGTACTGTGATATTTTCATCTCCATTCCATAAATAGCACTAATAAATAACAGTGTCATCGAAAGTTACCAGTTACACTTAATGCACGCTGAAAAAAAATCGCTTCTGTAGTACATTGTCCCAAACATATTCGGCTTGAAACATATATATGTTTAGGGTAGACTCTAAGCATGTAATATTTGGTACATACAAAAATTGTGTATTTGGGTAGATGTTGTTCTAATCAAATATTTGTTTACATCCCAATGTGACTGCTATTTGTGAAACAAATATTTGTTTACATCCCAATGTGACTGCTATTTGTAAAACAAATATTTATTTGCATTTAAATATTCATAAAATACATAAATTGTGTCAAATTTTTTAAGTAATTCAAAGTTAATTTTTTACAAATTTTTAATGTTCGTTAAAAAAATGATAATTGAAATCATATAATCTTGGGTCAATATAAAGTACTTAGAGAATTGACAACTAATGATGGCTTGGAATACTCAGAAATTTTAAATGATTGATTTAAAACAGAAGGTAATGCTGCATATGGTATCATAACTGGGAGGTACAATTCGAAACCAAGCAAAAAAAAAATTGAAACTGAAATTTGAAAAACTCAGCAAAAGTTTTGGAAATCTTTTTTAAATAAAATATATTTGGAAAAATTCCTAAATAATAATTTTATTTGTATTTAAACACATATTTTATTTGAGAAATTTAGTTTGCAAATATAAGTTGTTGTAATATATTAATTAATATGCGTTCCAAATATATTTTATTGAAAATAAAATTTATTTGCTAAGAAGTATAAAATATTTAAAAATTTGTGTTCCAAATATATTTTCTTTCGATTCAAACATATGAAAACAGGCGATTTTGCCCCGTGTGAGAACCCTTGGAAAGTTTCTTGAAATAACTCTTTGTATAATACGTATTTCCAAGGAGACGTATGTACGAGTATTTACATGTACGAGTGTATGTTCGAACCACATGTCTTGATAATTTCATTATGCTAGTTAAGGGCGGCGAAAGTTTCCTCTTCAGATAGTTTCAAAAGGATTTGTTTTCATATTCACAACTATCTCAAGAAAGTCACAGGAAGCTCTTAATTTGACATAGTACTTACGACTATATCTACATCTACACCGAACAAAATATATACCAATATTTGCGACAATTGAAAAAAAGAAGTATATTCCATAACCAATAATTTACCTTATCTATTATATGTATATCTATTATATTATGACACGAAAGAACAATCGCAACTATTTATACTCGTATTGATAGCCTCGCCTTACAGAAGAAACGGCAGAATTATTTCCCTTTTTTTTGGAATTCGTCCCACTGTGCATCGGTTGGATGGTTTCAAAGGCCATAACGGAATCTAAATTTCGTTCTTTTGCAATCAATAGTTTTGAGATAATACATTTTTAACCAATACTAAGCTTACTTTCCCACACCCACTAATCCGATCTAACCACTTTTTATTGAAAGTTTATACAATAATTCTACTAAAGAAAGTTCCAAATATTTTTTGGAAATATTGCCACACCCACTTACTTTATGTTGGTTCATGAATCAAGAAACTCTACCATTCTAAATTTCAAAACGATTGGATGTAAAATATAGCTTCTATAGAACTAAAGGGCCAAATCGGACGAAACATATATATGGGAGCTATAGCTAAATCTTAATCGGTTAAGATTTAGCTATAGCTCCCATATATATGTTTCATCCGATTGGGCTCTTTAGTCCTGTAGAAGCTGTATTTTACATCCAATCGTTTTTATACCCTACACCACACTGTGGTACAGGGTATTATTTAAGTTAAAAAGAAATCAAAAGTAAATTTATGTAAACAATGTATACATGAATTACAAATTTTATATTTCAGAGTTATTCAATATTACGAGAGAGGTGTAGGGTATTATATAGTCGGCCCCGCCCGACTTTAGCCTTTCCTTACTGGTTTTAAATCAGTTCATATTTTGTTATAGTCCAACTATAGATGTCGCTCGCAAAAAGGTTTATTTATGTCATAAACACCACATTTTCGAAGAAATTTAAGAATTCATCTCAATAAAATTTATACGTTGTTTTTATACCCTACACCACACTGTGGTACAGGGTATTATAAGTTTGTTTCACGGCAGATGTTTGTAACACCTGAAAATAACACAGCTAGACCCACCTTAAAGTATACCGATCGACTCAGAATCACTAGCTGAGTCGATTTAAGCATGTCTGTCCGTCCGTCCGTCCGTCTGTCCATGTAAAGTTGTTCGTCGACTACAGGTCGCAATTTCACTCCGATCGTTCTGAAATTTTCCAGTTAAGAGTATTTCGCGGCTGTTAAGATCGCTATTGAATTTGGTTGAAATCGGTTCAGATTTAGATATAGCTCCCATATATATGTTTGGCCCTTTAGTTCTATAGAAGCTGTATTTTACATCAAATCGTTTTGAAATTTAGAATGGTAGAGTTTCTTGATCAATGAACCATCATTGCCGAATTTGAAGAAAATCGGCAAAGATTTAGCTATAGCTCCCATATATATGTTTCGTCCGATTTGGCCCTTTAGTCCTGTAGAAGCTGTATTTTACATCCACTCATTTTGAAATTTAGAATGGTAGAGTTTCTTCATCCATGAACCAACACTGCCGAATTTGAAGAAAATCGGTTAAGATTTAGCTATAGCTCCCATATATATGTTTCGTCCGATTTGGCCCTTTAGTCCTATAAAAGCTGTATTTTACATCCAATCGTTTTTATACCCTACACCACACTGTGGTTAGAGTGATCAAAAAACCGATCGGGAGGCCATGTGTGAAAAGTAGATATAGTGTTGGTCCCAGAACACTTCCTTGTGGGGGACCCTTGCGTTTACAGAACATAAGTGGCTTTCTTCATCTTCTTCCTTTACATAGAAATAACGATTTTGGAGATATGATTTTAGGAACAAATAATAGTTAATTGGTAGTAATTTCTTTATCTTGTACAATAGTCCATTGTGCCAAATTTTGTCAGAAGCTTGTGAGATATCTAGAAAAGTAGCGGAGCAGTACTTCTTCTTCTCGAATGAACAATTAATAGTTTCTACTAGTCTATGTACTTGTTCAATTGTCCCGTGTTGTTTTCCAAACCCAAATTGGTGATCAGGTATAAGGGACTTTCCATGTATTATTACGTTAAGCCTTTTTAGGAATAACTTTTCTAATACTTTGGAAAGAATGGGTAATAGACTGATCGGACGGTAAGATGTGACGTTTTCAAGTTTTTTTGCCTGGCTTTGGAATCATAGTAATTTGGGCCACTTTCCATTGGGTTGGTATGAAACATCGAATAAGACAAGCGTTAAATATGTATGTAATTAGTGTGAATGCAATACTCGGCAATTCTTTAAGAGATTTGGCAGTAACGAGATCATAACCAGGTGGTTTGTTTGTTTGTAGTGTTTGGATTGTGTTGTAAACTTCCGATTTTGAGAATTTTTGAATTGGCAAGTCTAGTTGGTACATTTCAGTTAAGAATTCTTCAATACGTTTTTCTGAGTAATGATTACTCTCTGTGGTATTTGGGGCAAATACTGATTTTTAGTGATTCGCAAGTTATTGTGATTTCTCCAAGTTACTTCTAGTCCACTTGTTCTCATTATTTCTTATAGGATGATTTAATTTTATATGTTGATTTAATTATACCCTCACTTTAGTGTGACGAGCGTATATATCATTTGCTACGGAAAAAAGTGTAACACATCGAAGGAGTGACCTAAGACCCCAAGTATGTTCGGCGGAAATCCGTTTTGGGTAATTTTAAGTCGAATGAGCAATGTCGGTCCGTCTGTCTGTCTGTCTGCTGGCTGGTGCGCACGATAACTCTCGAAAGGAGTAACTGATTGACTTCAAATTTCGTATGTGGTAATATTTTTTTCTATCTCCGGCTAAGTTCGAAAATGGGCCATATTGGTCCACTCTTTCTGGTACCTCCCCCACAAAGGGTTAAAATGTTGTGAAATATTGATTCTTTAATAACTGCTATTATACGTATTCGAAATTGCCACGCCCCTTTTGGTACCTCCCACACAAATGCACCATTTTTCACTAAAAGTTAAAAGCTTCTAACATTAATACCAGTGTTTAGAAATACTTGAAATTTTGTACAGTGTAATGCTTTTATAGTGCCTACAGTCCAGTGAAAAATGGGCGTTATTGCCGTGCCCCTTTTGGTACCTCCCTCACCAATGCACCATTTTGCACCAAAAGTTAACCGCTTATAACATTAATATCAGTGTTTAGAAATACTTGAAATTTTGTACAGTGTAATGCTTTTATAGTGCCTACAGTCCAGTGAAAAATGGGCGTTATTGCCGCGCCCCTCTTGGTACCTCCCACACAAATGCACCATTTTGCACCAAAAGTTAACCGCTTATAACATTAATACCAGTGTATAAAAATACTTAAAATTTTGTACAGCGTAATGTTTTTATAGTGCCTACAGTCCATTGAAAAATGGGCGTTATTGTCACACCCCTTTTGGTACCTCTCCCACAAAGGTACCATTTTGCACCAAAAGTTAACAGTTTATAACATTAATATCAGTATATACAATTACTTGAAATATTGTACAGTGTAATGCTTTTATAATGCCTATAGTCCAGTGAAAAATGAGCGTTATCACCACGCCCCTTTTTGTACCTCCCACACAAAATCGCCAAATTATACCACAATTTAATATCTCAACGTTAATATACCAGTCCACATAAACGGTTACAATTCGGCACAGTGCAATGTATTTAATGTATCTACTGTTCAGCGAAATATAGGTGTATTTCTTAAACCCCTTCTCGTACCACCCACAAAAATTGACAGAATAATTTGTGTAATATTCAATATTACATTACTCACAAAGTGAGGGTATACCTTAGTCGGTTTACCCGACTGAAACTTTCTTACTTGTTAATAACAAAAAAGGCGATTTTTTAATATTAAATTTTTAAAAGCGATGTCTTCTGATCAGGAATCTTGCACTAAATTTAGTCCTGTTGGATAGTAGTTATGAGTTGGATTGTGATGAATATTGTCTATATATTGTATTTATAGCATAAATTCGTATTTTTTGGAGCGACCTCTATAGTTGGGCTATAACAATATATGAACTGATTCAAAGAATCTTTGCTGTGATGAATTCTTGTCAAAATAGAACACTAACTGCAAAGTTTCAGCTAAATTGCTTTAAAAATGTGGTATCTATGGCTCAAAAACCGTATTTTGGAGCGACATCTATAGGGGAGCTATATCATTGACCGATATGGCCCATTTGCCAATCTCAAACAACCTGCAACTATAAGAAATAGTTCCACCAAATTTGATCAACCTAGCTCTATTATTACGGACTGCAGCCTAATTACAACAGACGGACGGACGGACAGACGGACATGGCTAAATCGTCTAAGAATTTTACGGCGATTAAGAATATACATATATACTTTATGGGGTCTCAAATCAATATTTAGAGGAGTGACAAAATGAATATACCCCCTATCCTATGGTGGAGGGTATACACATGCCACGCCCACTTATGCTCCAAAACTTTTTTTTTCCAAAACAATCTCAGACCAAACTCAGCTTTCAAACAAAATACAAAAAATTTTAAATCGGTCCAGTGGTTTCAGTGTCTATAAAGCACATACATACAAACATTTTTCCATTTTTATACCCTACACCACACTGTGGTACAGGGTATTATAACATAGTTCATTTGTTTGTAACACCCAAAAGGAGAAGAAATAGACTCATCGTTGATTATACCGATTGACTTACAATCACTTTCTGAGTTGATTTATTCGTATAAATGTCCGTCTGCAATTATCTCAACGAAACTTTACACATATATTTTCTTTGGAACAAGGACGATCCCTATTGAATTTAATTAAAATCGGTTCAGATTTACATATAGCTTCCATATATATGTACCTCCGATTTGGCATATATGTATGTACTGTATAAGCAACAATTTTGAAACGATTTGTACAAAAATTGACAGAGAGTAGTCTCGTAACACACTTAGAGACGATACAAAATTTGGGGAAAATCGGTTCAGATTTAGATATAGCCCCCATATATATGTTACGCGCGTTTTGAATGTAAGCGCTGTAGAAACTGTATTTTATATCCGATCAGTACGAAATTTGGCAGAAATAGGTTTTTTATTACACGAATTTACACTGCCAAATTTGAGGGAAATCGGTTCAGATTTGGATATAGCCCCCGATTTGACATGTAAGCTCAGTAGAAACTTTATTTTCTATCCGATCAGGGCAAAATTCGGCAGAAAGAGGTTTCTTAATACATGAAGGAAAATCTGTTCAGATTTAGATGTATATGTTCCTCCTGATTTTGTATCAAAGCGCTATAGAAGTTTTACTTTAATTTCGATCGAACAACGAATATTGCTCACTTTAGCGATAATCGGTTCAGATTTAGATATAGCAACATATACAAACGGTTTTCCAATAGGGATGATATGATTTTGAAGTGACGTTTCGGCCATTTGTAATATGTCATGATCTTTCATTTGTTTTTCATTGTGAGCAATATGAGCAATATTTTAAGACTCGTTAAGAGCTATCTTTTTGCCATTGACCCATTGTGGCTACGTGCCACACAGCAAATGAAACAATCGAATTGGTGCGAGAAAAGTTTGA
Source organism: Eudasyphora cyanicolor (assembly GCA_963930755.1). Classification (NCBI taxonomy): domain Eukaryota; kingdom Metazoa; phylum Arthropoda; class Insecta; order Diptera; family Muscidae; genus Eudasyphora; species Eudasyphora cyanicolor. The sequence continues at coordinate 192,065,732 of OZ005735.1, read as the reverse complement.
AGATTCGATTATTTAAAGAAATTGTGATATTGAATGGCCTCCAAGAAGTTGTGATTTTACACCATTAGACTATTTCTTGTAGGGTTATTTGCAGTCATTGTTCTTTCGAAATAACCCAGACTCTCTTCAAGCTTTACAAGTCAATATTGAACCTGCCATTCATGACATACGACTTGATTTAGTGGAAAAAGTGCTCGAAAATTGGTTTCATCGAATTCGTTCCTGTAGAAGAAGTCGTGGAGGCCATTTGAATGATTAAATGAAATTATGTAGAACTTAATTGTATCGTTTGTACTTCACATTAAATAAAAAACTTTAGAATTTCCTTAAAAATAAGTGTGTTTTTTAAAGAAATCATATCACTCTTAGGGAGGTGTAGGGTATTATAAAGTCGGGCCCGCCCTACTTGGTGCCTTTCCTTATTGGTTATATATATGTAGTTTAGTTGCTTTTACCTAGAGAAAAACGGGAGAAATTGCCGAGCCCCTTTTGGTAACTCCAACAAAAATTTCATAATTCTGCAATTTCTTTCTCCTTCTACAAGGTGGCGCAAAAGTAACATTTCGATGTTTTTTGGCTGTAATTAAAAAAAAAATGAAAAACTTTGATTCTCCTTGTGGATTATTTTTATTTGGTCTTTTAATTTTTTTTACATCAAGTCGAGAATATGATGTCATGTAAATGGCCGCCGCCACAGTTGATTGTCATTTGAGCCCTTTTTATGGCATTTTCCATCACTTTGTCAAAAACTTCCGGCGATAGGTCCTCACATTCTTGACGGATATTGTCTTTAAGAGCTGCAAGAGTCTGAGGCTTGTTGACATAAACCCGCGACTTCAAAAAGCCCCACAAAATGAAGTCTGGAGCGGTCAAATCAGGCGATCTTGCTGGCCAGTGCAAATCGCCAAAACGGGAGATTAGGCGCCCGGGAGATGCATCCTTCAGCATATCGGTTGTGGCACGTGCAGTGTGTGCCGTTGCACCGTCCAGTTGGAACCACATGTTTTCCAATCCCAATTCATTAAGTTGCGGCAAAAAGAACTCGTTGATCATTGCTCTATGGCGCTCACCATTCACAGTAACCGTTTGGCCCGCGACGTCTTCGAAGAAAAAAGCTCCGATGACTCCTCCAGCGAAAACAGCACACCATACAAAGACTTTGAGCGGGTGTAATGGCTCTTCGTGGGTTACACGCGGATTTTCAGTGCCCCAGAAGCGTAAATTTTGCTTATTTACGTACCCGCTAAGATGGAATTGGGCCTCATCACTCATGATTATTTTTGATGAAAAATCATCTTCCTCTTGGTGGTGATTAAGGATGGCTTCGTATGACGCAATTGGCGTATGTTAGACGCAATTGGCGGTCAGCAGCTAACAGCTGATGCACCGCCTGGACTTTGTACGGAAACATCTTCAAATCTTGTACCAAAATTCGCTGTAGAGACCGCCGACTGATACCCATTTGCGTGGCACGTCGTCTGGTCGATGTCGACGGCGCTTCCATGACATCCTCTGCTACAGCAGCAATATTCTCTACAGAACGGCTACTCCGGGGTCTGCCACGCCTGGCAGCATCTCGTGTTGTGCCAGTCTCTTCGAGGCGAGCGGCTAAACGTCGCAGTGTTGGTACTTGTTCATATTTATGCACACTTCATTTTATCAAGTCCTTTGTGGTACCCAACCCACATAATTACGGTGGCAATCACCTATATGTATGTATGTCTTCATATTCTGTATTTTAGATAACTTTACCAATAGCTTTAGTCTGAGAAAGAATGAACAAAATTTTCCACCATTTCTCACAAAGTGAGGGTATGGGTATCTCAATCGGTATGCATTTGGAGTCATTGACAATGAATCCAAATTCATGCCAATCCCATTTTATTTTCAGTGTACAAATCGCATTCATTGCAAATTATAATGACACAACTTATAAAGTTAATTTGAAATTTTGTTAAGATACGAACGTGATATGCATTCAGTTTGTATAAATATACATACATACATAGATTTATTTAGGGTTTTATGGCTGATGTTAGGATTACATTGAAATGCCAAATAAAGATGATAAAGTGTGGTCTCTGAAGAAGAAATGTACGAGTAATTTTGTGGTTGTTCGAAAAGGTATTATATTGACATTCCTCCCTCTTGCAGAATTGAGCTAAGAAGGATTCACACATATAGTATATTCATTAAAATTGGACTATTTGAATGGAATTTGAATGCAATGGAGCGGATATAAAGGATTTCATTATTGATTTGGGATGATAGTTGCACAAATAAAAAACTCAGCATTTAAAAAAATATAAATTTCAATAAAACTTTTCTTTCATAAATCATATTTATTATCTTCTTCCATTAATCCAGACGCGGAATATTAAATCGCTTATTAAAGACGAAACTAATAGTTATAATGACAGCGAGACTGTACAGGAAAAAAATTAAAACAAGTAAAAAAGTTCAGTCGGGTAAACGGACTTATAAATCCCCGCACCTTTAGTCCCAAAAAATATTCGTAAATTTACTATTTGTTGTTTTAATTAAATTATTACCAATTTATATTGCATTTAATAACTTTAAAGTGTGTACTGGTGTTACATTTAAAAACTGTTTACATTTGGTACAAAATGGTCCATTTGTGTGGGAGGTACCAAAAGGGGCGTGCCAATAACGGTCACTTTTCTCTGGACTCTAGATACTTACGGGTTTTCCAATTGGGATGATATGATTTTGAAGTGACGTTTCGGCTATTTGTAATATGTCATGATCTGTCATATGTTTTTCATTGTATTCAGTAGTGTTTACAATTTCATCATGGAGAGATATACAAAAGAACAACGTTTACAAATTATTCAGTTTTATTATCAAAATAATCGTTCTCCAATTGCAACTTTTCCTGGGATAAGTCCATTTTTTATATACAAAAAAACACTTCCCAGTCGACCTACGACATTGACACCCATGAGCAATATTTAGGCTCTCGTTAAGAGCTATCTTTTTGCCATTGACCGATTCCCGATCCGTCGTACTGTTAAGGAGCTAGAGCAAAAATAAACTTTCCGTTCACATTTGAAAATGATGCTAAGCCCATTTTGTTTTAAATCCAAAAAAAACTTTACAGTTGACCTACGACCGTGAGCAATATTTTAGCTCTCGTTTAAAACAATCTTTTTGCCATTGACCGATTGTGGCTACGTGCCACACAGCAAATGAAACAATTGAATTGTTGCGAGAAAAGTTTGGAGTTTCGATTATTTCAAGAAATTGTGATATTGAATGGCCTCCAAGAAGTTGAGATTTAACACCATAAAACTATTTCTTGTGGGGTTATTTGAAGTCATTGGTTTTTCGAAATAACCCAGACTCTCTTCAAGCTTTACAAGTCAATATTGAACGTGCCATTCATGACATACGACTTGATTTAGTAAAAAAAGTGCTCGAAAATTGGGTTCATCGAATTCGTTCATGCAGAAGAAGTCGTGGAGGCCATTTGAATGACGTTTTATTTAGAACTTAATTGTATCGATGAATGAAAACACGATTAACTAAACCTTCTCTCCCTCTTCCTAAACCTTTTCTCCTTCTTCCTAGTCTACTAACCTTCAACCATATTTTCCCTACTTCTATTCTGCTCACGGGAAGCCCCGAGTGAACTCGTCAGTTGTATTCTGACGGGCGTCCCTTTCAACCTAACCTAACCTAATTGTATCGACTGTACTTCACATTAAAAAAAAACTTTTTAATTTCCTTAACAATAAGTGTGTTTTTTTTTCAAAGAAATCATATAACTCCTATTGAAAACCCCGTTAAAAAAGCATTACACCGTACAAAATTTCAAGTATTTGCATGTACTGGTATTAAAGTTATAATCTGGTAACTTTTGGTCCATTATGGTCCATTTGTGTGGGAGGTACCAAAAGGCACATGCCAAAACGCCAACTTTTTTCTGGACTCTAGGTACTATAAAAACATTACACTGTACAAAATCTCAAGTATTTATATGAACTGATATTAAAGCCATAAGCAGTTAACTTTTGGTGCAGAAGGGTCCATTTGTGTGGGAGGTACCGAAAAGGGAGTGTCCACTTATCCCATTGTTCTTGATGTGTTAGCGACTAACAACCTAATTCTATGTGTGAAATTTCATAAGATTCGAGTAAGTACTAAAGAAGGTATTACGAATTCAATATTTCACTAAAAGTTAACCCTTTGTGGGGGAGGTACTGGAAGGAGTGGACCAATATGGCCCATCTTCGAACTTAGCCGGAGATAGAGGAAAAATATTACCGCATACCAAATTTGAAGTCAATCGGTTAGTCTTTTCGGGAGTTATCGTGCGCATAAGCCAGCAGTCAGGCAGACGGACGGACGGACATTGCTCAAATGACTTAAAATTACCCAAAACGGATTTCCGCCGAACATGCTTGGTGTCTTAGGTCACTCCTTCGATGTGTTGCACTTTCGGCTCGTGGCAAATGATATACACCCTCCTCTCTAAGGTGAAGGGATAATTAATTACACTGTGCAACAGTGAACAAAATACACGGGCTTGACAGTATAGGTTCGATTCTGCTATCGAAGGGTAGTATAACCCTATAACGGTTTTGCGAAATTGGTGACAATTTTTTTTTATGAGCCTCCAAAATTTCTGAAAATCAGTGGGACCTCGAAAAAGGTATCATCACATTTTGTCAACAACTAATTTAGACGTGGTGATACCGTTTAACTATATTTGTCAATAATGTAGCTAAGAATATGTTAAACAAAGTTTCTTAACATTTTTTGCGAAAAAATATTTTTGTAGAACATTTCATCCCCGCCCGCCCTTAAGGGGTGTTTTTTACGATTTCTTAAAATGGGGCCAAAAATTACAGTTATATGGGGGAGCTAGAGTGTTAATATGTTCCACAAAAATATTGGCCTTAATATTTTCTATAAAGTTGCTGAACATACCTTATACCAAAAAAAATGTGTTGTTACATAATAGTGAAATACTAACATTTTTCGGGTACAATGTGGTTATTTGAGCTATTTAGGGCACCTAGACGCGTTCAGATTGTATTGATATGTTGTTACGAGTCCTTGAATGTTATGCTGAAAAAAGTGAAAAAACTATATTTTTTCCTACGCTTTTTCAAAAAACAAAACTACGGGGAAAAAATTTTAAGAAACTTTGTTCAGCATATTCTTAGCTACATTATTGCCAAATATAGTTAAGCGGTATCACCAAGTCTGAATTAGTTGTTGCACAAAAGCTGATAACACCTTTTTCGAGGGGCCCACTGATTTTCAGAAACTTTGGAGGCCCATAAAAAAAAATGGTCACCAATTTCGCCAAACCGAGTATAGGGTTATACTACCCTTTGATAGTAGAATCGAATCTGTACTGTCAAGTCCGTGTATTTTTCAAAAAGTGTTAATTTGTTACATAGTGTTATAATTCTTTTTATGTTATTCGTCGTGAATTGTATCTACCCATTCATCCGCACTTGACCAGCGTTTTGTATTCAGATTAGTTTGAAAAGAGTCCATTAAAGCGTATTATGTTTCACTCTCTGAATAAAACTTTATTTAGAGTGAGAGGCACGAGACAATAATATTTTGCATTTATTAGTCCTTTCGCGTAAACAATCTCACCCGTTGTCCTCCCCCATTCTCTCTACACTGATTTTATGTGACGAACTCAGTGTGAAAGCACAAAGTCAAAAGAAAAGCAGTTCATTGTTTCTGCATTAATTTCCTATGCTGCTGCGAACTTTGTCAATCACATCATATTTCTTTATTAGAATTTCATAATTAATTATAAAATCAGTGACAGTAGCACCTCTCCCTTGCATCCGACCGCCCGTCGTTATTAATAAAAGAGATGGCATAAAAAGGTGTTTAAAACTTGACGTTTATGAGAAATCGTATTAAATTTAGGTAACAAAAAAGTGAAATACGGAGAAAAGATTAAAGTAAAGAGAGTAAGACCTCGAGCTCAAGTTTTATTTAAAACAATTTAATTAAATAACAATAAAGGTCGAATAAACGAAGATTACTCAAATTTAGTAAAGAGAGTTAGAAATGCTATGGTGATTAAAGTGAAGAGAATAAGAAAAGCTGAAGGATAACTTTGCGTTAAGAGAAAAGGTAAGACAATGTCAGTCTGTGTCACGCTCTCTCTGAAAGTCGGCAGGTTCATAGGCTCTAACTCTGATTAGTGGTGAAGACAATCGGAATGTTTCAACGGGAGGAACTAGGAAACTCTCATTCTTTCCTGTTGTGAAGTCTGTTGTACTGTTATCCTCATATACTGGCTTTGTTTTCGGCTGTGTTCGTCACTTTCCTTTCTTATAAAAATAGTTTCCTTTTTTGTGAGAAGAGTAGAGAACTATTAAATTGGACTGTGTTTGTACAAATCACATTAAAACTTCTCCTGTTTTACAAAAATGCATCACTGTAAATTGGAAAATGATAAACAAATAAGTCATTGTAAATCTTCCCATCAATTTTGGGTTTAACATAAACAATACAGCATTTTTCAGCTCATTGATTTGGGAATCAATGCTGAGAATTTGCTTCAGACACAAAAGACATATTCTGTACGATATACCGTGAAAAAAATATAGAAAAGTGCAAAAAATCCACCGTGAGCAAAAAAATCGTATGGCCATTAAATTATTAATTGAGCCAACTTGACTAAACGAATCATGCAGAAGTTCTTAATTTTGGAGCTACTTTCACGTCCAGTTCTCACAATTGAGTCCCAAAATCATGTGCTGTACTGTGATATTTTCATCTCCATTCCATAAATAGCACTAATAAATAACAGTGTCATCGAAAGTTACCAGTTACACTTAATGGACACTTATTCATCATCGGAGTAATGAAAGTGTGGCTATAAATCATCACAGACTGCTATTTACCGATAATTACAATAATTTTTAGATCTCCAGGTTATTATTATTATTTTCAATGGAAACTCTTTTAGTTTCCTCTCCATTTCTGCTCGTTTGTCCAATTGTGTGAATAGTTATATTATGGTTAGCTAAAAATGCAATTACGAATTGCATAATTCTTTGTACTACTTTTATATAACGCCCAGAGTTTCCGTACGGAAATATGCTTCCTTAATTAGTCCATTAGAGTGCCTTTAGTAGCGAACAATTATAAAAACACCAACATCCATATGCATGTCTTTTTCCCTCCTACACATTGTGTTGCGTACAAAAAAAAGGGGAAACTTTGTGAAAGTGCTACAAAAAAGTTTTGCTATTCAAAATAATTTCAGAGAAAAGTTTAACTTTTCCTTTTTGCTGCCTCAACGTTTAAATTACGAACAATTTATACATACTTTCAATTATGACAAGATTATACAAAAAAAAACAGATTCACGAAGCAACTAAAACTACCTTCTCTCATGGAAAACAATTTAAGCCGTGTTAAGTAAGCATTTAATGTATTATATATGATATATATTTCAGAAGTGGTGAATTTTTAAAAAATGGTGTTAGATTGTGATACGCCTAAAATATTCACAGTTCTCCAAATTATGGGTGGATGAGTTATCATGTTTATTAATTAGTCTTGAAGGCCCACGACACTGTGCACATTGGCAGTAATTTAGAAAAAAAAAACTGCGAAAAAACCCGTGTGTCTGAAAATTTACAAATTTAATTTTATTTTATCCTAAATCATTCCTAGAAAACAACGGCCCAAATCGGTCAATATTTGTATATATCTGCAATGTAATGAAATCTTTCGATTTGATTTATTTATATTCTTTAAGACATCTTTAAAAGCCGATTCTGCAGTTTGTATTTATACCCTACACCACACTGTGGTCTTATGACCTTGTGTGTCTGTTTGAAAAACATTAAAGGAGGAGAGTTGTACACTTTATTTATCGGTCGAAACACTTTCTTAGTCGATTTATCCATGTCCGTCCATCCGTCAGTAAGGGCACACAGTCTTGTGAAATTAAACTGAGAATTGAGAAAATTTGCAGAAGGACTTCGTTGTGGTAAGTGACTTCTTCACTTTCTAGAAGCTACATAGTACAACTGACCCGGCTGAAATTGAACAGTTTTTTTATTTTGCCCTTAACTACTGCCGAAAAAATATGCTTTTGAAATCGCATAACATGACCAGCCCTGACTGACTTTGAAGTGTCCTTACTGGTTTTATATGTTATATGGTGGCAAACACATCCATATCTTCCAATTCGGGCCATAAAAAGTTCGTTATCACCTCACGGTAGCGAACACCATTCACAGTAACTGCTTGACCGGCCTCATTTCGAAGAAGTATGGCCCGATGACGTCGCCAGCCCATAAGCCGCACTAAACAAACTGGGCGAGCATGCACAGGTGTGTTCACATCTCCTACAGACCCGGTTTGCTGAAATTTGCGCACAATTCTCCCGATTGTTGTCACATTTGGTCGATTATAGTGATCAAAAAAACATCACGAAGTACCCGAAATGCATTTTGATTTGAACGCCCATTTTCGTAAAAGGCTTAAAAAATGTTAACGCGTTGCTCGATTGTGTATCTTTTCATTATTGACATTAATTTAGTCTAAAATTGAGAAATGTCACATGAAATGCAAAAAAAACTTGACGTTTAGGTGTGGTTCACATTCAACATCGGCCCTTTCAATTTAAACACCCTTTAGTTGAAACAACAATAATAACATGAATACGAGCAAATAAAAATGCTTGCAACTAAATCGATGGTTGTATCAATCGAATTAAGATTTTTTTTCCAATTGACACTCGGTTAGTTGTGGTAACCAATTTTAAACTTTCATTTTACTCGTAGTGCCATATGATCGATTTTTGGTTGTGACAACCAATGTTTTATTCTTGGCAACGGAAATTGTATCAATAGACCAACGATTATTACTGCAACGAATAATTGGTTACTACAACAGTACAAATATTAATGAAGAATGGTTTTTGGTTATTCCAATAATTTCCCAAATTTAGAAGAATTAAATGTATTTTGGGAAAAACAACCGAAAGATTGGTTTCTCTTCTTTTGCTAATACACGACAAACAAAAAACCAGTAAGGAAAGGCTAAAGTCGGGCGGTGCCGACTATATAATACCCTACACCACTCTCGTAATATTGAATAACTCTGATATATAAATTTTGTAATTCATGTATAAATTGTTTACATAAATTTACTTTTGAGACATTTTATACTTAAATAATACCCTGTACCAAAGTGTGGTGTAGGGTATAAAAACGATTGGATCTAAAGAGCCAAATCGGATGAAACATATATATGGGAGCTATAGCTAAATCTTAACCGATTTTCATCAAATTCGGCTATGTTGGTTCATGGATCCAGAAACTCTACCATTCTAAATTTCAAAACGATCGGATATAAAATACAGCTTCTATAGGACTAAAGGACCAAATCGGACGAAAGATATATATGGGAGCTATATCTAAATCTGAACCGATTTTCTCCAAGTTCGGCAATGTTGGTTCATGGATCAAGAAACTCTACCATTCTAAATTTCAAAACGATCGGATGTAAAATACAGCTTCTATAGGACTAAAGGGCCAAATCGGACGAAACATATATATGGGAGCTATAGCTAAATCTTAACCGATTTTCTTCAAATTCATCAATGTTGGTTCATGGATCAAGAAACTCTACCATTCTAAATTTCAAAACGATCGGATGTAAAATACAGCTTCTATAGGACTAAAGGGCCAAATCGGACGAAAGATATATATGGGAGCTATATCTAAATCTGAACCGATTTCAACCAAATTCAATAGCGATCTTAACAGCCGCGAAATACTCTAAACTGCAAAATTTCAGAACGATCGGAGTGAAATTGCGACCTGTAGTCGACGAACAACTTTACATGGACGGACGGACGGACGGACGGACGGACATCGTTAAATCGACTCAGCTAGGTATACTTTAAGGTGGGTCTAGCTGTGTTATTTTAAGGTGTTACAAACATCTGCCGTAAAACAAACTTATAATACCCTGTACCACAGAGTGGTGTAGGGTATAATAAAATCACTCGACAAAAATAAATCTTCAACATTTTGTTCAAAAACAGTATACGTGTATGTAGTCAAAAATAATCTCGTGTGGATAATAAGGTGTAGAATGCAGAATATGTTATGCAAAATGTTTTACATAAATAAAAAATAAAAGCAACAATCATGAAATTGAAAGCACAGAGTTAAGCGATATTTGCATACAAGTTTTGTTTTTTTTTTTTCTTGTACTAAAATTTGTGTCAAATATTACCACATCTCATAATAGTGATGAATTTGTAATATGTGACTTAATTTTGTTATGAATTGTTTGGTGTTCATTTAATGAATAACAATTAATGAAAACTGTTTTTAATTAATTGTCGGTAGTATACGACTGACAAATTGTCACAACGACCAAGTTTTTAAAACAGTTGGTTGTGGCAACATACAACAGATAATTTTAGCCACCATTTTCGCAGTTGGCGCAACCAAATATGATGGTTGTCAACATGGAAGCAGAAGTATACAACAACAACAACCAAAATGTTGGTTGTCCTGATGGAATCGCATGATAGTAAACAGAACTACCAAAATTCGGTCGGCAAATAATTCGGTGGAGGCAACAAACTGTATTCTGTGCGTATGCTAGATCGAATTATTTTAATTGACTAAACAAATTTTATAATTGAATGCAAATTTAATATTATTCTCTGTATACGAGTATTATGTGATTGCATTGTACTCTGTCCAAAGTGTTACTATCAAAAAAACTGTCCCGTTCACCTTCCACTAGCTCCTTTTTTAATCTCCTTAATTCATATCAACATTTAATTTTTATGACATTTTGCTGACATTACCGTCAACACTTGATGTCCACAATCTAATATTTATAACTGCAATGTCGTCGCCTTCCATCAAAGTTTTCCATGAAATTCTGACAACTTGGAAAAATTTCTATGTGTTTTCGCTAAATCCAACCCAGTCTAACACCCCAACCCAACGCTCATGCAGAATGCATGACGAACATGGAAACCCAATCGAGTCACCACCTTGATCTACATCTACTCGTAGATTTGCACCAAAAACAAATTGATTCAATTTTGTCCTTAATAACGAATTTGCTTATATCCTTGCACATATAGCTCTACTGATTTCATTACGGTTCATCTGAGGATGTGAGAGCGACTGCGACAGTACGGCTAGTTGGAAGTTGCAATCGATACTCAAAAATGTTCTATAGAGTAAAAAATATTGATTCGTTGATATTTGCACAAAAAACGAGAACGTAAAAGAACTATAGGTTGTTCCATAACCAACAAACAAGAAGGGGGAAAAGTAACAAAAATTCTTGTCATGTACGGATGAATGGCATCCTTAAAGAGTTCAATTAAAAAAGAAAGACATTTGGATACGGAGAAAGAGAGGGAGTCATAAATGGGAAACAAGTAAGGAAAGACTAAAGACGACCGGGTTGACTAGATTATACCCTTACCCTAGTGTAAAACAGTTCAACAAGGAGGAACCTTTACATATAGATTGTTACAAATCAAATAGATTAGAAATTCTGAATTTCTGGTAGATTTGATACCTGTACCCATACGATCAATTAGAAATATAATTTTTGGATCGGTTAAACAATGTATTTACTACAATAAATCTAATCGGAAGGACCCTTTAAATGGGACGTCCATCGGAACCATTTTCATTATGGACGATTTGAGAATATCTATATTAACCTATTAATTATATTAATTTTACTGCCTAAAAAGTTGGTAAATGGTAAAATAAGATATTACATTTGTTAAAAAAATTTAGGGGAGATATATTAACAGGTTGCAAGAGTAGCTACTGGAATATATACGTACAAAAATAAGAAGTAAGAAAGTTCTGTCTGGTAAACCGACTTAAGAATCCCCTCACCATCAGTTCCAAAAAATATTCATAAATTTATTTATTGTACCCTCCACCATAGGATAGGGGTATACTAACTTGGTCATTTCGTTTGCAACACCTTGAAATATTGATCTACGACCCGATAAAGTATATATATTCTTGATGGTTAAGACGATTTAGCCATGTACGTCTGTCTGTCTGTCTGGCTTCAGGAGAAGCTACTAGATAGAATGTGCCGTTTTCAATTTGGTTTTAAGGAGGCCATGTGTACGGAGGATGCGTGGCTATATGTTAAGAACAGTCTTCGTAGATTTCCAGGGTGCGTTGAATCTTTGCAGTTTGTTTTTTATTTAGACAAAATTCATCACAGTAACAATTGTTTGAATCAGTTCAAATTTTGTTTAAATTGTTGTCAATTTAGCTGAAACTTTGCAGTCTGCATTCTATTTTGGCAAGAATTAATCTCAATAAAATGTTTATAAATCGGTTTATATTTAATATTTTATATAATGTAGTACCCGTGTAGAGGTTGCTCTCAAATATGCTTATTAAAGCCATAAATACCACATTTGAGGCCTGAAAGTTGGCTAATAATTGCTGCGTTCGTTTATTCAATAATTTGCTTCAACAGAAAGGATCGTTCCATTATTTGTTCTATATCCAACTATTTTTCCAGTAATAGAATTAAATACAATCCATGGTGGAGGGTATATAAGATTCGTCATGGTCGAACTTAACGCCTCTACTGTTTTAAATCTAAAGTTTGTATTGATATTAAAGTTAAAAGCTGTTAATTTTTGGTGGAAATGGTCCGTTTGTGTGGAGGGAACCAAGAGGGGCGTGCCACTAATGGCCACTAGGTACTATAAAAGCATTACACCGTACAAAATTTCACGTATACAGGGTGGCTGATATGTAATGCAACAAAGTAAAGCGCTATATATTTTTTTTAAATTTTATTGTTCAAAAGCAAAAAATTTCGGAAATAACATAAAATTTTAGAAACAGTTCAGATTTGTTAGAATTGGCCACCTTTGGCACGAATTATGGCCTTCAAACGGCCGACAAAGCCATCATACGCCGCACGAAAGTGGCTCTGCGGTATTTTGGCCCATTCCCGGCAAAGCGCCGTTTTGAGATTATCGATACTTTGGTAGGCGCAAAAGTCCAACGTATTGAGATCCGGAGATCTTGGTGGCCATTGTGCGGTAGAAATGAAGCGAGGAACCTCCTTTTTAAGCCATTCTTGGTTGACGCGTGCTGAGTGCGATGGTGGTGAGTCCTGTTGGAATGTCCATGGTCTGCGGCCGAAATGTTTGTCTGCCCAGGGCTTCAATACTGTCTTTAGGACATTTTCCCGATAATATTCGGCATTTATTTTGACCCCATGGTCGATGAATACGAGCGGGGAGCGACCATCGGCCGTTACGGCGGCCCACACCATTACCATCGGCGGCGCTTGAGTTCTGGTGGCCAATCGAAGGTGTACATTTTCAGCTGACATCTTTGGCAAGTAAACCCGATCATTTTGTTTGTTCACAAACTGCTCATCGGAGAAAACCAAATTCGGTAACTGGCCACTTTCGTGCAAGCGAAGCAACTCCTTGGCTCTTTCCAGTCTAACTTTTTTTTGTGCATCGGTGAGCTCTTGCACTTTTTTGAACTTCAATGGCTTTAGTCCAACTCATTTGTTAATATGTGTTGTATCCGTTCTCGGGATATGTTCAGCTCACGAGCAATTTTTCTACCACTGCGGCGTGGATTTCGATAAAATCTGGCCTTCACTTTTCGGATCATTTCTGGTGTTGTTACAGTTTTTTTTTCGTCCACTTTTTGGACGCGATGCAACACTGCCAGTATCACGGTAACGAGCAATGGTACGAGAAACAAAAGATTTATTCACATTTAAATGCTGGAGGGCTCTAACGATAGCCACTTGTGTTTTTTCAGCCAAATATAAAGCAATCACACTATAACGCTTGAATTCCATCACGAATAATTTTTTTTCTGAATCTGAAGATCAAAATGCTTTTGTAGGCTTGTAAATAATAAAAGGAACTGTCACTGAAATAAATCTGTCAGCTATCAGACTAGCGGTTTAGAAATGATAACAACCTGAAGTTGGTTGCAATACATATCAGCCACCCTGTATGTATGAATTGATATTAAAGCTATAAGCAGTTAACGTTTGGTGCAAAATGGTCCATTTGTGAGGGAGGTACCAAAAGGGGCTCGACCATTTTTCTTCAGCTTTCCGTTTCCATTTCCACCAAACATACTTGGGGTCTTAGGTCACTCCTTCGATGTGTTACGCTTTTGGCTCGTAGCAAATGATATATACCCTCCTCTCTAACGTGAGGGGATAATACTTATAAGAAATGTAAATGCCTAAATTTCAACCGACTCGATTAAACAATCTATTTACTACAGCCTCAAGATATTTTATGTGAGACCTCGGAATATCAGAACATGGATCGATATTTCCTATTTTCATTATGGACGATTATATATACTATTCAGGTACATATATATGGGGGGCTTTCATGTCGACTGAGTCAATTTTTAGAAGCGATGTCTTCTGATCGGGATGAGACTGGCACAAAGTTTAGTCCTATTGGACAGTAGTTGTGGCACAAAATTGCAACCAGAACGGTAAAGGACTGTCCGAGTTGGAGGGTGTTGAATTTTGAAATTTTGGTCAAACGAGACTTTTTTCCCATCCATATGACTATTGTATTTAGAAAATGTTGATAAAAGTGTTTTCGATAGCCTTTTCTTTAATCTTTTTAAGAAGATAATAAGATTTAAAAATCCCCCATAAATTAAATACTTCCGTGAGTGACTGACTGATCACCGGCTGGAGCTTGAGTCGTTAAATTTGGTAGGAGGATAGTCCAGTGGGACATAAAGGAATAAATACGGTACTACCTCCAAACTAGAGTGATCAAAAAACCGGTTTTTTTGAAAAAATAAAAAACCGGTGGATGGTTTATTTAAGTCATAAAAAAACCGGTGGACGGTTTTTTTCTTCGAAGAAAACCGGGGAAACCGGTAGAACCGGTTTTTTCTGCATAACAAAACAGTATGAAAATTGCCGTTTGAAAAACATTTTCCTTTTTAATAACAAAAAAGGCGATTTTTTAATATTAAATTTTTAAAAGCGATGTCTTCTGATCAGGAATCTTGCACCAAATTTAGTCCTGTTGGATAGTAGTTATGAGTTGGATTGTGATGAATATTGTCATTTGAGTCAAACGGTCCTTTTATATCATACTTATGACCAAATAGCTATTGTATTAAGAAACATTTTCCAAAAGTGTTATCGATAGTCTCTTCTTCAACCTTTTAAAAAATTAGCAAATATATTTTCATTACTTTTTACTTTTTTTTATTTACAACTTTTTTGAAATTTTGGTAAAAACCTATGTTTTAATTTTTGATTTTTTTGCTCAAAAGAAAGCTTAGATAATTTCCTTGAAAAGCTTTGTGACCTATTAATGGGATGGGACCTGTTGATCTATCAAAATAAATATAAACCTCTGAAAAAAATTAACGTTCAACCAAACATTTTAGCATTTCAGATGGGAAAAACAACCGTTTGACAAAAATGTCAATATTTGACACCCTCCAACTCGGAAAGTCCTTAACCGATTTCGTTGGAATTGTGTCTC
Source organism: Eudasyphora cyanicolor (assembly GCA_963930755.1). Lineage (NCBI taxonomy): Eukaryota > Metazoa > Arthropoda > Insecta > Diptera > Muscidae > Eudasyphora > Eudasyphora cyanicolor. The sequence continues at coordinate 192,050,173 of OZ005735.1, read as the reverse complement.
ATAGCTACTATCTGATAGGGCTACTTGGTGCAATTTTCATCCCGACAGAAGACATCCCTTTTAAAAATTAACTCACTTGACATGAAATTCCCCTTATGTAGTTCGGTCAAGAAAATATTAATATTTCGGGATATTAAATAGAATATTTAATAGAGGTATTAAATCTTTATACATATATATTTTATATACACACTTTAGTGCAGGTGGGTATATACGAGTATACATATAAATATATAAGAGTATACACTAGTCGGTTTACCCAAATGAAATTTTCTTACTTGTTTTTGTTTCGGTTTGGAAGTGGGAGAATGCGTTTACTTTTCACATAGCTTCTGCGCGTATGAATCATTTATTTTCTTTAAATTTTTGTAATTTGTATAGAAATTGGTGAATGGCTTCGGATTTTAGCAAAGTTGCCGAGTCTTTTTAGGCCATATAAGGAGATCTTTCATATTATTATCTTAATTTGGAATATTTTGTACATAAAATTGTAAACAATTTTTAATATTTTAGTGATAATAAAAAAACCGGAAAACCGGTGGAAACAAACGAAAAAAAACCGGTTGCACCGGTTGTTCGAAATTCATGATTTTGAGAAAAACCGGGGACGGTGGAAGCAAAAAACCGGTGGGCCGGTTTATTTTAAACCGGTGGGCCGGTTTATTTTAAACCGGTTTTGATCACTCTACGTCAAACCCAAGCGGCAAGAGCTAGAAAGCTAGAATCGCGAAATATGTGCTATTTTTTTTTTTTAGGGGCACAATGGGTGAAACCGGGTTAATATGGTATCACCGCCAAATTCAACGGCTAGTGATAGATTCGCGAAATTTTTTCTAGGTTCGTCGTTTTGACATAAGGATAGGAAATTATTTTTCGAAATTCATACTTTAGGGGCAAAATGGGAGCAAAAAGTATAGAATATGGTACATTTGGGTAAAAGAAGTTAAACATGGAACCGGAATGCGAGGGTTGCTCTTGAAGCATAAACTCGATTCAATAGGGTTTTTTTTAGAAATGCATACTTCAAGAGACGCTGTGGGGCAAAAGGGGTTAAATATGGAAAAGTGGGATGAAAATGCTTAAATATTGGCAAAAATATGGTCACAGGGAACGTGGGTCACTCTTGGAACATAAACGTGATATAAGAAAAGGTTTGTATTTTGTAGCACATTGTAGCACACGAGGTTGAATAATATACAGTGGGCATAAATGATTAATAAATTTACAGCGTGTTAAGAGTGGTTATATATGGTGCGGAAAAACGCGATAAATATGGTACAGTTGTGAGGCAAAAAGGGTTAAATATGGTCCCAGGTTGCGAGAATCGCTCTTGGGAAATAAATCAGATATAAGAAACCTTTTTTTTCAAAATTCGTATTTTAGAGGTAGAGGTAGGGACACCGTCGGTCAAAATGAATTAAACATGGTAAGGTGGGGTAAAAAATGTTAAATATTGTACATTTAATTTATTGAATTTTCTCAACAAGTTTCTGTTCCACTCAATCGTTAGAAAAAGAATAAAGGCCCAACCAACCATAAACACTCAAACTAATAGATGGTCCGTCGTACTCTTTAAAAAGTGACGGTTGCGAACGATTAAATTTTTGACAGTTGTTTTGCTCTCTTCGAGATATTTTGGCACTCTCTTGTTAGCTCTCAAGATTTAATTTGCCGATTTAAAGATGTGTTTTTTGCTATTTTATTTTAAAAATCAATTGTGTTTGCTCCAATTGTGATTGTAAAGTGAAATGTTTGAGGAAAAATGCCAAAAGTATGTATAAAAAATAAAAACAAATTTGTGCTCTTTCTTCTCTTAACTACTAATGTCAAAAATTTAATCGTTCGTAACTCGAGAAATTTGCTTAAGAGAGTGAAGGACCATCTAGTAGTTGAGTGTTTATGCAACCAACGGTGCGAGTACATACAAATCATATGTGACAAACCTAATGTACTTACGTGAACTTTCCGTTAAGTTCTCTCAGCTCTCTCTTAGTACCCATTTGCTTAGGAAAGGTGCGAAACTGAACGCACATTCAGTACGGAATTACTTTAGTTAGCTTAAGCATATTATGGTTGGGCCTTAAAGCAACTGTGCGAATGCATGAAATCGTATGTGCCAAACTATAATAGGCGTGTTTTCGTTACACCATAAGTGCTTAATTTGTATGGGGAGCTAAGCACTTTTAAGCACTATTAGTTCCCGATGAAGTTTGGTGCTTGTGTTCCTGTCTTAATCGATTATGATGTTGCCAGATTGGGCACCCTATATTTAGCAATATGGCATCCCATTTTTGGAGAGTTTGTTATCAATTATTGTGAATTAACGGGAAGAAGAAGAACAAAAATGGGAAATTATTTTAATATTTGCAAAAAGAGTGTAAACAATTGAACATAGAATAGTAAATATATGTTTTATAACTACTTTTCACGAATTTTTTGTCTGTTTCGCACTGTTCTTTCTTTGCAACTCATGACACCATTGCTAACAGATAGTCAAAATCCGCCACTTATTGCTTATGTGCCAGTTAGTGGAAGTCAGTTGTTTTCGTTGCAAAGTGCTAAACTAAAATTGCTAGCTTGTAACGACAACATGCCTAATGTACTTAAGTAAACTTTTCGTTAAGTTCTCTCAGTTCCCATTTGCTTAAGCAGGGTGCGAAACATAAGGCACATTCCGGAATTCCTTATGCATATTATGGTTGGGCCTTAACTTCTATACAAATAAGAAAAGAGATCCAAAACAAAAAAGAAAAGTTTTATCAGCTGTGCTATTCACAGAGAATAGCAATTATTCGTTCAGTGGTTGTTGAATAGACTAACTTAACGAAAGATATAACGTCGATAATAGTGATTCTGAAGGGTGGATAAATTGTAGGGGCCGATGTTAAATGTGAACCACACCTAAACGTCAAGTTTTTTTCTTCATTTCATTTGTCATTTCTCAATTTCAGACTAACTCAATTTGAACCATGGAAAGATACACAATCGAGCAACGTGTTAATGTTTTTTAAGCCTTTTACGAAAATGGGCGTTCAAATCAAAATGCATTTCGTGCACTTCGTGATGTTTTTTTTGATCAGCATAATCGACCAAATATGTCCACAATGGGGAGAATTGTGCGCAAATTTCCGCAAACCGGGTCTGTAGGAGATGTGAAAATACCTGTGCATGCTCGTCCAGTTCGTTTGGTGCGGCTTATGGGCTGGCGACGTCATCGGGCCATACTTCTTCGGAATGAGTCCGGTCAGGCAGTTACTGTGAATGGTGTTCGCTATCGTGAGATGATAACGAAGATATGGATGTGGACAATATGTGGTTTCAACAGGACGGTGTTACTTGCTACACAGCTAACGAAGCAATGACTCTTTTGCGCAACAAATTCAATGGCCGTGTTATCTCACGTCGTGGCGATGACAATTGGTCGCCAAGATCATGTGATTTGACACCGTTGGACTTCTTTCTTTGGGGTTATTTGAAAGAAAAGGCGTACGTCGACAAGCAAGCAATAATTCCAAAGCAGAGGATGAGATAATTCGGCACATTAACGGCATAGAACCTCAATTATGCCTCAGCGTCATCGAAAATTTAGACCGTCGGATGGAGGGTTGCCGCCGAACTCGCGGCGGCCATTTGGCTGATATTTTGTTCCATACATAATAATGTTTTATTCAAAATCAACATCGGCCCTTAAAATTTAACCACCCTTTACTTGCTAAAAGCAAAGTACCCACCAGGAAATATGACTAAACATGGATACCCCACGCAATAGCCTTACCAACTTCCGAGTAAGTATAATACAGGAGTTGGAAAAGAAAAAACGTTGAACTTGTTGAAATAAACAACCACTTTGAGCAGGTATATGTCAAACTACCAAAAGAAATTGAAATACTCAAATCATCTGTCACACCAACGGTGGGGGAACCGGAAAGGGATTCCCAAGATCCAGAAAATTTCGAAACCGACGAGGAAGAGTTAGCAAAAGAAATAAGTCGATTTAAAAATCAACAAATAGAAAAAGACCCAAAAATTCGCAAATCTTAACCGCAACCAGCATGGACCGTGGTACAAAATAAAAATAAGCGTAGTCCAGGAACTCAAAGTCGAAACCAGCCCAAACAAAATACCCTTGATTCGTACTGGAAACATAGAAACGGAGAAAATAATAATCAGATATACCAGACGTACCAGAACAAATCGTTAAGCCGCCACCGATATTTGTCGACAAAGTCTCGAAAGTATAACCTCTCTTAAACATACTAAAAAAATTGGTTTAAGATTAGTTCCATATAAAAGCTCTATGAAACGAACAAGTAAAAATCACTACCAATACACTGATAGAAAAAGCTTCGTCATTCGTCAAAAGTCAGCTAACGTACGGATAATCTTATTGATGAATTTGTTCGTCGCCCTGACGAATCTCTGTTTAATCTCTGGAAACTATAGTTTCGAGGGTTATCGTCAGGCTTACGGATGGGCGGACATAAGTAAAATGACTTAGTGTGTTCTAAAACGGATTTCCTCCGCATAAACTTAGGGTCTTAGGCCACTCCTTTGATGCGTTACCCTTTTGCTATATGTTATATATACACTTATTGATATTTGTATTATAAATCCCCATATTTATTCCCTCACCTTAGAGAGGAGGGTATATATCATTTTTTATTTATGAGCACGATTCATCGTAGGGATGATATGTAATCACCCTGTGGGATTTTTTTTATTCCACTAAATAGTTCTTGTTCTAGAATACTTAAACAGAGATTCGTCATGGCGACGAACAAATTCATAGATAGGATTATCCGTACGTTAGCTGACTTTTGACGAATGACGAAGCTTTTTCTATCAGTGTACACCGGAGGGATACAAAAAGATAGTAAAAGAACTGGAGAAATTGAATGCAGAGTTTCATACATACTCGTATAAAACAAAAAGTGAAAGAGGCTTTAAAGTTATTCTGAAAAATATGCACCACTCAATAGACCAAGATGAAATCAAAAGTCAACTTTTAGAACAAGGACATGCAGTTACAAATATATGGAACATCAAACACTGAAAAATTAAACAGCCCCTTCCCATATTTGAAATTGAAATTAAACCCAATGTTAACAACAAAGATATATACACTCTCGACAAAACTGGGAAACTGAGGTAAAGTGTGTCTTATGCGAGGGAAATCATCCAGCTAACTACAAGGGCTGCACTGTTTATAAACAAATCTACAAAATTCAAAATCCCCGAGAATCTGTACAACAGAACCAGCAACCAATTCCAAATGTTCCTTCCCAATCCCGCCTCCCATATCCTGCGCAATCTCTTCCAAGCTCAAACTCGTATGCTAACACATCCAAACAAAATTTTATATTACCAATGCCACAAAATAATCAAAACTCAAATGAAATTCGTGAGCTCATATCGATGCTGAAGGGCCCCATTGAACAAATTCAAAACATGACTTCAATGTTTTCTAAATATACTGCCAAGAATCAGCCCAAATGTATAATTTAACCAGTAAGGAAAGGCTAAAGTCGGGCGGGGCCGACTATATAATACCCTACACCACTCTCGTAATATTGAATAACTCTGATATATAAATTTTGTAATTCATGTATAAATTGTTTACATAAATTTACTTTTGGGACATTTTATACTTAAATAATACCCTGTACCACAGTGTGGTGTAGGGTATAAAAACGATTGGATCTAAAGAGCCAAATCGGATGAAACATATATATGGGAGCTATAGCTAAATCTTTACCGATTTTCTTCAAATTCGGCAATGTAGGTTCATGGATCAAGAAACTCTACCATTCTAAATTTCAAAACGATTGGATGTAAAATATAGCTTCTATAGAACTAAAGGGCCAAATCGGACGAAACATATATATGGGAGCTATAGCTAAATCTTAACCGATTTTCTTCAAATTCGGCAGTGTTGGTTCATGGATCAAGAAACTCTACCATTCTAAATTTCAAAATAATTGGATGTAAAATACAGCTATTACAGGACTAAAGGGCCAAATCGGACGAAACATGTATATGGGAGCTATAGCTAAATCTTAACCTATTTTCTTCAAATTCGGTAGTGTTGGTTCATGGATCAATAAACTCTACCATTCTAAATTTCAAAACGATTGGATGTAAAATACAGCTTCTATAGAACTAAAGGGCCAAATCGGACGAAACATATATATGGGAGCTATAGCTAAATCTTAATCGATTTTCTTCAAATTCGGTAGTGTTGGTTCATGGATCAATAAACTCTACAATTCTAAATTTCAAAACGATTGGATGTAAAATACAGCTTCTATAGAACTAAAGGGCCAAATCGGACGAAACATATATATGGGAGCTATAGCTAAATCTTAACCGATTTTCTTCAAATTCGGCAATGTTGGTTCATGGATCAAGAAACTCTACCATTCTAAATTTCAAAACGATTGGATGTAAAATACAGCTTCTATAGGACTAAAGGGCCGAATCGGACGAAAGATATATATGGGAGCTATATCTAAATCTGAACCGATTTCAACCAAATTCAATAGCGATCTTAACAGCGGCGAAATACTCTAAACTGCAAAATTTCAGAACGATCGGAGTGAAATTGCGAACTGTAGTCGACGAACAACTTTACATGGACAGACGGACGGACGGACGGACGACTCAGCTAGTGATTCTGAGTCGATCGGTATACTTTAAGGTGGGTCTAGCTGTGTTATTTTCAGGTGTGACAAACATCTGCCGTGAAACAAACTTATAATACCCTGTACCACAGTGTGGTGTAGGGTATAAAAATAACTTTTTGAATTGCTAATGGTTTAGCAAAATATGCTTTAGAAGTCCAATCATTTTTGATATCAAAGGAAATTGACATACAGCTAATTTCTGAAACACATTTTACGGGGAAAAGCCACTTTAACATACCACGGTAGACATTTTATCAAACAATGCACCCTGATGTAACAGCACATGGTGTTTCGGCAATTTTAATCAAAAACAATATAAAACACCACCAGGTTACATACGTGTACAAATGAAATCCAAGCCACATACATTACATACTTAGCGCTGCAGACGACCCACTAACAATATCGTCAGTATATAGTCCACCAAAACATTCAATTAAGAGAGAACAATACGAATCCTTTTTACAAATCACTAGGAAATAGATTTTTAGCATGTGGTGACTACAATGCTAAACACACCTTTTGGGGTTCTCGGCTAATAACACCTAAAGGAGGACAACTGCCATCTGCGATCAGCAATCTTCACCTTTCTGTAATTTCCCCTAACTCTCCTACATATTGGCCAACAGATCTAAATAAAATACCTGATCTAATTGACTTCTGTGAAAAAGGTATCCCGAAAAATTCTCAGAAATGTAATACATGCCCTGACTTATCCTCTGATCATTCTCCAGTCATGCTGTACCTACACTCCAATAGTGACCATTTAGCTAAACCCTGTAGACTTTACAATAAGAAAACAAATTGGCACCATTATCGGAATTTAATAGAAGGTTCTATTAACCTAAATGTTCCATTAAAAGCTGACAACGATATCACAGATGCCATTGACTACATAAATGGCTTAATTCAACACTCTGCATGGGCATCAACTCCAATAGAAATACATAGAAATTTTCCCACATACTCAGTTCTGTTCGTAAAAAAAATCAAGGAAAAACGAAAGGCTAGAAAAGTATGGCAATCTACCAGGTCACCAGAGGATAAGACTAAGTTAAACAAGCTGGTATTAGAACTAAGCAATTTACTAAAAGACGAAAGAAACCGAAAACTAGAAAACGAAATGCGGAACCTCGATACTACAAAATCCACATATTATTCTCTCTGGAAAATTTGCAAAACTTTAAATCAGGAAAATAAATTAACCCACCCCGTACGTAAGCCAGATAGAACATGGACGAGTAGTAACTTATGGTGATTTCGTTTGTGCAAAAAAATGTAAAATGTTTTCTACATTTTACACTGTAACCGCATTATTAGGTTCGTTTGTAAAAATGGTGCAGTTGTATGAACGGGTATTGATTTCGTTTGTAAAATTATTGCACTCCGCAAATTCGAAAATATCGCATTTTCCACATTCAGCCCAGTCCAAGGTGTGGAGTGTTGCCCCGTCAAAAAGCAAACTTCAGAACCAAACCTAATTGAAAGCGCACATTCTTAATGCACTATCAAATGGTTGCGCCATAATGTAGGTAGGGATTTTACTCACCGCTCGATTTTTGTTCGATTGTTCGCATGCAAAATGCGAAATTACCAGTGGGTGCAGGGGGAATTTTTAAAATGTCACAACATGATGTGTGGTGATATTATTTTTCAGAAACGAAATCACCATTAGCCCAGGAATTTGTCAGTCATCTACAAAAGGTATTTACTCCAAACATCTCAGATGAAATAAATGCAAACAACGATGATGTAAATGAATTCCTAACTGAAATCCACCAATTAGACCTACAGATTAAGAAGTTCTCGAAATCGGGGGTATTAGAGGTAATACAAAAACTCAAAATAAATAAGGACCCCGGTTATGATCTTATCACACCCAAAGCTTTTAAAGAACTCCCAAAAAATGCCATAAAACTGATAACCTACATATTTAATGCTTGCCTAATCCGCTGCTTTATACCACCGCAGTGGAAGGTTGCACAAATAACAATGATACTTAAATCCGGTAAGAAGGCAGAAAATGTTTCATCATTCCGTCCTATCAGCTTACTTCCTAGGCTGTCAAAAGTCCTTGAAAAGCTATTTCTCAAAAGGCTGATGCCAATCGTATTTACAATCACGATACTTTTATGTCAAGGAACAAGAAGAAGAAAGCCAATTATGCACATCATATGCAGGAGTTCCCCAGGGTAGTGTTCTGGGACCAACTTTATATATATTATTTACCCATGATCTCCCCCAATCACAAGGTGTTGTAATTGGAACATTTGCCGACGATACCGCAGCACTAGCAGTTCATCGTAATACACTACAAGCGACCATCATACTACAACAATCAATCAACGAAATATCAACATGGCTAAGAAAATGGAAAATTAAAGCCAATGAAACGAAATCAGCACAAGTCACTTTCACTCTGAGACAAGCAACCTGCTCTTCTATTCATCTGAACAACAAGGAAATCCCTCAAGAAAATGAAGTGAAATATTCCTTCCTAAACTCGAGATCTAAAATAAGCATGGGAAATAAATTACTACTCTACAAAGGCATTATAAAACCAATATGGACCTGCGGTATCCAACTGTGGGGAACAGCAGCAAACTCAAACATAGAAATTCTACAGCGATTTCAGTCAAAGACGTTGAAAAATGTTGCAAATGCTCCAAGCTACATAACAAATAGGCAACTCCACCGTTGCCACCGTTAAGGAGAAAATTACATACGAAATACATTCATATAAATCCAGAATTGAGAAACACCCGAATGAATTAGCAGCCAATCTTATGTCAAACAGACAAACATTTCGAATCAGAAGGGATTACATATATTAAAACATTGACCCATAGTGTTAAATTCGAATTTAACTGGGAATGACACAAAATGTTTTAGTACAGTGAGATCTTCTGTTAAAAGTTTGTCAAATATCAAATCGAAATATGTCTTGGAATACTAGATACATATATTTATGGACATGCCGTTGCGAGACCTACTCCTGGGTACATACTAGATAATCTCATCTCTGGTAGTTTTTGCACAGATGACTCTTCTTTAGTTAAATAAAGTATCGAAAATATTTAGAATCGGAAGATGTTTTGGAAAGTGAAATATGGATTATTTGACACATGTGATAAATATTTTTGGATAGGTCGTTCCAAAACCTACTTCGGACCAACATTCCTATTCGACAGATTCATGATACTTAAAGGATTTCGTCGTTTTTATTACAATGTTCTGTTAAGTTAATAACAGTACTCTGTAAGCGTAAATGGGTTTGTGGGATTTATAGTTAAATTCTAATTTATCTTCGCATACTTTGATTTTTGGCTATATATAAAGATTTTATAAGTACAAATGTTTAAATTTTGAAAAATCCGTGGAAAAAGTGTCTTCTCGATAGAAGTGTAATCGGAAGTGACATTTATATATACGCTAAATATCTCGGAAAATGGACAGCTATGCCCGATTTCATATAAAATACAATTGTGCTAATCCAAATGTGCCACCTTTATATAGAAGCTATATCGGAACATGGACCGATATTCCCTATTTTCATTAAGGGAATTTCCAAAAAAAAATTGGCAGGAAAATCTGGTCTTTGTGCATAATACAAAATATGCAATGTACTTAGAAACATTCTTGCTTGTGATATATGTTTGATATATATGTAGTAGGCCGGGTCGATTTGTGGGGAGGCAAAAAAAGTCTCCATTGCTCAGTGAAAATCGTATTCTAGGGATCAAAATAAGAAACTTTGCCGAAGGAACCATACCTCTAAAACGAATTCAGATGTCCCGGAATTTGGGTCGAACTTTTGGGTAGGGGCAAATTTTGAAAAATCCCACTTTGACCCATTTAGAGTCCTCCAATCGAGTCCAAATGTATGACCGACCCCCACTAACTTTGGAGGCCCGACCCACCAATGCCAGTGGCACACCCCCTGGAACCCCCTGGTTGTTTCATACATTTGGACTCGATTGGAGCACTCTAAATGGGTAAAAGTGAGATTTTTTCCGGGACATCAGAATTCGTTTTAGAGGTATGGTTCCTTCGGCAAAGTTTCTTATTTTGATCCCTAGAATACGATTTTCACTGAGCAATGGGCGATTTCTAAATCGACCCGCCCTAATATGTAGTAAATGTTTATTGCTTTTTCACTTGTCCCTTACTTCCCGATAATTCTTTAGTCTGCAAATTCGTACACAGAACCAATCAAGACGACGATGACTACGTCGAGCCAGTGATGGCGACGACTAAGTCGAGGCAGTGATGACGACGACTAAGTCGAGGCAGTGATGACGACGACTAAGTCGAGATGATGATGACGATGGTACTGACACATAAAATGCCAAGTCCTTTTTAAAGGAAACGCCAGTTGCAAAGTGTTACAAATGACATCTGTAGTCGTTGCCTTTTCTTTTTGCTCCCTCATATCCCTCTTCCAATCTCTTTGTTTTTTTGTTATCTGTGATGCTGTGGTGTGTTGAAGGATTCTCATATACTTATGTTGCACATGGGGGGAATCTGCTCCTTAGATAGCATCTTAAATATCTACAAAGGACATCGTGAAAGGGAAAAGATAATTCCCTAGTTGTAAAAGCATTTTCATTGAATGTCATTTCTATTATCTGCATTCTTATGCAGTGTTAATGTAAATAATATTTTGTGTGTAGAAAAGTTTTAATGAGATGCTTACTACAAATTATGGCAACGTCTCACTGTGGGAAAAAACACCGATCTAGCGCGACAAAAATAGGAAAAGTGACATACGTCAAATTGTAAAACATTAGTACAATAATAATCTATGGTGTTGACTGTATATAACGGCATTTAAAATTATGTGATTTCGTTAGCCAGTGCGGGATAACGGTTCATTTATTATTGGAAATTTTTAGGCTGTGTATCATGATCTATTTTAGTTGTAAAGTTGTCATTGACATACACAGTCAGTTAATGCAGCGTAGTTAAATCTTTTTTGTTTCTAACATTTCGTGAACAAAGGTAATTAAATTAAATAATTTTATTAATTATTAACTATTACAATTTAGCTCTATCGATTTAAATATATGAATGGACCCTTTTTCTCAATTGTGAATTTTTTAATAAGGGTTTAGTAGGTAGTGTTGCGTGATGGGGTCTAGATTTTTTTTATTTTTTATACAACTTGCATTGAACAAACTGTGATAAGCGTGGCTGCTAAGACCTGCAACGTGATCTTTTATAATTATTTGTAGGAAAAATGCTGATTTTACGCAGGGCACTTTTTGAAGTTTGGCTCAAATCAGGCACCGATGCTGAGAAAATTTCTGCAGTTATCCAACATGCGTTAATAGGACTTGGACTCAGCATTAATGATACGACAGTTAGAACTAAAAAAGTTATCAAAATGGTTCACACGCTATGCAGCGATTTCAACAAGAAATGGGTTTCTGCCTACAGAAATAGAGAAGCTGTGGAGCGCCGTCTCACAGAATGATTGAATAAAAGCATTGATTATTTTTAATTATAATTAATAATTAATGCATTAAAGGAGCAAATGCACATTCTTGTTGATGCACTAAAGTCAGTATCCGGAACAACAAAAGATGGCAACACTGCTAGGCGTGTGGTAGAGTTTCTTGATCCATGAACCAACATTGCCGAATTTGAAGAAAATCGGTGCAGATTTAGATATAGCTCCCATATATATATTTCGTCCGACTTGGTCCTTTAGTCCTATAGAATCTGTATTTTACATCCGATCGTTTTGAAATTTAGAATGGTAGAGTTTCTTGATCCATGAACCAACATTGCCTAATTTGAAGAAAATCGGTTAAGATTTAGCTATAGCTCCCATATATATGTTTCGTCCGATTTGGCCCTTTAGTCCTATAGAAGATGTATTTTACATCCGATCGTTTTGAAATTTAGAATGGTAGAGTTTCTTGATCCATGAACCAACATTGCCAAATTTGAAGAAAATCGGTTAAGATTTAGCTATAGCTCCCATATATATGTTTCGTCCGATTTGGCCCTTTAGTCCTATAGAAGCTGTATTTTACATCCGATCGTTTTGAAATTTAGAATGGTAGAGTTTCTTGATCCATGAACCAACATTGCCGAATTTGAAGAAAATCGGTGCAGATTTAGATATAGCTCCCATATATATCTTTCGTCCGACTTGGTCCTTTAGTCCTATAGAATCTGTATTTTACATCCGACCGTTTTGAAATTTAGAATGGTAGAGTTTCTTGATCCATGAACCAACATTGCCTAATTTGAAGAAAATCGGTTAAGATTTAGCTATAGCTCCCATATATATGTTTCGTCCGATTTGGCCCTTTAGTCCTATAGAAGATGTATTTTACATCCGATCGTTTTGAAATTTAGAATGGTAGAGTTTCTTGATCCATGAACCAACATTGCCAAATTTGAAGAAAATCGGTTAAGATTTAGCTATAGCTCCCATATATATGTTTCGTCCGATTTGGCCCTTTAGTCCTATAGAAGCTGTATTTTACATCCGATCGTTTTGAAATTTAGAATGGTAGAGTTTCTTGATCCATGAACCAACATTGCCGAATTTGAAGAAAATCGGTGCAGATTTAGATATAGCTCCCATATATATCTTTCGTCCGACTTGGTCCTTTAGTCCTATAGAATCTGTTGGTAGAGTTTCTTGATCCATGAACCAACATTGCCTAATTTGAAGAAAATCGGTTAAGATTTAGCTATAGCTCCCATATATATGTTTCGTCCGATTTGACCCTTTAGTCCTATAGAAGATGTATTTTACATCCGATCGTTTTGAAATTTAGAATGGTAGAGTTTCTTGATCCATGAACCAACATTGCCAAATTTGAAGAAAATCGGTTAAGATTTAGCTATAGCTCCCATATATATGCTTCATCCGATTTGGCTCTTTAGATCCAATCGTTTTTATACCCTACACCACACTGTGGTACAGGGTATTATTTAAGTATAAAATGTCCCAAAAGTAAATTTATGTAAACAATTTATACATGAATTACAAAATTTATATATCAGAGTTATTCAATATTACGAGAGTGGTGTAGGGTATTATATAGTCGGCACAGCCCGACTTTAGCCTTTCCTTACTGGTTTTTAATTGTATCCCTGGTTCTACATACCTCCAAGCATTCATAAAATATTAATACATGGTTCTGATATTATCAAATGTGCAGCTTTGCCTATAGGTATGTTGTCGGAGGAAGCTATGGAGTCTAGAAATAAGGATTTCAGGATAAGGATTTCAGGAATTACAGGGAATTTCATACTAGAAAAATGTTTCGTGAACAAATAATCAGAGACCTTTTCAACAGATTGCTGTATTCGTCGGATCCTATAATATCTAATTTGTCACGAAATACATCTGTAAGCCATCGGCATAGTGAGCCTCTAACAAACGACATACTGAGATTGTTGCAGGATCCAATGTTACCAGAAAATGTTGAATTAACTCAAAAATCGGACTCCGAAAGCGATATATTAAATATATTAATTTCATTATTATAATAAACTATAAACAAGTACATAATTGTCTTCACAAACGCATGTACAAATTCACATAGCCACATGTTTAATTTTTTTCCAATAAATGAATTTTTAACAAAACTAATAAAAAAAGGAGTAAAATGGACTAGATTGAACTATAATGATCAAAATTGTGGATAAACTTACATTAAAACATCAACTATTATTTTTTTTCTCACTAGATCGGTGTTTTTTCCACAGTGTGTCTGTCTTTCATAAGATAATACAAAAACGCCTAAAACTTATAAAAGAAAAAGGACGATGGGAGGATTTGTCTAAACAGAATATTTAGTATTTTAAAGATAACAGATCTCGTGTCGAGAGTTTCAAAATGTTGCCTAAAACTATTCTGCTAAATGCTAAAAATGTTTAGATAATACATGCATAAACTATAATAATACAAAAATCTAAATTCGCCAGAGGGTCTTACTACTACCTTAGACCCACGATGGGACACTTTCTGTGTCATTGCCCTACATTCGCACAAACTAAATCGAATTTCTTTACAGATTATACACTCCAACACACATGACTCACCTAAGATGTAATGACTGGAACCTATTGAGTTACTTAAGGTAACTTGTGTGCTCCCATATCTCACGTTATAGTGTATGTCTGTCATACGTTATACGTTATAGTGTATGTCTGTCATCAGAGTTTGCTAAATCACCAAAGAAATGTGAGCCTAGGGTAACCTGTCGCCTTCTAGATAGAGCTCACACTCATCTAAGGTTCCTTTTTCTACAAAGTTCTATCCTGAATATTGCTGACACTTTTTCGTAAGATAAATATCTGGAGACCACCCAGAATATCCGGTTACTTACCTTTCTCTAAACAGTTAGATGTTTGTCCTTTACCTCTGAAAGGTAAAAAGAAGTTTAAGATCCTTTCCTGAGCAAAATGCACGTTCTTGAAATAATTTAAAGTTGTCCTTGTAGAAAACATCCTCCCTGCGACAACGTAGGGTTCCTGTATCAGGATTGTGTTTACATCCCCTTTGGACAGGCGTAGCTATAGTGTCGGTGAGGTGGTTTTCGAGTTATGGAGTATTCTGACCATCATTGGTAGCCGAAAGATTAACCTCCACCCCAACAAGAGTGTTACCAAAGTCCTAGTCCATATCTTTGAGGAACATGCCCTAACTAGATGTGTCGAAGCATTAGGAAACTCCCCTCAGCCACTCAGTGTCCGAAAATTAGTACTCTAATACCGCACTGATTTTAGATCCCGAGGCTCTTGAAATATTTGGCGTTGACAGTTCCGCACTTTTAGAAGGATAGGTGGCAACCACGGTTGATACCACAACTACTGTAGAAGGGCCTGCATCTTGCTTGTATATCTTCATAACTATGTATAGTCCCAAGACGGGGATTGTAAGTGAGGGATGGATTCAGCCTTATAGATCAAGTTAACTACCTCTTTTTACTATCCGCTTTACAAATAATGCAAATTCTCCAATTATGAGTGGGCAGATCAATATTAAAAACTCTTAGTAACTCGAGAATATCAGTAGAGCCGGATGGTTCTTCTGTACCCCAGGGGTGACTAGGGATGTCAATTTCTGCAATAACATATGGGCGGCTGGACGGCCTAGCATTTTGGTTGTGATATACTTCTGCTTCCATGTTGACAGCAATCATATTTGGTTGCGCCAACTACGAAAATGGTAGCTACACTTATCTTTTGTAAGTTGCCACAACTGTTTTTAAAAATTGGTTGTTCTGACAATTTGTCAGTCATATACTACCTATAATTAATTGAAAACAGTTTTCATTAATTTTTATTTTATTTATTGAACAAAAAACCAAACAATTTATAACAAAATTAAACATCCAATATTACAAATTCATCACAATTATGAGATGTGGAAATATTTGACACAAATTTTAGTACACGAGAGTAAAATGCATAACAATACTTTTATGCAAATATCGCTTAACCTTGTGCTTTAAATTTTATGATTGTTGCTTTTATTTTTTATTTATGTAAAAAATTTTGCAGAACATATTATGCAGTCCACACATTATTATCCGCACAAAATTATATTCGACTACACATACCGTTCTTGAACAAGAAACGATCTCGAAGGAACGAAGTAATAGATCTGACAAAAACCTCTTGATGTACAGTTTCTTGTTGCTGTAATGCAAATAGTTTCTGCCTTGGAATTTAACTTTTGAAGAATTCCAACTCCGTTGTCCTTTTGAGTACAACAGACATATATTTCCGTCTATTGCCAGTCGTAACAACGCCACTTCCTGTAAAGTGATGCATTCGATTGTGACAATTTGTTTGTCACCTCTTCGCTTTGAGTGGTTAACAATATGTAGAGTGTCAACATAGAAGCGTTAATAAATTGCAACCATTTGATTGCTATCATCTGTAATTGGCCTCACAAAGGATAAACCTTTTGGAATTCCCTTCAACACATGAGGGTTTAGAAGATTCCCCCGCAGCTATGGTTGCCGTTGCCCTTGGGTGCAGATGGCAATTCAGGTCATTCAGGACCACCAGTTGTCCGTGTAGAGCTTTACATATTGTTGTTGATTCCACTTTCGATAATTTCCTTTTTTTGTTTCAACCATAGCAATTGACACCGTTTATTCGTTTCCGAATAGAAGAAATACAAATGGAATAGTAGCCACTTAAAAAATTCAGTGAGGATTTTTTCTCTCTTCGAAACTAGTCTCTTCAGGCTTTATGTATGACATCAAAGAACCAAATAGCCAAAAAGACCCAGTAACCAAAAAAAGTATAAATTGTAAAAAGATTACTTACATGTGAACCATTGTTGGGTTTTAACGAAGTGTAGTGGAAGTACAGAGGGCAAAAACAATACAAGTTTGGAGTAAATAGAATTCTACAAAAGAATTGGTTGCCGGATAGAAAAAATGTACATATACATTTTTTCATCATCTCTCTGCATTGGATTGGAAAAGGCTTCACATACCTATTGTTATAACGGGTTTTCCAATAGGGATGATATGATTTTGCAGTGACGTTTCGGCCATTTGTAATATGTCATGATCTGTCATTTGTTTTTCATTGAATTCAGTAGTGTTTACAATTTCATATAACGTTTACAAATTATTCCAAAAAAAGGCTTTCCAGTCAAACTACGACCTTGACATCTATGAGCAATATTTTAGCTCTCGTTAAGAGTTATCTTTTTGCCAGTGACCGATTCCCGATCCGTCGTATCGTTAAGGAGCTAGAGCAAACTTTACGTTCACATTTGAAAACCAGTAAGGAAAGGCTAAAGTCGGGCGGTGCCGACTATATAATACCCTACACCACTCTCGTAATATTGAATAACTCTGATATATAAATTTTGTAAATCATGTATAAATTGTTTACATAAATTTACTTTTGGGACATTTTATACTTAAATAATACCCTGTACCACAGTGTGGTGTAGGGTATAAAAACGATTGGATCTAAAGAGCCAAATCGGATGAAACATATATATGGGAGCTATAGCTAAATCTTTACCGATTTTCTTCAAATTCGGCAATGTTGATTCATGAATCAAGAAACTCTACCATTCTAAATTTCAAAACGATTGGATGTAAAATATAGCTTCTATAGAACTAAAGGGCCAAATCGGACGAAACATATATATGGGAGCTATAGCTAAATCTTAACCGATTTTCTTCAAATTCGGTAGTGTTGGTTCATGGATCAAGAAACTCTACCATTCTAAATTTCAAAACGATTGAATGTAGAATACAGCTTTTATAGGACTAAAGGGCCAAATCGGACGAAACATATATTTGGGAGCTATAGCTAAATCTTAACCGATTTTCTTCAAATTCGGCAGTGTTGATTCATGGATCAAGAAACTCTACCATTCTAAATTTCAAAACGATTGGATGTAAAATACAGCTTCTATAGAACTAAAGAGCCAAATCGGACGAAACATATATATGGGAGCTATAGCTAAATCTTAACCGATTTTCTTCAAATTCGGTAGTGTTAGTTCATGGATCAAGAAACTCTACCATTCTGAATTTCAAAATGATTGGATGTAAAATACAGCTTCTTCAGGACTAAAGAGCAAAATCGGACGAAACGTGTATATGGGAGCTATAGCTAAATCTCAACCGATTTTCTTCAAATTCGGCAATGTTGGTTCATGGATCAAGAAACTCTACCATTCTAAATTTCAAAACGATTGGATGTAAAATACAGCTTTTATAGGACTAAATGGCCAAATCGGACGAAACATATATAGGGAGCTATAGCTAAATCTTAACCGATTTTCTTCAAATTCGGTAGTGTTGGTTCATGGATCAAGAAACTCTACCATTCTAAATTTCAAAATGATTGGATGTAAAATACAGCTTCTACAGGACTAAAGAGCACAATCGGACGAAACATATATATGGGAGCTATAGCTAAATCTTAACCGATTTTCTTCAAATTCGGCAATGTTGGTTCATGGATCAAGAAACTCTACCATTCTAGATTTCAAAACGATCAAAACGATGTAAAATACAGCTTCTATAGGACTAAAGGGCCAAATCGGACGAAACATATATATGGGAGCTATAGCTAAATCTTAACCGATTTTCTTCAAATTCGGTAGTGTTGGTTCATGGATCAAGAAACTCTACCATTCTAAATTTCAAAATGATTGGATGTAAAATACAGATTCTACATATATACGGGAGCTATAGCTAAATCTTAACCGATTTTCTTCAAATTCGGCAATGTTGGTTCATGGATCAAGAAACTCTACCATTCTAGATTTCAAAACGATCAAAACGATGTAAAATACAGCTTCTATAGGACTAAAGGGCCAAATCGGACGAAACATATATATGGGAGCTATAGCTAAATCTTAACCGATTTTCTTCAAATTCGGTAGTGTTGGTTCATGGATCAAGAAACTCTACCATTCTAAATTTCAAAATGATTGGATGTAAAATACAGATTCTACATATATACGGGAGCTATAGCTAAATCTCAACCGATTTTCTTCAAATTCGGCAATGTTGGTTCATGGATCAAGAAACTCTACCATTCTAAATTTCAAAACGATTGGATGTAAAATACAGCTTTTATAGGACTAAATGGCCAAATCGGACGAAACATATATAGGGAGCTATAGCTAAATCTTAACCGATTTTCTTCAAATTCGGTAGTGTTGGTTCATGGATCAAGAAACTCTACCATTCTAAATTTCAAAATGATTGGATGTAAAATACAGCTTCTACAGGACTAAAGAGCACAATCGGACGAAACATATATATGGGAGCTATAGCTAAATCTTAACCGATTTTCTTCAAATTCGGCAATGTTGGTTCATGGATCAAGAAACTCTACCATTCTAGATTTCAAAACGATCAAAACGATGTAAAATACAGCTTCTATAGGACTAAAGGGCCAAATCGGACGAAACATATATATGGCAGCTATAGCTAAATCTTAACCGATTTTCTTCAAATTCGGTAGTGTTGGTTCATGGATCAAGAAACTCTTCCATTCTAAATTTCAAAATGATTGGATGTAAAATACAGCTTCTACAGGACTAAAGAGCAAAATCGGACGAAACATATACCATTCTAAATTTCAAAACGATCGGATGTAAAATACAGCTTCTATAGGACTAAAGGGCCAAATCGGACGAAAAATATATATGGGAGCTATATCTAAATCTGAACCGATTTCAACCAAATTCAATAGCGATCTTAACAGACGCGAAATACTCTAAACTGCAAAATTTCAGACCGATCGGAGTGAAATTGCGACCTGTAGTCGACGAACATCTTTACATGGACAGACGGACGGACGGACGGACATCGTTAAATCGACTCAGCTAGTGATTCTGAGTCGATCGGTATACTTTAAGGTGGGTCTAGCTGTGTTATTTTCAGGTGATACAAACATCTGCCGTGAAACAAACTTATAATACCCTGTACCACAGTGTGGTGTAGGGAATAATGATGCTAAGTCAATTATTTTAAAAATCCAAAAAAAAAACACTTTCCCGTCGATCTACGACATTGACACCCATGAGCAATATTTAAGCTCTTGTTAGGAGCTATCTTTTTGCCATTGACCGATTGTGGCTACGTGCCAGACAGCAAATGAAACAATTGAATTGTTGCGAGAAAAGTTTGGAGGTTCGATTATTTCAAGAAATTGTGATATTGAATGGCCTACAAGATGTTGCGATTTAAAACCATTACATATTTCTTGTGGGGTTATTTGAAGTCATTGGTCGTTCGAAATAAACCAGACTCTCTTCAAGCTTTACAAGTCAATACTACACGTGCCATTCATGACATAAAACTTGATTTAGTGGAAAAAGTGCTCGAAAATTGGGTGCATCGAATTCGTTCCTGCAGAAAAAGTCGTGGAGGTCATTTGAATGACGTTTTATTTAGAACTTAATTGTATCGATTGTACAACACCTTTGAATTTACTTAGCAATAAGAGTGTTTTTTTTTTTCAAAGAAATCGTATCACTCTTATCGGAAAGCCCTGTATTTTTGGCTTTAACAAAACGCACCAATTCGAAAAGAGAAATTGGAATTGGTCGTAAAAACTAACATCATGATTGCGGCGTTCTCTATTGTATCGAAAAACAAATATTGACAATAAAAGCTTTAATAGAAAACTGATGATGACGTTATCGATGTCATTGGTCTTGATGGCGATGACTTCCTCTGGCGAAGGTAAATTGCCTATGTTTCTCTAGATGTTGGCTTTACTAGTTTATTATTTTCAGTTTTGATTTCAAACTGCCGCACATAGTGATATGAAACGGAAAATCCCGATCCGGGGATTTTTTAAAATGAATCCCGGGATATTTATACCCTACACCACACTGCTGTACAGGGTATTATAAGTTTGTTTCACGGCAGAAATTTGTAACACATGAAAATCCGATCGATTCAGAATCACTATCTGAGTCGATTTAACCATGTCTGTCCGTCCGTCCGTCTGTCCATGTAAAGTTGTTCGTCAAGTTTTGCAGTTTAGAGTGTTTCGTAGCTGTAAAGATTGAAATCGGTTCAGATTTAGATATAGCTCCCATATATATCTTTCCTCCGATTTGGCCCTTTAGAAGCTGTATTTTACATCCAATCGTTTTGATATTTAGAATGGTAGAGTTTCTTGATCCATGAACCAACATTGCCGAATTTGAAGAAAATCGGTTAATATTTAGATATAGCTCCCATACATATCTTTCGCCCGATTTGACCCTTTAGTCCTATAGATGCTGTAGTTTACATCCAATCGTTTTGATATTTAGAATGGTAGAGTGGTACACTGTGGTACAGGGTGTTATTTAAGTATATAATGTCCCAAAAGTAAATTTATGTAAACAATTTATACATGAATTACAAAATTTATATTTCAGAGTTATTCAATATTACGAGAGTGGTGTAGGATATTATATAGTCGGCCCCGCCCGACTTTAGCCTTTCCTTACTGGTTTAATAATAATAATGTATGAAGTATTAAGTGAAATTATGAAATATTAAGTGAATGATAGATACACTCTGTTGAAAATTTGAACTAATGAAGCAAATTGTTAACATCAAAAAACATTGACAAAATCCGGTGAAAAAATTAGACATTTTTCAGAAGAATTACAAAATATATCTTAATTGAAAAATCCTAATATAAAATCTGATTTGGATCGACACATCGATTTGGTTCTCATAAAAACTGATTTCTCAAGTTGAAAAAAATATTGTTCGTGGTTTAATGATAGAAAATAATAACGTCAATAATACTTCAGACGACGAACTGTAGTTGGACCAAAATTATACCATAGCTAAGATGTTGTGAAATATAGGTTCCCTACTTTTTTAAAGAAAAAAACACAGAAAATTCAAATTGAATGGGGAATGTTTATTATCATTTGAAAGAACATTCTTTGGCATTTATTTTTTGAAGATTGTGTCTATCAAATGTTGGCCGCGGCTACGTCTCAGATGGTCCATCCGTTGAGTCCAATTTTCGATGACTCGTTCGAGCATTTCGACTGGTAATCGGCGAATGACACGCGTAAGCGTTGTTCAGGCGTAAGTCTTTCCATGATGAAATGCCAAACAATACTTAACAGAAATAACATGACAGCATGACACGACTCACACGTGATCTGTCAAAAAAGGCTATTGAAAAAAGTATCTCTACTTGGATCACCCGTTATAACATTACACTAATTAATCTGTCAATTTGTTGTCAAAACGTTGTAAACGTTGTTCAGGCATTAGTCTTTCCATGATTAAATGCCAAACAATACTTAACAAAAATAACATAACATCATGACACGAAAAAAGTATCTCTACTTGGATCACCCTAAATTTAAATAAAAGTTAGTATTTTTCAAATTAAATTAAAACTGAACTAAACTTCGAAATATAACATTATTAAGAATGGAAAATCCCGATTTATCCTGAAAATCCTGTGATATTGAAAAATTTAGAGATCCCGAAAAAATCCCGGGATTTGTGAAAACCAATCCCGTTTGACATCTCTAGCCGCTCAGTTGTTTATATTAGGAAATTCAAAAAGGGTTCAGAATTAAAATTAAAAAAAATATAAAAAAATGCGTTTAAATATTACTGAAGGTACTTCAAAAGCCCAAGGCTATATACAATTTTTGAGTGTTTTTGTTTCCTGATGCTATAAAAGTTTTGAGTTTGTCATTTTTGTTACAAATGGTTCATTTTTTAATTTAATAGCGCCGAAGAGAAGACTATTATGTGGGCAATTACATACATATGATTTGGGTAAGCAGAGATACCCGACGCAGTTGGCAAATGTGACCCATCATGAACATACGGTAACTCTTTTCGGCAGTTATTGTGTTCATCAACTAGTCAACCTGAGGAACAGACATAGAGTGATCAAAACCGGTGAACGAAACCTGGTCCTCCATTTATATACCCTCCACTGGGGGTATACGAATACTAAGATTACGATTGCGATTACTTGAAATATTGATCTGGGATCGTCTAAAGTACGAGTATATTTATTCGTCGGTTTAGGTTAAGTAGGGTGACAGTCGCAGTTACCAGCTCACATATGCCAATTGAGGTCCTTAATGCTACCACGGCATGGGCATTGCTGATTTTGATGAGACTTGACATACATAGCAAATGACATACGAGTACTCGTATATATCCTCCTCCAATAAGGATATAAAACGTGAGGATATAAAAACGTGATGTAATAGAGGTTAATGTCATTTAACCAGGGATGTGGAGTCGGAGTCGGTGTCTTGGAGTCGGAGTCTGGGAAATTTGCCCGGAGTCGTAAAATTATGGTCGACTCCGACTCCGAGATTGATTGTGCAAAATGTACCATTTATGTGATAGAACTTTTGCACTCAAAAATGTTTGGGAAAACAATTTCGGATAAAATATTCGATGCTTTTTAACCTTTTTTGTATGCAACAAATATATATAAAGTTAACCAATCTATCGAGTTCTTTATGTAAAACAGTTTTAGGAAAGCTCTGATTATACTTAGCTGACAAAATAAGTATCTTTGCAAGACTATACGATATTATTAAGCGAGTACAAAACAATTAAGCAAAGGTCGGGCGAAGCCAATTATGATACCGTACAACACCTTGTTAGAGCAAAATAAGCTCAGATATTGTAAATATAAATATGAGATAATTACCTTATAAATCTGAATCTAAACAGAAGTTTCTATAGAAACATTTATATATGGGGGCAATTTCGATCTAAACCGATTTTGACAAATTCCAAAGGTTTAATCCTTGGTTCGATTCTAATATTTCTTTATTTGGAACTAATATTTCCGAAAAAATATTAATTTGTAATTAAGCATGTTGGCAATATATCAATGCCTTATTTTGAAGAGTTTTGAAGTTTTCTGTTTTTCAGAGTTCAAAGAGCAATCTTTTATAAATTTTATATGTTTGTAAAATTCAATTAAAATTTCAATCGTATAATCATTCGTAACTATAAATTGCATTGATAGATGGGCAAAAACAGATGAATTGAAATATTTATAAATCAAAAATTATGATGTAAAACAAAAGCTATTGCTGCTAAAGACATTTTTAACTATAAAGTTTAACACGAAAACGAGGAGAAACTAACTAAAATTCGAAAAAGTCACCAAAGTTTCAAAAATCTTTTTTAAATAAAATATATCTGAAAAATTTCTTAAACAATAACTTTGTTTATGTGTAAACACATATTTTATTTGTGAAAGTCAGTTTGCAACTATATTTTGTTCTAATATATTAATATAGCGTGGTCCATTTCGAGGTTCCCTACTTTTTTAACGAAAAAACACAGACGGAATGGGGAATGTTTATTATCATTTGAAAGAACATTCTTTGGCATTTATTATACCCTCACTTTAGTGTGACGAGGGTATATATCATTTGCTACGGAAAAAAGTGTAACACGTCGAAGGAGTGACCTAAGACCCCAAGTATGTTCGGAGCAAATCCGTTTTGGGTCATTTTAAGTCGAATGAGCAATGTCCGTCCGTCTGTCTGTCTGTCTGTCTGTGTGTCTGCTGGCTGGTGCGCACGATAACTCTCGAAAGGAGTAACCGATTGACCTCAAATTTGGTATGTGGTAATAGTTTTTTCTATCTCCGGCTAAGTTCGAAGATGGGCCATATTGGTCCACTCCTTCAAGTACCTCCCCCACAAAGGGTTAAAATGTTGTGAAATATTGATTCTTTAATAACTGCTATACTACTTATTCGAATATTTTGAAATTTCACACATAGTATTAGCTTATTAGTCGCTATCAACTCGAGAAAAATGGGCGAAGTCGCCACGTCCCTTTTGGTACCTCCCACACAAATGCACCATTTTGCACCAAAAGTTAACAGCTTATAACATTAATAACAGTGTATAAAAATACTTGAAATTTTGTACAGTATTATGCTTTTATATTGCCTACAGTCCAGGGAAAAATGGGTGTTGTTGCCACGCCCCTTTTGGTACCTCCCACACAAAGGTACCTTTTTGCACCAAAATTTAACAGCTTATAACATTAAAACCAGTGTATACAAATACTTGAAATTTTTTACAGTGTAATGTTTTTATAGTGTCTATAGCCCTGTGAAAAATGGGCGTTATTGCCACGCCCCTTTTTGTACCTCCCACACAAAAATTCCCAAATCATACCACAATTTAATGTCTCATAACGTTTATACCAGTGCACATAAATGCTTATAAGTCGGCACAGTGCAATGAATTTAAAGTATCTAATGTTCAGCGAAAAAAGGTGTATTATATAAACCCCTTCTGGTAACTCCCACACAAATTGACAAAATAATTCGAGTAATATTCAATATTACATTACTCACAAAGTGAGGGTATACCTTAGTCGGTTTACCCGACTGAAACTTTCTTACTTGTTTTTTGAAGATTATGTCTATCAAATGTTGGCCGCGCCTACGTTTCAGATGGTCCATCCGTTGAGTCCAATTTTCGATGACTCGTTCGAGCATTTCGACTGGTAACTGGCGAATGACACGCATGATGTCTTGCTCCAAGGCCTGAATCGAAGCGGGTTTGTCCGCATAAACTTTAGACTTTACATATCCCCACAGGTAAAAGTCTAACGGTGTGATATCACACGATCTTGGTGGCAAATCGACCGGCCCAAAACGTGAAATTATCTGCTCACCGAAGTGTTCTCTCAATAAATCCATTGATTGATGCGATGTGTGGGAAGTGGCGCCGTCTTGTTGAAACCAAATGTTGCCGAGATCACGAGCTAAAATTTCAGGCATCAAATAGTCGGTTATCATGGCACGATAACGGTCGCCATTGACGGTTACGTTCTCACCGGCATCATTTTTGAAGAAATATAGACCGATGATTCCGGTACGGCGGATCGGGAATCGGTCAATTGCAAAAAGATAGCTCTTAACGAGAGCTAAACTATTGCTCATGGGTGTCAAGGCCGTGGGTCGACTGGAAAGCGTTTTTTTGCATTAAAAAAAATGGACTTAGCGCAATTGGCGAACAATTATTTTGATAATAAAACTGAATAATTTGTAAACGTTGTTCAGGCGTAAGTCTTTCCATGATGAAATGCCAAACAATACTTAACAAAAATAACATGACAACATGACACGACTCACACGTGTTCTGTCAAAAAAAGGCCATTGCAAAAAGTATCTCTACTTTGCTCACCATATTTATGCGTTCCAAAAATATAATAACATATCAAAAATGGCGATTTTCCCCCGTGTAGTATTAAATCAAATGTGTATCCGAAAACTACTTGCAGACATACATTTTGCAAAAATACAACTTTTTTAATTAGCAAATAAAACTTTTGCATGTGATTTGAAGTGAAAAGGCAACACTCAACATTTTAATTTCCTCTCAGATTTTGAAAACAACTCGCAAATTGATTGCAATATTTTTGTTTTTATTTTTACTGCAATTATGTATGTTTATAATGAGCTGTTGTTGCTGTTGTTAGGTCTGCTTTCCTTTGATTGATTTCTCAAAAGGCGGAATGAAATCAAAAGGAACTTGTACAACACAGAAGAGCAGAGGCATATTTCTTATTCATTGGCAAATTGTTCAACTACACGCTGAAAAAAAATCGCTTCTGTAGTATATTGTCCCAAACATATTCGGCTTGAAACATATATATCTTAAGGATACACTCTAAACATATATTTGGTACACACAAAAATTATATATTTTGGAAGATGTTGTTCTAAACAAATCTTTGTTTACATCCCAATGTGTTTATTTTGGACTATTTTTTCCGAAACAAATATTTATTTTCATTTAAGTATTCAGAAAATATCCAAATTGTGTTAAATTTTTCAGTAATTCAAAGTTAATTTTTTCAAAAATGTTAACGTCTTAAATATAAAAAATAATAATAATTGAAATCATATAATTTTGGATCGAAATATATACTTGGAGGATTGACAACCAATGATGGCTAGGAATACTCAGAAATTTTAAATGATTGGTTTAAAACATAAGATATTGCTCCTATCATAACTGGGAGGTTCAAACCAAAAAAAAAAAAAAAAAGAAAAAAAAGAAATAAAATTTAAATTCGAAAAATTCAACAAAAGTTTCGAAAATCTATTATAAATAAAATATATTTGGAGAAATTCCTAAACAATCATTTTATTTGTATTCAAATACTTATTTTATTTGAGAAATTTAGTTTGCAAATATTATATGTTGTAACATATTAATGTACGAGTTCCAAATATATTTTATTGATTTTCAAATAAAATTTATTTGCTCAGAAATATATAATATTTTAAAATTAGTGTTCCAAATATATTTTCTTTCTATTCAAACATATCAAAAAAGGCGATTTTGCCCCGTGTATTTAATAATTATAGAGCTAAGTTCATTCCTGAAAAAATTAACATTACTTTCCTAAACATGTAAATAGGCGTTTTACAGAAATGAAATTGGAGAAAATGTCGGAAATCAATATTGTGATACACGCTGAAAAAATCACTTCTGTAGTATATTGTCCCAAACATATTCAGCTGGAAACATACATATATTTAAGGTGCCCTCCAAATACATAATATTTGATACACACAAATACATTATATGTTTGGGAGGATTTTTTCTAAACAAGAGTATATTTTCATCCAAATATTTTTTTATTTGGAACTAATATTTTCGAAACAAAGAATAATTTGTACTAAAGTATTTTGGCAATGTATCAATACTTTCATTTTAAGGCAAGTTTTCTGTTTTTCAGAAGTTAAAAGTGCAATTTTCTAGAAATTTTATATGTTTGTAAAATTGCACAAAAATTTAAATTAGAAAAAATTTAATTGGAAAATTTATAAATTAAAATTAGCGCTTATTTTTTAAAATTTATTTTTTAAATAAAATATAATTGGCAAACTTCCTTAACTTTGTTTGTGTGTAAACACATGTATTATTTGTGAATGTCAGTTCGCAAATATATTTTGTTCTAATATATTAATATATGCGTTCCAAACAATATTTCTTGATTTTCAAATACAATTTATTTGTAAACAAATATATAATATTTAAAAAATTTGTTTCCAAATATATTTTTTTCCAATTCAAACACATCAAAAATGGCGATTTTCCCCGTGTAGGGCTGCCACAATTTGTAAAGGCTAATTATACATGTATTTTCATTTAAAACGATTTTGTTTCACATGTGTGGCGATAATATGCACAAAACTAGCAAAGACACAAACCATTTTATAAAAATGGAAATTTATTGGAATATGAAAAAAATTAAGTTTCTTGAGAACAGGAAGAAATTTTGAATTCAAAATCCAATAGAGACATATAAGAGACATTAGCGATCTTCGAGGTTAACCGTGAGTACATTTATTAAATATACATATTTTGCTGTGGTGTTAATATTTATACAAATAAGTTGATTTTCTTTGTAATTGATGTTCTCTGTAATGCGTGATCCGATTTTGTTTCTGTAAATTTCCCATGAAAAGCTACCTGACGTAATGACAAGGTTTTTATGTACGAGTATGTATGGTCTTTGTATGTGTACTGATCGACCACTTGACCGCTGAGTCTCCTATAAGAGTTAGAAAGCTGAAATTTTCACACACGTAGGCAGGAGTGTTGTATAAACCACAGACTATTCACATATTCGTTTTTTGGTCCGTGGTTAGTCCTCGCGCTACCAAAACTTTAATATAATTTTTCCTTTCAGAAGCCTCTTATAAGATGCAAAGTAAAAACTTGTAGTTTAATTGAAAATTCCCATTCAAATGGGAAATGAACAAATTCCATTTCAAAGACATTTTCTGGTAGAATATTTCTTTAGAAATCTCTAACAACATTTTACATTAGATTTAATTTGAACAACATTTTCTAAAAAATTTCAATTTTAGTATCAAAGATATTTTGTAGAAAAATGCAGTTTCAAAGAAATATCGAAGAAAAATAATTTGTGTGAAAAATCGGCAAATTACATTTTCGAGAAAAAAACAATTGCAAAGAAATTTTTTTGGAAAACCTAATTTCAACAAAATTTACTACTAAAAATTACGTTTCAAGGAATTTTTTCGAAAAGTGCAATTTCAACAAAATTTTTTTCCGAAAAGTACAATTTCAACAAAAATTTTTTAGAAAAATTCGATTTCAACGTATATATTTATACCCTACACCACACTGTGGTACAGGGTATTATAACTTTGTGCATTTGTTTGTAACACCCAAAAGGAGAAGAAATAGACCCATCGTTTATTATATTATTATTATACCGATCGACTTAGAATCACTTTCTGAGTTGATTTAGCTATGTCCGTCTGTCCGTCTGTCCGTCTGTCTGTCCGTCTGTGCATGTATTCTTGTGATCAAAGTACGGGTCGCAATTATGGTCCGATCTCGACGAAACTTTACACATATCTGTTTTTTGGCCCAAGGACGATCCCTATTGAATTTGGGTAAAATCGGTTCAGATTTAGATATAGCCCCCATATATATGTTAGCCCCGATTTGACATGTAAGCGCTGTAAAAACTTTATTTTATATCCGATCAGTATGAAATTCGGCAGAAAGAGGTTTCCTATTATAGGAATGAACACTGTTAAATTTGGAAGAAATATGTTCAGATTTAGATATAGCCCTCATATATACGTTACCCCCGATTTGACATGTAAGCGCTGTAAAAACTGTATTTTATATCCGATCAGTGCGAAAATCGGCAGAAAGAGGTTTCTTATTACATGAAGGAATACTGCCAAATTCGGAGAAAATCGGTTCGGATTTAGATATAGCCCCCATATATATGTTACCCCCGATTTGACATCTAAGCGCTGTAGAGACTGTATTTTATATTCGATCAGTACGAAATTCGACAGAAAGAGGTTTCTATTTTACGTGAATGAGTATTCAGGGAAAATCGATTCAGATTTATATATAACCTCCAGATATATGTTCCTCCTGATTTGGTTACAAAGCGCTATAGAAGTGGTACTTTACTTCCGAACATTACAAAAGTCCCCAGAAAGATGTTTCTCAATTTAGGAACGAATATTGCTTAATTTAGCGATTATCGGTTCAGAATTAGGTATGTCCACATATATATGTTCTTACCCATTTACCAATTATTCCAAATTATTATCGCAATCACCCTTATCGCATTGTTAGGGAGGTGTAGGGTATTATATAGTCGGCCCCGCCCGACTTTCTGCTTTTCCTTACTGGTATCTAACAAAAAAAAAATATTTCTAAGAAATTTTGTAGAAATAATGCAATTTCTAATAAATTTTGTAGAAAAGTGCAATTAAAATGTATTTTTTAGTGAAATGAAATTTCAAAGAAAAAAATCTATTTTAGGAAATTTGCTAGAAAAAAGCTACTTTAATGAAATTTTGTAGAAAAATACAATGTTAATTTTAGTTATTGTTGATCTTTTTATTTAATGAAGTTGTTGATAGTTTGGCTTGAGGTCATGTATTATTTAAAAAACTGGTGTTTAAGTTATTTTAAATTTTTATTGTTTCCAATATTTCGATTGTCTTCGACAGGGAAATACACTTTAAAATACAAATAATAACAAATTATACAAAAATTAAAAAAAAAAGAATGAGAGCACAATAATTACTTTTAAAACAAAACTATAGACTTCTTCTCTTCAGAGTTTACAATCAACTGATTTCGAAAAATACAATTTTAACAAAATTTGCTAGAGAAAATGCAAATTCAAATAAATTTTGTAGTAAAATGCAATTTGTAGAAAAATTAAATTTCAAAGAAAATTTTCTTTTCGTTTTCTACCGAAACGAAATTAAAAATAGAACTTTCAAGAAAAAAATTATTTGTAAAGAAATTTTCAAAAGAAATGCAATTTCAACTTAATTTTCTAGAACAAATGTATATATAAATAAATGAAAATTCGAAGAAATTTTATGGAAAAAATTTACTTATGAATAAAGATGAAATTGTGAAGACATTTTATAGTAACATTAAATTTTGACGAAATTTTCTACAGGAATTATTTTATCATTTTTAAATTTATTTTTAAGTTATTTATTTAATGTTGACTTTTATTATATTATGAAGTTATTAATAGTTTGGTTTGAGGCCATGGATGGATTTAAAAAAACGATGGATTTTGTTGTTTTAAATTGTTTAATTTTTTATTGTTTCCAATATGTTGACAGTCATCCTCTGGGAAATTCACTTTAAAATAAAAATAAATAACAAATTAAACAAAAATGTTAAAACGATATAAATAATATCACAATACTTACATTTGGAACAGAGACTATTAACTACTTCTCAACAGAGTTAACGATTAACTAACCAAATTGTTTCCGTCTGTGGAATGTTGTTAAAATAAATGTTATTTTTTAAAACCGATTTTTTTTATAAAGATTTCATTTTCAATCTCATTCTCTCCGCATTCTATTTACTCGTTCTTATTATATTTCTCCGAAAAAGAATTTAAATGTTAAATTTTCTGGGAAACTTAACTTACACCCGCACAAAATCGATAATGGATTCAGTAATTTTGTTGCGATTATTGTAAGACATATACGAGTATACCTGAGATGTCATCATTATTGCTAAAAAAAACTCTCTGGCACTGTAATTAAATTAAAAATCAATTTGGACGAAACACAAGAATATTTATGCATTATTTCATACTCAGCAAATGTTCCAAAGAAAAGTTTCCAAATTTATTTCTTTTCAGTTTTATACGCATTTATATATATTGTTGAATGACATTCATCCGTCACCTCCAATATATGCATTAGCATCATCATGAGATACTCAAATTGAAAATTAATAAACAAACCGAAAGATAGTAGCAAATAAAAGACGAAGGAAGGAAGCCCTAAAGACAAGTAATGCGTAGCTCCAACAATATCAGCTAGATACTCGTATGTAAATACGTTATCGTAAAAAAATGCCGGATGGTAAGTTTGACCTTAAATTTATGAAGAATGACACTAGCATATTACCTCATCGCGTCCAGCTACTGATGCTGGCAGCAGCATCTGCAGAAGCAGCAACAAACAGTCCCCACAAGAGAACAAGGCGACTAAACCACATGACGAGGAGATTTCCATCGTAAAACTGACAGGAGTACAGAGAACAAAAAAATGTACGCATTAAGGAGAAACTTTTGTGATGATAAGTGGTTTGGTTGAATATGTGTACTTTTTGGCAGGAAAAACAATCTCCATTCTGTCCCCAATACATTCACACACACAGAAGATTGATATACACATAGGTCAAGTTCCATTTATCTACGATTTTCGGGAACAACCACCTACCTCAAAAACACATGATGTTCAGGAGAGGCAAAAGGTATTCATTATACCCTCACTTTAGTGTGACGAGGGTATATATCATTTGCTACGAAAAAAAGTGTAACACATCGAAGGAGTGATCTAAGACCCTAAGTATGTTCGGCGGATATTCGTGTTGGGTCATTTTAAGACGAATGAGCAATGTCCGTCCGTCTGTCTTTCTGTCTGCTGGCTGGGGCGCGCGATAACTCTCGAAAGGAGTAACCGATTGACTTCAAATTTTGTACGTGGTAATATTTTTTTGTATCTCCGGCTAAGTTCGAAGATGGACCATATTGGTCCACTCGTTCTAGTACCTCCCCACAAAGTGTTAAAATGTTGTAAAATATTGAATCTTTAATAACTGCTATACTACTTATTCGAATCTTCTGAAATTCCACACATAGCATTAGTTTGTTAGTCGCTATCAACTCGAGAAAAATGGGCGAAGGTGCTACTCCCCTTTTGGTACCTCCCACACAAAGGTACCATTTAGCACCAAAAGTAAACAGCTTATAACAATAATAGCACTGTATAAAAATACTTGAAATTTTGTACAGTGTAGTGTTTTTATAGTGTATATAGCCCTGTGCAAAATGGACGTTGCTGCCACGCCCCTTTTTGTACCTCCCACACAAAGGTACCATTTAGCACCAAAAGTTAACAGCTTATAACAATAATTCCAGTGTATAAAAATACTTGAAATTTTGTACAGTGTAATGCTTTTATAGTGCCTACAGTCCAGTGAAAAATAAGCGTTGTTGCCCCGTCCCTTTTGGTACCTCCCACACAAAGGTACCATTTGAAACCAAAAGTTAACAGCTTATAAAATGTATACCAGTGTATACAAATACTTGAATTTTTGTACA
This sequence comes from Eudasyphora cyanicolor, assembly GCA_963930755.1. Taxonomy (NCBI): domain Eukaryota; kingdom Metazoa; phylum Arthropoda; class Insecta; order Diptera; family Muscidae; genus Eudasyphora; species Eudasyphora cyanicolor. The sequence continues at coordinate 192,016,812 of OZ005735.1, read as the reverse complement.
GTGTAATGCTTTTGTAGTGCCTATAGCCCTGTGAAAAATGGTCGTTATCACCACGCCCCTTTTTGTACCTCCCACACAAAATGGCCAAATAATACAACAATTTAATATCTCATATCGTTAATATACCAATGCACATAAACTGTTATAATTCGGCACAGTGCAATGTATATAAAGTATCTGCTGTTCAGAGAAAAATAGGTGTATTTATTAAACCCGTTCTGGTACCTACCATACAATCTAACAGAATAATTCGTGGAATATGTATTATGTATTATTATTATTATTATTATTTATTTCATATTAATTTCGTTGCATATATACACATTTTTTTGAGATATGACTTTTAAAGTCTTACAGCAAATAAAAGCATTATAAATACATATATGTCAAAATTCAGGTACATTATATTTACATTGATTAAGGAAAAATATTTTAAAAAACCTTTTCATGGCAAAAATAAAGGATTAAGGAAAAAGCTGCATCGGGATTCGAATGACAGCGTCAAATTTCGCATTATCATATAAAGCGTTTGATGATTGTAGTGTTCATGTAGGTGTATTGTGGGATGTCTTCGACTCAGCTTGTGTATTATCTTCAGGTTTTTGTTCTGGATTATTTGCAGCAATTTTATGTTAGTTTTAGCGGCTTTTTTAAACCAAACCTGACAGCCGTATGTCATAATTGGCCTAATACATTGATTGTAGAGTATTTTTTTATTTTTTAAATTAAGTACCGATTTTCTGTTAAGCATAGGAAATAAAGCTCTGCCACATTTAATTGCCTTTTCACAAGATTTTTGTATGTGATGTTTGAAGTTGAGTTTCTTGTCCAATATTACACCTAAATATTTCACAGACTCACTTATAGGTATTGTAGCTCCCTGTATTTGTAGAGGAATAGCTGGAATCCTTTTGTATGACTTATTGAAAGGGAAGATAATCGCCTGGGACTTATCGTTGTTAATTTTGATCTTCCATTTATCGAAATATTTACAGCTAGTCTCAACGCTTTTTTTCATTTTTTTAACGATGGCATTGGATACTTTACCGGAACAAATTAGAGCGCTCTCATCAGCATAAAAAGCTGTCTCGTGATTTCGCGCAAAGTAGTCCGATGTGAAGATTGCATATAAAGTTGGTGATAAAACTGACCCTTGCGGGAGTCCAGCAGGATTGCTTTTTGTTGATGAAAATGAGTTATGTATGCTGACTACAAATGTTCTCTCTGCTAAAAAGCTTTTTATTAACTTTTGAATGTACATTGGGTACCCAAACGAATTTAATTTGAAAACCAGTAAGGAGAGGCTAAAGTCGGGCGGTGCCGACTATATAATACCCTACACCACTCTCGTAATATTGAATAACTCTGATATATAAATTTTGTAATTCATGTATAAATTGTTTACATAAATTTACTTTTGGGACATTTTATACTTAAATAATACCCTGTACCACAGTGTGGTGTAGGGTATAAAAACGATTGGATCTAAAGAGCCAAATCGGATGAAACATATATATGGGAGCTATAGCTAAATCTTAACCGATTTTCTTCAAATTCGGTAGTGTTGGTTCATGGATCAAGAAACTCTACCATTCTAAATTTCAACACGATTGGATGTAAAATACAGCTTTTATAGGACTAAAGGGCCAAATCGGACGAAACATATATATGGGAGCTATAGCTAAATCTTAACCGATTTTCTTCAAATTCGGCAATGTTGGTTCATGGATCAAGAAACTCTACCGTTCTAAATTTCAAAACGATCGGATGTAAAATACAGCTTCTATAGGACTAAAGGACCAAATCGGACGAAATATATATATGGGAGCTATATCTAAATCTGCACCGATTTTCTTCAAACTCGGCAATGTTGGTTCATGGATCAAGAAACTCTACCATTCTAAATTTCAAAACGATCGGATGTAAAATACAGCTTCTATAGGACTAAAGGGCCAAATCGGACGAAACATATATATGGGAGCTATAGCTAAATCTTAACCGATTTTCTTCAAATTCGGCAATGTTGGTTCATGGATCAAGAAACTCTACCATTATAAATTTCAAAACGATCGGATGTAAAATACAGCTTCTATAGGACTAAAGGCCAAATCGGACGAAAGATATATATGGGAGCTATATCTAAATCTGAACCGATTTTCTTAAAATTCGGCAATGTTGGTTCATGGATCAAGAAACTCTACCATTCTAAATTTCAAAACGATCGGATGTAAAATACAGCTTCTATAGGACTAAAGGGCCAAATCGGACGAAACATATATATGGGAGCTATAGCTAAATTTTAACCGATTTTCTTAAAATTCGGCAATGTTGGTTCATGGATCAAGGAACTCTACCATTCTAAATTTCAAAACGATCGGATGTAAAATACTGCTTCTATAGGACTAAAGGACCAAATCGGGCGAAAGATATATATGGGAGCTATATTTAAATCTGCACCGATTATTTTCAAATTAGGCAATGTTGGTTCATGGATCAAGAAACTCTACCATTATAAATTTCAAAACGATCGGATGTAAAATACAGCTTCTATAGGACTAAAGGGCCAAATCGGACGAAACATATATATGGGAGCTATAGCTAAATCTTAACCGATTTTCTTCAAATTCGGCAATGTTGGTTCATGGATCAAGAAACTCTACCATTCTAAATTTCAAAACGATCGGATGTAAAATACAGCTTCTATAGGACTAAAGGACCAAATCGGACGAAAGATATATATGGGAGCTATATCTAAATCTGAACCGATTTTCTTCAAATTCGGCAATGTTGGTTCATGGATCAAGAAACTCTACCATTATAAATTTCAAAACGATCGGATGTAAAATACAGCTTCTATAGGACTAAAGGGCCAAATCGGACGAAACATATATATTGGAGCTATAGCTAAATCTTATCCGATTTTCTTCAAATTCAGCAATGTTGATTCATGGATCAAGAAACTCTACCATTCTAAATTTCAAAACGATCGGATGTAAAATACAGCTTCTATAGGACTAAAGGGCCAAATCGGACGAAAGATATATATGGGAGCTATATCTAAATCTGAACCGATTTCAACCAAATTCAATAGCGATCTTAACAGCCGCAAAATACTCTAAACTGCAAAATTTCAGAACGATCGGAGTGAAATTGCGACCTGTAGTCGACGAACAACTTTACATGGACGGACGGACGGACGGACGGACGGACGGACATCGTTAAATCGACTCAGCTAGTGATTCTGAGTCGATCGGTATACTTTAAGGTGGGTCTAGCTGTGTTATTTTAAGGTGTTACAAACATCTGCCGTGAAACAAACTTATAATACCCTGTACCACAGTGTGGTGTAGGGTATAATTAAGCCATCGTGCCAAATTGTGTCGAAGGCTTTTTCGATGTCGAGGAGAACAATGCCGGTACTTCGTCTTTGTTGTTTGTTCGCTTCTATAATATTGACAACTCTTTTAATTTGGTGAACCGTAGAATGATCTTTCCTGAATCCAAATTGTTCACAGTTAATGATACGATGAGTTTCAGTGAATTCCAGTAATCTATTGTGGATAATTTTTTCGAAGAGTTTATCTAAAACGCTAAGAAGGCTTATTGGCCTGTAACTTAATAGGGAGTTTGCATTTTTGCCTTGTTTTAATATAGGTATAACTTTTGCTTTCTTGAACAGTTTTGGAAAATAACCATTGCACAGACAGAAGTTATACACATCAACTAAAACTTTTAGAAAAATGTGTGGCATGTTTTTTAATGTGATGACATTTATCTCATCCAAACCAGGAGATTTCTTGTTTTTCATTTGTGTTATGAATAATTTTAGCTCAGTAATATTAGTTAAGCAGTTTTGATGAACATTAAATGTAGAGTTGTTATTAAGTGACTGCATATACTCATGAACCTCACATTCCACCGATGATGTATTATTTAAAGAAACAGTGTGATATTTTTCAAAAATTTCTGCAATAGCTTCAGCTTTTCCTTTATTGTCCGAAATCTCTACACCGTTAATAATCAGAGTTTTCATTTGAAATTTGTTCCTTCTAAATTTTTTGGATATTTGCCAAAATTTTTACTTCCAGGAGATAAATTAGCGAGAAATTTAGACCAATTTTTATTTATGTCCTTATCAAGATGAAAATTTATTAAATTGTTCAACTGCCTCAGGATTGCAGAAATAGTAGTTCTTTCAGAAGGATCAGAGCTTCTCTGTAATTTGCGTTTATAAACTCTGTGTTTTGAAATTAAATATTTACTTGTGTCTGATATATTACTGTGCCGCATATTTATTTCATAGGTTGGAATTTTAGCATGGGCCCCCTTCGCTATTTTTATCAACGTTTCTAAAATGTTTTCAACGTTGTTTATTGATACGCATGTATATGTTAACTCTTTACGGCTAATTTCGTGTTTCACCCATTGGTTTATTTCCTTCCAATTGGCGAGATTATACATAGTAAACAATCGTCTCGATTCTTTTATATTACCGTAAATAGTACATGTCAATGGCACATGATCAGAATTAAGCCGATTGGGGTGAGTTCTTATTGGTGAAATATACAAATTTGAATTAGATAAAGCGATATCAACAGTTGATGGCTCAGTGACTCTAGCTCCTTGACCAAAGCGTGTAAATTTGTATGGGAAATAAATATAATAATCAGATTGTAACTGATGTTGAAAAAGAAGATTACCTGCTTTATTGCTGGAATTGCAATTCCAACTGGTATGTTGTGCGTTTAGGTCTCCAAAAATAAAAAAATCGGTTGAATAGTTTGTCAATATGTCAACATCTTTTACAAATGAGCAGGAATACCGTGGACAATATGCTGTAGTGAAAATCGTACGATGTCCATTAACATATATTGATACTGATAATGCTTCAATTGAAGATGTCTTGTGCTTCGGCAACAATTCGTGGATAATTGAACTTCGTACAGCAATGAGAACTCCTCCGCCGTGTGTAGATCTGTCATTTCTGTACACCGAATAGTTAGCAAGTCTGAAATTGTGCTTATCATTCAAGAAAGTTTCATTTATTAAGGCTATATCAATTTTGAAATCATACAGAAATTGTTGTAATTGAACATTTGCCGAATTAGTAGTTATGCCTTGAGCATTCCAGTGCATAACATTGATACAGGTTGTTGTAGATTTATATGACATGACGTAGCATTATCCTAACACCCGCATCTTGTCATATTTGTTTTTACATTTTTGAAGCTCATCCAGAGCTTGAAAATAAATGTCTAATAGCTTTTCATTGGATATATCGTCACATTCATTCTCGTTGTATTCGTCTCGTAATACATTACTATACAATCTTGGATTCCTATTAGGAACATTGCGTACGTACTTTGAACATGTGGGTTGTTCTTCAGTTTCACATTCAAATATGTCGTTGTTAGATATGTATGCTGCGGGAGTACTCCTGTGGAGTTTTTGAATACCTGATCTGTTGGATACTTTGGCGCGGATTTCTAAATACTCCTTTCGACAAGGACATTTGGGGTCATCAGCCCTATGGTTAACATTTTTAAATTTTTTTGAAATACAATTAAAGCATTTATAAATATTTGGACTTTGCTGATCCGATTTGTTGACTGGACATGAAGAAAAATCATGGGGGCCAGAACAAGCCGTACATATTGCAGATCTGAAACAATTCGGTGCGCCGTGGCCAAACATGGAACACTTTGTGCACTGAGTTAATCCCTTTTTACCATTGAGTGGGTTTTTCCAGTAAACACGGACACCATACAAGTATCGTATTTTCATAATTTCGCGTTTGGAAACTTGCATTTTATCAAATTCCAACATGAAGAGAGCATCATCCACAGATGACTTAGATGTCATTACTTCTTTTACACTAATTGGTGTGATATTAAATTCTGTTTTAAACTCTTCAATTATGGTTTTAACATCCATCCTATGGAGCCCAAATACCATAATTTTAAACTTTTTTTCATCTTTGATTTGATGTGTGAAGAATTTTAGATTTTCACCTTTAAGCTTAGTAAGGGCTTGAGTATATTTTACCATCGAGTCTGAGATAATTTTAGTTCCTATTGACATTCGCTGGAACTTATATCCGGAACCAATAAATTTATGGACAGCTGCGAAACTATGAACAGCATCGACGACTAGAGTAGGCGGCCTCTCCCTCACTTCAGCAGGAGTTTCTTCCTCTACGGGATATGTCTCCATTTCATCCACATCTTGCAGTGGAGCAAATCTATTTCGTCTGACCGTTCCAGATTGTTTGGGCACTTTGTACTTCGGGTTATGGCCCCAGGAACCCCTCCGCTTCAATGGGTGCATTGAATAACAATTCAAATCCACGTGTTATTCACTTGTTTGTTTTGAGTTCAATTGAAAGAACAACAAAAACAATTTGTTGTTTGTTGTAAAAATCGTTTGATGTAAACAAATAAGTATGCAAAGCACAGCAAAACACGATGCGACCGTTCACAATGAGAGCTCGCTATTGACTGAATTCGTGGAATATTCAATATTACATTACTCACAAAGTGAGGGTATACCTTAGTCGGTTTACCCGACTGAAACTTTCTTACTTGTTTGTAGAATATTTTCCACTAGTCGTGGATAGCTTAATCTTGGACAAGTCTGAAAAATATTAATAATTGACAAAACTGTATATATTTGGATAGATAATAATTGGCATAATCTATTTATTAAAAAATCTAAAATTTCGGGCTTATGCTGTTCTTCCAGAAAACCACAAATACATGTATATCACCGCACGAATTCATTGTTTTCAAGAATTTCTTTTTACGTTAAATTTAAACAACCATTTATCATTTTCCTCTAATGCTTTTGGGAATAAATCTAATGAATTCATGGAAGAAATTCTGCGTTTATATTACCGAATGTCTGGGAAAGTTTTAAGAGCCATTAATCAAGTCAGAAAAATAGTTAGCCACTTTAGCGGATCTGCAAGACGTTATCTTTAACATTTGAAGAGGGAGTATGGGGAGTGAAGGAAATATGAAAATACCAGCAAACGCTCGTTGTTTCGCAATCGATAATTTTACTTATAAAAAAAATTAATAAAGGATGTTTTTTTTAGACGTGTGGTTTTCAAGTAGAAATAAAACTCATATAATTTAATGTTACGGCCAAAGATTTAGCTTTATTATAAAGATAAGGTTTGCCATTATCTTTTAAAAATGATTTCGGGAAAGTGGCCGCGGCGGCTGGCTCGAATAAATTACGAGAGGCCCATTTTTCGACCACTTTTTGCAGGGTCTGTAAATCAGCAATAACTCGTCGAATATTCACTTCCAAGGCGTCAATCGTGTCGAGCTTATCTGCGTAGACAAGAGACTTCACATAACCCCAAAAAAAATAGTCCAGCAGTGGTAAATCGCACGATCTTGGAGGCCACGCCACAAGCCCACGACGCGAGATAATACGCCCACCAAAAGTTTCTTCAATAAATTGATTGTTTCGTTGGCTGTATGACATACAGAGCCGTCTTGTTGGCTCTTGTTGCGTTCCCCATTGACTGTAACATTATGGCCGGCTTCTTTTTTGAAGAAATATGGACAAATGATCCCTCTACCCATAGAGCACACCAAACAGTGATAATTACTCCAAATGGGGCAATTTTGTTTGATAACGTACTCATTCATCCAAAAGAGAGCTTCATCGCTGAACAAAATTTTCTTATGACAAGTAAGAAAGTTCAGTCGGGTAAACCGACTCAAGAATCCCCTCACCTTCAGTCCCAAAAAAAAATTAAATTTATTATCCCCTCACCTTAGAGAGGAGGGTATATATCATTTGCTACGAACCAAAAGTGTAACACATCGAAGGAGTGACCTAAGACCCTAAGTTTGTTCGGCGGATATCCCTTTTGGTCATTTTAAGTCGAATGAGCAATGTCCGTCCCTCAGTCTGTCTGTCTGCTGGCTGGTGCGCACGATAACTCTCGAAAGGAGTAACCGATTGACTTCAAATTTGATATGCGGTAATATTATTTTCTATCTCCGGCTTAGTTCGCAGATGGGCCATATTAGTCCACTCCTTCTAGTGCCTTCCCTACAAAGGTTATTTTAATCCTTTGAAATTCTACATATATTATTAGTTTATTAGTTACCATAACCTCGAGAAGTTGCCACGCCCCTTTTGGTACCTCCCACACAAATGGACAATTTTGAACCAAAAGTTAATAGCTTATAACTTTATTACCAGTGCGTACAAAGACTTGAAATTGTGTACAGTGTAATGGTTTAATAGTACCCACAATACAGTGAAAAATGGGCATTATGGCCAAGCTCCTTTTCGTAACTCCCACACAAATGGACCATTTTGTAACAAAAGTTACCACCTTATAACTTTAATACCAGTGAATACAAATACGTGACATTTTGTACAGTGTAATGCTTTTATAGTACCAAGAGTCCAGAGAAAAGTGGCCGTAATTGGCACGCCCCTTTTGGTACCTCCCACACAAATGGACCTCTTTGTACCAAAAGTTAACAGCATTTAACTTTAATACCAGTGCATACAAATACTTGAAATTTCGTACATTGCAATGCTTTAATTTTGCCTAGAGTCTAGAGAAAAGAGACCGTTATTGACACGTGTCTTTTGGTATCACCCACACCAAAGGACCATTTTGTACCAAATGTTTAAAAATTCTTTTAATTTTAATACCAGTACATACTTCAATGTTATTAAATGCAATTTAATTTGAAAATATTTTAAATAAAACAAAAAAAGAATTTATTAATATTTGATTAAGACTCAAGGTGAGGGGATTCATTAGTCGGTTTACCCGACTGAACTTTGTTACTTGTTTTATGTTTTAATTAAACTATTATCAAATACTAAACTATTATATATCAACTATTATCAAGCATTAATACTTTATAATCTGCTATCTTTGCCCAGTGCACTTCGTTGCCCCCAAATTTTATTTTCGTGAAATACAAACATGCTTTTCGTATAGACTCGACGCCAAAAAATATAGTTTTATAGATATTTTTCTCAATGCATACTCGTATTGTATTGTACACTTTCTCAAGTTATATATGTATGTTCTCGCATTAAAAATTTGTGATATCTCTAGAAATGGTCACATGTCAAACCAGTAAGGAAAGGCTAAAGTCGGGCGGGGCCGACTATATAATACCCTACACCACTCTCGTAATATTGAATAACTCTGATATATAAATTTTGTAATTCATGTATAAATTGTTTACATAAATTTACTTTTGGGACATTTTATACTTAAATAATACCCTGTACCACAGTGTGGTGTAGGATATAAAAACGATTGGATCTAAAGAGCCAAATCGGATGAAACATATATATGGGAGCTATAGCTAAATCTTTACCGATTTTCTTCAAATGCGGCAATGTTGGTTCATGAATCAAGAAACTCTACCATTCTAAATTTCAAAACGATTGGATGTAAAATATAGCTTCTATAGAACTAAAAGGCCAAATCGGACGAAACACATATATGGGAGCTATAGCTAAATCTTAACCGATTTTCTTCAAATTCGGTAGTGTTGGTTCATGGATCAATAAACTCTACCATTCTAAATTTCAAAACGATTGGATGTAAAATATAGCTTCTATAGAACTAAAAGGCCAAATCGGACGAAACACATATATGGGAGCTATAGCTAAATCTTAACCGATTTTCTTCAAATTCGGTAGTGTTGGTTCATGGATCAAGAAACTCTACCATTCTATATTTCAAAACGATTGGATGTAAAATACAGCTTCTTCAGGACTAAAGAGCAAAATCGGACGAAACATATATATGGGAACTATAGTTAAATCTTAACCGATTTTCTTCAAATTCGGCAATGTTGGTTCATGGATCAAGAAACTCTACCATTCTAAATTTCAAAACGATTGGATGTAAAATACAGCTTTTATAGGACTAAATGGCCAAATCGGACGAAACATATATATGGGAGCTATAGCTAAATCTTAACCGATTTTCTTCAAATTCGGCAATGTTGGTTCATGGATCAAGAAACTCTACCATTCTAAATTTCAAAACGATTGGATGTAAAATACAGCCTCTATAGGACTAAAGGTCCAAGTCGGACGAAAGATATATATGGGAGCTATATCTAAATCTGAACCGATTTCAACCAAATTCAATAGCGATCTTAACAGCCGCGAAATACTCTAAACTGCAAAATTTCAGAACAATCGGAGTGAAATTGCGACCTGTAGTCGACGAACAACATTACATGGACAGACGGACGGACGGACGGACGGACATCGTTAAATCGACTCAGCTAGTGATTCTGAGTCGATCGGTATACTTTAAGGTGGGTCTAGCTGTGTTATTTTCAGCTGTTACAAACATCTGCCTTGAAACAAACTTATAATACCCTGTACCACAGTGTGGTGTAGGGTATAAAAATCTATACGTGACGCATTTCCTTGAAGATCGATATATGCACATATGTATGTGTGTAGGTCCATAGCTCTTTATTGGATTTTTAAAGTATTGGAAGAATGAAAATTGCTCTGGCAACTGCCACACTGACCACCTTCTAAAAATTCAAAATTGATCATGATAGATTTTACCGCAATAAGAAGTGAGCGATATATTTCGAAAATGATTTCCAGATTTTTAAAATGCGGTTTGATGCCCGGGTTTACCTCAGGCTGGACATCCGATAGCTATTTTTTGCATCTCCTTCGAGATCAGTATGTTCCTAACAATTTGTAGATTTTTGTTTCTTAAAGAATTTTGAAATGCATAGAAATAATGAAAATTGCTTTGGCCACCGCTTAGCTGGCCACAATCTTAGTTTTCAAAATAGCTTTTCGGGCGTATAACACTGAATATTATTTTATCTTTGTATCATTTAAGATTCTTATGAAATACAAAAATAATACTAAAGATTTGATAGATCGAGAAGTGGCCACGGGCCATACATATGCAAGTCTATACATATGCAAATTTTTAGCTTTCTAGCTCTTACAGGAGCCTTAGTAGTCAAGGGACATATATGTACTGAAAGATTGGGAATTGCTTTCGTCACTGCTACACTGATCAGAGACTGTGAATTGACCATATTGACAATGTGTTACCAAAGTAATATATTTTGAAAAGGCCTTAGAAAAATTCCAGACACGGTTTGACTTTAGGCTGGACATTGATTAATTGTTTTCGCATCTCATGTGAGGTCAGTATGTACATATATATTTCTATATTTTGAAAAGAATTTTTAAAATCAGTGAAATAATAAAAATTGTTCTGGTCAAAGCTACACTGACCACAGTCAGGTAACTCAAAATTATTTTTCGCGCATATTTTTGCGGTTTATAGTACCTCATATTTACAAAGTAAAAGGCTTCTGAAAGGACAAACAAAATATTAAAGTTTTGATAGCGCGAGGACTGACCACGGGCCAAAAAAACGAATATGTGAATAGTCCGTGGTTTGTACAACACTCCTGCCTACGTGTGTGCAAAATTTCAGCTTTCTAACTCTTATAGGAGCCTCAACGGTCAAGTGGTCAAAAATCACCAATACATATATAAAGACTATACATACATAAAAACCATTGCCATTGACCTAATCTTCCATGGGAAATTTACAGAAACAAAATCGGTTCACGCATTACGGAGAACATCAATTACAAAAAAAATCAACTTATCTTTATATATATAGATTTGTGTGGGAAGTACCAAGAGGGGGTTGCCAATGACGCCCATTTCTCCGTGGCCTGTGGGTACTATAAAAGCATTACATTGTACGTCATTTCAAGTCTTTGTATGCACTGGTAATAAAGTTATAAGCTATTAACTTTTGGTTCAAAATTGTCCATTTGTGTGGGAGGTACCAAAAGGGGCTTGGTAACTTCGCCCACTTTTTCTTTAGGTGTTAGCGACTAATTAACGAATACTATGAGTTGAATTTCAGAAGATTCGAGTAAATAGCATAAAAGTTATTAAAGAACCCATATTTCACTAAATGTTAAGCATTTGTGGGGGAGGTACTAGAAGGAGTGAACCAATATGGCCCATCTTCGCACTTAACCGAAGATCGAGAAAAATATTACCGCATACCAAATTTGAAGTCAATTGGTTAATCCTTTCAAGAGTTATCGTGTGCACCAGCCAGCAGACTAACGCACAGACAGACAGACGGACGGACGGGCATTGCTTAAATGACTTAAAATTACCCAAATCGAATTTCCGCCAAATGTACTTGGGGTCTTAGGTCACACTTAGGATAAAAAGACCCCTGATGCTCAGAAAAGGAAAGAGATAGTATAATAAAGTCTGAGAGCAGGAGAGTATAAGTATTTCTCATATAGGGTGAATTTATGAGGTATTGTATAAAATAATGGCAACTATCATAAAATTAACTTATAGAGCCAATTTTTTTCAAGTCAGCAGTACCTTTATTTTATTTTTCAAATTTTGCATACTGGCTTTAAAACTATTACTTATCTACGAGGTATGTTCAAAAAATATCGCGAATTTTGTATTTTTTCAAAAAGTATTTATTTATTCATGTATATCTATTTTGTCCCCTTCAAATTAATTCCCCTCGGATATAATACACTTCTGCCAAAAGTTTTTTCCAATCATCGAAGCACTTCAAATAATAATTTTTTGTGATCTTGTTCCGCTCCTCCTTCGATGCCATCCTTATCTCCTCAATCGTGGCGTAGCGTCGCCCTTTCATGGTCCTTTTCAGTTTTGGGAACAAAAAATAGTCACAGGGGGCTAGGTCCGGGGAATACGGTGGCTGCGGCGCCATTACTGTGTTGTTTTTGGCCAAATATTCGCGCACAAGCAACGATGTGTATGCAGGGGCGTTATCATGGTGCAAAAGCCAGTTTTTGTTCTTCCACAAATCCAGGCGTTTTTGGCGGATTGCTTCGCGCAATTTGCGCATAGCTTGCAGGTAATATTCTTTATTGACCGTACTACCCTGTGGCAAGAACTCATACTGCCCCACGCCCCTGCAATCAAAGAAAACTGTGAGTTCGGGCGTCCGGCACGCTGTTCGTCCTTCGCATCATCTCGGACCTCTAAGAACATTCTGTATCACCGACAAACGTTGCTTTGGTCCAAGGTAGCTTCACCATATCCCACAGTCAACATTCAGAATGCGTCAGCGCACTTTATTTTGTTTTTCATACAAAATTTGATGCATTTTGTGAAATAGATAAAAATCGAAGACAAGTTAAAACACATCCAAGCACAACAGCTGTCAAAAATTAACTAAACATTCAAAATGGCCGACCTTGTCAGCATAAGTAAGGGACATGAGTAACAACATAACGCTACAAAAATATCAAAAATCAAATACACGTAGCCCGCGGATATTAAAAATTCGCAATATTTTTTGAACATACCTCGTACATGGTTGTTTTAATTTACCAAATCCTTAAAAGTATTGAATTATTTCTTGAAATAATGAAACTTGTAACAAAAATATTGATTTTTTCTTTAATTTTAAGATGGGTGTACACAAAACTGAAGATTACTGCTTCATTAAATCAAATATTTTATGTCAATGAAAATATCTTAAAAACATGTAAATTGTTGTGTTTATTGAAAATTGTTCTTGAAATTCTGCCGATGTAGCATACTTAGTTTAGGTATGTGTCGTCTTTAATTTTTTTACTATCCTTTTTTTGTGTATGAAGATAACTAATTGATTTTCTTTCTATTATTTTCAGGTAAGATTTATTTTATAAACGTAAGTACTTTTTGCGAATTTATAGTTACAAGTTTCAGTGAGCTTTCATGTAAAACTATAGGTGTGGATTCGAGTAAATATTTAATTATTTTTTTGGTAACAATTTCCTTAACACTTTTCTTAGCATTGTCGTACATACATATATGAACGTATTTAGGCAATATTTTGGGCGAAAGAACGTTTAATATACAGACGGAGAAGCTTGAGTTCGGTTTCCACTGGGGAAACAAGATTTCGAACCTTTTAAATTATTACGTCCTTTCGTTCACCTGTCCGTCTGTCTGATAACTTTCAAAAATAAAACGCAATGACTAGAATGCCTGCACAAAAGGAGGGACAGACTTAGCTAGTGTGACCTAAAAATTCTCAATTATGTGGTACATAATTTTGGTCAGAGTAAACTAAATTAAAAATCGTTTCAAACTTAAAGAATTTATATACGTTTATCAAATAATAAATATCATCTAACTCAAACCTTGAACAGGCATTCCTGGGTGGTAAGCTTATCTATCTCTCTATAAAACTGAATAAAAATGCTAGAGATTGCCGCAAATATTAAAGTTTATTTAATAAATCGTTAGATTAAACTCTCCTCTGAACCGGATGTGACTCGAGTTCAAGCATCCACACTTACACACATCCAAGCGCACTCACATGCACAGACTCTAGCAAATATGACGACGAGTTGCAGTTGCAACAACCGTAGCAAATATGAGTATGTGTTGCACTGCACGAGTACTCTCTGTACTCACTCACTGCTCGGGAAACTAAGGACATAATTAATTGTCAAAGGGATTGCAAATGCTCTGGAGTTTCTGATGCATAAACGATGCTCGGGGGAGATGTGATGAGTGGAGTTTTGTTATACATTACAATTTTAATGCAATGGCAAAGAATAAACCAGAGAATTTTTCTCTCATTCATATGAATGTAGTACAATTTACATTAGGTCGTATTGGACTGCGAGGGCAGTAGTATGGCAAAGTAAAATGTTTGACTACGGAGGCACTAGTATGGCATAGTAAAATGTCAGAATCACAAAATAGGCACATTGGATATATGTATAATATGAAATTAAGTAGTCTCCACAAATATTCTAGAAAAATAATAAACAACAGTACGAATAAATAAATAAATTGTTCTCAATTGACCAATAGAAGCATTAAAATTCGTTCATTCAAATTTATTAAAAATGATTTCCTCATAAAGAAATCTACTACTAATTGTAACGGTACAACCTGTTGTACCTACAGATGTATATGCATTCATACTTATTATATGTGCAGTTTGTTTGTTAGGAAACGGAAATGAAATATTATGTTAAAACAAATAAGCATTTCAGTCGGATATACTGTCATTGCATTTACCCCAGTGTATTTATTTATTACGAATGACTCCACAGTAATCAAAGCAAATTCGTTATATGTATTACATCGATGAGACACATTATATATTCCAATCATGTACAAAAAATCATGTAGAAAAAAATATATTGGTTAGTATTATTAAGCGATTTTATACATTTAAATTCATTGTTATCATTGATGTTAATTTCCAAGTGCTTCCCCAATAGATTTTTCTTGCATGAACCAACGATTTTAATACACTACATTTGGGAAAAAAGCATCATTTGTTATTTTGAAATTTCATGTGCCAATTATCCTTATTGACAATTATTGGTGGTATCTCTCCATAAATATGTTTTATTGAATTACTAAATATATACTACTTTTAAGAATCGCTGGAAACTTCTCTGATGTCTCTTTGTAGCTCTATACGAGTATTCGAGAATGGTTGGGCTAATTTCGAATCAACCTTCGGTACATCCCACCAAAAGGACCACTTTTTGCCAAAAACGTTGTTACCAAACAGTTCTAAATCTGTGAAGATTTTCTTCAAGACAAATCAATTGGAATATTTTGGGTTTTTTAATGCTCCCATTACAGCTGAGATATGTTCAATTGAGCGACGGAACGAATATGTCATGTACCGATACAGTGAAAACAATTTTTTGATTAATTTTTTTATCCCAGCCTCTATTGAATGATCTTTATAGCGAGCACAAATTTTCAAAATGTTTTTCTTACAGATACATCATTTTTGACGAGAGATATATAGGAGATATGACAGATCTCCCCAGATCTTATAATATCTGGAGCTAGATATGGCCAAATTTCATTTGATATAATAATACCTATCTAAAGTACAGCGTTTTCCAATAAGAGTGATATGACTTCTATGAAAAAAAAACACACTTATTGTTAAAGAAATTCAAAAGTTTTTTATTTAATGCGAAATACAATCGATACAATTAAGTTCTAAATAAAACGTCATTCAATTGGCCTCCACGACTTCTTCTGCAGGAACAAATTCGATGAACCCAATTTTCGAGCACTTTTTCCACTAAATCAAGTCGTATGTCATGAATGGCACGTTCAATATTGACTTGTAAAGCTTGAAGAGGGTCTGGTTTATTTCGAAAGACCAATGACTTGAAATGACCCCACAAGAAATAGTCTAATGGTGTTAAATCACAACTTCTTGGAGGCCATTCAATATCACAATTTCTTGAAATAATCGAATCTCCAAACTTTTCTCGTAACAATTCATTTCATTTCATTTGCTGTGTGGCACGTAGCCACAATCGGTCAATGGCAAAAAGATAGCTCTTAACGAGAGCTAAAATACTGCTCATGGGTGTCAAGGTCGTAGGACGACTGGAAGGTGTTTTTTTTTTGGATTTAAAAAAATTGACTTAGCATCATTATCAAATGTGAACGGAAAGTTTTTTTTTTTGCTCTAGCTCCTTAACGGTACGTCGGAGTTGGAATCGGACAATGGCAAAAAGATAGCTCTCAACGAGGACTAAACTATTGCTCATGGGTGACAAGGTCGTAGGTCGACAGTAAAGTGTTTTTTGGATTTAAAAAAAATGGACTTAGCGCACGAAAAGGGGGTTTCCAACAAGAGGTGTTATTTTGGTATTCAAAGAAAAATTAAATTTTTTAAGATAAATGATCGGATGTTTATTTCATAATAAAGTATGCCGTTAATAATGAAAAACAACATCAGCCAAACGGCCACCACGACTTCGCTTACAGGACCATATCCTTTTCATGAAATCTTCCATAACCAAATCGCAAAGTTGCTGCCCTATGTCCTCGATAGCCTCACGAATTCTATCTTTGAGGTCTTGAATCGACGCTGGGCTGTTGGCGTAGACCTTATCATTCACGTGGCCCCAAAGGAAGAAGTCGCAAGGTGTTAAATCACAAGATCTCGGTGGCCAATTGTGATCACCTCTTCGAGAGATAACACGGTCCGGAAACTTTTACCGTTACAGAGCAATGGTTTCGTTGCTTGCGTGGCACGTAGCGCCGTCTTGTTGAAAGTAAACGTTGTCCAGATCAATACCATCCAACTCCGACCATAAAAAATTATTAATCATAGCGCAATCCATTCACCGTAACTGTGGATCCAACCTCATTTTCGAAAATGTAAGGACCATAAACCAGTCATACGTTTAGAATGGAGAGGATTCTCAACAATAACTCTTGGGTTTTCCGAGCCCCAGATGCGACAATTTTGCTTTTTGACGTAGCCACCGAGGTGGAAATGGGACTGATGAGGCAAAATGATTTTGTATCTTTCGTATCGTTTTTTTTTTGTTCGATCGTTTTTTTGATCGTCAAAGAATAAAACCTTCAAAAGTGACAGCTACCGAAATACCGGGTGATTCAAAATAATTCTTCTTGTTGGAAAACCCTATACAAGGTGGCGCATAATGAGCTATATGGTTTAAATAGTTTATAACATTGTATACCCTACACCACACTGTGGTACAGGGTATTATGACTTTGTGCATTTGTTTGTAACGCCCAAAAAGAGAAGAAATAGAACCATAGTTTATTATACCGTTCGTCATAGAATCAATTTTTGAGTCGATTTAGCCATGTCCGTCTGTCTGTCTGTCCATGTATTCTTGTAATCAAAGTGCAGGTCGTATTTATGGTCCGATTGTGATGAAATTTAGCACAGTGCTCTTTTTTTGCCCTATTGAAATTGGTCAAAATCGGTTCAGATTTAGATATAGCCCCCATATATATGTTACCCCCGAGATATAGTCCCCATATACATATATGTTTCAACCGATTTGGCATGTTAGCGCTGTTGAAACCGTATTTTATATCCGATCTGAACGAAATTCGGCAGAGAGAGTTTTCTTGTTACGTGAATGAACACTACCAAATTCGGAGAAAATCCGTTCAGATTTAGATATAGCCCCCATATATATGTTTCACCCGATTTTACATGTAAGCGCTGTAAAAACCGTATTTTATATCCGATCAGTATGAAATTCGGCAGAAAGAGGTTTCTTATTATATAAATGAACACTGTTAAATTTAGGGGAAATCGGTTCAGATTTAGATATAGCCCCCATATATAAGTTACCCCGATTTGACATGTAAGCGCTGTAAAATGTTTTTTTTTATATCCGATCAGTGCGAAATTCGGCAAAAAGAGGTTTCTTTCTACATGAAGGAATACTGCCACATTCGGAGAAAATCGGTTCAGATTTAGATATAGCCCCCATATATATGTTACCCCCGATTTGCTATGTAAGCACGAAGACTGTATTTTATATCCGATCAGTACGAAATTGTTTTTTTTTATATCCGATCAGTGCGAAATTCGGCAAAAAGAGGTTTCTTTCTACATGAAGGAATACTGCCACATTCGGAGAAAATCGGTTCAGATTTAGATATAGCCCCCATATATATGTTACCCCCGATTTGCTATGTAAGCACGGAGACTGTATTTTATATCCGATCAGTACGAAATTCGACAGAAAGAGGGTTTTTACGTTAATGAGTATTCGGGGAAAATCGGTTCAGATTTTTATATAACCTCCATATATAAAAATCTGAACCTTCTGATATGGTTTCAAAGCGCTATAGAAGTTGTACCTTACTTCCGACCATTAAAATTTTCCAGAAAGACTTTTCTCAATTTAGGAACGAATATTGCTTAATTTAGCGATTATCGGTTCAGAATTAGATAATATGTTCCTACCCATTTACCAATTATTACAAATTATTATCGCAATGACCTTTTGGCATTGTTAGGGAGGTGTAGGGTATTATATAGTCGGCCCCTCCCGACTTTCTGCCTTTCCTTACTGGTTTATTTATGCGATTATTATAATTTGTTTAAATTCAGTATATTATTGGGGAATTTTTCGCAATTAGCTTTGAAAAATGATATCGTGTAGGTGATGTCCATTTTCTGCTTTGCACATACGTGCTTTCCATAACTTTTCGCAAAATTTCGGAAAAATTCAATTATTGTTGTACGCTGTTCGATTCATAATTTAGTCCCCAAGTCTCCTTCATAAAATGCGGAAAAAACAAGGAAAGAATAATAATTAAAAAAGTTATAAAGATTTCAAATCAAATAGCTCATTCTGCGCCACCCTGTACAACGATTTTGTGGTACACTCGACATCAAATGCTGGTTAATAAATCAGACCAGGCAATTAGATTAGATTAGGAAAACTGCTACAATTCAGTTTGATCACATATGGAATGTGATATCAACACTGTGGTGTATGAGTGTTATTGAGATATCAAATATGAAGTATACGTCACACACTCCCGACTATGATAAAGTAATAGTAATTAGGGCCAGGTTAGGCTAACTTAACCGTAACGCCACCGTAGCGTAACGAATCTGCTGATTAAATCTGACATATGGAAATTCGTGTAAACGATTAGTCAACGGATACGAAACGTAAACCGATGGCTGAATCTGCTAACATTTGATTTTGACGGTACGTTTACGTGCCGATGCAATCAAACTCATGAAAACAACGTTAAGTTATGGTTAAGTATACCAAACTGGGCCTTTAATAAAACAAGTAAAATCGTTAAGTTCTGCCATGCCGAATCGTTTGTATCCTCCACCATGGATTGCATTTAATTACACTGTAAAACAAATTTTTAACAAAAATGTCGTTACAAACGAACCAATTGGTATACGTTTTATAGTAGTGGTAATGTAAAGTACAACTGCACTTACAGTTTTTCATTTCGTCATCCAGCTTCCGGTTTAGAGGGCCTCAAATATTCAATGCATACAATTTGTAAATATATTTTATAAAATGTTGTATTTGTACAACGAACACAAAATTGAGATCACATGAAAGAAGAAACTCGTGGGAATAGTAAGGGCATTTTTACTTTTTATTTTCGCGAAAAAAGGACACCAAAAATGTCCTTTCAAAATTTGGTCCAGTCATATATTTTTTCTGTGACACAATTTTTCATGAAGAAAAAATATATGTGATAGCCCCTAATAAGGAGCATCATATACCAAAATTGCATGTTGATAGCCCTATTACGTAAGAAGATAAAAATAATTTAAATATTAGTTCTTACAAATTTTATAATTTTCCTTAAAAACGACTATACCAACACCAATATGTGATGAAAATGTACCGACCAACATTAGCTTCCTATAAGTGAAGTTATACTGCATAGCAAATGGGAAATATTCTGTAACAAAACACATTGTCAAATGAAGTATTTCCAGTTCAGTTTAAATGATTTACAACGTGGTAAATCTACATAACTGATACGATACAATGAAAGCGATACTGCAATTAGTTAAATATAACGATCACCAATGGGTGCTATGCTGCGACTTAAAATCGTAGCAATACTCATGGGCTTGAAAGGAGGATTTTCGAAGCACCAGTGCTTCCTTTGCCTTTGGGAAGGACGACTGCGAGAGTTGCATTACACAAACCATGACTGAGAACCTCGTCTAAACTATATGGAGTTAATAGCGTGGACCATGTAACGCTAGTAGCCCCATCCCCCCTCTACACATCATGTTTGGTCTTAGCTAGGTAGCTTTGTTCGGGCGTTAGATTCACAGGGCAATGCAATAGCCCATTTGAAGAAAATTTTCCCAAAACTAAGTGAGGCAAAGATCGCTGCAGGTATGCCGATCTCAGGGTCTGTTTCTGTATGTCGAACGAAAGTCCATGTGAATAAAAACAATTAGATTTCGTTCGACATACAGGCACAGTACCTAAGTCCTTTCGATAATGTTTAATTTTAACTTACATTTCAAGTGAATTTAATGGGTCACAACTAAATCGCTCTTCAAAAGTCCAACAAATTTTCAAATATCTTGAATTTGATGGAATGAGAAGCGTGGCGTAGCCTAATTGAAGTAACTTAGCAATTTTTAGGAAACAACAAAGCTGAAAATTACAAAGCCATTGTTGGAAAATTAATTGAAAATTTTGGGAAAATGGGTGTGAACATGTCTCTCACCTCAAAGAAAAAATTATAAATTTGTAAGGACTAATATTTAAATTATTTTTATCTTCTTACGTAATAGGGCTATCAACGTGAAATTTTGGTGTATGATGCTCCTTATTAGGGGCTATCACATATATTTTTTCTGCATGAAAAATTGTGTCTCAGAAAAAATATACGACTGGACCAAATTTTGAAAGGACGTTTTTGATGTCCTTTTTTTCGCGAAAATAAAAAGTAAAAAGCTGCAGCTAATTTAGAACACAAACCCTCAGACAAAGGCAATCTTTTAAATCTAAGAACGTATATTTTGCGTTTTTTGATGTCTAACATGCAACAGAAACCCAAGAAAAAAACATTTTTTCTGGACTAGTGTAGTAGACGACCATAAAAGGTACTTTGACTTGTGATTTTAGCCCTTTGGATTATTTTCTGTGGAGAGCCATTAAGGATAATTTTTACGCAAAGCATCCAGAGACAATTGAAGCGTTGAAATATGAAATCGATGTTGCGATTGAAAAGATTCGACCCGAAACAATCGAAATTGGGCTGACTGGATGAGGTAATGCTGAGCCAGTCGTGGTAGTCATATGAATGATATTGTGTTCCATTATTAAATGAAAAAGTTCAACCTTTCCAATAAAACTAGAAATTTGAAAAAAATATCAGTACTTTTTATAATAGCCGATTCAAATTTTAAATTTTAAATGGCAACCCTTACCTGAGTCCATACCTAAAATTCTAAATTGCCGAGCCAGTCGTAGAAGTTATATGAATGATATTGTGCTCCATTATTAAATGACAAAGTCCAACCTTTCCAATAAAACCAGAAAATTAAAAAATTATCAGTACGAGTACTTTTTTATAGTCGATTCATATTTAAAAATTTAAAATGGCTTACCCTTTATGTCATCTACTCTATAGTACTCGACGATGTGGCCATCTACTCCACAGTAGACAACCAGATTTAGCTCCAATTCGGATTTCAGCGTATCGAGAATATTTTGACTGCAACTTGATTCTAAGCATTTTTTCCAACAAAATGTAATTTTCCAATTGTTACATCCAGTTAAACGATGGGAATTTTATTTTACGGCCCTCAACATGGTTGTTTGTATAGACTAAAAAAAATATGTAAAACTAACTGGTTTGAAAAAATCAAAAATCAAAATCACAAAATTGCAGAGAAATTTTCAATTTGTTGAGACATTTCTGCACATAATTTATCGTAAGCGACTTATCCGATTTGGCTAAAAAACGTTTTGGACATTTAGACTTACATTACCTTTAACAGATGCATGTACAACTCTTAATGAGATCAATAGTTTTTGAGCAAGCTCCGCCACATAATATAAATTTTTGCCCCTATTTTTAGCAAATCTTAAAATATACCACTAAAAATGAGAAGGGCGCTGATGAAATGTTTTACAAGAATGTTGGCAAGAACACGACAAAGCCCATTACATAACAAAAAGACCAAAAAATAGTAAAATGCCTCTTTTGCCTGTTCGTGCGGCAATGTTATCCATATGACCACTATATGTATTGTATGAATAACATGAATTATACTCTCACTTTAGTGGAGGAGGGTATATAATTACATATCATACAACACATCGAAGGAGTGACCTAATACCCTGCGTATGTTTGGCGGAGATCCGTTATGGGACATTTTAAGTAATTATACCCTACACCACACTGTGGTACAGGGTATTTATTATAAGTTTGTTTCACGGCAGATGTTTGTAACACCTGAAAAGAACACAGCTAGACCCACCTTAAAGTACACCGATCGACTCAGAATCACTAGCTGAGTCGATTTAAGCATGTCCGTCCGTCCGTCTGTCCATGTAAAGTTGTTCGTCGACTACAGGGCGCAATTTCACTCCGATCGTTCTGAAATTTTGCAGTTTAGAGTATTTCGCAGCTGTAAAGATCGCTATTGAATTTGGTTGAAATCGGTTCAGATTTAGATATAGCTCCCATATATATCTTTCGTCCGATTTGTCCCTTTAGTCCTATAGAAGCTGTATTTTACATCCAATCGTTTTGAGATTTAGAATGGTAGAGTTTCTTGATCCATGAACCAACACTACCGAATTTGAAGAAAATCGGTTAAGATTTAGCTATAGCTCCCATATATATGTTTCGTCCGATTTTGCTATTTAGTCCTGTAGAAGCTGTATTTTACATCCAATCATTTTGAACTTTAGAATGGTAGAGTTTCTTGATCCATGAACCAACACCACTGAATTTGAAAAAAATCGGTTCAGATTTAGATATAGCTCCCATATATATCTTTCGTCCGATTTGTCCCTTTAGTCCTATAGAAGCTGTATTTTACATCCAATCGTTTTGAGATTTAGAATGGTAGAGTTTCTTGATCCATGAACCAACACTACCGAATTTGAAGAAAATCGGTTAAGATTTAGCTATAGCTCCCATATATATGTTTCGTCCGATTTTGCTCTTTAGTCCTGTAGAAGCTGTATTTTACATCCAATCATTTTGAACGTTAGAATGGTAGAGTTTCTTGATCCATGAACCAACACTACTGAATTTGAAGAAAATCGGTTAAGATTAAGCTATAGCTCCCATATATATGTTTCGTCCGATTTGGCCCTTTAGTTCTATAGAAGCTGTATTTTACATCCAATCGTTTTGAGATTTAGAATGGTGGAGTTTCTTGATCCATGAACCAACACTACCGAATTTGAAGAAAATCGGTTAAGATTTAGCTACAGCTCCCATATATATGTTTCGTCCGATTTTGCTCTTTAGTTCTGTAGAAGCTGTATTTTACATCCAATCATTTTGAAATTTAGAATGGTAGAGTTTCTTGATCCATGAACCAACACTACTGAATTTGAAAAAAATCGGTTAAGATTTAGCTATAGCTCCCATATATATGTTTCGTCCGATTTGGCCCTTTAGTTCTATAGAAGCTGTATTTTACATCCAATCGTTTTGAAATTTAGAATGGTAGAGTTTCTTGATTCATGAACCAACATTGCCGAATTTGAAGTAAATCGGTTAAGATTTAGCTATAGCTCCCATATATATGTTTTGTCCGATTTTGCTCTTTAGTCCTGTAGAAGCTGTATTTTACATCCAATCATTTTTAAATTTAGAATGGTAGAGTTTCTTGATCCATGAACCAACACTACCGAATTTGAAGAAAATCGGTTAAGATTTAGCTATAGCTCCCATATATATGTTTCGTCCGATTTGGCCCTTTAGTTCTATAGAAGCTGTATTTTACATCCAATCGTTTTGAAATTTAGAATGGTAGAGTTTCTTGATCCATGAACCAACATTGCCGAATGTGAAGAAAATCGGTTACGATTTAGCTATAGCTCCCATATATATGTTTCGTCCGATTTTGCTCTTTAGATCCACTCGTTTTTATACCCTACACCACACTGTGGTACAGGGTATTATTTAAGTATAAAATGTCCCAAAAATAAATTTATGTAAACAATTTATACATGAATTACAAAATTTATATATCAGAGTTATTCAATATTACGAGAGTGTGTAGGGTATTATATAATGGTATAATGGTCAACTCCATCTAATAGCTCCCTCACAAAGGGTTAACATTTTGTGAAATATTAATTTTCTTATAACTTATATACTACCTATCCGAATTATCTGTTCTCTGAATTTTTTTGAATTCTCGCTATCACCCTGAGCAAAGTGGGCGAAGTGTTAATATTCATACGATCTAGTTGTCGAAGCAATGACGATACCAGAAAAGAGAATTTTGACTGTAATTTTACTGTTTTTCGGAGTTTGTGTTAAGATTTCGCTTCTGTTGTACAGGTTGAACTTTGTCGATTTATTCAAGTTTTCTACCATATATATTTTGTGCACGTATCTATGAACTCCAGTTGAAATGTGCGGCAATATGGACCCCGTTCAAAATGTATATCAATCACATTTAATACCCCCTAATAAAGCATTCGTTCTAATGCCATGTGTGCGTATTTATCTAATGCGACGCAATTTGCATATCGGTCTTAAATTCTTTGACAGTTTTATTTCTTTGAGTCACAGATTGCACCGGAAAATACATTTTAGCAAGTCTACGAATTTTGCCTGCTTGACAAAACCGCAGGCATTTAGTCGAAGGTCTTTCAACAATTTTGCTATATACGAGTATCGTACACATAGTAAGCCATCCAACGTGGTTGGTTGCCTCCGTGCAGCCTGGTTGTTGGGGTAATTGTCTGGGTGTAGCATACACTCAAATACACACATCCTTATGTATTCGTTTGTATGCAGCAGCAACAAGAAGAACCCCCCAAAACACACCCATACAAGGACAGAAACTCTTTTTTTGTGGCTACAAATATTTGGGTTAGTTTAGATTGTTCACTTGAATCGAGTACTTGTCGGGATGTATAAGGACCCATGTAAGGACCTAAGCTTTAAATTTCAACAACTATAGCTGCTGGCTTTTGTTGCTATTGTTCTGGTAAATGCTGATGATGATGGTGGAGGTGGTGTTGCTGCTGCTACTGTTTTTGGCTGCTTCTGTTGACATTTTGTGTGTGTAATATATGCCAAGTGGAAACTTAGCAATAGCCCCACGTGTATTAAATGTCTTTATCTACTTATTACCCTGGTTCGAGAGGACAACTGAAGTCAAACGGTGTTTGGTAATTTCCTGTTTCTATCGTTGTCCCTGCCCCTGCTCTTGCACCCACCACCAACCGCAACCATCGAGCAGACTGTTTTCTTGGGTGTACTGGGATTTGAGTGTTTGCATACTAATGTCGAAAATCATCAGAAAAACTCCAATGAGAACAAAAACAAAATTAAACCTTCCTTTCTGCAGCAAACAAGTAAAACAGAATACTCCAAAGTATCATAAAAAGATGGAATAAAAAACAATGGTAATTCTTGGTATTTAAAATGTATTAGAAACATGGACAATTGTCTATGAGATCCCACATCAACATAGGTTAACAATTTTTAAATAAAGTTATTTTACAAAGCTTTTGTTTTTTTGCACTTAAAACAATGGAAACTTATTTTTCTTTTGTACAGGGTTTTCCAATAAGAGTGATATGATTTCTTCGAAAAAACACACTTATTGTTAAGAAAATTCGAAAGTTTTTTATTTAATGAAAAGTACAATCGATACAATTAAGTTCTAAATAAAACGTCATTCAAATGGCCTCCACGACTTCTTCTGCAGGAACGAATTCGATGAACCCAATTTTCGAGCATTTTTTCCACTAAATCAAGTCGTATGTCATAAATGACACGTTCAGTATTGACTTGTAACGCTTGAAGAGAGTCTGGTTTATTTCGAAAGACCAATGACTTCAAATAACCCCACAAGAAATAGTCTAATGGTGTTAAATCACAACTCCTTGGAGGCCATTCAATATCACAATTTCTTGAAATAATCGAATCTCCAAACTTTTCTCGCAACAATTCAATTGTTTAATTTGCTATGTGGCACGTAGCCACAATCGGCCAATGGCAAAAAGATAGCTCTTAACGAGAGCTGAAATATTGTTTATGGGTATCAAGGTCGTAGGTCGACTGGAAAGTTTTTTTTTTTTTGATTTAAAAGAAATGGACTTAGCATCACTATCAAATGAGAACGGTAAGTTTATTTTCTAGCTCTAGCTCCTTAACGGTACGTCGGATCGAGAATCGGTCGATGGCAAAAAGATAGCTCTTAACAAGAGCTAAAATATTGCTCATGGGTGTCAAGATCGTAGGTCGACTGGAAAGTGTTTTTATACCCTACACCACACTGTGGTACAAGGTATTATGACTTTGTACATTTGTTTGTAACACCCAAAAGGAGAAGAGATAGACCTATTGTTTTTTATACCGATCGACTTGTAATCACTTTCTGAGCCGATTTAGCTATGTCCGTCTGTCTGCAGATGTATTCCTGTAATCAAAGTACAGATCGCAATTATGGTCCGATATCCACGAAACTTAGCACATTTTTTTAGGCCCAAGGACGATCCCTATTGAATTTGGATAAAATCGGTTCAGATTTACATTAGCTCCCATATATACATATGTACCTCCGATTTGGCATATATGCACTGTGTAAGCAAAATTTTTGAACCGATTTGTACAAAAATTGACAGAGAGTAGTCTCGTGATACACTCAGATACAATACAAAATTTGGGGGAAATCGGTTCAGAATTAGATATAGCCCCCATATATATGTTACCCCCGATTTGACATGTATACGAAATTCGGCAGAAAGAGGTTTCTTATTACATGAAGGAATACTGCCAAATTTGAGGGAAATCGGTTGAGATTTAGATATAGCCCATATATATATGTTACCCCCGATTTGACATGTAAGCGCTGTAGAAACTGTATTTTATATCCGATCAGTAAAAAAATTGGCAGGAAGAGGTTTCTCATTACGTGAATTAACACTGCCAAATTTGAGGGAAATCGGTTCAGATTTAGATATAGCCCCCATATATATGTTACCCCCGATTTGACATGTAAATGCTGTAGAAACTGTATTTTATATCCGATCAGTGCGAAATTCGGCAGAAAGAGGTTTCTTATTACTCGAAGGAATACTGCCAAATTCGGAGAAAATCGCTTCAGATTTAGATATAGCCGCCATATATATACCACCGATTTGACATGTAAGCGCTGTAGAGACTGTATTTTATATCCGATCAGTACGAAATTCTACAGAAAGAGGTCTTGTACATGAATGAGTATTCAGGGAAAAACGATTCAGATTTATATATAACCTCCATATATATGTTCCTCCTGATTTGGTATCAAAGCGCTATAGAAGTTTTACTTTACTTCCGATCATTAATATTTTCCGGAAAGATGTTTCTCAATTTAATCGCTTAATTTAGCGATTATCGGCTCAGAATTAGATAATATGTTCCAGCCGACTTACCAATTATTCCAGATTATTATTATTACAATGACCTTTATCGCATTGTTAGGGAGGTGTAGGGTATTATATAGTCGGCCCCGCCCGACTTTCTGCCTCTCCTTACTGGTTAGTACTGGCATAGTTTCTACTTGTCAAATGTCAAAGAATAATAGCTTCAAAAGTGACAGCTACCGAAATACCGGGTGATTGAAAATAACACCTCTTGTTGGAAAACCCTGTATTACAATTCAATGATTTTTCTGTGTTAGAATATAATCCAATCCATGGTGAAGTACATCAAAATTCTGTCCTTTCTTACTAGTTTAAATTATTTTCAGTTAAAATGACCTAAACGTAAAAGTCGATTTCAAAAATACATTCATTTTGTTTTTCTATTACTCGATTGTGTGAAAACAATATCCGCCTTCGTTTGTATTTCATCCTTTCATGATAATAGCAAAGCATACTTAATAAGTCGTTGAGGAAAATATTACATTTGAAACTTTACTGCAGCATAGTTTCCTTGACATACATTTACACTTTGCATTATGCTAATCACTTTGATTCCACATATTTTCATTTTCCCTCGTTTTCGTAAAATGGCGAAAGATAAAAATTTTCATTAAGTTTAATTCTCATTAAAAATTATTCTTACATTTCCAAGGTCTCGAAATAATCATTATCTCCGTTTCTCGCCATTAAATTAAAAGAAATCACATTTTAAATTTCGCACAACAAACATTAAAGAATATCCGCCCAAAACAGAACTGAACAGTACGAACGATAACGTTGCAAGTGGCCCAGAGTGTATCATGAGTATCCTTCTTTTGCATTGAATTTCTGTATCACAGAGAAGTATTTCGTGCAATCGAAACAAAAGGCAAAAATGTAATTTTCCGAAAAATACAAACAGAAGAAAGAACAACAATCCAAATTTTCTGCAACTTTGCGCAAAAATACAAACCTGAACGAAATAAGCAAAAAGTATTAAAATTTCATTTTGATGGAGATTCCATTTAATTTTAAAAGATTTTTGTTCGCTCCTCCTGGACATGGACACTTTTTCAGAGCATTTTTCAGGAATTCTGCTGAGCAAAGTAAAGACTATTTTTTCCAATATATCTATTTCTATTTGATGTTGATAAATATCCGCTTAGAATTTGTTCAGTAGCTTCTATTCAATGCAATTTTATGCGAATCATGGCTACACGCGATGACTGTGGCCATTTCCAACATTTCTAAATCTTCTCTCAATTGATGTACAAAAGATCTGTGGATTTGCATTTTCATGTAAATTTATAATAAAAATGCACAACACTTGAAAAATATGCAGTCTTCACATACAAAAAAGGATCCACGAACAATACAAAAGATGACAAAAATATCTGTAAAAAATTTTGCCAACAAAAGTTTTATGATTGGATGACACATTCAATTTTATTCCTCTATACAATTCGTTTAGATTTGAAAACTTTGAGAGCTTCTGTTGGAAATGTATTTCTGTCACAGGCATAAGTTTCGAGTACATGACAGTAGACCGTCAGTAGTATTAGGGAACTTTGCAATTTAGAATTTTAAAAGAAGGAAATACAATATTTTTTGTGGGCCAATGAAATAGCTGTACAAAAATAAAATTCTTTATCTTGTAGTATACACATAGAAAAAATAGAATGTCTAACCGTCAACATCGGTTTGCTTATCGTTACAAGCAATTTTGTTATTTATTGACAGTGTAATTACATATATAAATTTTTTGAAACTGTATTTTCAATGAATATGTAGAACTCGTCAGATGTGTACGAGCAAAATATTAACAATCATTTAAAAATAATATACAGGGTTTTCCAACAAGAGGTGTTATTTTAGATCACCCGGTTTTTCTGTAGCTGTCACTTTTGAAGCTTTTATTCTTTGACAATTGACAAGTAGAAACTACGCCATTACTAAAAATGGAACTATACACGATTTCCACCTCGTCAACAAGCAAAATTGTTGAGATGCCTCTCCATCTTGAACGTGTGACTATTTGGTGCGGTTTATGGTCCGGCGGGGTCATTGGACCTTAGTTACGGTGAATGGATTGCGCTATCGAAAGATGATTAATGATTTTTTATGGTCGGAGTTGGATGGTATTGACAACGTTTACTTTCAACAAGACGGCGCTACGTGCCACACAGGCAACGAAACCATTGCTCTGTTACGGGAAAAGTTCCCGGACCGTGTTATCTATCGAAGAGTTATCTATAATATGTTTGTGAGGATGTTGTTATAAACAAAATTATGTTTTCATCCTAATATTTTTTTTTTTTTAAAAAATATTTCCAAAACAATGATTAATTTGTATTTAAGTATTTTGGCAATGTATTGATGCCTTAATTTAAAGGAAAGTTTTTTTAGAAATTTATGGTTTAATTTTTTAGAAATTTTATATGTTTGAAAAATTATATGAAAATGTAAATCGTATAATATTGGGTAACGACAAATAGCATTGATGGATTGACAATTGGACGATTTATAAATTAAAAATTATAAATTAAAATAAAAGAAAATGCTGCTCACGACTTTTTTACCTGTAAAGTATAACACAATTTGCCAAAGTCAACAAAGTCTTAAAATTGTTTTAAATATAATGTATTTGGATAAATTCTTAAACAATATCTATGCGTTCCAAACAAAATTTCTTGATTTTCAAATAAAATATATTTGTTCAAAAATATATAATATATAAAAATTTTGGTTCCAAGTATATTTTCCTTGAATTCAAACATATCAAAAATGGCGATTTTCCTCCGTGTAGTAATCCCTCGATTTACGAACTAGAGAAAAAATAAAAATAGTTATGAAAAAAAATTAAAGTTGTCAAAGACCAAGAAAAGTGCATCAGGGACTATAATTTCCTAAGAAAATCTTGTCAGAGACCAACAGAAAATACATCATATAAAAGTTTCCAGTCACATCTTACCTAAGAAAAAGTTGTCAGAGATCATCTCTTACTAAGGAAAATTTGGCAGAAACCACATTTAGCTAAGAAAATTTTATTTCAGACCACTTATTCCTATGGAAAAGTTGCCAGAATATTCAGAGGCCGCCTTTTTCGGAAGGAAAAACTATTTGTCAAAGACCTCCTTTTAAATAGGGAACGTGTTTAGAGCGTCATAGACCACATTTTCCTTATGAAAACTGATCAGATACCACATATTCCTAAGGAAAATTTTTCTGAGTTCATATTTTCCTAAAGAAAAGCTGTGGGGCAAATTTATTTGATATTTAATATCGATGATGTAGTTTATTTTTAGCTAAAATGTTTAAAAGCAGTTACAAATAGGTGAAATCAGATCTAGCTATCATTTATTTTCTTATTTTTAAATTTAAGGGCATTTAATTTTTGAAAAAATTAATAAATGAGTTTTTGTGTGTTACGAAATTTGTAATTGCTCTCGAAGGGCTGAACCGATTTTGGCAAAGTTTACTTTGTTCTGAAGAGGACACAATGCGCCATTTTTTGTAAATTTTTTAAAAAATATTTTACGACTGTTTTTTTTTTTTTTTTTGAAAAAACCTTTGTATAAAAATTGTTCTCCCCTCGATTTTCTTAAAACATTCACAGAATATTTCGCACTCTAACAAATCCACAAAAGTAACAAATTTTTGGGAGACTCAATATTTGTACAAATTATGGACGAAATACCAAGACTATTCTGGCAATTTTCGTCTGTTTTTGCAAAACTCTGCACAGTGGTACAAATTCAAAAATGGGAAAAAATTCGAAAGTTTCTTAACCAAACAAACGATTTCGACCTAACTTGGCATGGTAGATGAAGAGTTGTTATAGCAGTTAAGTTTAAGAGTCAGACAGGGCGGAGCTAGGGGCCAAAATAAAGTACTTAGTTTGATTTTAAATATTCTGACCCAATGACACATTTTTCTCAGGGACGCAAAGAAAGTTTTTTTATATTACATACAATTATTTTATTATTAAAAAAACATTCAAACCGAATCACATCTTATTATAAAATGTCGTTTCAATTCCGATATAAATCGAGGGAATACTGTATATTCTCTGCCACTCTATTTCCTATTTGAATTTATCCAGGTGACGTATACATCATATTTTATATCATAAAAATGATCATACGCTACAGTGGCTTCAACCGGAAAGCCGCTAGCATTAAACCGAATGCAATTAATGAATCACTTTTCACTGACAAATTAATTTAATTTAGTCTGAATGTGATTAGTCTGATTTTTATTAACTCTTTTTTCCCCTGCTTATACTCTTTTATATTTTTTTTTATTTATTTGTACTATCATCATTACAATTTTAAAATTAGTTTTTGTATACATATACATAGCTTGAGAATTTACTAGAAGTTCTTTATTTTGTTGGGAGAAAGATCATTTAATAATTATATAACATTTTTAGACAAAAAAGATAGTAAAAAAAACTAATTTGAGAGTAAAAGAAAGTAGTGATAATAATAACTTCCTTTATCTTCTAGAAGAAGATTTGTATATCTGTAAATTTCTTATTAAGTCATAGGGCCTGTTTCTGTAACTTATTTTCGTTCTTTTACGGAGAACGATTAAAAATCTCTCAACTATTACTTGAATTCTATAAAACGCAGGTTAAAAATATTTTAGGTACGAGCTTTTTACGTGCTTTTCTATAGACACACCGAATTATAAAGTGCTGTGACTTATAGATTTCTCGGAATAATTGAGTGATTTTTGATCGTTCGCCGTAGACGAATGAAAATAAGTTACAGAAACGGGCCCATAATTTGAGCATCTGTTTCGATCTTCAAAGCTTTTGTTTAGATTATGTGCCACCATACTGAAGGTTTACTGTTTGAAATACTATGCAGGTGAAATGTGGGGGAGCGTATAGGCAAATTGAAAATTATTTTTAAGTTCTTGTTTTGGATTATTTGAAGTTTTTTGCGGTATGTCTTTGCAGTTTTCATATGCCAGACTTGACTTCCATATGTCATGATAGGCCTTATACACATTTTGTACAACCATATTTTGTTTTTATCGTTCAAAGTAGATTTTTTGTTTAGCAAGGGGTAAAGGGCTCTTCCGCATCGAATAGCCTTGTCACATGTTTTGAAGATGTGTTCCTTAAAAGTCATATTTTTATCTAAAACTGCCAAAGTTATACCCATACCAAAACCAGTATCGAATACAGATCAATCGCAATACTACCTTACATGTCCAAAGCCTTTGAAAGAATAATACATTCGCAAATACAAACATTAGGGCGGGTTGATTCTTTTTCTTTTTAATCGTATAGCAAAAACGTAAACTACATAAAATTCTAAGAAAATTCTCCGAAGAAACCATGTATTTAAAATAAAATCCTAATCCGCGCCTCTCGACTTGAAAATTTACATGCCCGCCTTTGCCAAAAAAAAATAAATATTAGAAAAAATAGATTTTTCCAAAAAGAAATAGAATTTTCTGAATAAAATTGTTATTAAGGTAGTTTATTTGCACTTTATATCTTTTCCACACTCAACATTTTTTTCATTAAAAAAATATTCACCCAAGTAAAAAATGATTAAAAAAAATTATAAAATGATTTGTCCATTTTGTGTGGGAGGTACCAAAAGGGGCGTGGCAACTTCGCCCATTTTTCACTGGATTGTAGGTACTATGGAGCAAAATGGTCCATTTGTGTGGAAGGTACCAAAAGGGGCGAGGTAACTTCGCCCATTTTTCTTGAGGTGATAGTGACTAATAAAATAATATTATGTGTAGAATTTCAGAGGATTCAAATAGAAATGATTAAATAATCAATAATTCACTTAATATTAACACTTTGTGGGGGAGGTGCTAGAAGGGGTGGGCCAATATGGCCCATCTTCGAACTTAGCCGGAGATAGAAACATATATTACCACATACCAAATTTGAAGTCAATCGGTTACTCCTTTCCAGAGTAATCGTGCGCACCAGCTAGCAGACAGACAGACGGACGGACATTGCTCATTCGACTTAAAACGTCCTAAATCGGATATCCGCCAAACATACTTAAAATCTTATGTCACTCCTTCGATTTGTTACACTTTTGGCTCGTAGCAAAGTGAGTGAGTGTATAATAAAACATAATATATTTCAAAAAAAGAAAATAATTTAAGCGAAAGAAGAGGAAAAAAATTTCAAGTCGAGAGGCGCGGATTAGGTTTTGATTTTAGACCCAGGGTTTCTTCGGAGAATTTTCTTAGAATTTAATGTAGATTACGTTTTTTCTATACGATTTTTTATTTTTTTTCATCCATACAAATCAACCCGCCCTAACAAACATACATTTCGCAAAACAATTTACTATCCCCCAGGCAATCCGGATTTAGGCCAAAACAAAGCTGTTTGACTGCGTTAACAGACGTAGTGGAAAGTATTCTGGCCAGTTTGGATGATAGTGAAATCGTCCTGCTGGTCCTTCTTGACCACTCAAAAGCGTTTGACTCAGTACGTCATACAACGCTCTGCCGTAAACTAGCAAGCGACATCAATTTCTCCCGCACAGCAGTGAAATTAATATATTCATACCTGTCACAGAGATCCCAATATACAATTAACAAAGGCTGTTGCTCATCACTATTAACATTGAGAAAAGGTGTTCCACAGGGATCAATTCTTGGGCCACTTTTGTACTCTCTGTACTCCAATGATCTACCGCAACAAGCAATATTTTCAAAAATACAAATGTATGCCGATGACGTCCAATTATACCAATCCTGTCGAGTGAACTCCATTAGCACTGCAGTTAATCAAATGAATGAAGATCTGTCAAGAATACACAATTGGGCGTCCAATAACAATTTGCGTCTAAATCCCAATAAATCAAAAGTGATTTTAATTCGTAACCGCAATGTGAACATACCAGGTGATGTACATATCCGTCTCGGAGACACAAACATTGATATTGTAGATAAAGCAAGAAATCTATGAATTATCTTTAACAAACATTTAGATTGGTCAGATCATATAAATGTCGTATGTGGCAAAATATACTCTATGCTGAGAAACCTGTGGACCACGCATTCGTTTGTCCCACAGCACATTCGTCTGCTTTTAGCAAAAAACTACATTCTCCCAACCTTGCTATATGGAGCCGAAGTGTTTTCTTGTTGTAATGCCAAAGACTGGAGAAAGCTAAACACAACGTTCAACAACATTGCGCGGTATGTATATGGCCTAAAACGCTTTGAGCGGGTATCATTCTATGCAAATCAAATCCTACAAATACCACTGGATGCATACTTAAAGTATAAGTCATTAATTTTTCTACATAAAGTAGTATATAACCGAGAACCTCAATACTTGTACGTAAAAATAGCGCTATCCAGATCTAACCGTGGAAATAACATTATTCAATTACTTCACCGTCGACAATCATCCGAAAGACAATTCTACATACGAACAATCCGTCTCTAGAACCAGCTCCCCAACGAAATTCAAATATGTAGCAACGCAGCAAAATTCAAGAGATGTCTTTTTAAATAGTATGTTTCAATGTTATAATTATATAAATATAAACTTAAACATAAACTTTTAAATGTAATAATCACAAAAAGCTAACTCGAATTTTGTACTCTATTTATAATTGTTAAATGTATACATTATTTTTTTTATTATTTTTCTGTATTCTTCGTTCATTATGTACACTCACACACATTAATTTTGTAACAGAATACTATCACTTATAAGATGAACATCTTGTTGTATTGGAAACACGTGCACAACAAATAAATAAATAAATAAATAATATTACGTGTATTCCCAGATATTTCATACTGTTTTTATACCCTCCCCTTAGAGAGGATGGTATATATCATTTGCTACGAACCAAAAGTGTAACACATCGAAGGAGAGACCTAAGACACTAAGTATGTTCGGCGGATATCCGTTTTGGGCCATTTTAAGTCGAATGAGCAATGTCCGTCCGTCTGTCTCTCTGTCTGCTGGCTGATGCGCACGATAACTGCCGAACGGAGTAACCGATTGACTTCAAATTTAGTATGTGGTAATATTTTCTTCTATCTCCGGCTAAGTTCGAAGATGGGCCATATTGGTACACTCCTTCTAATACCTCCCCCACAAAGGGTTAACATTTATTGAAATATTAATTACTAGCTTACCCGGTGCGCTTCGCAGCCCCCATCTTTTATTTTTTTTCTGTTTAGGGTACTGTAAAATATCTATACCTCTTTCTTTCAAAATGACATGATTATTACATATGGTGCAAAATGAAGAAGATTTGATTACTTTTATATATAAAATACGAACCCTCGTTTCATTTCTAGTGTGTGTTCCAAGTGTTACCCTGACATCATGGTACAATATTTATCCCTTTTCCCACTGCACCTCTGAACGTTGAAAAACTATTTTTTTTGGTTCATACGTTAGCAACTTTCCCCTAGTTTACATTGCAATAACTACATTCACACCCTGCTACAATATAAAACCATGTTTGTCCCACTGTGTATATAAAGGTACGAATTTAAAAATCTAAAGTGAATTGCTCCATAGTAACACATTTAACCCTTTCTGTGTCATAATTAACCAATTTTGCACGATTGTACAATTTTAAAATGATAATTGATATTTCAAGATCCAAATTCGCAAGCTTAGGGCGTATTTCAACATTTTTGTACCCTATCTGTGCCATTTATTAAACTTGTTTTCCCCCACGGTTTAAGTAGAAGAATCAATTTGGAAAAACAATTTCTTAGCTTTGCCTTATGCTGTAAGATCGACCTTTGCACTCAGGGACCACATTCAACACCTTTTGCACCACTCTCCATATTAAACACTTTTTATTACACTGTGCTTCTAAAGTACGAATTTTTTTTTTACATATTTTTTTTTACATATCTGGGACTATTTTGTTCCCTTTTTTCCACACTTATCACATTTAACCATTTTACCGTATTTAACTTTTTTGCTTCACCGTACCATATTTAACCCTTTTTGCTCCTCTAAACCATATTTAACACATTTTTTCCCCCTCTGTAACATGTTGAACAATTTTTGCTTGCCCCAACTGCATCATAATTTTAACCTTTTTGAACCACAGTGCTACAATTTTGCAGTTCATCATAATTTTAACCTTTTTGCACCACAGTGCTACTAAAAGCATACATTTAGAAAAAAAAAACATTCTTATTTCATATTTAACTTACCCTCTCTCCCTGCATCCATATTTGTACCCACTGCACTAAATGTACGTTTTTTGACCCACTATGCTATATTTAACCTTTTGGGTCCACTAAATCAAATTTAACACCTTTTTGTCCTACTATATTTTGTCCACTATATGTAACCTTTTTTGCCCCACTGTACCATAGTTAACACATTTTTGCCCCACTGTTCCATAGTAAACGCTTTTTGCCCCACTGTACCATTTTTAACCCATTTTGTTCCACGTTACAATATTTTACTATTTGTGCCCACTGTAACCATTTTTGTCATACTGTACCATAATTAACCATTTGTGTCCCACTGTACCATTCTAACACATTTTTCCCCACTGTTCCATAGTTAAAGCTTTTTGTCCCACTGTACCATATTTAACCCATTTTGTCATACGTTACCATATTCAACTAATTGTGCCCCACTGTACTATGGTTAACCCTTTTTGCCCCACTGTGTCATATTAAACCCTTTGTTTCACTGTACCATGTTTAACAGTTTTTGCCCCACAGTACCATATTTAACCCTCTTTGCTCCACTGTACAACATTTAACAAAGTTATGCCCCACTGTACTGTATAGTTAACCATTTTTGTCACACTGTACCATATTTAACCCTTTTTGCCCCACTATACCATTTTTAACCCATTTTGTTACACGTTACCATATTTTACTTTTTATGCCCACTGTAACCATTTTTGTCATACTGTACCATATTTAACCATTTGTGTCCCACTGTACCATAGCTAACACATTTTTCCCACTGTTCCATTGTTATGCCCCACTGTACTGTAGTAATTATGCCCTGTATGTATAGTTACCCATGTACTGTACTGTATAGTTACCCATTTTTGTCACACTGCACCATATTTAACCCTTTTTGCCCCACTTTATCATAGTAAATACATTTTTGCCACACTGTACCATAGTAAATACATTTTTGCCCCACTGTTCAATAATTAACGCTTTTTGCCCCACTGTACCACTTTTAACCCATTTGTCCCACTTTACCATATACATATAACTATTTTTACCCCACTGTACCATCGTTAACACTTTTTGCGCAACTGTGCCCCATTCAACTCTTTATCTCACTGTACAAAATGTTTACCCACTGTACCATATTTAACAAATTTTTGTCTCAATGTACCATATTTAAAATGTGTCTCCACGCTGGCGTACTTAAACCTTTTTCCCGACCGTAACATATTTAATCATATTTTCTCCACTCCACTATTTAACCGTTTTCGACCGCAGTGCTCCTAAAACCATATAAACTCTTCATATCTTATGTTTAAGTTCCAATTTTGGTAGATTGTTCCCTTTTTTCCCCATGCTCCATAATTAACCCGTCGTGTCCCACTGTGCCTCTTAAAGTTAGAATTACTAAAAATCACTTCCAATCTCCAGTTTATGTTCCAAAAGTTACCCTGGGACCATTGATCCATGTTTAACATTTTTAAGCCGCTGTACTATATTTTACACTTTTTGCCCCACTATGCCCCGAAAACTACGAATACAAAAAAAACTTAATACTCCGATCAGTTGTCATAAAGACACCCCTCGCTTCAATTTTCACCATTCTAATATTAGGCTTTAAATTTGGCGGTGGTACCATATTTATACCTTTCTGTCCCACTGTGCCTCTAAATTAAAAAAAAAAACACTCCTTGTTCTTGTTTACGTCCTAAGAGCTACTCTCACACCAAATTTCACGATTCTAGGTCTTGCCATTTGGATTTGGCTGTTGTACCACATTTTTCCCTTTTTACCCCACTGTGTACGAAAAATCCTGTCAATTTCAGAGTCTACCTCATAAGAGCTACCCTCACACCAAATTTCACGATTCTAGCTCTTGCCATTTGAATTTTGCTGTTGTACTACATTTATCCCATTTTTCCCTTTTTACCCCACTGTGTGCGTAAATGTTCGAATTACGAAAAATCCTGCCAATTTCAGAGTCTACCTCATAAGGTCTACCATCACACAATATTTCACGATTCTAGCTCTTACCATTTGGATTTGGCTGATGTACCACATTTATCACTTTTTACCCCACTGTGTGCGTAAATGTTCGAATTTCAAAAAATCCTGCCAACTTCTGAGTCTACGTCCTAAGGTCTACCCTCATACCAAATTACAAGATTCTAGCTCATTTCGTTTAGATTTGGCGGTGGTACCATATTTATCCCTTTTTGCCCTATTGTGCGGCTAATAGTACGAATTTCGAAAAATCCCGCCTTATTGCTCGTCTACGTCCCAAGGTCTACCCTCCCACCAAATTTCATGATTCTAGCTTCAGCCGTTTGGCCTGGGCGATGATCAGTCAGTCAATCAGTCAGCCAGTCACGCAACAATTTTATATATATAGATTAAATAACTTCTATACTACTTATTTGAATCCTCAGAAATTCTACACATAGTATTAGTTTATTAGTCATTATAAGTTGCCACGCCCCTTTTGGTACCTCCCACACATATGGACAATTTTGAGCCAAAAGTTAATAACTTATAACTTTATTACCAGTGCATACAAAGAATTGGTATTTTGTACAGTGTAATGGTTTAATAGTACCTACAATACAGTGAAAAATTGACATTATTGCCACGCTCATTTTGGTACCTCCCACACAAATGGACCATTTTGTACCAAAAGTTATCAGCTTATAAATTTAATACCAGTGCATACAAATGCTTGCAATTTTGTAGAGTGTAATGCTTTTATATTACCTAGAGTCCAGAGAAAAATGGGCGTTATTGGCTCGCCCCTTTTGGTACCTCCCACACAAATGGACCATTTTACACTAAAAGTTAACAGCTTTTAACTTTAATACCAGTGCATACAAATACTTGATATTTCCTACAGTGTAATGCTTTTATAGTACCTAGAGCCCATAGAAAAGTGACCGTATTGAGACGCCCCTTTTGGCACCTCTCACACAAACGGACCATTTTGTTCCAAAAGTAAACAGCTTTGAACTTTACTCGTAATACCAGTACATACTTCAAAGTTATTAAATGCAATTTAAATTGATAATAATTTAAATAAAACAAAAAAAATAAATAAATTTACTAATATTTTTTTGAGCGCCCCAGTAGGTGAGTTGGTAGCGGGCTCGCCTATGAGTTCGGGGGTCGTGGGTTCGATTCCCACCAAAGGCTCTGGCCTGTCCCTGCAAATCTAGCCTCATGGTCTTTGTAACCCGGCTTCCCTGGATTGTAAAATTAGAATATAAATTTACTTTGTATTGTAATTCATATAAATAAAAAAAAATAAATAAATACTAATATTTTTTTGAGACTCAAGGTGAGGGGATTCATTAGTCGGTTTACCCGACTGAAGTTTCTTACTTGTTAAGTGGAACTTCAGTCCCTTGTATGTCTAAAGATAAGGTTGGATTTCTTTTAGGAGATTTACATATTACAAGGGAAAATAATAGCTTGTGTCTTGTCTACATTTATTTTTATTTTCCACTTTGAGAAGTATTTTTCTGTGTGTATGAGGGATTTTTTCATATTTTTAATTATTGCCACCAAGACCGGCGTGCCATACGGTATTCGATAGCTTTCCACTTGTTATAATTGCAGTATCGTCGGCGTATAAGGCAGCACTGTTCCTTTTTTTGAACTTTAAAATCTGATGTGAATAGAGAGTATACTATAGGTGACAGTACAGATCCTTGAGGTACTCCAGCAGGGAAGCATCTTTCTGTAGATTTTCCATTACACACAGTAACACCCATTGTTCTCCCTACCAAAAAGCTGTTAATAATTTTTTGCAGATAAATAGGAAAACCCATAATGTTAAATTTATACACAAGACCCGCGTGCCATACGGTATCAAAAGCTTTTGCTATATCCAGAAATACAATACCAGTACTTCTTCTCTTCCTTTTATTGTTTTCGATTAAGTTAGTAATCCTTTTCACTTGATGCACTGTTGAATGTTCCTTTCTGAAACCAAATTGCTCTTTCATCAACAAATTATTAGACTCCGTAAACTCTTCTATTTTTCTTAAAATAATTTTTTCGAAGAATATGCTTCTTTTCCAGGTTTTAAACTGGGTATTACATTTGCATTTTTAAAAATATCTGGAAAGTATCCGTAAGTTAGGCACTAATTAAAAATTCTTTCAATAGAGAGGAAAAAACTTGGCGGCATATTTTTTAGCATAATTGGTTTGACTCCATCAATTCCTGGCGCTTTACAATTCCGAAGAGTATTTGTAAATAATTTTATTTCTTCTATGGTCGTTGCATTTATATTACTTAAAATAGTTTGCCGATCTAGCCACTGCTCGTGCAATTTTACCCTACGGTCCATTGTTGAGGTCATATTTAAAGTTGCTCTATGATTAACTTCAAAAACATCAGCAATTATGTTTGCTTTGCAGCTGCCAAAACTTTTTGTTTCCAGGTGGCAACCCTTGAATAAATTTGGTCCAGCTGTTATTTCTGTCACTTAACACATGGTGATCTATCAGAGCTCTCAGCTGTTACATGTGATAGTGATTCTTTCTGAAAAATTAATGCTCCTTGCCAATTTTCTCTTAAATTTGTTCCTTTGGCCTATTAAGTACAGGGCGGCTGATGAAAGCTGCTACCAAAAAAAAATTAATAACTTTTTTCTATTAATGAATCTGGTTAATTTTTTTTTATTTTGCAGATTGATTTTTAGATTTAACAAAAATGGATAACTGGGACACTGAAACAAGAATTTGGATTGTCCGCCGCTATTACGCACTGAAGTTCGTAGTTTCGGTTAAAAGAGAGTATAGGGGCACGTTTGGCGGCAATCCTCCGAGCAGATGGACCATAAAGAGACTTGTTTACAATTTTTCCGAGCATGGGACAGTCAACAGAAGATCTTACCATCGAAACCCTTCAGTTCGGACGGAGGAAACAATCGCTGCTGTAGCTGATGCCATACAAAACAATCTAAGAGTTTCGACAAGAACCTTATCTGCTCAAATGGGTATAAGCAGACAGTCATTGCAATCAATTATGCACAAACATTTGGAGTTATTCCCATATAAAATTCAAATGGCCAACAAAGTGAACTCAGCAGACTTCCCGATTCGCTTGGAATTTTGCCAGAAGATGCTTCAAATGGTGGAAGAGGACGGAAACATGTTGAACTGTCTTTTCATGTCTGACGAGGCCCCCAGGTCGCCTGACGTTACTGCACCTGAATTTTTCTTGTGGGGTTATTGCAAACAGGAAGTCTACAAAGCAAAACCAACAAATTTTAATGAACTAAAGCAATCCATTCGAGAAAAAATTGCGGCTATTCCCGTCTCAGCAGTCCAAGCAGTAATGAACAACTTTTTGGTAAGATGCCGCACATGCATCAACGAGCTGGGGGGGGGGCACTTAAATTCCATTATTTTTAAAACTAATTAAGCTATATTTAATTAAATTTAATGAGCTTTAACATGAATAAAAGAAAACTGAATTCCATACACTGAAAAGAAGTTATTTGAGTTTCTTAATGTAGCAATATTCATCAGCCACCCTATATATAGTATTTTCAAAAAGTTTATTTTGCAAAGCCTGCGTGAGTGACACTTATTGGAATCTGTTTTGCTGCTTCTTGGACTATGTGAGTTATTTGTGCTAATAATTGCTCTACATTTAAGATCGTAACAATCGCGGAAGGAATATTTTTGGCTTTAAATTGCAAATCTACCCATTTTTCTATAGATTTCCAATATACAGCATTTCTGTATATTGGAACTTGCTTTACATTTTCAACAGTCGATCCAAGAACATGACACTATACAGTATATTACCCGTCCCATTTGCTTAAACACTTGGAGACAATTCAAAATGTAACTCTTTAGTTGAATCTGAAGACGTTATTCTGTAAACACAGAGTGAGTCATAACGGTTTTTTTATTATGAAAAAGAAGAAAAATCAACAGACATTTTTTGCAGTGGATAGAAATTGTCATTGTACGTTGTTTTCTTGCAAAAAATCAAAATTTAAAAATTTTGAGTTTCAAAACAATTGGATGTAAAATACAGCTTCTAAAGGACTAAAGGGCCAAACCGAACGAAAGATATAAAGGGTCCGCCATCTAACGTTTTTTTTTTCAACTAGTGCTTATTTCGTGAATGGTAACAGTTAGCTCATGTCTGACAGATAATTAGTTATATCCTTCCGCTGAACGGATATGGTTGTGTATACGCTTGAACAACGCTGGGAAATATTGCGAAATTACTTTGAAAATTTTGATTTCAATTTTTTTTTCATTTTTGATTTAGATTTTTTCATTTTGATCTTGGCGGGTATGTAAACAAGCAAAATTGTCGCATTTGGGGCACAGAAAACCCGCACGCATACATTGAAAAGCCGATATACCCAAAACGAGTCACTGTTTGGTGCGGATTTTGGTCCAGAGGCATAATTGGGCCATTTTTCTTCGAAAATGAGCAAGGAGTGGCCGTTACAGTCAATGGCGATCGTAATCGGGCCATGTTGAACGAATTTTTGTTCACAAAAATTGAAGAGGAGAATATTGGCAACATTTGGTTTCAACAGGACGGCGCTACGAGCCACACAGCCGAAGCTACACTCGATGTTTTGTGCCCTGTTTTTGAAGATCGCATTATCAGCCGCGGAGCTGATGTCGTTTGGCCACCTCGGAGCTGCGATTTGACACCTTTGGACTATTGTTTGTGGGGTGCCCTCAAAGATAAGTGCTACGCCGACCAGCCAGAGACAATTGACGCTTTAAAGGACAATATTCGTGAAGCCATTGGTGAAATACAGCTGCACACAATGGATAATGTGCTTAAAAATTGGACCGATCTTGTAGGCTACTGCATGGCCAGCCGAGGCAGCCATTTGAATGAAATTATTTTCCATTATTAACCGGAAGGATTGTACTTTCAAATAAAAAAAGAAAATTTGAGAAAATATTCAGTAGTTATACCCTCACTTTAGTGTGACGAGGGTATATATCATTTGCTACGAAAAAAAGTGTAACACATCGAAGGAGTGATCTAAGACCCTAAGTATGTTCGGCGGATATTCGTTTTGGGTCATTTTAAGACGAATGAGCAATGTCCGTCCGTCTGTCTGTCTGTCTGTCTGTCTGCTGGCTGGTGCGCACGATAACTCTCGAAAGGAGTAACCGATTGACTTCAAATTTGGTACGTGGTAATATTTTTTTCTATCTCCGGCTAAGATGGGCCATATTGGTCCACTCCTTCTAGTACTTCCCCCACAAAGTGTTGAAATGTTGTAAAATATTGAATCTTTAATAACTGCTATACTACTTATTCGAATCTTCTGAAATTCCACACTAGCATTAGTTTATTAGTCGCTATCAACTCGAGAAAAATGGGCCAAGTTGCTACGCCCCTTTTGGTACCTTCCACACAAATGCACCATTTTGCAGCAAAAGTTAACAGCCTATAACATTAATACCAGTGTATAAAAATACTTGAAATTTTTTACAGTGTAATGCTTTTACAGTGCCTACAGTCCAGTGAAAAATGGGTGTTA
This sequence comes from Eudasyphora cyanicolor, assembly GCA_963930755.1. Classification (NCBI taxonomy): domain Eukaryota; kingdom Metazoa; phylum Arthropoda; class Insecta; order Diptera; family Muscidae; genus Eudasyphora; species Eudasyphora cyanicolor. Next base: position 191,972,151 of record OZ005735.1, on the reverse strand, counting down.
TATTCACGCCCCTTTTGGTACCTCCCACACAAAGGTAACATTTTGACCCAAAAGTTAACAGCTTATAACATTAATACCAGTGTATAAAAATACTTGAAATTTTCTACAGTGTAATGCTTTTATAAAGTCTATAGCCCTGTGAAAAATGGACGCTATTGCCACGCCCCTTTTTGTACCTCCCATACAATCGTACAATTTTGCACAAAAAGTTAAGAGCTCACAACATGAGTACCAATGCGCGAAAATGCCACAACATTTTGCACAGTGTAACGCTTTTGAAGTGTCTATAGCCCTGTAAAAAATGTCCGTTATCACCACTCCCTTTTTGTAGCTCCGACACAAAATGTCCAAATCACACCAAAATTTAATATCTCATAACGCTAATAAACCAGTGCAAATAAACGCTTATAATTCGGCGCAGTGCAATGTATTTAAAGTAAACCCGTTCTGGTACCTACCTTACAATCTTACAGAATAATTCGTGGAATATTCAATATTACATTACTCACAAAGTGAGGGTATACCTTAGTCGGTTTACCCGACTGAAACTTTCTTACATGTTTATACCCTACACCACACTGTGGTACAGGGTATTATAACTTTGTGCATTTGTTTGTAACACCCAAAAGGAGAAGAAATAGACCCATCGTTTATTATACCGATCGACTTAGAATCACTTTCTGAGTTGATTTAGCTATGTCCGTCTGTCTGTCCGTCTGTCTGTCCGTCTGTCCGTCTGTGCATGTATTCTTGTAATCAAAGTACAGGTCGCAATTATGGTCCGATCTCGTCGAAACTTTACACATATCTTTTTTTGGCCCAAGGACGATCCCTATTGAATTTGGTTAAAATCGGTTCAGATTTAGATATAGTCCCCATATATATGTTAGCCCCGATTTGACATGTAAGCGCTGTAAAAACTGTATTTTATATCCGATCAGTATGAAATTCGGCAGAAAGAGGTTTCTTATTATATGGATGAACACTATTAAATTTGGAAGAAATCGGTTCAGATTTAGATATAGCCCCCATATATACGTTACCCCCGATTTGACATGTAAGCGCTGTAAAAACTTTATTTTATATCCGATCAGTATGAAATTCGGCAGAAAGAGGTTTCTTATTTTATGGATGAACACTATTAAATTTGGAAGAAATCGGTTCAGATTTAGATATAGGCCCCATATATACGTTACCCCCGATTTGACATGTAAGCGCTGTTAAAACTTTATTTTATATCCGATCAGTATGAAATTCGGCAGAAAGAGATTTTTTATTATATGGATGAACACTATTAAATTTGGAAGAAATCGGTTCAGATTTAGATATAGCCCCCATATATATGTTACCCCCGATTTGACCTGTAAGCGCTGTAAAAACTGTATTTTATATCCGATCTGTGCGAAATTCGGCAGAAAGAGGTTTCTTATTACATGAAGGAATACTGCCAAATTTGGAGAAAATCGGTTCAGATTTAGATATAGGCCCCATATATACGTTACCCCCGATTTGACATCTAAGCGCTGTAGAGACTGTATTTTATATCCGATCAGTACGAAATTCGACAGAAGGAGGTCTTTTTACATGAGTAAGTATTCAGAAAAGATCGGTTCAGATTTATATTAAAGCTCCATATATATGTTCCTCCTGATTTGGTATCAAACCGCTATAGAAGTTGTATTTTACTTCCGATCATTACAATTTTCCAGAAAGATGTTTCTCACTTTAGGAACGAATACTGCTTAATTTAGCGATTATCGTTTCAGAATTAGATAATACGTTTCTAACCATTTACCAATTATTCCAAATTATTATGGCAATGACCCTTATCGCATTGTTAGGGAGGTGTAGGGTATTATATAGTCGGCCCCGCCCGACTTTCTGCCTTTCCTTACTGGTTTTTTATAGCATTTTCAAAAAAAAAGTTATTTGGCGGATCCTTTATATGGGAGCTATAGCTAAGTCTTAACCGATTTCAACCAAATTCAATATGGTTCTTTCCAGCTGCAAAATTTCAGAACGATCGGAGTTAAATGGCGACCGTTAGTCGACGAACAACTTAAGATGGACAGACAGACGGACGGACGGACAGACATTTTTAAATCGACTTTAGTGATTCTGAGGCGATCGGTATACTTTAAGGTGGGTCTAGCTATATTATTTTCAGGTTTTACAAACATCTGCCATGAAACAAACTTATAATACCCTGTACGACAGATTGGGGTATGGTATAAAAAACAGCATATTTGTGGATTTGTAATCAAGTTATTGAGCAAAAAAGGTGAAAAATTTTGAAAAAATGGTAAACAATTGACATTTTTGCTATTTTTAAGGCACTGTACGCACTTTTTTCACCTGTTCAGTATGTACAACTTTGCTTCAGACACAAAAGAGATATTCCGTACATACCGTACGTACCGAGATATAACCGTGTTAAAATATAGAAACAGTGCTATGAATCCACCTTGAGCAAAGAAATTCGTATGACCATTAAATTATTAATTGAACCTACTTGGCTAAACGAATGATGCAGAAGTTAGTATTTTTGGGGCTACTTTCACGTCCAATTCTCAGAATTGAGTCCCAAATCAATGAGCTGATTTATACATAATAGTACATATTTTATACTTATACATATATACCTCCCCACGAGGGTATACTTTAGTCGGTTTACCCGACTGAAATGTCTTACATTTTCATTCAGGTTGGTTGAAAATTATGGCATTGATCGTCCTTGAGCCAAGAATTATTTTCCTGGCAATTTTCGTGTTTATCGGAGCATAATTGAGACCTGTACTTTACACAGTTCCAGCTGGAGTGATGGGCGTTAAAGTCGCCAAAAATTATGTACTCTTCCGAACCAGATATTATTTTCTTTATATCATCTAGGAAACTTGGTGTGTACTTTGGGCAATAAGCTGCTGTGAATCTAATTGGTCTATTGTTTATGTGAATGATAATTGATACATTTTCTATTGTAGATGTGGCGAAATGTGAAATACGTCGATGTGGGATTGAACTCTGTACTGCTATCAAAATTCCACCTCCATGTGAAGGATGTCTATGAATTTCATAGCTTTGTATTTTTATTTTGTGGCTGCCATTTAAAAAAGTTTCGCTAATAAATACGATATCCACATTGTTGTGGTGTAGCATGTGTTCTAATTGTAGAGTGGCAGCGGTGGTTGTTATGCCTCTTGCATTCCAGTGCATAACATTGAGTCTCGAAATAGTTTTATGATTATATGACACATTTTTAACATCATTCCCAAAACTCGCATTTTGTCATACTTATTTTTGCACTTTTGCAGAGCATCGAGAGCTTCAAAGTAGATTTCAAGAATCTTTTCATTCGATAAATCATCGTTTTGTGGAACAGATTTTGTCAGTTTTGCATACGACGTGTTCTGATTTCTTTTATATGAGGGTAAAAATGATTTTACTGGGGTTCCTCCAGCAGCTTCCGATAAACTCTCGTCTTCAGAGTAACCTGGGACGTTTCTGACGTTTCTTAGTTGTCTTGTGGGTGCTCGCTTTTGTGTAACTTTACGTCGAACTTCTAAATATTTCTGTCGGGATGGACATTTCAGATCATCAGGTCTATGCTTGACATTATTCATGTTCTTTTGAATAGAATTGAAACATTTATGTAAAACTGGTCCGGCATCAGATGATTTATTTATTTGACAGTTAGCCTAATCATGCTGGCCGCCGCAACTCAGACAGACCATAAATGGCACATTTTGTGCATTGTGTTGACCCCTTTGCACGACGGAAGGGATTTTGCCAATGAACAACAACGTTACACAGGTATTTTATTTTCCGTACATCTTTTTTGGAGATTTGACTTCGGTTAAATTCCACCATGTACAGTGAGTGCATCATCTGCATTGGAACGTGCTGTCAGAATTTCTTTGATACAGGGTTTTTGAATAAGAGCGCTACAAAAGTTTTTTTTTAAATAAAACAAAAACGGTTTTGGATATCAATAAAATTTTTTATTCCTGTGAAAGTACGTTCGATGCCATTATGTATGGAACTCGATTTATTTTGCATTGCCACCACGGGCACGCTTGCAGAAGTCCAGACGCTGAACCCAATTGTCGACGGTTTTCAAGCATAAATCGGCCGATACTGCTGCAATTTCACGTTCGATATTCGTACGAAGTTCATCAATCGTCGCTGGCTTGTTGGCATAGACCATAGACTTGACGTAGCCCCACAGGAAATAGTCCAAGGGCGTCAAATCGCACGACCGAGGCGGCCAATCGACTGGTTTCCAATAAATTGATTGTGGCTTGTGGCGCCGTCCTGTTGGAACCAGATGTCCTCCAAGTCCATATCATCCAATTGGGGCCAAAAATATTCGGTTATCATTGAACGGTAGCGATTCCCATTCACAGTAACGTGCCGGTCTTGATCATCACGGAGGAAGTACGGCCCAATGACGCCGCCGGCCCATAAACTGCACCAAACCGTAATTTTTTCGGCATGCAATGATGACTCATGGAGTACGTGTGGATTGCTGTCTGACCAATAACGCATATTTTGTTTATTGACGAAGCCATTCGGCCAGAAATGAGCCTCATCGCTGAAGATGATTAAGTTGGACGTAGCGTTCTTAACGTTGAGGCCACTGACTCCGAATTTCGGTAGTAAATTTTAATAATTTCGACTCGTTGTTGGCTCGTATATCTTTCCATCATGAAATGGCAAATCTTACTGAAGAGAAATGTCAAAAGAGCGGCAAAAAATATGGCGTCGTTTGCTGTCGGTCTACTTTTGTAGCGTCCCTGTTGAAAAACCCTTTATTTGTAGGTTCAATATTAAACTCGGTTTTAAATTCATCCTGAATTTCCATCAGATCCTTTTTCGGAAGACCGAAGAGCATAAGCTTGAACTTTTTAACATCAATTATAGGATGTTTAAAGAATTTCACGTAATCCTCGTAATCCACCAAGGAGATTGGCATTACTTTTGTTCCTATAGACATACGCTTGTACTTACAATTTTGGCCAAGAAGTTTCTTTATCTGCGTAAAATGGTGACAATTATCCACTGTAATTTGGGGGAATTTTTTTCTTTTGTTCAACGCTTCCTATACTGCAAACGCAATCATCATCGTCATCACCATCCAGGTCAGATAGCGATTGGTATCTATTACTTCTGGTACTGGTCACCGGCCTTTGCTTTTTATACCGAGGATTGTTTCCCCAAAATATTTTGCGTTTTGCACTCATTTATGAAGATAGACAAATTTTACTTTCAAAAATAATAATTCACTAACAGCTGATATTAAACACGTCTGATTGCTTTAAATGACAGCAAGTGAATGACTCTTGTATATTACCAATATTATCTTAGATAAAAAATTAAATTTATTATTCATATGTTATGGCACAAATCTGTTTTGTTATAAAAAATATAGGAAATGAAAATGCAACATCTTTAGTATGACTTCTTATAATATTTATACCCTCACTTTAGTGATATGAGGGAATATATCATTTGCTACGGGTCAAAAGTATTTATAACACATCGAAGGAGTGACATAAGCCCCTGAGTATGTCCGGCGGATATCCGTTTTAGGTCGTTTTAAGTCGAATGAGCAATGTCCGTCCGTCCATCTGTCTGTCTGCTGGCTAGTGTGCTCGATAACTCTCGAAAGGAGTAACCGATTGACTTCAAATTTGGTATGTGGTAATAGTTTTTTCTGTCTCCGGCTAAGTTCGAAGATGGGCCACATTCAGGGATGGTCCGTCTTAAACTGTGACGTATATGACATACATTTGAGACGTATTCGACATACGTATACAACGTCGTGAACCTAATGTCGGAAACTTGACTTTGTCACTAACAGTGTCCACCAGATTTTTACGTGAAGGGCTGAAGTCTGCAGCGTCCTTAGAACTGATATTACTGGTTACGACATTTCATACATTTCAGACGGGTTTATGACGTATGTGGCGTTTACACCTTTCTGACAGTCGTAAACCTAAAAAATCATGTCGTGGACCATCCCTGGCCATATTGGTCCACTCCTTCTAGTACTTCCCCCACAAATGGTTATTATTTAGTGAATTATTGATATTTGAATCCTCTGAAATTCTACGCATAATATCACCTCGAGAAAACTGGGCGACGTTGCCGGGCCCCTTTTGGTACCTCCCACACAAATGGACCTCTTGCACCAAAATTTAACTGCTTACAACTTTAATACCAGTGCATAAAAATACTTGAAATTGTGTACAGTGTAATGCTTTTATGTTGCCTACAGCCCAGCTGAAAACGGGGGTTATTACCACGCTCCTTTTGGTACCTCCCACACAAATGTAGCATTTTTCATAGGGCTATAAAGTACATATAGCCCTATGAAAAATGGGCGTTATCAATACACTCCTTTTGATACCTCCCACACAAAATGGCCAAATCATACCAAAATTTAATACAAGATCATAACTTTTGATTGTTTTTTAATTGAGCTCGAGGTCGAATATAAAAACAACACAAATATTCAAACAAGAGCATAACTTTAATATACCAGTGCACATAAACACTTACAAGTCGGTACAGTGCAATATATTTGTAGTGTCTAATTTTTAGCGAAAAATTGGAGTATTAGTTAAACCCCCTCTGGCACCTCTCATACAAATTGACAGATTAATTCGTGTAATATTTTATATTACAGTACTCACAAAGTGAGGGTATACCTTAGTCGGTTTACCCGACTGAAACTGTCTTAGTTGTTATACCCTACACCACTCTGTGGTACAGGGTATTATAAGTTTGTTTCACGGCAGATGTTTGTAACACCTGAAAATAACACAGCTAGACCCACCTTAAAGTATACCGATCGACTCAGAATCACTAGCTGAGTCGATTTAACCATGTCTGTCCGTCCGTCCGTCTGTCCGTCCGTCCGTCTGTCCATGTAAAGTTGTTCGTCGAATACAGGTCGCAATTTCACTCCGATCGTTCTGAAATTTTACATCCAATCATTTTGAAATCTAGAATGGTAGTGTTTCTTGATCCATGAACCAACACTACCGAATTTGAAGAAAATCGGTTAAGATTTAGCTATAGCTCCCATATATATGTTTCGTCCGATTTGGCCCTTTAGTTCTATAGAAGCTGTATTTTACATCAAATCGTTTTGAAATTTAGAATGGTAGAGTTTCTTGATCCATGAACCAACATTGCCGAATTTGAAGAAAATCGGTTAAGATTTAGCTATAGCTCCCATATATATGATTCGTCCGATTTTGCTCTTTAGTCCTGTAGAAGCTGTATTTTACATCTAATCATTTTGAAATTTAGAATGGTACAGTTTCTTGATCCATGAACCAACATTGCCGAATTTGAAGAAAATCGGTTAAGATTTAGCTATAGCCCCCATACATATGTTTCGTCCGATTTTGCTCTTTAGTCCTGGAGAAGCTGTATTTTACATTACATCCCCCATGAACCAACACTACCGAATTTGAAGAAAATCGGTTAAGATTTAGCTATAGCTCCCATGTATATGTTTCGTCCGATTTGGCCCTTTAGTTCTATAGAAGCTATATTTTACATCCAATCATTTTGAAATTTAGAATGGTAGAGTTTCTTGATCCATGAACCAATATTGCCGAATTTGAAGAAAATCGGTAAAGATTTAGCTATAGCTCCCATATATATGTTTCATCTGATTTGACTCTTTAGGTCCAATCGTTTTTATACCCTACACCACACTGTGGTACAGGGTATTATTTAAGTATAAAATGTCCCAAAAGTAAATTTATGTAAACAATTTATACATGAATTTCAAAATTTATATATCAGAGTTATTCAATATTACGAGAGTGGTGTAGGGTATTATATAGTCGGCCCCGCCCGACTTTAGCCTTTCCTTACTGGTTTTATTTGTAAAGTCAATTAGAGCGATGCATTTTAGGACTATATTTTGTAAAATATAAATCTTTGACATATTAATTGCAGATGTATATAACAATTTGAAAATAAAAACTAAAATATGTAAATATGAATCCCTACAGAACGACAACGAATTCAAAAAATAAAAATTACAAAAATTCCCTCACACTATGAGAATTATTGGGTTAAATTTTATTGAAATTAAAAGTGGTATTTTTGCTGGGTTGTTTAAAATGCCTTAGACTCGCCATCTATACAAGAGCTTTATCGAAACATTCTGTAATATGTGTCATTTCCAATCCCAAATGAGCTGCAATTATAAGAAATATTTCATTTAAATTTTATCAATCTACCTCTATTATTATATACTGTAGTGTGCTTTCTACAGACGGACAGCTTACGTGGCTAAAACTAATCATATTTACAAAAATAAGCACATTTACATAAATATTTAACAATGAATAACAATGTTAAGATTTATTGCTAATGCACCCTTCGAGTTTTTTTGTTTGATTTTTGTATTCTGTTTATAAACACATGAATATAACATTTGTTACCACTACAAGTGCAATTGTAAAATCATACGAGTATGTAAACACAAAGTAATGATTTGTCCCTGAGGACAAACTCCAAACAAATTCTGTTCAACTTTTGGATGACACTCACACGTGATGACGTTGTGTCTGCCATACACAAACAAGCAAAAACCACTAAAAACAATGCAAACAAACTAAATAATTTTAATTCTTGAGTTTCCCAAAACCAGACATGCGCTCTGAGCTTCTGCAACAATTATAATCCACATTGGAGAGAGAAAAATTGTTTTATTTTCGCTCTCATTGCAGGGCAGCATTACCACAGAGTTGCCAACTATGTATTTATAGATGTGCAACAATGAATAGAGGGGAATTTCATTTAGGGTGTGTTTTGTAAGAATTCTTCGTTGGTATATAATTCGCATATGCTAATTTCTTTGTAGATTCGTATATGTATGTACAAGTGATGATCCGCACAACAACAAGTTCACATGGTGCCAGGGACGTATCCAGGATTTTGGTTCGGGGGGGCCAACCTTTTGTTCCATAACAAAGATAAACAATTAAAAAATTGCGTTTATTGTGTAGGTAAGGGAAGTTAAGTCACTTAGTTTTTTATTCGAATATTATTCCTAAATATAAATATGTACTTTAGTACGAGATCATTAAAACTTTTTATAATAAAATACGTAAGAGTTAAAAATGTAATCTTCGATTTTTTGAAAGAAATATATCAATTATTTCATTGATTCCAGATAAGATACTCGTAGCCTTTCTACCTCCATTCTGTTCCGGAGATAAGCTTTTATTCTTCTTAACGTCGAGAACACAAACTGAAATAGCATCTAATGCATTTGATGGCTTATCATTCTTCTGCTTCCAACAATCAATCCATATACTTATTTCAGCTAATTTCTGGCTAGCACCAATCAAAAAATCGTGAAACATGCACTTTTCTTATTATACCCTACACCACACTGTGGTACAGGGTATTATAAGTTTGTTTCACGGCAGATATTTGTAACACCTGAAAATAACACAGCTAGACCCACCTTAATAACACAGCTAGACCCACCCACCACCGTCCATGTCTGTCCGTCCATCCGTCCGTCCTTCTGTCTGTCCGTAGGTCCATGTAAAGTTGTTCGTCGACTACAGGTCGCATTTCACTCCGACCGTTCTGAAATTTTGCTTTTCAGAGTATTTCGCAGCTGTAAAGATCCCTATTGAATTTTGTTGAAATCGTTTCAGATTTAGATATAGCTCCCATATATATCTTTCGTCCGATTTTGCTCTTTAGTCCTGTAGAAGCTGTATTTTACATCCAATCGTTTTGAAATTCAGAATGGTAGAGTTTCTTGATCCATGAACCAACATTGCCGAATTTGAAGAAAATCGGTAAAGATTTAGCTATAGTTCCCATATAGATGTTTCGTCCGATTTTGATCTTTAGTCCTGTAGATGCTGTAGTTTACATCCAATCGTTTTGATATTTAGAATGGTAGAGTGGTACACTGTGGTACAGGGTATTATTTAAGTATAAAATGTCACAAAAGAAAATTTATGTAAACAATTTATACACGAATTACAAAATTTATATTTCAGAGTTATTCAATATTACGAGAGTGGTGTAGGGTATTATATAGTCGGCCCCGCCCGACTTTAGCCTTTCCTTACTGGTTTTTAGTTGTTATTACTTTTACTGTTACCATTTTTTGCGCTTTTGTATTGTTTTTTTTTTAACTGCCTTCCAAATATATTTTGTGTTTAATTTTTTTTTTTGAGTGATTTTGAAAATTGTAAATAGCTTATGCCTATGTTTAAAACATTTCTAGATACGTCCCTGCATGGTGCTATGTATGAGTCCCTCTGATGAGATCCCCACACGGGATCGATGTGGGGGATATATCAGAACCTGAACGGATTTTGCTTATTTGTACAATGGTACTGACATATTAAAATTTAACTAATGGTGAATTCTTTTCTGCAAAAAAGTGCAACACTTGCATTGCCCTTTTTCCGAAAACAGCACTATTATATCGCTTTTTTGAAATTTAGAAATTTTAGTTGTGCTAAATTCGAGTAACTTAATTACCAAATTTCAAAAAAGTATCACAAAAGTGTCGTTTTCGGAAAAAGGGCAATGAACATGTTGCACTTTTTTGCAGAAAAGAATTCGCCATAAAATTTACTGACATAGAAAATAGTTTCAGGAAGATCATTGGTATAGATTTACTCAAATCATAAGGAATATTTATATGTTGATTTATATTAAAAGTAAGACATATTTACTATGAATGATTACAAGCAATATGGACAGTGTTGGACAGTGTTGCCAGAAATAACCATTTATCGTCATTTTGACGATTTTCAGAGCCAAAAAATAGGACATGACGATTTGACGATATTTGCCCCGAAATGAAGATTTTTTGTAATATGAAAAAAAGTTAGGAAAACTTCACTTCATTAACAATTTTTTATAATTCCTTCGGGATATATTTACTCTCCCATTTACCTTTTTAAAATAAAAAGTAACTGAAACATATGGTCTCAAAGCAAAATAAATTCTGACTGAATAATAATCAGAAATGTTAGAAAGTGTCTCAAATATTATGGACCGCACTTAATAACATAACAAGAAAAATCTCTTAAGTTTTGTTTAGTTGTAAAATTGGTAGAGGAAATTACAGTGAATTTTTTTAGGTAAAGTAAGGGCTACGTCAAAACGTGAACCTAGGTCATTATTGCAATAATTTTTAAGCCAAATTGGAAGGAATTTTTTTCTCCTGTTAAAATAACTAAATTGCAGTCTCCCTTTGAGTTGTCTAGATATTAAATTGTCAAAATTCAGTCTAATCGGTTGGTACTAGTGATTTCTAATGCGTCAAGAAGTTGAAGTGAATTGTTATATGCATTTTGTCAAACTTCGTCCCAATAAGTTAAAGCTAGTGGTTCTCATTACATATACTAGGGTTTGTGTACATATTTCTGGCCTAGGCAACACTAATGGCGAATTCTTTTCTGCAAAAAAGTGCAACACTTGCATTGCCCTTTTTCCGAAAACTGCATTATAATATCGCTTTTTTGAAATTTTAGTTATGCTAAACTCGAGTAACTTAACTACCAAATTTCAAAAAAGTATCACAAAAGTTCCGTTTTCGGAAAATGTTGCACTTTTTTGCAGAAAAGAATTCGCCATAAGTGTTGCCTTGCGCCATCTGACATTTCCTTTGGAAAGTTTGACATTTTTCATCATAACTTCACTCAGACCGTTTTGTCATTTGAGAGCGAATTGTTTTGGTTACAGTGTGTTGAAAATTCACCTCCAAAACATTGTTTTTGAACGCTTCGACAGCTGCTTCAGGCGTCGAAAAACGGTGACCAAGCAGTTTTTTCTCTCTTTTAAAATCAGGGCTGTACTGCGGATGACCCATCAATTCGACGTTTTGGCCAGCCAAAAAGGCGCTGGTTTCAGCCGATGTGTGAGAGCTCGCATTGTCATGGTGCATAATGATTCGTCTTCTCTTGTTCGTTTTTCAAATTTCTCCGAAGACTTCAGGCAAACAAATTGTGGTGTACCAATCAGAATTGACCGTCCTACGTTGCTCCAGCAGAACAGTCGCCACATGACCAGTTTTGCCGAAGAAACAGGCGACCATTTGCTTCGAAGTGCTTCTTCCACGAACAACTTTCGTTGGATTTGGCTCGTCTTCGAAGACCCACACGGTCGATTGGTGTTTTGTTTCGGGCTCATACGCATAGATCCAAGATTCGTCACCTGTGACGATCTTATAAACTTCTCTTGAAGCACCGCGATCGTATTTGTTCAAAATTTCTTTGCACCAATCGACACGATCCTTTTTTTAGCGATTGTAAAATTGTGCGGGATCCAACGAGAACAAACCTTTTTTACGGCCAGGTGTTTATGCAATATCGAATGTATGTTGGTGGAAGACATACCCAAGGATGCCTCTATTTCATGGTATGTCACATGACGATCTTCCATTATCAGTTCACGCACGGCATCAATGTTCTCTGGCACAACGGCCGTTTTTGGACGACCTTCACGACCTTCGTCTTTGAGGGAGCGTCGGCCACGATTGAATTCATTAAACCAGTTTTTCAAAGTGCTATAGGATGGTGCTTCATCGCCATACAAAGACTTAAGTTCAACGATGCACAGGTGTCGTGATAATCCACGTCGAAAGTTGTGAAAAATTATCGCACGAAAATGTTTACGAGTTAATTAAATTTTTTTGCCAAATTGATTTGTTCAAGTCACTGTAAACGTTTATGCTACAAAATGTCAAACTTTCCAATGGAAATGTCAGGTGGCGCCAGGCAACACGTAGTAGGCAGAAATATATATAACAACCCTCGTAGAAATAAATAATATATGAGCAAGACTATATTTAAACGTAAGAAATTAATATGTATGAGATATAATTCCGCAACATTTAATTATTAATGTCGTTCAAGAATGTGAGATCCGCCAACAAAATTCATTTTAATTTCACTTTGAGGAACCCAAAAAATCGTTTGAGAGTACCAATTAATACATATCTATCTCCGAAACATGTCCTTCGTCATAAAAATAACTCAAAAGCTTCAAATTTTCACAGAATATTTTTTCTGGAAATTTTTAAAAAAAAATTGTGTTCGTTTTTTTGAAAAAACCTTTGTAGAAAAAATTGCTCCTCCCTCGATTTTTTTCACGTTTTCACAGAATATTCGTCGCACTCTCACAAATCCAGAACAGTAAAAAAATTTTGTGAGACTCAATATTTGTAAAAGTTATGGACGAAATACCAAGATTAGTCTGACAATTTTCGTCTCAAAACACTGCACAGTAGGACGAATTCAAAAAGGGGAAATAGTTCGACCATTTCTTAACCAAGCAACCGATTGGTTAAGAAACGGCATTGTAGATTAAGAGGTGTTACAGAAGTTAAGTTTTATATTTGGGCCCCCTATGTCAGACAGGGGCGGAGCTAGAGGACCTCAAAGTTGACCACACAGGTGAAGAAAATGTTCAAGCGCGTGTAACTCGTGTTTTACTTCCGATTCATAAAATTTCTTTTTGTATGTGTTTTACTGAAGAAAATAGAGGGTGGAGCAATTTTTTCTACAAAAGTTTTTTCAAAAAAACTTTCGCACACATTTTTTTTAAAAAAATTACAAAAAATTTTCAAAAAGAAAATTTTTCAAAAAAATGGCGCATTGGGTCCTCTTTAAAACAAAGTAAACAAAAATCGGTTCAGCCGTTTGAGAGCAGTTACAAATTTCGTAAAACACCAAAATATTTTTTTTTTTCATTTTTTAAAAAATTAAAAAGCGCATAAAATTTTTTCAAAAAAAAAAATTTTTAAATAAATGATAGCGAGATCGTATTTTACCTATTTGTAACTGCTTGTAAACATTGTAGCCAAAAATAATCTACATAGGTCGATATTAAATATTCTGACCCAATACGAGTATCAAACATTCAATAAAATCTAGAGAGGAAATACCATAAACTGTCAACCCTGTCAGAAATGACGAAAAAATCGAAACTGTTATACACTCATCTAGCAATTCCACTTAACTCCCTATGCAATACAGATCATGCTTGTAATGGTGATGATGGCGATGGTGTTGGCGATAGCAATAGCGATGTTTCATTCACCACACATCATTTCAATTAGAGAGAGAAACGAGTGTAGTTTGTTTATTAGACTTTCCTCCATTATTGTTGGCCCCAGAGAGTATTCTCGTGGGCGGTGTTTGTGTGTTAGTTTCCTTGTATGGGTTTATGCGGTTTTTTAACAGTATGTGAATAACACTCTCTATGACACACAAAACAACATAGTTCTCTAACTCCCTTCTAGTACTACATTCTTGTCACTTTGCATTTTAGTTGTTACGAAGTTGTCGTTTTTTTGTCATTTCTTTTGTTTTGGGAATTTCATTAACAAAATATTTAGCTTGCAGTACCCGTTTATGTATTTACATACACACACACAATGCTGTATCACAATTTGTTTAGGTCGGTCAGCAGCAAGTGAATGCTGTGTTTAAGCGAACAGTTTGGATTTTGGTGTTGTTTTGTTAGTGCTAGTGATGTTCCTCTCTCCCAATGAGATGTCCAATGAATTGCTGACAGGTTTACTGCTTCCGATTAAAGACATTTCTGCTTTGATGGATGGATAGAATGATTCAATTCAATCGTAACGCACGAGTGACACATTCTCTCAAACGACAATAAGATTTTATTGGCGGTCTACTACTAAAAGTAGGATATAACACAATGGCTACCCTTGTTTGACATTTTACGAGTATTAACGAAAAAACTAAATAAATAATATGTAATGTTATTACATATCGATACCTTCATTTCAAAACATGCTAAGTCGACGTAGCATGTTTTCAGGGACATTACATTTTTAAATTCCAAAAATGGCTAGTTGAGCTCATCCGATTTACGTCATAATGGAATTCCATACACGAATAAAAAAAAATCGTGAAAAACTACCTGTTTGTAGTGGCATCGATATGTACGCTCCGCATTTTCTTTATACAATGTCATTTTGCCATTTATTTGTGCATTATTTTTATTTGTAATCTGAAAAATATGTTCTAACAAAAAATTTGTTTCTTCTCTTCAGGTACGTACACTAATGACACTCATCGAAATTCTCCGAAATACGTAAGTTTGTTGTTCTTTAATACTGATTCAAGTTCCCTAATTCTGTTTCATGTTCCCTAATTTAAGACAGCATTAACGACCAAATTACATATTTGTTACATGTTTGGAGGAAAATAATATGAATAACAAACAAACAGGATAATTTCTGGAATACGTGATTGCTTCAAGTTCAATAAAATAATGAGATTAGGCGAAACTGATAAGAATATGAGTTACAAAATCTCAGTCAAGTACACCGACAGAACTGTTACCTCACCTTTTTTCCATTTTATCTGCTGTAGAAGCTGATTGATGATAACTTTTCTATAGGAAAAGCTCATCGATGATGACTTTTCTATACGAAAAGATCATCGATGATGACTTTTCTATACGAAAAGCTCATCGATGATGACTTTTCTATACGAAAAGCTCATCGATGATGACTTTTCTATACGAAATGCTCATCGATGATGACTTTTCTATACGAAAAGCTCATCGATGATGACTTTTCTATACGAAAAGCTCATCGATGATGACTTTTCTATACGAAAAGCTCATCGATGATGACTTTTCTATACGAAAAGCTCATCGATGATGACTTTTCTATACGAAAAGCTCATCGATGATGACTTTTCTATACGAAAAGCTCATCGATGATGAATTTTCTATACGAAAAGCTCATCGATGATGACTTTTCTATACGAAAAGTTCATCGATGATGACATTTCTATACGAAAAGCTCATCGATGATGACTTTTCTATACGAAAAGTTCATCGATGATGACTTTTCTATACGAAAAGTTCATCGATGATGACTTTTCTATACGAAAAGTTCATCGATGATGACTTTTCTATACAAAAAGCTCATCGATGATGACTTTTCTATACCAAAAGCTCATCGATGATGACTTTTCTATACGAAAAGCTCATCGATGATGACTTTTCTGTACGAAAAGCTTATCTATACTTTTCTATACGAAAAGCTCATCGATGAAGACTTTTCTATACGATAAGTTCATCAATGATGACTTTTCTATACGAAAAAATAGACCTACGAATTCTATTTAAGAAAAACCTTACTTTTAGAGGTTGTTTCCATCGCGAACCGCTCCTAATTGGACCATTGCAGAAACGAACTGTTTTGGGTATATGCAAAAAACAGACCAAATTTCCATATAAGCTTTGAACATCCGCGACTTTTTTAAGCCACTCTATTATGTATAAGTGAATTTCACAGTTTTTCAAATAACTACAAAATATTTGTTTATAATAATTACAAGTTTCTCGAGAGAATGTAATAAAAATTTTTTTTTTTCATCAAACTTTTCCAATTATCTTGCATTTAACAAGTTCCATTGTCTATCAAACTCAATTAATGGTAATGTAATACATTTAGTATTTCGTTCTCGTTTCATTTCATTGTAAATTGTTTCCTAAATAAGCCATATTTTATTTGTTATAATTAATATTTATTGGCTGTGCGTGGCAATGGAGATGTATATATATAAATTAAAATAAGATTTTTTATTATTACATTAATTGCGCACATCTGCTGCCTTAGATAATTTACCACATTTGCACTTTGTTAGCAAAAGTGTGAGCATAATTAATGCGTCCGACTTTAAACGTCCTAATACACTGGCATTAAATCTTTGTGAATTTATTCACGTGATTAAGTGTTAAATTTTCATGTGTTCGTGCTGATGTCACACAGTGGGTGCGTTAATTTGGTATATAATTAGCTTTTTAGAGAAAATCTTCTTGTTTTTAGTTCAGAAAATTATTCAATAAATCCGTGTTTTCTCATTTTGTGTCATTATATCAATTACATGAAAATATAGAACATAATTAGGAATGACAGTAAATTCCTTCCGATTTGGCATATGCGTATTTTACATTCGATCATTATGAAATTTGGCAGAGTATCTTGACAAAGGAAAGAATTTTAAATAAAGAAAATCGGATCAGATTTGTTTACATATAGGACTCATATATATTATCTTTCCGTTTTGGCATATAAACGATATAAGTGTTGTATTTTGCATTTAATAACTTTGAAATTTGACTTAGGGGAGATTCTTTATCCAAGACAAGTGCCGAAGGTTCAGATTTATATATATCCCCCATATATACACATATACATCACTATTTGGTATGAATAATGAAACGCTTCTATTTAAAATGCAATCATTACATACTCGTATATTAAACTGTTTGAGTGTTTATTCAGCACTATCTAGGTGGTCTGGAAAATATAGAAACGGGTTTTCCAATAGGGATGATATGATTTTGAAGTGACGTTTCTGCCATTTGTAATATGTCGTTTGTTTTTCATTGTATTCAGTAGTGTTTACAATTTCATCATGGAGAGATATACGCAAGAACAACGTTTACAAATTATTCAGTTTTATTATCAAAATAATCGTTCTCCAATAGCAACTTTTCGTGCGCTAAGTCCATTTTTTTAAATCCAAAAACACTTTCCAGTCGACCTACGACCTTGACAGTGATGACCGATATTTTATCTCTCGCTAAGAGCTATCTTTTTGCCATTGACCGATTCCCGATCCGACGTACCGTTAAGGAGCTAATGCCAAAATAAACTTTCCGTTCACATTTGAATTACAATTTTTTTTTAAATCCAAAAAAATCACTTTCCATTTGACCTACGACTTGGACACCCATGAGCAATATTTTAGCTCTCGTTAAGAGCTATCTTTTTACCATCAACCGATTGTGGCTACGTGCCACACAGCAAATGAAACAATTGAATTGTTGCTAGAAAAGTTTGGAGATTCGATTATTTGCAGAAATTGTGATATTGAATGGCCTCCAAGAAGTTGTGATTTAACACCACCAGACTATGTCTTGTAGGGTTATTTGAAGTCATTGGTCTTTCGAAATAAACCAGACTCTCTTCAAGCTTTACAAGACAATATTGAACGTACCATTCATGACATACGACTTGATTTAGTGAAAAATTGCTCGAAAATTGGGTTCATCGAATTCGTTCCTGCAGAAGAAGTCGTGGGGGCCATTTGAATGACATTTTATTTAGAACTTAATTGTATCGATTGTACTTCACATTAAATAAAGACTTTTGAATTTCCTTAACAATAAGTGTGTTTTTTTCAAAGAAATCATATCACTCTTATTGGAAAACCCATTATTTACTGCTTAAATGGGAATATTTGGAAGGCTAAAAAATACGCACTGATATGGATAACATTTTTTCTGATGAATTCTTCTCCAAATATTATTTAAAACTTCAAAGTTTCAGATAAGTTGTTAAATAATCATACTTGAGAGCAAGCTCTGTAGGAGAGCCGAGAGCTACAGGGTTTTCCAACAATAGGTGTTATTTTGAATCACCCGGTATTTCGGTAGCTGTCACTTTTGAAGCTTTTATTCTTTGACATTTGACAAGTAGAAACTACGCCATTATTAACCAGTAAGGAAAGGCTAAAGTCGGGCGGGGCCGACTATATAATACCCTACACCACTCTCGTAATATTGAATAACTCTGATATATAAATTTTGAAATTCATGTATAAATTGTTTACATAAATTTACTTTTGGGACATTTTATACTTAAATAATACCCTGTACCACAGTGTGGTGTAGGGTATTAAAACGATTGGATCTAAAGAGTCAAATCGGTTGAAACATATATATGGGAGCTATAGCTAAATCTTTACCGAATTTCTTCAAATTCGGCAATGTTGGTTCATGGATCAAGAAACTCTACCATTCTAAATTTCAAAATGATTGGATGTAAAATACAGCTTCTACAGGACTAAAGAGCAAAATCGGACGAAACATATACATGGGAGCTATAGCTAAATCTTAACCGATTTTCTTCAAATTCGGCAACGTTGGTTCATGGATCAAGAAACTCTACCATTCTAAATTTCAAAACGATTGGATGTAAAATACAGCTTTTGTAGGATTAAAGGGTCAAATCGGACGAAACATATACATGGGAGCTATAGCTAAATCTTAACCGATTTTCTTCAAATTCGGCAATGTTGGTTCATGGATCAAGAAACTCTACCATTCTAAATTTCAAAATGATTGGATGTAAAATACAGCTTCTACAGGACTAAAGAGCAAAATCGGACGAAACATATACATGGGAGCTATAGCTAAATCTTAACCGATTTTCTTCAAATTCGGTAGTGTTGGTTCATGGATCAAGAAACTCTACCATTCTAAATTTCAAAATGATTGGATGTAAAATACAGCTTCTACAGGACTAAAGAGCAAAATCGGACGAAACATATACATGGGAGCTATAGCTAAATCTTTACCGATTTTCTTCAAATTCGGCAACGTTGGTTCATGGATCAAGAAACTCTACCATTCTAAATTTCAAAACGATTGGATGTAAAATACAGCTTTTGTAGGATTAAAGGGTCAAATCGGACGAAACATATACATGGGAGCTATAGCTAAATCTTAACCGATTTTCTTCAAATTCGGTAGTGTTGGATCATGGATCAAGAAACATTACCATTCTAGATTTCAAAATGATTGGATGTAAAATACAGCTTCTTCAGGACTAAAGAGCAAAATCGGACGAAACATATATATGGGAGCTATAGCTTAATCTTAACCGATTTTCTTCAAATTCGGTAGTGTTGGTTCATGGATCAAGAAACTCTACCATTCTAAATTTCAAAATGATTGGATGTAAAAACCAGTAAGGAAAGGCTAAAGTCGGGCGGGGCCGACTATATAATACCCTACACCACTCTCGTAATATTGAATAGCTCTGATATGTAAATTTTGTAATTCATGTATAAATTGTTTACATAAATTTACTTTTGGGACATTTTATACTTAAATAATACCCTGTACCACAGTGTGGTGTAGGGTATATAAACGATTGGATCTAAAGAGCCAAATCGGATGAAACATATATATGGGAGCAATAGCTAAATCTTTACCGATTTTCTTCAAATTCGGCAATGTTGGTTCATGGATCAAGAAACTCTACCATTCTAAATTTCAAAACGATTGAATGTAAAATATAGCTTCTATAGAACTAAAGGGCCAAATCGGACGAAAAATTTATATGGGAGCTATAGCTAAATCTTAACCGATTTTCTTCAAATTCGGTAGTGTTGGTTCATGGATCAAGAAACTCTACCATTCTGAATTTCAAAATGATTGGATGTAAAATACAGTTTCTATAGGACTAAAGGGCCAAATCGGACGAAACATATATATGGGAGCTATAGCTAAATCTTAACCGATTTTCTTCAAATTTGGCACTGTTGGTTCATGGATCAAGAAACTCTACCATTCTAAATTTCAAAACTATTGGATGTAAAATACAGCTTTTATAGGACTATAGGGCCAAATCGGACGAAACATATATATGGGAGCTATTGCTAAATCTTAACCGATTTTCTTCAAATTCGGTAGTGTTGGTTCATGGATCAAGAAACTCTTCCATTCTAAATTTCAAAACGATTGGTTGTAAAATACAGCTTTTATAGGACTATAGGGCCAAATCGGACGAAACATATATATGGGAGCTATAGCTAAATCTTAACCAATTTTCTTCAAATTCGGTAGTGTTTGTTCATGGATCAAGAAACTCTACCATTCTAAATTTCAAAATGATTGGATGTAAAATACAGCTTCTATAGGACTAAAGGGCCAAATCGGACGAAACATATATATGGGAGCTATAGCTAAATCTCAACCGATTTTCTTCAAATTTGGCAATGTTGGTTCATGGATCAAGAAACTCTACCAGTCTAAATTTCAAAATGATTGGGTGTAAAATACAGCTTCTATAGGACTAAAGGGCCAAATCGGACTAAAGATATATATGGGAGCTATATCTAAATCTGCACCGATTTCAACCAAATTCAATAGCGATCTTAACAGCTGCGAAATACTCTAAACTGCAAAATTTCAGAACGATCGGAGTGAAATTGCGACCTGTAGTCGACGAACAACTTTACATGGACAGACGGACGGACAGACATGGTTAAATCGACCCAGTTAGTGATTCTGAGTCGATTGATATACTTTAAGGTGGGTCTAGCTGTGTTATTTTCAGGTGTTACAAACATCTGCCGTGAAACAAACTTATAATACCCTGTACCACAGAGTGGTGTAGGGTATAAAAATGAACGATACACGATCATCGAACGATACAAAACGATCAAACATCGATTCAAACATACAAAATCGAACAAAAAAACGATAGGAACGATACAAAATCATCTTGACTGATTGCCCATTTCCACCTCGGTGGCTACGTCAACAAGCAAAATTGTCGCATCTGGGGCTCGGAAAACCCCAGAGTTAGTGTTGAGAAGCCTCTCCATCCTCAACGTGTGACTGTTTGGTGCGGTTTATGGTCCGGAGGGGTCATTGGACCTTACTTTTTCGAAAATGAAGTTGTATCAACAGTTACGGTGAATGGATTGCGCTATCGAGAGATGATTAATGATTTTTTATGGTCTGAGTTGAATGGTATTGATCTGGACAACGTTTACTTTCAACAAGATGGCGCTACGTGCCACACAATGCAATGAAACCATTGCTCTGTTACGGGAAAAGTTTCCGGACCGTGTTATCTCTCGAAGTGGTGATCACAATTGGCCACCGAGATTTTGTGATTTAACACCTTGCGACTTCTTCCTTTGGGGCCACGTGAAAGATAAGGCCAACAGCCCAGCGTCGATTCAAGACCTCAAAGATAGAATTCGTGAGGCTATCGAGGACATAGGGCAGCCACTTTGCGATTTGGTTACGGAAAATTTTATGAAAGGGATATAGTCGTGTAAGCGTGGTCGTGGTGGCCATTTGGCTGATGTTGTTTTTCATTATTAACGGCATACCTTCCTCTTTATTATGAGATAAACATCCGATCATTTATCTCAAAAAATGGCATTTTTCTTTGAATACCAAAATAACACCTCTTGTTGGAAAACCCATTATATCAAAACTTTAACCGCTGATGTTACCTTCAGTATTTGGACACTATTATATTTTTTATACCCTACACCACACTGTGGTACAGGGTATTATGACTTTGTGCATTTGTTTGTAACACCTAAAAGGAGAAGAGATAGACCCATTGTTTATTATACCGATCGACTCAGAATCACTTTCTGAGTCGATTTAGCCATGTCCGTCTGTCTGTCCGTCTGTCTGTCCGTCTGTCTGTCCGTCTGTCTGTCTGTCCATGTATTCTTGTAATCAAAGTGCAGGTCGTATTTATGGACCGATTGTGATGAAATTTAGCGTAGTGTTCTTTTGTGGCCCAAGGACGATCCCTATTGAAATTGGTTAAAATCGGTTCAGACTTGGATATAGTCCCCATATATATGTTTCACCCGATTTGACATGCAAGCGCCGTAGAAACCACATTTTACATCCGATCTTTTTGAAATTCAGCAGAGAGAGTTCTCTTATTACATGAATAAACACTGCCAAATTCGGGAAAAATCGGTTCAGATTTAGATATAGCCACCATATATATGTTTCACCCGATTTACCATTTAAGTGATGTAGAAATCGTGTTTTATATCCGATCCGTACAAAATTTAACAGAGAGAGTTTTCTTATTACATGTATGAACACTGCCAAATTCGGAGAAAATCGGTTCAGATTTAGATATAGCCCCCATATATATGTTTCACCCGATTTAACATTTAAGCGCTGTAGAAATCATGTGTTATATCCGATCAGTACGAAATTTAACAGAGAGAGTTTTCTTATTACATGTAACAGGTGGCGCAAAAGTAACCTTTCGATGTTTTTTGGCTGTAATTTAAAAAAAATTAAAAACGTTGATTCTTCTTGTGGATTATTTTTATTTGGTCTTTTAATTTTTTTACATCAAGTCGAGAATATGATGTCATGTAAATGGCCTCCGCCACAGTTGATTGTCATTTGAGCCCTTTTTATGGCATTTTCCATCACTTTGGCCAAAACTTCCGGCGATAGGTCCTCACATTCTTGACGGATATTGTCTTTAAGAGCTGCAAGAGTCTGAGGCTTGTTGACATAAACCCGCGACTTCAAAAAGCCCCACAAAAAGAAGTCTGGAGCGGTCAAATCAGGCGATCTTGCTGGCCAGTGCAAATCGCCAAAACGGGAGATTAGGCGCCCGGGAAATGCATCCTTCATCATATCGGTTGTGGCACGTGCAGTGTGTGCCGTTGCACCGTCCTGTTGGAACCACATGTTTTCCAATCCCAATTCATCAAGTTGCGGCAAAAATAACTCGTTGATCATTGCTCTGTAGCGCTCACCATTCACAGTAACCGTTTGGCCCGCGACGTCTTCGAAGAAAAAAGATCCGATGACTCCTCCAGCGAAAACAGCACACCATACAGTGACTTTGAGCGGGTGTAATGGCTCTTCGTGGGTTACACGCGGAGTTTCAGTGCCCCAGAAGCGTAAATTTTGCTTATTTACGTACCCGCTAAGATGGAAATGGGCCTCATCACTCATGATTATTTTTGATGAAAAATCATCTTCCTCTTGGTGGTGATTAAGGATGGCTTGAGCGTATGTTAGACGCGATTGGCGGTCAGCAGCTAACAGCTGATGCACCGTCTGGACTTTGTACGGAAACATCTTCAAATCTTGTACCAAAATTCGCTGTAGAGACCGTCGACTGATACCCATTTGCGTGGCACGTCGTCTGGTCGATGTCGACGGCGCTTCCATGACATCCTCGGCTACAGCAGCAATATTCTCTGCAGAACGGCTACTCCGGGGTCTGCCACGCCTGGCAGCATCTCGTGTTGTGCCAGTCTCTTCGAGGCGAGCGGCTAAACGTCGCAGTGTTTCACCAGTAGGCGTTGGACGGCCAGGAAATCTGCGACGAAATTCACGTTGTGCCAAAGTCACCGACCGATTATTGGTCAAATAAATAGTCAGCAATATTCCGCGTTCTGGAGCAGTGTAGCGTAACATTGTTTATTAACGTGTATTTCGCATGTGTTTACTACACAAATGTCAAAACAGAACTGACATTAGGGGCCAATCGCAAAATTTATAGCATTTTCTGATAGGAGGATTACTTTTGCGCCACCTTGTATGAACACTGCCAAATTCGGGAAAAATCGGTTCAGATTTCAACATAGTCCCAATATATATGTTACACCCGATTTCACATGTAAGCGCTGTAGAAACCGTGTTTTATATCCGATCAGTACGAAAATCGGCAGAGAGAGTTTGCTTATTACATGTATGAACACTGCCAAATTCTTATCGCAATGCCCATTTTCGCATTGGTAGGTAGGTGTAGGGTATTATATAGTCGGCCCCGCCCGACTTTCTGTCTTTCCTTACTGGTTTAATTATAAACCCGATAGAACCTTTAAATTAAAGATAATTATGAGGCTACAAGTGTTGGGAATGCTTAAAATACGAGTATATATATTACCCAGTGAACGATTTTCAATGGGAAAAATCCTTTGATCCTTGTCTGCAATCGATCTCTACTGGAACAAAAGATACAGATGCCGAGGAAAAACACTGTGCAATGTTCTTTATAGGATTGTGAAATGATAGCATATTTCCACAACGGTCGGACAAATGAAGTATTTAATCGAACGAAACTTCTTTATATTTTAATGTTTATCACTTTAGAATTGTCAGAAATATTCTCAAAATCGACCAAATGACTTAAGGTCATTTCACATATTTATAACCTTAAAAATCATTGAAATGTTCGTTTTTCCTGGTGGCTGAAGGCACCGTAATATTCACGCAGACACGTGTTTGCGAGTGCTGGCTGACATGTATACATGATGCATTATTCACAGATGATTAACCCAATTTTATGGTTAAATGCGCGAGAATAATACATTACCGGTCTCAATTATGATGAACAATATTGTTTTTTCAGTTCATGACATGAATCGTAATGCTAAGTGAAGCAACGAATGCCCTATAGGATTGATATCTTGTAAGTAATAATTTGAATTAAACTTTGATTTATTGCAGCTGGGAAATGTAAAGAAAACGCATTTCTCATAAAAGAACCCATAGAGATTTCTTCGCAATCACGGGGGAAATGGGTCTCATATTTTAAATGCATATTAATTTTCAGCTGAAAGATTACAAGATGTAATAAAACCATTAAAAAGGTTGCAGTTGGGTGAGCCGTTCTTAGGAGAAATATAGTAGCAAGGAGTATTAAAATTATTCGGAGGTACCCTGGAAGAATAACCAGATTTCGTTCAATATTCTGTAGTATTAGATACTAATTGCATATTGATCCGAAGCTTGTAGAATGGATGGTCAAACTTTGTTACAACTTTGTATATATTGTAAACTTACATCCTATGTGGAAGAGGGTATGAATACTTTGCTACCTATCAAACGTGTAATAACACATCGAAGGAGTGATCATCTTAGGACACTCTTAGTCATTGGAACAATGTCCGTCCGCCGGTCTGGCTGGTGCGCACGATAATATTTTTGACTATCTAAAGCGTAGATCGGTCATATTCGTCCATTCCTTATGGTATTCCCCCCAAATAGGGTTAGGATGTAGTGAAATATTGAAACTCTAATAAATTGTGTTCTTCTTATCCGAATCTCATGTAGTTCCTCGCATTGTAATAGTTTATAAGCTTTGGAGACCTGTACAACGTGGTTACTATTTATATTTCGGGTCCAGCAATAAAAAACAATCATGTATCATTGGAAATGGTTTTATTGTTTTTAAAAATATTCTCCGAGAAGATCGATACATTGCACAGTGGTCCCAAAACACCAATTTTTTTCGCCAAATGTCAAATTTTTAATAGTAAACACTCCAAAATATAAGAAAAATATATCTTTTTAGTAGTCACTTCTTTGACGTTCGACAACAAGTATTCAAAACTAAATTTTTGTGAGAAAAAACATTATAATTTCGGAAAATTGATTTTGTTTGCTATACGAGTAGTGTAATTTTTTACCTCCGAATTCAAAAAGTTAATTTAAGAAATGCAACAAACGGTTATGGTAGATATTGGTGAGTGAGAAGAAATGGTAGGACACCACCAAATACGTTGTTGTTGCATAGTCAACTACAGCAAAACATTCGTGTGAATTCTTTACATTGTAAAGACTCGCGAGAGTGGAAGTTGGTACATGTACATGTTTGTTACACCTGCAAATAACACAGCTAGACCCACCTTAAAGTATACCGATCGACTCAGAATCACTAGCTGAGTCGATTTAACGATGTCTGTCCGTCCGTCCGTCCGTCTGTCCACTACAGGTCGCAATTTCACTCCGATCGTTCTGAAATTTTGCAGTTTAGAGTATTTCGCGGCTGTTAAGATCGCTATTGAATTTGTTTGAAATCGGTTCCGATTTAGATATAGCTCCCATATATATGTTTCGTCCGATTTGGCCCTTTAGTCCTATAGAAGCTGTATTTTACATCCAATCGTTTTGAAATTTAAAATAGTAGAGTTTCTTGATCCATGAACCAACATTGCCGAATTTGAAGAAAATCGGTTAAGATTTAGCTATAGCTCCCATATATATGTTTCGTCCGATTTGGCCCTTTAGTCCTATAGAAGCTGTATTTTACATCCGATCGTTTTGAAATTTAGAATGGTAGAGTTTCTTGATCCATGAACCAACACTACCGAATTTGAAGGAAATCGGTTAAGATTTAGCTATAGCTCCCATATATATGTTTCGTCCGATTTGGCCCTTTAGTCCTATAAAAGCTGTATTTTACATCCAATCGTTTTGAAATTTAGAATGGTAGAGTTTCTTGATCCGTGAACCAACACTACAGAATTTGAAGAAAATCGGTTAAGATTTAGCTATAGCTCCCATATATATGTTTCGTCCGATTTGACCCTTTAGTTCTATAGAAGCTATATTTTACATCCAATCGTTTTGAAATTTAGAATGGTAGAGTTTCTTGATCCATGAACCAACATTGCCGAATTTGAAGAAAATCGGTAAAGATTTGGCTATAGCTCCCATATATATGTTTTATCCGATTTGGCTCTTTAGATCCAATCGTTTTTATACCCTACACCACACTGTGGTACAGGGTATTATTTAAGTATTTAATTTATACATGAATTACAAAATTTATATATCAGAGTTATTCAATATTACGAGAGTGGTGTAGGGTATTATATAGTCGGCACCGCCCGACTTTAGCCTTTCCTTACTGGTTTTTTATTAATTTTGTACAATGCATGAAAAACAAGTATAATCAACTTTAGAATGTTGTTGGCAAACAGGATTAGTGCATTTGGTGCAGTAAAAACGTGTCATCCTACGCAACTTTTCGTCTTGAGTGAAACAAATTCTACAATCTTTTCTGGAACTCAGTGTACTAGGGCCGCTTTGTTGGTTAGGCAGCATGTTGCTCAGAATATTCAACGGGCTTCCAAAGAAAGATACAATGACCACACGGGTTGAATGTTGTCCCAAAATATGGTTGTTGTTCATTCGATTTTCAGTATTACTCCACAAGCACTCAGCGTGTTCAAGAACAATCGACGCTTCTCTTTTCTTGTTCCTTCTATATTCATCACCTCACGTTAGAGAGGAGGCTATATATCATTTGCTACGAGCCAAAAGTGTAACACATCGAAGGAGTGACCTAAGACCATAAGTATGTTCGGCGGATATCCGTTTTGGGTCATTTTAAGTCGAATGAGCAATGTCCGTCCGTCTGTCTGTCTGTTTGTCGGTCTGACTTAAAATTTGGTATGTGGTAATATTTTCTTCTATCTCCGGCTAAGTTCGAAGATGGGCCATATTGGTCCACTCCTTCTAGTACATCCCCCACAAAGGGTTAACATTTAGTGAAATATTGATTATTTAATAACTTCTATACTACTTATTTGAATCCTCTGAAATTCTACACATAGTATTAGTTTATTAGTCACTATTACCTCTAGAAAAATGGGCGAAGTGTCCACGCCGCTTTTGGTACCTCCCACACAAATGGACAATTTTGAACCAAAAGTTAATAGCTTATAACTTCATTACCAGTGCATACAAAGACTTGAGATTTTGTACAGTGTAATGGTTTAATAGTAACTACAATACAGTTAAAAATGGGCATTATTGGCACGCTCCTTTTAGTACTTCCCACACAAATGGACCATTTTACACCAAAAGTAAACAGCTTATAGATTTAATACCAGTGCATATAAATACTTGAAATTTTGTACAGTGTAATGTTTTTATAGTACCTAGAGTCCAGCGAAAAGCGACCGTTATTGGGACGCCCCTTTTGGTACCTCTCACACAAATGGACCATTTTGTACCAAAAGTAAACAGCTTTGAACTTTAATACCAGTACATGCTTTAAAGTTATTAAATGTAATTTTAATTGATAATAGTTTAAATAAACAAAAATATCAATTAATTTACTAATATTTTTTTGAGACTCAAGGTGAGGGGATTCATTAGGCGGTTTACCCGACTGAACTCCTTACTTGTTTCATTGCATATGATGTAAGCGGCTAATCCCATGACGTCTATCATGTTGCAAAAAATGCTAATGGCCAACGTCTGGTTGACCGTTTTGTGGAGTATTGCGATACCATTTGTTCCATTGTATCAACGGCGGCCTTTGTTGAATTGTATAATAATATAGCTTCCGGTTTTATTGCTACGCCTTCAACTTTCTTGGTGTAGTGCACAGTAGATAGCAGATTTACTGCTTTGTTCTTCTTTGGAACGTAGCTGCACAGTGATATAAGGTTATCATAGAAACCGAACACAGATGAAAGCACTGGCCGTCTTTTTTCACTTCTTTGGGAGGACACCTTTTGTTGGATCTAATGGTGCCAATGTATGCTAGTCCAATTGACGAAAGACTATAAGCTGCGTCTAATGTTGTAAAGAAGTTATCAGCAATAATAGTTCTGCCGCTGTTGGTGTATCGATTAGCCAAACTCATGAGCACATTTTCGCTTTGGTTTGTCTCTCGTTGTTCTCCCTCCTTACCAGTGTACAGTTTTCCTTGCAACGGATATTTGGTTTTCGCATCGCATGCCCATCATACTTTTATGCCATACTTTGCGGGCTTTGCTGGGATGTATTGCGTGAACTTTGTGCGCCCACGGTATGGAAATAGCTGTTCATTGATGGTTACACTTTCGTATGGTTCAAAATTACTGGCAAGATTGTTATTCAAGAAGTTCCATATGTCGCGAATGGGAGCAGCTTTGCCAGTTTGTTGACGAAATGCGCGCGTACCTATCGTCAAATCGAATACAGTGCACCAAAGTAACAAATAGTCTATATGACATGGCTGCACGGAATATTGGAAGTGCATCAGTTTGCCACATCAATTTTGAGAGCTGCATAGTATTATGACTGACACCAAAAGCCAATAGTATCCCAATAAAAGCGTCAAGCTCAACACTTGCGTTCCATTTGCGTGTAACTTTTTCTCCATATAGATTTGTTTGTGTTACGATGATGAACGTAATATTCGGTGAAGAGAAAAGCTTGAACACCTCAGGTCAGTCAGAGTGGTCAGGTTTGTTTTTGGTCCACCTCCGAAATGCATGATGTTGTGCTGGCGGAATCTCACTGTAGCGGGTTCAGCTATACTCCACTTGGTACCATCTTTCCAAGCAAAAAAACCG
This sequence comes from Eudasyphora cyanicolor, assembly GCA_963930755.1. Taxonomy (NCBI): domain Eukaryota; kingdom Metazoa; phylum Arthropoda; class Insecta; order Diptera; family Muscidae; genus Eudasyphora; species Eudasyphora cyanicolor. Next base: position 191,942,425 of record OZ005735.1, on the reverse strand, counting down.
TCTGCAGCTTGAGTTGGTGCATTCTCACTTTCTTCTTCGGATTCTTCATCGCTGTCGAATATTTCATTTGCTTCAATTTCCAATTCATATTCAATGACCTAAGCGTCATCTTCGGCACAAAATCTGTGCCCGCTTTGGTCTTCAAATACATCTAGTTCTTCGTCTGCTTCTGTGTGAAGTGTCAAATCACGCTGTAACGCTGATGATAGTTGTTGTTGGAAATTATCTATAAGGCTGCCTGTACGCAAGCGCGTGTTGTACACAAATTCTAAATCCTCTGCCATAATAATAGTAATAATTTCACTTTAGTTTCCGCACAAAAAATTTATATTTCGGACTGTCGATGTTGTATGTTCAGCATTCAATAATAAACTAACTGAACTCAAAACCAAAATCACAAACGAAAGAAAGAAATAAAAGAAAAATTAACACAGAAACTACCTGGAAGTAAACATCTGTATTGAATTCACAGAAAAACAACCCAAAATGTGTATAATAATAATTGATTTCATACAAATTGTATAGGGGTCAGTCAGGCCATGTGTTTTTTCGAGGGGGGACTTTTTTCTTTTGCAGTTTCCGTCGTTTTGGAACGATGATTTTGAAATTGTTTTAAAGATAGAAAGCCAACAATATTTTATGCGGCTACCGGGAAATATAGGTATCTAGCTAAACTAGAAGTATGTTTAATTAACGCTCAAAAATTAAATATGCCTGACCAGAACCATGTGTCTGTCCAAGGGTTAATGAAAGATACGACATCGAAAAAAACATGTTTGAATAATATTAAACCGGTCATTGGACGTTCGCCACTGAATTATTTGAAAAAATCTGAGCAATGTAAGGGGAGACTAGCCAAGGAGTTTTCAAGTAGTAATAATATGGATCTCTTAGTAGGAGCAGCATTAATATCGGCTCGAAATCAGGGAGATTTAGATTTGGAAGTAGCCTTAAAATATACCATTGACACTCCATCTGCACCGGCAAAAATCAGATGATTATGTTGCCGGGATGAAAATATATCCCTTTCAATGGCGGTGGAAGACGCTTTAGCATTTACACTGGAAAATAATCTGTCAAAACGAGAATATTGCAATATTCGTAGCGAATCCAAGGTACACAATGTATGTATAATATGTATAATACAATAATAATGTATGTGTATCATTCTCTACTACTTTTCTACTACCTACTATTTCATCGCATTATAGTCCCCTAAAATTTTGTATTGTTTATACTACGAATACACTATGCAACAAATGAACACTTTTTGAAAAAAACATGGAATTGACAGTATAGGTTCGATTCTACTACCAAAGATTAGTATAACCCTATACTCGGTTTGGCGAAATTGGTGACCAATTTTTTTTTATGGTTTCTGAAAATCAGTGGGCTCCTCGAAAAAGGTGTCATCAGCTTTTGTCCAACAACTAATTTAGACTTGGTGATACTGCATAACTATATTTGGCAATAATGTAGCTAAGAAAATGTTAAGATTTTTTTCCGGTACTTTTTTTTTGAAAAAGTGATGGAAAACCAAGTAAGAAAGTTCAGTCGGGTAAACCGACTTATGAATCCCCTCACCTTGAGTCCCAAAATATATTAGTAAATTTATTTATTTTTTTGTTTTAATTAAATTATTATCAATTTAAATCGCATTTAATAACTTTAAAGTATGTACTGCTATTAAAGGTTAAAGCTGTTTACATTTGGTACCAAAATGTCCATTTGTGTGGGAGGTACCAAAAAGAGCGTGCCAATAACGTAAATTTTTCTCTGGACTCTTGGTACTATAAAAACATTACACTGTACGAAATTTCAAGTATTTGTATGCAGTGGTATTAAAGTTATAAGCTGGTAAATTTTGGTACAAAAAGGTCCACTGTACAAAATTTTAAGTCTTTGTATGCACTGGTAATAAAGTTATATACATTTAACGTTTGGTACCTCCCACTTGTGTGGGAGGTACCAAAAAGGGAGTGGCCACTTCGCAAATTTTTCTTGAATTAAAAGCGACTAACAAACTAATACTATGTGTGAAATTTCAGAAGATTCGAGTAAGTAGTATAGAAGGAATTAAAGAATCAATATTTCATTAAAAGTTAACCCTTTGTGGGGTGGTACTAGAAGGAGTGACCCAATATGGCCCATCTTCGAACTTAGCCGGAGATGGAGAAAAATATTACCCCAATTTTTTCAAAATTTCTTTGCTCCAATCCACACGAGCCTTTTTTGGGCATTCGTCAAATTATGTGGGATCCAAGGAGAACATATTGAATTTTTGACACACTTTAAACAAAACAATTCGCGCTTAAATGAAAAAACGTTCTGAGTGAAGTTATGCTAAAAAGGTCATACTTTCCGATGGAAGTTCCAGTTTACATCTGAACACTAGTATTGCTAGGACCACCCGAGTAGAATATAAATAGCAACCTCGTATGGTTGGTACTCCTTTCTACCTTACATCTCCTTCTGAAAAAAATTAGTTCTGTCTCTGTCGAGTTCACATCAATGCCATTATCGAAATCCCAGCTTGCAGTGGTATGAAGGTTAACTCTAGAAGTATTTAGAAACTTCTCGCTAACAACTACTCCTACGTCATCTACATAGACAATAACCATAAAGTCAATAGCAGAGGAGGCAGAACGCATCATTGGGGCAATCCCCTGCTTACAAATCTATGGAAATCATTTGATCCTAAGCTGGCTGAAATGCGTCTTTTAATCTGAATGTTCAGAATGAACCTTAGTATATTGTAATCAAAGTTCAGGCTTGGCATATCCGTAACTATTGAAGCTTGATTTGCGTTATTAAAGCTCCCGCTATTTAAAATAAATTCAGCACCAGCCAGCAGACAGACGTACAATGGCTCAAAACGGATTTCCGCCGAACATACTTGGGGTCTTAGGTCACTCTTTCAATGTGTTACACTTTTTATCCGTAGCAAATGATATATACCTCGTCACACTAAATTGAGGGTATAATAAATTACATACAGGATGGTGTTGGTTATCACATAGTCTACACTTATTGTATGGTTCCATTAAAACCTCTTCCAATGGACTACTGTGTATATTAAGAATTTCACTTCTGCTTAACTTTATCCATTTAAACGAATAGTTGTCTTAAGTTTATGGCAAATATTAATGCGATAATATCCTTTGACACATTATATGTATTTGTAGAGAATGTTTAAATTACTTTGCAAAGTTATTCCGCAAATAGCTAATATTTGTTTCCAGAGAAATAATCTCATTCAGGATGTCTTTGAATGTTACGCATGACGGCAAGCAAATAAAACATTTCTCATATCCTGTGCGACGCACGGAATTCAGGGGAAAATGTTGCAATAGAGACACGTCGACAACAGATGCCTGCCTACCTGTACGTGCTGCGCACAATGGCCCTGGGGAACAGTGGGAGCGTTGAGATTTTAAGAAAGGCAATGGCAATTATTTTTGTTTTTGGCTTTCATACAATTCTATATTTATATCCTAACTATAGTGCGACGAGGGTATATATCACTTGCTACGAACAAAAGGTGTAAGACATCGAAGGAGTGGCCTAAGACCCCAAGTTTGTTCGGCGGAGGAATCTATTTTTAATAAAAGCAATAAATCAAACTGTTGGACCTTATTCATTATTATACCCTCACTTTAGTGATTCGATTCATTTGCTACGGACCAAAAGTGTAACACATCGAAGGAGTGACCTAAGACCCTATGTATGTTCGGCGGATATCCGCTTTGGGTCGTTTTAAGTCCAATGGCCATTGACCGTCCGTTTGTCTGTTTGCTGGCTGGTGCGCACAATAACTCTCGAAAGGAGTAACCGATTGACTTCAAATTTGGCATGCGGTTATATTTTTTTCTATCTCCGGCTATGTTCGAAGATGGGCCAAATTGGTCCATTCCTTGTAGTACCTCCCCCACAAAGTGTTAATATTTAGTGAATTATTGATTATTTAATAACTTCTATATGTACTACTTATTTGAATCTTCTGAAATAGTCTTAAACTTATACACATAGTATAAGTTGACTTCTCGCCTCGAGAAGAATGAGCGAAGTTGCCACGCCCCTTTTGCTACATCCCACACAAATGGACCATTTTTAACTAAAAGTTAAATTAACATAGAGGCCAGTGAAAATTTGGCGTATTTGGCACGCTCGTTTTGGTACCAGTGTACAATTTTGCACCAAAAGTTAATAGCTTATAACATGAATACCAATGCATACAAAGACTTTTTACGGTGTAATGGTTTTATAGTCCTACAATCCAGTTAGAAATGGGAGTTATAGCCATGCCCCTTTTGGTACCTCCCACACAAATGTAAAATTTTGCACCAAAAGTTAACAGTTATAACTTGAGTACTACTCCAATCAGAGACATGAAATTTTGTAAAGTGTAATGTTTTCAAAGTACCTACAGTCTGTCATAAAATGAGCGTTATTGTCACTCCCCTTTTGGTACCACCCACACAAACGTACTATTTTGTACAAAAGTTAACAGGTTTTATCGTGAACATCAATACATATATATGCTCAAATTTTTTGTACAGTGTATAGTTTATAATATTCCCACAGTCCTTTTAAAAGTGGGAGTTATGAGCACACTCGTTTTAGTACCTCCCAAAGACATACCAAAACTAAATAGCTCTTAATATTAGTTCATATACCAGTGCATATTTATATTGCTCACAAAGTGAGGGTATACCTTAATCGGTTTACCCGACTGAAATTTCTTGCTTGTTTTTATTGTATTTATATATTTCTTGATTAAAATGAGCCAAGTTATTAAACTATGTTTTCTGAGAAAATTATATAAATGTACCACTGTGCTCATAAACTCTAATGCACTTTATCATACCAAGGCAGATTATTCAGTAACCCACTAAAGCTATCTTATGAACAGACATGTCGACGTACGAGTGGGTATATCTACATGTACATATACAAAACATACTCATACTCATACATGCATGTATAAGCTCGAGTACATATATGAAACGTTGTATATATGAAACGTTTAGAGCAAAAATGTCATAAATAGTTTCCATGGAATTTCGCTGAATATAGAATGCAATAAAATAGCAAAAATGGTCTGCTACTTTCATATACAACAATTGCTTTTTTATACAGAATTCAACTAATTAAAATAGTTATGAACATCGCTACATAATATCAATTGTTTCCACATTCAGCAATTTATGGGCTTATGACATTTCATTCAAAATGAAGTTTATTAGTTGGTATTAGGCAATATTGTCAGCCAGACATTCAGATGTGTAGGTATACAAAGTTTGTTCGCAATTTGTTGTAACAAGTAAGAAAGTCGGGTAAACCGACTAATTAATCCCCTCACCTTTAGTCTCAAAAAATATAAGTAAATTTATTTATTTTTGTTTTTTTTTAATTATTAGCAATTTAAATTGAATTTAATAACTTTAAAGTATGCACTGGTCCATTTGTGTGGGAGGTACCAAAAGGAGCGTGACAATAATGCCCATTTTTCACTCTATTGTAGGTAAAGGGTTTTCCAACAAGAGGTGTTGTTTTGGTATTCACAGAAAAATTCAATTTTTTGATATAAATGATGTTTATTTCATAATAAAGAGGAAGGTACGAGGTATGTTCAAAAAATATCGCGAATTTTGTATTTTTTCAAAAAGTATTTATTTATTCATGAATACATTTATTCACGAAGAAGTCGCAAGGTGTTAAACCACAAGATCTCGGTGGCCAATTGTGATCACCTGTTCGAGAGATAACACGGTCCGGACACTTTTCCCGTAACAAAGCAATGGTTTCGTTGCTTGTGTGGCACGTAGCGCCATCTTGTTGAAAGTAAACGTTGTCCAGATCACTACCATCCAACTCCGACCATAAAAAATCATAAATCATCTCTCGATAGCGCAATCCATTCACAGTAACTGTTGATCCAACCTCATTTTCGAAAAAGTAAGGTCCAATGACCCCGCCGGACCATAAAACGCACCAAACAGTCACACGTTGAGGATGGAGAGGCTTCTCAACAATAACTCTTGGGTTTTCCGAGCCCCAGATGCGACAATTTTGCTTGTTGACGAGGTGGAAATGGGCCTCATCAGTCAAGATGATTTTTCGAATTTTAATAATCTCAATGCGTTGTTGAATCGTGTATCGTTCCATTTTTATACCCTACACCACACTGTGGTACAGGGTATTATGACTTTGTGCATTTGTTTGTAACACCCAAAAGGAGTAGAGATAGATCCATTGTTTATTATACCGATCGACTTGTAATCACTTTCTGAGTCGATTTAGCTATGTCCGTCTGTCTGTAGATGTATTCTTGTAATCAAAGTACAGGTCGCAATTATGACACGATCTTGACGAAACTTTACACATATTTTTTTTTTTTTGCCCAAGGACGAACCCTATTTAATTTGGTTAAAATCGGTTCAGATTTGGATATAGCCCCCATATATATGTTAGCCCCGATTTGACATGTAAGCGCTGTAAAACCATTATTTTATATCGGATAAAAATTAAATTCAGCAGAAAGAGGTCTCTTATTATATGAATGAACACTGTTAAATTTGGAAGAAATCGGTTCAGATTTAGATATAGCCCCCATATATACGTAACCCCCGATTTCACATGTAAGCGCCATACAAAATTTATTTTATAACCGATCAGTGTGAAATTAGGCAAAAAGAGGTTTCTTATTACATGAAGGAATACTGCCAAATTCGGAGAAAATGGGTTCAGATTTAGATATAGCCCCCATATATAGGTTTCTCATTACGTGAATTAACACTGCCAAATTTGAGGGAAATCGGTTCAGATTTAGATATAGCCCCGATATATGTATATGTTACCCCCGATTTGACATGTACGCGCTGTAGAACTGTATTTTAAATCCGATCAGTAAAAAACATTGTCAGAAGTGGTTTCTAATTACATGAATTAATACTGCCAAATTTGAGGGAAATCGGTTCAGATTTAGATATAGCCCCCATATATACGTTACCCACGATTTAACATGTAAGCGCTGTACAATCTGTATTTTATATCCGATCAGTAAAAAAAATCTACACAAAGAGCTTTCTTATTATATGAAAGGATACTTTCAAATTCAGAGAAAATCGGTTCAGATTTAGATATAGGCCCCATATATATGTTACCCCCGATTTGACATGTAAGTGCTGTAGAGACTGTATTTTATATAAGGTCAGTACGAAATTTTACAGAAAAAATTTTCGTTTTCAATGAATGAGTATTCAAGGAAAATCCATTCAGATTTATATATAACCTTCATATATATGTTCCTCCTGATTTGGTACCAAAGCGCTATATAAGTTGTACTTTACTTCCGATCAAAATTTTCCAGAAAGATGTTCCTTTTTTTTTTATAAGCGCTATTTTAGAGACCTGAAAGGCTTCAGCGGAAATTAAAATTAAAACATTACTTACGAAATTTGACAGAAAAAAATTTCGTTTTCAATGAATGAGTATTCAAGGAAAATCCATTCAGATTTATATATAACCTTCATATATATGTTCCTCCTGATTTGGTACCAAAGCGCTATATAAGTTTTACTTTACTTCCGATCAAAATTTTCCAGAAAGATGTTCCTAATTTTTTTATATAAGCGCTATTTTAGAGACCTGAAAGGCTTCAGCGGAAATTAAAATTAAAACATTACTTAAACCAATTATTCCAAGGTAGTACCAATCATTCCAAGGTAGTACCTACCTAACATACCCTGCATATATTACTTATATTGTGTACGTTTGTGTATGAAAATATGTGGAATATTATTATTAGATCAATTTTTATTTCCACACATTATATTAAACTCCTCTTTGGAATTAGCCTTGACGTGGCGGGGGAGCTAAGTACTTTCGTAAAAGAAAGGAAACTAATTATTCCAAATATTTAAAAAGAAATTCCTAATGTACATTGCCGAGGTGGTGTAGGGTATTATATAGTCGGCCCCGCCCGACTTTAACCTTTCCTTACTGGTTAGTAATGGCGTAGTTTCTACTTGTCAAATGTCAAAGAATAAAAGCTTCAAAAGTGACAGCTACCGAAATACCGGGTGATTCCAAATAACACCTATTAAACCATTACACTGTACAAAATTTCTAGTCTTTGTCTGCACTGGTAACAAATTTATAAGCTATTAACTTTTGGTTCAAAATTGCCCATTTGTGTGGGAGGTAGCAAAAAGGGCGTGGCAACTTCGTCCATTTTTCTGGAGGTAATTGTGACTAGTAAACCAATAATATGTATAGAATTTCAGAGGATTCAAATAAGTAGTATAGGAGTTATTAAATAATCAATATTTCACTAAATTTTAACCCTTTGCGGGGGATGTACTAGAAGGAGTGGACGAATATGGCTCATCTTCGAACTTAGCCGGAGATAGAAGAAAATATTACCACGTACAAAATTTTAAGTCAATCGCTTAGTTCTTTCGAGAGTTATCGTGCGCACCAGCCAGCAGACAGACGGAAGGACGGACATTGCTCATTCGACTTAAAAAACGGATATCCGCCGAAAATACTTAGGATCTAAGGTCACTTCTTCGATGTGTTACACTTTTGGTTCGTAGCACGATCTATGAATAAAGTTATAAATTATGACCCACAGAGTAAACATAGGGAAATACAAAAAAATTCTATTTTTTATTATTTTGGCAATTTTGTTTGGCGGGTTACAAAAGGGGGTGTGACAAAAACGCCCATTTTTATTATAACTCGTTTCCAATAGGGATGGTATGATTTTGAAGTGACGTTTCGGCCATTTGTAATATGTCATAATCTGTCATTTGTTTTTCATTGTATTCAGTAGTGTTTTCTATTTCATCATGGAAAGATATACGCAAGAACAACCTTTACCAACTATTCAGTTTTATTATCAAAACTAGCTGACCCGGTGCGCTTCGCTGCCCTCAAAGTGCAGATTCCGTAGAGTGCTATCAACAGCATGCACTAAAAACTTCACGACGATGAGTGCAACGCCTCTCTATATTTCGTTTTGAGTACTTTGTCCATCGACACTATTTTAATGCAAATTTTCAAAACTGTCCTGCAATGATATTGGAAATTTTTCAAATTCACATCTCGGGTTGTATGGGTGGCGCCACGCCCTTATCACTCTCTTTTGCAAAGATATCGCCGCAATACTATTTCAAATATTGCGTTCTACATATTTTATTTATATGGGGGTGTCATGCCAACTGTTTCCATCGCTCCTGTTTGTAGCTCCATCACCCCTACTGGTACCAAGGCCAGCCAAACTTCGAAACCATGGATGATGTAGTGATCGAAAAACTGAATTTTGAATGTAGTGATCATTGGTTGTGGTTCAAAGGTTACACACCCATTTTTACAGGCTAGCTGCAATAGTGCAGGAAATATTTATATTCAGATGTCATGTTTCACATTTCAGGTTGTGTGGGTGGTGCCACGCCCACTGTTACTATCATGCCAGTTTCTTGCTCCAGCGCTCGATCTAGTTCCACATACCAAATTTCGAGAATTTTGGTCCAATAGCAATCAAAATATTGCACTTCTGAATTTCTGGTAGTGTGGGTTGTACCACGCCTACTGTCACAGTCACACCTGTTTTTGGCTCCATCACGCGTACTGCTACCAAGGAACAAATACTAAATTTCGCCGTTTACTGTACTCAAAATATAGTATTTGTAAATTTCAGGTTGTGTGGGAGGTGCCGCACCCCCTATAACTGTCACAACTGTTTATCGTTCCATCACGCATAATGGTCACCTATGTATACCAAATTTGGAGAATCTTACCACAATAATACTCGTAAAATAGCATTTTTAAATTTCAGGTTGGGTGACATGTGACACCCACTTACACTATCACGCTAGTTTTCTGCTACATAACGCGTACTGGCACCAAGGTCACACATACCCAATTTCGAGAATTTTGCCCAATAGTATTCGAAATATTTAATTTTTAAATTTCAGTTTGTGTGGGCGGTGCCACGCCCACTGTCACTGTCAAACCGGCTTTTAGCCCCATGATGTGTACTGGTACCAAGATCTCACATACCAAATTTCGAGAAATTTTCTCCAATAGTACCCGAGATATTCCACTTTTAAATTTCACGTTGTATGGGCGGTGCCACGCCCCTTTGTCCAAACATAACCGAATATAGCTACGAACCTTCCACGCACCAAATGATATACTCATGCAAAAATTCAACAAAATCTGTTCAGCCGTTTTCGCGTCCATCGCTTACCAAAGAACACCATTTCATTTTTATATATATAGAAGATAATCGTTCTCCAATTGCAACCTTTCGTGCGCTATGTCAATTTTTTTTAAAATCCAAAAAAAACACTTTCCAGTCGACCTACGACCTTGACACGTATGAGCAATATTAGCTCTCGTTAAGAGCTATCTTTTGCCATTGACCGATTGTGGCTACGTGCCACACAGAAAATTAAACAATTGAATTGTTGCGAGAAAAGTTTGGAGATTAGATTATTTCAAGAAATTGTGATATTGAATGGCCTCCAAGAACTAGTGATTTAACACCATTAGACTATTCCTTGTGGGGTTATTTGAAGTCATTGGTCTTTCGAAATAAACCAGACTCTATTCAAGCTTTACAAGTCAATGCCGAAAATTGGGTTCATCGAATTCGTTCCTGCAGAAGAAGTCGTGGAGGCCATTTGAATGACGTTTTATTTAGAACTTAATTTTATCGATTGTACTTCACTTTAAATAAATACCTTTTGAATTTCCTTAACAATAAGTGTTTTTTTTTTGCTTGCCCAACTTCAGCATAGTTTTAACCTTTTTGCGCCACAGTGCTACTAAGAGCATACTTTTGAAAAACTTTTCGTATCTCATATTTATTTTCCAGGAGTTACCCTCTCTCCTGCATCCATATTTTTGGCCACTGTACTAAATGAACACTTTTTGCCCCTTGGTCCATATTTTAGGCATTTTGGGTCCCCTAAATCATATATTGTCCTACCGTACAATGTTCAACCTTTTTTGCCCCACTGCTTCTAAAATACGAAATGTTATACATATCTGAGACTATATACATATATAACCCTTTTACCCCACTTACCACATTTAACTCATTTTGTCCCACTTTACCATATTTACCTCTGCGCAAAATCTAGCCCTTTTTGCCCCCAGAGTACTATATTTAACCCTTTTTGACTCACTGGACCATAGTCAACCATTTTTGTCACATTGTACCATATTTACAATTTTTGTCCCACTGTAAACACACCACAACCGAGTTGACACATTTTTGCCCCACAATTTCATAGATAATGCATCTTGCTCCAGTGTACCATATTTAACCTGTTTTGTTGCAAGTTATCATATTTAACTATTTGTTACAACTGTTCCATAGGTCACCCTTTTTATCCCACTGTGCCATATTTACCCTTTGTCTCACTGTACCATATCTAACACTTTCTGCTCCTGTGTACCATATTAAACCCTATTTGCTTCAGTGTACCATGTTTAACACATTTTTGACCCACTGTACTATAGTTAACCATTTTTGTCACAATGTGGCATATTTAACGCGCTTTGTCCCACTATATGTTATAGTTAATACATTTCTGTCCCACTGTACCATAATTAACACATTTGTGCCCCACTGTTTCATCGGTAACGGTTCTTGCTACACTGTACCTCATTTGACTCATTTTGTTACACGTTATCATATTTAACTATTTGTTCCCCAATGTTCCATAGTTAAACCTTTTTGTTAACATTTTTAAACTGTACTGTACTGTACCGTATTTTACAATTTTAGCAACACTGTGCCTCGAAAATTATGAATATGTATACAAAAAACCCGATCCGTTGCCCTACGGACATCCCTCGCTTCAATTTTCGCGATTTTAATTCAAGACGTTAAATTTGGCGATGGTACCATATTTATCCCTTTCTGTCCCACTGTGCCCCTACAATTTTCACAAAATCTATCCTTTGTTTAGTTTACATCCCAAGAGCTACTCTCACACCAAATTGCACGATTCTAGCTCTTGCCATTTCGATACCTCCATTCTAAGTCGACGTAGCATGTTTTTAGGGAGATTGCATTTTTATACCCTCAATTAAGTGATACGAGGGTATATATCATTTGCTACGAGCCAAAAGTGTAACACATCGAAGCGTGATCTAAGACCCTAGGAATGTTCGGCGGATATTAGTTTTGGGTAATTTTAAGTCGAATGAGAAGTGTCCGTCCGTCTGTCTGGCTGCTGGCTGGTGCGCAAGATAACTCTCGAAAGGAGTAACCGATTGATTTCAAATATGGTATATGGTAATACTTATCCCCTCACCTTAGAGAGGAGGGTATATATCATTTGCTACGAACCAAAAGTGAAACACAACGAAGGAGTGACCTAAGACCCTAAGTATGTTCGGCGGATATCCGTTTTGGGTCATTTTAAGTCGAATGAGCAATGTCCGTCCGTCCGTCTGTCTGTCTGTCTACTGGCTGGTGCGCACGATAACTCTCGAAAGGAGTAACCAATTGACTTCAAATTTGGTATGTGTTAATATTTTCTTCTATCTCCGGATAAGTTTGAAGATGGACCATATTGGTCCACTCCTTCTAGTACCTCCCCCACAAAGGTTTAATATTTAGTGAAATATTGATTATTTAATAACTTCTATACTACTTATTTGAATCCTCTGAAATTCTACACATAGTATTAGTTTATTAGTCACTATTACCTCGAGAAAAATGGGCAAAGTTGCCACGCCCCTTTTGGTACCTCCCACACAAATTGACCATTTTGTACAAAAAGTTACCAGCTTATAACATTATTACCAGTACATACAAAGACTTGAAATTTTGTACAGTGTAATGGTTTAATAGTACCTACAATACAGTGAAAAATTGGCATTATTGCCACGCTCCTTTTGGTACCTCCCACACAAATTGACCTTTTTGTACAAAAAGTTACTAGCTTATAACAAATACATAGAAATACTTCAAATATCGTGCAGTGTAATGCTTTTATAGGACCAAGAGTCCAGAGAGAAATGGGCGTTATTGGCACGCCCCTTTTGGTACCTCCCACACAAATGGACATTTTTGTACCAAAAGTTAACAGCTTTTACATTAATACCAGTACATACAAATACTTGAAATTTCGTACAGTGCAATGCTTTTATAGTACCTAGAGTCTAGATAAAAGTAGCCGTTATCGGCACGCCCCTTTTGGTAACCCGCACTCAAATGACCATTTTACAAAAAAAGTTAACAGCTTATAACTTTAATACCAATACATACTTTAAAGTTATTAAATGCAATTTAAATTGATTATAATTCAATTAAAACAAAAAAAAATTACTAATATTTTTTGGCACTCAAGGTGAGGGGATTCATAAGTCGGTTTACCCGACTGAACTTTCATACTTGTTTTTTCTATCACCGGCTATGTTCGAAGATGGACCATATTGGTCCACTCCTTCTTCGGGCCAAAAGTGTAACACATCGAAGGAGTGATCTAAGACCCTAAGTATGTTCGGCGGATATTCGTTTTGGGTCATTTTATGTCGAATGAGAAATGTCCGTCCGTCCGTCTGCTGGCTGGTGCGCACGATAACCCCTTTTGGTACCTTCCACACAAATTGACAGATAAATTAGTGTAATGTTATATATGGGTATTTCCGCCGAATGGTTAACCAGGGCCGAAAAGTAAAATGTTGGTTATCATCGTATTTTATTGTGAATAATTATAAAAAATGAATAAAAAATGTCAAAATTTTTAAAATACAATGGTTTCATAGCATATCTCAGTTGTTTTCATGAGAAAATTGGCCTAAAAACTGAAAAATTTTATTTTTTCCATTTTGAGCTACTTTTAAAGAAATTTCTATATTTAATTATTTTACATGCAAAAAAGGTATGTTATGTTTGCACTCTTTCTACAAAATGTCTCTATTACAATCAATTAAGAATAGGAAAATGCAAGGAGACAAAAAAAAAAGTTCGATTAACGGTCAATTTAACGGTTAAAACACATAGAAAAATCGTACGTTCGCGACCGGCATCTAAGCCAATTAAAAAAAGAACCAATAGAGATAATTTATTGTGTAAATACTCGATAGAAAGCTACATTAATCCTCTTTTAAAATAAATTAAAAGCTTTAAAATGTTCCGTTCCATTTCGCAGATTTTTGCATGTTACTAAATTCAGTTAAAGTTGACTTCTATTTCGCGTACGTTCGTGACCACATGTTTATTGCTATCATTATGAGAACAAAAACTCGATGAAACCTATCTTTTGCACCTAACATAGAGCTACCAATATGCTATCAAATCACCAAATAAAATCCGGCGAAAATTTTTGTTTCCTATATTTTTTGGACATCAAAAGCGTACGAACGTAAGTTCGCGACCCGCGGAAGTGCCCATATTACATTACTCACAACGTGTCGGTTTAGCCAACTGAAACTTTCCTACTTGTTAAGTCAAAATTTGGTGGGTATCCGTCAACCCAATCAAAAGTTATTCACAAAACAGTACAGGTCATTCGATTTGCATTATAAAGGAATTCCACACAAATTTAAAAAAAAATCATCAAACTTTAATCGCCATTCCTGAAAAACTAAATGTTTGCACTAAGCATAGTTTAGAATGGAGGTGCGCAAATTTCAGCAAACCAGGTCTATGGAAGATGTGTGCCCAGTCCGTTGGGTGCGGCTTATGGGCTGGCGACGTCATCGGGCCATACTTCTTCGAAATCAGGCTGGTCAGGCAGTTACAGTGAATGGTGTTCGCTATCGTGAGATGATAACGAACTTTTTATGGCCCGAATTGGAAGATATGGAGGTGGACAATATGTGGTTTCAACAGGACGGTGCCACTTGCCACACAGCTAACGATACAATGGCTCTTTTGCGCAACAAATTCAATGGCCGTGTTATCTCACGCCGTGGCGATGTAAATTGGCCGCCAAGATCATGTGATTTGACCCCGTTGGACTTCTTTCTTTAGGGTTATTTGACAGAAAAGGTGTACGTCGATAAGCCAGCAACAATTCAAGAGCTAAAGGATGAGACAATTCGGCACATTAACGGCATAGAACCACAATTATGCCTCAGCGTCATCGAAAATTTGGACCATCGGATGGAGGTATGCCGCCGAGGTCGCGGCGGCAATTTGGCCGATATTTTGTTCCATACATAATTCAACCATATCAATATTATCATAATAAAAAGAAGTGATAATAATTTCCTAAATAATTTGTGTTTTATTCAAAATCAAAATCGGCCCTTAAAATTTAACCACCCTTTAGATACAACATTTTGAGTACGATTGCGTGGAAATTTGCAGTTTGTGTTTCATATATATTTAACAATATTTTCGATATCGGAAGATCTTTGAATGTAGCTTTCTCTTAGATATATTTATTTTATACTCGTAATAGATGTCGCTCTTAAATCTCTGTTTTATCCATAGATGCCACACTTTCTGACCAATCTAATCTGTCTGAAATTTTGCTGATTTCGATTTATTTTGAAAAGAATTTGCTACCACGAGAAACCCGTATCGCTCTATGATTTGCTTCTTTCCACTTCAAAAATGTTTCCGGCTATGGAATTGAATGTTATCCATGGTGAAGTGTATATAAGACTTTGTCCGATCATATACTTACCATTGTCCTTTCTTGTTTCTTTTATCACTGTTTTGCATATTCGTTACTTGCAACATTGTTTTGTTTGTACATCACTGTACACACAACTTTTTGGCAGTAATTTTTGGCGTTGAAATTTACTGAAAAAGTAAATTTCCTGTAGACCATTTCTCTCCGTTTTCATTGAAATGTTGATGCACTCAAATGCCACTGAATATCCTTTGTACATCTGAGTATGTACTGCGTCTGTAGTCTGCGCGTATATTTGCCTCACTTCCTGTGTGTGTGTGTTTTCAGGAATATTTGCATCATTTCCCAGCAAACATTTTTCATCGCGTTAGATTCATCCGCGAATCGCTTAGAAGGCTTGATAGATCGCCGCGATTGTCATCTGTGCGTCGTCAACGAATCATCGCTGTGAGCAATTGTGTCATCAATTGTGTCATCATCGATTCGCCAAGAAGAAACGTAAGAGTAGAGACGAATCGCTGGGGCGTTGCCTAAAAGAGTCATAAGGAATAATTTCTTAATTATCCGCATCGCCGTGGCGAATTGAAAATTGATTCGCCAAGACAAGTCCATAGCGAGTTTTGTTTATCCGCATCGTTGTGGCGAATTGAAAGCGATTCGCAAAAGCACTTTGCACGACGAATCACTTTCACGACTCGTAAGCGACGATAAGAAAAACGTTCATAAATATTATTGAAATTATTATTTATTGCATTCGATACGAGTACTTCTAATAATAATTAATAATATAAAATTAATTTGTTTAAATTTTTCACGTTTTTTCACAAAACGTTGCTGGATGACCGAATATATGTTTGTACTCTTAGAATGGCTTGCTTCTGAAAATGAAGTGATTATTTGTAAATAATTCATATAAAAAAGTATAAACGTACCATTTCTCCAATCATATATTCATTTTTCTTTGGTTCCTTTCGACAGCATTGTTATTATAAAAAAACACCCGTCACAATTGAGTTGCAAAACTTAAATGACAATTTATCCAACTCACTTCAAAGTTGAAAGATTTTATTACCGTTAGTCCTCAACGAAAAAACAAAATAAAAAACAAACACAAATCCTCAAATCACAAAACGCCTTGCATAGAAATACGTCCATCGTAGAAACATCTCGCGGACGATACATCTACTAAACCACTTCCAAATGTTGTTCGAAACATTGTATACATTTTGATCAGATCGCTAAACTATTGGTAAGATGATGGTGAAGCGAGTCAACATCAAACAATCGCCAGGATTAATCGAGGACAAATTGCGCGGGCAAATAATCTTCTCAACACCATTCAACTGTGGTTAAGAAGATTGCATTAATTTTTAATCGATCGTAAAAAAATTGCTTTAGCGTTTGAGAAGAGAATCATCTTAAAATTATCGCTAGGAACCATCGCAGAATCGTGGTACGGATGACCGATCTCCCAAACAGCTTCCTACTGTTGTTAGGAAGATTTTGATTTATCTGCCACGGATCGCCATGACGATTCATCCCCTAAGCGTCGTCAGGAAGAATCGAGAAATTGTGGCGCGGACAATACGCCATTTAACAATCATCCAATTTTTGCAGGGTTGCTATAGAGTGGCGTAAACAGAGTAGTAGTAGCATTCGCTGTCACAACAAAAACGTTCCAAAAAATTGTTGTGTGCATAAGACAGGCCAGACGACGCATAGTCGTCGAACGTGGATGTTTGCATAGATTTTTGTTTTGTTTTAACGTCATTCCATTTGACGGAAATTCTGGCATTGAGTTCCTGTTTATATGCCTTTGCCTTTTGAAGTCCTTTTTATAGGGGGCTTTTTTAGAGTCTGAAAAATTAGATTGAAATAAAACACTGAACAATTTTTTTAATATCCTTTAAAAAGACTTTATTTAAAAAAGCAATTCCAAGTAATTTTTTTAATATTATTTGGGGCAAGTGGTCGCTGCGGTTGGAATGTACACCGATAAAATATTCATAAAATTAAATAATGGCGCCAATGACGTCCACAATCTTTAAAATAAGTATTTTTTTTTACTTAAAATATTAATAATTTATTTAATATTAAGTACTTTGAATTTGTAGTAAAAATTTGCCAAATTTAAATGTTAGGAAGGTGTTTGACACCAATCTTTACATTTATTTACAAATCTTTTGACTATGTACTATGTGCAAACTTTAGTTTCAATCTTCATACACTTGTCAAATTTTGTCTTTCATTTAATTTTTGAAAACATACTTTCTTTGAGGTAGAGATGAAATTAATAACACACTTTGTTTCCCTGCCTCTTGTTTTGCAGGCCTTAATATTTCCTCTACTGGCACTGCCTCATAGTCTAGTATTTATTTACGCATGTGTTGATTTTGGCTAAAAGGGATTTTAATTATTTGCGTTGTCCCTTTTAATTTACTGCGAGTCACATTTAATATTCGCAATGCGTTTATTTGCGTTGCCGCTTTAGGGTCAGTGCTGAGCCATGCACAGTGGGTGATCTCTTTCCGCCGCAAGAGGAGAGTACAAAAAAATAAAAAATCATTACATATATTCAAAACTAAAAAATCGCACTCAAAAAATTTAAACATTTTTTCAATATTTTTTTCTGAAAAAAAAACCAACATTTCAAAAAAATATTTTTCAAGTCGAACCATAACTTAAGAAGTTATGACCAAAAACCCGTTACAAAGAGTGATAATCTGAACGATTTTTCAAATATCGATAACTTCTGAACGAGTCTCAAAAAAATCCACAAATCGTTTTTTAGGTGAACTCAAAAATATAAAAACAATTAAGAAAGTTAAGTCGGGTAAACCGGCTAATACCGACAGCTCTCTTCAGGGAAGTAGTAGAAGAAGCAACGTCTGACGAGCTCCAGCTGATTATTGGCGCAGACACGAACGCTCATCATACTATCTGGGGTAGTACGGATATAAACAATAGGGGTGATTCCCTTCTTGACTTTATTCTAACTACCAACCTTAGTATTTGTAACATAGGTAATAAACCGACCTTCACAACTAAAGACAGACAAGAAGTACTCGACGTAACGTTTGCTACTGACCGGGTGTCAGACAAAATTATTGGGTGGAATGTACTGGACGACCACTCATTCTCAGATCACCATTATATTGAGTTCGAACTCGCTGAAAAAGCGCTTAAACCTGCTGTCCACAGAAATGTGAGGAATACAACGTGGCACCTGTATGAGAAGAATTTTAAAAAGGTCCTAAACTATAAACTTCTTTATAAACCGAATGACAAAGCCGGTCTGGATAATCGGGTCGAGCATATCACCACATCATTCAATAGTTCCCTTGAAGAAGCCTGTGCAAACACAAGGTACAAGGGTAAAACAAAACCCCAATGGTGGACTTCTAAACTAACGGCAAGGAAAAAGACCTGCAACAAGCTATTCAACAAGGCGAAATCTACTGGAGTTGCACTACTGGGATGCATTTAAAGGGAAACTCGAGATCTACAAGAAGGAGCTTAGGAAGACGCAAAGACGCTCTTGGTATTCCTTCTGTGGCGAAGTGGAAAAGGTCTCCGAAGACGCAAGGCTGAGGAAGATACTATCCACTTCACCTTGTACAGTAGGGTATATGCAGGATGAGGCAAACAACTGGACAAAAAACAGCGTGCAATCGCTAAGTATAGTGCTCGACACACATTTCCAGGGGAACTCATCAACAGAGCCCGACGATCAACAGGACCAACAAGAGTGCGAGTGGACTGCGAGCGTCGCCAGCCTGTTGACTGAGAGATCCAGAATAAGCTGGGCTATAAACAGCTTTGAGCCCTTCAAGTCACCTGGACCACATGGCATCACTCCAACAGAAATGCAGAAAAAGTTGAAGTACATTATTTCCTGGTTGGAGAAAATTTATGTAGGCAGTATCAGGCTTTCATACATCCCGAATCGATGGAGGGATCCCAAAGTGGTATTCATACCTAAAGCGGGGAAGATATCACACACTAGGCAAAAAGACTTCAGACCAATTAGCCTATCCTCCTTCTTATTGAAAGGTCTGGAAAGACTTTTAGATTATTTCATTAGGGGAAACCTGGATACAAAACTCCCGTCGGGAAACCAACATGCTTACAACATGAGAAAGTATACAGAATCAGCCCTGCACGAACTTGTGAGCACTATTGAATCGTCCCTACATTTCAAGGAATTCACCATGGTGGCATTTCTAGACATTAAAGGAGCTTTTAACAACATTCACTCAAATGCGGTAATTGCGGCACTGATACATCTTAAGGTAAACTCTAGCTTGATTAGACTTATACACAGCCTGCTCAACAGAAGACGCATAACAGCGTGTCTTGGGTCCACAACTCTAACAAGATTTGTAAACAGAGGGACCCCACATGGAGGAGTACTGTCTCCCCTAATTTGGAACCAAGCGGTGAATGAAATTCTGCTAGATCTAGAACGTTGTAGCTGCAAGGTCGTGGCATATGAGGACGACGTGGCAATCGCAGTGAGTGGCAAATTCGAAAGCGTCCCCCGAGACATTTTACAGGTGGCTCTGAACAAGTTGGCTAGATGGGCCAGAAGCAGCGGTTTGGGTGTTAAACTAAACAATACAGAATTGGTTCTCTTTACTAGAATGAATAATGTCCCACATGTGGACCCTCCCCTTCGGATAAATGGAACAGATCTAGTCTTTTCTGAAAGTGCAGAATTTTTAGGAATAATTTTAGATAAGAAACTGTCATTCAGACCTAACGTACTGGAACGTGTGAATAAAATAGTCCATTGGATATATGTAGCAGTAGTTCGTCCAAATACTGTTATACGGCATTGTGGTATGGTGAACGGCAACTGACAAACTAACCGTCACAAATCTACTATCAAAGGTTCAGAGAACTGCCTGCCTGTGGATAAGCGGAGCGTTAAGGACTACAGCGACTGAGTCTCTACAAGCCCTTCTCCATATACTGGCGATTAATGTTGTGGCGAGAAAAGTTGCAACTAAAGCGGCACTAAGATTAAACTGCCTATCAATGTGGAGGTATAAGAACTACGGTCACATGAGGATATCAAGGTGTAGTGCTCTGCTAATCGACCGAGTGGACTATATATCAACGGTGCGAACCTTTGAGAGGAACTACATCACTATGATACCAGCCAGGGATGAATGGGTTGGCAGAGTACCAGCAAATATAAACTATCTCCACTTCTATACGGATGGTTCGAAGCTTGGAGAAGAGGTTGGCTTCGGAGTACACTGTGAAGAACTTAATTTGGATATAGCTCACAGACTACCATATACCTGCAGTGTCTATCAAGCCGAAATAATGGCAATATGGAAAGTCGCAAATGGCTGAGTCGGAACATAGTTGTTGTTGTTGTAGCAGCTTGGAGACGCTGAGTTGATAATCCTTAAGTCTATTTTTAATACAGACTTCGTTCCAGCATATATCCGATTATCGCGGGAACCTTATGTTGTTTTCATCCACTCAATGTTGTCCGGTTGTAAATTAACATTCGTCTGTTAATATCAGGGAATGGATGTTATTTGAGTGTTGCCGTTTCTATTCTCCACTAGAAGCGCTGCATTTCTATTAATAGTCGTCATGATGCTATGTCTATTTTTAGCTTCCCTGTTGACTTGTGTGATCAGATGTTGCTGTAGTGGTAGTGCGACCGGTGAATTATTTTTAGCTGCAGAAACTCGAATTATGATGAAAACATGAAATGTTGATGTTAAATTTTTCCGGTGCCATGGCTGGGAGTTGAACCCAGCACCTTCGGGATCCAAGTCTAACGCACTAACCACTAAGCTACCGAAGGCCACTCGGAACATAGTAACTAAACCTCTGCAATGAATGCCTTGAATGGCCTTTCAAGACATTCAGTTGTTTATCAAATACTTACTGCCACACACTCTATTTTGACAAAACAAATGAATGAGTGAAGAGAACAGTAACCGCCAAACAGGTTTCAAAACAAATAAGTAACAAGACAATGGAGAAGTACACTCATTCAAGTACTGTACACAAAAACTGAAATACTCGATTTCAGTGTACACTGCACTACTGTACTCATTGTCATTGCAAAGAGAGACGCAACAACAAAGAGCGACGGACCACCTTAGAAATGTATCGATTTTGAGGGGTAAATACACTAGTGTACATACTGAAGAAACAGAAAACAGCACTGTACTCGCTTCATTATACTCATCGTTTGACGAATTGAAACGAGTATAAAGAATACAACAACCGAACGAGCAGAGTACACGACTAGATTGTAAACATCAAACAGTGTGAAGTGTTTGTTGTTTTTTTTCCGATCATTCTACGGTGGTGTCAATCGAGTAAAATATACAATGTTTCAGTGTGCAGTGAAGTAGTGTACACTACTGTAGACGAAGAAATGAATGTCTTGATGCAGAGGTTTAATAGTAACCAACACTGGCGTTGTCATTTACTCGGACAGCCAGGCTGCCATCAATTCTCTGGAGGCCACATCCCTAAATTCACAAATAGCCCTCGACTGCCGCAGATCTCTTAACGAGATGGCTGAGCAGTTTAATGTAAACCTCATATGGGTGCCTGGGCAAAGCCGATGAACTTGCTAGGAAAGGAACGACTTTAAAAATTCTCGAAGAATTTGCATATATTGGTGCGCCACTATCCACCTGCAAGCTTTGGCTTAGGCAATACGGCAGTCCAACGAAAGATGGACACAAATCGGAACCTGTAGGGTAGCTAGACAAATCTGGCCAAGGTATGACCTGAGAAGGTCAAAATATTTCCTCGCACTAGAAAGGAAAAGATTGTCTATGTTAGTATCAATTCTGACGGGACACTGCCTGATCGACGAACACGCCAGAAGATTGGGTATTAACTGCAATGACTTCTGCAGAACCTGTGGAGATGAGGAAGAAGTGGAAAACATTGAGGACTTGCTATGCGACTGTCCCGCTTTGAGTAAACGACGACTAGACCTACTAGGGTCGGCCTTTCTAGGCAGCCTAACAGATCTTTCCAGTACCAATATTCGTGCTATCGATACATTTGTATATCAAACAGGTTGGTTTCGATGAAGGGCATTTTATCCCGTGGTACCACTAGGGACCTAAACTCGTCTATGTGAGCTGAAGAAAAAAAACGAAAACGGCTGCCACCCTAACCTAAACCTAAAGGTTATAAGCTGGTAACTTTTGGTACAAAATGGTCCATTTGTGTGGGAGGTACCAAAAGGGGCGTTGCAACTTCACCCATTTTTCTCGAGGCATTAGTGACTAATAAACTTATACTATGTGTCGAATTTCAGAGGATTCAAATAAGTAGTATAGAAGTTATTAAATAATCAATATTTCACTAAATGTTAACCCTTTGTGGGGGAGGTACTAGAAGGAGTGGGCCAGTATGGCCCATCTTCGAACAAATCGGAGATAGAAGAAAATATTACCACATACCAAATTTGAACAGACAGACGGACGGACATTGCTCATTCGACTTAAAATGTCCCAAAACGGATATCCGCCGAACATACTTAGGTTTTTAGGTCACTCCTTCGATGTGTTACACTTTGGCTCGTAGCAAATGATATATACCCTCCTCTCTAATGTGAGGGAATAAAAATGAGAAAAATCAAAACCGATTTTTTTTTTGAACCAGTCGATTTGTATGTCGCATTTAATAAGGAGCGTGTCTAAATCACTATCCAAGCCCATCATTTGTACATATTCATATCACAACGGAAGTAGAGATACTTTTTTCAATAGCTTTTTTTGACAGATCACGTGTGAGTCGTGTCATGTTATTTTTGTTAAGTATGGTTTGGCATTTCATCATGGAAAGACTTACGCCTGAACAACGTTTACAAATAGTTCAACTTTATTACGAAAATTCACGTTCTCTGAGGAATGTGTTTCGTGCACTTCGCTCAACTTATGGTCAACATAATGGGCCTATTGAGCGTACTATTCGCAACACCATCATCCATCTTGAGACCCAGCATTCATTATTGGATAATATTCGACCGAATATACCACGTCCAGCACGCAGTGAAGAAAATGTAGCGGCCGTAGCTGAGAGTATACACGAAGACCGTGGAGAGTCGATTCGGCGCCGTTCGCAGCAACTCGGGCTGACGTATGGAACGACTTGGCTCATTTTACGTCGAGATCTTAAATTGAAAGCATACAAAATACAGCTTGTGTAAGAACTGAAGCCGCGCGACCTTCCCAAGCGACATCGCTTCGCTCTATGAGCTCTTGAAAAGTTCCACGAAGATCCGACGTTTTCTAGACAAATTTTTTTCAGCGATGAGGCCCATTTCTGGCTCAATGGGTATGTAAACAAGCAAAATTTCCACATTTGGGACGAAGAGCAACCTGAAGAGATTCAAGAGCTGCCACTTCGTCCAGAAAAAACAACGGTTTGGAGTGGTTTGTGGGCCGGTGGAATCATCGGTCCATATTTCTTTAAAAATGATGCCGGTGAGAACGTAACCGCCAATGGCGACTGTTATCGTGCCATGATAACCGACTATTTGGTGCATGAAATTGAAGCTCGTGATCTCGGCGACATTTGGTTTCAAGAAGACGGCGCCACTTCCCACACATCGCATCAATGGATTTTTTGAGAGAACACTTCGGTGAGCAAATAATTTCAAGTTTTGGGCCGGTCGATTGGCCACCAAGATCGTGTGATATCACACCGTTAGACTTTTTCCTGTGGGATATGTAAAGTCTAAAGTTTATGCGGACAAACCCGCTTCGATTCAGACCTTGGAGCAAAACATCACGCGTGTCATTCGCCAGTTACCTCGAATGAGTCATCGAAAATTGGACTCAACGGATGGACCATCTGAGACGTAGCCGCGGCCAACATTTGATACGAGGGCGGTTCGGAAACTTCTTACCCTAGCACAAAAAGCGCGGTATAAACAGAAAAAAGTTAAGTGTTTTGAAAACTTCCATCTCTGCTATGAACACATGTTAAATTTTGTTTCGATCTGGCAACTCCTTCATATAGAAACAGGTGTTCACAAAAGACGCATGCGCGATTTTTTTAAAATGGAAAAATTAGAAATGCGTGGTGTCATTAAATATTTACATAAAGAAGGTTTATTGGGACAAGAAATTAATAATGATATGGTGAATGTGTTAGGTGAAAGTGCTCCTTCATATGCAACAGTAAAAAATTGGGTTGCTGAATTTAAACGTGGTCGTACAAGCATTGAAGATGAACCACGTAGTGGACGTCCAAAAACAGCAACAACAACAGAAATTGTAGCCAAAGTGCATGATATGGTATTAAATGATCGACGAATGAAAGTGCGTGAAATAGCTAATATCATGGGCATCTCAAATGATCGAGTCCATTTAATTTTGCATGAAGAACTACAGATGAAAAAGCTTTCTGCAAGATGGGTGCCGCACTTGTTAACAGTCGACCAAAAACGCATAAGAATGAAGCGAAATAAAATGGATTTTAAGCGTCGTTTCATAACTGTTGATGAGACATGGATCCACCACTATACTCCAGAGACAAAAGAACAATCCAAACAATGGACTGAAGCTGGAGGAAGTGCCCCAAAGAAGGCAAAAACAATTCAATCGGCTGGTAAGGTTATGGCAACGGTTTTTTGGGACTTCAAAGGTATTTTATTGATTGACTATCTGCAAAAGGGTAAAACAATAAATGCAGAGTACTATAGCAACCTTTTGGATCAATTAAATGTACAAATTCGAGAAAAACGTCCTGGCTTACAAACCAAAAAAATAATTTTTCATCAAGACAACGCACCAGCGCACCAGAGTGTTTTAACAATAGCTAAAATCAAAGAATTAAAGTACGAGTTGCTTGACCACCCACCTTATTTTCCTGATTTAGCTCCCAGTGACTTTTACCTGTTCCCAAATCTAAAAAAATTCCTTGCTGGCAAGCGTTTTACCTCAAATGAAGATGCAATTACAGTTGTAAACCACTATTTTGAAGACCTTGAGGAAAACTATTTTAATCAAGGGATAGAATTGCTAGATAAGCGTTGGACTAAGTGTATTGAAGTTTCAGGAGATTATATTGAAAAATAAAAATATTTCTGAAAAACTAACTATTCTCTTTCATTGATAGGCTAAGAAGTTTCCGAACCGCCCTCGTAGACATAATCTTCAAAAAATAAATGCCAAAGAATGTTTTTTCAAATGATAATAAATTCAATTTGAATTTTCTGTGTTTTATTCTTTAAAAAAGTAGGGAACCTCGAAATGGACCACGCTATACATATATACCCTAAAATATATATATTTATAAATTTTCCGTTTGAACAGTATGCGCTATAGAATCAGTATTTTAAATATTTGGTGAAAATTAGAAAAATTATATCAAATTGGTTCATATAATACATCTAACACTATGTATATACAAATCTAGTGATTTAAAATTTTAACTATATTCCGTACGGATCATTATAAATTGTTTAGTGGTGAGACTTTTAAAACTATTATAAATTCAGCAAAATTTTATAAAAATCAGTTCAGATTTAGATTTGCCTAAATTGTTGTAGAAATTCTAGTGAAGTGTTTAATGAAATCTCTTCAAAAGTATTAGAAAGATAATTCATTAATTTTATTGTTTGTTTATTGTAAAATACTGTGCACGAGAATATATACTCTACGCCCTTCATACACAAATTCGTACACATTTATACCCAGACCGTTTTGGTTTCTGATGTTGGCACGTACGGCTGCAAATGTTGGCATTGTTTTATATGTTGGGACAGTATTTTCAACGATAGTCAGAATTTTTTTTCGTTTCCTTTCGTAATATTCCGTAAAAGTTTTCATTTCAATAGGTTTAGCCGCATGAAACTGCTGCTGCGGCTGAACACCATGCCAAAATATATCTTCTATTTTATACTACGTAAATCGGCACATTGACACATGTATGTGTTTTTTCTCAGGAATTTTTAAATACAATCAATTGTTTTGTTTACCAATCTTTTGTTCTTAAAACCACAGACCTTAAATTATACAGATGTGCCATCAGCCAGAAACGTCAAAATCTATCAGTTACAAACGAATAGGAATGAAATGTCACACGCGAAAAAACACTTTTCCGCGAACATAGTTTGAACTTTCTTTGCACTAATCAATTAATATTAATTTTTTAATTGTGACAATTACAAAAAATTCGGGAAAATCTGTCCGAAATCCGCGGAAACACTCTTTGAAGTCCTACTCGTTGAAATTTCTATTCGTTCGTAACTGACAACTTACTCGCTCCGGGATGACATATCTTATTATTTATTATTTTTGCTTAAAACAATCAATAGTTTTGTATATATTATGCAAAACATATTTATCCGATGAAGTGTTGCTGGACTTTGTAATTGAAAATCACAAAACAATTGATGGCCTAATCCAATAAAGTGGGAGGGGGTGCATTTCAACGCAGAGATGTTGTTGCCTTCCAATAAATACTTTGAAACATGTAATGATTTGAATATTCAACTTTAAATCTATATAAATAAAAAAGTTTTCCAAATATTTTTAATGTCAATGTCAATGATTTTTTTGATTTCGAATACCTTTCCAATTTGACAATCACAAATATGGACAAATGCAATTTGTTTTTCAGATTAATGGCCATTCGAACGACCGTATGTACGTCACACTAGGGTGTGTCTTTGAATTTTCATAATATATTCCCAATGAAAACTCGTAAGAAAATGTAAATGTATATAATACAGATAAATAAAACCATTCGTTCGTTTGGGAACATTAAAAAATGCAAACATTGTTTTAAGTTCCACTCTGATGTCACACTCGTGTGTTTTTTTGTTGTTTTCAAAAACTTTACTGTTAAACAAATTTATACTGGTTTATAGTACTATACATACATACATACCTTTTTGATAGAATTCAATATGTGTCTCATATTTGTGTCAGAGTGTGATTTTCGTACAACAACTTCAAAAAATAATTGAATTGCAAAATACCAAAATAAATGTTTTGTGGCCTCCAATCCGAACCAACAAATAAACCAACAGCAGTTTTAATGTTGACCTGTTTTCCGGGGATGTGGACGTTGAAATATGTTATAGAGCGGCATTAAAAGAACATAATCACGTTCGTTTAATGGCATTGGTCAACTTTCACTTGACCAACTTTTTCAATTCAACATTGCAATTGCTATTACTTTGTTGTCAATATTCTAACATTACACAAATGGGCCGAGTGCTATGGTGTGAATACGTAATATTTGATGCAATGATAACACTCATACGCTTCAGTGACTTTATCCAAAGCGAGCTGCACTTACATACATACATTTGCACATACTCGCATGTCTATCGATGACCAGCAATTAACACCTTTTGATGAAAATATTCCAATCGACAACACAATTTATGAATATAGTGGTCATCAGGTTTCACCACAATCTCTAAATGCATGAATGTCTGTTAGGGCACTTCAGTGGAACTTAGGGCACTAAGTTGATATCTCCATGCAACAAAATTAAAAAACAGTAAGGAAAGAAAGAAAGTCGGACGGGCCGACTATTGAATATCCTACACCACCCTGACAATATGAAAAGGGGCATTGCGGTAATAATTTGGAATAATTGGCTTCGTTTCAGTTAGCGAAGTACTTATTTTTTAAAATTCCCATTTCCTTTGAAGATGTAAAGGGTGGTTACATTTTAAGGGCCGATGTTGATTTTAAATAAAACACAAATTACACTGTGCAACAGTGAAAAAAATACACGGACTTGACACTATAGGTTCGATTCTACTATCAACGGGTAGTATAACCCTATACTCGGTTTGGCGAAGTTGGTGACCAATTTTTTTTTATGGGCCCCCAAAGTTTCTGAAAATCAGTGAGACAATCCAAAAAGGTGTCTTCAGCTTTAGTCCAACAACTAATTCAGACTTGGCGATACCGCTTAACTATATTTGGCAATAATGTAGCTAAGAATATGCTGAACAAAGTTTCTCGACATTTCTTGCGAAAAAAAATTTTTCCGGTATTTTTTTTTTGAAAAAGTGAAGGAAAAAATTTTGTTTTTTCAGCATAATTTCCAGAGACTCGTAATTTTTCACTAACAATGCTTGCCAAAATTGTAGCCAACGTAAATCTGAACAACTCTTGTGAACATATGAATACAATCTGAATGTGTCTAGGCACCCTAAATAGCTCAAAAAACCACATTGTACCCCAAGGATTTAAGTATTTCACTGTTATGTAACAAAAATATATTTTTCGTGATACCGCCTAACTACATTTGGCAATAATGTAGCTAAGAATATGCTGAACAAAGTTTCTCGACATTTCTTGCGAAAAAAAAATTTACGGTATTTTTTTTTAGAAAAAGTGAAGGAAAAAATGTTGTTTTTTCAGCATAATTTCCAGGGACTCGTAATTTTTCACTAACAATGCTTGGCAAAATCGTAGCCAACGCAAATCTGAACAACTCTTGTGATCATATGAATACAATCTGAATGTGTCTAGGCACCCTAAATAGCTCAAAAAACCACATTGTACCCCAAGGATTTAAGTATTTCACTGTTATGTAACAAAAATATATTTTTTTGGTATAGGGTATGTTCAGCAACTTTATAGAAAATATTAAGTCCAATGTTTTTGTGGAACATATAAACCCTCTGGCATCCCCACATAACCGTAATTTTTGGGCCCATTTTAACAAATCGTAAAAAACACCCCTTAAAATGGGGAGGGCGGGGATGAAATATTCTACAAAAATGTTCGCCATAAAATTTTATTATATGTGTCAGAACACACCAAAGCCCAAAACTTAACACAAATACCCAAAAAACGTCCAAATTCCAGTCAAAAACGCTCTGTACTGTTATCGTTATTTCTTCGACCACTACATATGTAGATCGTACAACTAACTTTGATGCACGAACAGGAATTTTACCTTTTTTGGTGTTTGTGTTATGTTTTGAGCTTTGGTGTGTTCTGACACATACAGTAAAATTTTATGGCGAACTTTTTTGTAGAACATTTCAACCCCGCCCTCCCCATGTTAAGGGGTGTTTTTTACGAATTGTTAAAATGGGGCCAAAAATTACGGTTATGTGGGGGTGCTAGAGGGTTAATATGTTCCACAAAAACATTGGCCTTAATATTTTCTATAAAGTTGCTGAACATATCCTATACCAAAAAAATATATTTTTGTTACATAACAACGAAATACTTCACTTTTTGGGGTACAATGTGGTTTTTTGAGCTATTAAGGGTGCCTAGACACATTCAGATTGTATTCATATGTTCACAAGAGTTGTTCAGATTTACGTTGGCTACAATTTTGCTAAGCATTGTTAGTGAAAAATTACTAGTCCCTGGAAATTATGCTGAAAAAACTGAAAGATTTTGCTAAGCATTATTAGTGAAAAATGACGAGTAACTGGAAATTATGCGGAAAAAACTGAAAAACAATATTTTTTTCCTTCACTTTTTCAAAAATAAAGTAAGGGAAAAAATTGTTTTCGCAAAAAAATTTAAGAAACTTAGTTCAGCATATTCTTAGCTACATTATTACCAAACATAATTAAGCGGTATCACCAAGTCTGAATTAGTTGTTGGACAAAAGCTGATGACAACTTTTTGGAAGGGCCCACTGATTTCCAGAAACATTGTGGGCCCATAAAAAAAAATTGTTCACCAATTTCGCCAAACCGAGTATAGGGTTATACTACACTTTGATAGCAGAATCGAACCTATACTGTCAAGTCCGTGTACTTTTCAAAAAGTGTTCATTTGTTGCATAGTGTTATTTAGGAAATTATTGTCATTTCTTTTTATTATGATAATATTGGTATGGTTCAATTATGCGTGGAACAAAATATCGGCCAAATGGCCGCCGCGACCTCGGCGACACTCCTCCATCCGATGGTCCAAATTTTCGATGACGCTGAGGCATAATTGAGGTTCTATGCCGTTAATGTGCCGAATTATCTCATCCTTTAGCTCTTGAATTGTTGCTGGCTTATCGACGTACACCTTTTCTTTCAAATAACCCCAAAGAAAGAAGTCCAACGGTGCCAAATCACATGATCGTGGCGGCCAATTTCCATCTCCACGACGTGAGATAACACGGCCATTGAATTTGATGCGCGAAAGAGCCATTGTTTCGTTAGATGTGTGGCAAGTGGCACCGTCCTGTTGAAACCACATATTGTCCGCATCAATATCTTCCAATTCGGGCCATAAAAAGTTCGTTATCATCTCACGATAGCCAACACCATTCACAATAACTGCCTGACCGGCCTCCTTTTGGAAAAAATACGGCCCGATGATGCCGCCAGCCCATAAACCGCACCAAACAGTCACTCTTTGTGGTTTTCGACAATCACTCTTGGATTATCATTCGCCCAAATGCGGCAATTCTGCTTATTGACGAATCCACTGAAGTGAAAATGTGCCTCATTACTAAAGATGATTTTCTTCGAAAATTGATCATCCACTGTTGCCATTTTTTGCCACCATTCTGACCATTGACGACGTTTGGAATGGTCAAGAGGCTTTAGTTCTTGAGTCAATTGCACCTTGTAAGCGTGTAAATGCAAGTCTTTATGCATAATGTTCATCAACGTCGAGCGTGAGAGGTGCAATTGTCCACCTCAACTCGACGATGAGTTGGGGTGGACGGCTCCTCAGCCACACTATCGCGAACAGCAGTAATATTTTCTGCAGGACGAGCTGTACGAGCATGCCCTGGTGTTTTCACATCTCCTACAGACCCGGTTTGCTCAAATTTCTGCACGATTTTTCTGATTGTACGAACATTTGGACGATTAAATTGACCGAAAAAATCACGAAGTGTACGTTATGCATTTTGATTTGAACGCCCATTTTCATAATAAGCTGGAATATCTTTATCTTTCCTATCTGTACCTTTCCTTTGTTCAAATTGAGTTAGTCTGAAATTGAGAAATGTCAAATGAAATGCAGAAAAAAACTTGACGTTTAGGTGTGGTTCACATTCAACATCGGCCCTTACAATTTAACCACCCTTTATTTGGACCGTAGTTTTTGAAGTATACGCTCGATTAAGCCGGGATAGCATTTAAATTATAGGAAATTATAAGGGCTATATATGCTGAAAACATCGCTTCCACGTATGAACATAACTTTAGAGTACTGTCGTTAAAACAATTAGACAAAATTCGATTTTTTTTAAAAAGAAAAACCGTGAAAAATGGCAAGAAATAGCAAATAAATGTTTGCTCCTTTTTTTATAATAAAAACTATGGATAAATGTAGGAATTATAGCCCTTTTGGTAGAAGTAAGAGAATTTCAATACAATTATGTTCTTATAATGGGTGATTTGTGTGCAGCTCATCTGTTTTCGTAACATGTTACTCTCAAACATGTTCAGTTTGGTCTATAATTTAACGATGAATCGACATACAAAAGAACAACGCTTGCAGATTCTTGAATTTTAATATCAAAATCCATGCTCGGTTAAGAAAGTGCATCGTGCACTTCATTGTGTTTAGCGACGAAGCTCATTTCTGCTTGCATGGATGCCGTATTTGGTATGAAGAGCAACCAGAAGCATTGCAAGAACTGCCAACGCATCACGAAATGCATTCCTGCATCGTCGTCTTTGAAAAAGGCAGGAACTTTATTGTGATTAACGAGAGCTACCTTGCGATGATTACAAACTTTTTTTACCCAAATTCAAAGAGCTGGACTTGGCTGACATATGGTTTCAACAAGACAAAAGCAACACATCACACGAAGCAATGGCTCATCTGGGAGGCGAATTTGGTGAACAGTTTATTTCACGTTTGGGGCCGGTTAAATGACCGCCTTTATCGTGTGTTAAGGCTCATGTGTATAGAGACAAATCCGCAACGGTTGAACCACTGGGAGACAATATTAAAGAATTTATTCTTGAGATACCGGCCGATATGTTGGAGAGAGTATACCAAAATTAGACCCAGCGTATGAACCATTTGAGTCGCAGCCGCGGTATATTTACATGAAATCATCTTAAAACAGTGAACTAGACCGTTCTATCGACTCAAATTTATGTGTTTATTTAATCAAATCCGAAAGCTCTTAAAAAATCACTCGTTACCACCAGTATTGTGAACGGAGGTATATCGTCATCAGAAACGAAAAAGGGCCTATCATCATATTTGAGGAGAAGCAAAAAATTAATACGTAATATGAAAAGCGCTGTCGTTAGAAAAACGGGGTTTTCAGCAATGATGCATATATAAAATCATACAAATATGATTTACAACATTTTGGTGAAAATTACGTGAAATATGATTTTTTGTGAAAAAAGCTATAATTTGTTGTTAGGACCTTTTGAATTTCGTTAATATAACCGATTGATTTCACAATTGTTATTTGTTTATTTTTTGGTATTTGATGGTACTCTCCTTAGTTTAACTCTCCCACAAAGGGTCAACATTTAGTGAAATACAGTTTATGTTATATAGGTTAGGTATAGGTATAAGTTAGGTATAGGTTAGGTATAGGTTAGGTATAGGTTAGGTATAGGTTAGGTATAGGTAAGGTATAGGTTAGGTATAGGTTAGGTATAGGTTAGGTATAGGTTAGGTATAGGTTAGGTATAGGTTAGGTATAGGTTAGGTATAGGTAAGGTATAGGTTAGGTATAGGTTAGGTATAGGTAAGGTATAGGTTAGGTATAGGTTAGGTATAGGTTAGGTATAGGTTAGGTATAGGTTAGGTATAGGTTAGGTATAGGTTAGGTATAGGTTAGGTATAGGTTAGGTATAGGTTAGGTATAGGTTAGGTATAGGTTAGGTATAGGTTAGGTATAGGTTAGGTATAGGTTAGGTATAGGTTAGGTATAGGTTAGGTATAGGTTAGGTATAGGTTAGGTATAGGTAAGGTATAGGTTAGGTATAGGTTAGGTATAGGTAAGGTATAGGTTAGGTATAGGTTAGGTATAGGTTAGGTATAGGTTAGGTATAGGTTAGGTATAGGTTAGGTATAGGTTAGGTATAGGTAAGGTATAGGTTAGGTATAGGTTAGGTATAGGTTAGGTATAGGTTAGGTATAGGTTAGGTATAGGTTAGGTATAGGTTAGGTATAGGT
The DNA here is from genome assembly GCA_963930755.1 of Eudasyphora cyanicolor. NCBI lineage: Eukaryota > Metazoa > Arthropoda > Insecta > Diptera > Muscidae > Eudasyphora > Eudasyphora cyanicolor. The sequence goes on along the minus strand of OZ005735.1, from coordinate 191,908,704 downwards.
TAGGTATAGGTAAGGTATAGGTTAGGTATAGGTTAGGTATAGGTTAGGTATAGGTTAGGTATAGGTTAGGTATAGGTTAGGTATAGGTTAGGTATAGGTTAGGTATAGGTTAGGTATAGGTTAGGTATAGGTTAGGTATAGGTTAGGTATAGGTTAGGTATAGGTTAGGTATAGGTTAGGTATAGGTTAGGTATAGGTTAGGTATAGGTTAGGTATAGGTTAGGTATAGGTTAGGTATAGGTTAGGTATAGGTTAGGTATAGGTTAGGTATAGGTTAGGTATAGGTTAGGTATAGGTTAGGTATAGGTTAGGTATAGGTTAGGTATAGGTTAGGTATAGGTTAGGTATAGGTTAGGTATAGGTTAGGTATAGGTTAGGTATAGGTTAGGTATAGGTTAGGTATAGGTTAGGTATAGGTTAGGTATAGGTTAGGTATAGGTTAGGTATAGGTTAGGTATAGGTTAGGTATAGGTTAGGTATAGGTTAGGTATAGGTTAGGTATAGGTTAGGTATAGGTTAGGTATAGGTTAGGTATAGGTTAGGTATAGGTTAGGTATAGGTTAGGTATAGGTTAGGTATAGGTTAGGTATAGGTTAGGTATAGGTTAGGTATAGGTTAGGTATAGGTTAGGTATAGGTTAGGTATAGGTTAGGTATAGGTTAGGTATAGGTTAGGTATAGGTTAGGTATAGGTTAGGTATAGGTTAGGTATAGGTTAGGTATAGGTTAGGTATAGGTTAGGTATAGGTTAGGTATAGGTTAGGTATAGGTTAGGTATAGGTTAGGTATAGGTTAGGTATAGGTTAGGTATAGGTTAGGTATAGGTTAGGTATAGGTTAGGTATAGGTTAGGTATAGGTTAGGTATAGGTTAGGTATAGGTTAGGTATAGGTTAGGTATAGGTTAGGTATAGGTTAGGTATAGGTTAGGTATAGGTTAGGTATAGGTTGGTATAGGTTAGGTATAGGTTAGGTATAGGTTAGGTATAGGTTAGGTATAGGTTAGGTATGGTTAGGTTAGGTTAGGTACTAGGTTAGGTATAGGTTAGGTATAGGTTAGGTATAGGTTAGGTATAGGTTAGGTATAGGTTAGGTATAGGTTAGGTATAGGTTAGGTATAGGTTAGGTATAGGTTAGGTTAGGTTAGGTATAGGTTAGGTATAGGCTTAGGGTATAGGTTAGGTATAGGTTAGGTATAGGTTAGGTATAGGTTAGGTATAGGTAGGTATAGGTTAGGTATAGGTTAGGTAGGGTATAGGTAGGTTTAGGTAGTAAGGTTAGGTATAGGTTAGGTATAGGTTAGGTATAGGTTAGGTATAGGTTAGGTATAGGTTAGGTATAGGTTAGGTATAGGTTAGGTATAGGTTAGTATAGGTTAGGTATAGGTTAGGTATAGGTTAGGTATAGGTTAGGTATAGGTTAGGTATAGGTTAGGTATAGGTTAGGTATAGGTTAGGTATAGTTAGGTATAGGTTAGGTATAGGTTAGGTATAGGTTAGGTATAGGTTAGGTTATAGGTTAGGTATAGGTTAGGTATAGGTTAGGTATAGGTTAGGTATGGTTAGGTATAGGTTAGGTATAGGTTAGGTATAGGTTAGGTATAGGTTAGGTATAGGTTAGGTTAGGTTAGGTATAGGTTAGGTATAGGTTAGGTATAGGTTAGGTATAGGTTAGGTATAGGTTAGGTATAGGTTAGGTATAGGTTAGGTATAGGTTAGGTATAGGTTAGGTATAGGTTAGGTATAGGTTAGGTATAGGTTAGGTATAGGTTAGGTATAGGTTAGGTATAGGTTAGGTATAGGTTAGGTATAGGTAGTAGGTAGGTATAGGTTAGGTATAGGTTAGGTATAGGTTAGGTATAGGTTAGGTATAGGTTAGGTATAGGTTAGGTATAGGTTAGGTATAGGTTAGGTATAGGTTAGGTATAGGTTAGGTATAGGTTAGGTATAGGTTAGTTAGGTATAGGTTAGGTATAGGTTAGGTATAGGTTAGGTATAGGTTAGGTTATAGGTTAAGGTATAGGTATAGGTACTAGGTTAGGTATAGGTTAGGTATAGGTTAGGTATAGGTTAGGTATAGGTTAGGTATAGGTTAGGTATGGTTAGGTATAGGTTAGGTATAGGTTAGGTATAGGTTAGGTATAGGTTAGGTATAGGTTAGGTATAGGTTAGGTATAGGTTAGGTATAGGTTAGGTACTAGGTTAGGTATAGGTTAGGTATAGGTTAGGTATAGGTTAGGTATAGGTTAGGTATAGGTTAGGTATAGGTTAGGTATAGGTTAGGTATAGGTTAGGTTATAGGTTGGTATAGGTTAGGTATAGGTTAGGTATAGGTTAGGTATAGGTTAGGTATAGGTTAGGTATAGGTTAGGTATAGGTTAGGTATAGGTTAGGTATAGGTTAGGTATAGGTTAGGTATAGGTTAGGTATAGGTTAGGTATAGGTTAGGTATAGTGTTAGGTATAGGTTAGGTATAGGTTAGGTATAGGTTAGGTATAGGTTAGGTATAGGTTTAGGTATAGGTTAGGTATAGGTTAGGTATAGGTTAGGTATAGGTTAGGTATAGGTTAGGTATAGGTTAGGTATAGGTTAGGTATAGGTTAGGTATAGGTTAGGTATAGGTTAGGTATAGGTTAGGTATAGGTTAGGTATAGGTTAGGTATAGGTTATGTATAGGTTAGGTATAGGTTAGGTATAGGTTAGGTATAGGTTAGGTATAGGTTAGGTATAGGTTAGGTATAGGTTAGGTATAGGTTAGGTATAGGTTAGGTATAGGTTAGGTATAAGTTAGGTATAGGTTAGGTATAGGTTAGGTATAGGTTAGGTATAGGTTAGGTATAGGGTTAGGTATAGGTTAGGTATAGGTTAGGTATAGGTTAGGTATAGGTTAGGTATAGGTTAGGTATAGGTTAGGTATAGGTTAGGTATAGGTTAGGTAGTATAGGTTAGGTATAGGTTAGGTATAGGTTAGGTTAGGTATAGGTTAGGTATAGGTTAGGTATAGGTTAGGTATAGGTTAGGTTAGGTTAGGTATAGGTTAGGTATAGGTTAGGTATAGGTTAGGTATAGGTTAGGTATAGGTTAGGTATAGGTTAGGTATAGGTTAGGTATAGGTTAGGTATAGGTTAGGTATAGGTTAGGTATAGGTTAGGTATAGGTTGTATAGGTTAGGTATAGGTTAGGTATAGGTTAGGTATAGGTTAGGTTTAGGTTAGGTATAGGTTAGGTATAGGTTAGGTATAGGTTAGGTATAGGATAGGTTTAGGTAATAGGTTAGGTATAGGTTAGGTATAGGTTAGGTATAGGTTAGGTATAGGTTAGGTTAGGTTAGGTATAGGTTAGTATAGGTTAGGTATAGGTTAGGTATAGGTTAGGTATAGGTTAGGTATAGGTTAGGTATAGGTTAGGTATAGGTTAGGTATAGGTTAGGTATAGGTTAGGTATAGGTTAGGTATAGGTTAGGTATAGGTTAGGTATAGGTTAGGTATAGGTTAGGTATAGGTTAGGTATAGGTAGGTATAGGTTAGGTATAGGTTAGGTAGGTATGGTTAGGTATAGGTTAGTTATAGGTTAGGTATAGGTTAGGTATAGGTTAGGTATAGGTTAGGTATAGGTTAGGTATAGGTTAGGTATAGGTTAGGTATAGGTTATGTATAGGTTAGGTATAGGTTAGGTATAGGTTATGTATAGGTTAGGTATAGGTTAGGTATTAGGTTAGGTATAGGTTAGGTATAGGTTAGGTATAGGTTAGGTATAGGTTAGGTATAGGTTAGGTATAGGTTAGGTATTAGGTTAGGTATAGGTTAGGTATAGGTTAGGTATAGGTTAGGTATAGGTTAGGTATAGGTTAGGTATAGGTTAGGTTAGGATAGGTTAGGTATGTAGGTATAGGTTAGGTATAGGTTAGGTATAGGTTAGGTATAGGTTAGGTATAGGTTAGGTATAGGTTAGGTATAGGTTAGGTATAGGTTAGGTATAGGTTAGGTATAGGTTAGGTATAGGTTAGTATAGGTATAGGTTAGGTATAGGTTAGGTATAGGTTAGGTATAGGTTAGGTATAGGTTAGGTATAGGTTAGGTATAGGTTAGGTATAGGTTAGGTATAGGTTAGGTATAGGTTAGGTATAGGTTAGGTATAGGTTAGGTATAGGTTAGGTATAGGTTATGTATAGGTTAGTATAGGTTAGGTATAGGTTAGGTATAGGTTAGGTATAGGTTAGGTATAGGTTACGTATAGGTTAGGTATAGGTACGTATAGGTTAGGTATAGGTTAGGTATAGGTTAGGTATAGGTTAGGTAGGTTAGGTATAGGTTAGGTTAGGTTAGGTATAGGTTAGGTATAGGTTAGGTATAGGTTAGGTATAAGGTTAGGTATAGGTTAGGTATAGGTTAGGTAGGTTAGGTAGGTTAGGTATAGGTTAGGTATAGGTTAGGTATAGGTTAGGTATAGGTTAGGTATAGGTTAGGTATAGGTTAGGTATAGGTTAGGTATAGGTTAGGTATAGGTTAGGTATAGGTTAGGTATAGGTTAGGTATAGGTTAGGTATAGGTTAGGTATAGGTTAGGTATAGGTTAGGTATAGGTTAGGTATAGGTTAGGTATAGGTTAGGTATAGGTTAGGTATAGGTTAGGTATAGGTTAGGTATAGGTTAGGTATAGGTTAGGTATAGGTTAGGTATAGGTTAGGTATAGGTTAGGTAAAGGTTAGGTATAGGTTAGGTATAGGTTAGGTATAGGTTAGGTATAGGTTAGGTATAGGTTAGGTATAGGTTAGGTATAGGTTAGGTATAGGTTAGGTATAGGTTAGGTATAGGTTAGGTATAGGTTTATCTGAGAGATTGTTTTGACTATTCGCTTGACTGTCATTGACGAACTTTTTAAGTATATATATATTCTGGTTTAAAGACAACATTCAGCTAAACTATTTTTTCCCAATAACATTCTGCTAAACTATTTTTTCTAATGAGCATTTTAATTATGTCCAAACGAGCTATCTTAAATCATTTAATGCTCTATTTACCGCATAAGTATATTTTTAAGCTTTACCACGAACGAAATACGTTCTTCGTTTAGCTCAATTCCGGTAGTTTTTGCTTTTTCCGTCTTCACGTTTTGTAACCAGAATTACTGAACTATGAATTAGTAGTTTTTCTTTCTGTTTGTTTTTGTTTTCTTTGCAAAAAAATAAACCACAGCTATAGAAAACTGCTCCGTACTGAACACAAACAAGTAAATGTTCATAAAAAGTTTCATAGAGGTGAAAAGTACTTCACCTAAAGCCAACGAAATGTTTTCAAATAATAATAATAATAATAATAAGGTATTATGATGTCGGAGGATATGCCGCCACAACGTCCGGTATCGCCAACGCCGTCGCTGCAGCCGCCACCCGACGCTTAACGCCCCTCAGGAAACAAAACAACACCCAGAACGAAAATAGAAGGAAAGCAAAAGAAAGAACACACACACACAAAAACACTGAAACAAAGTTAAGCTCAAGGGAAAAGAAAGAAGATGGCGAATAATATAACCACGTTTTATATAAGTAAGGCATCATACACTGAGAGAAAACTATTTGTCATAAAATATATGAAGCGATAATATTGAAAAAAATTGACATTAGAAGATAGAAATTTGGACCGATATTCCTAAAATTTTAACAATGCTATGATCATACAACTTTTGAGAAAACTATTTGTCATAAAATATATGAAGCGATAATATTGAAAAAAATTGACATTAGAAGATAGAAATTTGGACCGATATTCCTAAAATTTTAACAATGCTATGATCATACAACTTTTTAGCATTTTTATGTGTAAAATAGTGTTGCAAGGTAATCAGTAAAATGATTTTTAAGCTTGAAATTTTGTATAGCAGATGTAACGAATAAAAAAACCAACGTTTTGGATTTTTTTTTAAATATTTTGGTGAAAAGCGAGATTATTCGAATTATTCAGTTGCTCAGTGATATTTGTGATGTTTGGATGTTCGTTATGTTGTAATGAACCTACCAGGATTAGTAAATAATTCCATTTGAAATTATCAATTTTAACCGTCATGAGACTAAATCTCAAGATTAAATCATTCAATAGTCGAGAGTAGGACTACGGGAGTTTTTAAATAAACTAGCAAAACAGTCGGCTGGGTGGGTTCCGTCCTCTCTCTTCTATTTTCAGTTCAACATCACAACAATATTCAAACTCCCTATTTATACCCTACACCACTCTGTGGTACAGGGTATTATAAGTTTGTTTCACGGCAGATGTTTGTAACACCTGAAAATAACACAGCTAGACCCACCTTAAAGTATACCGATCGACTCAGAATCACTAGCTGAGTCGAATTAACGATGTCCGTCCGTCCGTCCGTCCGTCCGTCCGTCCGTCCGTCCGTCCATGTAAAGTTGTTCGTCGACTACAGGTCACAATTTCACTCCGATCGTTCTGAAATTTTGCAGTTTAGAGTATTTTGCGGCTGTTAAGATCGCTATTGAATTTGGTTGAAATCGGTTTAGATTTAGATATAGCTCCCATATATATCTTTCGTCCGATTTGGCCCTTTAGTCCTATAGAAGCTGTATTTTACAACCGATCGTTTTGAAATTTAGAATGGTAGAGTTTCTTGATCCATGAACCAACATTGCCGAATTTGAAGAAAATCGGTTAAGATTTAGCTATAGCTCCCATATATATGTTTCGTCCGATTTTGCTCTTTAGTCCTGTAGAAGCTGTATTTTACATCCAATCATTTTGAAATTTAGAATGGTGGAGTTTCTTGATCCATGAACCAACACTACCGAATTTGAAGAAAATCGGTTAAGATTTAGCTATAGCTCCCATATATATGTTTCGTCCGATTTGGCCATTTAGTCCTATAAAAGCTGTATTTTACATCCAATCGTTTTGAAATTTAGAATGGTAGAGTTTCTTGATCCATGAACCAACATTGTTGAATTTGAAGAAAATCGGTTAAGATTTAGCTATAGCTCCCATATATATGTTTCGTCCGATTTTGCTCTTTAGTCCTGAAGAAGCCGTATTTTACATCCAATCATTTTGAAATTTAGAATGGTAGAGTTTCTTGATCCATGAACCAACACTACCGAATTTAAAGAAAATCGGTTAATATTTAGCTATAGCTCCCATATATATGTTTCGTCCGATTTGGCCTTTTAGTTCTATAGAAGCTGTATTTTACATCCAATCGTTTTGAAATTTAGAATGGTAGAGTTTATTGATCCATGAACCAACACTACCGAATTTAAAGAAAATCGGTTAAGATTTAGCTATAGCTCCCATATATATGTTTCGTCCGATTTGGCCCTTTAGTTCTATAGAAGCTATATTTTACATCCAATCGTTTTGAAATTTAGAATGGTAGAGTTTCTTGATTCATGAACCAAAATTGCCGAATTTGAAGACAATCGGTAAAGATTTAGCTATAGCTCCCATATATATGTTTCATCCGATTTGGCTCTTTAGATCCAATCGGTTTTATACCCTACACCACATTGTGGTACAGGGTATTATTTAAGTATAAAATGTCCCAAAAGTAAATTTATGTAAACAATTTATACATGAATTACAAAATTTATATATCAGAGTTATTCAATATTACGAGAGTGGTGTAGGGTATTATATAGTCGGCACCGCCCGACTTTAGCCCTTCCTTACTGGATTTTTTATTAAAACTTTACTATTAAAGGGTGATTACATCGTCAACAACAAAATAAATAGCCCAAGATTAACGACAAAAAGAAATTTTTACAAAAAAATATTATTGATTGAAAACCGGCCAAACAAAAATGCTACTTCTAGTTGGTGTTGAAGAGCTTCGTCTCGTTACCCTCCCAATCCTATGTTCTAATGGCGACTAATCAAATCTTAGAACCCCTAACTGCAACCTTTATTATCCGCCTAGTTCATAGTTCGAGTCGTCGTTGTAGAGAAACTCATAGAAAGTAGTTAGCACAACATTATAAGTAAATTCAATTCAATTAATTGTATTAAGTGAACTTTAGTAAAACATCAGTAAGTATTAGACAGATCCCAAAAATAACATAAAAATCTTTAAGTCTATCATAATATTCATTCAATAAGACCATTATTAAATTAAAAATTCCTAAGCAATCAACATATTAATATATTATACATATCTAGTAATATCTAATATAAAAACCAGTAAGGAAAGACAGAAAGTCGGGCGGGGCCGACTATATAATACCCTACACCTACCTACCAATGCGCAAATGGGCATTGCGATAAGAATTTGGCAGTGTTCATACATGCAATAAGCAAACTCTCGCTGCCGATTTTCGTACTGATCGGATATAAAACATACATGTCAAATCGGGTGTAACATATATATTGGGACTGTGTTTAAATCTGAACCGATTTTCCCCGAATTTGGCAGTGTTCATACATGTAATAAGAAAACTCTCTCTGTTAAATTTCGTACTGATCGGATATAAATCACGATTTCTACAGCGCTTAAATGTTAAATCGGGTGGAACATATATATGGGGACTATATCCAAATCTGAACCGATTTTAACCAATTTCAATAGGGATCGTCCTTGGGCCAAAAAAGATCACTATCCTAAATTTCATCACAATCGGACCATAAATACGACCTGCACTTTGATTACAAGAATACATGGACAGACAGACGGATAGACAGACGGACTAAATCGACTCAGAAAGTGATTCTGAGTCGATCGGTATAATAAGCAATGGGTCTATCTCTTCTCCTTTTAGGTGTTACAAACAAATGCACAAAGTCATAATACCCTGTACCACAGTGTGGTGTAGGTTTGAAGATTGATCAATTTCCAGCGTCGTTGGTCGAGTGTGATGTTGCAAATATAAAGGGAAATTTTAGTTGTATATGAGGTTAAGTTTGATACAAAAACAATAATTTGGGCATATCATACCTTACAAGTTGTCTATCTGAATTGGGCTTTAAGGGTAACTACACCCATGGGAATGGGAGTATTTCAATTCGAACGAAAAAATTTGAGAATTGTGAATAATTAAGTTATACGGCTATACTCGTATTTTAAAAGTGGAAGCTTTGCTAGTAATAAAAACGGTATATTTAAGTGAAAGATATTACTCGGAATTATTGGGTATGCTTCCCTTCATTTACTGGGATAGAGACACTTGTGACCTCGTGTTATTATCTAGTACATACATATTGACTCATGTACTTTTATTTAAACGTTTACTTAACAATAGGTTAACCAATTTTGGTGAGAACTTCTTTGAATTTGAAATTTTTTAAAAATTTTTCTTATTTCTTATTTTTTTGAAACATAACACTTAACTTTTCACATCGCTCAAAACTTTTCCTATGAATTAATGATTTCTTACTGACTGAATTTTATATTAATTTGAATAATTTCATTAAAGTTGTGTAGTATTTCTTATCGTTTTCCTGGAGATTCTTCCTCATTATTTATTGTTTCTTATTATAATAGTAGATGAAGGTATTTCTCCGCTATGCTCTGGGTTTCTTCGATCGAGTATGGTGATGGTACCGTATGAAGTGATCGAAGACGAATCGAAATGAGTGATTACGCCCGCAATCGCTCTAATTAGACATACGTCTGCTGCTTATTGTTGTTTTCTGCTGCGGTTTTTCATTACTTCGTAACCCAGCGCACAGTGTCACGAGCGTGGCCAAAAATGGTAAGAGCTGATGTTGGAATTGTTGATTTTTTTTCACAAAATTTTATGAAAAACTCAACAACTAAAAAAAGTGTAAAATATTATCCAAAAATATTGAGCAGTTTTTGAGTTATTGTGGCTCAAAGTTGTGGTTTGTTTGCAAAATGATAATTGTTAAGAAACAAGATGAAATTTCGTATCCAGTAATAAGTGGTTAAATTCCAATTTTTTGTCAACGGTTGGTACAAAATGCCATCGAAATGCAAGTGTGATACATATTGCTACAATTGCAACACTGTTATAGTTTACAAATATTGATCATATGTGATGTACCGTTAGCAAGAAGACAGGTCTGGTGTGAAGTCAGGTTTTGACAATATACACAAACTTGCGTAGACAATTAAAAAAAAACATCAAAAACCATCTCTCAAAATTTTTGATATTTTGTAGCTATAAGTATGTATTTTAACATATATAAGTCTCAGCTGCACAGCTCTGCACAAATTTTATTGGTGAACCTTTTTATCCCCTCACCTTAGAGAGGAGGGTATATATCATTTGCTACGAGCCAAAAGTGTAACACATCGAAGGAGTGACCTAAGACCCTAAGTATGTTCGGCGGAAATCCGTTTTGGGTCATTTTAAGTCATTTGAGCAATGTCCGTCTGTCTGTCCATCCGTCCGTCAGTCTGTCTGTCTGTTTGCTGGCTGGTGCGCACGATAACTCTTGAAAGGAATAACCGATTGACTTCAAATTTGGTGTGCGGTAATATTTTTCTCTTTATCCGGCTAAGTTCGAAGATGGGCCATATTGGTCCACTCCTTCTAGTACCTCCCCCACAAAGGGTTACATTTTAGTGAAATATTGATTCTTTAATAACTTCTATACTACTTACTCGAATCTTCTGAAATTTCAGACAAAGTATTAGTTTGCTAGTCGCTAACACGCCAAGAAAAATGGTTGGTACCTCCCACACAAATGGACCATTTTAGATCAAAAGTTAACAGCATAGTGAGTAGTATATTTGTTCGTACTTACGAGTGTATTTGTATTTATTACATATTATCTCAAATAAATAAAAAGTTCATTTCGCAATGTGTTAAAATGTATTATGATTTGCTGTAGATATATTATGGGAAACTAAATCCTTTTTTGAACATTTACTATTATGTTCAAAATGCATACATATGTGATAAAAATTCAAAAAATAAAGGAAAATTAAAAAAAAATCAAAATTGAAAATGAAGGTGAACCTCAACATTTGAGCCAATTTTCTTTGCAAACGATTTGTTCTGTACCCAAATCGGACTAAACATACATATATATGGGAGCTTTATCTAGATCTGACCCGATTTTCTTCAAATTCGGCAATACTGGTCTATGGGTCAAGAAACTTTACCATGCTAAATTTCAAAACAATTGGATGTACAGTACAGCTTCTATAGGGCTAAAGCGACAAATCGGACAAAACTTATATATGGGGGCTATATATGTCCTTTAGTCAATTTTTCCAAAACTTCGTTTTTATTCTTCCCGACCGGAAAAAACGACTTATGCAAAATTTCATTCACCTGCGACGGCTCCTTCTATTTTTGGCCACCTCTTATATGAAATCACGACACTGTGCAGCGTACCCTGTGTATGGTATTCGAACTGAATGCCCTCCAAAATATGTCTGTTCATCCTCCACAGAACTAAGACATACGGCCTGTCTTTTTTTTTAAATGGCTAAAATTTGTGATGGGATAAATTTAGGTGACGAAGTAATGTTTGCCAATGCAACTTATTCAGAATTTCGTATGAAGTACTTTTTTTTCGTACATAGTCTGATTGGTTTGGGATTCATACCGTGCTGGGATGTCCGATGGAAGCTGATCCAGACAAGTAATGGACGAGATTTCTACCTTTATTTGCAAACGAAATTACTCGTTTAATAAATGAGTGATTAGTTTTGCCCTCAGGCCAGAAGTACAAGAAGTTTGGGTGGCGACTCGAAATACTCTGCCTTTGTGATGCAATTTCGTAGGCAGTATCTTGGAGCAGACTTTGCTCGAAGTTTATCCCAATGTCTGCGTGGATAATTGTATATTCTTGGTAAGAATTCCGAGGGATGAATATTTATTTAAGTGAATAACTTTTGCAGACTTTTAAAAATTCAAAGATATTTTGGGGACTTATCGATCTTCACTAGATGATGGATGGTCGGAAAAAGAAGTTTATTTCGACCTATAAAAAACAGGAAGCTTTGCGTTGATTGTGAAGATAGCCGCAGTGTGACTATGTTGTCATAACCATATGTGCCGATCTACACCTGTTGAAGCTAGCTTATGACCGTTTCAAGCCAACTAAATATACCAGAAGAAAAAATCGCATGCTAGAAACTTAATTTCTATTATGAATGAATCGAACGATTTAACGCAAAACTTATAGCTAATGTCTATTACAATGTATACGGCTCCACCGAAACATTTGTGTGCACAGTGTTTTAAACTCTGGCAGTCTGAAAAGTGTATAATATGCAATGGCAAATTTCATTACTTTTGTTCTGAGGTTGATGACCAAAGTACTTTGGATATGGTTAAAAAAAACCAAGAACTGTGTTTATAATTGCAATGATTGTTTATGTGCGTCGCTAGCGAAATAAGAGAACTAAAGAGTGTGGTTTTTAAGTTTCTCAGTGGGCCTACTGCGGATGCAACAATCATACATGCTTCTTCTATTTCAAATACCGGTTTGTCAACATGCTCTTCTGCTCAATCATCTATTGAGGAAATCCAGCGCATAAACAATCAAATTAATATATGGTCCGTCGTACACTTAAGAAAATTTCTCGAGTTACGAACGATTAAATTTTTGACATTAGGTGGTTAAGAGAAGAAAGAAACACAATTTTGTTTTTATTTTTATACCCTACACCACACTGTGGTACAGGGTATTATGACTTTGTGCATTTGTTTGTAACACCCAAAAGGAGAAGAGATAGATCCATTGTTTATTATACCGATCGACTTGTAATCACTTTCTGAGTCGATTTAGCTATGTCCGTCTGTCTGTAGATGTATTCTTGTAATCAAAGTACAGGTCGCAATTATGGCCCGATCTTGACGAAACTTTACACATATATTTTTTTGGCCCAAGGACGATCCCTATTTAATTTGGTTGAAATCAGTTCAGATTTGGATATAGCGCCCATATATATGTTAGCCCCGATTTGACATGTAAGCGCTGTAAAAACTTTATTTTATATCCGATCAGTATGAAATTCAGCAGAAAGAGGTCTCTTATTATATGAATGAACACTGTTAAATTTGGAAGTAATCGGTTTAGATTTAGATATAGCCCGCATATATACGTTACCCCCGATTTCAAATGTAAGCGCCGTAAAAAATTTATTTTATAACCGATCGGTGTGAAATTCGGCAGAAAGAGGTTTCTTATTACACGAATTTATACTGCCAAATTTGAGGGAAATCGGTTTAGATTTAGATATAGCCCACATATATATGTTACCCCCGATTTGACATGTAAGCGCTGTAGAGACTGTATTTTATATCCGATTCGTACGAAATTCGACAGAAAGAGGTGTTTTTACATGAATGAGTATTCAGGGAAAATCGGTTCAGATTTATATATAACATCCGTATATATGTTCCTCCTGATTTGGTATCAAAGCGCTATAGAAGTTGTACTTTACTTCCGATCATTAAAATTTTCCAGAAATATGTTTCTCAATTTAGGAACGAATATTGCTCAATTTAGCGATTATCGGTTCAGAATTAGATAATATGTTCTTACCCATTTACCAATGATTCCAAATTATTATCGCAATGACCCTTATCGCATTGTTAGGGAGGTGTAGGGTATTATATAGTCGGCCCCGCCCGACTTTCTGCCTTTCCTTACTGGTTTATTCATATTTTTGGCCTTTTTTCTCAAACATTTCACTTTACAATCACAATTGGAGCAAACACAATTGATTTTTAAAATAAAATTGCAAAAAAACACATCTTTAAATCAGCAAATTAAATTTCGAGAGTTATTTGACAAGAGAATGACAAAATAACTCGAAGAGTACAAAACAAAAGTCAAAAATTTAATCGTTCGTAACTGTCACTTTTTAAAGAGTACGACGGACCATCTTTTAGTTTGATTTTTTATGATCCAGCGTCGCTCCAAGCCTTCTAACTCTCAGTTGTTGACGAATGCTCCCAGTGATGTCAATGGTATTAGTGAGAATGCGCCTGTTAATAATATGAATGACAGCTTATTAACTTCTAATGCTGCTTCTCTGCCTTCGACTCTTTTTAATGCTGCTATGGATTGCCAATCAACGAGCACGAGATCTCAATTGTCCGTTAATGCTCTTAATGAAGAGAATACATTTGTTGATAATGTTAACTCTTGTCGGAATTTGCATAGAGAAGGTACAATGCGAGCGACCAATGTATCTGGTGAAATGATCCTTCCTGCTGTTGATGATGTAGCTGCTACTGATGCTGTTGGTGATGACATCCCAGCGAACTCTGCTTCTTGGAAAAAAGTTTCATCGCGAAAAAATCGTAAAAAGGCTACAATAGTAGGTAAAGGAAATAATAGTGATCTGGAAGTCGGGGTTAAGAAGAAATGGATCCATCTTTCTTCTTTTAAACCGATTGTGACTGAAGATCAGATTCGGGATTATGTTTCTAAATACGTCGAAATAAGCAAATCTCACATGGCATGCTATAAATTGGTGAAAAAGGGTGTCGATCCCAATGAGCTAAAAAGTATTAACTTCAAATTGGGTATTTCTTCAGAGTTTTACAAAGAGCCAGCCCATGCTCAAATAAGGCCTTTTATATATTTGTCCACCAATCAGGCAAATGTTCATCAAACATAGCATCAATTTCGTTTTCCTCGCTAAAGGTTTACTTTCAAAATATGGCTGGCAGGAGGACCAAACATAGTTCGGTTATTATGCAAACTTCGCAATTCAGCTATGACGTAATAATTGTTGACGAGACATGGCTTAATATTGACTTCAAGGATGGAGAATTTTTTTAAGGTTAATATGTATAATGTGTATGGAAAAAGAATCGTGATCCTGTAAAAACTAATTGTTCCAATGGTGGTGGTGTCCTTATAGCTGTGAAAAAGTGTCTAAAATCAACACTTATCAATCTTCCAAATAACGATACGCTTTTGGATCAGCTGTGTGTCCCTTTGGATGGATTGTCCGCGTCTTTATTTATAATAGCTTCCTATATTCCCCCTGGTAGCTCAGAAAGTTTATATGATTCACACCTGCATAATATGTATATCTAATATTATTCCTAAAGATGATTGTGATGTTTGTATGATTCTTGGAGATTTCAATTAAAATAAAATTTCTTGGACTAGACTTCCAAATTCTAATTTATTATATCCAGCTAAAGTAAATTCTACTACAGAAATTGATTCCATGTTTTGTCTAGCGCTTAATCAAGTCAACACTTGTTTCAACACACTGGGTAAGCTTTTGTACCTGGTGTATGTTTCATAAAATATTAAATTTTCTATCGAAGCATGCGATCATCCAATCACAGCCCCAGATATGCACCATGTTGCAATACTTATGCAATTAGAATTTTATAGTTTTGATGTAAACAATAATGTTAATAATATTTGTTGTTATACCCTACACCACACTGTGGTACAGGGTATTATGACTTTGTGCATTTGTTTGTAACACCCAAAAGGAGAAGAGATAGGTCCATTGTTTATTATACAGATCGACTTGTAATCACTTTCTGAGTCGATTTAGCTATGTCCGTCTGTCTGTAGATGTATTCTTGTAATCAAAGTACAGGTCGCAATTATGGCCCGATCTTGACGAAACTTTACACATATATTTTTTTTGGCCCAAGGGCGATCCCTATCTAATTTGGTTAAAATCGGTTCAGATTTGGATATAGCCCCCATATACATGTTACCCCCGATTTGACATGTAAGCGCTGTAAAAACTTTATTTTATATCCGATCAGTGTGAAATTCGGCAGAAAGAGGTTTCTTATTACATGAAGGAATACTGCCAAATTCGGAGAAAATCGGTTCAGATTTAGATATAGCCCCCATATATATGTTACCCCCGATTTAACATGTAAGCGCTGTACAATCTGTATTTTATATCCGATCAGTAAACAAATCTACACAAAGAGGTTTCTTATTATATGAAGGGATACTTCCAAATTCAGAGAAAATCGGTTCAGATTTAGATATAGCCCCCATATATATGTTACCCCCGAGTTGACATGTAAGTGCGGTAGAGACTGTAGTTTATATCCGGTCAGTACGAAATTTGACAGAAAGAAGTTTCTTTTTACATGAATGAGTATTCAAGGAAAATCCGTTCAGATTTATATATAACCTCCATATAGTATATGTTCCTCCTGATTTGGTATCAAAGCGCTATAGAAGTTGTATTTTACTTCCGATCATTAATATTTTCGGAAAGCTGTTTCCAATTTAGGAACGAATATTGCTTAATTTAGCGATTATCGGCTCAGAATTAGATAATATGTTCCTGCCTACTTACCAATTATTCCAAATTATTATCGCAATGACCTTTATCGCATTGTTAGGGAGGTGTAGGGTATTATATAGTCGGCCCCGCCCGACTTTCTGCCTTTCCTTACTGGTTATTACAATGCTTGTGATTTTAATGTAATTAATCGAAAAATATCAGAGATTAATTGGTTAAGTTTGTTTAAAGATATGTGTATTAATGAATGTTATTGTGTCTTTAGATACACAACATGTGATATTATATCGGTAAATGTTCCAAAGACAAATTTTAGTGTTTATAAACTTCCATGGTATACGCCTGGTTTAAAAAGCTTAAGAATTTACGCAACAAATTTTACAAAGTTTATAAATCCACTAATTCAGTTGAAAGTAAACAAATGCATGAGCATTACTCTCGTGAGTTTGCATTCCTCAATAAATTCATTTACAAGCAGTACATAATTAATTTTGAAAGCAAAATTAATAATAATCCAAAATCTTTTTGGAAGTTTATCAAATCGAAACAACGTTGCTCTGATTATCCGTCAGCAATGTTGTCTTGGTGACATATATGCCAACACACCGGAAGATCAAGCCAATTTATTTGCTAATTTCTTTAAGTCAAATTTTCAAGTAATAGATTCCAATGATTCCAGTACACCAAAACCTACTCAATACTGTACCTTCAGTTATTGATTTAGGACTCCTGCAGCTTACTGAAAGTGAAATTGAATCGGGTCTAATGAATCTTAAGGATTCTGCGAATTTCTGTGGATCCCACTCCAATATTTTTGAAAAAATTTTCGTTCTCTCTTACCTTTCCTTTACAGTATATATTCAATTATTCTATAAAGGAAAGCTTTTTTCTTGTTTGCTGGAAAGTAACCTCTATTACGCCTATACAGGGTGGCTGATATGTATTGCAACCATCTTCAGGTTGCTATCATTTCTAAACCGCTAGTCTGATAGCTGACACATTTATTTCAGTGACAGTTCATTTTATTGTTTACAAGCTTACAAAAGCATTTTGATCTATTGCATTCAGAAAAAAGTTATTCGTGATGGAATTCAAGCGTGATAGTGTGATTGCTTTATATTTGGGTGGAAAAACACAAGTGGCTAGAAAAGTGTAGGCCATATTTGATCGAAAGCCACGCCGAAGTGGTAGAAAAATTGCTTGTGAGCTGAACATATCGCGAGAACGGATACAACACATATTAAAAAACCAGTAAGGAAAGGCAGAAAGTCGGGCGGGGCCGACTATATAATACCCTACACCTCCCTAACAATGCGATAAGGGTCATTGCCATAATAATTTGGAATAATTGGTAAATGGGTAGAAACATATTATCTAATTCTGAAACGATAATCGCTAAATTAAGCAATATTCGTTCCTAAATTGAGAAACATCTTTCTGGAAAATTTTAATGATCGGAAGTAAAATACAACTTCTATAGCGGTTTGATACCAAATCAGGAGGAACAATCAATATAAATCTGAACCGATCTACCCTGAATACTCATTCATGTAAAAAGACCTCCTTCTGTCGAATTTCGTACTGATCGCATATAAAATACAGTCTCTACAGCGCCTACATGTCAAATCGGGGGTAACGTATATATGGGGGCTATATCTAAATCTGAACCGATTTCTTCCAAATTTAACAGTGTTCATTCATATAATAAGAAACCTCTTTCTGCCGAATTTCATACTGATCGGATATAAAATAAAATTTTTACAGCGCTTACAAGTCAAATCGGGGGTAACGTACAGGGTTGCCCATATTCGACGGACCCACGGACTCGTTGGGCCCATTCCAATCGACGAGGCTTGTCCGCAGGCAACAATCTTTGCGTCAATTGAATTTTGTACGGGAACAAATGCAAATCAACGCGAATAATCCGTTGTAAAGTGGACCGAGCCATGCCCAACTGCTGAGAACGGCGTTTTTGGGATGTTCTTGGGGACCTCTCAACACTGGCTCGTACGGCAGCGATATTCTCGGCCGATCGCCTTGGTCGACTTTTATTTGGCCTCTTCGGATTAGAAAGAGCCTCACCAGTCGAAAATTTTTCGTATAAACGCTTAATGGTGTTCTTAGAAGGCGCACTTCTCACATTTTTTAATATTTTAAAAGCACGTTGACTTGACTTCTTCTGTTGAATGTAAATTTCAACTATTTCAGAGCGCTCGCGTGGCGTGTATTGTTCCATGGTAAAAATCTGCTTGGACTGACGCTTCAAACGCGGTATGTCATTAAGCGATCTGACATCTCTGTCAAAAGTTATGGCGTTGCCAGATGGGTCCGTCGAATATGGGAGACCCTGTTTTTACAGCGCTTACATGTCAAATCGGGGCTAACATATATATGGGGGCTATATCTAAATCTGAACCGATTTTAACCAAATTCAATAGGGATCGTCCTTGGCCCAAAAGAAAGATATGTGTAAAGCTTCGTCGAGATCGGACCATAATTGCGACCTGTACTTTGATTACAAGAATACATGCACAGACGGACAGACAGACAGACAGACGGACATAGCTAAATCGCCTCAGAAAGTGATTCTAAGTCGATCGGTATAATAAACGATGGGTCTATTTCTTCTCCTTTTGGGTGTTACAAACAAATGCACAAAGTTATAATACCCTGTACCACAGTGTGGTGTAGGGTATAATGAGCTTGGACTAAAGCCATTGAAGTTCCAAAAAGTGCAAGAGCTCACCGATGCACAAAAAAGTTAGACTGGAAAGAGCCAAGGAGTTGCTTCGCTTGCACGAAAGTGGCCAGTTACCGAATTTGGTTTTCTACTATGAGAAGCCATTCCAAATTGAGCAGTTGGTGAACAAACAAAATGATCGGGTTTACTTGCCAAAGAGGTCAGCTGAAAATGTACACCTTCGATTGGCCACCAGAACTCAAGCGCCGCCGATGGTAATGGTGTGGGCCGCCGTAACGGCCGATGGTCGCTCCCCGCTCGTATTCATCGACCATGGGTTCAAAATAAATGCCGAATATTATCGGGAAAATGTCCTAAAGACAGTATTGAAGCCCTGGGCAGACAAACATTTCGGCCGCAGATCATGGACATTCCAACAGGACTCAGCACCATCGCACTCAGCACGCGTCAACCAAGAATGGCTTAAAAAGGAGGATACCAAAGTATCGATCATCTCAAGATGGCGCTTCGCCGGGAATGGGCCAAAATACCGCAGAGCCACTTTCGTGCAGCGTGTGATGGCTTTGTCGGCCGTTTGAAGGCCATAATTCGTGCCAAAGGTGACCAATTCGAACAAATCTAAACTGTTTCTACAATTTTATGTTATTTCCGACATTTTGCTTTTAAACAATAAAATTTAAAAAAAAATTACAAAAATATAGCACTTTACTTTGTTGCATTACATATCAGCCACCCAGTACATAAACCGTGGTCTCGGGCTAATATATCCAACTATAAGCCGATATCAAAACTGGCCAATGTATCAAACATTTTTGAGCATTTAGTTTCTGATAGAATATCTGAAATTACATATAAATTCTTATCGGAATCTCAACATGGATTTATGAAAAATCGTTATACAATTTCCAATTTTCTCGTTTTTACAAATTTGTCTAAATAGCTTTGAGACTGGGTCTCAAGTTGATACAATATATTTTGATTTCTGTAAAGCACTCGATAAGGTTTCTCATTTGGTTTTGCTACTGAAGCTAACAAAAATAGGATTTCATTCCTTAATTTTAAAATGGTTTGAAACCTATCTAGCTAATCGACAATGCTTTGTATCTATTAATAACGTAAAATAAAATTCCTATATTGCTAGTTTAGGTATACCCCAAGGAAGTGTATTGGGCCCGTTTTTATTTATATTGTTTTTAAATTATATGTCAGTCGCGAATTGTCATTCAAAGTGAACGGACGTTTCTGTCGCATTTACATTTGAATATTTCAATAAACGAAACATAAAAATTTACAAAAACAAAAGTGCGTTTGACAATCCCTATACAAAGTATAGGAAATCCACAAACAAACAATTGCAGTCATTTGTATGCTGCAACAACAAACAACTGCATTCAATTGCAGTCTTTTCTGACTTCAACAACAAACAATTGCAGTCGATCGCTAGCTGCACCAAAAAACAACCAAATTTACACAAACAATTAATATGCCCAACGGTAGTGATGAAACCAATGATGATAATGAAGACAGTGAAACTCCATGGCAGATTATGCATTCCAAAAGAAAAAAAGCCACAAAATTGAACAAGTGCATAAAAAGTCGAAGAGTGATGATATACCAAGTACTTCTAACAACAACAAATACTCGGCCCTTCAAGTAAATTAAGTTAATGATGATAATGAAGAAAGTGAAACTGCAACAAAGCCGCCACCAATATTTGTCCCGGGCGTAGCTGACATATGTAAAATGATTAAAAAAATATCCAGTATTCTTTCTAACGCCGAATTTAACTACAAGTCATTGAATGATGGTCAAATTAAATTAAATATTAAAACAATAGAATCGTATAGAAGTTAGTAAAGTACTTTGAGTCCAATAACATTAATTACCATACGTATCAAATTAAAACCCAGCGTGCTTATCGTATTGTTATTAAAGGTCTTCATCATTCCACCCCGATTGAAAACATTAAAGCCGAACTTTTATTGAAAGGTCATCAGGTCAGGTACATTGCCAATGTTAAAAGTAAAAGGTTGAAGGAACCTTTGCCGATGTTTTTTGTCGATATGGACCCTAGTCCAAATAATAAACAAGTGTTTGACATACGTTATATAGGCAAATGCGTCGTTACAATAGAGGCTCCTAGGATCACAAATGAAATAGTTCAATGTCATCGCTGTCAGGAGTTTGGTCACACTAAGTCGTACTGTCGGAAACCATATGTGTGCGTGAAATGCGGTTTAGGTCATCCCACTTCTACTTGCCAGAAAGAAGCTTCTGCTCCACCAAAATGTGTTAATTGCCTTCAAACGCATACCGCTAATTATAGAGGGTGTCAAGTCTACCAAACCCTGGCACGTAAAAGATTGCCTGCCAATAGGCCCCAACACTATGAACCATTCTTTATGAATGAAAATGAATTTCCAAGCCATTCAAACACTAACCACAACATAAATCATGACAATAACAACTTCAGATACAATGAAACTTATGCCAACATGGCTAGAGAAAACATTCACTCTGACTCCAATAACAACATAATGAAAAATATTGAAAAACTTTTAAATAAGAAATTGGAATTAACAAATTCTCTTATGAATATGATGTCACTTATCATTAACAAATTATGCCATTGAATTTAAGAATTGCCTTTTGGAATGCCAATGGCATCGTCAACGAAATGAATGAAGTGGAGTTATTTATAAAAACAAAACATATTGACATTTTATTGATCTCTGAAAGTCATCTTACACATAGATCACACATAAAAATAAGAGGATTCGATATAATTTCTGCAAATCACCCAGATGGAAAAGCTCACGCCGGAGCTGCAATCCAAATCAGTCCAAAAACCATTTATCCAAGCTGCTGGAATTAAAGTATATTGCAATAATAGACTGTCAATATATATTCGATTTACTTTCCACCTCGACACAGTGTGTCAAATAAAATACCGGATCTGCTCGATTTTGCAGTATTTAGCGGACTTCCAAGGAATTCTCTGGACATTGCAAACGATGATGACCTAGGTTCAGACCATTCGCCAATAATATTGAATTACAGTTGCATTATTGAAACTGTTCAAAATAAGGTGAAACTAATTACACGCAGCACAGATCTTGAATTCTTCCGCAAATGGATAGACGAAAATGTGGACCTTAAAACTGTAATTAACACAGGTCATGATTTAGACGAATCAGTGGAATTGTTTAATGCATTAATTCACGAAGCTTCTGTGTTATCCACTCCTTCGTCACAGTTATCTCAAGCTAATGGAAATTATGTTATAATATCGGCAGAAATTCGGAAACTAATTAGAAATAAAAGAAGACTACGACGAATTTGGCAACGCTCAAGAAATCCATTAGATAAAACGAATCTCAATATTGCAACGAAAATATTAAAAGAGCAAATTTCAGAACACAAAAACAATCAAATTGGTAACTATTTGCGTAATCTTTCTGTAAATAAACACAACACAGATCATGACATTTGGAAAGCTACTAAATATCTTAAGAGGTCAACAAAAAGAAATGTTCCCATTAAGAATGCGAATGGATCATGGTGCCGCACTGAAAAACATAAGTCTACTGCTTTTGCTGTTCATTTGGAGGAGACGTTTTGCCCATATTCGCTTAATGGAAATGAGTCCGAAATCACAAATTACTTAGATATCCCTTGTCAGATGGACATACCCATTAAACACTTTTCCCCAAATGAAGTCCGTTCAGAAATAAGCGCATTAAACAACAAAAAATCATCTGGATATGATAAAATAAGCGCAACAGTCATTAAATCACTCCCCAATAAAGCAGTTTTATTTTTGACGTTAATCTTCAACACAATCCTTCGATTGCAACACTTTCCTAGGCAATGGAAATGCGCGGAAATAATAATGGTTCCTAATATCCTCTTATAGGCCAATAAGTTTATTGCCATTTTTCTCCAAGATTTTTGAAAGACTTTTTTGAAACGCTTACTGCCAATCCTTGAGACCAAAAATATTATTCCAGACCAACCTTTGATAAAGTGTGGCATACGGATTGCTGTACAAATTGAAAACTATTCTTCCCGCACCATTTTATCTATTCTTTATTTCCTATTTATACCCTCACTTTAGTGTGACGAGGGTATATATCATTTGCTACGGAAAAAAGTGTAACACATCGAAGGAGTGATCTAAGACCCTAAGTATGTTCGGAGGAAATCCGTTTTGGGTCATTTTAAGTCGAATGAGCAATGTCCGTCCGTCTGTCTGTCTGTCTGTCTGTCTGTCTGTGTGTCTGCTGGCTGGTGCGCACGATAACTCTCGAAAGGAGTAACCGATTGACTTCAAATTTCGTATGTGGTAATATTTTTTTCTATCTCCGGCTAAGTTCGAAGATGGGCCATATTGGTGCACTCCTTCTGGTACCTCCCCCACAAAGGGTTAAAATGTTGTGAAATATTGATTCTTTAATAACTGCTATTATACGTATTCGAATCTTCTGAAATTCCACACATAGTATTAGTTTGTTAGTCGCTATCAACTCGAGGAAAATGGGCGAAATTGCCACGCCCCTTTTGGTACCTCCCACACAAATGCACCATTTTGCACTAAAGTTAAAAGCTTATAACATTAATACCAGTGTTTAGAAATACTTGAAATTTTGTACAGTGTAATGCTTTTATAGTGCCTACAGTCCACTGAAAAATGGGCGTTATTGCCGCGCCCCTTTTGGTACCACCCACACAAATAGACCATTTTGCACCAAAAGTTAACAGCTTATAACATTAATACCAGTGTATAAAAATACTTGAAATTTTGTACAGCGTAATGTTTTTATAGTGCCTACAGTCCATTGATAAATGGGCGTTATTGTCACGCCCCTTTTGGTACCTCTCCCACAAAGGTACCATTTTGCACCAAAAGTTAACAGTTTATAACATTAATACCAGTGTATAAAAATACTTGAAATTTTGTACAGCGTAATGTTTTTATAGTGCCTACAGTCCATTGATAAATGGGCGTTATTGTCACGCCCCTTTTTGTACCTCCCACACAAAATGGCCAAATTATACCACAATTTAATATCTCAACGTTAATATACCAGTCCATATAAACGGTTACAATTCGGCACAGTGCAATGTATTTAAAGTATCTACTCCCTTTTGGTACCTCCCACAAAAATTTACATAATAATTTGTGTAATATTCAATATTACATTACTCACAAAGTGAGGGTATACCTTAGTCGGTTTACCCGACTGAAACTTTCTTACTTGTTGAAGAATATAAGTTTCTATGTTCGATGCAATGACGAAGTATCAGATATCTTTAATATAAATGCTGGCATTCCTCAAGGCAGTGTTCTAGGACCGCTGCTATACACCATTTTTACCTACGATATGCCCACTATTAGCGAAGTTACTGTTGCTACATACGCAGATGATACTGCTTTCTTATATTGTAATAATTCTCCAACGGAAGCATAAAATATAATTCAAAGGCAGCTCGATAACTGGTATAATTGGCTGATCACATGGAATATTCAAGTAAACACACAAAAATCTAAACATATAACCTTTACATACAGACGGGAAACTTGTCCTGCTGTGAATCTTCATGGTCATATTATCCCAAGTTGTGAGAGCGTAAAATATTTAGGATTGCACCTAGATAGAAGACTAAACTGGAAGATACATATAAAGCAGAAGAGAAAACAATTAGACACTCAATTTAAAAATTGAGTGCTCGGACCTAGATCGGAACTTTCGTTAGAAAACAAGGTCTTGTTATATAATAGCATCCTAAAACCAATTTGGACTTACGGCATACAACTGTGGGGCACTGCCAGTAACTCTAATATTAATATCCTTCAAGCATTCCAGTCAAAAACATTGAGATCTATTACAAATGCACCATGGTTCGTAACAAATGTGACTTTACATAGAGACCTTGATGTACCCTTCATTAAAAAAGAAATAAATAAGTACAGCTCAAGATATTTAGAACGGCTCAGTAATCATACTAATCCACTAGCAATTGCCTTACTAGATCACAGCGATGAAATAAGAAGATTAAAACGAAATCATGTATTAGATCTACCTTTCAGAGATTAATTAAAATTGTAATTTATTAAATTATGTAATTCCTGCTAATATTTTCTATATTTCTGCCAAATAATTAATTAAAATAAGTTACTTAACAACAAGTTGTCATCTATATATTGTACATATGTATATATATTTTTAAGGCCATAGTTCCTATTGGAAACAATGGCTAATGCCATTTTCTAGAACTTATCAAATTTGCTTATTATTGTAAAATAGATTGCAAATAAATATATTCGAAAAAAAAATTATATGTAGTTTCATAAAAATTTATGCATATGATATAAAGATTTTTTTCAATGTTAATAATATTAGTAACGTCCATTCTCCACAAATGGATATAAATCTGTTATGTTCTTGGTGTGTTTCGAATCACTTACCGCTAAATACATACATATTTCTAAATGTTTTCATATCTCCTTTGGGAGACGTTTGAACATGTTAAACTCCATTTACATATTACATAAATAACCAGCAACTACTGAATGTGGACAAAATTCTGGATCGTGGTGTTGTTTTCGACAATAAGCTAACTTTCCAATTACACATCGACTTCATTATTCCAAAGGCTTATTCCATGCTTGCTTTTGTCAAGAGAAATAGTAAAGAATTTACTAATCCATATACACGTAAATTACTTTATGTAACGTTTGTGAGATCTAAATTGGAATATGGGTCCATAATTTGGAATCCACCGTACGATGTGCATGGTAGTCGTATTGAACGTCTGCGAAAGAAATTTTTGAAGTTTGCTTTGGTATCTGTCCAATTTGGATCACCTCTTCCCACTCATAAAGCCAGATGTAGGCTGACCCATCTGGAAACGCTTAAAACCCGTAGGTCCAAATGCTCGGTTTTGTTTATTTATAAATTAATTAATGGATTTATAGATTCTCCCTCGCTTCTTAGTCTTATTGGCTTTAGCATTCCTGTTAGATCATTACGCTATAATGCCTATTTTTATATCCCTTTTCATAGGAGTAACTAGTCTTCTTTTGAACCTGTTTTAAGGTCATTAAAAGAGTTTAACAATATTAATAAACAATTTAATTTAGATTTTTCATCCTAATTAAACAAATTTTGTGAAACCTTAGATTTAATTTATTTTTAATTGCTAGTCTGTAAGGATTGTAATCCATAGACTGAATAAATAAATAAATAAATATTGTGTCTTGTGAATTTCTCGCGGAGTCTCTTCACTCTAAATGTGCGAATTCGCCTTATTGACTTATCCACTGAGCAAAAATTTGCCTTATCAGTGAACTAAATATTGCCATAAAACTGTTCCGGAACTGAACCTCGAAAGTGGAATATAATTTGCACAATTTAAAAAGTTTCGGTTACTCTATTCGCGATGCAATGACCAACGAAACTGAACGCATTGATAATATCTGACCAATTTGAGCCTGTTTAACCGTTATCGTGAAATGTAACCTGAAAAAAAAACACATTCTTATATGTTAGACATTCTTATCTTTTACCATAAATCTATATTCACTGAATAATATTCATTAACATCTTTATATTTTATAACATTGTTCACTGATGTTTTAACCCAATCATTAGTATTAGGAACAAAATTCTCTCAATGCTTTGTATCTGCACAATTAGCAAAACCTGCAGGCGCATGTTCGCTTGGTGAATGCAATATTTGGTATTATTTATGAGATATGTATGTTCTTTAAATAAAAATAAATGTTTGTCACGAATACTAAATGCCTGTTTAGGTTTCCGTGCACGAACATATTTGTGCCAACAGAGACAATGTTATAATTCCACAGCACAAAGGTCTTCTCCGGCGCCCGAGGTCATGATAGCGCTGATGGGGTGTTGTAATTAGTTTGTCTTCACTGTTTCCGCTCGCCACCATCTCTTTCTATTTCTCTCTGCAGATGAATGAATGCGCTATGCGTACAAACACATAAAATTATAAAATTCATATAAAAACACTGAAGAAAAGCGCAGTGTGTGAAAGAAATGTGGAATGTGTGGTAGCCAAATGCCAACATAAATATTTTCCATGGTATGGTAAACAAAAATATTCACTATCATGAAAACACACGCACACTGATGTTGGTCGGTTCACAAAAATACACATAGGTATGCACATTAAGGTGGTTCTAATCAATAGTACCTTACCACGCTTACTTTTTTAAAGGATGTTTAGGAAATAATCAAGACACTAGCTAGCATAGTATTTGAAATAAGACTATTTGTAATTTTGAATTGTACAGATGGTCCCAAGCTCAGTCGCCGATGACCCCGTTTTTGGCTGCATAAAGTGTACTCCGTTAGCGTTTTGCAGGCCCAGCAGAATAGAAGAACAACACTTGATTTGTATATATCGCCACCATGAGTGCAAGACAGCTTAACATTGAACGGGAGGACATTTATTATACCTATTTAGTATACCCTTACAAAAGTGTAGCACATCGAAGAAGTGGCATAAATATGACCATAAATATGTTCGGTGGAAATCCGCTTTAGGATAAAAACTCCAAATTAAAGACAGCAGCAAAACAGTACAATTTTAAAGCAGATCCAAATTCTAGTATGAAAATCCATAGCTCTGACTAGTATAACAAGTAAGAAAGTTCGGTCGGGCAAACCGACTAATGAATCCCCTCACCATGAGTCTCAAAAAAAATATTAGTAAATTTATTTATATGTTTGATTTATTTAAATTATTATCAATTTAAATTACATTTAATAACTTTAAAGTATGAACTGGTACTAACGTTAAAGGCTGTTTACTTTTAGTACAAAATGGTCCATTTGGGTGAAAGGTACCAAAAGGGGCGTCCCAATAACGCCCATTTTACTCTGGACTGTAGGTACTATAAAAGCATTACACTGTACGAAATTTCAAGCGAATAACGAAAATTTTTCTTTGGACTCTAGGTACTATAAAAGCATTATACTGTACAAAATTTGAAGTATTTGTATGCACTGGTATTTAAGTTATAAGCTGGTAACTTTGGTCCAAATGGTTCATTTAGGTGGGAGGTACCAAAAGGGGTATGGCAATAACGCCCATTTTTCACTGGGTTGTAGGTACACTGTACACAATTTCAAGTCTTTTTATGCACTGGTATTCAAGTAATACGCAGTTAAATTTTGGTACAAAATGGTCCATTTGTGTGGGAGGTACCAAAGGGGCGTGGCAACTTCGCCCATTTGTTTTTGAGGTATTTCTGGCCTAATCAACACTAAGTGTTGCCTGGCGGCATCTGACATTTCCATTGGAAAGTTTGACATTTTTTAGCATAAACGTACTCAGAACGTTTTGACGTACGACCATCATTTGTGTTGTTTACAGTAACTTGAAAAAATCAATTTGGCGAAAAAATTTAATTAACTCGTGAACATTTTCGTGCGATCATTTTTCCCAACAAGACTGCATCGATGAACTTAAATCTTTCTATGGCGATGAAGCACCATCCTATAGCACTGTGAAAAATTGGTTTAATGAATTTAATCGTGGCCGACGCTCGCTCAAGGACGAAGGTCGTCCAAAAACGGCCGTTGTGCCAGAGAACATTGATGCCGTGCGTGAATTGATAATGCAAGATCGTCATGTGACATACCGTGAGATAGAGGCATCCTTGGGCATTTGTTCCACCAGCATGTATTCGATATTGTATGAACACCTGGCCGTAAAATAGGTTTGTTCTCGTTGGATCCCGCACAATTTGACAGTCGCTCAAAAAAAAAGGCTCGTGTCGATTGGTGCAAAGAAATTTTGAAAAAATGCGATCGCGGTGCTTAAAAAGACGTTTATAAGATCGTCACAGGTGACGAATCTTGGATCTTTGCGTATGAGCCCGAAACGAAACAGCAGTCGACCGTGTGGGTCTTCGAAGACGAGCCAAATCCAACGAAAGTTGATCGAATCGAACAAGAAGACGAATCATGGTGCACCATGACAATGCGAGCTCTCACACATCGGCTCAAACCAGCGCTTTTTTGACCGGCCAAAACGTCGAATTGATGGGTCATCCGCCGTTCAGCCCTGACTTGGCACCCAATGACTTCTTTTTATTCCCGCACATCAAGAAAAAAACGCGTGGTCAACGATTTTCGTCGCCAGAAGATGCTGTTGAAGCGGAGCGGAAAAAGTGCTTCGACAATTGGTTTGAGCGCATGCAAAAGTGTATAAATCATGCTGGAGAATACTTTTAAAACAATAAAACCATGTTTGGTGATAAATATTAGCATTTTCATTATTAGGCCAGAAATATATACAGCATCCCTCGTATTCAAATAAGTAGTATAGGAGTTATTAAATAATCAACATTTCACTAAATGCTAACCCTTTGTGGGGAAGGTACTAGAAGGAGTGGACCAATATGGCCCATCTTCGAACTTAGCCGGAGATAGAAGAAAATATTACCACATACCAAATTTGAAGTCAATCGGTTACTTCTTCCGAGAGTTATCGTGCGCACCAGCCAGCAGACAGAGAGACTGACGGCCGGACATTGCTCATTCGACTTAAAATGACCCAAAACGGATATCCGCCGAACATACTTAGGGTCTTACGTCACTCCTTCGATGTGTCACACCTTTGGCTCGTAGCAAATGATATATACCCTCCTCTCTAAGGTGAGGGGATAATTATATATGATATTTAAATGGTTACGAAAATCATTACTGGGGATAAGTAGTTATTTGTTAACTCTTCGTATGCTTGCATGGAAGTACATTCCTCCAATATCATGTCCAAGTAAAAATAATCTAAAGGGTGGCTAAATGGTAAGTCATTATTTCTTTTGAATTTCCAGTGCACACCAGGTTACCTGGTAATGAGAGTTTTTGCGGGGTTTGTTCAGAATCTTACCCTCTACTCAACTATCAAGATCAAAATAGGATCAGCTTTCTTTCGCAAGTTATCGCGATAAAAATTGAATTGGAATCGTATTTCTTTTCATTCGATAACCACTTCCCCATAACTTCTGCTGCAATTAACTAAATGTTTTCATATTCTGTATTCTTTAGACGTTCCCCCTGTACAGAGAAGCTATAATATGGCTCTCGAATAATACTCGTAAGATACTCTTATGGCGATTTCTTTTCTGCAAAAAAGTGCAATATTTCCGTTGCCCTTTTCCCGAAATCTGGAGTATTATACCATGTTTTGGAATTTTGAAATATGAGCTATGTTTATTTCGAGAGACTGCATAGGTAGTTTTTCATCGAATCGTATTTCTTTTCATTCGATAACCACTTCCCCATAACTTCTGCTGCAATCAACTAAATGTTTTCATATTCTGTATTTTAGACAACTTTTGCAATGACTATAGACTGAGTAAAATAAAATGTTTCCAGCCTCCTGGATCACACACAATGTACAATATCACCCGGTATTTCGGTAGCTGTCACTTTTGAAGCTTTTATTCTTTGACATTTTACAAGTAGAAACTACGCCAATACTAAATATGGAACTATACACGATTCAACAATGCATTGAAATTATTAAAATTCGAAAAATCGAAAATC
The DNA here is from genome assembly GCA_963930755.1 of Eudasyphora cyanicolor. Taxonomy (NCBI): domain Eukaryota; kingdom Metazoa; phylum Arthropoda; class Insecta; order Diptera; family Muscidae; genus Eudasyphora; species Eudasyphora cyanicolor. The sequence continues at coordinate 191,878,250 of OZ005735.1, read as the reverse complement.
GTCGAAAAATCATCTTGACTGATGAGGCCCATTTCCACCTCGGTGGCTATGTCAACAAGCAAAATTGTCGCATTTGGGGCTCGGAAAACCCAAGAGTTATTGTTGAGACCCTCTCCATACTCAACGTGTAACTGTTTGATGCGGTTTATGGTCCAGCGGGGTCACTGGACCTTAGGTTAGGTTAGGTTGAAAGGGACGCCCGTCAGAATACAACTGACGAGTTCACTCGGGGCCGGCAGTTCGGTCCATTGTGTTTCCCGTGAGTAGAAAGGAAGAATAGAAGAAATAATTGGAGGTTGACAGACTAGGAAGGGGGAGAAAGGTTAGGAAGAGGGAGAGAAGATTTAGAAAGGGGGATAGGATGATCTAGTTGCTTTCGTTTGTCCTCGTGGCTTTACTAAACCAGAGGGATTTACTGATGAATTTGAGAAGGGGTTTGAGCGGTACATCTGCTAGGTCGTCTAGATTTGCGAAGAGCCTGTGCCCTAAATAGGCCAAACGGTACTCTTGCAGTCCTTTGCATGAGCATAGCAAGTGCTGAACTGACTCCTCCTCTTCTTCATCTAAACAGCTTCTACAGAAGTCTTCGTAAGGAAGCTTCATGCGTGCAGCCATAATGCCTATCACGCAGTGCCCTGTGATGACTCCTGTGAGGATGCTGAGAGTGTTCTTCCTGAAGGACAGCAATTCCTTGGTACGGTTCGCATCAATGGATGGCCAAAGGGTTCTTGCCGTCCTGCAGTTTTGTACTGTGTCCCACCTAGATCCGGTTAGTGCTACTCCGCGTTCGTCGATTTCGTTTTTAAGTTCCACGAACGGAATTTGCACGTCCAGAGTCGCGGTTTCATTTCGCGCACCTGATCCTATCCTGGCACATTCGTCTGCTAATTCGTTGCCCTGTATGCTGCTATGTCCTGGCACCCAGCAGAGCGTGATTTCGTGCGACTGAATAAGGTTTAAGGCTAGAAAGCAGTCCATCGTGCAGCGTGATTTTATAGTTCTAGAGCCCAAGGCCTTGAGAGCTGCCATGCTGTCGACGTAGATCTTGAATTTTTTCGGAGAAATATCCCTTTCCAAGATCTGATTCGCGGCAATGTTAATGGCATAGATCTCTGCCTGGAAGACCGTACATTCATCTGGGAGTCTGGTGGAGATTCTGAGATTGAGGGTATCGGAAAAAACTCCTGAACCCGTGCCCGTCTCCATTTTCGATCCGTCCTTAAATATTGAGATCTCATCGTCCTCTATGACGCTATTTGATGCCCACTCCTCACGGCTAGGAAACGTTACATTAAAATTTTTATCTCGAATTGTTCTTGGTGCTAAGTAGTCCGTTGTCCTATTTATTTTGTCTGTTATACCCATGCTTTCCAGGATTGAGCCATGTCCGTGTGCGGTATTAATGGCTATTCCTGATTCCCTTAGCCGAAGGGTCACTTTCGCTGCGGTACACTTTATGTATATATCGATTGGTTGAAGGTTCAGCATCGCCTCCAGTGCCATTTGTGGAGCAGATCTGAGGGCGCCAGTTATCCCGACGCAAATCAGTCTCTGCACTTTGGCTAGGTGCGAGAGATGTGATTTCTTCATTACCGATTTCCACCATACAACTGATCCGTAAGTGAGTATCGGTCTAATGATCGATGTGTACATCCAGTGTATCATTTTTGGTTGTAAACCCCATTTGCGTCCAAACATTTTCTTGCAGGCATAGAAGGCGCATAGCGCTTTCTTTCCCCTTTCCTCCAAATTCCTTTTCCAGGACAGCTTAGAGTCTAGGGTGATGCCTAGGTACTTAGCTTCTTTCGACAGTTCAAGTACCTTTCCCTGTAGTGTAGGGAGTTCTAGTAAAAAGGACCAGTTCTGTCTTCCCTGGGTTAACTCCTAGTCCATTTTTTTCTGCCCAGCGTGATAATCGTTTTAGTGATCTTTCCATGATCTCGCTGACCGTAGGCATAAATTTGCCTCTAACCAAAATCACGACGTCATCTGCATACGCTATGATTTTAATTCCTGTATTGCCGAGATCCATTAGGATTTCGTTTATCACTAGATTCCATAATATCGGTGAGACCACTCCACCTTGCGGAGGACCTCTCGTAACTCGCTTTCTTGCCGAACCATTGCCCATGGTTGAGTTAATGATTCTGCTTTTGAGCATGTTGCCTGTCCACTTGGTTATGCCTAGATGTGAGCCTATGCTATCAAGTGCGTTAAGTATAGATGCTATTTTAACATTATTAAAAGCGCCCTCTACATCGAGGAACGCCGCCATGGTGTAATCTTTGTAATGAAGGGAGTCCTCGACATATCCTACCACTTCATGTAAGGCCGTTTCCACAGATTTACCTTTCAGGTAGGCGTGTTGTGCCGTGCTGAAGTTGTTTGGTGTCAGTTTTCCCCTCACGTTTAGATCAACTAGTCTTTCCATGGTTTTCAACAGAAACGATGATAGACTGATTGGTCTGTAGTCCTTTGTCGTACTGTGGTTTATTTTTCCCGCTTTGGGGATAAAGACCACCTTGACTTCTCTCCATGCCTTGGGTATATATGACCATTGCAAACTTGCAGCAAAAATTGCGCGTAGCCATGGTAGAATAAGTTCCAAGGATTCTTGTAAAAGAGCTGGAATGATGCCATCCGGGCCCGCCGATTTGAAAGGCTTAAAGGATCTCACCGCCCAGCATATTTTCTCGTCATCTATAACAGTTCTGATTAGTTCCTCCATGTTGGCCGTGGGGGTGTCTGCGTACACTTCCCCGGCATCTGAAACTTCGCTACAACCCGGAAAATGGGTGTCCATCAGAAGTTCTAGAGTCTCTTGGTTGTTCTCAGTGAGTAGTCCATCTGGTCCCATGAGGAAGTCTGGTGTGCTGGGGTCTTTGGATAGGACTTTGCGGAGTCTGGAAGCTTCGCTAATGTCCTCCAATTCTTCGCAGAAATTCGTCCAGGACTTCCTTTTTGCCTTTCTGGACTCTCTTTTGAAGGTACGGGTGGATGCTTGGTATTCCTCCCAACACTCCGGTGTTTTCTCTTTTTTGGCCTTGTTGAATAGCATTCTACTTTCCTTCCTGAGTTGCTTCAGTTCCGGAGTCCACCATATTTGGTTGGTTTTCCGGGGTGGTGAGCGTTCTGGACAGGACTCATAGAAGGCATCGACAAGGTTACTTGTCATACGGTCAACTGCACAGTCCAGACCCTGCAAGTCATGTATCTCCATATTTGGTGGTGGATACGATTGCATAAGTTGTCTGAATTTATCCCAGTTTGCCTTCCTGGGGTTACGATAGGGTTTCCCCTTAGTAGCCTCATGTTCTATGATGAAGTGTATCATAAGGTGATCCGAGAAGGAACATTCATTTGACACTCTCCACCTGGAAATTCTTATTGAATCGCTATTATATACTAAAGTTAAATCTATAACCTGTTCCCTGATTTTGTTAAAGAATGTGGGCCTGTTGCCCTTATTACAGATAACTAGATCAGTGGATAATAAGTATTCAAGTAGTGACTCACCTCGTTTGTTTATGTCTGTGCTGCCCCATATGGTATGGTGCGCGTTTGCATCTCCTCCGATGATTAGGTCGTGCCCTTTACTCCTACACCAACTTACCAGAGAGCGTACCTTGTCTGAGGGGGGATCGGCGGATTCATATGGCAGGTACATGGATGCTAAAACCAGTGTTGGTTTACCCTGGCGTTCCATAGCTACCACTGTAAGGTCTTCGTTGCTATAGCGGGAGATCATTGTCAGAGTTATGTTTCTACAGGCTACGATACAGCTACGAATCTTACCTTCTGTCTTCGGGGAAATGAGCGTTAGATTACGTGACCTGAGACCGCGGACTTTGTTGTTTGCCAACCAAGGTTCCTGTATAAGGGCCACGTCTATCTTTTCTTTCCCCATTACTCTCAACAGCTCGTCCGACGCTGCTTCAGAGTGGTGTAGATTTAGCTGCACCACTTTCATGCCGCCCGGGGTTGCTGTTTTCTACTTCCGCGTCGGGGACGGACGTCCGGAGTCGGTTTAGTCCGAACTTTATTGTTCCGTTCGAGAGCCTCAGGAGATTTAGGGACTCCGAACCTATTCTGATCCAGAGGTCCTTTCCATTTCCCTTGTCTCTCGCTCGTCCTCGGACTATCTTCCAATCCCCAGCTTGCAGGCTCTTATTCTGCTTTTTTGGAGGTCCAGAATAACCTTATCCTCCAGGATTGGAGGTGGGACCCACACTTTAATAGTGGTCCAGCTGGGGATTTCTTCGAGTGGCACTATGCTGATGTCCATATCTGGCCAGAGTCCGCTTAGATTGTTGACGCATGCCGTTAAGAACTCGAGAGCTCTAGGATTGCCGCATCCAACAATCTTCACGCCCTTATGCCATTTGGCCCCGTCGAACTCGGTGAATGCATCATCCTCGTCCGTAGCAAGGGCTTCGTGCATTTTCAGCAGAATGCCTTCTTCTACTAACATCCATCTTTCTGTAGAGATTCTGCCTTCTGGATTGCTCCGGTCAAGAATCGCTACTTGCAGCTCAGGCGCCGATGTCAGGCTGGCCGATTTTTTGATCCGCTTGCCTTCTGGAACCTGAGAGTCGTTTGAACGTTGTCTTTTGACAGCGTTCTTGTCGTCAGTTCGGCCAGAGGTGCCTGCCGCGGCAGGTTGGGCTTCTCTTCTGTTGCTGGCTTTCCTGCCTTTGGAAGGGCCTGGAGAGCTGTTTTTGCCATCATCCTTAGCTACCGGCGCTGGTGGATTGATGGGCTTTTTCAGTTTCGTCTCGTGTGTACTTTTTAGTGCTGTATGTTGTTCGTCAGTACGTGTTTTAGTGTTAGTGTCAGTGTTCTTGTCCTTAGTCGCAGGTGGAGGGCATACTTCCACGACCGTAGTGTTTACGAGAGACTCGTACTTCCGGACGTGGAATCTATGCTTCCGGATTAAGCGCTTGTCGCGTACTGTGAGGGATGCTGGGTCTTTCGACTGCATACTCCTCAGGTACCGCTGCGAGCGCTTATATCCAGCCTCCATTCTCTGCTCGTCCGTCTTTTTTGACTTTCCCCCCGCGACGGTACCCATGACTTCCTTATCTGACTTTGCTACCAGCCCAGACCTATCCGATTCCATCGTCGTGATGTCATCATCATCGGTTTCAGCTAGCTGGATTTTGCCAAGTGCAGAAAGTCCGTCATTTGTATCGTCGCTGAGGTAGAGTTCAATGCTGTCTTGTCTCGTTAGTCTTGTTCGTGTATCTGTATCGTTTTGAGTGGTTTGTGTTGTTTTTTGTGCGTTTTTTGTTGTTGTTGGGTTCGATGAGTTTGGGGCCTGCAGATATTCTGCTCCTGCCAATGCATCATCAACAGATGATGTATTGGGTGGATTACCAGTTCCCGCCTGGAGACCACCTGCAGAGTTCAAATTAATATTTATACTCATCATAGGGGTGTGTGGGTGGGTAACCTTTAGTTGAGGTTACATATGATTGTCAGTGTCTGCAGATAGGAGTGATTAGGCTTTAGCTGTTTTCTTTAGCTTTACCACTGCTACCTGGAGACATCGACAACCTTATGCAACCCGTAAGCCCCCGCATCGCGACAAGATTGTTACCCGCGACGGGGGGACAATCTTGTCTGGACCTTACTTTTTCGAAAATGCGGCTGGATCAACAGTAACGGTGAATGGATTGCGCTATCGAGAGATGATTAATGCTTTTTTATGGTCGGAGTTGGATGGTATTGATCTGGACAACGTTCACTTTCAACAAGACGGCGCTACGTGCCACACAAGCAACAAAACCATTGCTCTGTTACGGGAAAAGTTTCCGGACCGTGTTATCTCTCGAAGAGGTGATCACAATTGGCCACCGAGATCTTGTGATTTAACACCTTGCGACTTCTTCCTTTCGGGCCACGTGAAAGATATGGTCTACGCCAACGATCAAGACCTCAAAGATAGAATTCGTGAGGCTATCGAGGACAAAGGGCAGCCTCTTTTCGATTTGGTTATGGAAAATTTCATGAAAAGGATATGGTCCTGTAAGCGTGGTCGTGGTGGCCATTTGGCTGATGTTGTTTTTCATTATTAACGGCATACCTCAAAAAATGGAATTTTTCTTTGAATACCACAATAACACCTCTTGTTGGAAAACCCTTTATCTGATTAATACGAAATTTGACAGAAAGAGGATTCTTATTACATGAAATAGCACTACCAAATTCGTGGAAAATCGGTTCAGATTTAGATATAGCCCCCATATATATGTTCTTTCGATTTGTATTAAAGCGCTACAGAAGTTGTACTCTACTTTCGATCATTGCAACATTTGGCAGTAAAAAGTTTCTTAATTTGGGAGCTAATATTCTTTAAATTGGGGATAATCGGTTCAGATTTATCTATAGCCACATGTATACTATGATCCTGCCTATGTAGTATTTAAGCGCTATTGAAACTGTATTTTGCGTCTGGCAGAAATTAGTTTTTAATCCATGTAGATGACAATTTTTTTTAGATTATAAATATTCCCACCCATTGATCAATGAAAGAATACTGTGCATGTTAAGATTATCGTTTCAGATCTAGTTTATTAATATCAACATCTTCAAATCCTCCTTGAAATAAGCCTTGATGAGGAGGTGGAGCTAAGTACTTTGTTAACTGAAATGAGACCAATTATTCCGATTTATTATCGCAATGCCCATTTTCGCATTGTTAGGGAGATGTAGTGTACTATATAGTCGGCCCCGCCCAACTTTCTGTCGGTCAGTACTGGTCTTTCTCGTTTTTGGTACCAAATTATCCATTTGGGTGGGAGGTATCAAAAGGGACGAGGAAATTTCGCCCAGACGAACATAGGTCAATTGGATTTAAATAACCTGACAAACATACATGTGGTCTTAAGTCACTTTCTCGTTGCAAATTATATAAAGTGAGAGTATAAAATACTTGTATTCCATTCTAAACCCAATGCTTTTAGTTGGAGTGAACTTTAATTACACTGTGCTCGAAATGGACACTTTAAAAATGTAACAGAAAGGAGGCCCTATGGATATAACTATTTCGACCTTGCTGAATCCAATGGAGCTAACCGTTTTTCTAGGTTAGCTCTTGTTTTCGCGATATTCGACCACAAAGTTCAAAATCGGAGATGATTTTGAAGTGTAAGACTTCCGAAAACGCGCTTCAGTCCAAAGAACGAAATAAAGGGAAACCTTCGAGTATTATTTCTCTCAAAATAGTCAATTACGCTTCTCACCACTTTACCCCCGAAAAAGACCAATCAAATCTTACCATGTGTCAAACGTCATACAAATCATCGACATTTTTAGTTTGTGTCTTTGAGAAAAATGTTCCTCGCGAAAAATTACTATGAGTCTCCTTTCAACATATTCATGAAAAATTAACAGGTTTCACAATTTAGCAGGTTTTGTTGGTTACCTTTGAAATTTCCATTAACACTAACGAAAAAATAATTTACAAAAATTTAAGTAAAAAAATTTTATTTCAAATATTTTCTGCTATGAGCAGAAAAATACACAAATTATGTAATAACTCGAAATTTGCTCAATTCTCATAAAAGAGTTGAGAAAGGACTTATAGTATTTCTTCGCGAGGAATATTTTTCTCAACGATGCCTACTAAAAATGTCGACGATATGTATGACTTTTCACATATGATAAGATTTCATTGCACTTTTTCAGGGGTAAGGGGGTGAGAAGCGTGGACGACTGTTTTGAGAAAAACAATTGTCCAAATGTTTCCTTTATTTCGATCTTTGGACTGAAGCGTATATTCCGAAGTCTTCCACTTCAAAATAACCAAAGAGATAAGTCACCTCTCTGATTTCCCAACAAACTTTGTTGTCGAATATCGCGAAAACAAGAGCTAACATAGAAAAACGGCTAATGCCACTGGATTCAGCATGGCCGAAGTAGGTCTACGCATAGGGTCTCCTTTCTGTTACATTATTGGACTAGCACAGTGTTATAGAGGCTTACCTTAGTATACTAATATGTGGAACATACCAAAGTATATGACACTTTCTATAGCATCTAACAAAATATTAAGTCCTTGTGTATCATAACCAGCAAAATGTTTTAGATCAAAATTTTGGCTTCCTACAGTTTGTGAATTCCTTCCTCTTTCCAGCTTGTGACTATGTAATTATTATCCAGGCACGAAAGGAGTTCCTTAAAAAGTTCTAAACGAATTCCCGACGAACATACATTGTTCGGTAGAACACTGCATTGGTGTGAATTACTTTTGGTCCGAAAAAAATTCATTAGACGTTCCCCCTGTACAGAGAAGCTGTAATATGGCTCTCTAATAATACTCGTAAGATACTCTTATGGCGATTTCTTTTATGTAAAAAAGTTGCCCTTTTCCGAAATCTGGAGTTTCATACCATGTTTTGGAATTTTGAAATATGAGCTAAGTTTTTTTCGAGAGACTGCATATCGATACCTCCATTCTAAACTATGCTAAGTGCAAAAAGGTAGTTTTTCATAAGAGACGATCAAAGTTTGATGTTTTTAAATTTGTGTGGAATTCCTTTTTAATGGAAATCGAATGACCTGTACTGTTTTGTGAATAACTTTTGATTGGGTTGACGGATCAAAACCAAATTTTGACTGAATATAATTTGGAATATTTAGAAATTAAAAATGCAATTTCCCTAAAACTATGCTAAGTCGACATAGCATGTTTTAGAATGGAGGTATCGATATGTTTCACCCAAAAGGGCAAATATTTTTCAGAATTTCGAGTCGAAGGGGCTACATTTTTTCAGGATCGAAATCACCATTAATTATACCCTCCACCATAGGATGGGGGTATATTCATTTTGTCACTCCGTTTGTAACACCTCTAAATATTGATCTGAGACCCCATAAAGTATATATATTCTTAATCGTCGTAAACTTCTAAGACGATTTAGCCATGTCCGTCTGTCCGTCCGTCCGTCAATTGTAATCACGCTACAGTCCGTAATAATAGAGCTAGGTGGCTGAAAATGGGCATAGGGGTCCATATTTAGATATAGCTCCCATATATAGTATCTAACTTGTTGTGATTCTACTATACTTTTTTGTGTTTTTCGGTGCTATTTTCTTTAGGTTTGAGTTATTTTGTGTGGTCACATGCTATCCATGGTGGAGGGTATATAAGATTCGGCATGGCCGAACTTAACGCTTTTACTTGTTATATTTAATATCGAAAAGTTTACTGGGTTTTTTTTAATGCCTTGTTCTGCACGCTCATAACAGACGGGTGACAAAATTTGAATGAATTGTAAATACATTTTATGTGTTTTTTCATACAAAATCCTTGAATAACAACACTTGAGCTTTGATATTCGCGGTTCTTTTTCATTTGTTCAGTATAAGAAGAAATAAACATGTCAAGGGAAATTATTATAACTCTACAAGTTTTCTTTTTTATATGAAACGATGAATTTCTAAAGTATGCTTTTCAAAACCAAAAGGTCATTCGTGTATAAATAAAATCATATGTTGAAAACAAGTACGTATGCCTGTGATTTTACTACGGTGGTAAAAAGGAGAAGAAATTTCAAATGACACAGAATTGGGTTTTTGTTTAATAACATATTTATAAAAGAAGGGAATATACAATTTGCTACTTCTCTAAATATGTTTTCAGGGAAATTCATTTCAGCATTCTCGTATATTATGTCAGTTGAGCTATGTTCATTCCTTTGTATGTCTGTTTGATTGGTGTCTGACGATAACTCAAGAAAAGAGGGATAGAAGGACTTCAAATCTTGTAAATGTAATATTTTCTCCAAACTTTTTTTCCGCTATAAAATTTATCATATTGCTTTAATCTTACTGTTATTTGTCCAACAAAGGGTTACAATTTGGTAAAATATTAAAGCTATTAGAACATCTATATATTATCCTTGCGAATATTCTGTCATTCCACACCCAGTAACGGCTTAGGTGTCGCTATATACTCAAGAAATATCGGAGTATCTTCAACATCCCTTACCCCGTTGGAGGTCCCAAAACAAGGAGTCATGTCATGGTCTTTCGGACAAACAAAACGGTCGTGTACGAGTATAGTTAGATGGGAAATTTTATTGCAATGTCTGCCTTCGGTCGGACTTTATGCATTTTTATTCCGGGAGTACACTGTACTACTAGTGTTGAATCTTTGAGAATAGATCCATTGATTACTAAATTTCTATTACTAAATTTCTTTCGTTTTGATATTTTTTAGGGTTCTACTAGTGTTGAATCTTTGAGAATAGATCGATTGATTACTAAATTTCTATTACTAAATTTCTTTCGTTTTGATATTTTTTAGGGTTACAGATGGTGTATAACTAATATTAATGTATTAATATCACTCATTCGTTTGGGCGTTCCAGTCACTTGAACGTTAAATATATAGGGCTTGTTTCTGTAACTTATTTTCGTTCGTCTACGGCGAACGATCAAAAATCACTCAATTATTTCGAGAAATCTATAAGTCACAGCAGTTTATAATTCGGTGTGTCTATAGAAAAGCACGTAAAAAGCTCGTACCTAAAGTATTTGTAACCTGCGTTTTATAGAATTCAAGTAATAGTTGAGAGATTTTTGATCGTTCTCCGTAAACGAACGAAAATAAGTTACAGAAACAGGCCCCTAATTATATTTGTAGATTGAAATATTTAGATTTATCTTAAGTTCGGTAGATTTATTTAAGGAAATATTTAGAGATTGATAATAATATACGATACACATAGGGGTATTTGCTCAATATTCGCGGCCAAAAGTTAATTTTACAAAATGTTTAAAAATTATAAAAGATCAAAATAATAGGCTAGAATATCATCCGGAAAACAATATCCCTCCCTCCCTCTTACAACCCGCGCATTAGATAGTAATCGGAATTAGATAAATCTACTTTGAATATTTATCAGTTTTTGACGTTCTTGTGAAGTTTTAAAGCGAATATTTATATTTTACGATCATTTCTGAAGTGAAAGTAATGGATATTCATAAAAAAGTAAGAAAACAATTAATTATACTTCCATTTATTTATTTTATCTATCTAAATTATTATTTTAAAGTTTCGAAGTAACACTTTTTAAAAAATATTCTTTGGGCATTTATCCAGAGGACAATTCCATATAATTAGACAAACTAATAGAAAGTTCTTTCCGTGTTATGGCGTTGTACAAAAAGCGAAAAAAGATTGTTATCCACCACCATAAACATGTAAAGTGACGAGTATAAGGGCAAAAAGTCAATTGCAACCATTGATTGACGTTTATCTGAATTTCTGACAGATGTCCTATTAACAGCGATGGTAAGTGAACGAGATAATTTAAATTATTTAAAAATGGGAATGCTGGATCCAAACAATCTCAATTCAATGGATCCAAACAATCTCAACGGCAAAATATTCAATGCTACTACTGGTACGACCTCCACAAGCCTGTGCTACATTTGTGGCGCAACTTCTAAAGAATTTAACCAATTAGAGAATATCGGAAAAGCAAACCCCAAAGCTATTGAATGAGGTCTCTCAGTTTTACATTATTTAAAAGCATTCTTCATTTATTTTATAAACTTCAGACACAAAAATACAGAAAAAGAAAAACAGATTCTCAAAAAGAAATCGAAAAAGAGCGAAAACGATTAATTCAAGAAAGGTTTCGTACAGAAATGGGTTTATTGGTGGAAATCCGGAAAGCTAATTTTGGAAACACCAATGATGGCAATACTAGTATGTATCAAGTATGATCTTATTTACAGATTAAAGGTCATACTTGAAGCAATTTCAAGCGGACATATAATTGATCCCGAAAAATACGACAAATATGCTCTGGAAACAGACCGCTTGTATGTCAGTTTGTACCCTTGGTATCCTATGATTCCTACAGTGCATACAATATTAATGCATGGTTCAGTTCAGGGCTGTGGAGTCGGAGTCGGAGTCGAAAAATTATGGTCGACTCCGAGATGGATTGTGCAAAATGGACCATTTATGTGATAGAACTTTTGCACTCAAAAATGTTTGGGAAAACAATTTTGATACAAAAGTAGGATAAAATATTCGAAGCTTTTTAACCTTTTTTGTATGCCACAAATATCCATAAAGTTAACCAAACTATCGAGTTTTTTATGTAAAACAGTTTAAGGAAAGCTCTGATTATATTTAGCTAACAAAATAAGTATTTTTGCAAGACTATTCGATATTATTAAGGGAGTACAAAACAATTAAGGAAATGTCGGGCGAAGCCAACTATATGATACTGTACAACACTTTGATAGAGCAGAATAAGCTCAGATATTGTAAATACAAATATGAGATAATTATCTTATAAATCGGAATCTAAACAGAATTTTCTATAGAAACATTTAAACATGGGGACAATTTTGATAAAAACCGATTTTTACTAATTCCAATAGGTTTAATCCCTGGTGTGAAAAAGTCCTTATTGTCAAATTTTAGCATGATCGTAGTGAAATTTCGACCTGTACGTAACGAACAACTTAAGATGGACAGACGGACAGTCAGTGATTCTAAGTAGAACGGTATATTTTAAGGTGGGTCTAGCTGCAGTATTTTTTACAAATCTGCCAAAAAAAACTAATTTAAAACCTCCTGTAACGTAGTGTGGTGTAGGGTGTAATAACTAACGAATGAACAGGTTGCTTGAATCGAAAATAATTTCAAAAAATTGCGGAATATTAAAACAGAGGCAGTTATTGATGAAAATTTGATTTCAAATGATTTCATGTTGAAAGAATTGTCATATTAGTTGCAGCTTACAAGAAAAGCATCAATAAATAAATAATACAATTTTATTTAATTACTGGTATTGAATACCAATTTTTTCAGTTTTTTAACAAAGCTACATATATCTTATTTTCAAAAACATGAACTCACGTCTAAGTAGAAATTTAATTTCAGAAATTTATGTTATTTAACTGCCGGAGTCGGGGCTGGAGTCGGAGTCGAATGATTTTAAAATTCGACTCCGGGTGTCGGAGTCGGAGTCGAGTAGTTTTGGCTCGACTCCGCAGCCCTGGTTCAGTTATAATAAAAAATGCATTGCTACCTATAGTGCAGCTTTCGGAGGAGGCAGCCTTTTTTAGAAATTTTTCCGGAGGAAGCTGCAATCAAGACATTTCTACGAGTAATAGATTACTATTGAGATCAGATCCTTTGTTGAGTAGCATGAAGCCTATAAAAAGGAAAAAGCAATTGTTTTTTTTACCAGAAACTATTACTATTATGTCTGAAAATCTATAAGAAAGTTCTTTAGATAGCGAAGAGGAGTAGATTTTTTAAGACGTATAATTAAAACATGAATTTTCATCAATTTTTTTAACTTTTTCCATAAATATCTCCTTCTATCTATAAATATATCTGATTTCTCAAAAAGAGTCTTTGTTTTATTTATTTATATCATGTAGAATCGAAATAAGCACAAAAATAATTTTGGCCGCATATATCGTTGAAATACCCCTATGTGCGATGTTTGTTCAACAAATAAGGTGACCTTTTCACTTTTTTGGAAATTTTAAATGTTCGTAAAATCCCATTATAATTGAAATAGTGGAATAAATAAAATATATTTTTTTTGGCTTTAAAACAAACGTTATTGCCTCTTTTGTCATTTTAAATTATTAGATATAACTGGAAATCAATGAAAAAATAAAAATGACATTCGAAAAATCTGCAATGTTTTAAAAATCTTTTTAAACGAAATATATTTGGAGAAATTTCTAAATAATAATTTTATTTGCATATAAACACATATTTTATTAGAGAAAATTAGTTTGCACATATATTTTGTTGTAATATATATATATACAGGGTTTCCAATAAGAGTGATATGATTTATTTGTGATATGATAACACACTTATTGTTAAGGAAATTCAAAAGTTTTTTATTTAATGTGAAGTACAATCGATACAATTAAGTTCTAAATAAAACGTCATTCAAATGGCCTCCACGACTTCTTCTGCACTAACGAATTCGATGAACCCAATTTTCGAGCACTTTTTCTACTAAATCAAGTCGTATGTCATGAATGGCACGTTCAATATTGACTTGTAAGGCTTGAAGGGAGTCTGGTTTATTTCGAAAGACCAATAATTTCAAATAACCCCACACGAAATAGTCTAACGGTGTTAAATCACAACTTCTTGGAGGCCATTCAATTTCACAATTTTTTGAAATAATCGAATCTCCAAACTTTTCTTGCCACAATTCAATAGTTAAATTTGCTGTGTGACACGTAGCCACAATCGGTCGATGGCAAAAAGATAGCTCTTAACGAGGGCTAAAATATTGCTCATGGTTATCAAGGTCATAGGTGGACTGGAAAGTGTTTTTTATACCCTACACCACACTGTGGTACAGGGTATTATAAGTTTGTTTCACGGCAGATGTTTGTAACACCTGAAAATAACACAGCTAGACCCACCTTAAAGTATACCGATCGACTCAGAATCACTAGCTGAGTCGATTTAACGATGTCTGTCCGTCCGTCCGTCCGTCTGTCCATGTAAAGTTGTTCGTCGACTGCAGGTCGCAATTTCACTCCGATCATTCTGAAATTTTGCAGTTTAGAGTATTTCGCAGCTGTTAAGATCGCTATTGAATTTGGCTGAAATCGGTTCAGAATTAGATATAGCTCCCATATATATCTTTCGTCCGATTTGGCCCTTTAGTCCTATAGAAGCTGTATTTTACATCCGATCGTTTTGAAATTTAGAATGGTAGAGTTTCTTGATCCATGAACCAACATTGCCGAATTTGAAGAAAATCGGTTCAGATTTAGATATAGCTCCCATATATATCTTTCGTCCGATTTGGTCCTTTAGTCCTATAGAAGCTGTATTTTACATCCGATCGTTTTGAAATTTAGAATGGTAGAGTTTCTTGATCCATGAACCAACATTGGCGGGCGCCACGAAATAACCCCCAAGTGAAATAACACCCAAGCCGAAAATGAAATAACCCCCAATGAAATATGACCCAAATGAAATGAAATAACGCCCAAAGATTAAATGTGAAGTAAAATCCAAATTAAATGAAAAAATAGCCAAATAATAAATAAAACAACCCTCAAAAAATATTAGATAAATTAAAAGAAAATAATTCACCCAAAAAAAAAAGTGAAATAACCCCCAATGAAAAAAACCCCAAACAAATGAAATAAACTCCAAATTAAATTTATTCGTCTAGACAAATATTTTTTTGTGCAATATACATAATTTTTCCCAAAAACAGTTTGTAGTATTTACAGAGACGCTTGTATGGAATCCCCAATAGGCCGACGAAACAAATTAGAATAAAAACTAATGGGAATACCTGCAAATTGATATTTATTAATGGACGTAGAAACAACGTTTCAACTGCTTTGCAATGGTTTTTATGCTTTGCAACTGAATGTTGGAACAGAAAACATAAGAAAATAGTAATCCTGACGAAAAATTAAAAAAATGTTTCTGAACTATTTTTTGTAATGCATTACTATTTCTTGACGTTTGAAAACTTCAGGAATATAATACATGAGAATTCATGAAAACTTTTGGAAGAGATTTCTCTTCCAAACTATTTCACATATGAATTTCAGTTCTCTTCCAACAGTTTTTGAACATGAAGAAATAGTAATGCAGACGAAAAATAGGTAAAAAAATCGCGGCGATTTTTTAACCCATTTTTCATCTGCATTACTATTTCTTCATGTTTGAATACTGTTGGAAGAGAACTGAAACTTCGTGTGTGAAATATGTTGGAAGAGAAAACACGAATAGGAATTAATGGGGACGAAAAATAGGTTAAAAATCGCGGCGATTCCTATTCGTGTTTTCTCTTCCAACATATTTCCATAAAATTTTCTGACATGAAGATATAGTAAAGCAGACGACAAATATGCCAAAAAATCGCCGCGATTTTTGTCTCTCTGTTTCACTTGCTATATCTTTTCTTCAATTTTTCTCTTACAGCAGTATTCATTCGTAAATTATTAAAAGGGAACAAACCCAATCAGTTTCGTTACTGATCGGCTCTCTAGCAAAATAGTCGCAAATCTTATTTTTCTTACCATTTCCAAACATTTAAAGCTTAATAATTTCATGATATAATGCAATCGTACCATCTGGTATATTTTCTGTAATCTGCTATCCATGACCCTAAAACTTAAATTTTCCTATTTGTTATAATTTAAAATTTGTAAATATTCTTCTCTGAAGCACTATTAAGAACTGATTACTACTCTCAAGGCCAACCCTAAAATTACCCCGTTCAATATGTTCATTCGATTCTAACCGCCTAACGACAAGGAAGCGATATCTAACAATTTTATTATTAAAAACTTTCCTAAATTTCATTTTGAATGTCAATGAAATAATCCCCAAATAAAATGAAATATGGCCCAAGAAAAATTAGATTTCGATGAAAATGAAATAAATCCCAAACAATGAAAAAATCCCCAAAACCCAAAATGAATGAAATAAATCCCAAATTCATTTTATTTTGGGTTTTATTTCATTTTGGTCGTAGTAACAAAAATTTAAAAAAAACTTGAAAAAATGAAATGAAACCCAAAGTTAATGAAATTTCACCCAAACCCAATTTTCAATCTTTTTTTTGGGTGTTATTTCATTTTCGGCTTGGGTGTTATTTCACTTGGGGGTTATTTCACTGCGCCACATTGGCGAATTTGAAGAAAATCGGTTAAGATTTAGCTATAGCTCCCATATATATGTTTCGTCCGATTTGGCCCTTTAGTCCTATAGAAGCTCTATTTTACATCCGATCGTTTTGAAATTTAGAATGGTAGAGTTTCTTGATCCATGAACCAACATTGCCGAATTTGAAGAAAATCGGTTAAGATTTAGCTATAGCTCCCATATATATGTTTCGTCCGATTTTGCTCTTTAGTCCTGTAGAAGCTGTTTTTTACATCCAATCATTTTGAAATTTAGAATGGTAGAGTTTCTTGATCCATGAACCAACACTACCGAATTTGAAGAAAATCGGTTAAGATTTAGCTATAGCTCCCATATATATGTTTCGTCCGATTTGGCCATTTAGTCCTATAAAAGCTGTATTTTACATCCAATCGTTTTGAAATTTAGAATGGTAGAGTTTCTTGATCCATGAACCAACATTGCCGAATTTGAAGAAAGTCGGTTAAGATTTAGCTATAGCTCCCATATATATGATTCATCCGATTTGGCTCTTTAGATCCAATCGTTTTTATACCCTACACCACACTGTGGTACTGGGTATTATTTAAGTATAAAATGTCCCAAAAGTAAATTTATGTAAACAATTTATACATGAATTACAAAATTTATATATCAGAGTTATTCAATATTACGAGAGTGGTGTAGGGTATTATATAGTCGGCCCCGCCCGACTTTAGCCTTTCCTTACATTTTTTTTTTTTGGATTTTAAAAAAATAGACTTAGCAACATTTTAAAACGTGAATGGAAAGTTTACTTGTGCTCTAGCTCCTTATCGTTACGTCGGATCGGAAATCGGCCAATGGCAAAAGCATAGCTCTCAAATATTGTTCATGGGTGTCAAGGTCGTAGGTCGACTGGAGAGCGGTTTTTTTTTGGGGATTTTAATAAAATTGACTTAGCGCACGAAAAGTTGCAATTGGAGAACGATTGATAATAAAACCGAATTATTTGTAAACGTTGTTCTTGCGTATATCTATCTCTCCATGATGAAACACTACTGAATACAATGAAAAACAAATGACAGATCATGACATATTACAAATGGCCGAAACGTCGCCTCAAAATCATATCATCCCTATTGGAAAACTCGTTATTGATATACGCGTTCCAAATAAATTTTATTGACTTTCAAATAAATGTTATTTACTCAGAAATACATAATATTTAGAAATTTGTGTTCCAAATATATTTTCCTTCGATTCAAACATGTTAAAAAAGGTTATTTTGCCCCATGTATGTAATCCCCTTTGTATCTCATTCCATATTGAATTTCAATGAAATATACTTCGTAGTCTTTAGTAGATATTTGTACAACTGAATCTTCTTTCTCTATGGAAACCCACTCAAGGGAATAGAAAGAGTGGCCCAACCATAATGCACGATATTTAAATGAGTCACATGTGGCGAGCATTTGGCCGATATTTTGTTTCACACATAATTGTCACAGATCCTTCTATCATAATAAAAAAAATATTAAGATAATTCTCTGAACATTTTTTGTTGTTGTATAGCGCTTTTAATATGGACCACCCGTACAATTATCGACTTGTTCTCCCAGACATACCTGTTCATGTTGGCCGATTCAAAGCATAAATGCCGCATTGTTACATTGTTTTTTAGACTATTGCAGTTTTTCACACTCCACTCCATGATAAAGCACAGTGGTAACAGAAGTTTATACCATCAATCTTTAAAAATCACTGCAATATGAAAGAGTAAGAAATCTCTGCCAATTTTGAAATATTCTGAAATTTTTACCATCCCAATCTTATTAGCAATTCAATTTAAAACCACTGTGCTTCTTCTCTGGAGCCACACAAAGGCAGCAATTTTTTCATGATTACAATCTGTGCTCCATTCGAAGTCGAATATTTGCCCATACTCGTATGTTTGTATACAAACAATATTTACATTGATTCTTTTTAAAGAACAAATATTTTACAGATTTTTTGTTATTTCTTTTCCCAGAAACATATGTATGTACTCGTAAACTGCAGAAATGGACGTTATGAATGAGAGTTTTTGTTGTGAGTTGGTTATGAAGCATTTAATAGTGCGCTCCTGTAGTTTATAACCATTTGGTCGGTTGAAATATGTATGTAGGTATATGTATGTAAATAAACACTCAGTCAGGTTCAGTTGGTTAGTACACAGAATAGTTTTCCTGTTTTTATTTTCTCACAGCAATAACGTTTGATTAATTTTTAAATTCTTAACAAAAATTATTGAATTTAAATTATTTAAAATATTGCTTAATTGTTATACGCTATAGCACAAGTAAAACTCAAAATGTATATAATACTGTAATAATTAAATTGTTACTAATAGACGCCGGAAGATATGTAAACTGAACTAAGTAATATAATTGCGATTATTTAACAGAATAAAATATAACCAGTAAGGAAAGGCAGAAAATCGGGCGGGGCCGACATATTATCTAATTCTGAGCCGATAATCGCTAAATTAAGCAATATTTGTTCCTAAATTGAGAAACATCTTTCCGGAAAATATTAATGATCGGAAGTAAAGTACAACTTCTATAGCGCTTTAATACCAAATCATGAGGAACATATATATGGAGGTTATATATAAATCTGAACCGATTTTCCCTGCATACTCATTCATGTAAAAAGACCTCTTTCTGTAGAATTTCGTACTGATCGGATATAAAATACCGTCTCTACAGCGCTTGCATGTCAAATCGGTGGTAACATATATATGGGGGCTATATCTAAATCTGAACCGATTTTCTCCGAATTTGGCAGTATTCCTTCGAGTAATAAGAAACCTCTTTCTGCCGAAATTCGCACTGATCGTATATAAAATACAGTTTCTACAGCATTTACATGTCAAATCGGGGGTAACATATATATAGGGGCTATATCTAAATCTGAACCGATTTTCTCCGAATTTGGCAGTATTCCTTCGAGTAATAAGAAACCTCTTTCTGCCGAATTTCGCACTGATCGGATATAAAATACAGTTTCTACAGCATTTACATGTCAAATCGGGAGTAACATATATATGGGTGCTATATCTAAATCTGAACCGATTTCCCTCAAATTTTGCAGTGTTAATTCATGTAATGAGAAACCTCTTCTGACAATTTTTTTTACTGATCGCATTTAAAATACAGTTCTACAGCGCTTACATGTTTAAATGGGGGGTAACATATATATGTGGGCTATATCTAAATCTCAACCGATTTCCCTCAAATTTGGTAGTATTAATTCATGTAATAAGAAACCTCTTTCTGCCGAATTTCGTACTGAGCGGATTAAAAATACACTTTTTACAGCGCTTACATGTAAAATCGGGGGTAACATATATATGGGGGCTACATCTAAATCTAAACCGATTTCCCTCAAATTTGGCAGAATTAATTCATGTAATAAGAAACCATTTTCTGCCTAATTTCGTACTGATCGGATTAAAAATACACTTTTTACAGCGTTTACATGTAAAATCGGGGGTAACATATATATGGGGGCTATATCTAAATCTGAACCGATTTTCTCCGAATTTGGCAGTATTCCTTCATGTAATAAGAAACCTCTTTCTGCCAAATTTCACACTGATCGGTTATAAAATACAGTTTTTACAGCGCTTACAGGTCAAATCGGGGGTAACATATATATGGGTGTTATATCTAAATCTAAACCGAGTTTCTCCGAATTTGGCAGTATTCCTTCATGTAGAAAGAAACCTCTTTCTGCCGACTTTCGCACTGATCGGATATAAAATAACATTTTTACAGCGCTTACATATCAAATCGGAGGTAACGTATATATGGGGTCTATATCTAAATCTGAACCGATTTCTTCCAAATTTAACAGTGTTTATTCATATAATAAGAAACCTCTTTCTGCCGAATTTCATACTGATCGGATATAAAATAAAGTTTTTACAGCGCTTACATGTCAAATCGGGGCTAACATATATATGGGGGCTATATCTAAATCTGAACCGATTTTAACCAAATTCAATAGGGATCGTCCTTGGGCCAAAAAAAAGGTATGTGTAACGTTTCGTCGAGATCGGACCATAATTGCGACCTGTACTTTGATTACAAGAATACATGCACAGACGGACAGACGGACATAGCTAAATCAACTCAGAAAGTGATTCTAAGTCGATCGGTATAATAAACGATGGGTCTATTTCTTCTCCTTTTGGGTGTTACAAACAAATGCACAAAGTTATAATACCCTGTACCACAGTGCGGTGTAGGGTATAATTATCAGCTCTTCAAGTTTGGCGTGATATGTTCCGATCTAAATCTAAACCAAATAAATTTCGTACTGATCCGATATTAAATACAATTTCAATAGCGCATTGATGCCACATCAGGAGGGAATAATGTATGGGGGATATATCAATATCAGAATCGATTTTCAGTACATTCAATAGGGGTTGTCCGTATATCAAATACGATATTTGCGCCAAATTTCGTAGCGATCAGATAATAATTGCGACCTGTACTTTGATTTCTAAACTACATGGACAGACAGACATAGCTAAGACGAATTAAAAGTGATTCAAAGACGATCGGTATAATAGTACTTCGCGTTCCAAATAATTCACAACATCGTATATACCACATAACTTTTCACAGGGTAGTACAAGTATTTTTACAAGTATTTTTATGCACTGGTATTCAAGTTATAAGCTGTTAACTTTTGCTGCAAAATGGTCCGTTTGTGTGGGAGGTACCAAAAGGGGTACGGTAGAGTAGAGGTCGAGTGCTAATAAAATAACGTAATAACTAATAAGTATAGAAGTTATTAGAGAATCAATATTTCATTAAACTTTAACCCTTAGTGGGGGAGGTGCTCGAAGGAGTAGACCGATATGGCCCATTTTCGAATTTAGCCTGAGATAGGCAAAAATATTACAGCATACCAACATTGAAGTCAATCGGTTACTCCTGTCGAGAGGTATCGTGCGCACCATAGCAGCAGACAGACAGACTCACCGACAGACGGACGGACATTGCTTAAATTACCTAAAATTGCTCAAAACGGATTTCCACCGAACATATTTGGGGTCTTTGGTCACTCCTCCGATGTGTTACACGTAGTAAATGATATATACCCTCGTCACACTAAAGTGAGGTTATAATAATTTTGATATTATATTCATTACCAACGTGGCCTCTTTAAAACAACTTTAAAATGGTGGTGTGCTGACTATGCAATCCACTCCGCATGATTTTAGTTATAGCCTACACCACACTGTGGTACAGGGTATTATAAGTTTGTTTCATGGCAGATATTTGTAACACATGGAAATACCACAGTAAGACCCACCTTAAAGTATTCCGATCGACTCATCACTACCCGAGTCGATTCAACCATGTCTGTTCGTCCGGGGTGTGAAAAGTTTGTTTCGTGGCAGATGTTTGTAACACTTAGAAATACCACAGTTAGATCCACCTTAAAGTATACCGACCGACACATCGCTACCTGAGTCGATTTAACCATGTCTGTCCGTCCGTCTGTTCATCTTATGTTGTTCGTTGAGTATAGTTCGCAATTTCGCTTCGATCGTGCTGAAGGAGTCTTTCGTACCTAGAAATCACCATATTTAATTTGGAGAAATTCGGTTCAGATTTAGCTATAGCTCACATATATATGTTTCGTTCGATTTGGCCCTTTAGCCCTATAAAAGCTGTAGTTTACATCCAAACGTTTTGGAATTTAGCATAACAGAGTTTCTTGATCCGTGGACCAACATTGCCGAATTTGTATCGATACCTCCATTCTAAAACATGCTAAGACGACTTAGCATGTTTTTAGGGAGATTGCATTTTTAACTTCTAAATATTCCAAATTATATTCAGTCAAAATTTGGTGTTATCCGGTAACCCAATCAAAAGTTATTCACAAAACGGTACAGGCCATTCGACTTCCATTACAAAGGAATTCCACACAAATTTAAAAAATTAATCAAACTTTGATCGCCTCTCCTGAAAAACTACCTTTTTGCACTTAGCATAGTTTAGAATGGAAGTATCGGTATATCTCCCATACATACATTTCGGCCGATTTGGCCCTTTAGCCCTATAGAAGCTGTATCTTATATCCAATCGCTTTGAAATTTAGCATAGTAGAGTTTCTTGATCCATGGACCAGCGTTGGCGAATCTCGTATGTATGTTCCTTCCAATTCGGCTACAGAGGCAGAGAGGTACCAAATGTAAATTGTATTCTATTGTTATCCAATCTTGAGTGGTGTAGGGTGTCATATAGTCCGCCCAGCCCGACTTTAAACTTTCCTTACTGGTTTTCCATACTTCTTGTTTAATATAATAAACATTATTTTGTAAATTGTTTGTAACCTAGAAGGGTTTTAGTATTCAAAGATTTTGTTAGCCTCACTCCTAGCAAACATCCACGTTCATGTTGTCTTATGGAACTGTAATCAGATGGCAGTTTCCGCTTCTCCTTTAAATGATCCGTATCATGGCATCCGCGGTTAAGGAAAGAGCAACAAACGATAATTGAATTTGGTATGCATAGCCAAAACCACATGTTTCGTGGCGTCCTTAATTCAATAAAAATTGAATTACCGACAAATTGAACTATTTGGTGGGTTGCTTTTTAATGGAATTTTAAAACAGAACAGATGATTTTTTCTCTTTCTTTTTTATTTGTCCATTCGTTTAAATAAATACGCAATCTCATAAAACGCTTTACTGCTCATCAATGAAAGGCCGTGCCATGCGGTAGATGAGTAGCCTGTCGGGGGCTGTTGTCAATAAACTTTCACGAAAATGGCATTATTAAGTTCCCTTTCAGCATGCGACTCCCGGCAAACAATTGGGGTTTCTTTGAAATCACATTATCATCAAACCTAAGTTATTGTTTGATATAAAATAAAAAAAATTCTGTCCGACTATTGTTGGGCCTGCCATTCGAAGAAAGCCCAATTAAATGGACCAGAAACGAATTTGGATTTTTTCATTTTTCTTGCTTTAGGAAAAGCAGACAAAATTGAGAATTCAATTCGCGTGTACAGAAACAATCTGGAGCACGAACAGGACAGGCACACTCGAAGTATCAAAGGAAACGGAAGTGAGACCTACTTAAAAGTGTGTTTGTGTGTGAGAGAGAACAAGTCTAAATTCAATGAGCTGTAGGACAAGGCTTTCAACGGCATTAAGTATTGGTTGCCTACAGCACAATGGCAATATCGAATTCTAGGTCAACACTATGTAATTTTTGTTGTACTACGAGTACAAGAAAGCAGCGAATGCCTTTATTCTCAGCCGGGCTATTTGTCCCAACATTGTATTATATCTGTATTTCATTTCACGGTTTTTAAATTAAGTTTTATATGTAGAATGCTAATTCTAAAAGACCTGAAATAAATTTAAGTAAAACGATCTAAAAAACAGTATTGAAGAAAACTAAAAAAAAAACAACTAAACGTAACTCATAACCAGTAAGTGAAAATTCGTTTTTGAGCATTTCATTTATTCTCAAACAACTTTGGGCACTCTAATGTCGAGGCTTTGCCAAAACCTTCACTGCATGGCTGTGAATTCTAGTAATCGCATAGCCACATTCATTTGCTAAGAGTTAATCTCTGTATAATTTTTTGGGGAAAATTTCAATCTGTAATAACTTTTGAATAGTATTGACCTATTTTTTAGGCGATTCGGTACGAAAATTGATTAAATTTCTATTATGGGAAGTAATTTACATTAGGACAAAATAAAAGTTAAACATGGAAATTCCATTATGAAAACAACACATAATAAAGGGAACTAAAGAACTGAACTCTGAAGGATACGAAATATTGTCGACATACTGAATAAACTGACCAGGCCTATTTTTTTAACACATTGTTATGGAATTAAAAGCCATTATTTACACTGCTAAAATATGTTTAATTCATGACATCTTCTATAACACAGTACAACATTTTGCAGCTCATTGATTTGGGACTCAATTCTGAGAATTGGAACTAAGAACTTCTGCATCATTCCTTTAGTCTACTACCAAAGGGTAGTGTAACACTACATATATCGATGCTGATCAGTCGTAGTGAACGGACGTGTTTAGCACAGAGCGGAAGTTTAAATCTATTACGCAGTACCTATTACGCAATCGCAAAAAAATCTGTACAAAGTCTGGAAGGCCTACATCGTAGTACCTATTACGGCCTAATACAGACAAAAAATTAATAAATTCGTTGACGGGGATGACTTCGCGTTCCGATGGAGCGGGGTTCCCCAATCGTCCTACTGTCCGTCCGTTGGTCTTGGCCAAAGCCGACCACACCAAAAATGGTGAAAATTTCCCCACAGTACTCACAACAGGTGGTACGGTGAGGGGAAAACGTCATGTCCGACCGTCAAAACCGGATAGTGCTCAGAGTTTTGGCAAAGTTGGAGGCTGTTGAGGTTTCGACTCTTACCGAAAAACAAAAAGAGTCACTTACCTGGGCTAAAGGCGTCATAGATGCTTCTAAGGCCAATCAGCCGGCTGAAAGAGCCACAAATTCAGCTGTGTTAACAGCTAATAAAGTCAAAAGAACCAGATCACCTGACGAACCCCTGCCTTCGAAAAAGGCAAGAGGCCCTAATGTCGCCATCAACAGGACACTCACCAAGCCCTTCAATGAAGTGGCGAAGGAGAGTCTAGTGATGGCCGTTATAGACAGAAGTAGTGAGGATGGATCCATCCTCAAGGACAAATGGAGCCATGTGCAATCAGCCATTATGGCTCATTACCTCGATGTCCGCAAAAACATGCCGGGCAAACCACCAACCTACAACGATGCAGGATGTCATCAGGGGAGAGTAAAACTCTTATATTTCGGTGATGCCAGATCATTAGACCTGTATAAGGCTGATCTCAGTCGAGCGGGTGAGGTGTGGCGGGTGCCCAGTTGGATGTTGTCGAAAAAAACAACATCCCTAGTCACCCTGGGTTACAGAAGAGCCCTCCAACCCAGCTGACATATTAGAAAAAATTAAAAGATTCCAATCCTGGTCTGCCCGCCCATAATTAGAAAATCAGCAAGGTGGGTTAACGCTAATCCACCTCCCATATACAACGTGCAAGTGCAACCCTACAATATTGCTTCGAGACTATAGCCTTGAAGGTTGATACACGGCTTTCTGGAGGTGCCCACGCCCATTATTTCTGGGGACTCCAACTCTAACACAAGATCTGTAGCGTCCTTCTCTGAGGACGAAAGCTCTACTTCTGACACAGAGGGGCTGAGGGGAGTGTCCGGACTCTTTGACGCATCTGGCGGGGACACGCTTCTCGATGATACGGACGAAGAGTTCGATAATACCCTTGTCGGGGTGGATGTTAATCTGTAAATTACCAATGATGGTAAGAATTCTACAGATTAACCTCCATCACGCTAAAGCAGCCTCAGCGGCTCTATTGCTGCGCCTGTCCACAGGTAGTAGGAGGACGGGTGTGCGGTATCAAGACACCAAACTGTAATGTAATGGTGTTTTCTTTTCTAAAAAAAGATGTTGCCCTGTCAGAGAGCAGCATTATAATAATGTCGCCTACACCCTCTTTTACTGCTGCATTTTTTATGGTCAGAATCGATAACAAAAATGCAAAAAACTAGCCTTTTAACTCACTAAAGGTAAACTAAAAACAAAGAATACTCCACGGCGCCGCCTAAATAAAGCATCTGACCAAACTTCATTATAAACCAGTAAGGAAAGGCTAAAGTCGGGCGGTGCCGACTATATAATACCCTACACCACTCTCGTAATATTGAATAACTCAGATATATAAATTTTGTAATTCATGTATAAATTGTTTACATAAATTTACTTTTGGTACATTTTATACTTAAATAATACCCTGTACCACAGTGTGATGTAGGGTATAAAAACGATTGGATGTAAAGAGCCAAATCGGATGAAACATATATATGGGAGCTATAGCTAAATCTTTACCGATTTTCTTCAAATTCTGTAGTGTTGGTTCATGGATCAAGAAACTCTACCGTTATAAATTTCAAAACGATTGGATGTAAAATACAGCTTTTATAGGACTAAAGGGCCAAATCGGACGAAACATATATATGTGAGCTATAGCTAAATCTTAACAGATTTTCTTCAAATTCGGTAGTGTTGGTTCATGGATCAAGAAACTCTACTATTCTAAATTTCAAAATGATTGGATGTAAAATACAGCTTCTACAGGACTAAAGGGCCAAATCGGACGAAACATATATATGGGTGCTATAGCTAAATCTTATCCGATTTTCTTCAAATTCGGTAGTGTTGGTTCATGGATCAAGAAACTCTACCATTCTAAATTTCAAAATGATTGGATGTAAAATACAGCTTCTACAGGACTAAAGAGCAAAATCGGACGAAACATATATATGGGAGCTATAGCTAAATCTTAACCGATTTTCTTCACATTCAGCAATGTTGGTTCATGAATCAAGAAACTCTACCATTCTAAATTTCAAAACGATCGGATGTAAAATACAGCTTCTATAGGACTAAAGGCCCAAATCGGACGAAACATATATATGGGAGCTATAGCTAAATCTTAACCGATTTTCTTCAAATTCGGCAATGTTCGTTCATGGATCAAGAAACTCTGCCATTTTAAATTTCAAAACGATCGGATGTAAAATACAGCTTCTATAGGACTAAAGAGCCAAATCGGACGAAAGATATATATGGGAGCTATATCTAAATCTGAACCGATTTCAACCAAATTCAATAGCGATCTTAACAGCCGCGAAATACTCTAAACTGCAAAATTTCAGAACGATCGGAGTGAGATTGCGACCTGTAGTCGACGAACAACTTTACATGGACAGACGGACGGACGGACAGACATCGTTAAATCGACTCAGCTTGTGATTCTGAGTCGATCGGTATACTTTAAGGTGGATCTAGCTGTATTATTTTCAGGTGTTACAAACATCTGCCGTGAAACAAACTTATAATACCCTGTACCACAGTGTGGTGTAGGGTATAAAAAGCACGCACGGACACACGCGGTTATTTAGGCTATTCGCTCGACGCCGAAAAACATCTGTTTTGTAGGGCAGCGTCCACCCCTTCGATTAAATACAGGGCTGAAATGTTGCATTTCTGCCCCGTGCAAGTACGACATTTTTTACAAAAGAAAACGAAACCCTTTCACAGTGCAGCATTTATTTTACAATCGACGACAAAAATGCATTTTTGGGGCGAAAGGCATAAAAAATGTAGCATTTTTTGGCACAAAAGAAAACACCATAAGTTAAGTGCTAAAGACCAAACATCTGCTAGTCTGGAGATCGGTAATCGCATATGTTGGGCGGTCTCCAGTTACTTGCCTTATGAAGCAGTAGTACCGACTGCTCTATTCAGGGAAGTAGTAGAAGAAGCAACGTCTGACGAGGTCGAGCTGATTATTGGCGCAGACACGAACGCTCATCATACTATCTGGGGTAGTACGGATATAAACAATAGGGGAGATTCGCTTCTTGACTTTATTCTAACTACCAACCTAGGTATTTGTAACATAGCTAATAAACCGACCTTTACAATTAAAGACAGACGTAACGTTTTCTACTGACCGGCTGTCAGACAAAATTATTGGGTGGAATGTGCTGGACGACCACTCATTCTCAGATCACCATTATATTGAGTTCAAACACGCTGAAAAAGCGCCTGCATCTGCCGTCCACAGAAATGTGAGTAAGACAAAGTGGCACCTGTATGAGAAGAATTTCAAGAAAGTCCTCAACTCCAAACTTCTGTACGAATCGAATGACAAAGCCTGTCTGGATAATCTGGTCGAGCATATCACCACATCATTCAATAGTTCCCTTGAAGAAGCCTGTGCAAAAACAAGATACAAGGGTAAAACTAAACCCCAATGGTGGGCTTCTGAGCTAACGGCTATGAAAAATACCTGCAACAAGCTATTCAACAAGGCTAAATCTACTGGGGTCGCTAACGTTTGGGATGCCTATAAAGAGCAACTCAAGATCTATAAGAAGGAGCTTAGAAAGGCGCAAAGACGCTCTTGGTATACCTTCTGTGGCGAAGTGGAAAAGGTCTCCGACGCCGCAAGGCTGAGGAAAATTCTATCAGCTTCACCCTGTACAGTGGGTTACTTGCAGGATGAGGCAAATAATTGGACCAAAAACAGCGAGCAGTCGCTCAATGTACAGCTCGACATACATTTCCCGGGGAACTCTCTAACAGAACCAGAGGATACGCAGGACCAACAAGAGTGCGAGTGGACTGCGAGCGTCCAGATTAAGCTGGTTGTTTGTTAGACTAATTCAAATTCAGCTCAACAGAAGACGCATAACAGTATATCTAGGGTCCTCAACTCTAACAAGGTTTGTAAATAGACGGACCCCACAAGGAGGAGTATTGTCTCCACTAATTTGGAACCTAGCGGTAAATGAAAGCCCTCTAGATCTAGCCACAAGGCTGCAAGGTCGTGGCATATGAGGACGACGTGGCAATCGCAGTGAGTGAGAAAATCGTAAACGTCCTCAGAGACATCCTACAGGTGGCTCTGAACAAGTTGGCTAGATGGCCCAGAAGCAGCGGTTTGGGCGTTAACCCAAACAAGACAGAATTGGTCCTCTTTACTAGCATGAATAATGTCCTACATGTGGACCCTCCATCTCGGATAAATGGAACAGATCTAGTCTTTTCTGAAAGTGCAAAATTTTTAGGAATAATTCTAGACAGGAAACTGTTATTTAGATTTAACGTATTGGAAAGTAGAAGGAAGGCCAACGTCGCCTTATATTCCTGCTAAAAGGCTGTAGGCTCGCGGTGGGGACTCTCTCCTAAAATCGCGTAATTCCCGCCAGAGATGAATGGGTTGGCAGAATACCAGGTAATAGAAACCATCTCCACTTTTACGCGGATGGTTCGAAGCTTGATAAAAGGTTGACTTCGGAGTACACTGTTAAGAACTTAGTTTGGATATAGCTCACAGACTACCAGATACCTGCAGTGTCTATCAAGCCGAAATAATGACAATATGTGAAGTCGCCAAGTGGCTGAGTCGCAACATAGTAACCAACACTGGCGTTGTCATTTACTCGGACAGCCAGGCAGCCATCAATTCTCTGGAGGCAACATCCCTAAATTCACAAACAGCCCTCGACTGCCGCAGATCTCTTAAAGATATGGCTGAGCAGTTTAATATACACCTCATATGGGTGCCTGGGCATAGGGATATCCCGGGGAATTGCAAAGCCGATGAACTTGCTGGAAAAGGGACCACATTACAAATTCTCGAAGAATTTGCATATATTGGTGCGCCACTATCCACGTGCCAGCTTTGACAGTCCAACGAAAGATGTACAGAAATCGGCACCTGCAGGGTAGCTAGACAAATATGACCAAGGTATGACCTGAGAAGATCAAAATATCTCCTCGCACTAGAGAGGCAAAGATTGTCTACGTTAGTATCAGTTCTGACGGGACACTGCTTGATCGGCGAACACGCCAAAAGATTGGGTATTGACTCCAATTACTTCTGCAGAAGCTGTGGAGATGAGGAAGAAGTGGAAAGCATTGAGCACTTGTTATGCTACTGCCCCGCTCTGAGTAAACGACGACTGGACATACTGGGGTTGGCCTTTCTAGGCAGCCCAACAGATCTTTCCCATACCGATATTCGTACTATCGATAAATTTGTATATCAAATAGGTTTGTTTCGATGAGGGGCATTTCATACCGTGGTAACACTAGGGACCTAAACCGGTTTATGTGAGCTTGTAAAAAAATACGGCTGCCACCCTACCCTAAACCTTTGTGCTCAAGGTTGATTTTTAGCACTTTTTCTCTATTTTTTTACCCGGTTACCGTACGGAATATCTGTTTTGTGTCGGAAGCAAAATGAGTTCCAAAATCATGTGTTGTACTGTGTTATACTCTACAAAATGTCAAGTGTTTCTATGTGCAGGAATCGATGTTATAAGCCATAAGCTTTTTGTGCAAAGTACCAAAACTTCGTGGCACCTTCGCCCATTTTTCTCAAGATAATATTTGGTCGGCATAATCGACCAAATGCTACCACAATCGGGAGAATTGTGCGCAAATTTCAGCAAACCGGATCTGTAGGAAATGTGAAAACCTCTGCGCCCAGTTCGTTCTGCTGAAAACTGAAGAGCCATCCACCTTAATTCGACGACGTGGCCAACAATTAAACATCTCTGATGCGAATTTTGAATAAAGAGTTTAATTTACACGCTTACAAGGTTCAATTGACTCAAAAGCTGAAGCCTACTGACCATTGGAAGCGTCATCAATACGCCGAATGGTTGGTTGAACAGACAGAAATAAGGATACTCTTCAGCGACGAGGCACACTTTCACCTCAGTGGATTCGTTAACCAGCAGAATTGCCGCATTTGGGTAAATGAAAATCAAAGAGTGATTGTTGAAAAGCCGATGCATCCGCAAAGAGTGACTGTTTGGTGTGGACCTGGACGATATGTGGTTCCAACAGGATGATGCCACTTGCCACATAGCCCACGAAACAATGACTCTTTTGCACGAGTTATCTCACGCTATTATGTCAAGAAATTGTGATATTGCATGGCCTCCAAGAAGTAGTGATTTAACACCATTAGACTATTTCTTGTGGGGTTATTTAAAGTCATTGGTCTTTCGAAATAATCCAGGCTCTATTCAAGCTTTCCAAGTCAATTTTGAACGTGTCATTCATGACATACGACATGATTTAGTGAAAAAGGTGCTCGAAAATTGGGTTCATCGAATTCGTTCCTTTAGAAGAAGTCGTGGAGGCCATTTGAATGACGTTTTATTTATAACTTAATTGTATCGATTGTACTTCACATTAAATAAAAAACTTTCGAATTTCCTTAACTATAGCTTTTTCTTTGTAAACTGCGAAATATCATAATTTATTGCCTTAACAAAAATCGAATTGATTTATGATACCCTCCACCATAGGATGGGGGTATACTACATATATATGTATATATTCATGATCGTCGTGGAATTCTAAGACGATTTAGCCATGTCCGTCTGTCTGTCTGTCAGTTGAAAGCACGCTACAGTCCGTAATAATAGAGCTAGGGTGATCAAATTTGGTAGAAATACTTCTTTTAGTTGCAGGTCGTTTAGGATTGTAAATAGGCCATATCGGTCAATATTTTAATATATGTAGCTCCCCTATAGAGGTCTCTTCAAAATACAGTTTTTGAACCATAAATACCAGTTTTTTAAAGCAATTTTACTGGAACTTTGTAGTATGTATTCTATTTTGACTAGAATTCATCACAATAAAAATTTTTAAAATAGGTTCGTATTTTGTTATAGTCGCACCAAAATAGGCTTATTTAAATCATAAATACCGTATTTATACCCTCACTTTAGTGATACTAGGGTATATATCATTTGCTACGGAAAAAAGTGTAACACATCGAAGGAGTGAACTAAGACCCCAAGTATGTTCGGCGGATATTCGTTTTGGGTAATTTTAAGTCGAATGAGCAATGTCCGTCCGTCTGTCTGTCTGTCTGTCTGCTGGCTGGTGCGCACGATAACTCTCGAAAGGAGTAACCGATTGACTTCAAATTTGGTATGCGGTAATATTTGTATCTATCTCCGGATGAGTTCGAAGATGGGCCATATTGATCTACTCCTTCTTGTACCTCCCACACAAAGGGTACTACTACTTATTCGAATCTTCTGAAATTCTATATTAGTAAATTAGTCGCTATTACCTCGAGAATGGGTGAAGTTGGTATGCCCCTTTTGGTACCTCCCACACAAATGGACCATATTACATCAAAATTTAACTGCTTATAACTTTAATACAAGTGCATAAAAATGCTTGAAATTTTCTACAGTATAATGTTTTTGTAGCGCCTATAGTCCGGTAAAAAAAAATGGGCATTATTGTAAAGCCCCTTTTGGTACCTCCCACACAAATGGACCGTTTTGTACCAAAAGTAAACGGCTTGTACTTTAATACCAGTGCATACAAATATTTGAAATTTTGTACAGTGCAATACTTTTATAGTACCTACAGTCTAGAGAAAATTTGGGGTTTTTGGAACGTCCCTTTTGGTACCTGCCAGACAATAGGACCTTTTTACGCCAAAAGTTTACAGCTTTCAACATTTATACCAGTGCATACAAATGCTTGAAATTTCGTACAGTGTAATGCTTTTATAGTACCTCTAGTCTAGAGAAAAGTGGCCGTTATTGGAACTCCCCTTTTGGTAACTCCCACACAATGGGCTATCTTGTACAAAAAGTGAACAGATTTTAACTTTAATACCAGTGAATATAAATACTTGAGATTTTTAAAGGTGTAATGCTTTTATAGTATCTAGAATCCAGAGAAAAGTGATCGTTATTGGCCCGCCCCTTTTTGTACCTCCCACACAAATGAACCATTTTGCACCAAAAGTTAACAGGTTATAATACATTTCATACCAGTACATACTTTAAAATTATTAAATGCAATTTAAAATGATAATAACTTAATTAAAACAACAACAAATAAATTTACGCATATTTTTGTTGGACTCAAGGTGAGGGGATTCATAAGTTTACCCGACTGTTAAATACATTGCCGCTGCAATAGACGCTGCAATATGTATATTTCTTAAAAAAAATTAAAAAATTGTTTTCGTGATTTTTGTGTCCATTTTGACCTCAGGTCGGACGACGCATTTCCTTATAGATCGGTATATATACATATATACATAGGTCAATAGCTCCTTATGGAATTTTTGAAGGTCGCTTGGTGAAAAATCGCATCCGTTGGCGATCAGTACACACACATAAATTAGTGAACCATAGCTCTTAAAGGTCTTGTAAAAAGATCGAAATCCTTTGGTCACTGCTAAACTGACCACAGTCCGAGAATTGGCCGAATTGACTATATTAGATATTAAACCTCTGCATCAAGACAATCATTTCTTCGTCTACAGTAGTGTACACTACTTCACTGCACACTGAAACATTGTATATTTTACTCGATTGACACCACCATAGAATGATCGGAAAAAAACAACAAACACTTCACACTGTTTGATGTTTACAATCTAGTCGTGTACTCTCCTCGTTCGGTTGTTGTATTCTTTATACTCGTTTCAATTCGTCAAACGATGAGTATAATGAAGCGAGTACAGTGCTGTTTTCTGTTTCTTCAGTATGTACACTAGTGTATTTACCCCTCAAAATCATTAAATTTCTAAGGTGGTCCGTCGCTCTTTGTTGTTGCGTCTCTCTTTGCAATGACAATGAGTACAGTAGTGCAGTGTACACTGAAAGCGAGTATTTCAGTTTTTGTGTACAGTACTTGAATGAGTGAGTGTACTTCTCCATTGTCTTGTTACTTATTTATTTTGAAACCTGTTTGGCGGTTACTGTACTCTTCATTCATTCATTTGTTTTGTCAAAATAGAGTGTGTGGCAGTAAGTATTTGATAAACAACTGAATGTCTTGAAAGGCCATTCAAGACATTCATTGCAGAGGTTTATTAGATATGTTACAGTAAGTGCTGAGCGATATATTTTGAAAAAGCTTTAAAAATGTTAAAACGCCGTTTTATGTCCGGTTTGACTTCAGACTGGACATCGAAATATTGTTTTCGCATCTCCATTGATATCAGTACATTAGTATACCCTTAGCTCTTAAGGAACTTTTAAATTCAGTGAAGTAATGAAAATTGTTTTGGTCAATGCTACATTGACCACATTTAGAGAACTACAATTTATTTTTCGCGCATATATTTGGCGTTAATAGTACTTTATATATATGCAAACTTTTAATTTTGTATTTTATAAGAGGCTTCTGAAAGAACAAAAACAGCGCTAGAACTGACCACAAGCTGAAAAATTATCAAGTGAGTAGCACGTTGTTTATACAACAATCCTGTCTTTGTGTATGGTAACAGGAGCCTCAGCGGTCAAGCGGGCGGATCTTCACGCCCACTTTTTGCAAACATTTTTTTTTCCAAAACCTTCTCATGCCAAATAACTTTCGAACAAAATCAAAATTGTAATATCGGTCCAGTGGTTTAAGCGTCTATAAAGCACATACATATGTACATACAAACATTTTTCCATTTATATACCCTACACCACACTGTGGTACAGGGTATTATAAGTTTGTTTCACGGCAGATGTTTGTAACACCTGAAAATTACACAGCTAGACGCACCTTAAAGTATACCGATCGACTCAGAATCACTAGCTGAGTCGATTTAACCATGTCTGTCCGTCCGTCTGTCCATGTAAAGTTGTTCGTCGACTACAGGTCGCAATTTCACTCCGATCGTTCTGAAATTTTGCAGTTTAGAGTATTTGGCAGCTGTAAAGATCCCTATTGAATTTGGTTGAAATCGGTTCAGATTTAGATATAGCTCCCATATATATGTTTCGTCCGATTTTGCTCTTTAGTCCTGTAGAAGCTGCATTTTACATCCAATCATTTTGAAATTTAGAATGGTAGAGCTTCTTGATCCATGAACCAACATTGCCGAATTTGAAGAAAATCGGTTAAGATTTAGCTATAGCTCCCATATATATGTTTCGTCCGATTTTGCTCTTTAGTCCTGTAGAAGCTGTATGTTACATCCAATCATTTTGAAATTTAGAATGGTAGAGCTTCTTGATCCATGAACCGACAATACCGAATTTGAAGAAAATCGGTTAAGATTTAGCTATTGCTCCCTTATATATGTCCGATTTGGTCCTTTAGTTCTATAGAAGCTGTATTTTACATCCAATCGTTTTGAAATTTAGAATGGTAGAGTTTCTTGATCCATGAACCAACATTGCCGAATTTGAAGAAAATCGGTTAAGATTTAGCTATAGCTCCCATATATGTGTTTCGTTCGATTTTGCTCTTTAGATCCAATAGTTTTTATACCCTACACCACACTGTGGTACAGGGTATTATTTAAGTATAAAATGTCCCAATAGTAAATTTATGTAAACAATTTATACATGAATTAGAAAATTTATATATCAGAGTTATTCAATATTACGAGAGTGGTGTAGGGTATTATATAGTCGGCCCCGACCGACTGTAGCCTTTCCTTACTGGTTATATATATAGATAGATTAACATCGTGCGTTTTGGCTGTACTATCCTTTATTACCTTTCGGCATTCCATAATATTAAAATAGTCAGTCACGCAAATTCTAAC
Source organism: Eudasyphora cyanicolor (assembly GCA_963930755.1). Taxonomy (NCBI): domain Eukaryota; kingdom Metazoa; phylum Arthropoda; class Insecta; order Diptera; family Muscidae; genus Eudasyphora; species Eudasyphora cyanicolor. The sequence continues at coordinate 191,842,373 of OZ005735.1, read as the reverse complement.
TCTTTTTTGGGATTGTAAATGGGCCATATATATAGCTCCCCTATAGAGGTCGCTCCAAAATACGGGTTTTTAGCCATAGATATCAGGTTTTTAAAGCAATTTTGCAGAAAATTTGAAGGTTGTTTTCTATTTTGACTAGAATTCAACACAGTAAAAATTTTGCAAATCGGTTCATATTTTGTTATAGTCCCCCTATAGAGGTCGCTCCAAAATAGGTTTACTTAAATCATAAATACCACATTTTCTAAACATTTTAAGCGAATCTTTGCAGATTCTGTTTCATTTATATTTTCAAATTTTGTTATATTCCACCTATAGATTTCGCTCCCAAAAAGGCTTGTTTAAGCCATAAACTCTAAATTTTCTAAGCAATTTAGCTGAAACTTTGCAGTTTGTATTCTATTTTGGCGAGAATATTTAGACAGTTTATATTTTGAATCAAGCGATTCCATACATATTGAAATCAAGCGACGGAAGTGGAGATGGATAAGGCATGCGCTACGCAGGCCCCATAATGAGATAACCAGAAATGCTATCGATTGGAACCCTCAAGGTACCAGAAGATGTGGACGCCCCAGCCACACTTGGAGGCGACAATTGGATATTGAGATAGCTGATGCAAACAAGTCGTGGAATGAGCTAAAGATCTTAGCGGAAGACAAAATCGAATGGAACAAATTTGTTGAAGCCCTATGTAGATTCGGCATGGTCGAACTTACCGTTTTGTTACTTGTTTTTTATAGTCTTAGAAATTTCTAATCATGTTTAAGACATTCGACAAAAAGGAGCTTATGTCCAAGGAGAAAATACCTTTTTTTAACAATGGAATTGCTTTGATTATTTTTTAATGTTATTTTATCAAATTATCGGATTTATGACTACTCCTACAAAGTGATTCCTGACATGTTATGTGTAGAAGATTTTAAATCTCTTGAAATATATTCACAAAACCTATTTCTTTTTTTTTCATTTCTTTTTAGACATTATTTCTAAACCTTACCGGTGTACCTAAGTGATACGAATTTATTTGAGAAAATCTAAGCCAAAAGGAAATAAACAGAAGTGGAAAAAAATAATAAACGATATCCTTAAATACAGAAAAAAGGACTGCAAAAGAAAAACGAATAAATATTTATAAATAAACGCTTTCAAAATGTTCAACCTCAAAGGCAGAGAAACGATTTGAATTGGTAAATAAAACCCTCCCCCACAAAAATTACAGATATATCTACACAAGCACCAAGACCGCAGGACGAAGGTGTAGGATCTTAAATTGCGAAAACGTGTAAAAACCAATCGCCTTATAGAAGCAGACCTTTCATATAATCTCATCGCAAATGTTTGGGTTTTGTGAAATTTAATTTTGTTCGCCAAACACGTTTTACGAATTTTTAAGTAGTCCTTTGCAACTCTCGTTGCCGGCATAAATTGTGCTAAGAAGAGTATATTAGGCTATAAGGCTAATGTTTACTCTTGCTTTAAGCTTAAAGCAAAAAATTCCTGCAGTATTTTGGGAGGAAAGCTGAAGAATTGTTTCCTCAAAAACAAACTCAACTCATATAGGAAAACAGAAGAACCAAAAAACGAACAACAAACTTAGAGGATACAGCCAAAACAGCCCCAAGGAATAGCGGAGCTACGGAAGGAATAAATCCAACAAAAAGTACCCCAAACAGCATCACACGGTTTTCAAAACATTTGCCACCGCCGGGCCACAGAGCTTCCAACAACACTTGGGGGCATTTTGGCACTTTTGGCTAAGGTTCAGGACACGCCAAAGAAAACACAAAAAGAAACAAGCTGAAAAAGAAAGGAAGCCAAATAGTTGGAATTATATTAACTGCGAAACTAAACACAACGAAACCTCCCCCAAAAAAACAGTTACAACTTTGAAAGAAAGTGCCAAAAAAAAGAAGAATATACCGGAACTATAACAAGGACATGCTAAAATATTAAATCTATAAGAACAAAAAAAATACGAAAATGCAAAACTAAAAAAGAGAAGCAACAAACAAAAAAGACGTTAAGCCCCTCCCAATTGAATATTAAAAGCAACGTTAGAATATTAAGGCCAAGTCTAAGATTGAAAGGCATTCATTGATTCTGAAATCCACCCAGAAGAAAAGGACACACATCTAAGCCTACAGAAAAAGGACCTGCAACCATTGTCCCCAGCCAAACTACAAACCCACCTCCCAAAAAACCGTCCATTATTAAATGAGAAAAAAAAGTTCAACTTACCTCTCTTACTATGTGTGAATAATTAATTGTTTAGGTTTACACACATACACACATATATATATACTCGTATATCCTGGCAAGAACATCCTTTTGGCCAGTCAGCCAACCAACCAACAAACAAATACATCGATAACAACTCTTTTCAAAAAGCCATTAAAATTTAATTTATTTTCACAAAGAATTGAAAGAAAGAAAACCAACGAACAGCGCCACACCAACTATCAATCCCCAAGAATAGCGCACAAAAGTTGCAAACAAAAACGGACGTTTCTTGGTCTAAGCCACAACGGACCGTATTCCATTATCACTACATCACATCGTATCACATCAAATCGCTTCACTAGAAAAGGCAGGCCTTCTGGGTTTTTCATTTGCTTTTCGTCCACAGAACATTCGTTCTTTTTTTGGTTTGAAAACCGCTGGAGCTCTTAACGACCGCCAACCAAAAGGCAGCAGCCAGCAGCCAGCATCCTAGCAGCCAAAAGAGTAACCTGTTAACAGTCTTTGAACAAATCAAAAACCAAACCTTCCTTCCTCCCACTCTCGTGCAATCCTGCCCGGAGTTTTTGTGTTTAAATGTCTGTGGTTGAATTAAAGGCATCTGCTGTTTCCGGTGTGGACTTTCATCAACGTCAGGTGAGTTTCCGTTTCTGGCTACGGCCGTGTTTTCTTTATTAGTATCTCTTCATGTCCGGCCTAGACCCTTCCCCCTATTTTATGCTCTCTTGACATCGCACAGTGGGAGGGAACTTCGAAAGACAAATGGAAAAGAATGCAATTTCCTAAACAGTTAGGCAATTTAAATTAAACTTTAAACTTTATTTGGAGATAGGAGTATAATACAAATAGGATATATAAAATATTCAAATTTATCTATCTATAACTCTACATCTGTTAAAGAAGGAAATACAGGTGACACTTCAGGAAGTATTTCTCCCAAAACATCCGACACCCCCGGTCATCCCCTTACCCTTAATAATCTCCCTCCAAAAATACATAATTGTATCCCCACAATACAATGTTAGGGCAACACAATCATTATCCCCCTCACCTTAGAGAGGAGGGTATATATCATTTGCTACGAACCAAAAGTGTAACACGTCGCAGGAGTGACCTAAGACCCTAAGTATGTTAGGGGGAAATACGTTTTGGGTCATTTTAAGTCGAATGAGCAATGTCCGTCCGTCTGTTTGTCTGTATGTCTGCTGGCTGGTGCACACGATAACTCTCGAAAGTAGTAACCGATTGACTTCAAATTTGGTATGTGGTAATATTTTCTTTTATCTCCGGCTAAGTTCGAAGATTGGCCATATTGGTTCACTCCTTCTAGTACCTCCCCCACAAAGGGTTAACATTTAGTGTAATATTGATTATTTAACAACTTCTACACTACTTATTTGAATCCTCTGAAATTCTTCACATACTATTATTTTATTAGTCACTATTACCTCGAGAAAAATGGGCGAAGTTGCCACGCCACACAAATGGACAATTTTGAACCAAAATTTAAAAGCCTATAACTTTATTACCGGTACATACAAAGACTTGAAATTTTATACATTGTAATGTTTTAATAGTACCTAAAATACAGTGAAAAATGGGCATTATTGCCACGCACCTTTTGGTACCTCCCACACAAATGAATCATTTTGTACCAAAAGTAACCAGCTTATAACTTTAATACCAGTGCATACAAATACCTGTGTAATGCTTTTATAGTACCTAGAGACCAGAGAAAAGTTGGCGTTATTGGCCCGCCCCTTTTAGTACATCCCACACAAATGGACCTTTTTGTAAAAAAAAAACCAGTAAGGAAAGGCTAAAGTCGGGCGGTGCCGACTATATAATACCCTACACCACTCTCGTAATATTGAATAACTCTGATATATAAATTTTGTAATTCATGTATAAATTGTTTACATAAATTTACTTTTGGGACATTTTATACTTAAATAATACCCTGTACCACAGTGTGGTGTAGGGTATAAAAACGATTGGATCTAAAGAGACAAATCGGATGAAACATATATATGGGAGCTATAGCTAAATCTTTACCGATTTTCTTTAAATTCGGCAATGTTGGTTCATAAATCAAGAAACTCTACCATTCTAAATTTCAAAACGATTGGATGTAAAATATAGCTTCTATAGAACTAAAGGACTAAATCGGACGAAACATATATATGGGAGCTATAGCTAAATCTTAACCGATTTTCTTCAAATTCGGTAGTGTAGGTTCATGGATCAAGAAACTCTACCATTCTAAATTTCAAAACGATTGGATGTAAAATACAGCTTTTATAGGACTAAAGGGCCAAATCGGACGAAACATATATATGGGAACTATAGCTAAATCTTAACCGATTTTCTTCAAATTCGGCAGTGTTGGTTCATGGATCAAGAAACTCTACCATTCTAAATTTAAAAATGATTGGATGTAAAATACAGCTTCTACAGGACTAAAGGGCCAAATCGGACGAAACATGTATATGGGAGCTATAGCTAAATCTTAACCGATTTTCTTCAAATTCGGTAGTGTTGGTGCATGGATCAAGAAACTCTACCATTCTAAATTTCAAAATGATTGGATGCAAAATACAGCTTCTACAGGACTAAAGGGCCAAATCGGACGAAATATATACTATAGCTAAATCTTAACCGATTTTCTTCAAATTCGGTAGTGTAGGTTCATGGATCAAGAAACTCTACCATTCTAAATTTCAAAACGATTGGATGTAAAATACAGCTTTTATAGGACTAAAGGGCCAAATCGGACGAAACATATATATGGGAACTATAGCTAAATCTTAACCGATTTTCTTCAAATTCGGCAGTGTTGGTTCATGGATCAAGAAACTCTACCATTCTAAATTTCAAAATGATTGGATGTAAAATACAGCTTCTACAGGACTAAAGGGCCAAATCGGACGAAACATGTATATGGGAGCTATAGCTAAATCTTAACCGATTTTCTTCAAATTCGGTAGTGTTGGTGCATGGATCAAGAAACTCTACCATTCTAAATTTCAAAATGATTGGATGCAAAATACAGCTTCTACAGGACTAAAGGGCCAAATCGGACGAAATATATACTATAGCTAAATCTTAACCGATTTTCTTCAAATTCGGTAGTGTAGGTTCATGGATCAAGAAACTCTACCATTCTAAATTTCAAAACGATTGGATGTAAAATACAGCTTTTATAGGACTAAAGGGCCAAATCGGACGAAACATATATATGGGAACTATAGCTAAATCTTAACCGATTTTCTTCAAATTCGGCAGTGTTGGTTCATGGATCAAGAAACTCTACCATTCTAAATTTCAAAATGATTGGATGCAAAATACAGCTTCTACAGGACTAAAGGGCCAAATCGGACGAAATATATACTATAGCTAAATCTTAACCGATTTTCTTCAAATTCTGTAGTGTTGGTTCATGGATCTAAATTTCAAAACGATTGGATGTAAAATACAGCTTTTATAGGACTAAAACGCCAAATCGGACGACACATATATATGGGAGCTATAGCTAAATCTTATCCGATTTTCTTCAAATTCGGTAGTGTTGGTTCATGGATCAAGAAACTCTACCATTCTAAATTTCAAAATGATTGGATGTAAAATACAGCTTCTACAGGACTAAGGAGCAAAATCGGACGAAACATATATATAGGAGCTATAGCTAAATCTTAACCGATTTTCTTCAAATTCGGCAATGTTGGTTCATGGATCAAGAAACTCTACCGTTCTAAATTTCAAAACGATCGGATGTAAAATACAGCTTCTATAGGACTAAAGGGCCAAATCCGACGAAATATATACTATAGCTAAATCTTAACCGATTTTCTTCAAATTCTGTAGTGTTGGTTCATGGATCAAGAAACTCTACCATTCTAAATTTCAAAACGATTGGATGTAAAATACAGCTTTTATAGGACTAAAACGCCAAATCGGACGACACATATATATGGGAGCTATACCTAAATCTTATCCGATTTTCTTCAAATTCGGTAGTGTTGGTTCATGGATCAAGAAACTCTACCATTCTAAATTTCAAAATGATTGGATGTAAAATACAGCTTCTACAGGACTAAAGAGCAAAATCGGGCGAAACATATATATAGGAGCTATAGCTAAATCTTAACCGATTTTCTTCAAATTCGGCAATGTTGGTTCATGGACAAAAAACTCTACCATTCTAAATTTCAAAACGATCGGATGTAAAATACAGCTTCTATAGGACTAAAGGGCCAAATCGGACGAAATATATATATGGGAGCTATAGCTAAATCTTAACCGATTTTCTTCAAATTCGGCAATGTTGGTTCATGGATCAAGAAACTCTACCATTCTAAATTTCAAAACGATTAGATGTAAAATACAGCTTCTATAGGACTAAAGGGCCAAATCGGACGAAAGATATATATGGGAGCTATATCTAAATCTGAACCGATTTCAACCAAATTCAATAGCGATCTTAACAGCCGCGAAATACTCTAAACTGCAAAATTTCAGAACGATCGGAGTGAAATTGCGACCTGTACAACTTTACATGGACAGACGGACGGACGGACAGACATCGTTAAATCGACTCAGCTAGTGATTCTGAGTCGATCGGTATACTTTAAGGTGGGTCTAGCTGTGTTATTTTCAGGTGTTACAAACATCTGCCGTGAAACAAACTTATAATACCCTGTACCACAGTGTTGTGTAGGGTATAATTAAAAGCTTTTAACTTTAATACCAGTGCATACAAATACTTGAAATATCGTACAGTGCAATGCTTTCATTGTACCTAGAGTCTAGAGACAAGTGGCCGTAATTGGCATGCCCCTTTTGGTACCTCGCACACACAATGGTCCATACCATTTTGTACCAAAAGTAAACAGGTTTTAACTTTAATACCAGTACATACATACTTTACAGATATTAAATTTAAATTGATAAAACAATGTATATAAAACAAAAACCTAAATAAATTTACCAATATATTTTTTCAAGGTGAGGGGATTCAATAGTCGGTTTACCCGACTGAACTTTCTTACTTGTTATACCCTACACCTCACTGTGGTAAAGTATACCGATCGACTCAGAATCACTAGCTGAGTCGATTTAACCATGTCTGTCCGTCCGTCCGTCTGTCCATGTAAAGTTGTTCGTCGACTACAGGTCGCAATTTCACTCCGATCGTTCTGAAATTTTGCAGTTTAGAGTATTTCGCAGCTGTTAAGATCGCTATTGAATTTGGTTGAAATCGGTTCGGATTTAGATATAGCTCCCATATATATCTTCCGTCCGATTTGGCTCTTTAGTCCTATAGAAGCTATATTTCACATCCAATCGTTTTGAAATTTAGAATGGTAGAGTTTCTTGATCCATGAACCAACATTGCCGAATTTGAAGAAAATCGGTTAAGATTTAGCTATAGCTCCCATATATATGTTTCGTCCGATTTGGCCCTATAGTTCTATAGAAGCTCTATTTTACATCCAATCGTTTTGAAATTTAGAATGGTAGAGATTCTTGATCCATGAACCAACATTCCCGAATTTGAAGAAAATCGGTTAAGATTTAGCTATAGCTCCCATATATATGTTTCGTCCGATTGTGCTCTTTAGTCCTGTAGAAGCTGTATTTTACATCCAATCATTTCGAAATTTAGAATGGTAGAGTTTCTTGATCCATGAACCAACACTACTGAATTTGAAGAAAATCGGTTAAGATTTAGCTATAGCTCCCATATATATGTTTCGTCCGATTTGGCCCTTTAGTCCTATAGAAGCTGTATTTTACATCCAATCGTTTTGAAATTTAGAATGGTAGAGTTTCTTGATCCATGAACCAACACTACCGAATTTGAAGAAAATCGGTTAAGATTTAGCTTTAGCTCCCATATATATGTTTCGTCCGATTTGGCCCTTTAGTCCTATAAAAGCTGTATTTTACATCCAATCGTTTTGAAATTTAGAATGGTAGAGTTTCTTGATCCATGAACTAACATTGCCGAATTTGAAGAAAATCGGTTAAGATTTAGCTATAGCTCACATATATATGTTTCATCCGATTTTGCTCTATAGTCCTGTAGAAGCTGTATTTTACATCCAATCGTTTTGAAATTGCCGACATTGCCGAATTTGAAGAAAATCGGTAAAGATTTAGCTATAGCTCCTATATATATGTTTCATCCGATTTGGCTCTTTAGATCCAATCGTTTTTATACCCTACACCACACTGTGGTACAGGGTATTATTTAAGTATAAAATGTCCCAAAAGTAAATTTATGTAAACAATTTATACATAAATTACAAAATTTATATATCAGAGTTCTTCAATATTACGAGAGTGGTGTAGGGTATTATATAGTCGGCCCCGTCCGACTTTAGCCTTTCCTTACTGGTTTTTTCTATCTCCGGCTAAGTTCGAAGATGGAACATATTGGTCCACTCCTTCTAGTACCTCCCCCACAAAGGGTTAAAATGTTGTGAAATACTTATTCTCTAATAACTGCTATACTACTTATTCGAATCTTTTGAAATTCCGCACATAGTATTAGCTTATTAGTCGCTATCAACTCGAGAAAAATGGGCGAAGTCGCCACGTCCCTTTTGGTACCTCCCACACAAATGCACCATTTTGCACCAAAAGTTAACAGCTTATAACATTAATAACAGTGTATAAAAATACTTGAAATTTTGTACAGTATTATGTTTTTATATTGCCTACAGTCCAGGGAAAAATGGGTGTTGTTGCCACGCCCCTTTTGGTACCCCCCACACAAAGGTACCTTTTTGCACCAAAAGTTGACAGCTTATAACATTAAAACCAGTATATAAAAATACTTGAAATTTTGTACAGTGTAATGTTTTTATAGTGTCTATAGCCCTGTGAAAAATGGGCGTTATTGCCACTCCCCTTTTTGTACCTCCCACACAAAATGCCCAAATCATGCCACAATTTAATGTCTCATAACGTTTATACCAGTGCACATAAATGCTTATAAGTCGGCACAGTGCAATGAATTTAAAGTATCTAATGTTCAGCGAAAAAAAGGTGTATTTGATAAACCCCTTCTGGTACCTCCCACACAAATTGACAGAATAATTCGAGTAATATTCAATATTACATTACTCACAAAGTGAGGGTATACCTTAGTCGGTTTACCCGACTGAAACTTTCTTACTTGTTTTTTTTCGGAGTTTTGGTGCAAATTATCTTTAAAAACGGGGAAATATTTAAATCGGCTACTTAATTTGTTTTCCTACCTATAGGAAAAAAGTAATTTTTCTCAAGTATAATATGTTTCCAGAAAATATACTACAGAAGCGATTTGTATACCCTCCACCATAGGATGGGGGATATATTCATTTTGTCACTCCGTTTGTAACACCTCTAAATATTGATCTGAGACCCCATAAAGTATATATATTATTAATCGTCGTAAAATTCTAAGACGATTTAGCCATGTCCGTCTGTCCGTCCGTCCGTCTGTGGTAATCACGCTACAGTCCGCAATGATAGAGCTAGGTTGATCAAATTTGGTACAAGTACTTTTTATATGGGGCATATCGGTCAATATTTAGATATAGCTCCCATATATAGCATCGAACTTGTTGTGATTCCTACCGTTCTCATCTATCTATCTATACACGCTGAAAAAAAATAGCTTCTGTAGTATATTGTACCAAACATATTCGGCTTGAAATGAACATATGTTTAGGGTACACTCCAAATATATAATATTTTACACACACAAATATTATATGTTTGTGGGGATATTGTTCTAAACAAAAATATGCTCCCATTCAAATATTTTTTATTTGGAACTAGTATTTCCGAAACAAGGATTCATTTGTAATTATTTATTTTGGCAAGGTATCAATGCCTTAACTTAAAGACAAGTTTTCTGTTTTCAAATGTTCAAAGAGCAATTTTTTTTATTAATTTTAAATGTTTGTAAAATTTAATTAAAACTTAAATCGAAGTATCTTTCGTAAATATAACTAGCATTGATAGATTGACAAAAAGTGGTAATTGGAATATTTATAAATTAAGACATTTTTAGCTATAAAGTTTAACACGAAAACTAGGAAAAACTAACTAAAATTCGAATAAGTCAGTAATGTTTTAAAAATCTTTTTAAATAAAACATATTTGGAAATCTTCACAAAACAATAACTTTGTTTGTGTGTAAACACATATTTTATTTGTGAAATTCAGTTTGCAAATAAATTATGTTCTAATATATTAATATACTAGCTGGACCCGGTCCACTTCGTTGCCCCAGACTTCAGATTTCCGATCCCGTTAATTTTTGGACTAATTACGTAGACTGACACCAAATATATATGCACATAATTACATTGATCTCTCTAACAAATTGCTCAAGATATATCAAACACAAAATTTAATTGGCTTATATGGGCGGGGCCACTCCCATTTGTCCGACCCCGCCCATTTTTGGACCAAGCACGTAGACTGCCACCTAATATATATGGACAAAATTAGAGTAATCTCGCTAATAATTTGTGCGAGTTATGTCAATTTCAAAATTGGGTTTATACTGGCGGGGCCACGCCGATTGGTCCAATCCCGCCCATTTTTGCACCAACCAATTAGACTATCACCTAATACATATGCAAAAATTACAGCACTCTGGCTAACAAATTGTGCAAGATATGTCAATTTAAACTCTTTGTTTATATGGGCGGGGCCACGCCCATTCGTCTAATTCCGCTTATATTTGGACAAATCACGAAGACTACCACCAGATACATGGCACAAAATGACAGCACTCTCGCTAACAAATTGCGTAAGATATCTTAATTTCAAAATTTGGCTTATAGGGGCGGGGCCACGCCCATTGGTCCGATCCCGCCCACTTTTGGACCAATTGAGTAGACCACCACCTAATACATATGCACAACATTACAGCACTCTCGCTAACAAATTGTGCAATATATATCAATTTAAAAATTTGGTTTATAAGGGCGGGGCCACGCCCATTGGTCTAATCCCGCCCATTTTTGGACCAATCACGAAGACTGACACCAGATACATATGCACAAAATTACAGCTCTCGCGCTAACAAATTGTGCAAGATATCTCGATTTCAAAATTTGGCTTAAAGGGGCGGAGCAACGCCCAGTAGTCCGACCCCGCCTATTTTTGGACCAATCACGTAAGTCGCCAACAGATATATATAAACAAAATTACAGCTCTCTCGCTAATAAATTGTGCAAGATATCTCAAATTCAAAATTTGGCTTATATGGGCGGGGCCACGCCCATTGGTCCGATCCCGCCCATTTTTGGACCAATTAAGTAGACTACCACCTAATACGTATGCACAATATTACAGCACCCTCGCTAACAAATTGTGCAATATATGTCAATTTAAAAATTTGGTTTATAAGGGCGGGGCCACGCCCATTAGTCCTATCCCGCCCATTTTTGGACGAATCACGTAGACTGCCACCAGATACATATGTACAACATTACAGCACTCTAGTTAAAAAATTGTGCAAGATATCTCAATTTCAAAATTTGGCTTATATGGGCGGGGCCCCGCCCATTCGTCTGATTCCGCCCATTTTTGGACCAATCACGTAGGTCGCCAACAGATATATTTACCCATAATTACAGCTCTCTCGCTAACAAATTGTGCAAGATATCTCAAATTCAAAATTTGGCATATATGGGCGGGGCCACGCCCATTGGTCCGATCCCGCCCATTTTTTGACCAATCACGTAAGTCGCCAGCAGATATATATACACAAAATTACAGCTCTCTTGCTAACAAATTGTGCAAGATATCTCGATTTCAAAATTTAGCTTAATGGGGCGGGGCCACGCCCATTAGTCTGACCCCGCCCATTTTAGGACCAATCACGTAGACTACCTCCAGATATATATAAACAAAATTACAGTTCTCTCGCTAACAAATTGTGCAAGATATCTCAAATTCAAAATTTGGCTTATATGGGCGGGGCCACGCCCATTGGTCCGATCCCGCCCATTTTTGGACCAATCACGTAGACTGCCACCAGATACATATGTACAAAATTGCAGCACTCTCACTAACAAATTGTGCAAGATATCTCAATTTTAAAATTTGTCTTATGTGGCCGGGCCACGCCCACTTCATATATCGAAAATTCAAGTACCCTATTTTCACCACGCCCCACATTCTGTGAAAATTTCAAGAAGATCGGTTCAGCCGTTTAGACGTCTATACGGTACAAACAAACCAACAAACAAACAAACAAACAAACAAACAAACACACATTCTTCTTTATATATATAGATGCGTTCCAAACAAAATTTCTTGATTTTCAAATAAAATTTATTTATTAACAATATTTAAAATATTTAAAAAAATCGTTTCCAAGTATATTTTCTTTCGTTTCAAACATATCAAAAATAACGATTTCCCTCCGTGTATATATAAAAGAGGTTTGTTTGTGGTTTTGTTTGTTTGTTTGTTTGTTTGTTTGTTCCGTATAGACGTCTAAACGGCTTGACCGATCATCTTGAAATTTTCACAGAATGTACATGTATTGGGGGTGCTGAAAATAGGGTACACTAATTTTCGATATATCAAGTGGGCGTGGACCCGCCCATATGGGTAACATTTTGGTATTGAGAAAATTTTTTAGCTAGAGTGCTGAAATTTTGTTTATATGCATTTAGTGTCAGATTATGTGAATTTTCAAAAAATGGGCGGAATCGGACCAATGGGCGTGGCCCCGCCCATATAAGCCAAATTTTGAAATTGAAATATTTTCCACAATTTATTAGCGAGATTTCTGTGGTTTAGTGTATATGTATCAGGGAACAGTCTACGTGATGGCGGAATGAAATTGGGCCCCAGGAAAATACACCCCACTATTTTTATGAATATGGGCCCCAAAAAATAACATATCAAACAACAACAATTTTATTTGGGGCTTAATTTCATTTTTTGACTGCTTTTTGGGGTTTACTTTCATTTCTTGTCTGCTTTTTGGGGCTTATTTTCATCAATTAATTTAGAAACAGGAGAGGCTACGCATAAAAGATTTGCTCCACGTTGCCAACTTTGGATCCTGTCCATAGGAGAAAGTCTTAAACAGAGGCCGCAGGCCGTAGGCCGACCGCACAGGAATAGATTTATAATTAGAAAATATGTTTGTATACGTGTATTAATGCGTACGCCCCAGATTTAGGAAGAGAAAATTTCTTAGTTTTTTTGGGGTTTATTGTCATTTCATTCTGTTTTCTTGATTGGGGTGTAATTTCCTAAATCAGTTTTTGTAACGAAAATAGGCCCCAAATTTGGGGCGAACTTTCATTTTCAATTTGGGGTGCATTTTCTTGGGGTCCAACTTCCGGCCGCCCTACGTGATTGGTCCAAAAATTGGCCGGGATCGGACCAACGGACGTGGCCCCGCCCACATAGACCAAATTTTGAAACTTCGATATCTTGCACAATTTGCTAGCGAGAGTGCTGCAATGTTGTGTATATGTATCTGGTAGCAGTCCACGTGAGTTTTCCCAAAATGGGCGGGATCGGACCAATGGGCGTGGCACCGCCTATATAAGCCAAATTTTAAAATCTGGAATTTTGTGTATATGTATATGGTGGCAGTCTGCGAGATTGGTCCAAAAATGGGACATAGACCAAATTTTGATATCTAGCACAATGTTGTGTATATGTATCTGGTGGCATTCTACGTAATTGGTCAGAAAATGGGCGGGATCGGACCAATGGGCGTGTCCCCGCCCTTCTAAGCCAAATTTCGGAATTGAAATATCTTGCACAACTTTTTATCTAGAGTGCTGTAATGTTGTACATACGTATCTGGTGACAGTCCACGTGATTGGTCCAAAAATTGGCGGGATCTGACCAATGGGCGTACCACCGCCCATATAAGCCAAATTTTGAAATTGAATTATCTTGCTCATTTTGTTAGCGAGAGTGTTGAAATTTTGCATATATGTATCTGGTAGCAGTCTACGTGATTGGCTTACAAATGGGCGAAATAGGACCAGTGGGCGTGGCCCAGCCCATATTTTGATATATCTTGCAAGTATTATATAGGAAATACATGAACAAAAATGCTCGGTATGCGATAATTACAGCTGCTCCCTCCAATACAATCGCAATATGATAATGTGATGCATGACCAATGAAACAAGAATTTGGAAATTTTATAAGTATACATTTCTATTTTCGGGACTTTCCACTGAATTCGGGTTTTTTTCATTCAGTGAATTTATAACTAATACCAGTAAGAAAAGGCAGAAAGTCGGGCGGGCCGACTTTATAATACCCTACACCTCCCTAACAATGCGATAAGGGTCATTGCGATAATAATTTGGAATAATTGGTAAATGTGGTGTGTGTATGTATATCTTATTTTGAAACGATAATCGCTAAATTAAGCAATATTCGTTCCTAAATTGAGAAACATTTTTCTGGAGAACTTTGTAATGATCGGAAGTAAAGTACAACTTCTATAGCACTTTGTAACCAAATCTGGAGGAACATATATATGGAGGTTATATATAAATCTGAATCGATTTTCCTTGAATACTCATTCATGTAAAATAGAAACCTGTTCTGTCGAATTTCGTACTGATCGGATATAAAACACAGTATCTACAGCGCTTACATGTCATATTGGGGGTAACATATATATGGGGGCTATATCTAAATCTGAACCGATTTTCTCCGAATTTGGCAGTATTCCTTCATGTAATAACAAAACTTTTTCTGCCGAATTTCGTACTGATCGGATATAAAATACAGTTTCTACAGCGCTTGAATTTCAAATCGGGGGTAACATATATATGGGGGCTATATCTAAATCTGAACCGATTTTCTCCGAATTTGGCAGTATTCCTTCATGTAATAGCAACACTTTTTCTGCCGAATTTCGTACTGATCGGATATAAAATACAGTTTCTACAGCGCTTGAATTTCAAATCGGGGGTAACATATATATGGGGACTATATCTAAATCTGAACCGATTTTCTCCGAATTTGGCAGTATTCCTTCATGTAATAACAAAACTTTTTCTGCCGAATTTCGTACTGATCGGATATAAAATACAGTTTCTACAGCGCTTGAATTTCAAATCGGGGGTAACATATATATGGGGGCTATATCTAAATCTGAACCGATTTTCTCCGAATTTGGCAGTATTCCTTCATGTAATAGCAAAACTTTTTCTGCCGAATTTCGTACTGATCGGATATAAAATACAGTTTCTACAGCGCTTGAATTTCAAATCGGGGGTAACATATATATGGGGACTATATCTAAATCTGACCCGATTTTCTCCGAATTTGGCAGTATTCCTTCATGTAATAAGAAACCTCTTTCTGCCGAATTTCGTACTGATCGGATATAAAATACAGTTTCTACAGCGCTAATTTTGACATGGGCAGCGAAGCGCACCGGGCTCAGCTAGTATTAGTATATTACAACAAAATATATTTGAAAACAAAATTTCTCAAATAAAATATGTGTATAAATACAAATACAATTATAGTTTAGGAATTTCTCCAAATATATATTTTTTAAACAAGATTTTCAAGACTTTTGCTGACTTTTTCGAATTTCAGTTGTAATTTTCCCCTTGTTTCGATTTGTACCTCCCAGTTATGATACCATATGCAGCAATATCTTCTGTTCTAAATCAATCGTTTAAAATTTCTGAGTAGTATTCCAAGCCAACATTAGTTGTCAATCCTCCAAGTAATTTATTTTCATCCAAGATTATGCGATTTCAATTATAAATATTTATTATTTTTACGAACATTACAAATTTCTAAAAAATTTACTTAGAATTACTGAACAATTTAACACAATTTATGTATTTTCTGTTTCGGAAATAATAGTCCAAATAAAACATATTGGGATGTAGATTTGATTAGAAGAACATCTTCCCAAGCATATAATTTTTGTGTGTACAAAATATTATATGTTTAGAGTGTACCCTAAACATATATAAGTTTCAAGCCGAATATGTTTGGGACAATATACTACAGAAGCGATTTTTTTTCAGGATGTATATATGGAGGCAAAATCAAAAAATGGACCGATATTTTCAATGGCAATCACAAGCAGGTATAAGAAGTATATGTACCGAATTTCAGTCATATGATTACAACAGACGAACGGACATGCCTAAATCGTTTTAGAATTTTACGACGGATAAGAATATACATACTTTATGGGCCCCTGATCAATATTTCGCGGTGTTACAAGCGGAGTATATATAACGGGTGATCCACGTAGGGGTAATTTTTTCAATAGTCTCTTTTTGACAGATCACGTGTGAGTCGTGTCATGCTGAAGAACGTTTACAAATCGTTCTGTGAGGATTCACGTTCTGTAAGGAATGTGTTTCGTGCACTTCGCTCAACTTACGGTCAACATAATCGGCCTACTGAGCGTACTATTCGCAACACCATCACCCATCTTGACACCCAGCATTCATTATTGGATAATATTCGACCGACCACGTCCAGCACGCAGTGAAGAAAATGTAGCGGCCGTAGCTGAGAGTGTGCACGGAGACCATGGAGAGTCGATTCGGCGACGTTCGCAGCAATTCGGACTGACGTATGGAACGACTTGGCGCATTTTGCGTCGAGATCTTGAATTGAAAGCATACAAAATACAGCTTGAGCAAGAACTGAAGCCGCCCGACCTTCCCAAGCGACATCGCTTCGCTCTATGGGCTCTTGAAAAGTTCCATCAAATTTTGTTCAGCGATGAGGCCCATTTCTGGCTCAATGGGTATGTAAACAAGCAAAATTGCCGCATTTGGGACGAAGAGCAACCTGAAGAGATTCAATAGCTGCCACTTCATCCAGAACAAACAACGGTTTGGTGTGGTTTGTGGGCCGGTGGAATCATCGGTCCATATTTCTTCAAAAATGATGCCGGTGAGAACGTCACCGTCAATGGCGACCGTTACCGTGCCATGATAACCGACTATTTGATGCCTGAAATTGAAGCTCGTGATCTCGGCGACATTTGGTTTCAACAAGACGGCGCCACTTCCCACACATCGCATCAATCAATGGATTTATTGTGAGAACACTTCGGTGAGCAGATAATTTCACGTTTTGGGCCGGCCACCAAGATCGTATCACACCGTTAGACTTTTTCCTGTGGGGATATGTAAATTCTCAAGTTTATGCGGACAAACCCGCTTCGATTCAGGAGCTATCCTCAAACCTGGGGTACCATTTTAACCTATTTTGCACCTAAAAGTACAAATTCTAAAAACAATTATCTCCTGTGTAGATGTATATCCCATGGGCTGCCTTCGCACCCTGGGAAGAACAAATTTCTTATTTCGCACCCTGGTACCTTATTTTTTATTTTTTGCCCCCACTGTGTCACAATTAAAATAAATTTCGGATAATAGCATCCTATCACGATACTGTGTCCTGCTGAGAATAATTAGTCCCAGAAACCCAAACGTATCACTCTAATTTTGGTTCATAAAGTCCCGTCACTGTGTTATATATGGGACTAGCTGAGCCCGGTGCGCTTCGCTGCCCATGTCAAAATTAGCGCTGTAGAAACTGTATTTTATATCCGATCAGTACGAAATTCGGCAGAAAGAGGTTTGTTATTACATGAAGGAATACTGCCAAATTCGGAGAAAATCGGTTCAGATTTAGATATAGCCCCAATATATATGTTACCCCCGATTTGACATGTAAGCGCTGTAGAAACTGTATTTTATATCCGATCAGTACGAAATTCGGCAGAAAGAGGTTTCTTATTATATGAAGGAATTCTGCCAAATTCGGAGAAAATCGGTTCAGATTTAGATATAGTCCCCATATATATGTTACCCCCGATTTGAAATTCAAGCGCTGTAGAAACTGTATTTTATATCCGATCAGTACGAAATTCGGCAGAAAAAGTTTTGTTATTACATGAAGGAATACTGCCAAATTCGGAGAAAATCGGTTCAGATTTAGATATAGTCCCCATATATATGTTACCCCCGATTTGAAATTCAAGCGCTGTAGAAACTGTATTTTATATCCGATCAGTAAGAAATTCGGAGAAAATCGGTTCAGATTTAGATATAGCCCCCATATATATGTTACCCCCAATATGACATGTAAGCGCTGTAGATACTGTGTTTTATATCCGATCAGTACGAAATTCGACAGAACAGGTTTCTATTTTACATGAATGAGTATTCAAGGAAAATCGATTCAGATTTATATATAACCTCCATATATATGTTCCTCCAGATTTGGTTACAAAGTGCTATAGAAGTTGTACTTTACTTCCGATCATTACAAAGTTCTCCAGAAAAATTCCAAATTATTATCGCAATGACCCTTATCGCATTGTTAGGGAGGTGTAGGGTATTATATAGTCGGCCCCGCCCGACTTTCTGCCTTTCCTTACTGGTATTAGTAATAAATTCACTGAATGAAAAAATACCGAATTCAGTGGAAAGCCCAGAAAATAGAAATGTATGCTTATAAAATGTCCCCTTCTTGTTTCATTGGTCATGCATCACATTATCATATTGCGATTGTATTGGAGTGAGCAGCTGTTATTATCGCATACCGAGCATTTTTGTTCATGTATTTCCTATATAATACTTGCAAGATATATCAAAATATGGGCTGGGCCACGCCCACTGGTCCTATTTCGCCCATTTGTAAGCCAATCACGTAGACTGCTACCAGATACATATATGCAAAATTTCAACACTCTCGCTAACAAAATGAGCAAGATAATTCAATTTCAAAATTTGGCTTATATGGGCGGTGGCACGCCTATTGGTCAGATCCCGCCAATTTTTGGACCACTCACGTGGACTGTCACCAGATACATATGTACAACATTACAGCACTCTAGATAAAAACATTGTGCAAGATATTTCAATTTCGAAATTTGGCTTATAAGGGCGGGGATACGCCCATTGGTCCGATCCCGCCCATTTTCTGACCAATTACGTAGAATGCCACCAGATACATATACACAACATTGTGCAAGATATCAAAATTTGGTCTATGTGGGCGGGGCCACGCCCATTGGGCCGATTCCGCCCATTTTTGGACCAATCTCGCAGACTGCCACCATATACATATACACAAAATTCCAGGTCTCTCGGTAACAAATTGTGCAAGATATCACATTTTTTAATTTTGGCTTATATAGGCGGTGCCACGCCCATTGGTCCGATTCCGCCCATTTTTTGAAAATTCACATAATCTGACACTAAATGCATATAAACAAAATTTCAGCACTCTAGCTAAAGAATTTTCTCAATACCAAAATGTTACCCACATGGGCGGGTCCACGCCCACTTGATATATCGAAAATTAGTGTACCCTATTTTCAGCACCCCCAATACGTGTACATTCTGTGAAAATTTCAAGATGATTGGTCAAGCCGTTTAGACGTCTATACGGAACAAACAAACAAACAAACAAACCCACAAACAGACACTCTCTTTTATATATATAGACTAGCTGAGCCCGGTGCGCTTCGCTGCCCATGTCAAAATTAGCGCTGTAGAAACTGTATTTTATATCCGATCAGTACGAAATTCGGCAGAAAGAGGTTTGTTATTACATGAAGGAATACTGCCAAATTCGGAGAAAATCGGTTCAGATTTAGATATAGTCCCCATATATATGATACCTCCGATTTGAAATTCAAGCGCTGTAGAAACTGTATTTTATATCCGATCAGTAAGAAATTCAGCAGAAAGAGGTTTCTTATTACATGAAGGAATATCGCAAAATTCGGAGAAAATCGGTTCAGATTTAGATATAGCCTCCATATATATGTTACCCCCAATTTGACATGTAAGCGCTGTAGAGACTGTGTTTTATATCCGATCAGTAGGAAATTCGACAGAAACAGGTTTCTATTTTACATGAATGAGTATTCAAGGAAAATCGATTCAGATTTATATATAACCTCCATATATATGTTCCTCGAGATTTGGTTACAAAGCGCTATAGAAGTTGTACTTTACTTCCGATCATTACAAAGTTCTCCAGAAAAATGTTTCTCAATTTAGGAACGAATATTGCTTAATTTAGCGATTATCGGTTCAAAATACATTTACCAATTATTCCAAATTATTATCGTAATGACCCTTATCGCATTGTTAGGGAGGTGTAGGGTATTATATAGTCGGCCCCGCCCGACTTTCTGCCTTTCCTTACTGGTATTAGTAATAAATTCACTGAATGAAAAAATACCGAATTCAGTGGAAAGTCTAGAAAATAGAAATGTATATGTACTTATAAAATTTCCAAATTCTTGTTTCATTGGTCATGCATCACATTATCATATTGCGAATGTATTGGAGTGAGCAGCTGTAATTATCGCATACCGAGCATTTTTGTTCATGTATTTTCTATATAATACTTGCAAGATATATCAAAATATGGGCTGTGCCACGCCCACTGGTCCTATTCCGCCCATTTGTAAGCCAATCACGTAGACTGCTACCAGATACATATACGCAAAATGTCAACACTCTCGCTAACAAAATGAGCAATATAATTCAATTTCAAAATTTGGCTTATATGGGCGGTGGCACGCCCATTGGTCAGATCCCGCCAATTTTTGGACCAATCACGTGGACTGTCACCAGATACATATGTACAACATTACAGCACTCTAGATAAAAAATTGTGCAAGATATATCAATTTCGAAATTTGGCTTATAAGGGCGGGGCCACGCCCATTGGTCCGATCCCGCCCATTTTCTGACCAATTACGTAGAATGCCACCAGATACATATACACAACATTGCAGCACTCCCGATAGCAAATTGTGCAAGATATCAAAATTTGGTCCGTGTGGGCGGTGCCACGCCCATTGGGCCGATCCCGCCCATTTTTTGACCAATCACGCAGACTGCCACCATATACATATACACAAAATTCCAGCACTCTCGCTAACATATTGTGCAAGTTATATCAATTTCAAAATTTGGCTTATATGGGCGGGGCCAAGCCCATTGGTCCGATCCCGCCCATTTTTTGACCAATTACGTAGAATGCCACCAGATACATATACGCAACATTGCAGCACTCCCGCTAGCAAATTGTGCAAGATATCAAAATTTAAAAATTTGGTCAATGTGGGCGGGGCCACGCCTATTGGTCCGAACCCGCCCATTTTTAGACCAATCACGTAGATCGCCAACGGATATATATACACAAAATTCCAGGTCTCTCGCTAACAAATTGTGCAAGATATCACATTTTTAAAATTTGGCTTATATGGGCGGTGCCACGCCCATTGGTTCGATCCCGCCCGTTTTTTGATCAATCACGTGGACTGCCATCAGATACATATGTACAACATTACAACACTCTAACTAACAAATTGTGCAAGATATCGAAATATCAAAATTTGGTCTATGTGGGCGGGGCCACGCCCATTGGGCCGATCCCACCAATTTTTGGACCAATCACGTAGACTGTCACCAGATACATATACACAACATTGCAGCACTCACGCTAGCAAATTGTTCAAGATATCGAAATTTCAAAATTTGGTCTATGTGGGCGGGGCCACGCCCATTGGGCCGATCCCACCAATTTTTGGACCAATCACGTAGACTGTCACCAGATACATATACACTCAAATACAGAACTCTCTCTAATAAATTGTGGAAAATATTTGAATTTCAAAATTAGCCCTATATGGGCGGGGCCACGCCCTTTGGTCCGATTCCGCCCATTTTTTGAAAATTCACATAATCTGTCACTAAATGCATACACACAAAATTTCAGCACTCTAGCTAAAAAATTGTCTCAATATCAAATTTGGACCCATATGGGCGGGTCCACGCCCGCTTGATATATCGAAAATTCAAGTACCCTATTTTCAGCACCCCCTACACATGTACATTCTAGACGTCTATACGGAACAAACAAACATACAAACAAACAAACAAACAAACATACAAACAAACAAACAAACCCACAAACAGACACTCTCCTTTATATATATAGATTTACAATGCTTTTGCCATTTCGTTTAATATCTTCAGGGCATATTTCCTTTTCTTTTCATTCACATTCGTTTCCTTTGTTCGACTTTGAGTTTCTTTGGGAATAAATGGTAGGATTTGGAAAATATTGTGATTAGCGCGAGGGTTCCGAACAAACGTGTTGGATTTATCCTGCAATGTTAGCAATTTTTTTGTTTGTTAGCAATGTTGCTTAATAATATAACAAAAGAGTTAAAAAATTTTCCTCATTTTTTGTTAATCCATAGACATTGGAAAGGTTAATAAAATTACGCAGTACAACACATGATTTTGGGACTCAATTCTGAGTATTGGCCGTGAAGTAGCCCCAAAAATAAGAACTTTTGCTTCATTCGTTTAGTCAAGTTGGCTCAATAAATAATTTAGTGGCCATACAAATGTATTTGCTCCAGGTGGATTTTTTGCACTTGTTCTATATTTTGTTCTCGGTATAGCAAAGTTGTAGATATTAAATAGGAGAAAAAAAGCGGGACAAACCTACCCAAAAAAAGTGCATCCGGTGCCTTAAAAATTGAAAAATCTTAATTAAGTAATTTGACCGGGCACTGAAAAACTTGATCAACAATGTGCTAAGGAATAGGTGGATTATTTGTGGGTCATATGACGTAAAAATTAGAGACAAGGTAAATCGTGGTATACCTCAGGGGGCATTTTATCGCCTCTTCTATGGGTTGCGACGATACACAGTCTCCTAAAAGCCCTCACCAATGAAGGACTTAAACCAGTCTGTCATGCAGACGACGTTGTAATACTTCTAAGGGGCTTTCATCCAAATCTATTATGCAGAAGAGCTGAAGAGGCACTTAACATAGCATATAACTGGGCACAACCAAGGGGATTAAATGTTAACCCAGACACAACAGAAATATGTCTATTTACAAGGAAAACGAAGATCCCACTTTTTACCCGGCATCGATTCCTGAATAAGACAATTGCTATAACTAACAAGTATGAAAGTTCAGTCGGGTGAACCGACATATGAATCCCCTCACCTTGAGTCCCAAAACAATAATAGTAACTTCATTTATTTTTTTGTTTCAATTAAATTATTATCAATTTAACTTGCATTTAATAAATTTATAGTATGCAATGGTATTAAAGTTAAAAGCTGTTTACTTTTGGTACAAAATGGTACATTTGTGTGGAGGGTACCAAAAGGGGCGTGCCAATAAGGGTCAGTTTTCTCTAGACTCTAGGTACCATAAAAGCATTACACTGTACAAAATTTCAAGTGTTTATATGTACTGGTATTAAAGTTATAAGCTATTAACTTTTGGTGTAAAATGGTCCATTTGTGTGGGAGGTACCAAAAGGGGCGTGGCAACTTCGCCCATTTTTCTAGAGGTAATAGCGACTAATAAACTAATACTATGTGTAGAATTTCAGAGGATTCAAATAAGTAGTATAGAAGTTATTAAATAATCAATATTTCACTTAATGTTAACCCTTTGTGGGAGAGGTACTAGAAGAAGTGGACCAATATGGCCCATCTTCGTACTTAGCCGGAGATAGAAGAAAATATTACCACATACCAAATTTTAAGTCAATCGGTTACTCCTTTTGAGAGTTATCGTGCGCACCAGCCAGCAGACAGACAGACAGACAGACGGACGGACGGACATTGCTTATTCGACTTAAAATGACCCAAAACGGATATCCGCCGAACATACTTGGGGTCTTAGATCACTCCTTTGATGTGTTACACTTTTGACTCGTAGCAAATTATATATACCCTCCTTTCTAAGGTGAGGGGATAAAAAGGTAAAATACTTGGGAGTAATCTTAAATCAAAAACTGTACTGGAAAGATCATCTTGAAGAAAGAGTTAGAAAGGCCAACAGATGTTGGTCGTTGTGCAGAAGAGCTATAGGTTCAAAATGGGGACTACGTTCAAATATGATTCACTGGCTTTACATGAGCGTGATTAGACCAATAATCACCTACGCCTGTGTGGTGTGGTGGACATCAATGGACAAGAAGTGCAACGTAATACCTTTGCAAAAAATTCAACGTATGTGCTGTCTAGGCATAAGCGGGGCATTTAGAACTGCACCAAAAAAGCGTTGGAGACTATAATGCACATCCAACCAATAGACATCCGAATAAAATATGAGGCAGCCCTCACAGCAAGACGTCTACAAGTGATGGGTGAATGGATAATTCGAGATCACAAGTCGTACCATCAGATGATTTTAGAATCTCTAGTTGGTCACATTCAAACGCCAGAAATCTCTGACCGCATTCCTGAAGTGCGGCTTACAGCTACCTGAGATTCGTTTGTACCAGACAGACGCTCCTGGGAAAATGGAACTTTGGCCCATGTGCCAGTGGGAACCAGCTGCTACACGGATGGGTCCAAGCGAGGAGGAAGGACGGGTCTGGGACTTTTTATTGATGAACCAGAAGTTGAACTTCACTTCCACCTCCCCGACCATAACACGGTATTTCAAGCGGAAGTTCGAGCAATCACGGAGTTTGTGAACTGGCTCAGTAACACCACAAAGCCTAAATATGCCAACTGCTTCACAGATAGCCAAATGCCGATTAAAGCAATAACACCGGAAAGGGTCAAATCCAGAACTGCGTTGGACTGTAAAAGTACGATAAATTATTACTCAACCCATGGTCAATTGCGTATTTGCTGGGTACCAGGACACAACGGAGTGATTGGAAATGAACGGGCAAACAGATTGGCTTCAAAGCGCAGAGAACTTCGAGTAATAAACTTGGAAAATTGGAAACCTTTCGATGCCACGAAAAATTAGTTGAAGCACTGGGCAGTGAAGGCTCACAAAACTGTGTGGAATAGCGCGACGCAAAAGTAGGGTGACCCAAATGAAAAGAAAACAAGAAGTCTTCTGAAACTAAACAAGATCGATATTAGTAAGACGATGAGTGTTCTAACGGGACACTCAAGCTTACAATCACATCTTCATCGCATAGGACTAGCAGGAAACGACGAATGCAGGACATGCAGGGAAAACATCGAAACGATGGAACATTTTTTGTGTCACTGCCCAGCTTTCACACATGCATGATCCCAACATTTCGGGCCCGACATATTACCAGACTTGACTCATCTCAGAGGATATGACTGGAAGATACTGTGAAAATTCGTGTCTAGTACCGATTTTCTGTAACTCGTGAGGTATAAAAAGATCATAAATAAGGAGCGCACAACAGGCCGAACCACGGACATGAGACGTTTAAACGTCTCCTCTCTTCAACCTAACCTAACATAACCTAAGTAATTTTCTATAGTGAATCCAGCTTTTGACCGGGGCTATAAGCTTTCTTTTCTAGGACAGATCCAAAGTCGGAAAAGCAAAGAAAAGCTTTCTTGCAATATCAAAATTGAAGCCCACAAAGATAAATCTATAGACCCCTACGCTTCTTGTGTACGCAGCAAAAATATTTACTAATATTTCCCAGCAAAATTTCTCATTACCAAATAATCCGACGAGTAAGCAAAGTTCGATAATGGTAAGTACTTATTATTTAGCCACTTTTCTCAGTATTTTAACATGGGGATGTCATTGGAGGGAAGTACTTCCCAAAAGCATACAATAAAGTAGCATAATAAGTACTTATTTGTAGCATAGGCATACCACATAAATATGTGCTTATGTTTTCCACGATTTTAAGTACTTGAATAATGCATTACCAATAAGTTACAAAATACGTAGTAGATATGGTAGATATGTAGAGATGGCCATTGAAAGTAATTTTGTGCATATTGTCGCGCATATTTCGAATTTCTGAACCCAAACCACCATGTGAAAAATCGTCAATGGTCTAACATCATACGTAAATATTTTTAGTATTTTCATTCAATCTGCACGTATTTTTGGAAAATTTGTTGAAAATAAATAAATCTTTTACATTATACCAAAATTACATTATACTAAAATTTGCCAAAAATTATTGTGATAAAAAAATCACTTATTTCTGTTATTATTGGTAAGTCATTATTAATAAGCCGAAAGTAATTCAGCGAATATTGAGATGTCATTATTTGGTAATGCAGGGAATAATGACAGGTACTTACCAAGATTTTGCTGGGTTATGACTTTGGCAAGGGATAGAAGTAAAAGACAATAAAATTTAAAACAAAAAAATATAATACATTTTGTCAATTATTAACAATATTTTTTTAATAATAAATATATTATTTTTAAAATTTTTTAAATTTGGTCTTGAGGGCTTCATATTACTGCAATGAATTTAAATAAGTAAATAAATAAATAAACATGGAATTTACTTATCTAAAACTTATATTGTCTTTGGCTCAAAGTAATTACGTGTGTAATATTTTGTTCAGTGTATACATACTTTCTCTGTGTTTGTGTTGCTTTAATGTACATATTTGTATGGCTGGTCTTCGGCCGGGGCAAAATAAATGTAATGTTTCCCTAAATTGCTCGCAACATGAACTTTAGTACGATAATGTAATTCTGAGGTAAACTTAATTGCATCCCATTTATTCACCGGAAAACACAGCATTCAAAGCCAAAACATGGCAAAAACAAAGAGGCCAAACAAAATTATTTTTAATATATTTTGGGATTTACGGAACATGGTTTTGCACACGTGCAAACAGAATATATATATACATACGCACACACAAATAACTGATTACTCTCACATACATGGAAGATTAATTTGCAACTTATATTGTTGGTTCGACCTTTTCAGGTCTAAGTAAATCAATTAGTGGCTTTAATTAAACTTATTTCGGATTTTATTCAATTAATAGTTGAATAAACAAAAGCAAGTCATTCAGGGAGATATAAGTGAAATATATGATACAAATTTACCCATTTAAGATATTATTTTATATATTGGGATCCGAAACAGTAGCCTTTGTAAAGTAGGGGTTTGGTTTCGGGAGAAATTCATAGAATTATCATATTTTCAAAATGAAAATGATTTTAAAAACGCAGTATATAAATTAAATATAAATACCACATACATCGAATTCAGTATGTATGTATGTAGCCAGCGTATGACTATCTATGAAAATTAGCAAATTGTGGAACGATATAATTCTTTTTTGTTTTAGCAAATAAAACTATGCAACAAATTTTTTTTTGTGTCCGATACCTAAAACCTTTTTTTTTGATAGATTGAGGCATACAACCATAACAAAAATTTTTTTATGGTAAAATTTTCTTTAAAATTCAAATTCAAATTTTCATGGATGTTACCTATAGGATCTGGACCATATCTTAGGATGTATAAGCTCGATAAAGCCGGGATACCCTTCAAATTAAAGGGCTAGATGTGCTGAAAACATAATTTTCACGCAAAAGGAAAAGGTTTAGTTGTTTTTTTTTAACAAAATCGTTTTTTGCTGGCACCAAGAAAGCATACAAAATAAAAACCAGTAAGGAAAGGCAGAAAGTCGGGCGGGGCCGACTATATAATACCCTACACCTCCCTAATAATGCGATAAGGGTCATTGCGATAATAATTTGGAATAATTGGTAAATGGGTAGGAACATATTATCTAATTCTGAACCGATAATCGCTAAATTAAGTAATATTCGTTCCTAAATTGAGAAACATATTTCTGGAAAAATTTAATGATCGGAAGTGAAGTACAACTTCTATAGCGCTTTGATACCAAATCAGGAGGAACATATGTACGGATGTTATATATAAATCTGAACCGATTTTCCCTGAATACTCATTCATGTAAAAAGACATCTTTCTGTCGAATTTCGTACTGATCGGATATAAAATACAATCTCTACAGCGCTTACATGTCGAATCGGGGGTAACATATATATGGGGCTATATCTAAATCTGAACCGATTTTCTCCGAATTTGGCAGTATTTCTTCATGTAGAAGGAAACCTCTTTTTGCCGAAATTCGCACTGATCGGATATAAAATAACATTTTACAGCGCTTACATGTGAAATCGGGGGTAACGTTTATATGGGGGCTATATCTAAATCTGAACCGATTTCTTCCAAATTTAACAGTGTTCATTCAAATAATAGGAAACCTCTTTCTGCCGAATTTCATACTGATCGGATATAAAATAACATTTTTACAGCGCTTACACTTCAAATCGGGGGTAACGTATATATGGGGGCTATATCTAAATCTGAACCGATTTCTTCCAAATTTAACAGTGTTCATTCATATAATAAGAAACCTCTTTCTGCCGAATTTCATACTGATCGGATATAAAATAACATTTTTACAGCGCTTACACTTCAAATCGGGGGTAACGTATATATGGGGGCTATATCTAAATCTGAACCGATTTATTCCAAATTTAACAGTGTTCATTCATATGATAAGAAACCTCTTTCTGCCGAATTTCAGACTGATCGGATATAAAATAAAGTTTTTAAAGCGCTTACATGTCAAATCTGGGGTAACATATATATGGGGGCTATATCTAAATTTGAACCGATTTTAACCAAATTCAATAGGGATCGTCCTTGGGCCAAATAAAACATATGTGTAAAGTTTCGTCGAGATCGGACCATAATTGCGACCTGTACTTTGATTACAAGAATACATGCACAGACAGACAGACGGACAGACAGACGGACAGACGGACATAGCTAAATCAACTCAGAAAGTAATTCTAAGTCGATCGGTATAATAAACGATGGGTCTATTTCTACTCCTTTTGGGTGTTCAATAACACCCATTTTTAATATACTATGGGTATATTAAACAACCATTACATTGTTTGTTTGTATGTGCAGGAATCCAAGTTATAAGCCGTTAGTTTTTGTTCAAAATGGTTCATTTGTATGCGAGGTACCAAAAGGGGCGTGGTAATATTGCCCATTTGTCACAGAACTATAGGTTTAGGGTGGCAGTCGTTTTTTCCCATCAGCTCACATAGACTTGTTTAGGTCCCTAGTGGTACCACGGGCTAAAATGCCCCTCGTCGAAACCAACCTGTTTCATATACAAATTTAACGATAGTACGAATATTGGTACCGAAAAGACTGCCTAGAAAGGCCGACCCCAGTATGTCCAGTCGTCGATTACTCAAAGCGGGATAGTCGCATAGCAAGTGTTCAATGCTCTCCACTTCTTCCTCATCTCCACAGCTTCTGCAAAAGTCATTGGAGTCAATACCCAATCTTCTGGCGTGTTCGCCGATCAAGCAGTGTCCCGTCAGAACTGATACTAACGTAGACAATCTTTGCCTCTCTAGTGCGAGGAGATATTTTGATCTTCTCAGGTCATACCTTGGTCATATTTGTCTAGCTACCCTGCAGGTGCCGATTTCTGTTCATCTTTTGTTGGACTGCCTGATTGCCTCTTGCCTAAGTCAAATCTTGCAGGTGGATAGTGGCGCACCAATATATGCAAATTCTTCGAGAATTTGTAATGTCGTCTCTTTCCTTGCAAGTTCATAGGGCTTTGCAGTTCCCCGGGATATCCCTATGTCCAGGCACCCATATGAGATGTATATTAAACTGCTCAGCCATCTCGTTAAGAGATCTGCGGCAGTCGAGGGCTGTCTGTGAATTTAGGGATGTGGCCTCCAGAGAATTGATGGCAGCCTGGCTGTGCGAGTAAATGACAGCGCCAGTGTTGGGTACTATGTTGCGACTCAGCCACTTGGCGACTTCCCATATTGCCATTATTTCGGCTTAATAGACACTTCAGGTATCTGGTAGTCTGTGAGCTAAGTTCTTCACAGTGCACTCCGAAGCCAACCTTTTCACCAAGCTTCGAACCATCCGTATAGAAGTGGAGATAGTTTCTATTTCTGGGTATTCTGCCATCCCATTCATCCCTGGCTGGTATCATAGTGATGTAGTTCTTCTCAAAGGTGCGCACCGTTGATATATAGTCCACTCGGTCGATTAGCATAGCACTACACCTTGATATCCTCATGTGACCGTAGTTCTTATACCTCCACATTGATAGGTAGTTTAATCTTAGTGCCGGTTTTAGTTGCAACCTTTCTCGCCACTGCATTAATCGGCAGTATATGGAGAAGGGCTTGTAGAGACTCAGTCGCTGTAGTCCTTAACGCTCCGCTTATGCACCGGCAGGCTGTTCTCTTAACCTTTGATAGTAGATTTGTGTTAGTTTGTCAGTTGCCGTTTACCATACCACAATGCCGTATCACAGTATTGGACGAACTACTGCTTCATATATCCAATGGACTATTTTAGGAGAGAGGCCCCACCGCGACCCTACAACCTTCCTGCAGGAATATAGGGCGACGTTGGCCTTCTTCACACGTTCCAGTACGTTAGGTCTGAATGACAGTTTCTTATCTCAAATTATTCCTAAAAATTGTGCACTTTCAGAAAAGACTAAATCTGTTCCATTTATCCGAGGGGGAGGCTCCATATGTGGGACATTATTCATCCCAGTAAAGAGAACCAATTCTGTCTTGTTTGGGTTAACACCCAAACCGTTGCTTCTGGCCCATCTAGCCAACTTGTTCAGAACCACTTGTAGAATGTCTCGGATGACGTTTTCGAATTTGCCACTCACTGCGATTGCCACATCGTCCTCATATGCCACGACCTTGCAGCCACAACGTTCTAGACCTAGCAGAATTTCATTCACCGCTTGGTTCCAAATTATGGGAGACAGTACTCCTCCTTGTGGGGTCCTCTGTTTACAAACCTTGTTAGAGTTTTGGACCCAAGACACGCTGTTATGCGTCTTCTGCTGAGCAGGGTGTATATAAGTCTAATCAAGCTAGAGTTTACCTTAAGATGTGTCAGTGCCGCAATTACCGCATGAATGTTGTTAAAAGCTCCTTCAATGTCTAGATATGCCACCATGGTGAATTCCTTGAAATACAGGGACGATTCGATAGTGCTCACAAGTTCGTGCAGGGCTGATTCTGTAGACTTCCCCTTATTGTAAGCATGTTGGTTCACCGACTGGAGTTTTGTATCCAGGTTTTCTCTAATGAAATAATCTAAAAGTGTTTCCAGACCTTTCAATAGGAAGGAGGATAGGCTAATTGGTCTGTAGTCTTTTGGCCTAGTGTGTGATATGTTCTCCGCTTTAGGTATGAATACCACTTTGGTTTCCCTCCATCGATTCGGGATGTATGAAAGCCTGATACAGCCTACATAAATTTTCTCCAACCAGGGGATAATGTACTGCAACTTTTTCTGCATTTCTGCTGGGGTGATGCCGTCTGGTCCAGGTGACTTGAAGGGCTCAAAGCTGTTTATAGCCTAGCTTATTCTGGATCTCTCTTTCAACAAGCTGGCGACTCTCGTAGTCCACTCGCACTCTTGTTGGTCCTGTTGATCCTCGGGCTCTGTTGATGAGTTACCCGGGAAATGTGTGTCGAGCAATACATTTAGCGATTGCTCGCTGTTTTTTGTCCAATTGTTTGCCTCATCCTGCAAATACCCTACTGTACAAGGTGAAGTGGAGAGTATCTTCCTCAGCCTTGCGTCGTCGGAGACCTTTTCCACTTCGCCACAGAAGGAATACCAAGAGCGTCTTTGCGCCTTCCTAAGCTCCTTCTTGTAGATCTCGAGTTTCCCTTTAAATGCATCCCAATCATTAGCAACTCTAGTAGATTTTGCCTTGTTGAATAGCTTGTTGCATGACTTTTTCCTTGCCGTTAGCTCAGAAGTCCACCATTGGGGTTTTGTTTTACCCTTGTGCCTTGTTTTTGGACAGGCTTCTTCAAGGGAACTATTGAATGATGTGGTGATATGCTCGACCAGATTATCCAGACCGGCCTTGCCATTCGGTTCATAAAGAAGCTAAAAGTTGAGGACCTTTTTAAAATTCTTTTCATACAGGTGCCACTTTGCCTTCCTCACATTTCTGTGGACAGCAGGTTTAGGCGCTTTTTCGGCGAGTTTGAACTCTATATAATGGTGATCTGAGAATGAGTGGTCGTCCAGTACATTCCACCCAATAATTTTGTCTGACACCCGGTCAGTAGAAAACGTTACGTGTAGTTAATCTTGTCTGCCTTTAATTGTAAAGGTCGGTTTATTGCCAATGTTACAAATAGTTAGGTTGGTAGTTAGAATAAAGTCAAGAAGCGAATCACCCCTATTGTTTATATCCGTACTACCCCAGATAGTATGATGAGCGTTCGTGTCTGCGCCAATAATCAGCTCGAGCTCGTCACACTTTGCTTCTTCTACTACTTCCCTGAAGAGATCTGTCGGTATTGCAGCTTCATAAGAAAAGTAACTGGAACGGAACTACGAGGGTTGCTATTTATATTTCGGTCCTGGCAAATGCTGGTGTTGCCAGATGAAAACTGGAACTTCCATTGGAAAGTATGACATTTTTTAGCATAACTTCTCTCAGACCTTTTTGTCAGTTGAGCACGAATTGTTTTGGTTACTGGGTGTTGAAAATTAACCTCCAAAACATGGTTTTTGAAGGCTTCGACAGCTGGTTCACGCGTCGAAAAACGTTGACCAAGCAGTTTTTTTTTGATGTGAGTGAATAAGAAGAAGTCATTGGGTGTCAAATCAGGGCTGTACGTCGGATGACCCATCAATTCGACGTTTTGGCCGGTCAAAAAGGCGCTGGTTTGAGCCGATGTATGAGAGCTCGCATTGTCATGCTGCACAATGATTCGTCTTCTCTTGTTCGTTTTTCGAATTTTTCCGAAGACTTCAGTCACACAAATTGTGGTGTATCACTCAGAATTTCCCGTCCTACGTTGCTCAAGCGGAACAGTCGTTACATGACCAGTTTTGCCTAAGAAACAGGCGACCATTTGCTTCGAAGTGCTTTTTCCACGAACAACTTTCGTTGGATTTGGCTCATCTTCGAAGACCCACACGTACGATTGCTGTTTTGTTTCCGGCTCACACACATAGATCAAAGATTCATCACCTGTGACGATCTTATTAACGTCTTCTGAACACCGCGATCGTATTTTTTCAAAATTTCTTTGCACCAATCGACACGAGCCTTTTTTTTGAGCGATTGTCAAATTGTGCGGAGAACAAATCTTTTTTACGGCCAGGTGTTCATGCAATATCGAATGTATGCTGGTGGAAGGAATGCCCAAGGATGCCTCTATCTCACATGACGATCTTGCATTATCAGTTCACGCACGGTATCAATGTTCTCTGGCACTACGGCCGTTTTGGACGACCTTCACGACCTTCGTCTTTGAGCGAGCGCCGGCCACGATTGAATTCATTAAACCAGTTTTTCATAGTGCTTTAGGATGGTGCTTCATCGCCATACAAAGATTTAAGTTCATCGATGCACTCTTGTCGTGATAATCCACGTCGAAAGTTGTGAAAATGATCGCACGAAAATGTTCACGAGTTAATTAAATTTTTTTTGCCAAATTAATTTTTTCAAGTCACTGTAAACAACACAAATGATGGTCGTACGTCAAAACGTTCTGAGTACGTTTATGCTAAAAAATGTGAAACTTTTCAATGGAAATGTCAGATACCGCCAGAAATATATATAGCAACCCTCGTAATACGATCTAGTGGTCGAAACAATAACGATACCAGTAAAGAGCGTATTTGATTGGAATTTGTCCGTTTTTTGGTTTTTGCGTTAAGTTCTGAGCTTTGGTTTGTTCTGACACATACAGTAAAATTTTATGGCCAACATTTTTGTAGAACATTCCATCCCCGCCATCCCCCTTTTAAGGGGTGTTTTTTATAATTTGTTAAAATGGGGCCAAAAATTACAGTTATGTGGGGGAGCTTAATATGTTCCACAATAATATTGGCCTTAATATTTTCTATAAAGCTGCTGAACCCTTTAAAAATATTTTTGTTACATAATAGTGAAATACTAACATTTTTGGGGTACAATGTGGCTTTTTGAGCTATTTAGGTTACCTAGACACGTTCAGATTGTATTGATATGTTCACAAAAGTTGTTCAGATTTACGTTGGCTACAATTTTTCCAAACGTTGTTAGTGAAAACTTACGAGTCCGTGAAAGTTATGCTGAAAAAAGTGAAAAAAAAAATATTTTTTTCCTTCACTTTTTTAAATAAAAGGGCCGGAAAAAAATTGTTTTCCCAAAAAATGTTAAGAAACTTTGTTCAGCATATTCCTAGCTACATTATTGCCAAATATAGTTAAGCGGTATCACCAAGTTTGAATTAGTTGTTGGACAAAAGCTGATGACACCTTATTCGAGGGGCCCACTGATTTTCAGAAACTTTGGAGGCTTATAAAAAAAATGGTCTCCAATTTCGCCCAACCGAGTATAGGGTTATACTACCCTTTGATAGTAAAATCGAACCTATACTGTCAAGTCCGTGTATTTTTCAAAAAGTTATTTGTTGCATAGTGTTATTAAATATTATTGTTATATTATTAAAATATATGACGAACTTGGTCCCATATATAATGATATTTCAATTCATTTTTTTTCCAATTTCAAATTATGTGTTTGGAATTTCAATTGATGTGTTTCGAATTTCAAATGATGAGTTTCGAATTTCAATTGATTTTATTCGAATTTCAATTGACGTTATTCGAATAATTAGTGCAGATTTCAAATAACTTGTAAAACTATTGGGCAGATTGTTATCAAGAATGCCAATATCATATAATGTATCCAAATTTTGTGTGGATTTTATTTGCATACAAAGGCAAAATATACCACAAATCCTTTTTTTTTAAATTGCTTTATTAAGAAATCGATAGTATTTTCTGTGCAACCTAAATGTCCCTTATTATCAGGTATTTCAAAAAAAAATTTTTGGAAACGTGTTACCCTGCAATTGGCTATGTGCTCACCCGTTAATATATTTGTACACATCCAAGACACAAACCCCAATTACTGAACTTCACAAAGCTGTCACCGGCACCCACATATTTTTGGCGCTAATATAGACTTTTTACACAATTCGATAATACTCTCTTCCGTAATCGGCTATTGTAAGAAGAGAACAGAGAGTCGATGAAATAAAAGCTTCCGTTTCCATCGCTAAATAAACAAAAGCTTTACATCCGTTTCCTAAATTCAGTCAACAAGTGTTTTGTTACCATCGAAATTCTGCCTTTGGTAGTTCATTTCTTATGTTTGTGTTGTTTGGTTAATTTTTTATGTTGTCCTCATTTTATTTATTTAATTAATTTAAATTTTATAATTCTGTGTTTATTTGCGTACTTGTGCATATTTGTGTTAAGTTCTTTGTGTTCTGTGTTTTTTAAGTTGTTGTTTTAACACTTTTTATTGGTTACACATTTGCAAACTAAAATGTCGCAAAAACAGTCGGACTCTTGTCTAAGTATCCGTGGATACTGGAGTTGTTTCTATCGTCGCTGCACCATTAACGATGAACTAAATGCCGAATGGAAAGAATTAAATCATGAAATATGGGGTTACTTATGAGTCATTCCACGCCAAACGGGACGATTTTCGACATCACTATTTTTGATAGCTTCGAAATTTTGTGTATGAGTCATTCCACGCCAAACGGGACGATTTTTGACATCACTATTTTTGATTGCTTGAAATTTTGTGTATGCATTATTTACCTAAAAATATCTTAAACGTAGTTCAAGAAAAAATTTAAAAAAAAATTCTTTAAGAATTATGAGCAATTTAAAGTTGACGGAATTACGTTTTTTTTCTACAAGGTGTGTTTATCCTTTAGCTTGTATCTCCTAAAATACGTGACCGATTTTAATGTGCTATACCTTGTTTTGAAGGTACTTTCAACTACTACAACTAACTGGTGTAAGTTTCCAATCACACTAGTATTGTTTGCATTTTTGTCCAAGCACAACCCCCTACAAAACCCCTTCCCCCTTAAAAACAAAAATGGATTTAATTTTTATGCTGCAATTTCTGCCACACAAAAGAAAAAAACTTCCCGCACCCCCCTAATTCCATTTACGAAAATATTATTTCCTTTCTATATATTTTTCGCTCCAAACAAAAACCTTGATCTCAAAAAATGGCTTTCTAGTTTTCCAAACAAACAAATTGCTCCCCACTCCACACAATTGCCTTAACTACCATCTTTATTTACTCGCTCTATCTTTAAATTTCGCTGTCGGCGATCGAGACAAAAAACTTTGCTCTTAAAAAATAATCTTCCCGTCCCTTTGGGAACATACAATATTCTCTCTTTATGATTTTTGGCGGGAAATTTTAGCCTAACTGTATTTTGACCCCAATGTTTTATTTTCAATGCCGACAACATATTCTTAACATATAATACACCCAGGAAAATAATTGGTTGCAATTCGATTGTAACAATAAAAAAATAGTATATAAATACAACCGTCTGTCGGTTGTATTTATATATAAATAGTTGAAACAACAGTTATAACATGGATACGATCAAATGAAAATGCTTGCAACTAAATCGATGGTTGTATCAATCGAATTAAGATTGTTTTTTCATTGACACTCGGTTAGTTGTGGTAACCAATTTTAAATTTTCATTATAGTACCATATGACCGATTTTTGGTTGTGACAACCAATGTTTTATTCTTGACAACAGAAATTGTATTAATAGACCTAAGATTATTATTGCAACGAATAATTGGTTACTACAACAGAAAAAATATTAATAAATATCGTTTATTGGTTATCCCAATCATTTCCCAAATTTAGAATAATTAAATGTATTTTGGGAAATACAACCGAAAGATTGGATGCTGTTCTTTTGCTGATACATGACAAACGAAAAATAAAATTACTCGACAAAAAAATCTTCAACATTTTGTTCAAGAATGGTATAGGTAATCAAAAATAACATCGTGTGGATAATAAGGTGTGGAATGCAGAATATGTTGTGCAAAATGTTTTACTTAAATAAAAAATAAAAGCATATGATTGAAAGCACAGGGTTAAGCGATATTTGCATAAAAGTTTTGTGTTTTTTTCGTGTACTAAAATGTATGCCAAATATTTCCACATCTCGTAATAGTGAGGAATTTGTAATATGGGATTTTTAATTTTGTTATGAATTGCTTTGTTTTTTGTTCAATAAATAAAATAAAAATTAATGAAAACTGGTTTTAATTAATTGTCGGTAGTATATGACTGCCAAATTGTCAGAACAACCAATTTTTTAAAACAGTTGGTTGTGGCAACTACAACAGATAATTTAAGCCACCATTTTCGTAGTTGGCGCAACCAAATATGATTGTTGTCAACATGGAAGGAGTGATATACCACAACCAAAATATTGGTTGTCCTGATGGAATCGCATGGTAGTAGACAGAACTACAAAATTCGGTTGGCAAATAATTCGGTTGAGGCAACCAAATCGTATTCTGTGTGTATGTTCTTCCAATTCTTTCCATTTTAGAGCGAAAACTGCAGTGGGCAAATAAATGAAAATTACGATTATAAGAGAAAAATACTTTTGGGTCAGAATTTTTAATATTAACCTATGAAATTTATTTTGGCCTACAAACTTTATAAATATTGCTGGAAAAAAAATAAGACATCAGCATCATTTATTTGTTGAAAATTTTTTTAATTTTACTAAATTTCCAATTGCTCTTGAACTGCTGAACCGATTTTTACAAAGTTAACGTGGTTTGAAAGAGAAAATAACGTACCATTTTATAGATTTTTTTTACATTTGTAAAAATTTTTTTTTTTAAAAGCTTTAATTTAAAAAAATGTTTACCCCTTCGATTTTTCTAAATTTGCACAGAATATGCACCAGCCTCTCACATATCCCAAAACAGTAATTGTATTTTTGGGGACGCAATATTTGTAAATATCATGGAAATTTTAAGGCAGGTCTGGCATTTTAGACATTTTTGTTCTGTTTCTGCAAAACACTCATGTAAAATTTCATACAATTTTAAGATGCCCGCCTTATAGTATTTCGTCCAAAAAATCGAAGGGGTTTTGTTAAATGATAGCGATATATTATTTTTCCATTTATCTACTTTTTATAATCGCCAAGGACACCAAAGTTGTAGTTATAGCTCTTTACGTTGAATAAGCAAAATAACATGCCAACTTATACAAAAAAATACTATAATGTAAATTTAAAGCCGTGATATCTGTGGAATTTTTGGAGCAGAAGAGCGACTCTATAATTCTAAAAGGGCACGTTGAGTATATCATTTTTGTAGAATTAACATATGGTCCAGCTGGTCTGAGTCAGCCAAAAACTGATGTGGAAGTAGTCAATAACACCACCAGTTCACCAATAGTACCGCCACTTTTGCAGGAAGTTCCCAGCAAAGGTGGTGATCAAAATAAAAAGAGCCACAAAACGATTCAAACCAATGAGGGAGCGACAAAAAATAACACCGCCTCCCAAAATTGTCGACTGGAAGATGGTGTAATAGGTAGTGAACGAAAGCAGAAGAATGACCCACTACCAAATAATGAGGGGGTGCCACCAAATAGGATAGACTCCCAAAAGAAACTTTTACTGGAAGGACAATGATCGAGGTCATCCAGATAAACCTCCACCGGAGCGAGACAGCATCCAACGCTCGGATGGACATCATAAATAAAGGCAGGGTTCATATTGCTTTGATCCAGGAACCATGGACAACTAGCAACAAGGTTACTGGATTAAACCATGTGAACTATAACCTTTTCTACGCTAACACAGGTACTCGTTCAAGGACTTGTATTCTGTGCCATAAAAACTTATGTTTTATTTTCTCTCCAGAGTTGTCAACATCGGACGCAACGGTGCTGAGGCAAGGTAATGGAAATATGTACCTTGCGTCAATATATCTGCCATTCGATGCGCCGACATTGCCACCTACTTCGGAATTACAACGTCTGGTGAGGGAATCCAAACACACAAGTAATGAGTTATTAGCTGGATGTGACGCCAACTCCCATCATATCGCTTGGGGTATTACTAACACCAATAAAAGGGGACACGCCCTTATCGAATTTTTGAATACAAATGACCTCATAACTCTTAACATAGGAAACACTGCAACCTTTGTTAACAAAATTAGGGAAGAAGTATTAGATATAACGATATGTTCAGAAAATCTTATTGATGAGATTCATGAGTGGAGGGTTTCGGATGAACACTCCTATTCAGACCACCGTTATATAAGGTTTAAAATTGCACGGCCACTGCCAAACCCCATAAGTTTCCGTAATAAGGCTAAGACCGACTGGACTAAATTCGGAAATCTACTTAGAAATCGATTGGGGCAGCCTACACGCGATTATCTATGTGCAGAAGACATTGATATCAATGTTAAGAAGATTACCGAGGCTCTTGTAAAATCATTTGAAGATAGTTGCCCACTTCGAGAAAGGAAATCTGCATTTGAGAAACCCTGGATGACAGGACAAATTCGCTCGATTGGCAAATATGTCCGCAGACTTTACAATAGAGCTCGACGTAAAAAACAATCAGTATATTGGGACGACTACCACAGAAGACTCAAAGAATACAATAAAATCGTTAGATCGGCGAAACGTAACTCCTGGAGGCTTTTCTGTGAACAGGTAGACAGCGTTAACAGCATGTCCAAAATGAAAAAAAACTCATGTCCAAACCGAAACACTGGTGGATGAAACGGGTAAAAGGATGGAAACTATAGAGGATACCGTAAGGCTCTTGATGAAAACTCATTTTCCGACTGGTAATGCTGGACCAACAGAGGAACAGTTACAGAATGAAAATGTATTGCATCAAGTACCTATTACGGATATAACAGATGGTATGGTTAAAGAGGCGATAAAAAGTTTCTCTCCCTTTAAGGCTGCGGGACCGGATGGAATATTTCCAGCACTTCTGCAGAATGAGGTGGATCTGGTATCAACTCATCTGGCTGGAGTGTTCACTTCATGCCTAAC
Organism: Eudasyphora cyanicolor; assembly: GCA_963930755.1. NCBI lineage: Eukaryota > Metazoa > Arthropoda > Insecta > Diptera > Muscidae > Eudasyphora > Eudasyphora cyanicolor. The sequence continues at coordinate 191,802,325 of OZ005735.1, read as the reverse complement.
CCATTCGTATACCCCAAAAAACGGGCAGGAATCAAGGGTGGTCTTCATACCAAAGCCTGGCAAGGCGAGTTACACGACCCCAAAGGCTTATCGACCCATTAGCCTTACTTCTTTCCTGTTAAAAACAATGGAGCGAATAATTGATGACATGGCCAAAGGTAAAATAGCGGATGACAGGCTAAAATTCAAACAACACGCCTATGTCAAAGGAAGATCAGTGGAAACAGCTCTGCATGAGGTAGTGCACCACATAGAAGAGTCCTTCAGTAAAGAAATGTATACACTTGCTGTTTGCATAGACATTGAGGGCGCATTTAACAATGTACAGACCGATACACTTATACAGTCCTTAGACGAGTTTCAGGTTGACCGGACGCTGAAAAACTGGATCAACAATATCCTAAGGAAGATGTGGATTACAACCAAGGGGATTAAATGTTAACCCAGACAAAACAGAAATATGTCTATTTACAAGCAAAACGAAGATCCCACGTTTTACCCCGCCTCGATTCCTGAATAAGACAATTGCTATAACTAAAAAGGTAAAATACTTGGGAGTAATCTTGGATCAGAAACTGTACTGGAAAGATCATCTTGAAGAATGAGTTACAAAGGCCCACAGATGTTGGTCGTTGTGCAGAAGAGCTATAGGTTTAAAATGGCGACTACGTCCAAATATGACTCACTGGCTTTACATGAGCGTGATTAGACCAATAATCACCTACGCCTCTGTAGTGTGGTGGACATCAATGGACAAGAAGTGAAACGTAATACCTTTGCAAAAAAATCAACGTATGTGCTGTCTAGGCATAAGCGGGGCATTTAGAACTGCACCAACAAAAGCGTTGGAGACTATACTGCACATCCAACCAATAGACATCCGTATAAAGTATGAGGCAGCCCTCACAGCAAGACGTCTACAAGTGATGGGTGAATGGATAAATCGAGACCACAAGTCGTACCATCAGAAGATTTTAGAATATCTAGTTGGTCACATTCAAACGCCAGAAATCTCGGACCGCATTCCTGAAGTGCGGCTTACAGCTACCTGTGATACGTTTGTGCCAGACAGACGCTCCTGGGAAAATGGAACTTTGGCCCATGTGCCAGTGGGAACCAGCTGCTACACGGATGGGTCCAAGCGAGGAGGAAGGACGGGTCTGGGACTTTTTATTGATGAACCAGAAGTCGAACTTCACTTCCGCCTCCCTGACCATAACACGGTATTTCAAACAGAAGTTCGAGCAATCACGGAGTGTGTGAACTGGCTCAGTAACACGACAAAGCCTAAATATGCCAACATCTTCACAGATAGCCAAATGGCGATTAAAGCAATAACATCGGAAAGGGTCAAATCCAGAACTGTGTTGGACTGTAAAAGTACGATAAATGATTACTCATCCCATGGTCAATTGCGTATTTGCTGGATACCAGGACACAACGGAGTGATTGGAAATGAACGGTCAAACAACTTGGCTTCAAAGGGCAGAAAACTTTGAGTAATAAACTTGGAAAATTGGAAACCTTTCGAAGCCTCGAAAAATGAGTTGAAGGACTGGGCAGTGATGGCTCACAAAACTGTGTGGAATAGCGCAACAGTAGGAGCAACTGCAAAGATACTGTGGGGTGACCCAAATGAAAAGAAAACAAGAAGTCTTCTGAAACTAAACAAGATCGATATTAGTAAGATGATGAGTGTTCTAACGGGACACTCAAGCTTACAAGCACATCTTCATCGCATAGGACTAGCAGGAATCGACGAATCGAAACGATGGAACATTTTCTGTGTCACTGCCCGGCTTTCACACATGCAAGATCCCAACATTTCGGGTCGGACATATTGCCAGACTTGACTCATCTCAGAGAATATGACTGGAAGACACTGAGAAAATTCGTGTCAAGTACCGATTTTCTGTAACTCGTGAGGTATAAAAATATCATAAACAAGTAAGAAAGTTTCAGTCGGTTAAACCGACTAAGGTATACCCTCACTTTGTGAGTAATGTAATATGGAATATTAAACGAATTATTCTGTCAATTTGTATGGGAGCTACCAGAATGTTTTTAACAAATACACCTATTTTTCGCTGAATAGTAGATTCTTTAAATACATTACACTACGCCGAATTATAAACGTTTTTTGCACTGGTATATTAACGTTATGAAATATTAAATTTTGGTATGATTTGGCCATTTTGTGTGGGAGGTACAAAAAGGGGCGTGGTGATAACGGCCATTTTTTACAGGGCTATAGGGACTTCAAAAGCGTTACACTGTGCAAAATGTTGTTGCATTTCGTGCATTGGTACTCATGCTGTGAGCTCTTAACTTTTTGTGCAAAATGGTACCTTTGTGTGGGAGGTACAAAAAGCGGCGTGGAAATAGCGTCCATTTTTCACAGTGCAAAAGACACTATAAAAGCATTACACTGTAAAAAATTTCAAGTATTTTTATACACTGGTATTAATGTTATAAGCTGTTATCTTTTGGTGCAAAATGGTACCTTTGTGTAAGAGGTACCAAAAGGGGCGTGAATATGACACCCATTTTTCACTGGACTGTAGGCACTATGAAAGCATTACACTGCACAACATTTCAAGTATTTTTATGCACTGGTATTAATGTTATAAGCTGTTAACTTTTGGTGCAAAATGGTGCATTTGTGTGGGAGGTACCAAAAGGGGCGTAGCAACATGGCCCATTTTTCTCGAGTTGATAGCGACTAATAAACTAATGCTATGTGTGGAATTTCAGAAGATACGAATAAGTAGTATAGCAGTTATTAAAGATTCAATATTTCACAACATTTTAACACTTTGTGGGGGAGGTACTAGAAGGAGTGGACCAATATGGCCCATCTTCGAACTTAGCCGGAGATAGAAAAAAATATTACCACGTACCAAATTTGAAGTCAATCGGTTACTCCTTTCGAGAGTTATCGTGCGCACCAGCCAGCAGACAGACAGACACACAGACAGACAGACAGATAGACAGACGGACGGACATTGCTCATTCGTCTTAAAATTACCCAAAACGAATATCCGCCGAACATACTTAGGGTCTTAGATCACTCCTTCGATGTGTTACACTTTTTTTCGTAGCAAATGATATATACCCTCGTCACACTAAAGTGAGGGTATAATAAGGAGCGCACAACAGGCCGAACCACTGGCTTAAGTGTATGTCCATGGACATGAGACGTTTAAACGTCTCCACTCTTCAACCTAACCTAACCCTCTAGCTTCCCTCTTAATGAATCAATGTGGCCCTTTTTTCGAAAAAAAAGTCAAGAAAGTCCTTTCAAAAGGGGCATTTAAGGATTAAAATATTCTACGAAAATGTTTGCCGGAAAATTTCAGTGAGGGTCGCCAAAGACGCCAAAGTTAAAATATAGCTTTTTACGCTTAATTAGCAAATTTACAGGCCAACTCATAAATAAATAAAGAAAGGGCCAAATAGACCCATTAAGGGGGAAGCTAGAGTGTTAAGACCTTCCACAAAAATGTTAACGGCCCATAACATTGATTCCAGTCCTTAGAAATATTTGAAATTGTGTGCTTTTATAGTACTTACAGTCCCGTGGAAAATAGCGGTTATCGTCACGCCCCTTTTGGTTCCTCCCATACAAATGTACCATTTTGCACAAAAAGTTAACGGCTTATAACTTGGATTGCTGAACATACAAACACTTCAAATTTTATGGAGTGTAATGCTTTTATAGTAACTACAGTCCCGCAAAAAATGGGCGTGGTAACTTCGCCCATTTTTGTACCTCCCATACAAATGGACCATTTCGCACAAAAAGTTAACGGCTTATAACTTTGATTACAGTCCAAACAAATACTTAAAATTGTGTACAGTGTAATGTTTTTATAGTACCAATAGTATATTAAAAAATGAGCGTTATTACCACACCCCTTTTGGTACCTCCCAAACAAAATTGCCAAAATAAAAAATATGAATTTTTTTTTTTAATTTCCCTATTTTTTACAATATGGGTCATAATTTATACATTTACAAATAAAATAGGCATTGTTTACTTCGTTAGGATGCTAGCTTTGAAAAAATGGAACAAACAAATTTTTTGCAATTTTTTTTCTATTTTTTATGGTTTTTTCGTGCCGGCAAAAAATGATTCTTTGAGAAAAAAATCAAATTTTTTCTAATTTCTAACGACTATTACTAAACTACTGTTACCGCTTAGAAGTTATGTTTCCAGCATTTCTAGCCCTCTAGCCCTTTAACTTGAAAGTTATACTGGCTTTATCGAGATTATACTCCAAAAAATATGGTCCAAATAATAAAGGTACATACCAAGAAAATAGGAATTTTAGAAAAAAAAAATTTTAAAAAAAATACTTTAAAAAAATTTTTTGTTTTGGTTTGGTTTCGTAAAATAGTATGCCTCAATCTATACAAATAAAAGTTTTTAGAACTCGGTCACCAAAAAAGTATTTTGTGGCAAGTGTTATTAATATTAATAAATCTGACCCATTTTCACATATTTGTTTGAATATGCCAACTGACTTTTTATTTCATTCTCCGCTGTCAACTTGTAACACTACAATCCTAATGTTACTTCAATTAGAAACATTATTACACCATTTCCAATTGTATTTCAGAAATTCATAATCCGTCGCATTTAATTTTCAGAATTCTTCACTTGGAAATCTGAATGTTCATTTCAGAAATTCAGAACTCTTCAATGGAAATTAAGGTTTTCCATTCATGAATTAAAATTCTTCATTATAAATTCAGAAAATTGATTTTCAGCATATTTTAATGAAGTCTGCCATGGCTGGACGGGAATTAAGTGGAGCAAGTATAGGTTGGCAAACATAATTTTTGTAGGAACAACGCAGGCCAGCTTTTCGCATCAATGATGCAAAAGAGTGGAAAACAATTGTCAAAATTTCTCGAGTCAGATTCAATTTAGAAACCGTCATATTCACATCAGTCAAATCCACTTCAAAATACACTTACCTAAATAGTGTGTGTAAGAATAATTTCTGGTTTTCAAATAAAATTCTGAATTTCAAAAGTAGAGCTCTGAATTTCAAATTGAAATTCTGAATTTCAATTGACGAATTCTGAATTATAACTAATATATTCTAAATTCAATTCATGAGTTCTGAATATCTGAATTTCAATTCGATACCTACATTCCAAAACACGTGAAATCGAAACTTGTTGGTTTTCCGGAGAACCGATCAAAGTTTTATGAAATTTTGTAAGTTTGTGAGGAACTTAAACATGCGACTTAGCATACTTTAGAATGGAGGGTTCTGGAATGACGAGCTCTGAATTTCAATTGACGACTTTTGAATATGAAATGGAAAATCTGAATTTCAAATGGATTTTTTGAATTTCACGTGAAGAACTAAACGCCGAATGGGAAGAATTAAATCATAAAATATGCCTTTGTTTTTGTTATCTTAATTATTTTGTTATATTTTTTATTGTTAATAGTGAATTTACGAATCGTGAATACCAATGTATGTGTGTGATTTTCTTCATTGCTCAGTTTTTCTGCTCTAACTTTGCCATACTTTCTCTACAAAACCCTCTTTCCAACAATAAGGCATTCACTTCCCTTGTTGTTATTTCTGTTACCTACATTTTATTTTTAATACAGTTTATTTTTGCTTCTTCGCTATAACCAAAACCCTTGCTCTCAAATAAATACTCTGTTGTTTTTGCCACCCAATCAAAAAACCCTTTGCCCCACTTCCCACAATTGTCATTACTTTCTTCTTTACTTACTCTCACTATTTTTTCTGTTGGCTCACCAAAGCCAAATTATGCTCTCAAAAAGTTCTCTTCGCTTCCTTTTGGGAGCATATAATGTTTTCTCTTTCTATTTTTTGGCGGGAAAATGTGTACTATCTTTATTTGGAGCCCAATGTTATATTTTCTCTTAACATTTAAAATGTACATGAAATTCTTCCTTTACCTCTTTATGAGAGGAGTGAACATTAAAATAAAGAGGTAACATTTTGCAGCGGATCAACAGTGGGCACAAATTAAAATGCATTGGGATTAAATGAAAAATTTAAATTTTCGTTTAGTTGTTTGCATTTGTCTAATTTTTGTTCATTTGTGCTAAAAACTTTGTAAAAAGTAGCTAAATGGATTTGTCTACTTTTTGTTTATTTTTGCTAAAATCTGTATAAATGATGGTTAAATGGAAAAATGAGATATTGCTATCATTAATTTTTTGAAAAAAAATTACAAAATTTTATGGGGATTTAACATTTTAGAAATTGAGATTTTTTAATTTTTGAAATTTTGGACATTTTTCTTCTGTTTCTTCACATATTTTACATGCAAAAGCAGAAACAGAAGAAAAATTTCAAAATTGCAAGACCTGCCTTAGTATTACGCGCACAAAATCGGTTGAGCCGTTCAAGAGTAGTTAACAATTTCGTAAAAACCAAAAATTCATTTTTCTCAATATTTTCAATTCCTAACAAAATTTTATACAAAATTATTTTTCAAAAAATAAATGATAGCGATATCTTATTTTTACATTTAGCAACATTTTGGTAATTTTTTAGGCAAAAATTAATTTCATATGTTAATATTAAAAATTCTGACTTATATGCCGAAAATAAATCTTGAATTCATGTTTAGTTTAGTTGTTAAGACAACCAAAACTGAAGAATCAAAAAATTGTCAATGGAAATACATACATACATTATTTCTCTCTATATTTAAAGGGTGGTTAAATTGTAAGGGCCGATGTTGAATGTGAACCACACCTAAACGTCAAGTTTTTGTTCTGCATTTCCTTTTACGAAAATGGGCGTTCAAATGAAAGTGCATTTCGTGCACTTCGTGATGTTTTTTTTTTTTTTTTGATCAGCCTAATCGACCAAATGTGTCCACAATCGGGCGAATTGTGCGCAAATTTCAGAAAACCGGGTCCGTAGGAGATATGAAAACGCTTGTGCATGCTCGGCCAGTTCGTTTGGTGCGGCTTATGGGCTGGCGACGTCATCGGGCCATACTTCTTCGAAATGAGGCCGGTCACGCAGTTACTGTGAATGATGTTCGTTATCGTGAGATGATAACGAACTTTTTATGGCCCGAATTGGAAGATATGGATGTGGACAATATGTGGTGTCAACAGGACGGTGGCACTTGCCACACAGCTAACGAAACAATGGCTCTTTTGCGCAACAAATTCAATGGCCCTGTTATCTCACGTCGTGGCGATGTCAATTGGCCGCCAAGATCATGTGATCTGACACCGTTGGAGATTATTTCTTTGGGGTTATTTGAAAGAACGGTGTACGTCGATAAGCCAGCAACAATTCATGAGCTAAAGGATGAGATAATTCGGCACATTAACGGCATAGAACCTCAATTATGCCTCAGCGTCATCGAAAATTTGGACCATCGAATGGAGGTGTGCAGGCGAGGTCGCAGCGGCCATTTGGCCGATATTTTTTTCCATACATAATTGAACCATACCAATATTATCATAATAAAAAGAAATGACAATAATTTCCTAATTTATTTGTGTTTTATTCAAAATCAACATCGGCCCTTAAAATGTAACCACCCTCTAGATAAATACCAGTGTAATTGACTTTATAAGCGAGTTACCCTGCAACTAAAGTTCATATATTTTGTCCATATCCAAGACACAAACCATCCCTAACAGAAGTTCACAAAGCTGCCGCAGAAATATAGATATTTTTGGCGCTTAGCTTAACTACTCTCTCGATTCATAAATATTATCTTCCACAATCGACATTGTTGTGGAGAGAGCATAGAGTCAGTGAGACAAGAGCTTCCGTTTCCATATCCAAATAAACAAAAGCTTTATTTCCGTTTCCCAACTGGAGTCAACAAGTGTTTGGTTGCCATCCACATTCTCCCCTTTGTCATTCCTTTTATGTGTTCGTGGTCTTCGGTTGATTTTTTTTTGTTGTCCTCATTTAATTTATTTAACTAATTTCATTTTTTATTTTTGTGTTATTTGCATAAAATTGTTTGTGTTAAGTTCTGTGTGATTTTTGTGTTTTTTTGTTTCGTTTATTGTTTTACACTTTTTATTTGTTACACATTTGCAAACTAAAATGTTCCAACAAATGTTGGACTCTTATCTAACTATACGTGGATACTGGAGCTGTTTTTATCGCCGTTGCACCATTAACAATGAACTAAATGCCGAATGGGAAGAATTAAATCATGAAATATGGGTTTGTTTTGTGTTACTATTATTATTGATTTGTTATATTTTGTATTGTTAATTAGCGAATTTACTATTTCTTTACGTACATGCAAATGTATGTTTTTGTTTTTCGTCATTGCTTTAGTTTTTCTGCTTCATTGCCAACCACATTAGTATCATTTGGCATTTTGCAATTACAACCAACTAAAAAAACCCCCTTTGCAACAAATAGGCATTCACTTTTGTTGTTATTATTTCTGCCACCCAAAGATAAAGATACCTTGTCGCACTCCCCAAGATTCCCTCTACAATAATTGTATTTTCTCTCTCTTTATTTTATCGCTCCTAACAAAACCCTTTCTCTCAAAGAAATGCTCTCTTGTTTTTGCAACCCAAACAATAAAACTGTGCCCCCACTCTCGGCGATTGCAATTATTATCTTCTTTGTTTACTCTCTCCCTAATTGTTGGAGTTAACTCTCCAAACGTAAACCTTGCTCTTTGCTTCCTTTTTGAAAGCATTTAACATTTTCTCTTACAGATTTTTGGCGGGAAAAGTGGTCCATCTGTATGTGGAGCCCAATGTTATATTTTTAGTGTCCACAGCAGATTCTCCCTTTTTCTGTTTATGAGAGGAGTTTACATTAACATGGAATGTTAACATATTTCAGCGGTATCGACAGTGGACAACCGCATAAATGAAATTTGCGATTATTAGAAAGAATGTAAATTATAATTTATTTGCGTGCATTTGTCAATCCTCTGTAGGCTGGTAAGATTATACCACAGATGTTACCTCTATTAAAATTATTAGTATTAAATATTAACAGTCAGTAGCATTACATTTCTCTAAAGTTAAGCGGCCAATATTGTGTAACCAACGTCCCCACTGACAGTTTTTTTCAAAGTTCTAGTGTAGAGCCCGTTATCATAGAAATGGTATCGCCGCACAGTGCTTCAGACTCGTTTTTTTACTGCCCAAAACTCTGTAACTTTGGACGCGATAGAGATAGAGATAGTAATTTTTTTGTTCGACAGGTAACTCCTTAAGCATTTCGCCAGTTTTTATTTCAATAAAATTGGGTCAGCAGTTTTTGAGGAATTCAAGGTCAAAGTTGAACTTTTTCATTTTTTTAATATTTAGCATGGAAATGTGGGGTTTTGTTTTGTTTTCATCTTCTTTATTTACTAAAAGAATGGCATACGTTGATAAATAAACCATGTTAATAATAAATTTTGTAAAACTAAAAAAAAAAAATTTCGACAAAAAATTTCCTCGATATTTAAAAAACACCTTGCATAGCAAAGTTTTTTATATATTTTGTATTTGAACAACATTAAGGAAAAGCATTTATTTTTTACTTATATAGGGTGATCCAAGTAGAGATACTTTTTTCAATAGCATTTTTTTTGACAGATCACGTGTGAGTCGTGTCATGCTGTCATGTTATTTTTGTTAAGTATTGTTTGGCATTTCATCATGGAAAGACTTACGTCTGAACAACGTTTGCGCGTGTCATTCGCCAGTTACCAGTCGAAATGCTCAAACGAGTCATCGAAAATTGAACTCTACGGTTGGACCATCTGAGCCGTAGCCGCGCCCAACATTTGATAGACATAATCTTCATAAAATAAATGCCAAAGAATGTTCTTTCAAATGATAATAAAGATTCCCCTTTCAATTTGAATTCTCTGTGTTTTTTTCTTTAAAAAAGTAGGGAACCTCGAAATGGATCACGCTATATAACAGTAAATTATAATTTTTATACGTTCGGTTAAAAAATTGCCTGCAAATATTCCATATTTTGTTCCGTATTATTTCTGTCCTCTAACAGCCCTCTTGCATCTTCATCTACATAAGTCCCGATGTTCCACTTTCCATTGATTTCGAATGCTGGAGATGAGGGGATCTGACGTTGCCAACAAAATATTAAATAGATCTTCGTTTGTACAATTTCGAGATATTTTTCTGGTATTGTGCTCTCTATAAAACCTGTTATCCTTATTTCTTTTTTTTTCCTGGGCTTCCTCTGATAGATCTCCGATTGGTACCAAATGATGCTTAATGACATCTCCTCCATGATAAAGAATTTTGTGAACTGTTGCAGACATATTTCTCCATGAATAGTTGGTATTATATATTCGTGCAGTTTCTTTGGTATATTCATTAAATTTTTTAGCATTATTTGTTTATGGCACGCAAGTACATCAATAATTGTTTTAAATCTTGAAATTAGATTTTTATCAATGGCAGTTATTTCAGATGCTTTTTCGGGATCAGAAAAGAACCGTCTTGCTGCATTCCCATCAATGGTATTGCCTGATCCATGTTTTGTTTGGTCTATAATCAACCCACATTTGAGAAATTCATCCTGAACATGTTTCTTTTTTAAATTTCTTAAATCCTTGTTGGTGTCATTGTTTCTTATTGATCCTGTAGGTCTAAAATCCAAATCATAACTGATTTTAAGTATGTGTTCCATAAATCGTATTCCTGAATGTAGTGGCGATAATCCAAATTCATATGCATCAGTTTTAACTGCTGATTTTTCCGGGACTTGGTTTAATTTGCTTGATGTACATTGACATATAATGCAGCTGGATGATGCCTTTCTTTCAGTCAAAGCCTAACCAACTTTTCCATCTATCATTGGTAGCACTAATTGGTAGTTAACTTCAATTGTCTGGCCTTCAATTTCTACTTCTAATGGCTGCAGTCTTGTAATTTGGGTTCTTATATCATTGACTTCTTTTTTAATGGTATCATGAGTTTCTTTTTTAAATTCAAATTTGATTGGTCTGCAGTATTTCGTAGAAGATGGTGTTTGATTTTTCCAAATATCCTTTGTCTACATCGTACTAGTCGAAGGTTCCAAGTCTTCCAAATTCTTTATCAATCGCAATGACACAAATGACACCATGAACATATCTGCGTCTGAAGTATTTTCACATACAGATTGCTTGTATTGTTTATGTCCAGAAGAACCATCACATCCCCATTTGCAAAAGAGAGTTAACTTGCAGTTCCCATATTTCTTCAAATCATGTCCTTTAAATGATTGTAGCAAGCGTTGAGCTGTATGATAAAGTAGGTCTTGAAGTTTCACCTCTGCCGAACTCGATGTGATTTTAATAGTGTCCGTTGGTGGCAAACAGTCCTTTTTAGCAGCAAGTATGTGATGTTATGATGGATACAGATTTGATCCAGATTTGATACTTTTAATAATCCGTTTTTTCTCAGAGGACTAGCGTTTAAAACTTTTTCAAAAATTTCTGCTTTTGTGCGTTGTTATAGTGATCGCAATTGATGTAACAGGCTTTCTGCAATAGTTTCACAACCGAATTCTTCATTGATATCCTTAAGTTTCCGCCTTTTAGATCTATCGCTATAGTTGCCAAGTGCTTTTGGTGGTCTCCCACAATTGTTTTGATTTTTACATTCTGAATATACTTGAACACTAAGTTCGCCCTCTAACCATATTGCAAAGGTCTTACAAAATGTATGTTTATTCCATCCAACTTGTTTGTAGCGCTTATTTAAGTTGTTGATGAAAATATTTACTTTATTTTGCAGTTCCAATTGTATTTCGATGCTTGAAGAATTTACTTAGCTTTGAACGTAACTTAAAACATCTTCCTTCTTTTTGTTCTCAATTTTTTTTTTATATTCTAAAATTTGATTGTTTCTGCTTGGATATAATTTTGCAACTGAGTTTGTATTCGAATACCACTGGATTTTATCCTTTTCTTACATGCATACTCGTAGTGTCATACTCCGTTCATAAACATAAACATAGGTAAAACAACTAAGAAAGTTCAGTCGGGTAAACCGACTAATGAATCCCCTCACCTTGAGTCTCAAAAAATATTAGTAAATTTATTTTTTTTTTGTTTTATTTAAATTATTATCAATTTAAATTGCATTTAATAACTATAAAGTATGTACTGATATTAAAGCTCAAAGCTGTTTACTTTTGGTACAAATTGGCCCATTTGTGTGAGAGGTACCAAAAGGGGCGTCCCAAAAACGGTCACTTTTCTCTAGACTCTAGGTACTATAAAAGCATTACACTGTACACAATTTCAAGTATTTATATGCACGGGTATTAAAGTTATAAGCTGGTAACTTTTGGTACAAAATGGTCCATTTGTGTGGGAGGTACCAAAAGGGGCTGGCCAATAACGCCCATTTTTCTCTGGGCTCTAGGTACTGTCAAAACATTACACTGTACAAAATTTCAAGTATTTGTATACTCTGGTATTAAATGTATAAGTTGGTAACTTTTGGTACAAAAAGGTCCATTTGTGTGGGAGGTACCAAAAGAAGCGTGGCAATAATGCCCATTTTTCACTGTATTGTAGGTTAAACCATTACACAGTACAAATTGTCAAGTCTTTCTATGCACTGGTAATAAAGTTATAAGCTATTAACTTTTGGTTCAAAATTGTCCATTTGTGTGGGAGGTACCAAAAGGGGCGTGGCAACTTCGCCTATTTTTCTCGAGGTAATAGTGACTAATAAACTAATACTATTTGTAGAATTTCAGAGGATTCAAATAAGTAGTATAGATGTTATTAAATAATCAATATTTCACTAAATGTTTACCCTTTGTGGAGGAGGTACTAGAAGGAGTGGACAAACATGCCCCATTTTCGAACTTAGCCGGAGATAGAAGAAAATATTACCACATACCAAATTTGAAGTCGATCGGTTACTCCTTTCGAGAGTTATCGCGCGCACCTGCCAGCAGACAGACAGACGGACGGACGGACATTGCGCATTCGACTTAATATGACCCAAAACGGATATCCGCCGAACATACTTAGGGTTGTAGGTCACCCCTTCGATGTGTTACACTTTTGGTTCGTAGCAAATGATACATACCTTCCTCTCTAAGGTGAGGGGATAATAAAAAACGACCCAAAAAAGTATTAGGATGTCATAAATATGACACAACTGTACCTACAACATAGTCATATGAACAGGTAAAATAAAAAGAACAAACAATTTTCACCAGTAATTTCATTAAAATTAAGAAAGGCTGGTCGGGGCAGGTACAAAAGTATATGTATATAGGCTTAAAGAGAACACTTTCGCCTTTCTTCTTGAAGTCTCTTGATGCTAAAAAGTTTCATTCCACTAAAATTCCATTTTATCAATAATGTTAAGTAATTGACTTAATTTTAAGTACAACATGTTTTTTAAACTAATGACGTCTTTGGAGCCATTCTTTAATTTTATGACAATTTTTTCAGTGCAATTAGTTAATAATTTTTTCTATTCTCTAAGCATTTTATAAAAATCAAATAACAAATTGCAATGAAAACAATTCGATTGAACTAATTAAATTTTATGTAATAACTACTAAACAATTTTCAATTATAATTCAGTTTATAATAAAATCAATTGATTTTCAGAATTTCCATTTGAAATTCAAAAATTGTCATTTGAAATTCAGAAATTGAAATAAAAACCAGTAAGGAAAGGCAGAAAGTCGGGCGGGGCCGACTATATAATACCCTACACCTCCCTAACAATGCGATAAGGGTCATTGCCATAATAATTTGGAATAATTGGTAAATGGGTAGAAACATATTATCTAATTCTGAAACGATAATCGCTAAATTAAGCAATATTTGTTCCTAAATTGAGAAACATCTTTCTGGAAAATTTTAATGATCGGAAGTAAAATACAACTTCTATAGCGGTTTGATACCAAATCAGGAGGAACATATATATGGAGCTTTAATATAAATCTGAACCGATCTTCCCTGAATACTCATTCATTTAATAAGAAACCTCTTTCTGCCGAATTTCGCACTGATCGGATATAAAATACAGTTTTTACAGCGCTTACATGTCAAATCGGGGGTAACATATATATGGGGGCTATATCTAATTCTGAACCGATTTCTTCCAAATTTAACAGTTTCCATTCATATAATAAGAGACCTCTTTCTGCCGAATTTCATACTGATCGGATATAAAATACAGATTTTACAGCGCTTACATGTCAAATCGGGGGTAACGTATATATGTGAGCTATATCTAAATCTGAACCGATTTCTTCCAAATTTAACAGTGCTCATTCATATAATAAGAAACATCTTTCTGTCGAATTTCATACTGATCGGACATAAAATAACATTTTTACAGCGCTTACACTTCAAATCGGGGGTAACGTATATATGGGGGCTATATCTAAATCTGAACCGATTTCTTCCAAATTTAACAGTGTTCATTCACATAATAACAAACCACTTTCTGCCGAATTTCATACTGATCGGATATAAAATAAAATTTTTACAGCGCTTACATGTCAAATCGGGGCAAACATATATATGGGGGCTATATCTAAATCTGAACCGATTTTAACCAAATTCAATAGGGATCGTCATTGGGCCAAATAAAATATATGTGTAAAGTTTCGTCGAGATCGGACCATAATTGCGACCTGTACTTTGATTACAAGAATACATGCACAGACAGACGGACAGACGGACATAGCTAAATCAACTCAGAAAGTGATTCTAAGTCGATCGGTATAATAAACATTGGGTCTATTTCTTCTCATTTTGGGTGTTACAAACAAATGCACAAAGTTATAATACCCTGTACCACAGTGTGGTGTAGGGTATAAAAAATCAATTGAAACTCAAAAAGTCCATTTGAATCAAAATGCAACAATTGAAATTCAAAATAGATCAGAAAAATTAAAAACCATAATTTGAAATTTAAAATACGACAATTGTAGTTCAAAAAATATCAATTGAAACTCAGAATACATTAATTGAAATTCATTCTATATGAAATTATTCCATTTGAAACTGAAAGTTTTCCATTTCAAATTCAAAAATGTAAACAATTCTGTCATTAGTTGTGGTAGCATTTATTTATATATAAAGGGTGGGCCATTTAAAATTTTAAATTAGAATCGGCTATAAAAAAAAGTACTGATAATTTTTTAAAATTTCTGGTTTTATTGGAAAGGTTGAACTTTGTCATTTAACAGTGGAACACAATACCATTCATATGACTACCACGACCGCCTCGGCAGTACATCATCCGATCAACCCAACTTTTAAGTAAATTTTCGATTGTTTCGGGTCAAATCTTTTCAATGGCAACTTCGATTTCATATTTCAACGCTTCAATTGTCTCTGGATGCTTTGCGTAACATTTATCATTAATAGCTCCCCACGGAATGTAATCCAAAGAGCTCAAATCACAAGTCAATGTAATCAGTAGTTCAAATTTTAAATGGACCATCCTTTATATAGGGAATTCCACGACAAGAAGAAACGCTTCGTGGAATTTTTTTTATTTTTCCGATAACTCATTCAGATGCTATCGATATATAAAAAATCGTTAAATATCACTCTGTGAAGAGTATGTTTTGGTCACAGCATCTTCAGTCATGGCCCGATTTGGAAAATCGTCTTTTTGAAATGTTAGTATTTTTCCGGACTTTTCGGAAAAAATATTAAATTTTTTTTTGCGTGAGATTTTTAAGTTTTGAAATTTAAATTTCATTTTTTAAACTGTTTGTACTCTTCAAATTTCGCTAATTTTTATATATTTCAAACATCTATTAATTCTAGGACAAAAAACATGGAGATGAATTAATATTAAATTTTTTTTTATTATAATATACATACTTGAATGTTTTAATAAATAATAAATTATTTATGTTTTAGATAAGATAAATCATACAATTAAAATGCTGTCCCAGCTAATATAGAGCATTAATTTTTTTTAAACTTTTACTTTAAATGGAATAATTTTCCAATGGATTTTTTTTACAAATCAAATTTTAGTATATTCATATATTTCAAAATGAATCTGTGAATTTCAATCAATTTTTAAATTACCCTTGAAAATGTTGCAGTTACCATGAACCAAAACGACCAGCGTTTTAAAAGTTTCGCTTAAAATATATCGATGGCTTATATCCAAAAGTGGCTATATTAAAAACCCCAAATTTTCAGGAGAGCAAAAAACTGTTGAATTGTATTATTTCGCGATAATTTTAATATGACATGAATTAGGAATTCGAAGGTACATATTATATACGTTGGTATACATAATTCATATCATATCATAGGGAAGTTCGACTGTAATTCAATTTGTCAGCGAACTACCCTGCAATTACAGTTGTACACATGCGTGCATATACCATTTCACATCCAAGACACAAACCACCATTAATTAAAGTTCACAAAGGTGCCACAGTAATGTAGATATTTATGGCGCTCTCCCGATTCATTATTTTTTCTCTTCCGTAACCGGCTTTTGAGTGGGGAGAGCGAAGAGTCAATGAACTAAGAGCTTCCGTTTCCATCCCCAACAAACAAAAGCTTTACATCCGTTTCCCAACTTCAGTCAACAAGTGTTGTGTTACCAACCAAATTCTCCCCGTGGTAGTTCCATTTTTGTGTTTGTGGTGTTCAGTTGATTTTTGTGTTGTCTTCATTTCATTTATTTAATTAATTTCAATTTTTGTGTTTATTTGTAAAAAAAATGTTTGTGTTAAGTTCTTCGTGATTTTTGTGTTTTTTCTTTATTGTTTTAACACTTATTGTTCAATTTGTTACACATTTGGCAACTAAAATGTCCCAAAAACTGTCGGACTCTTGTCTCTCTATCCGTGGATACTGGAGTTGTTTCTACCGCCGATGCACCATTAACGATGAACTAAATGCCGAATGGGAAGAATTAAATCATGAAATATGGGTTTGCTTTTTGTTACCATTAATATTTTCTTATAATTTGTATTTTTAATCGAACATTTATATGAAGGGAATAAGTTGCTTTCTTGTTATTCCTCTATTATTTCTGCTTTTGGTCTCTTTTCAACCTAACCACATACTTTATTCAACACCCCACTCCCTGTGACCCTTTTGCAACCATAAAAACAATCTCACTTTTATTGCTGTTTTTGCAATCTAATAAAAACCTCATCCCCCACTCCCCACAATTTCCACAACCCAACACTCTTCTCTCTCACTCTCTTGTTGCAAAACAATGCTCCCAGAACAAATCTCTCTATTTCTGATTTTTGGCGGGAAATGCTATATGCAATTGGAGCCCAATGTTGTTTTTCACCGACATTGATTAACATTTCACCAAGACCATACGGCCAACTATATTTGAGAGAGGCAAACACTGTTTACTTTTTAGGCAAACACCTAACATTACTGTTAAATTTCGAGGTTTACAGTACTAAACTAACAGCGTAAAATGAAGAATGCTGACAAATACACATATAAATTAGTTCTAAGAGGTTGAGGGCATAGATATTCGTGCCAATAACATATTGCCAATTTAGAGGGCAGTGCATTGTGCCAAGTAAATTCTACAAACTTTTATATCACAAAAATTATATATTTTGGTAGATATTTCTTTTTCAACACTGAACAAAATTTAATAAAAAAATGTCTAAAAAAATGTAATTTCAAAGACATTTTCTGAGAACATTACAAAATGTTCTTGAGGTAAGCAATTTTAAACACATTTTTTAAAATAATGTATTTCGACAATTTTTTTAGGAAACTAATTTCGGCGAAAAAATCAATTTCCTCGAAATTTCATAAAAAAATTGTGTTTGTAAGAATTTTCAAAAAAAAATATTTTTTAAGAAATTAAAAAAAAACAATTTTGACAAAAGTTTCTAAATCTAAAGTTTCTAATGATATTTCGAGCAAATTTTCTAACAAATTTTGACAAGATTTTCTAAAAAACACAATATTTTATATTTCTGAAAAAAAACTATTTCTACAAAGTTTTACAAAAAAAATCCAATTTCGAAGAAATTGTCTGGAAAGTTAAATTTTGACGAAATTTTGGAGAAAAATTCAATTTGACGACATTTTATAAAAAATGTTAACATTTTGTAATAGACAGAATGTAAATGAAACGTAGTTCTCAAACCAAAGTAAATTCTGACAGAATATTTTTCCAGAAAATTTAACTTCGATTACAATTTCTATAAAAATGCAATTTTAACGAAATCTTTAAAAATTCAACTTCGCGAACTTTTATATAAAACATAATTGACGAAATGTTCAAAAAAATAAAATTTCGTCGAAATAATCTAGCAACAATTTAATTAAGATATTTTCTAGAATGCTAATTTTGACAAACTTTTGCAGAAAAATTTAATTTAAAAAATGTTTCAACACTGAAAAAATAATAATCAATTTCCTTGAAATTTATTAAAAAAAGTGCTTTTCAAAAAAAAATTCTAAAAACAATAACTTTTTAAGAAATTTCCTACTAAAATACAATTTTAATAAAAGTTTTTCACAAATGGTAATTAGACCAAATTTTCTAGGAAAATACATTTCGACAATATTTCCTAGAACAAGTAAGAAAGTTTCAGTCGGGTAAACCGACTAAGGTATACCCTCACTTTGTGAGTAATGTAATATGGAATATTAAACGAATTATTCTGTCAATTTGTATGGGAGGTACCAGAATGTTTTTAACAAATACACCTATTTTTCGCTGAATAGTAGATTCTTTAAATACATTACACTGCGCCGAATTATAAACGTTTTTTGCACTGGTATATTAACGTTATGAAATATTAAATTTTGGTATGATTTGGCCATTTTGTGTGGGAGGTACAAAAAGGGGCGTGGTGATAACGGCCATTTTTTACAGGGCTATAGGGACATCAAAAGCTTTACACTGTGCAAAATGTTGTTGCATTTTCGTGCATTGGTACTCATGCTGTGAGCTCTTAACTTTTTGTGCAAAATGGTACCATTGTGTGGGAGGTACAAAAAGGGGCGTGGAAATAGCGTCCACTTTTCACAGCGCAAAAGACACTATAAAAGCATTACACTGTAAAAATTTTCAAGTATTTTTATACACTGGTATTAATGTTATAAGCTGTTATCTTTTGTTGCAAAGTGGTACCTTTGTGTAAGAGGTACCAAAAGGGGCGTGAATATGACACCCATTTTTCACTGGACTGTAGGCAATATGAAAGCATTACACTGTACAAAATTTCAAGTATTTTTATGCACTGGTATTAATGTTATAAGCTGTTAACTTTTTGTGCAAAATGGTGCATTTGTGTGGGAGGTACCAAAAGGGGCGTAGCAACATGGCCCATTTTTCTCGAGTTGATAGCGACTAATAAACTAATTCTATGTGTGGAATTTCAGAAGATTCGAATAAGTAGTATAGCAGTTATTAAAGATTCAATATTTCACAACATTTTAACACTTTGTGGGGGAGGTACTCGAAGGAGTGGACCAATATGGCCCATCCTCGAACTTAGCCGGAGATAGAAAAAAATATTACCACGTACCAAATTTGAAGTCAATCGGTTACTCCTTTCGAGAGTTATCGTGCGCACCATCCAGCAGACAGACAGACACACAGACAGACAGACAGATAGACAGACAGACAGACAGACAGACGGACGGACATTGCTCATTCGTCTTAAAATGACCCAAAACGAATATCCGCCGAACATACTTAGGGTCTTAGATCACTCCTTCGATGTGTTACACTTTTTTTCGTAGCAAATGATATATACCCTCGTCACACTAAAGTGAGGGTATAAAAATACAATTTTATTAAAAATTTAAATTTTGGCAGATCTTTTAGCAAAATTTATTAATCCAGAAAATTTTGCAGAAAAAAACAATTTCGGGTAGTCAATTTAGACGAAGTTTTGCAGAAATTCAAAAATTAAAACTCTATTTGTCAACTCTGATCGAAATTAAAAATTTAATCTGATTAAAAAACTTTCAAAAGTAATTTCAACGACATTTTTTGAAAATTTAATTTCGAAGAGATTTATTTTCTAAAAAAAATACGAAATTTTGAAGAGAGAACTGTAAACACATTTTTTTTCGAAAATTTAAATTTAAAAAATTTTTTTATAAACTCCAATTTTAACGAAAATTGAATTAAATTTCCCAAAAAAAAACCAAAATTTTTTAAAAAATAAATTTTTAGAAAAATTCAATTTCTACAAAAATTTGGTGAAAATGCAAATTCGAAGACATTTTCTGGAAAGTTAATTAGAAGAAATTTTGTACTTTATTGATAAAAATCTGTTTTTATAATTTTTTTAAACAATTTTGGCAAAAGTTTGTTGTAAAAAATGGTATTACTACTGAATATTTTTCCAGAAAATCTCAGAAAAGAGAACTGTAAACACATTTTTTTTCGAAAATTGAAATTTCGAATATTTTTTTATAAACTCCAATTTTAACGAAAATTAAATTAAATTTCCCAAAAAAAAAACGAAATTTTTTTAAAAAATAAATTTTAAGAAAAATTCAATTTCTACAAAAATTTGGAGAAAATGCAATTTCGAGAAAGTTAATTAGACGAAATTTTGTACTTTATTGATAAAAATCTGTTTTTCGAATTTTTTTCTAAACAATTTTGGCAAAAGTTTGTTAAAAAAATGCTGAATATGTATTTTTCCAAAAAATCTAATTTCTGTTAAAATTTCTATAAAAATTTAATTTTTTTTTAATGTTCTATTAAAATTAAAATTTCGTCAAAATCTTCTAGAAGTAATTTAATTAAGAAATTTTCTGGAATGCTAATTTTGACAAAATTTTCCAGAAAAATTTAATTTAAAAAATTTTTCAACACTGAAAAAATAATTAAATTTAAAAAACTTATTTCGATGATTTTTTAGGAACTGCAATTTCGCCGAAATATTCAATTTCCTTGATATTTATTAAAAAAAATAGTGTTATTCAAAAGAAATTTATTAAACCAATAAATTTTTAAGAAATTTCCTATAAAAATACAATTTTAATAAAAGCTTTTCAAAAATGGTAATTAGACCAAATTTTCTAGGGACATACATTTCGACAATATTTCCTAGAAAAATACAATTTTAATAAAAATTTAAATTTTAGCAGATATTTTAGCAAAATTAAGATTCTACAAAATTTTGCAGAAAAATGCAATTTCGGAGAAATTTTCTTGAAAGTCAATTTAGACGAAGTTTTGCAGAAAAATTCAAAATTTTAAACTCTTTTTGTCAACTCTGATTGAAATAAAAAATTTAATCTGATTGAAAATCTTTAAAAAGTAATTTCAACGTTATAACTAAAAATCTATTAATAAGTAATTTCAACGAAATTTTTTGAAAATTAAATTTCGAAAAGATTTATTTTCTAAGAAAATTACGAAATTTTTAAGAGAGAAAGAACTGTAAAAACATTTTTTTCGAAAATTGTCATTTCGAATATTTTTTTATAAACTCCAATTTTGCCGAAAAATTAAATTAAATAACCTAAAATAAAACAAACATTTTTTAAAAAATAAATTTTTAAAAAAATTCAATTTCTACAAACATTTGGAGAAAATGCAATTTCGAAGACATTTTCTGGAAAGATAATTAGACGAAATTTTGTACTTTATTGATAAATATAAACTTTTGTCAAAATATTTTTTTTTTAGAAAATTTCTTAAATTTTTTTTTAGAAAATTTCTGAAAACTGGATTTCTGTTAATATAAACAAAATTTCGTCTAATTAACTTTCCAGAAAATGTCTTCGAAATTGGTGGTGAAAAATCAGAAATAAAAGTGATGGCTTTTATTTTGACAAAAGTTTATATTTATCAATAAAGTACAAAATTTCGTCTAATTAACTTTCCAGAAAATGTCTTCGAAATTGCATTTTCTCCAAATTTTTGTAGAAATTGAATTTTTCTAAAAATTTATTTTTTAAAAAATTTTTTTTATTTTAGGTTATTTAATTTAATTTTTCGCCAAAATTGGAGTTTATAAAAAAATATTCGAAATGACAATTTTCGAAAAAAATGTTTTTACAGTACTTTCTCTCTTAAAAATTTCGCAATTTTCATGTCCACCAAGTTTCATGAAAATCGGTATTGTCTTAATTACTTTTTTTAAAGATTTCTACGAAATTTTCATATTTATAGAAGTATTGTTTTTCATTGTTCACAAAAAATCTGAATTGAATATTTTTGCAATATTCCTTAAAAATTAACTTTACAGAAAATTTCTTCGAAATAGCATTTTCGGCAAATTTTTGTAGATATTAAGCATTTCTAGATCTTGTCAAAATTGATTTTTTTAGAAAATTTTATCAAAATTTAATTTTTCTAGAGTTTTGTCGAAATGTATTTTTTTCTAGAAAATTTCTTAAAAAGAGAATTTTTATCAATCAAATACAAAATTTTGCCTTACCTAAATATTTCATGAAGACTTGGTCTAAATTAAATTTTTATGGGAAATTTCGTCGATATTGCTTTTTTTAGAAAATGTAGTCTTTAATAAAATGTTTCTAGAACATTTCGACGAAATTTGAATCGTATTGAAAATTTCGTCAAATATTTGTTAGAAACATTTTAAAGATTTAGTTAAAATTGCTTTTTATACACATTTTAATCGAAATTTAGTTACCTGGAATTTTTTTACAAAATATCATCAACATTGAATCGATTGGCAAAATTTCGTAAAATTTCTTAGAAATTTAATTTTTCTGCACAATTTTGTAGACATTTAATATTCCAGAATATCTTGTTGAAATTGCATTTTTTAGAAAATTTTCTCAAAATTGTGCTTTGCTAGAAAATCTTATTAAAATGTATTTACATTTTGCAAAACAAAGTATTCTACAAACTTTCCTCAAAATGTAATTTGTTTACAAAAGCTTGTCAAAAAATGTCTTAAAAATTATTTTTTTATAAAATTTAATTTTTTAGTAGAACATTTTATTATCGGCCGAAATTGCAGTTTCCTTAAAAATATCAAATTACAATTTTTCTAAAAAATGTTTTAAAATTGCATATCTCTAAAAATTTTTGTAATTTTCCGAGTAAACCTCTTCGAAATTAAAATTTTCAGGAAAATTTCTTCGAAATTTCACATCTTTTTAATTTTTCAGTGTTGACAAAAAAACATTTTTAGGATTGAATTTTTCTTCAAAATTGCATTTGTCTGCAAAAATGTTGTAGAAATTGAACTTTTCTAGAAGATCTTGTCAAAATTGTATTTCTTATAAAATTTTATTTCTATAGAAAGTCTTGTCGAAATACCATTTTTTAACAAACTTTTGTCACAATGGTTTTTTAAAAAAATTCTAAAAGCAGATTTTTATCAATCAAATACAAAATTTCGTCTAATTAACTTTCCAGAAAATGTCTTCGAAATTGCATTTTCTCCAAATTGAAATTGAATTTTTCTAAAAATGTATTTTTTTTTAAAAATTTTCTTTTTTTAGGAAATTTAATATAATTTTTCGGCAAAATTAGAGTTTATAAAAAAATATTCGATATGACAATTTTCGAAAAAAATGTGTTTACAGTTCTCTCTTCAAAATTTCGTAATTTTCTTAGAAACAAAGTTTGTTAAAAAAATGGTATTTCAACGAAATTTTCAGCGAGCATACTTATCGACAAAACTTTCTAGAGAAATACAATTTTATAAGAAATACAATTTCGACAAGATCTTCTAGAAAAGTTCAATTTCCACAAAATTTTGCAGACAAATGCAATTTTGAAGAAAAATTCAATACAAAATTTTTTTGTCAATACATACTGAAAAAAATTGCTGAATAAAAAATATGTGAAATTTCGACGAAATTTTCCAGAAAAATTTATACACGCTGAAAAAAAATCGCCTCTGTAGTATATTGTCCCAAACATATTCTGCTTGAAACATATATATTTTTATAGTGCTCTCCAAATATACAATATTTGACACATACAAATATTATATGTTTGGGAGGATGTTGTTCTAAACAAAACTATGTTTACATCCTAATATTTTTTATTTGGATATGTTATTTCCCAAACAAAGATCTATTTGTGAATATATATCTATTCTTTAATTATTTTAAGTTGTCAGCAATTGAAAGGTAATTTTTAGAAAGTTTTAATGTTTTCTTTCTTTATAATTCAAAATAATGACTTGGAATAGTTAGAAAAAAAAAATAAATAGTTTCAAATAGAAGTTAATGCTAAGTATTCCATTTTTAATAGACATGCATAATTCGAAAACAAAGAAAAAATTAAAACTAAAATTCGAAAAATTCAGCAAAGTTTTGAAAATCTTTTTTTAATAAACATAAACAATAAACATAAACATAAACAATAATTTAATTTGTATTTAAACACATACTTTATTTGAGAAAATTAGTTCGCAAATATATTTTATTCTAATATATTAACATATGGGTTCTAAATACATATTATTGATTTTCAAATAAAATTTATTTGCTCGAAAATATATAATATTTAAAAATTTGTATTGCAAGTATATTTTCTTTCGATTCAAACATATCAAAAAAGGCGATTTTGCCCCGTGTATCGAAGAGATTTTCTAGGAAATTACGAAAATTTCTAGAAATATGCAATTTTAAAACATTTTTTAGAAAAATTTTAATTGTATATTTTTAAGGAAACTGCAATTTCGGCCGATAATAAAATTTCCTACTTAAAAAAAATAAATTTTATAAAAAAATAAATTTTATAAAAAAATAATTTTTAAGAAATTTTTTTGACAAACTTTTCTAAAAAAAATCGTATTTGGAGGAAATTTTGTAGAATACTATGTTTTGCAAAATGTAAATACATTTTAATAAGATTTTCCAGAAAAGCACAATTTTGAGAAAATTTTCTAAATTATGCAATTTCGACAAGATATTCCGGAATATTAAATTTCTGCAAAATTGTGCAGAAAAATTCATTTTCTAAGAAATTTTCTGGAAATTTTACGAAATTTTGCCAATCAGTTCAATTTTGATGATATTTTATAAAAAATTCCAGATAATTAACTTACGATTAAAAAAAATTTTAACGAAATATTTAAAATGTTTCTAACAAAAATTTGACGAAATTTTCAATACGTTTAAAATTTCGTCGAAATATTCTAGAAACATTTTATTTAAGACGATATTTTCTGAAAAAAAGCAATATCGACGAAATTTCCCATAAAAATGTAATTTAGACCAGTCTTCATAAAAAAATTAAGAAGGCAAAATTTTGTATTTGATTGATAAAAATTTTGTTTCTAAGAAATTTTCTAGAAAAATCGATGACATCTTCTAGGAAATTACATTTCGATAAAACTTTCTAGAAAAATTCAATTTTGATAAAATTTTCTGCAAAAATTCAATTTTGACCAGATCTAGAAATGCCTAATTTCTACAAAAATTTGCCGAAAATGCTATTTCGAAGAAATTTTCTGGAAAGCTATTTTTGACGGAATATTGCAGAAAAATTTAATTCAATTTTTTTTGTGAACAATGAAAAAATACTTCAATAAATATGAACATTTCGTAGAAATCGTTAAAAAAAGTAATTATGACACCATTTTGTAGAAAAATGTAGTTTTGTGGAGATTTCCTATACAAATATAATTTCGACCAAGTCTACATAAACAAAGTTTTGTCGAAATCGTATTTGCAAGAGCATTGATTGCAGCGATTTTCATGAAACTTGGTGGACAGACCGACCCATATATAACATAGGCATCTTCAGTTTCAGATTTTTCACCGCCAATTTCAAAGACATTTTCTGGAAAGTTAATTGGACGAAATTTTGTATTATATTAATAAAAAATCCTGTTTTTAGAAATTTTATAAAAAAAGAAGTTTTTAAAAAAAATTGGTATTTCAACGGAATTTTCTAGGAAAGACAAGACTTTTTAGAGAAATAAAGTTTTCTAAGAAATAATTACAATTTCGACAAGATATTCTAGAAAAATTCAATTTCTACAAATTTTGCGAAAAAATGCAGTTTCGAAGAAATTTTCCCAAAAGGTCATTCTGACGAAATTTTGCAGAAAAATTTAATTGAAAAATATTTCCTTTATCAATACTGAAAAATGCAATTTCGACGAATTTTTTAGAAAAATTGAATTTTTAAGCTATTTCTAGGAACTGTAATTTCGACGATTTTTTTTGTAAATGTCATTTTGGCGAAAAATTAAATTTACTCTAAAGTTCCTAAAAAACAGTTTTAAAAGAAATACATTTTAAGAAAATTTCTATAAAAATTCACTTTTGACAAAATACAATTTTAAGAAAATTTTGCAAAAAAAAAAGTCTTTAAAGTTAGATTTTGGCGAAATTTTCGACGACATTTTGTAAAAAAAAATCCAGAAAATTAAATTTCTATAAAAATTTAAATTTAAACGAAATCTTTACAAATAAAATTTTGGGAGTTTTCTATAAAACATTCACAAAATTTTCTATAAAAATTTAATTTTCGGCGAAATCTTCTAGAAACAATTTAAATAATAAAAATTTAATTTCGATTAAAATTTGTATAAAAATTCAATTTAAACGAAATCTTTAAAAATTCAATTTTGCGAGTTTTCTATTGACGAAATTTTCTATAAATATTTAAATTTCGTCGAACTCTTCTAGAAACAATTTAATTAAGACAATATTTGCTATAAAAATGCAATTTCGACGAAATTTCATATAAAGTTTAATTTCGACCAAGTCTTCCAAATGAAATTAGTTAAGGCGAAATTTTTTATTTGATTCATAACAAAAGCGCTTTTAAGAAATTTTCTAAAAAAAAATTTTTTCCATTTTTACAAAAGTTTTTAACGAAAATGATATTTCGATGAAATTTTGTAGGAATTTAAATTAATTTGGGAAAATTTCTAATTAATAAAAAATTTTAAATTTCGAGAAGATCTAGAAAAAGTCAATTTCTATGTTAATTTTGACGTAATTCTGCAGAAAAATTCAAAACAAAATATTTTTTTCTTCATTGAAAAAAATCCTGAATTAAAAACATTTTACATTTCGACAAAAATTTTCCAAAAAAATTCATTTCGAAGAGATTTTCAAGGAAAATTACGAAAATTTCTAAAGATATGCAATTTTAAAACATTTTTTTTAAACAAATTGTAATTCGATATTTTTTAAAGACACTACAATTTTGGCTAATAATAAATTTTCGGCTACATAGAAATTTAAATTTTCTAAAAAAAATAATTTTTAAAATAATTTTCGAAGAAATTTTGTAGCAAAATTCATTTTGATAAGATTTTCTAGAAAAGCACAGTTTTGAGAAAATTTTCTAAAAAAAAAAATTTCGACAAGATATTTTGAAATATTAACTTTCTACAAAATTTTGCGGAAAAATGCAATTTCGAAGAAATTTTCTAGAAATTTGACGAAATTTTGCCAATCAATTCAATTTAAATGATATTTTGTAAACATTTTCCTGAAAATTAAATTTAGATTAAGTTCTGTGAAAAAAAAAACAATTTCAACGAAATCTTTAAAAAGTTTCTAACAAAAATTTTACGAATTTTTTAATAAGAATTAAATATTCTTCGAAATCTTCTAGAAACATTTTATTTAAGACGATATTTTCTAAAAAAAAAGTAATTTTGACGAAATTTCCCATTAAAATTTAATTTAGACTAAGTCTTCATAAAAAAATTAATTAAGGCAAACTTTTGTATTTGATTGATAAAAATTCTGTTGTTAAAAAAAAATCAATTTTAACGAAAGGTTATATAAAATAAATTGTATTTCGATGTAATTTTCTAGGAAAATACATTACAAGACTTTCTAGAAAAATTCAATTTTGAAAATTTTTTTTTTTAGGAAATGCAGTTTTGACATGATCTAGAAATATTTAATTTCTACAAAAATTTGCAGAAAAATGTTAATTCGAAGAAATTTTCTGGAAAGTTAATTTTGACGAAATTTTGCAGAAAAATGCAATTCTATTTTTTTGTGAACAATGAAAAAATGTTTCTATAAATATGAAAATTTTTTAGAAATCTTTAAAAAAAAAGTTAATTAAGACAATATTTTGTAGAAAAATGAAGTTTTGTGAAGATTTTTTATAAATCTTGTAAAAACAAAAATGTGTTTTCCGATATTTGTGACAGAAGTCAATGAATTTTATTTACAGACTTTAAAAAAACGAAATGGAATTAAAAAACTAAAATACATACATTGTATTGATTGCTGTGTAGGAAAAATAAACAGCCTACTTGGTAATATTAAATTTGTATGTGTAGAGTGTTCATTGCTCAAGTGAATTATGTATATCTAACACTACCCCTCAATGAACATTTCTACATATAACAGGAAAATTAAATTCATTAAAAATTAAAATCATTAGTTCATAAATTACTTAATCTAATATACTCCCAACATCTGCATACATTTGCTGTGGGATATCTTGGAAATATTTTTGGTTAATATGTCAGCAATATTATTTGTACTTGCGCAATAATTGAGATAGATTTCTCCTCGTTGATAAACATCACGAATGTGGTGATATTTTATGTCAATATGTTTGCTCCTGCTGTGGTACACTGGGTTTTTGACTAAATTCATTGCGCTCATATTGTCTGCATTTATGGTTATTGCATCTGGACACTGAAGTTTCATATCATTAAAGAGCTTTTTTAAATACGTTGCCTCCTTGCAGGCTGATGACATAGCCATATATTCAGCTTCCGTGCTGCTGAGAGCAACTGTTGTTTGTTTCTTGGACTCATATGAAACTACTGCCCCTGCCATTATAAATGCGTATCCTGTATACGATTTCCGATCACTGGCGTCTCCACCCCAATCTGCATCTGCGAAACAACTTATTGGTTCTCCAGTCTTCCTGTAGTGTATACTCTTGTCCTGTGTTGCATGAAGGTACTTGAGAACTCGCTTCGCTGCATTCATATGCTCACTGTGAGGATTATTATTCCTTTGTGATAACTTACTCACCGAATGCAGTATATCAGGACGCGTGTTTATTGCGATGTACATAAGCGATCCTATCAAGGACTGGTACTGAGCTTGATCCGCTAATTTACATTCATTGTTCTCACACTTCACCTGATACTTTGAATCTAGTGGCGTTGACACCGGTCGACAACCTTCCATGCAGAGATTTTTCAATAGTTTACGAATTTGGGATTTTTGGTTTATTGCTATTTCACCCAATTCACCTTGACGCTCGATTTCGAGACTAAGGAAGTATTTAGCTTCTCCCTTGTCGACTACTTTGACTTGTTTTGCAATGCCATCTTTGATTTTCTGCATGTCAGCCTTAGACGAGGTTGCAATTAGCAGGTCATCCACGTATACTGCAATGATGTTAATCCTGCTACCCCTGTACATCGTATAAACACAAGGCTCACTTGCACATTGCTCAAATCCAATGCCTTTTAAAATACTGTCCAACTTGAAATTCCATTCTCTTCCAGACTGCTTTAAGCCATATAGAGCTTTCTTTAACTTAAGTACATGATTCCGGAATTCTCTATTGATAAATTTCTCCGGCTGCTTCATATACACTTCATCACTCAAATCGCTATTTACATATGCGGAGGACACGTCCATTTGATGAAGGTATAGCCCGTATTCCACGGCTATGGCAAATATCGTTCGTATTGTTTCACTCCTAACCACTGGAGAAAATGTTTCCGTGTAGTTGACTCCGTATTTCTGGGAACAACCCTTTGCTACCAGTCTGGCCTTGAAACGTTCGATCTTATTATCTCTTTCCTTTTTTAATGCGAAGACCCATTTATTTGCCACAACTTTCTGATTCGGCGGTTTTTCGACAAATTCCCAAGTATCGTTTGCCAATAATGAAGAATATTCGGCTTGCATTGCAGACCACCACTCACCTGCGTATTTACTATTTAACGCCTCATCAACAGTCTCTGGAATCTGGACCTCGTTTGAACATACCATATTCAAGGTGTTATAGCCTTTCTTCGGTCTTCCTGGTGTTCCTGTTCGTATGATTCGTGGTCTTCCTCGACCTCTAGCTGATACTACTGGATTTTGTGGGGTTTCATCGGGGTTTGTAGTTTCTCCGCCATCTTCACTAAAAGAATCGTAGTCACTTTCACTCGGATTTTCTTGGTCTTCACGAATTGTAATTTCATTGTCACTTGCAGTCGATTCTTGTCTTGAAATATCCAATTCTTGCTCATTAGGTGTGGAATCCATCATCAAAGGAATAGCGATATTGCCATTACAGTTATTGCCTTTATCCGTTTCAGCTATTTCCTCGATGAAATACACATCTCTACTCACGATGAGTTGACGTTTTTCCTTATCAAACAAGCGATATGCCTTGGAAGTGTCTGAGTATCCAACCATTACATATTCCTTTCCTCGGGGAACGAACTTGGTCTTCTGACGTTTATTCAACGCAACGGCTTTTGATCCAAACACTTTCAAATGTGATACTTTTGGTTTGATGCCATGAAACTCTTCAAACGGTGTACTGCTGTTTAATGCCTTCGTAGGTGACCTATTTCGTAAGTATGCTGCTGCATAAACAGCTTCTGCCCATAGACTTTCATCCAATTTTGCTCCGTTCAGCATGCATCTTGCCATTTCGACCAACGTTCGATTGAAGCGTTCTGCTACACCGTTCTGCTGTGGTGTATAGGGTACGGTAAGTTGACGAATTATCCCATGCTTCAGCAGATACGAATCGAATGCTTTGTTGACGAACTCGGTGCCGTTATCGCTTCGCAAAATTTTTAGCTTTTTGCCTGTCTGCCTCTCAGTCATTGGATGGAATTCTTCAAACTTACTGAAGACTTCGTGTTTACTCTTAACGAAATATACAAAAACGTACCTTGATTTATCATCAATGAAAGTGAGCATATAGCGTGCTCCACCAATGGACGGCTTCTTCATTGGGCCACAAAGGTCCGTGTGGAAAATCTCTCCAATTTCCTTGGCACGACTTTCAGCATCTCCAAATGGCCTTTGAACGCACTTGCTGGTCATACAAACCGTGCACTTCATGTCATCTGGAACTTCGACTTCCATTCCATGTACAAGTTGTTTCGTCTTCAACTCTTTCAGGCTTCCAAAATTGAGGTGTCCATAGCGACAGTGCCACTTCATTGCTTCTTCAGCAGATTTTCTCGATGCAAATAGTGTTGCATTACTTTGTCTACATATAAACAAATCTCCCCGTTTCTGGGCTTGTAAAACTAACTCACCATTCTTGTTACATATTTTGGCTCCGTCTTGGCTGAAGAGTACTGTATGGTGATGCTCTATTGCTTTTGAAACTGACAAAAAATTGCATTGTAGGCCAGGCACAAACAATACGTTGACTAGTGTTATCTCAATATCCTTGAATTTTAGAGAAATTGTACCGATACCCTCGGCCTGTATGCTATTGTCACCGGGCAAAATAATTTTCTCTTCATGTTGCTTGAATTCTTTAAATAAATCTTGATTGCAGCACATGTGGGACGATGCACCGCTGTCTAGGCACCAGCTACTTTCGTTTAGAAACTTGTGACCGCCCGCTGCCGAAAATAATGAGCCTTTATTACCTTGGTTATTTTTCTGCAATATTGCTGTCTTGCATTGTGAAGCGTAATGACCACTTTTCTTGCATTTAAAGCACTTAATTCCTTTCTTCTGATCTTGATTTTGCTGTTGAGCTCCACTTGTTTGTTCATTTGGTTCATTCCGTGGTCTCCATTGCTTCCTAGGATTGCCTTTACGGGATGCAAAAGCATGTTCATTGTGGTTTCCATTCTGTTGAACATTTCTTCTCTCGCTTTCTTCCAGCAACTTTGTCTTCAGCGAAGATAATGAAGGAAGACTGTCACGTGCCTCCAGAGCGACGACCAGATTTTTTTTCACCAATAGCTTTTCTGCCAGAGCTATCAAAAAAACTAGTTTTCGACATAAATTGAAAATTTGTTGTTGGACTATGTATATGGGGTTATTATAAATTGCTTTAATTTTATTTACAGATCGTTTTTCTAAATATTTGTATGTGTTATTTCTTTAGAGTTGCAATAGGGAAGAATAAAAAAGTACTATTTTGGGTTGTCGAAAATGCTTTTTATTATTTGACTATTTCGGATTTTCATGATTCAAAAATAATTATTGTAAAAAATTTTATATTTTGTAAATAAATTTATTTTGTAAACTATTCCGTGTGTTGACTTTTAAATAAAAACAATATTTCTTTAAAATCGGTTTTTTGGTTTCAAAAACAGAAATTATTTTCATAAGAACAATAAAATTATCCAGTCGCTTTAAAAAGAGCCACTAAATTTATCATCCAATTCACAAACCATCTTCAATTGTAGTTCACAAAGCTGTCACCGTCTTAATTATAAAAAAAACTATTCTCCCAATTAATTTATTTATTACGTTCTCTTCCGTAACTGGCTTTTCTTGGCGAATGGAGTGACAGTGAAACAAAAGCTTCCGTTTCCATCACCAAAACAAGCTTTACATCCGTTTCCCAACTGCAGACGGCAGGTATTCTGTTAACAACCAAAGTGTCTCCCTCAAAGACTTTTTAAGACCAATACGGGAAAGTTCTCTCTTCTGCTGTTATGAAGTATGCCTAACCGTAGGGATAACATAAAGCTCCCTTTAACAGAGGCAAAAGAAATGACAAAAAAGGCAGCTAAATGCATAAACAAATAAAAGAAAATGTTAAATATCATAAAATTTTAGTAAGCGCTTCATGTATAAATGGTTTTGTTTTATTTATTTATGCATTTAGTTGCCTTTTTTGTCAATTCTTTTTCCTCTGTTAAAGGGAGCTTTATGTTATCCCTACAGTTAGACATACTTCATAACAGCAGGAGAGAGAACTATCCCGTCTTGGCCTTAAAAAGACTTTGGTCTCCCTACCAGCTCTCTTTTTATGTTTTTAGTGTTCAGTTCAGATTTTTGGTGTTGTTTTCATTTCGCTTATTTAATTTAATTGTTTATTGCTTGTTTAAGTTTGCACTCTTCGTTTTATGTTAAACGTTTTTGATTTGTTACACATTTGTCAACAAAAATTTACCATTAACGAAGAAGTAAATGCCGAATGGGAAGAATTAAATTATGAAATATGGGTTTGTTTTTGTTTCATTTTATAATTTCTTTAAAAGTAGTGAGTTTTTATTTAGTATTGTTTTATCTTTTATACAATTGGAAATGCCTACAGTCCACCAAACTTTCTCGCAAAAACATTCCTTTACCGGAACTTTGTTATTATGTTTTGTTTTGTGCTCCCAAAAACAGTATTCTCTCCCAATTCAGAATTTGGGACTTTGTTTCTCGGAGAGTAGATATTTACCATTTTCTCTTTTTCTAATTTTCGGCGGGAAACTCACGTCATACTCATCTGCAGCTGTTTTAAAATGTTGCAGTTGATTAACATTTTTTCTCAGTTCATGTTAACTTAAACTGTTAAGACTTGATTTAACTTTTAAAACTTGAATCTGTTAACTACTGACCTAACATTATGGTCGTGACCTAACAGAAGTCGTTTAGCTTGCACTCATATATGGAGGAAATGAAACAACATTAATAAATAACTAATTTACATAGTGAAATAAGTCTAAAAAAATAATAAAAATATAATATTTGTTTATGTAAATCATTTGTGCTCGATTTTTTACGTCCGTCCTATGTAATTCTATGTTAACGCAATTTGTAACAGACAAATTCAATAGTCGTAACAGGCAAAGCACGAAATAATACGACTTGAATAGTAAACAGTCTTTGATTTTGAGTTTTTGTTAGGCAATTCACACATAGATGACGCTTTATCTATAAGTATGCAATATTACATATGTAGAGCATTCTGCTGCATCAGGTGTGTGGTTTATGAAATGGATAAAACAGTATGTTGCCATTTCGAAAAAATTACAAAAATATAATTTCTAAATAATTTTCTAGAAAAATGCAATTTTGAATAGATTTTGTAGAAAAATGCAATTTTGATGAAATTTTTAAAAAATATAAATTCGAAAAATTTTCTAGAAAAATACAATATTATTGAAAGCAAGACATTTTATTTAAATTTGGTAAAAATTTCTGAAAAAATCTATATCCATGAAATTTTCTAAAAAAAATAAATTTCTAAAAAATTACAAAAAATTTAATAAAAGATATTTTGTAAAAAAATCGCAGATATGTTGAAATTTTGCAGAAAAATGCCATGTCGACGAAATCTTATAGGACAATGCAATTTCTAAAGCAAATTTTAGAAAAAATGATATATTTACGAAATTTTCTAGGAAATTGCAATTTCCACAAAATTATCTAACAAAAATTATATTTCGAAGAAATTTTCTACAAAAATCCCACTTTGAGGAAATGTTTCAAATAATCCATTTTTAAAAAAATCTAGAAAAATGCAAAAAAAAATATTTTTGATATTTTCTAGAAAATTAAAATTCGATGGAATTTGCCAAAAAAAATAGTTACTAAGATAAATTTCTAAAAAAATGCAATTTCAATGAAATTTTTTTGGAAAAATGCAATTTCAATAAAATTTCAACATTTTCTAGAGAAATTCAATTTCATGTTTTTGTTTTATTCTATCTGCTTTCATAGTATATAATTAGTTTTTGCACTTAGTTAGCCTCAAGGTCGTTTTTGTTGTTTTCAGTACATGAAAACAACGTTGTTAAAAATTAAAGAAGATTATTGGGAGTGGCCGTAATGCAATTTCAATGAAATTTTCTAGAAAACTATTTATTTTTTTTTAAAAATCAATGGAACTTTCATTTAAAAAAATTCTTTAAATTTAAATTTTTCACATAATTGCAGTTTGAAGCAGAAAAAAAATAGAGAAATTTTCTTGGAAATTGCAATTTCGACAAAAATGTAAATAAAATAAATTTAGAAAAAAATATCTACAAAAATCCAATTTTTGAAGAAATTTTTTTAGAAAATGCTATTTTAATAGAAAAATAAGATTTTAATGGAATTTTCAAGGAAAATGCAATATAAATGATTTTTTTAGAGAAGTCCAATTTCGATAAATCTTTCTAGAACAATGAATTTCGAAGGCATTTTCTAGATAAAAGTAATTTCGATGAAATTTTCTAGAAAAATCGATGAAATTTACTAAAAAAGTCAAGGAAATTTTTTAGAAAAAAAATCAATTTTAAACCCATTTTTAAGGAAGTGTTCTAAAAAGATTAAATTTCCTAAAAAAAATAAAAAATTGTTGAAATTTTCTACAAAAATGCAATGTCGATGAAAATTAAAGAAATTTTTTAGAAAAACGATATTTATTAAAATTTCCAGGGAAACAGCAATTTCGAAAAAATTTCGAAAAAGAATCTTCAAAATACTAATTTTGAAGAAATTTTTATAGAAAATGCTATTAATAGAAAATATTACGTTGTAATGTATTTTTTAGTATTTTCGACAAAACTTTCTAGAACAATGTAATTTCTGTGAATCTTTCTAGAAAAAAGAAAATTCAATGAAATTTCCTAAAATTTCAATGACATTTTTTAGAGAAATACAATTTCAATGAAATTTTTTAGAAAAACACAATTTGAAAAGAATTGTTTTTAAAATTAAATTTCGAAGAAAATGTCTACACAAATCAAATTTTAAGAAATTTTTACAAAGACCCAATTTTTGAGGAAATGTTCTTAAAAATCAATTTCCAAACAAGAATTGTAGAATAATTCAAAAAAGGAATTTTAACGATATTTTTTACAGAACTAAAAATTCGTTGAAATTTTCTACAAAATTGCAATGCCGATGATAATTTTCTAAAACAAAATGCTATTGCAATGAAATTTTCTAGAAAACTAAAATTTCTAGAATAAAAATTAAATGTAGTGTCCAACATTATTTAGGAAAAAAGCGAAAAAAAAAAATTAAATGCGAAAAAATTTACAAAAATCTAATTTTGGAGAAATTTTTTAGAAAATGAATTTGATGAAATTTCAAGGAATCTAATGGTGAAAAATTTTTTTAGAAAATTCTGTAATAGAAAAACGATAAAAATAAAATAGATAAAACTGTATGTTGCCATTTCGAAAAAATTACAAAAATGTAATTTCCAAATAATTTTTAGGAAAATCAATTTACTAAAAAAAATCTAGAAAAATTCAAAAATTATTTTCTAGAAAAATAAAAATTCCTTGACATTTTCTCCAAAAATTCAATTTCAAAGATAATTTTCGAGAAAAAAATGCTATCTCAATGAAATTTTCTAGAAAAATAAAATTTCTAAAAAATAAAACAAAAAGAAACAATTTTGGAGATATTTAGAAAAACACAATTTCTTTGAAATTTCTAGAAAATAAAATTTCTAAAAAATAAATAAGAAACAATTTTGACGATATTTAGAAAAACACAATTTCTTTGAAATTTTCCGCAAAAATCGACGAAATTTTCTAGGAAAATGCTATTGCAAAGTCATTTTTTAGAAAAGCTATAATTAGAGAAATTCTCAGAGAAACAGCATTTTCGAAAAAATTTCGAAATCGAATCTTCAAAAAACTAATTTTGAAGAAATTTGTTTTAGAAAATTCTATCAATAGAAAAAATACGATTTTAATGCATTTCTTAGAAAAGTGCTATTTCGATAAAACTTTGCAGAACAATGAAAATTCGGTAACATTTTCTAGAAAAAAAGCAATTTTTATGAAATTTCCTAGAAAAAAATGAAATGAAAAAGATGAAATTTCCTAAGATTTCCTAAGACTTTTTCTAGAGAATACAATTTTAATGAAATCTTCTAAAACAACACAATTTAAAGAAAATTTTTTTTAAAATTAAATTTTGAAGAAAATTTCTGCATCCAATTTGAAGGAATTTTTTGCAAATTTACAACTTTTAAGGAAATGTTCTAAGAAAACTATTTCCAAAAAAGAATTGTTGAAAAATTTTGACGATATTTTCTACAAAAATTAAAAATATTTGGAATTTTCTACAAAAATGCAAATTAGAAGATTATTTTTTACAACAGAATGCTATTTCAATGAAATGTGTTAGAAAACGAAAACTTCTGAAAAAAATCCAGAAAAGTAAAAAAAAATATATTTCATTGAAATTTTACACATAAATACATTTCAGACATATTTTAGAAAAATTTTATTCAGAGAAATATTCAAAGAAATTGCAATTTCGACAAAATGTCCAACAAAAATAAATGTCGAAAAAAATCTAATTTTGAAGATTTTTTTTAGAAAATGGCATTTTAATAGAAAATCAAGATTTTAATGCAATTTTCAAGACAAATGCAATTTTAATGATTTTTTTAGAAAAGTGCAATTTCGACAGAACTTTCTAGAAAAACTAGTTTCGGTGGCATTTTCTAGAAAAAAGCAATTTCGATGAAATTTCCTAAAAATTTCTAGAAAATTTTTTAGAAAAAATGCAATTTTAATTCCGATTTTGAGGAAGTGTTCTAAAAAAAATTAATTTCTAAAATTAATTCTGATAATTCAAAAAAGGGATTTTGACGGTATTTTTCACAAAAATAAAAAAAAACAACAAACAATTGTTCTAAAAAAATTTAATTTCCAAAAAAAATCTGAAAAAGTAAAACAAGGATTTTGACGATATTTTTCACAAAAATTCAAATTCGTTGAAATTTTCTACAAAAATGCATTTTCAATGATAATTTTAAATAAACTAAAATTTGTAGAAAAATTTAATGCAGTGTGTGACATTTTTTGGAAAAATGATATTTAGATACCTTTTCTGGGTATGTGCAATATCGACAAAAATTTAAAAAACAAATAAAATGCAAAAAAGGTTTACAAAAATCTAATTTTGGAGAAAATGATATTTTAATAAAAAATTCAATTTTTATGTACATAAATGCAGTGTCAGATATTTTTTACAAAAATAATATTTAAAGAAATTTTCGAAAAAATTTCCTAAATAATAAATTTGGAAAAAACATTCAAAAATCTAATGCTGAAAAAATTTTGAAAAATCTGATTTTAACGCAATTTTTAAGAAAAATTAATTTTTTAGAAAAGTGCAATTTTGATAAAACTAGAACAACGAAATTTCAATGACATTTTAAAAAAAATTTTCATTTCAATGAAATTTCCAAAAAAAAATTCTTGAAAAACGCAATTTTTAAAAAATTAATTAATTTCGAAGAAAATTTCTACAAAAAAACAATTTTGAAGAAATTTTATACGAAAAAACTATTTTGAAGAAAAGTTCTAAAAACATGCAATATCTAAAAAATATATTACAGCAATTTTGAAGAAATGTTCTAGAAACATGCATTATCTACAAAAATTTTGGAAAACATTCAAAAAAAGTAATTTTGGCGACATTTTCTAGAAAAATAATAATTGGATGAAATTTCCAAAAAACGCAAATTCGGGAACATTTTTTAAAAAATGCTAAATCAATGAAATTTTCTAAAAAAATGTTCTAAGAAATCTAAAAAATTGTCGATATATTGCAGAAAAAACGCTATTTCTTCTTTTAAATTTTTAAAATGCAATTTTAAAAACATTTTGTAGATAAAGAAATTTTCCGGGAAATTTTCTAGAAAAAATAAAAAAAAACAGATTTGTGATATTTTTTTAGAAAAAAGGAATTTTTTTAACATTTTCCAGAACACTCGACGAATTCTTCTAGGAAAATGCTAATTCTACTTAATTTTCTAGAATAATATAATTTCGACATAAATTTCGAAAAAAAAAATAATTTTGTCTTGAAAAGTAAACATTCTTTTTTGTTTGTGTATCTAAGTCATACATAAAATAGATGGCATCATTTAATAGCAGAAGCTTTACTTTTCAAATTTGTTTCTTTAGAAAAATCCTATTCCGAAATTTTTTTCCAGAAAAAATGCAATTTTGAATTTTGTACCTTAAATGAATTAAATATTTTATTTAACCTTATTTTTAATTCATGTGATCTCAGCGAGTTGAATTAATATAGTTTACACAATCTATATATAATAACTTTAAGAGGCACAGTGGGACACGACGGGTTAATTATGGAGCATGGGGAAAAAAGGAAACAATCTGCCAAAATTGGAACTTAAACATGAGATATGAAGAGTTGATATGGTTTTAGGAGCACTGTGGTCAAAAACGGTTAAATAGTGGAGTGGAGAAAATATGATTAAATATGTTGCAGTCGGGGAAAAAGGTTTAAGTACGCTAGCGTGGAGACACATTTCAAATACGAGTACGGTACAGTGAGACAAAAATTTGTTAAATATAGTACAGTGGGTAAACATTTTGTACAGTGAGATAAAGAGTTGAATGGGGCACAGTTGTGCAAAAAGGGTTAACTATGGTACAGTGGGGTAAAAATAGTTATATGTATATGGAAAAGTGGGACAAATGGGTTAAAAATGGTACAGTGGGGCAAAAAGCGTTAACTATTGAACAGTGGGGCAAAAATGTATTTACTATGATGCAGTGGGGCAAAAAGGGTTAAATATGGTACAGTGTGACAAAAATGGATAACTATACAGTACAGTGGGGCATAACTGTGTTAAATATTGTACAGTGGAGCACAGAGGGTTAAATATGGTAGTGTGGGGCAAAAACTGTTTAACATGGTACAGTGAAACAAAGGGTTTAATAAGACACAGTGGGGCAAAAAGGGTTAACTATGGGGCACAATTAGTTGAATATGGCAACGTGGGACAAAATGGGTTAAATATGGTACAGTGGGTCAAAAAACTTTAACTATTGAACAGTGGGAGAAAAATGTATTAGCTATGTTACAGTGGGACACAAATGGTTAAATATGGTACAGTATGACAAAAATGGTTACAGTGGCCACAAATAGTAAAATATGGTAACGTGGAACAAAATGGGTTAAGTATGGTACAGTGGGGCAAAAAGCGTTTACTATGGAACAGTGGGGCAAAAATGGTTACATATTAAATTTTATTCAGTGGACTCAAAACGGTTAAAAATGGTACAGTGGGTCAAAAAGCGTACATTTAGTACAGTGGGTAAAATTATGGATGCAGGGAGAGAGGGTAAGTTAAATATGAAATAAGAATGTTTTTTTTTCAAAATTTATGCGTTAAGTAGCACTGTGGTGCAAAAAGGTTAAAATTATGATGCAGTTGGGGCAAGTAAAAAATTTTCAATATGTTATAGAGGGGGAAAATGTGTTAAATATGGTTTAGTGGAGCAAAAAGGGTATGGTACTGTGTGCTCCCTGAGTGCAAAGGTAGCTCTTACAGCATAAACCAAAGCTAAGAAATTATTATTTCCAAATAGGTTCTTCTACTTAAACCGTGGGGAAAACAAGTTAAATAAATGGCACAGATAGGGGACAAAAATGTTGAAATACGGTCTACGATTGCGAATTTGGATCTTGAAAAATCAATTATCATTTTAAAATATTGTACAATCGTGCAAAATAGGTTAATTACATATGAAACACAAAGGGTTAAATGCGGTACAATGGAGCGATTCACTTTAGATTTTTAAATTCGTACCTTTATAGACACAGTGGGACAAACATGGTTTTATATTGTACCAGGGTGTGAATGAAGCTATTGGAACATAAACTAGGTGAAAGTTGCTAACCTATGAACCAAAAAATAGTTTTTCAACGTTCAGAGGTACAGTGGGAAAAGGGATAAATATTGTACCGTGATGTCAGGGTAACTCTTGGAACACAAATGAAACGAGGTTTCGTATTTTATATATAAAAGTAATCAAATCTTTTTCATTTTGCACCATATGTAATAATCATGTAATTTTGAAAGAACGAGGTATAACTATTTTACAGTACCCTAAACAGAAAATAAATAAAAAATGGGGGCTGCGAAGCGCACCGGGTTAAAGCTAGTATGTATATAAAACTGTTGCGTGACTGGCTGACTGACTGACTGACTGATTGACTGATTGACTGAC
Source organism: Eudasyphora cyanicolor (assembly GCA_963930755.1). Taxonomy (NCBI): domain Eukaryota; kingdom Metazoa; phylum Arthropoda; class Insecta; order Diptera; family Muscidae; genus Eudasyphora; species Eudasyphora cyanicolor. Next base: position 191,761,529 of record OZ005735.1, on the reverse strand, counting down.
TGATCATCGCCCAGGCCAAACGGCTCAAGCTAGAATCATGAAATATGGTGGGAGGGTAGTCCTTGGGACGTAGACGAGCAATAAGGTGGGATTTTTCGAAATTCGTAATCACCCGCACAATGGGGCAAAAAGGGATAAATATGGTACCACCGCCAAAACTAAACGGAATGAGCTAGAATTGTGAAATTTGGTGTGAGGGTAGCCCTTATCAGGTAGACCCAGAAATTGGCTGGATTTTTTTAAAATCCGAACATTTACGCGCACTGTGGGGTAAAAAGGGATAAATGTTGTACAACGGCCAAATCCGAATGATAAGAGCTAGAATCGTGAAATTTGCTGTGAGAGTAGCTCTCGGGGCGTAAACTAGAACAAGGAGCGATTTTTTTTGAAAATTTTAGGGGCACAGTGGGACAGACCACCGCCAACTTTAACGCCTAGAATTAGAATGGTGAAAATTGAAGCGTGGGAAGTCCTTAGGAAAACGGATAGGGGTAGTCATTTTTTTTTAATCGTACTTTTCGAGACACTGTGGCGCCAAACGTGTACAATAGGGTACAGTGGTTTAAAAATATGGTTAAATATGGTCCCATGGTTCTAGGGTAGATTTTGTAACATAAACTAGAGATCGGCACAGTGGAGCAAAACGGGTTAATTATGGTGCACTAGGGAAAAAGTGAATCAATCTGGCATAATTGCAACTTAAACTTCAGATGTGAAGAGCACAGTGGGTCAAAAACATTAAAAAATGTATAGTGGGCAAAAATGGTACTATGGATAAAGTGTGATTAAATATGGTACAGTTAAGGGTTAAGTTTGTTAGTATGGGACAAATTTTAAATATGGTACAGTGAGACAATAAGGGCTAGATACGGCAGAGTGGGGCAAAAATGGTTAAAAATGCTACAGTAGGACAAAAATGAATATGGTACTGTAATACAAAAAGGTGCGAAATATGGTCAAAATCATGGATCTAGGGAGAGAGTTAAATATGGTGCAGTGGCGCAAAAAGGGTTATTTATGGTACAGTGGGGCAAAAATAGTTAAATATGGTAAAGTAGGACAAAATGGATTAAATATGGTACAGTGGGGCAAAAATTTATTAACTATGATACAGTGGGTACAGTGGGGCAAAAATTTATCAACTATGATACAGTGGGACAAAAATGATTAAATATGATCCAGTGGAGCAAAAAGGATTAAATATGGTACAGTGCGACAAAAATGCTTAGCTATGGTACAGTGGGTCAAAAAGGGGCAAAAAGGTGTTTAATATGATACTGTGGAGCAAATATGATAAAATATGGTACAGTTGGGCAAAAAGTGTTAAATATTTTACAGGGAGACAAAGGGTTTTATATTGCACAATGGGACACAAAAGGGTTAAGCATAGTACAACGGGGTTAAAAATGGTAAAGTGAGACAAAATAGGTTAAATATGGTACAGTGGTCCAGAAAGCGTTACCTCTGAAATTGTGAGGCAAAAATGTGTTAACTATGGTACAGAGGGACAAAAATGATTAAAAATGGTACAATGTGACAATGTGACAAAAATGCTTGACTATTGTACATTGGGTCAAAAAGGGTTAAATATGGTACAGTGGGGAAACAATGGTTAAAAATGCTACAGTAGGACAAAAATGATTAAATATGGTACTGTAATACAAAAAGGTGCGAAATATGGTCAAAATCATGGATCTAGGGAGAGAGGACAACATCTGGAACATAAATATGAGATAAGAAGTCCTTTTTTCAATTGTTATGATTTTAGTTAAAGTTTAATATTATGGTGCAGAGTAGCTAAAAGGTGTTAAATAGGGTTGAGTATAGCAAAAAGGGTTAAATGTGGTACAGTGAAGCAAGTAGGGTTAAATATGGTACAGTGGGGTAAAAAATTGTTAAATACGGTAAAAGGGTGGCAAAATGATAAATGTGGTAGGTGGGGAAAAAGTGTTATATATAGTCCCAGATATGTATACAATTTCATACTTTAAAAGAACAGTGGAATAGTAAACTATTGAATTAAGTTAAGTAGTGTAGTGATTCATAACCAGAGTGTGATGCTTCTATGTAAACCGTGGGCAAAAAGTTAAATAAGGCACGGTATGGTAAAAAGTTAAATGTGTTACAGATAGGGGACATAAAGTGTAAAATACGGCCTAAGGTTGCGAATATGGCTCTTGGAATATAAACTATGATTTCTGTAAATTCACACTTTTAGTGCACTGTTGGGGCAAAAACGATTAGATTTTGTACCGTGGTGCAAATATGGTAAATTATGACAAATTGGGTTGAATGAATGGAGCCAAAATTATAAAATATGATCCCAATGGCAATTGTAAGTCTTGCAACTTAACCTAGGCATTCATTTTACCTTTTTTTATTAAAACTTTTAAAAACACGGTGGGGCAAACATTGTTTTATATTGTATCAGGGTGTGAATGTATCTATTGGAACATAAACTAGGGAAACATGGTAAAATATGGTCCAAAACATATTTTTTGACGTGTAGAGGCACAGAAGGTAAAAGGGATAAATATTGTACCTTGATGCCAGGAACATAAGCAAGATAATTTTTCCGCTTAAGGAATAGTCATTTGTTTTTGAAAGAATGAGGTATAACTATTCTACAGTACCCTAAAAAGAAAATAAATAAATGATGGGGCTGCGAAGCGCACCGGGTTAAAGCTAGTATCAAATAAAATCTTTGAATTTTAATAGATTTTTTATTACAGTTGAGAATGAGAACATACATTCTGCTGAAGTAATTTTTCAGCAAAAATTAATATTCGAATTTCCTGGCAAAGTTAAAACATTTGGAAGAATATTTTTACTTTTATGTTGTTTATATATATCAAAATAATGTACATTTTGTGAAATAACTAAAAAATATTTTATTTGTTTCTTTTTAGGTAAGCATTCTAACTATTACTAGTGAAACTTCAAAATGTGTTTTTTTACTGTAAGTACGAGAACATTTTTATTTTGTAATATATTCCTGATGCTTCCATACAAAGAACAAATATTTGGTGGAAAATGGTTTCTTTATTTTTTGTTTTGGCATAACATAGCGAATTTAGTTAAGAAATTAATTTTTGCCCTAGTTTAAGGTTAACTAGAAATTGTAAAATATTCATATGATCATCGCCAAGGTGTACCATAAAAATCTAGCCTTTTGACAAACACATACCTTTAAATTGAGAAGTAAATAGAAAATGTGATCACTCCATCTATAGCCAAGACATACAGGCCACACCCCCTCCACAAAAGAATTCCTCCATAAACACCATCAGCATCGCTTTCAGTTTTTCTTTACCAAATTTCTATGATGTCCGAAATTGCAATCACTGCTCAAAGGCGAAAATGCAATTAATCATACGGTCGCGTTACCAAAGCAATCTCACGTTCGACCAACAACACATTTGCATATTAACTATCCCGTCCCTATCCCAGAGCGTCAAGGCAAGAGTCCCTGCAACCAAATCTTTGGTCTGAACGAAATGACATTCATGGCAATGTCTTTGGATGCCATCATCCGAAAGGACACTCTGTGTCTCTATCACTGTGCGTGGACGTGTGCGTGTGTGTGCGTTTCGTGTACTACATGTCAAATGTGCATCTCAGACATTGTTGCAAACCTAATGAGTTCTACACTTGTCACAAATGTTTAACCTCTGATAAGGAGTTCGCAGTCAGAGCAAATCAAGAACTCATTTTGCAGTGTTTCGAGAATCTACAACTACGAGAATTGTTCATTCACAGAATGACTTTACTATCACCGGCGAACATCAGTGCGTTTTATCCTTTTTTTTTTGCATTCACATTTTGATTGCGTCAAACTGCGTTGCCTTTTGTTTCTTAGAAGTGCTATGATTGCTAATGTTTTCATTAAATGTAACATTTTGCAAAGCGATAACGAACTGCAGAAATGCAGTGCGCAGTTTATAATGTTCAAGCTTAAAACAAAATGGAATTTAAAAAAAAAAATATGCTAACCACTGTGCTTGTGGCTTGAAGGCTTTGGAATAGATGTTCCACGTCAAAGAACAATATAAAAGAGACACTTCAGGAAGTATTTCTTCAAAAACACCCGCCATATGCTGATCCCCTTACCCCTTATAATCTCACTATAAAAATAACTATGTATATATCAAAAGGAGTAGAAATCGAGTGATTTTTTGGGTGATTTATTCGACAAAAAAACTCTTGTAAAAAAATCGTTACAAGGGCACACATACACTTTTATGGCAATTCAACGTTTTTTTTAATATTTCACACAAAAAAATTTTAATATTTTTTCTGAGAAGTGCCGAAAAATACCAATATATCAAAAAAAATTTCCAATCGGACCATAACCCTATACACAACTACCGATACACAGAGTGATATCTTAACGATTGTTTCGATATCGATAACTTCTGACCGATTTATCGGAAAAATCTCCAAAAATTCCACAAAGCGTTTCCTCAGGTGTACTACAAAATATAAAAAAATGGGAAAAATCAAAACCGAAATTTTAACGAAACCGTCGATTTGTTGTGATATTTCCCATATATAGGGTGAGCCTTTTCTTGACAGATCGCATGTGAGTCGTGTCATGCTGTCATGTTATTTTTGTTTTTTCATTTCATCATGGAAAGAATTACGCCTGAACAACTTTTACAAATTATTCAGTTTTATTATCAAACCAGTAAGGAAAGGCTAAAGTCGGGCGGGGCCGACTATATAATACCCTACACGTAATATTGAATAACTCTGATATATAAATTTTGTAATTCATGTTTACATAAATTTACTTTTGGGACATTTTTTACTTAAATAATACCCTGTACCACAGTGTGGTGTAGGGTATAAAAACGATTGGATCTAAAGATCCAAATGGGATGAAACATATATATGGGAGCTATAGCTAAATCTTTACCGATTTTCTTCAAATGTTGGTTCATGGATCAAGAAACTCTGCCATTCTAAATTTCAAAACGATCGGATGTAAAATACAGCTTCTATAGGACTAAAGAACCAAATCGGACGAAAGATATATATAGGAGCTATAGCTAAATCTTAACCGATTTTCTTCAAATTCGGTAGTGTTGGTTCATGGATCAAGAAACTCTACCATTCTAAATTTCAAAATGATTGGATGTAAAATACAGCTTCTTCAGAACTAAAGAGCAAAATCGGACGAAACATATATATGGGAGCTATAGCTAAATCTTAACCGATTGTCTTCAAATTCGGCAATGATGGTTCATGGATCAAGAAACTCTACCATTCTAAATTTCAAAACGATTGGATTTAAAATACAGCTTTTATAGGACTAAAGGTCCAAATCGGACTAAACATATATATGGGAGCTATAGCTAAATCTTAACCGATTTTCTTCAAATTCGGTAGTGTTGGTTCATGGATCAAGAAACTCTACCATTCTAAATTTCAAAATGATTGGATGTAAAATACAGCTTCTATAGGACTAAAGGGCCAAATCGGACGAAACATATATATGGGAGCTATAGCTAAATCTTAACCGATTTTCTTCAAATTCGGCAATGTTGGTTCATGGATCAAGAAACTCTACCATTCTAAATTTCAAAACGATTGGATGTAAAATATAGCTTCTATAGGACTAAAGGGCCAAATCGGACGAAAGATATATATGGGAGCTATAGCTAAATCTTAACCGATTTTCTTCAAATTCGGCAATGTTGGTTCATGGATCAAGAAACTCTACCATTCTAAATTTCAAAACGATTGGATGTAAAATATAGCTTCTATAGGACTAAAGGGCCAAATCGGACGAAAGATATATATGGGAGCTATATCTAAATCTGAACCGATTTCAATAGCGATCTTAACAGCTGCGAAATACTCTAAACTGCAAAATTTCAGAACGATCGGAGTGAAATTGCGACCTGTAGTCGACGAACAACTTTACATGGACAGACGGACGGACGGACGGACATCGTTAAATCGACTCAGCTAGTGATTCTGAGTCGATCGGTATACTTTAAGGTGGGTCTAGCTGTGTTATTTTCAGGTGTTACAAACATCTGCCGTGAAACAAACTTATAATACCCTGTACCACAGTGTGGTGTAGGGTATAAAAAATGTTTTACAAAATGTTATTAAAAATAATGTAATTTGATTTGTATTTCATTTTGGGTGCTTTATTATGAAAAATTTGCTAAAGATTACGAAAACATACCTTAACCTTCAAAGCTACTTCCATTTTTTGTAGCGTGCGTCACAATAATTTGTGATACATTTTTTAGCAACTTATACCTGTTAAATTTTATGGCATTCGAAAGAACACTCATATCCCACTAAACACTATGTATAAATTGAAGGTATCTCTTTTGAAAGACCAAAAAATTTTTATATTTTAATCCGAAAACGCGTACGAATGTAGCGTTCGTCACGCAGGATTTGCCTGATATATATTTGTACATGTCTACTTGACGTTACGCTTTTTACTAACTACTGACAAAAAACTTAGTTTCTCCATATTTGTCGGTCTTAATGTTCTATAAAAGGTGGGCCATTTATAATTTTAAATTTGAATTGGCTATAAAAAAGTTCTGCTAACTTTTCAAATTTCAAATTTCTGGTTTTATTGGAAGTGAAAGCAGCTCCAAAAATAAGAACTTCTGCATCATTCGTTTAGTCAAGTTGGCTCAATTAATAATTTAATGGTCATACGGTACGGAATATCTCTTTTCTGTCTGAAGCAATGTTGTAGATATTGAATAGGAGAAAAAGATGCAGAACAAGCCCACCCGAAAAAAGTGCAGCAAGTGCCTTAAAAATCACAATAATGCCCACAAAGTCATAAAATATCTGTTAGTAAAATATTGAAAAATACGTATACGTAATATCCTATACTGGGTCGGAGCTAAAGTGAATCAAAGTGGAACACTTCCGGTACACACAATTTTGAAATGCGTTTAACTATTGTGTTTCTCGTTTGTTTTCAACGCTTCATAAAACCTAAAAGTTATCCCCGAGTTATCTGCTTGCTTCAGAATTGAATATATATCAATTTTTACATCAACAAATTTAGCATTATTATGAAATGCAGAATCCATAAGATACAAGTATTTTCAAAAAATATGTTTTTTTTTTACAAAAAATGATTTTGTCTTAAGGTGGGTACTATGTTTTTTCGGCACGAACAAATTTCGCAAAATGTTATTTCGAGTTGAAAAATGGAACGCTTTTTTACAAAGTCGCATTGCAATTTGGAAGTGTGTGTGTCAAAATGTCACTTTTATATGTATGAATGTGTGTATATGCATGTGCATTTTTGCTAACATTCTTGAAAACAAACAAAAGATAAAATTGGAATAATGCCGTCGGGAGTGCAACGGTGACGGCATTAAATTTGTTGCGGCGTTCAATTTGTAACGGTGTTAAATTTGTGGTGGCGCAAAATGTTAATTTTTCGCGTTGAAATAAACATAGTACCACAAACGAAAACATTTCGCAGTTTTTTCGCGACTTTGTTTTTATATGGGATTTCAACGCGAAAAATGAACATAGTACCACGCTTTAGTTTGGAAATATAGTGACAGTTCATTAAAAAGTGAAACATATTCATCCTAAGGGATGAATATGTTTCCTGTAGACATTTTCGAAGACAGAAAGGGTCAAAAAAGTATTGTTGCCACGCTTCTTCAAATTGCACCAATTTTTGGCGATAATATCATAACTACTCCATATTTTCTCCAATCGCAAAGCTAAATTATTAAAAATTTAATATTTTTATATGTGCTAAAGTGTTGCAAGTAAAACTGCAAAGAGAATTTGATTCCTGGCTTTAAGTACCCAGCAAAAAATAAAAGAAGTACTTTCAAAAGAATAACATTATAAGTACTTCCAAATCATAAGTATGAACTTTTTTTTCGACATTTAGTGAAGTTCTTCTAAATAAGTAACCAAAATGTAATTTCGGAATATAAATTATTAACCCTAGAATGCATAATTTCAAAACGATTGGATGTAAAATAAAGCTTCTGAAGAGATAAAAGTCCAGATCGGAAGGAACATATATATGAGGGCTATGAAATATATGTAAAATACTGCTTCTATAGTGCTAAAGGGAAGAAATATATATTGATATGGCGGCTATATCAGAATTAGTGAATGATTCTGGAAGCTAGTCGACTTCATCAACCAAATTTCGATTCAGTCGAATTGTAGTACATTGGATTGCGATAAAAACTGAATTTATTAATAACACTTTATACTTTCCAAAAATGTTGATATATCGTCATCAGAAATGCCCAAGAGCGTAACCCTCAAAAAAGGAAAATTAGTTTTTCGTCCAAAAATCACGATTTTATTGAAGAAAAAAGACGTAACATCAAGTGCTCGTTTTTGATAAAGCACAAAAGGCGTAACCCACATTGTATTAAACAAAACGTACTGTATTCATCTATTTAATCTTCGAAGTTGTTCTCTTGTTGCTGTTTTGATTTTTGTCAATCGTGTTTGACAGCTATTTTAGATGCAAAATTCTATTCTGTATTTAAATTTGGCCTTTATCTGAATGGTATCCAATTTTTAATAAAATTTCGCAGTGTGCATGATTCTATAAACTAATCTTTGCCAAATTTAATAATGACCTGAGGTAAAAAATGAAAACACATTTTTCCAACCTTGCTAGTGGATTCTCGGATTAAAAAATTCTTTGTGCAAACTATAGTACATTTGACTAAAATATGACTTATATTTAGCTTAGATGCCAAATCGGAAGGAACACATATATGCTACTATGTGGGGCTATATGTAAATTTGAACCGATATTGTTCACACAGATATTAACTGTTAAAATAAGATACTCTTTACCAAATTTCGTGAATATCGAAAGGAAATTATATCTTCTATAGAGGGAATAAGCTAAATCGAAGGAACATTCATATATTTTATATGCATGAATATCGAAAGGAAATTATATCTTCTATAGAGGGAATAAGCTAAATCGAAGGAATATATTTTAAGATATCTGGTTCTAAACTGATATTCAAATAGTTGAGAGATTTTTGATCGTTCGCCGTAGACGAAAGAAAATAAGTTACAGAAGCAGGCCCTATATCTAAATACGGATTGTCTTTCAATTTTTATACGAATTGTCTTGTCTCAAAATAAAGATATGTGCAAAATTTCTTTGAGATCCGACTATATTTGTGACCAGCACATTGATTACAAGAATGCATGCCCAGACTGACATAGCTAAATCGGTTCAGAAAGTGATTCTAAGTCGATCGGTATAATAAACGATGGTTCTATATATCTCTTCTCATTTTGGGTGTTAGAAACAAATGCATAAAATTATAATAAATTGTACCACAGTGTGATGTAGGTTATAATTAAATAATTTTAAAAGAAATTATGGTAATTAAATATACCCTACCATACTTTCTGTACCACACTGTGGTACTTTACTACTCTCTGAACCGGGGCTACGGAAAATACATAGCGCCGCACAAATGTTCTATGTATTACAGTGTAAAATAAAAATACTTTTTTATTGGTGAGAATGTTGATCATTTGCGAAAATGTTACTAGAAGTTACACTATGGGGCCATTCGGTCACACTTTTCAAGAGCCAGCTACATCATACAGATTACAAACATCTTAAAATGTCCTAAACTTACTTACATATATATTTTCGTTTATCTCTTTGGCCAATAGTATATTATTTATACGTTCCCTTCCCTATGTCAACATTTGTATTCCTTTTAAATTATGAGATCTCTGGACCCAAAGATGTTAATAAGAACGACATACATTCATCAAATAAATACAACATAAAAAAAGCAAATCTTACAGTGCTTTAAAAGGAGTTACGCAAAAATGGTGACAAAGAAGTACTTCCCCGTCGCGACAACCCCTTGTTAAATTCATTGGTGAAAATCCAAATTAGAACAACTTCCGGATCATAAGTTGGGGATTTTTATTGCTTCTTTGGATGCTCTTTTTTTGCTGGGTAAAGTAGATATTGTGGAAAAATCAAAAATCCCATTTTTAGGAATTTTTAGAATTTATTCGGGGAATAGTGGTATTGACTTTTGCAATACAAGCCTTACCATTTTTATATATTATAATTTATTACAAGATAAAATGCAAAATGAACTTGAAGTCGGGATTTAAGTATAATATATTTAGGAGAAAATAAAAAATCAGTTTTGACAATTTTCGAAATTTTTGTATTTACCTTCAAAATATATGTAATGATGTTTGAACTACTATAGATTTCTGATGTCTTTCATGGATCAAAAAACAATCACAATATTAATTTTTATATATTTTATGTAGTTTTCTATTTGACGGATATTTTTGTAGAACATTTCGATCCAGTATTTCCAATTTTTAGGTCCTCTTCGTAATTTTTTTAAGGAAAACTAAAGAGTTGTAGAAAAATTTTATTTTGTTTTAAATGAATTAAATAATAAGGAGTAAATTTTTATATTCCAATTTTACAGCCCAGGGAAAACCGTGTTACAAAGACCATGTGCCTAGATTTTTGCAGCGACAGACCAGAGCCTCCCACGACCTCGAAACTCATAGGCAAGCATGCTGCCTATTTACCTACTGGGGTGTTTATTGTAGAAAAATTATTTTCTGACTTGTTTTATTTCTTTAAATGTAATAGAGTTCCCTATATCCCATTCGATTGACAAAATATTGCAATTTGACTATTATCTACTAAATACTAGTATCCTTCATTAAGTCACACTTTTATATGTAATATCCAACTTGAATCTCCAGTTGTAGTTATAACAATTTTACTTTCTCTTTAAGAACTTCCCCTGAATTGCCTGAGACCAGAGGTAGCAGCATATCCTAATACGACAAAAGCACATTTGTTTTTAATTTGCCTTAGATTTTATTGGCACTAAGAAAGCTGCAGTGCTTTGTCGCTGCATGCAACATTAGCATTAGTATTAGCCATACAAAATAGGATTATGAGTTTGTGAATCGCTTCATAAGTGAGCGTTGGAAACACTTCAAAATGAGTTTTAAGTATAATTTGTATGATGTCTCTCCATGGAGTATTAAAAATGTTGCATCAGGATAATAAAAACAATGATGAGAAAGAAAGCGCAAGCACACACACGCAAACACACCGAAGCAACGCAAGGAAAAACAATTTGTGACAGTTTCCATCCTGGAAGCATTTAACACTCTTATGACTTTAAACAAATTGCGGACGAGAGCTCTGTGTGTGTTTGGGTTTTGTTGCGTTTCCGGGCTCAATCTCTTATAGTCTCTGCGTGTTGTTGATGATCCTGAGGATGATGAAGATGATGATGAGGATGATGATGATGTTGTTGGTGATGCGACTAACGATGATTTTGGAGATTGTGGTGAATACTTGATGACACTGATACTGGTTGCTCGCTGCTCCTTGCATCACGCTGATTGCATGCAACTGCGTTAGCAACGACAACTACATCAGTGATGAGCTCTCTCCACTATGTGATGCTTGCTTTCTGTGATAGTTCTCATCAGGGTAGAGTGATGAATATCCGGTTTTTTATTTCAAGTTTTGTTATATAATTTATAAATAGAATAGAATGTCGGAATCTTTATTATGACCGAAAGGATAATCTCTTACTAAAGATAATTTTATTCAAATGGTGCACGCGACTACGCTGTAGCTGGTCCACTCGGAAAGTCCAATTTTCGATAACCCTTTTTCAGCATGGTGATGATTCCATATTCCTTAATTCCGCCAGCCCATATACCGCACTAAACTGAATAAAGAAATGTTACAAATAATAAAAATTTCTTAAAAAAAATAACTGAAAATTGTTGAAAAACTTAACACAATAAAGGTATCGATTAATTTTCTGAATTCTCATATGCAAGTAAATGTTTGTTTCGGAAATATTTGTCTCAAGTAAATATATTTGGATGGAAACAGGGATTTTTTTACAACATCTTGACAAATATATTATATTTTTTTGATTCTCCAGATATTTCGTTTGGAATACTTAAGTCGTAAGGGCGGAGCCAGGGCCAATTTTCCGACACAGGCGACTAAGTCACGCATATTGCTATCAAATACATCAGAGGCAAATTTGAAGACAATTTCAACAACAGTTTTCCAGATATTTTGTTTTCACCACTGTAGTCGTATGGGCGGGCCTATGACCACATTTACAATATCCCCAACTTGTAGTTGAGTAAAGGATATTGATGTCAAACAGTTCTCCCAATACCTTTTTGCCAATTACACTATGTAACAAAAAAATTTTTTTTGTGTCCTAGACCTAAGAATTATTTTTATACCCTACACCACACTGTGGTACAGGGTATTATAAGTTTGTTTCACGGCAGATGTTTGTAACACCTGAAAATAACACAGCTAGACCCACCTTAAAGTATACCGATCGACTCAGAATCACTAGCTGAGTCGATTTAACTCCGATCGTTCTGAAATTTTGCAGTTTAGAGTATTTCGCGGCTGTTAAGATCGCTATTGAATTTGGTTGAAATCGGTTAAGATTTAGATATAGCTCCCATATATATCTTTCGTCCGATTTGGCCCTTAATACTATAGAAGCTGTATTTTACATCCAATCGTTTTGAAATTTAGAATGGTAGAGTTTGTTGATCCTTGAAACAACATTGCCGAATTTGAAGAAAATCGGTTAAGATTTAGCTATAGCTCCCATATATATGTTTCGTCCGATTTGCTCTTTAGTCCTGTAAAAGCTGTATTTTACATCCAATCATTTTGAAATTTAGAATGGTAGAGTTTCTTGATCCATGAACCAACACTACAGAATTTGAAGAAAATCGGTTAAGATTTAGCTATAGCTATGTTTCGTCCGATTTGGCCATTTAGTCCTATAAAAGCTGTATTTTACATCCAATCGTTTTGAAATTTAGAATGGTTCAGTTTCTTGATCCATGAACCAACATTGCCGAATTTGAAGAACATCGGTTAAGATTTAGCTATAGCTCCCATATATAAGATTTAGCTATAGCTCCCATATATATGTTTCGTCCGATTTGGCCCTTTAGTTCTATAGAAGCTGTATTTTACATCCAATCGTTTTGAAATTTAGAATGGTAGAGTTTTTGTTGTTTCATGAACCAACACTACCGAATTTGAAGAAAATCGGTTAAGATTTAGCTATAGCTCCCATATACATGTTTCATCCGATTTGGCCCTTTAGTCCTGTAGAAGCTGTATTTTACATCCAATCATTTTGAAATTTAGAATGGTAGAGTTTCTTGATCCATGAACCAACACTGCCGAATTTGAAGAAAATCGGTTAAGATTTAGCTATAGCTCCCATATATATGTTTCGTCCGATTTAGCCCTTTAGTCCTATAAAAGCAGTATTTTACATCCAATCATTTTGAAATTTAGAATGGTAGAGTTTCTTGATGCATGAACCAACACTACCTAATTTGAAGAAAATCGGTTAAGAGTTAGCCGATTTGGCCCTTTAGTTCTATAGAAGCTATATATTACATCCAATCGTTTTGAAATTTAGAATGGTAGAGTTTCTTGATTCATGAACCAACATTGCCGAATTTGAAGAAAGTCGGTAAAGATTTAGCTATAGCTCCCATATATATGTTTCGTCCGATTTTGCTCTTTAGTCCTGTAGAAGCTGTATTTTACATCCAATCATTTTGAAATTTAGAATGGTAGAGTTTCTTGATCCATGAACCAACACTGCCGAATTTGAAGAAAATCGGTTAAGATTTAGCTATATATGTTTCGTCCGACTTAGCCCTTTAGTCCTATAAAAGCTGTATTTTACATCCAATCGTTTTGAAATTTAGAATGGTAGAGTTTCATGATCCATGAACCAACACTAGCGAATTTGAAGAAAATCGGTTAAGATTTAGCTATAGCTCCCATATATATGTTTCGTCCGATTTGGCCCTTTAGTCCCATAGAAGCTGTATTTTACATCCAATCGTTTTGAAATTTAGAATGGTAGAGTTTCTTGATCCATGAACCTACATTGCCGAATTTGAAGAAAATCGGTAAAGATTTAGTATAGCTCCCATATATATGTTTCATCCGATTTGGCTCTTTAGATCCAATCGTTTTATACCCTACACCACACTGTGGTACAGGGTATTATTTAAGTATAAAATGTCCCAAAAGTAAATTTATGTAAACAATTTATACATGAATTACAAAATTTATATATCAGAGTTATTCAATATTACGAGAGTGGTGTAGGTTATTATATAGTCGGCACCGCCCGACTTTAGCCTTTCCTTACTGGTTTTGTATAGATTGTGGCATACTGTAATATAAAATCAAAACCAACAATTTTTTATGGATAAATTTTTTTTTAAAAAAAAATTTTATTAAGAATACTTTAAATTGAAGCTGTTAATGTGGGCTACTAAGGTTGGAAATACCTCTTTCACTTAGAAACAGTAGTTTAGTAACAGTCATTAAACAAATTAACAAAAGTAGATTTTTTAAAAAAAATCCTGGGACAAAAGAAACATAAAAAAATGGAAAAAAAAATCGAAAATAAAAATATTTTATTTTATTTTATAAAAGTTTGCATCCTAGCGAAGAAAATAATGCCTATTTGAAAATGTTATCTATGGATAAATGTAGAAATTATAGCCCTTTTTATAGAGGTAAGAGAATTTCAAAAAATCTTTTTTTTTAAATTCTGTTTAAATAGCGATTTTATTTATAACTTTAATTTATATTATGTACATATGAGTTTATTTACATGAACAAGTTTTATTAGAAGTAATTGTGAGTCCTTTGTTGACGTTTGTAGATTTCGGGCTCGGTTTCTCTAATGAGGAACCAAATATAACCTCTCATCAATCTTTCATCCCAGTGCCCTTGGTAACGCCGCTCGATGGACTTCAATTCTTGGTAAAACCTTTCGCCATGTTCGTCACTTACGTCGCCAAGATTCTCGGGAAAAAGTTTAAATAAGAATGCAAGAAATGAATTTTGAGGGACATATTTACACCTGTTGGAATACATAAAGCGAAAAATAAGTTGGAAGAATACATACCTATGTGTTATATACATAAATATAAAAAAATATATTTCTAACCAATTTTTTCATAATTTTTTAACAAATCTTTAATCATTGTTTCATATTGCGGGCTTTTATTGGATCCAAGGAAATTTGAAACTACAAGCTTAAACGACCTCCATGCTGCAATTTCATCCGACGTCAAATATGATTCGAAATTCACATCTTTCATCAGTTTCCTTATTTTAGGCCCATCAAAAACTCCTTCTTCGATTTTTTGAAAAGAAAGACTTTTTAATAAACTTTTTAAATATGAGAGTGAATTGCCATTTTTCCTTAAGGCTTTTACAAAGTTTTTAAAGAGCCCCAGCTTAATATGCAGTTGTGGCAAAAAAATATCGGCTATCCCAGAGGCCTAACATACCAACTACTTTTAAATCGCAACAAATTTTCCAGTCATGTTCATATTTTATGTATTTTATCAATTTAGCCATTGTTTCGTATGATTCTTTAGTGTTGACAGCATGAGCAGTGGGAATCGACGGTTTCTGATTTCCGTTGTGTAAAAGTACTGCTTCCAAACTTTCTTTACTGCTGTCAACAAGTAACCGCCATTCCTTTGAATTGTATGTTTGATTAAGTTCCTCGAACAATCCGGGAATGTCCTTGCAAAATCATCTGTTATCCACAATTGTATAAAATTGTTTGTAAGGTATATCACGGAATCTGTAATATGATATGTTAACAACTGGGGCCAAAATATTGTACTTTTGCATCCCAGATGCAAGTAGTTCTGCCTTATCTTTGGTCAGTTCCATATCGCTCACTAGATCAATGAGTTGAAACTGAGTTAAAAGCGATGACTTCTGACTCAAACTTGTTTCGCTCAGAGTTGAGTACTCTGTTGAACTTGATGATGTTTCCGTTATTAGGCTGTTAGCTATACTTGGACACTTCCTACTCCAAAATATTAACTTTGACAAAAATAGCAGTACGTATCGTGAATGAATGGTTGGTTCCAAATCATTGGCATTCCAAATTCCACGTGAAGTCTAAAATGAAAACGTTTTATTCCACAAAACATTGTAATACATTAATTTTAAAGTACTTACCGCATGCTTCCACTACTCCATCGAGTAAGATTTACATGGCACGAATTACACAAAATACTAGGTGTCCACGGTTCGTTCATATTTTTAACTCGGATACCAAAATATTGCACATATACATATTTCTTCTATTATTTTACTAAACGCACGTCGATTTTTTTAATAACTTATTTTTGACAGATGTTGCAGAATTTGTCGGGATCATTTACACATCGAAAAGTTCTTTGCCATTTACTCATACTTCGAAATATAACTTTATAATATTTTGCAGAAAATCGACTTATCTCTTTAAGGCGCTGAATTAGACTAATTTATTAATAAGAAATTGCATTCATAAATTCCGGGTTTAAGGTACATAAGTTACAGTACCTGTAGCTGACATATAGTTTGCTTCGAACGTAGAAACTCAATATTTTCAAGACTACCGCGTACTACTTTTTATTGCGTACATATAATTTTACTATCTGTACTCGTATACAACTGGAATGTCCATGCCCCTAAAAGGCGTAACTGAATGGAAACCTCATAAATAAAAACCACAAATATTGTTGAATGACCCTCTATCTGAGCGGATCTCATCCAATATAGCTCTCACATTGCATATCATGTTTCATGGAGGGTTACGAACGGCCATAAAACCTCGTCCTCTCTATAATTTTATAATGTCTGACATCAATCCTCATAAAATAAAATGTCTCTCTCACATATGGCGAATTCAATATACGCAAACACATCATTTAAAAACGAAAAAATATGAAACAAGATTTTTTTGAATTTCCCTAACATTTACAAAATGGCTCATAACTTTTTTTCAAATAGACAGTGCTATCTTCTTTAGCATGCTGGCTTTTTAAAAATGTAATAAAATAAATGTTTCAATTTTTTTTTCTATTTTTTATGTTTTTTTTTGTACAAGAGAAAAGTGTTTTTAAAAAAAATATTTTTTTTCTCTCATATTTTTGACGGCTGTTACTAAACCAAAGATTCTACGTGAATGCGATATTTGCAGCATATATAGCCCTCATAATTCCCTTTAATTTGAGGCATAATTTGAGGCTCAATCAGGCTAATACTTGAAAAATTATTGTCCAAATACTGAATGTACTTTCAATGAAAGCTGGAATTAAAAACAAAAATTTACCATAAAAAATTTTTAAATATATTTTCGTGTTTGTGAAACCTAGTTGCACCAGAAACTGTTATCCACTTCCCTTGGACAAAAATTTTGTTGCATAGTGTTATCTAACAGTAACTTAATTTTGCATTTTGCGCTTCGCAGCCCCCATCTATTATTTATTTTCTGTTTAGGGTACTGTAAAATAGTTACACTTCTTTCTTTCAAAATTACATGATTATTATATATGGTGCAAAATGAAGAAGATTTGATTACCTTTATTCTATAAAATACGACCCCTCGTTACATTTGTAGTTTGTGTTCCAAGAGTTGCCCATCATGGTACAATAGTTATCCCTTTCCGCACTGCACCTCTGAACGTTGAAAAACTATTTTTTTGATCATTCGTTACAACTTTCCACTAGTTTATGTGCAATATAAAACCATGTTTGTCCCACTGTGTCTATAAAGGTACGAATTTAAAAAAAAAAAAGCTAAAGCTAATCGCTTTATTGTGTCACATTTTACCCTTTGTGTGTCATAATTAACAAATTTTGCACGCTTGTACAATATTTAAAAATCATAATTGATATTTCAAGATCCAAATTCGCAACCTTAGGCCGTACTTCAAAATTTTTGTCCCCTATATGTGTCATTTATTTAACTTGTTTTTCCCCACGGTTTAAATAGAAGAACCTATTTGGAAAAAATAATTTCTTGGCTCTGGGATGACGCTGGGGCCACATTCAACACTTTATGTACCACTTTTCAATATTAAACACTTTTTATTACACTTTGCTTCTAATGTATGAATTTTTCCCCCACCTGACACATATAACCATTTTACCGTATTTAACTTTTTTTTGCTTCACCGTACCATATTTTTGCTCCACTAAACCATATTTAACACATTTTCGCCCCTCTGTAACATATTGAACAATTTTTGCTTGCCCCACCTACATCATAATTTTTGCACCACAGTGCTACTAAAAGCATAAATTTTGCCGACTGTACTTAATTTAATGTACGCTTTTTGACCCACTGTACCATATCTAACCCTTTTGGGTCCACACCTTTTTGTCCTACTATATTTTGTGCACTATATTTGACCATTTCTGCCCCACTGTACCATAGTTAACACATTTGTGCCCCACTGTTTCATAATTAACGCGTTTTGCCCCACTGTACCATACTTAACCCATTTTGTTCCACGGTACCATATTTTACTATTTGTGGCCACTCTAACCATTTTTGTCATACTATACCGTATTTAACCATTTAACCCATTTTGTCCTACTTTGCCATATTCAACTAATTCTGCCGCACTGTACCATAGTTAACCCTCTTTGCCCCACTTTGTCATATTAAACCCTTTGTCTCACAGTACCATGTTTAACAGTTTTTGGCCCACTGTACCATATTTAACCCTTTTTGCCCCACTGTATCATAGTAAATACATTTTTGACCCACTGTTTCATAGTAAACGCTTTTTGCCCCACTGTACAATTTTTAACTCATTTTGTCCCACTTTACTAGAACTATTTTTGCCCCGCTGTACCATAGTTAACCCTTTTTGCACAACGGTGCTCCATTCAACTCTCTATCTCACTATACAAAATTTTTGCCCCAATGTACCATATTTAGCAAATTTTTGTCTCACTGTACCGTATTTAAAATGTGTATCCACGCTAGCATCCTTATCCCGTTTTCCCCGACTTTACCACATTTAATCATATTTTCTCCACTGTGCATTATTTAACCATTTTTGACCACTGTGCTCCTAAAACCAAATAAACTCTTCATATATCATGCATAAGTTCTAAATCATATCTCATGATTGTTTCATTTTTCCCTATGCTCTATAATTAACCCGTCTTGTCCCACTGTGCCTCTTAAAGTTAGAATTACTAAAAATCACTTCCGATCTCTAGTTTATGTTCCAAAAGTTACCCTGGGACCATTGATCCATGTTTGACATTTTTAGGCCACTGTACCATATTTTACACTTTTTGCCCCACTGTGCCCCGAAAACTACGAATACAAAAAAACTGACTATCCCGATCCGTTGTCCTAAGACATCCCTCGCTTCAATTTTCACCATTGTAATTTCAAATTTGGCGGTGGTACCATATTTATCCCTTTCTGTCCCACTGTGCCCCTAATTTTTGCAAAAAATCGCTAGTTGTTCTAGTTTACGTTTCAAGACCTACTCTCACACCAAATTTCACGATTTTATGTCTTGTCATTTGGATTTGGATTTTGTAACACATGTTTCCCTTTTTACCCCACTGTGTACGTAAATGTTCGAATTTCGAAAAATCCTGTAAATTTCTGAGTCTACTAAGGGCTATCCTCACATAAAATTTCACGATTCTAGCTCTTGCCTTTTGGATTTGGCTGTTGTACCACATTTATCCCTTTTTGCCCCATTGTGCGCGTAAATGTTCGGATTTTAAAAAAATTCAGTAAATTTCTGGGTCGACCCCATAAGGGCTACCCTCACACCAAATTTCACGATTCTAGCTCATTCCGTTTAGATTTGGCGGTGGTACCATCTTTATCCCTTTTTGCCCCATTGTGCGGGTAATAGTACGAATTTCGAAAAATCCCGTCTTATTGGTCGTCTACATCCCAAGGGCTAACCTCCCACCAAATTTCATGATTCTAGCTTCAGCCGTTTGGTCTGGGCGATGATCAGTCAGTCAATCAGTCAGTCAGTCAGTCAGTCAGCCAGTCACGCAACAATTTTATATATATAGATATAGATTAGTCCTTTTGAATTTCTGATTAATTAATTTTTTGCTTTTTTAATAAATTGAAATAAATATATGTTTATGTTTAAATACAACAAAAACAATAAACGTGAAAATTTTATTATTTATTTAGTTGTAAAGTTAGGAATTAAAACAAGTCAGAAAATTTCAGTCGGGTTAACCGACTGAGGTATATCCTCACTAGTGGGTAATTTAATATGATACACCCGATGGGAGATGTCAGAACATATAATTTGGCCATTTTGTATGGGAGGTGTCAAAAGGTGCCTGGCAATAATGCCCATTTTCCACCGGACTGTAGGTACTACAAAAACATTACACTACACAAAATGTCATGTATTCATGTCGTACTGTTATTAATATTATAAGCAGTTAACTTTTTGCACAAAATGGTCATTTTTTTGGGGGAGGTACTAAAAGGGGCGGGGCCACATCACCCATTTTTCTCAAAGTAATAGCGACAAATAAACTATAACTATGTGTCTAATTATAGAAGATTCGGATAAGTATGTAGTATAGAATTTATTAGAAAATCAATTTTTCACTTAATTTTAACCCTTTGTGAAGGAGGTACTAGAAGCAGTGGACCAATTTACGCATCTTAAAACTTGGCCTGAGATAGAAAAAATATTATCACATACCAAATCAAAGACAATATTTTACAGCTTTCAAAGTTATTGTGCCCTCCAGCCAGACAGACGGACGGACGGACATTGCACAAATGACTAAAATGTATTAAAATGGATTTCCGCCGAACATACTTGGGGTCTTAGCTATCTCCTTCGATGATGATATACGAGTATACCCTCGATCCGGGAAATCCAAAAAATGCCGAGAATTTTCAAACCCTATATATAGGGAGACCCATTTCGAGGTTCCCTACATTTAAAAAAAAAACACAGAAAATTCAAATTGAATGTGGAATGTTTATTATCATTTGAAAGAACATCTTTTGGCATTTATTTTTTGAAGATTATGTCTATCAAAAGTTGGCCGCGGCTACGTCTCAGATGGTCCATCCGTTTAGTCCAATTTTCGATGACTCGTTCGAGCATTTCGACTGGTAACTGGCGAATGACACGCGTGATGTTTTGCTCCAATGGCTGAATCGAAGCGGGTTTGTCCGCGTAAACTTTAGACTTTACATATCCCCACAGGAAAAAGTCTCACGGTGTGATGTCACACGATCTTGGTGGCCAATCGACCGGCCCAAAACGTGAAATTATCTGCTCACCGAAGTGTCGCCGAGATCATGAACTTCAATTTCAGGCATCAAATAGTCAGTTATCATGGCACGATAACGGTCGCCATTGACGGTTACGTTCTCACCGGCATAATTTTTGAAGAAATATGGAGCGATGATTCCGGTACGTCTGATCGGAAATCGGTCAATGGCAAAAATATAGCTCTTAACGAGAGCTAAAATATTGCTCATGTGTGTCAAGGTCGTGGGTCGACTGGAAAGTGTTTTTTTTCGATTTAAAAACAAGTAAGAAAGTTTCAGTCGGGTAAACCGACTAAGGAATACCCTCACTTTGTGAGTAATGT
This sequence comes from Eudasyphora cyanicolor, assembly GCA_963930755.1. Lineage (NCBI taxonomy): Eukaryota > Metazoa > Arthropoda > Insecta > Diptera > Muscidae > Eudasyphora > Eudasyphora cyanicolor. Next base: position 191,739,997 of record OZ005735.1, on the reverse strand, counting down.
AATATTGAATATTACACGAATTATTCTGTCAATTTGTGAGTAATGTAATATAGAATATTACACGAATTATTCTGTCAATTTGTGTGGGAGCTACCAGAAGGGGTTTAACAAATACACCTATTTTTCGCTGAACAGTAGATACTTTAAATTCATTGCACTGCGCCGAATTATAAGCGTTTATGTGCACTGGTATAAACGTTATGAGATATTAAATTGTGGTATGATTTGGCCATTTTGTGTGGGAGGTACAAAAAGGGGCGTGGCGATAACGCCCATTTTTCACAGGACTATAGGCACTATAAAAACATTACACTGTACAAAATTTCAAGTATTATTATACACTTGTCTTAATGTTATAAGCTGTTAACTTTTGGTGCAAAATGGTACCTTTGTATGGGAGGTACCAAAAGGGGCGTGGCAACAACGCCCATTTTTCTCTGGACTGTAGGCAATATAAAAGAATAACACTGTGCAAAATTTCAAGTATTTTTATACACCGTTATTAATGTTACAAGCTGTTAATTTTTGGTGCAAAACGGTGCATTTGTGTGGGAGGTACCTAAAGGGACGTGGCAACTTCGCCCATTTTTCTCGAGTTGATAACGACTAATAAACTAATACTACGTGTGTAATTTCAGAAGATTAGAATAAGTAGTATAGTAGTTATTAAAGAATGAATATTTCACAACATTTAAACCCTTTGTGGGGGAGGTACTAGAAGGAATGGACCAATATGGCCCATCTTCGAACTTAGCCGGAGATAGAAAAAAATATTACCACATACCAAATTTGAAGTCAATCGGTTACTCCTTTCGAGAGTTATCGTGCGCACCAGCCAGCAGACAGACCGACACACAGACAGACAGACAGACAGACAGACAGACGGACGGACATTGCTCATTCGACTTAAAATGACCCAAAACGGATTTCCTCCGAACATACTTGGGGTCTTAGGTCACTCCTTCGACGTGTTACACTTTTTTCCGTAGCAAATGATATATACCCTCGTCACACTAAAGTGAGGGTATAATAAAACTGAATAATTTGTATACGTTGTTCAGGCGTAAGTCTTTCCATGATTAAATGCCACACAATACTTAACAAAAAATAACATGACAGCATGACACGACTCAGACGTGATCTCTCAAAATACATCAAATCCAAATTTAAAGCATTTAAAGCCCTCCCATATGCCCACTAATCCAATTCCACACATTTTTGCCAAGACAACAATATACAGGGTTTTCCAATAAGAGTGATATGATTTCTTTGAAAAAAAAACACACTTATTGTTAAGGAAATTCAAAAGTTTTTTATTTACAATCGATACAATTAAGTTCTAAATAATACGTCATTCAAATGGCATCCACGACTTCTTCAGCAGGAACGAATTCTATGAACCCAATTTTCGAGCACTTTTTCCACTAAATCAAGTCGTATGTCATGAATGGCACGTTCAATATTGACTTGTAAAGCTTGAAGAGAGTCTAGTTTATTTCAAAAGTCCAATGACTTCAAATAACCCCACAAGAAATAGTCTAATGGTGTTAAATCACAACTTCGTGGAGGCCATTCAATAACACAATTTCTTTAAATAATCAATTCAATTGTTTCATTTGCTGTGTGGCACGTACCGAGAGCTAAAATATTGCTCATGGGTGTGAGGGTCGTAGGACGACTGGAAACTGTTTTTTTGGATTTAAAAAAAATTGACTTAGCATCATTTTCAAATGTGAACGGAAAGTTTATTTTTTCTCTAGCTCCTTAACGGAGCGTCGGATCGGGAATTGACTTAGCGCACGAAATGTTGCAATTGGAGAACGGAAAGTTTATTTTTTCTCTAGCTCCTTAACGGAGCGTCGGATCGGGAATTGACTTAGCGCACGAAATGTTGCAATTGGAGAACGGTTTTTTTGATAATAAAACAGAATAATTTGAAAACGTTGTTCTTGCGTATATGTCTCCATGATGAAATTGTAAACACTACTGAGTACAATAAAAAACAAATTACAGATCATGACATATTGCAAATGGCCGAAACGTCACTTCAAATTCATATCATCCCTATTGGAAAACCCGTTACTTATAGGTATCACATATATCTGAAACAAATTTCAGGAATTTTCCTCCAAAAGTACTCTAGATGTAACGTTATCAAATATGTAGGATGTGGAACCGTTTTGATTTCAGATATTCGGTTTCATTTTTAATGATTCCCGAGTCATTACCGCCAGAGTTGATGTTGTTGTGATTGTTATTTGTTGTTTGTTGTTTTTGCGCATATGAAACCAGTCTTTGTATTTTTTCTGTTGGCTGGACGATGTCACCAGTCTCTGTCATGACACAGTGAGTGAGTGTTCATTATTTTCATGGGTGTAGTTAAAATATGTTCGCATCACTGCTCTTGTTGAACTGTTGCTTCTGTAGTACAAACAAAAACGCATACACTGAACAAAAAAAAATTACTAAATTTAAAGATTTTGCTTTAACGACGTCCTAACCTTTAAAATAAAGACCATTCATACTTAGGTTAGTTTTAGAGTGGGATTCTGCTTGTAAAGCTCACTGTAGTCCTTAAAATGCAGACAATTTAATTAGTTTTAAGCAAATTGCATCTGATTGGCAAATAAGAATAGTCCTCGTTTTAAAGATTTACTCGTCTTTGGGACAAAATCATTAAAAGTAGGAAATTTTTTCTGTTCAGTGTACTCTTCTAGCCCCTCAACATATACTCGTACTCACATACTCGTACACACTGACAACTCAACTGATGGGGACAATAAGCAATAAAGTTGTCATTTATTGCCGCAGATGAGTACGCACACACACACACACAACCACAATGACGACAGAAAAAATGGGAGGATATGTGAGAGATTTTTTGTTTGAATTCTTTTTTTTATGCATCAACTCTTCCAGTTTTATTGCTGTGATGCTTATATTTTAATGTGAATATGTTTAACCTTTGTCCATACTCAGAAATGCTCACGTATCCTTTTTAACACATAGATATGTGTGTGGGTGGGTGTACACACTCCCCCTCTCTACATTGAAAGGTGTGCGTGTTTGTATACTGATGTCTCTTTTGCATATCAAACATACAATGACAGAGTTAAATTTCGTTGGGAGTCGTTGATTGCGTTCTGTTTGTTCGCCGTTCCTTGTCATAATCATCGTTGTCGTTGAGGATACAACTCAACAACAAAAAATAAGTTAAAACCGGGCGGGATCTTTATACCTCCGATTATGGAGTACGTTGTGCAATTTTAAGGACGATTCTGTTTGTGAAAACAAACAGAAGAGAAAAATAAATCCAGTAGATCAGAACGGTCCATAGGAGTGATGGACGAGTTGAAGACCACTCTAAAGCACAAAGTATTTATATTTTGGACAGTTACAGCAAAAGTTCAGGTACCACAAAAAGCAAATCAGTGAGAATTTATTTTAATGAACTGCAAAATTTTGTGAAAACGCTTAACTTAGTCTAATACTTCGTAATCACTAATAACCTCCACATTGATTTGTTTGGTATTTCGGATTCCAAATGACACTGCACCCGTGATTATTTATCCATTTCTCAAAAGTATCTTGTCCTTTTTAAATAACTTAGATATACATGGGTACCCTTTTTTTCATTGCAGTTCGATTAATTAGCTTTTACATACCAGGATAACATTTATTGTAATTTTTCCTCTTCAGTAATTTCCTCATGAAATCATATTCAATCTTACAACGCAAACATTTTCTTTCACTGATAAAATATCGATTTCCGAACAATTAATAAAAATACCAATCAATGCTCGTTAATAACTCTCGCATTAAGTTATTAAACAACAACAAAATACCTGTCATGGTTCAAAATAGAATCTGACTTCAATTGAACCCTTCCGATGAACTCGTTACTCATTGGCAAGTTTTTATTTGTTCCCATGCTGGAATTTCACTTATTTCTGTAAATTGCCCCATCCATTGGATTGGAAGTTATTGGTAACGAGTTATTGTGGTTATGTAGCCAATAACGAAAGTGTAATAAATTAACGAGCAAAAGTATTGATAACCCCCCTTCCCGAGTTGTTGCGGTTGAAACTACTCTGCAGGAAACTCAGTGTGTGGAGATCAAAGTCGGTTTCCAATAGGGATGATATGATTTTGAAGTGACGTTTCGGCCATTTGTAATATGTCATGATCTGTCATTTGTTTTTCATTGTATTCAGTAGTGTTTAAATTTCATCATGGAGAGATATACGCAAGAACAACGTTTACAAATTATTCAGTTTTATTGCCAAAATAATCGTTCTATAAGTGCAACTTTTCGTGCGCTAAGTCCATTTTTTTTTAAATCCAAAAAAACACTTTCCAGTCGGCCTACGCCCTTGACATATTTTTGCCAATAACCGATTCCCGATCCGACGTACCGTTAAGGAGCTAGAGCAAAACTAAACTTCCCGATGACATTTGAAAATGTCGCTTGGTCCATTTTTTTAAAAATTCAAAAAAAAAACACTTTCCAGTCGACCTGCGACCTCGACACCCATGAGCAATATTTTAGCTCTCGTTAAGAGCAATCTTTTTGCCATTGACCGATGGTGGCTACGTGCCACACAGCGAATGAAACAATTGAATTGTTGCGAGATAAGTTTGGAGATTCGATTATTTTAAGAAATTGTGGTATTGAATGGCCTCCAAGTAGTTGTGATTTAACCATTAGACTATTTCTTGTGGAGTTATTTGAAGTCATTGGTCTTTCGAAATAAACCAGACTCTCTTCAAGCTTGACAAGTCAATATTGAACGTGCCATCCATGACACGCGACTTGATTTAGTGGAAAAAGTGCTCGAAAATTGGGTTCATCAAATTCATTCCTGCAGAAGAAGTCGTGGAGGCTATTTGAATGACGTTTTATTTAGAACTTAATTGTATCGAATGTACTTCACATTAAATAAAAAACTTTTGAATTTCCTTAGCAGTAAGTGTGTTTTTTTTTCAAAGAAGTCATATCACTCTTATTGGGAAACCCTGTACAAAAGACCAAAGATTAAATGGCTAAATACTAAATGACTAAATGACTAAATGACTAAATGACTAAATGACTAAATGACTAAATGACTAAATGACTAAATGACTAAATGACTAAATGACTAAATGACTAAATGACTAAATGACTAAATGACTAAATGACTAAATGACTAAATGACTAAATGACTAAATGACTAAATGACTAAATGACTAAATGACTAAATGACTAAATGACTAAATGACTAAATGACTAAATGACTAAATGACTAAATGACTAAATGACTAAATGACTAAATGACTAAATGACTAAATGACTAAATGACTAAATGACTAAATGACTAAATGACTAAATGACTAAATGACTAAATGACTAAATGACTAAATGACTAAATGACTAAATGACTAAATGACTAAATGACTAAATGACTAAATGACTAAATGACTAAATGACTAAATGACTAAATGACTAAATGACTAAATGACTAAATGACTAAATGACTAAATGACTAAATGACTAAATGACTAAATGACTAAATGACTAAATGACTAAATGACTAAATGACTAAATGACTAATTGTCTAAATGTCTAAATGTCTAAATGTCTAAATGTCTAAATGACTAAATGACTAAATGACTAAATGACCAAATGACTAAATGACTAAATGACTAAATGACTTAATGACTAAATGACTAAATGACTAAATGACTAATAGACTAAATGACTAAATGACTAAATGACTAAATGACTAAATGACTAAATGACTAAATGACTAAATGACTAAATGACTAAATGACTAAATGACTAAATGACTAAATGACTAAATGACTAAATGACTAAATGACTAAATGACTAAATGACTAAATGACTAAATGACTAAATGACTAAATGACTAAATGACTAAATGACTAAATGACTAAATGACTAAATGACTAAATGACTAAATGACTAAATGACTAAATGACTAAATGACTAAATGACTAAATGACTAAATGACTAAATGACTAAATGACTAAATGACTAAATGACTAAATGACTAAATGACTAAATGACTAAATGACTAAATGACTAAATGACTAAATGACTAAATGACTAAATGACTAAATGACTAAATGACTAAATGACTAAATGACTAAATGACTAAATGACTAAATGACTAAATGACTAAATGACTAAATGACTAAATGACTAAATGACTAAATGACTAAATGACTAAATGACTAAATGACTAAATGACTAAATGACTAAATGACTAAATGACTAAATGACTAAATGACTAAATGACTAAATGACTAAATGACTAAATGACTAAATGACTAAATGACTAAATGACTAAATGACTAAATGACTAAATGACTAAATGACTAAATGACTAAATGACTAATTGTCTAAATGTCTAAATGTCTAAATGTCTACATGACTAAATGACTAAATGACTAAATGACTAAATGACCAAATGACTAAATGACTAAATGACTAAATGACTAAATGACTTAATGACTAAATGACTAAATGACTAAATGACTAAATGACTAATAGACTAAATGACTAAATGACTAAATGCCTAAATGACTAAATGACTAAATGACTAAATGACTAAATGACTAAATGACTAAATGACTAAATGACTAAATGACTAAATGACTAAATGACTAAATGACTAAATGACTAAATGACTAAATGACTAAATGACTAAATGACTAAATGACTAAATGACTAAATGACTAAATGACTAAATGACTAAATGACTAAATGACTAAATGACTAAATGACTAAATGACTAAATGACTAAATGACTAAATGACTAAATGACTAAATGACTAAATGACTAAATGACTAAATGACTAAATGACTAAATGACTAAATGACTAAATGACTAAATGACTAAATGACTAAATGTCTAAATGACTAAATGACTAAATGACTAAATGACTAAATGATTAAATGACTAAATGACTAAATGACTAAATGACTAAATGACTAAATGACTAAATGACTAAATAACTAAATGACTAAATGACTAAATGACTAAATGACTAAATGACTAAATGACTAAATGACTAAATGACTAAATGACTAAATGACTAAATGACTAAATGACTAAATGACTAAATGACTAAATGACTAAATGACTAAATGACTAAATGTCTAAATGACTAAATGACTAAATGACTAAATGACTAAATGACTAAATGACTAAATGACTAAATGACTAAATGACTAAATGACTAAATGACTAAATGACTGAATGACTAAATGACTAAATGACTAAATGACTAAATGACTAAATGACTAAATGACTAAATGTCTAAATGACTAAATGACTAAATGACTAAATGACTAAATGACTAAATGACTAAATGACTAAATGACTAAATGACTAAATGACTAAATGACTAAATGACTAAATGACTAAATGACTAAATGACTAAATGACTAAATGACTAAATGACTAAATGACTAAATGACTAAATGACTAAATGACTAAATGACTAAATGACTAAATGACTAAATGACTAAATGACTAAATGACTAAATGGCTAAATGACTAAATGACTAAATGACTTAAGACTGTAGACTAACCGTACTATAGGCAAAATCCAGGGAATCATCGGAACCACGACCATAATATGGAGTCATAACAATATTTCACCATGACAATAATTTGGTTCTCTCGAAACCACATTATGGTCTGAATCACGGCCCCGTGAGCATAATATGTTTTGTGTATGTTTGCTCTTTAACCATTATATGGTTGTGTGGTAAACACAATATTTTCCCCTTATAACCTTATTATTTCGGCTGAATCGTTTTTTACAAAGTTTACGTCGTTTGAAAGAGAACGTAAAGGGCCATTTTTTGGAGGAATATTTTTTTCAAAAAATAAATGATAGCAAACATGTTATTTATTAAATTATATTGTTGCAGGAAATCTGATATGACAAATAACGCAACATATGGGATGATCCATTTCGATTCTTTTATCCTCTCATCTTAGAGAGGAGGGTATACCTATACATCATTTACTACGATCCAAAAGTGTAACACATCGATGGAGTGACCTAAGACCCCAATCATGTTTGACGGAAATTCGATTTGGGCCATCCGTCTGTCTGTCTGTCCGTCTATCTGCTGGCTGGTGCGTACGATAACTCTCGAAAGGACTTGACTTCAAATTTGGCATGCGGTAATATTTTTCTCTATCTCCGATAGGGTTGAAAGACGGGCTGGAATGAGCTGGGTTTTACAGATTTTTATAACAAACCCAGTTACAAGCTACTGAATCATTTTTCCAGCTGAAACGAAAATTTTAATTTTTAAACAGTATTTCTTTGTTTCTAGTAGAGATACTTTTTCAATATCCTTTTTTGACAGGTCACGTGTGAGTCGTGTCATGTTATTTTTGTTAAGTATTGTTTGGCATTTCATCATGGAAAGACTTACGCCTGAACAACGTTTACAAATTATTCAGTTTTATTATCAAAATAATCGTTCGCCAAATGCGGTAAGTCCATTTTTTTAAATCCAAAAAAAAAACACTTTCCAGTCGACCCACGACCTTGACACCCATAAGCAGTATTTTAGCTCTCGTTAAGAGCTATCCTTTTGCCATTGACCGATTCCCGATACGACGTACCGGAATCATCGGTCCATATTTCTTCAAAAATGAACGTAACCGTCAATGGGACCGTTATAGTCGCCATCAAATAGTCGTGCCATAACCGACTATTTGATGCCTGAAATTGAAGCTCGTGATCTCGGCGACATTTGGTTTCAACAAGACGGCGCCTTAGCCTTATTTTCAAATGACTAAATTCTGACAAAGAATGACCAAAAATCTTTTCAATGATCTAACATCTCCCACACAAAGTAATAAATTCTTTATTGAATATCTCACAAAGTTAGTGGGGGTGTGCTTTAGTCATCTTACCCGATTGCATTTTTCCTTCTCGTTTTATTAGACTTCAGTACATCGAATAGGTAATGTTTAACTTCTATAGAATCTCTAAAAAACCTTCTACATACACTTTTTTACAAAATACCTTAACTTTGTATTATTCTCAATCTACTTTTCTCGGTTTCGACCATAATCTCCATGGATGCATCGAAACAAAGGCGATATTGAAATTCTCATTTCCATACGGATTTCGATTTTATTTTTAATACTTTCGGTATACAAAAGCTTAAGCTTAAAGTTTTTCCAGTTGACTTACCTGGAGCTTTTACACTATACTATCACTCATAAATTTCACGGAGTTAAATGAAATAAAATGAAAAAAATATGTTAGTCTTCTTTCATACCGCTGAGTATGGAGAGTAAATGGTTATTTCTCAAAATTGAAACCTTAAAAACCTAAGAACTAATAGAAATATAAGAAAAAATCGTATAGTGTAAAAGTGTCTTTTGGGTTTAAATGTCTTTCTTTTCCAAATAAGAACATATAAAACACATAACAATTTTCCAATACATATTTTCTCCATTATTCACTTTTAAATGAAAACTTTTATTTTATTTAAACCTAACTAAGTGTATGAGTCTGTGTGCGCATATGGAGTTTTATTGCTAACCCATTGAAGACATCTACATTAAGTTGGGTCGGCTGACTATGGTGGAAAGATATGACTAAGCAGAAAAACATGTTTACTTATTTTAAAGACAGTGACAATGATCCAACGAACCAAAAACAGATAATCTTTAAAACAACAAACAAAATACAGTTTGGTTGCCTCTACCGAATTATTTGCCAACCGAATTTTGGTAGTTCTGTTTACTATCATGCGATTCCATCAGGACAACCAACATTTTGGTTGTGGTATACTTCTGCTTCCATGCTGCCAACAACATATTTTGTTGTGCCAACTACGAAAATCATGGCTAAAATTATCTGTTTTATGTTGCCACAACCAACTGTTTAAAAAATTGGTTGTTCTGACAATTTGTCAGTCATATACTACCGACAATTAATTAAAAACAGTTTTCATTAATTATACCCTCACTTTAGTGTGACGAGGGTATATATCATTTGCTACGGAAAAAAGTGTAACACATCGAAGGAGTGATCTAAGACCCTAAGTATGTTCGGAGGAAATCCGTTTTGGGTCATTTTAAGTCGAATGAGCAATGTCCGTCCGTCTGTCTGTCTGTCTGTCTGTCTGTCTGTCTGTCTGTCTGTCTGTCTGTCTGTCTGTCTGCCTGTCTGTCTGTGTGTCTGCTTGCTGGTGCGCACGATAACTCTCGATAGGAGTAACCGATTGACTTCAAATTTGGTATGTGGTAAAATTTTGATCTATCTCCGGATGAGTTCGAAGATGGGCCATATTGGTCTACTCCTTCTGGTACCTCCCACACAAAGGGTTAAAATTTAGTGAAATATTGATTCTTTAATAACTTCTATACTACTTATTCGAATCTTTTGAAATTCTGCACATAATATTAGTATATTAGTCGCTATTAACTCGAGAAAAATGGGTGAAGTTGACATGCCCGTTTTGGTACCTCCCACACAAATGGACCATTTTGCATCAAAATTTAACTGCTTATAACTTTAATACAAGTGCATAAAAATGCTTGAAATTTTCTACAGTATAATGTTTTTGTAGCGCCTATAGTCCGGTAAAAAATGGGCATTATTGTACAGCCCCTTTTGGTACCTCCCACACAAATGGACCGTTTCGTACCAAAAGTAAACGGATTGTAACTTTAATACCAGTGCATACAAATACTTGAAATTTTGTACAGTGTAATGCTGTTATAGTGCCTATAGTCCTGTAAAAAGTGGGCGTTATCACCCCGCCCCTTTTTGTACCTCCCACACAAAATGACCAACTCATACTAAAATTACATAGCTCGTAACTTTAATATACCAGTGCACATAAACGCTTATAGTTCAGCACAATGCAATGTATTTAAGAATGTACTGTTTACCGAAAAATATGTGTATTTGGAAAACCCCTTCTGGTACCTCCCACACAAATTGACAGATTTATTGGTGTAATGTTATATATTACATTACTCACAAAGTGAGGGTATACCTTAGTCGGTTTACCCGACTGAAACTTTCTTACTTGTTTTTATTCTATTTATTGAACAAAAAACAAAACAATTCATAACAAAATTAAAAATCCCACATTAGTGTAAAATCAACTCGATAGTGATGAGATTTGAAAATATTTGACACCAATTTTAGTACACGAAAAAAAAACAAAACATGTATGCAAATATCGCTTAACTCTGTGCTTTCAATTTCATGATTGTTGCTTTTATTTTATATTTATGTAAAACATTTTGCACAACATATTCTGCATTCCACACATTATTATCCACACGAGATTATTTTTGACTACATATGTATACCGTTCTTGAACAAAATGTTGAAGATTTATTTATGTCGAGTAATTTTATTTTTTGTTTGACATGTATCAGCAAAAGAACAGCAACCAATCCTTCATTCTTAATTTGGGAAATTATTGGGATAACCAAAATACGATTATTATTATTAATATTTTTTTCTTTTATAGTAACCAATTATTCGTTGCAATAATAATTTTTGTTCTATTGATATACGTTCATTTGTCAAGAATGAAACATTGGTTGTCACAACCAAAAATCGATCATATGGTACTATAAGAAAATTTTAAAGTAGTTACCACAACTAACCGAGTGTCAATGAAAAAACAATATTAAATTGATTGATACAATCATCGATTTAGTTGCAAGCATTTTCATTTGATCGTATCCAAGTTATTATTGTTGTATCAACTATTTATATATATATACATTATATATATTTATGTACAACCGACACACGGTGTAGGCAATAGACTTTTTGTTGCTAGTATTATTTTTTTATTGTTACAATCGAATTCCAACAAATTTTTTTCCTGGGTGTACATAAATCGATTAACATTCCACTCTTACAATAATTAATTTTTAAAATTATAAATTTACCAAATAATATATGTCACATAAATTAATTGAGTAATTTGAAATTTATGAATTCTGACATTGGCTTGAAAAAGCACTTCTTCGATCAGTAACACTAAGCAACAAAAAACCTTTTTTTGTGTCCGAGGCATAAAAACTTATTTTTTTAATAGATTGAGTCATACTATTTTATGAAGCCAAAACTAAATGTTTTTATGGTAAAGTTTTTTTTTCAATTTTCTTTTCTAAATTTCCAATTTTCATGGATTGGTATTTGTACCATATTTTGTGAAGTATAAGCTCGATTAAGCCCTGATACCATTTCATTAAAGGAAATTATAAAGGCTAGAAATGCTGAAAACATCAGTCTCACGTAGAAACTGAAGCTTAGCAACTGTCGTTAAAACATTTAGAAAAAATTCGATTTTTTTTTTAAAAATAATTTTTTGGTGGCACAAAAAAATGAATAAAAAATAGCTAGCCATTTCTTGAAAGCTATCATCCTAACGAAGTAAACAATCCCTTTTTGCAAAATATCTATGAATAAATGTATAAATTATGACCCATATTGCAAAAATTGAAAAATTCAAAAAAATAATTGCTCATATTTTTTATTTTGGAAATTTTGTTTGCGAGGTACCAAAAGGGGCGTGGCAATTTCGTCCATTTTTCTCAAGATGATAGCGACCAAGAAACTAATACTATGTGTGGAATGGTCAAAGATTCTGAATAGTAGTATAGAAGATATGCGATAATCAATATTGCACTAAATTTTTACCCTTTGTGGGGGAGGTACTCGATAGAGTTGACCAACATAGTCCATCTTTGACCTTAGTCCGAGATAGAAAAAACCAGTACGAAAGTTCAGTCGGGTAAACCGGCTTAAGAATCCCCTCACCTTCAGTCCAAAAAATATTCACAAATTTATTTATGTTTTTTTGTTTTAATACAATTACACTGTCCAACAGCATTTCTGGAACAGAATAGCGACCGTATAATTCTGAAAGGGCATGTCGAGTAGATCATTTTTGTAGAATAAACTTATGGTCCAGCTTGTCTGAGTTTTTTTTTACAGTGGGTCAAAGTTTTCATTTTTTGGTCGAAGGGAGCATTATACTAAATGAAAAAAATGCTGTAAGTTAATGTCTGAGTGATTTCTTATTGTCAGATTTACATAGTGGAATTTTATGAGGATCATTTTTGTGGAAGATCTAAACCCTCTAGCTCGCCTCTTAATGGGTCAATTTCGCCCTTTTATGAAAAAACTAAAAAAAGTCCTTTCAAAAAGGACATATATTCTACGGATTAATATATTCTACGAAAATTGTTGCCGGAAAATTTCAGTGGGGGCCGCCAAGGACACCAAAGGTGTAATTATAGCTATTTTCGTTTAATTAGCAAAATTATATGCCAACTTATACAAAAAATTCTATAATGTAAATTTAAACCGTGATATCTGTGGAATTATTGGAGCAGAAGAGCGACTCTATAATTCTGAAAGGGCATGTTGAGTAGATTATTTTTGTAGAATAAACTTATGGTCCAGCTGGTCCGAGATTTTTTTTACAGTGGTCAAAGTTTTCATTTTTTGGTCGAAGGGAGCATTATACTAAATGAAAAAAATGCTGTAAGTTAATGCCTAAGAGAATTCTTATTGTAAGAGTTACATAGCTGAATTTTATGAGGATCAGTTTTCTAAAATTCTAAAATTTTGTATGCACTGGTATTAAGATTATAAGCTTTTAACTTTTGGTGCAAAATAGTCCATTTGTGTGGGAGGTACCAAAAAGGGGCGGTACAATAATGCCCATCTTTTACCGGACTGTAGGTACCATTAAAACATAACACTGTACAAAATTTCAGTATTTTTACACACTGGTATTAAAGTTATAAACTGTTAAGTTTTGGTACTAAATGGTACTGTAAAAGCATTATGCTGTACGAAATTTAGAAGCTGTTAACTTTTGGTGCAAAATGGTCCATTTGTGTGGGAAGTACCAAAGAGGGTGGTGGTGACACTTCGCCCATTTTTCCCGAGGTGTTAGCGACTGATAAACTAATACTATGTGTGAAATTTCAGCAGATTCGAATAAGCAGTATAGTTTAGAAGTGCGCTCCAAACATACAGACAGACGGACAGCTAAAACGACTTAAAATGGCCCAAAATGGATTTCCTCCAAATATTCTTGGGGTCTCTTTGGTCACTCCATCGATGTGTTTTAGTTGGCAGTATCTGATATATACCCTTGTTCACAATAGGGGGGTATAAAAACCGAATTTTGTTGAAGCTCTCTTATTTCTACCAAAAGTGTAATAATTTCTACATTTGTCCACAGATTTTTTTCAAGTAGGCATTGTTTTCTTCTTTAGAATGATAGCTTCCAAAAATTGCAACAGACAATTTTTGCTAATTTTTTTTAATTTTTATGGTTTTTTTTTCGTGGCAGCAAAAAACGATTCTTTTGACAAAAAAAACAAATTTTTTCTAATTATTTTAAGGACAGTTACAAAACTTATTTTTCCTCGTGAGAGTGTCATTACTAACATTTGTCCTCATAAGTTACTTTAATTTAGGTTTAGGTTAGGGTGGCAGCCGTATTTTTTATACAAGCTCACATAGACCAGTTTAGGTCCCTAGTGTTACCACGGGCTGAAATGCCCCTCATCGAAACCAACCTGTTTGATATACAAATTTGTCGATATTACGAATATCGGTACTGGAAAGATCTGTTAGGCTGCCTAGAACAGCCGACCCCAGTATGTCCAGTCGTCGTTTACTCAGAGCGGGACAGTCGCATAGCAAGTGCTCAATGCTCTCCACTTCTTCCTCATCTCCACAGCTTCTGCAGAAGTCATTAGAGTCAATACCCAATCTTTTGGCGTGTTCGCCGATCAAGCAGTGTCCCGTCAGAACTGATACTAACGTAGACAATCTTTGCCTCTCTAGTGCGAGGAGATATTTTGATCTTCTCAGGTCATACCTTGGCCAGATTTGTCTAGCTACCCTGCAGGTGCCGATTTCTGTCCATCTTTCGTTGGACTGCCTGATTGCCTCTTGCCTAAGCCAAAGCTTGCACGTGGATAGTGGCGCACCAATATATGCAAATTCTTCGAGAATTTGTAATGTCGTCCCTTTCCTAGCAAGTTCATCGGCTTTGCAGTTCCCCGGGATATCCCTATGCCCAGGCACCCATATGAGGTGTATGTTAAACTGCTCAGCCATCTCGTTAAGAGATCTGCGGCAGTCGAGGGCTGTTTGTGAATTTAGGGATGTTGCCTCCAGAGAATTGATGGCAGCCTGGCTGTCCGAGTAAATGACAATGCCAGTGTTGGTTACTATGTTGCGACTCAGCCACTTGGATACTTCCCATATTGCCATTATTTCGGCTTGATAGACACTGCAGGTATCTGGTAGTCTGTGAGCTATATCCAATCTAAGCTCTGCACAGTGTACTCCGAAGCCAACCTTTTCATCAAGCTTCGAACCATCCGTGTAAAATTGGAGATGGTTTCTATTACCTGGTTTTCTTCCAACCCATTCATCTCTCGCGGGAATCATAGTGATGTAATTTCTCTCGAAGGTGTACACCGTTGGTATATAGTCCACTCGGTCGGTTACCATAGCACTACACTTTGATATTCTCATGTGACCGTAGGTTTTGTACCTCCACATTGATAGGCAGTTTAATCTTATTGCCGCTTTGGTTGCAACTTCTCTCGCCACAATATTAATCGGCAGTATATGGAGTAGGGCTTGTAGAGACTCGGTCGCTGTAGTCCTTAAGGCTCCGCTTATGCTCAGGCAGGCAGTTCTCTGAACCTTTGTTAGTAGGTTGGTGATGGTTAGTTTGTCAGTTGCCGTCCACCATACCACAATGCCGTATAGCAGTATAGGACGAACTACTGCTATATATATCCAGTGGACGATTTTAGGAGAGAGGCCCCACCGCGACCCTACAGCCTTTTTGCAGGAATATAAGGCGACGTTAGCCTTCCTTACACGTTCCAATACATTAAGTCTAAATAACAGTTTTCTATTTAGAATTATTCCTAAAAATTTTGCACTTTCAGAAAAGACTAGATCTGTTCCATTTATCCGAGGTGGAGGGTCCACATGTGGGACTTTATTCATCCTAGTAAAGAGAACCAATTCTGTCTTGTTTGGGTTTATGCCCAAACCGCTGCTTCTGGCCCATCTAGCCAATTTGTTCAGAGCTACCTGTAGAATGTCTCGGAGGACGTTTTCGAATTTGCCACTCACTGCGATTGCAACGTCGTCCGCATATGCCACGACCTTGCAGCCACAACGTTCTAGATCTAGCAGAATTTCATTCAACGCTAGGTTCCAAATTAGTGGAGACAGTACTCCTCCTTGTGGGGTCCCTCTGTTTACAAACCTTGTTAGAGTTGTGGACCCAAGACATGCTGTTATGCGTCTTCTGTTGAGCAGACTTTGAATTAGTCTAATCAAACTAAAGTTAACATTAAGATGTGACAGTGCCGCAATTACTGCATCTGAGTGAATGTTGTTAAAAGCCCCTTCTATGTCAAGAAATGCCACCATGGTGAATTCCTTGAAATGCAGGGACGATTCGATAGTGCTCACAAGTTCGTGCAGGGCTGATTCTGTAGACTTCCCCTTATTGTAAGCATGTTAGTTCACTGACAGGAGTTTTGTATCCAGGTTTTCCCTAATGAAATAATCTAAAAGTCGTTCCAGACCTTTCAATAGGAAGGAGGATAGGCTAATTGGTCTGAAGTCTTTTGGCCTAGTGTGTGATATCTTCCCCGCTTTTGGTATGAATACCACTTTGGTATCCCTCCATCGATTCGGGATGTACGAAAGCCTGATACAGCCTACATAAATTTTCTCCAGCCAGGGGATAATGTATTTCAACATTTTCTGCATTTCTGCTGGAGTGATGCCGTCTGGTCCAGGTGACTTGAAGGGCTCAAAGCTATTAATAGCCCAGCTTATTCTGGATCTTTCAGTCAACAAGCTAGCGACGCTCGCAGTCCACTCGCACTCTTGTTGGTCCTGCTGATCCTCTGGTTCTGTTAGAGAGTTCCCCGGGAAATGTGTGTCGAGCAGTACATTGAGCGACTGCTCGCTGTTTTTGGTCCAATTATTTGCCTCATCCTGCAAGTAACCCACTGTACAGGGTGAAGCTGATAATATTTTCCTCAGCCTTGCGGCGTCGGAGACCTTTTCCACTTCGCCACAGAAAGTATACCAAGAGCGTCTTTGCGCCTTTCTAAGCTCCTTCTTATAGATCTTGAGTTGCTCTTTATAGGCATCCCAAACATTAGCGACCCCAGTAGATTTAGCCTTGTTGAATAGCTTGTTGCAGGTCTTTTTCATAGCCGTTAGCTCAGAAGTCCACCATTGGGGTTTAGTTTTACCCTTGTACCTTGTTTTTGGACAGGCTTCTTCAAGGGAACTATTGAATGATGTGGTGATATGCTCGACCAGATGATCCAGACCGGCTTTGTCATTCGGTTCGTACAGAAGTTTGGAGTTGAGGACTTTCTTGAAATTCTTTTCATACAGGTGCCACTTTGTCTTTCTCACATTTCTGTGGACGGCAGGTTCAGGCGCTTTTTCAGCGAGTTTGAACTCAATATAATGGTGATCTGAGAATGAGTGGTCGTCTAGTACATTCCACCCAATAATTTTGTCTGACAGCCGGTCAGTAGCAAACGTTACGTCGAGTACTTCTTGTCTGTCTTTAATTGTAAAGGTCGGTTTATTACCTATGTTACAAATACTTAGGTTGGTAGTTAGAATAAAGTCAAGAAGCGAATCACCCCTATTGTTTATATCCGTACTACCCCAGATAGTATGATGAGCGTTCGTGTCTGCGCCAACAATCAGCTCGACCTCGTCAGATGTTGCTTCTTCTACTACTTCCCTGAATAGAGCAGTCGAATAGAATAGAGCAATATATGCGATTACCGATCTCCTGCCTAGCAGATGTTTGGTCTTTACCACTTAAATTAGCCAGGAGAAAGATACTTAGATCTTTCCTGGCCAAAATGCAGGTTCTTGGAGTGCCTTCACAGTTGGCCACAAGCAGTTTAAAGTTGGGTGTCCTGATACCGCACACCCTTCCTCCCACTGCGTAGGGCTCCTGTATCAGGACGATGTCTACTGCACCTGTGGACAGGCGCAGCAATAGAGCTGCTCAGGCTGCTTTAGCGTGATGGAGGTTAATCTGTAAAATTCTTACCATCATTGGTAATTGACAGATTAACTTCCACCCCTACAAGGGTGTTATCGAACTCTTCGTCCGTATCATCGAGAAGCGTGTCCCCGCCAGATGCGTCAAAGAGTCCGGAGACTCCCCTCAGCCCCTCTGTGTCAGAAGTAGAGCTTTCGTCCTCAGAGTAGGACGTTACAGATCTTCTGTTAGAGTTGGAGTCACCCGAAATAATGGGCGTGGATACCTCCGCACTTCCAGAAAGCTGTGTTTCAACCGCGGTGGACGACTCACCTTCCGCAGTGGGAATTATATCCTGCTTGTATACCTTCAAGACTATAGTCTCGAAGCCATACTGTAGGGTTGCACTTGCACGTTGTATATGGGAGGTGGATTCAGCGTTAAGGATCAAATTGACCTGCCGCTTTTTACCATCCGCCTCACCCACCTTGCTGATTCTCCAATTATGGGCGGGCAGACCAGGATTGGAATCTTTTATTATTTCTAATATGTCAGCCGGGTTGGAGGGCTCTTCTGTAACCCAGGTGATGGCTCTAGGATGACTAGGGATGTTGTTTTTTTCGACAATATCCAACTGGGCACCCGGCCACACCTCACCCGCTCGACTCAGAGCAGCCTTATACAGGTCTACTGATCTGGCATCACCGAAATGTAAGAGCTTTACTCTCCCCTGATGCCATCCTGCATCGTTGCAGATTGGTGGTGTGCCCGGCATCTCTCTACGGACATCGAGGTAATGAGCCATAATGGCTGATTGCACATGGCTCCATTTGTCCTTGAGGATGGATCCATCCTCACTACTTCTGTCTATAACGGCCATCACTAGACTCTCCTTCGCCACTTCATTGAAGGGCTTGGTGAGTGTCCTGTTGATAGTGACATTTGGGCATCTTGCCTTTTTCGAGGGCAGGGCTTCA
The DNA here is from genome assembly GCA_963930755.1 of Eudasyphora cyanicolor. Classification (NCBI taxonomy): domain Eukaryota; kingdom Metazoa; phylum Arthropoda; class Insecta; order Diptera; family Muscidae; genus Eudasyphora; species Eudasyphora cyanicolor. The sequence goes on along the minus strand of OZ005735.1, from coordinate 191,720,920 downwards.
TCAGGTGATCTGATTCTTTTGACTTTATTAGCCGTTAACACAGCTGAATTTGTGGCTCTTTCAGCCGGCTGATTGGCCTTAGAAGCATCTAAGACGCCTTTAGCCCAGGTAAGTGACTCTTTTTGTTTTTCGGTAAGAGCCGAAACCTCAACAGTCTCCAACTTCGTCAGAACTCTGAGCGCTATCCGGTGCTCATTGTGTTTCCGTTTTGACGGTCGGACGTGACGTTTTCCCCTCACCGTACCACCTGTTGTGAGTACTGGGGGGAAATTTTCACCATGTTTGGTGTGGTCGGCTTTGGCCAAGACCAACGGACGGACAGTAGGACGATTGGGGAACCCCGCTCCATCGGAACGCGAAGGCATCCCCGCCAATGATTTTTTTTCCGTATTAGCCCGTAATAGGTACTACGATGTAGGCCTTCCAGACTTTGTACAGATTTTGTTTTATTTTTTTGCGATTGCGTAATAGGTATAATAGATTTTAACTATCCGCTCTGTGCTAAACACGTCCGTTCACTACGACTGATCGGCATCGAATTTACTTTAATTTAAGTATATCCGGTTTTTATCGAGCATATATGTACTTGAAAAATTATGGTCCAAACACTAAATACTTCCACCAAGAAAAAGGGAATTAAAAAAAAAGATCATAAAATTTGTTTTTAATATTTTTTCGTATTAGGACACCACATTACACCAGAAAATGTTATACACAGCCCTCGACAAAATTTTTTTTGCATAGAGTAGTTTACCTTGATTCTATAAATATTGGGTTTTCCAATAGGCGTGATATGATTTTGAAGTGACGTTTCGGCTATTTGTAAAATGTCATGATCTGTCATTTGTTTTTCAATGTATTCAGTAGTGTTTACAATTTCATCATGGAGAGATATACGCAAGAACATCGTTTACAAATTATTCAGATTACACTGTACAACAATTTCAAACTTTTTTCAAAATAACAGGGTTCTGTCAGTGGATTCTGGTAGAGGAGACCAAAAAAATATATACGTGTATCGGCGTTTTGAAAGATCACATCGGAATTTTATTTTAGGGGGGGTTAAAGTTTTCCCCCCTTTGCTTGTTCGTGCAGCACATCGGTATATAAAACTATGTGTTCTGTTCATCTGAGGTGTAGGGTATCTTCAGCAACTTTGTAGCAAATGTTAAGGCCTATATTTTTGTGGAATATATTAACCCTCTAGCTTCCCCCCATAACGGTGATTTTTGCCTATATTTTAACAAATCGTAAAAAACTCCCATAAAAATGGGTGGAGCGGGGTTGAAATATTCTACAAAAATGTCGGCCATAAAATTTTACTATAAGTGTCAGAACACACCAAAGCCCAAAACTTAACACAAACTCCAAAAAAACGCCCAAATTTAAGATAGCCTGTTAAGGGTTAATTTGTTATTCCTCGCATATGTAGGTTCTCCCAGCTCTGAAGAGAAGGTTGTTATTCAACAACTACCAAGAGTACTTTTGTTCTTCTTCATTATTTCTGTCATTATATTTTTGTCACTCAAAATTACCATAACGGAACTTTTGAGTGGCACGTTACTTATGAACGTTAACGTTTGACATCGTGGGTCAACCAGTTAATCTTTTTATTTTCTTACAATAGTCTACAAGGGAATTTGTAAGAATAATAATGACTGACTGTTTAGGAAAACTTGACTGGTTTTGCTATGTCTGTGGCAAGCATACCCTTATGGAACATAGGGTTTCATTTTTTACGAGCAAAGTGGAGGATATATATTAAGTTTATTTTGAACTGGAAGTTTTTCCAGATGAGCCATGGGTGCCAAAACATATATGTTTTATAGTTTTTCCAGATGAGCCATGGGTGCCAAAACAGATATGCCGAAATTGCTATATCGGTTTGATGCTGTGGTCTAAAGGTAATGCAAGTTTTGATTTATATTTGATTATACATATATATTTATATTTTGATTTTCAGTTTTCAACTGAAACTGATGAACATGGCGAACGGTTCCATCAGATATGTCTTCCTATTGAAAAACGCTACAAAGGCAAGAGCATTTTATCACTTATAACAGATTTATGTTGGGCATTGTTTGATAATGGCGTCTTCCTATTGAAAAATGCTACAAAGGCAAGAGCATTTTATCACTTATAACAGATTTATGTTGGGCATTGTTTGATAATGGCGTCGAATTGCCAAGAGAGAAAAAAAGTGAATTAAAAATAAATGAACTTATGTATTTAATAAGAATTTCTCCTTGTATATGCGTTATTAATAAATTTTTTGTTTATAGTCCTGAAATATAATTTAATATAAAATAAATATTATTTAATTGTAAAATAAAATCATTTTTTTTTTTGCATCTCTCACATCAACCCCGAAAAATCCAATTTTTAAAGACCTTTTTGGTACTAACACTATATAATATCTCAATTAACCCTTAACAGGAAATCTTGAATTTGGCCGGCTTTTTGGTGTTTGTGTTAAGTTTTGGGCTTTGTTTGGGTGTGTTCTGACATATATAGTAAAATTTTATGGCCATCATTTTTGTAGAACATTTCAACCCCGCCCCACCCATTTTTAGGGGAGTTTTTTACGATTTGTTAAAATATAGGCAAAAATCACCGTTATGGAGGGAAGCTAGAGGGTTAAAATATTCCACAAAAATATAGGCTTTAACATTTGCTACAAAGTTGCTGAAGATTCCCTACACCTCAGATGAACAGAACACATAGTTATACCCTACACCACACTGTGGTACAGGGTATTATAAGTTTGTTTCACGGCAGATGTTTGTAACACCTTAAAATAACACAGCTAGACCCACCTTAAAGTATACCGATCGACTCAGAATCACTAGCTGAGTCGATTTAACGATGTCCGTCCGTCCGTCCGTCCATGTAACGTTGTTCGTCGACTACAGGTCGCAATTTCACTCCGATCGTTCTGAAATTTTGCAGTTTAGAGTATTTCGCGGCTGTTAAGATCGCTATTGAATTTGGTTGAAATCGGTTCAGATTTAGATATAGCTCCCATATATATCTTTCGTCCGATTTGGCCCTTTAGTCCTATAGAAGCTGTATTTTACATCCGATCGTTTTGAAATTTAGAATGGTAGAGTTTCTTGATCCATGAACCAACATTGCTGAATTTGAAGAAAATCGGTTAAGATTTAGCTATAGCTCCCATATATATGTTTCGTCCGATTTGGCCCTTTAGTCCTATAGAAGCTGTATTTTACATCCGATCGTTTTGAAATTTAGAATGGTAGAGTTTCTTGATCCATGAACCAACATTGCCGAATTTGAAGAAAATCGGTTAAGATTTAGCTATAGCTCCCATATATATGTTTCGTCCGATTTGGCCCTTTTGTCCTATAGAAGCTGTATTTTACATCCGATCGTTTTGAAATTTAGAATGGTAGTGTTTCTTGATCCATGGACCAACATTGCCGAATTTGAAAAAAATCGGTGCAGATTCAGATATAGCTCCCATATATATCTTTCGTCCGATTTGGTCCTTTAGTTCTATAGAAGTTGTATTTTACATCCGATCGTTTTGAAATTTAGAATGGTAGAGTTTCTTGATCCATGAACCAACATTGCCGAATTTGAAGAAAATCGGTTAAGATTTAGCTATAGCTCCCATATATATGTTTCGTCCGATTTGGCCCTTTAGTCCTATAGAAGCTGTATTTTACATCCGATCGTTTTGAAATTTAGAATGGTAGAGTTTCTTGATCCATGAACCAACATTGCCGAATTTGAAGAAAATCGGTGCAGATTTAGCTATAGCTCCCATATATATGTTTCGTCCGATTTGGCCCTTTAGTCCTATAAAAGCTGTATTTTACATCCAATCGTTTTGAAATCTAGAATGGTAGAGTTTCTTGATCCATGAACCAACATTGCCGAATTTGAAGAAAATCGGTTAAGATTTAGCTATAGCTCCCATATATATGTTTCGTCCGATTTTGCTCTTAGTCCTGAAGAAGCTGTATTTTACATCCAATCATTTTGAAATTTATAATGGTAGAGTTTCTTGATCCATGAACCAACACTACCGAATTTGAAGAAAATCGGTTAAGATTTAGCTATAGCTCCCATATATATGTTTCGTCCGATTTGGCCCTTTAGTTCTATAGAAGCTGTATTTTACATCCAATCGTTTTGAAATTTAGAATGGTAGAGTTTCTTGATCCATGAACCAACATTGTTGAATGTGAAGAAAATCGGTAAAGATTAAGCTATAGCTCCCATATATATGTTTCATCCGATTTGGCTCTTTAGATCCAATCGTTTTTATACCCTACACCACACTGTGGTACAGCGTATTATTTAAGTATAAAATGTCCCAAAAGTAAATTTATGTAAACAATTTATACATGAATTACAAAATTTATATATCAGAGTTATTCAATATTTCGAGAGTGGTGTAGGGTATTATATAGTCGGCACCGCCCGACTTTAGCCTTTCCTTACTGGTTTTATATACCGATATTCTGCACGAACTAGCAAAGGGGGGAAAACTTTAACCCCCCCTAAAATAAAATTCCGATGTGATCTTTCAAAACGCCGATATACGTATATATTTTTTTGGTCTCCTCTACCATAATCCATTGACAGAACCCTGTTATTTTGAAAAAAGTTTGAAATTGTTGTACACACCAAAGCCCAAAGCTTAGCACAAACACCAAAAAAAACGCCCACATTTAAGATAGCCTGTTAAGGGTTAATTTGTTATTCCTCGCATATGTAGGTTCTCCCAGCTCTGAAGAGAAGGTTGTTATTCAACAACTACCAAGATTACTTTTGTTCTTCTTCATTATTTCTGTCATTATATTTTTGTCACTCAAAATTACCATAACGGAACTTTTGAGTGACACGTTTCTTATGAACGTTAACGCTAAGTCCACTTTCCAGTCGTCCTACGACCTTCACACCCATGAGCAATATTTTAGCTCTCTGTACGTGCCACACAGCAAATGAAACAATTGAATTGTTGCGAGAAAAGTTTGGAGATTCGATTATTTCAAGAAATTGTGATATTAGACTATTTCTTGTGGGGTTATTTGAAGTCAGTGGTCTTTCGAAATAACCCAGACTCTCTTCAAGCTTTACAAGTCAATATTGAAGTGCCATTCATGACATACGACTTGATTTAGTGGAAAAAGTGCTCAAAAATAGGGTTCATCGAATTCGTTCCTGCAGAAGAAGTCGTGGACGGCATTTGAATAAGTGTGTTTTTTAAACTATTATTGGAAAACCCTGCATATACCTACAACAACAGCTTTAAAAATAAACAAAAAAAAATGAATTAACTACATTCAATAAAAAATAAAATTGCTTTCTACCATTTGGTGTAGAAAAATTTTGTTGTTATTGCAGTCTATTGGAGACGCTGTTGTGATGTTATGGAAGTCAATTTCTATCCTTCATTCTCACATTGTCCGAATGTTAATTTACCTTTTTAAAGTTAATCTTCAGAACGCTATAATAATTTTTATTCCCACTTTTCTTTGACTTCTCTCTTGTTGTTGTGATAGTGAGTCCATATTTGCTATTCATAGCTGTAGAAACTGGAATTTATGTTGAAAACTTATAATTGTACAAAAACCCCGGCTGGGAATTGAACCCAGTACCTTCAGAATCAAAGTCTAGCGCTCTAACCTCTAAGCTACGAAGAATATGGATTAATGTTTTCTGTAGCTAAAAACAACCCTTGTGACCCACCTTAATATACATACTTGTACAGAAAGAAGCTACTTAGATGTGTGCTAAGGATCAGGTGTTCGAGTGGCAGAGTATTGTGATAAATAACTTCACCTCAGTATCTTCCATTTGACACTTAATGTAGCAGAAATGTTGCTTTGTGTTCGGTTTTTCTTTACTTTTCGTGTCTCTCTATTCTGTTCTCGTTTGCTCAAGTGCAAAATGTTGGTTTTCGTCTACAAATAAATCTTTGTTTGCAAAGTCTTCAACACTAAATAGCTATTTTTCGGTTTTAGTTTCACATATATGTTAAAATTTGCAGGGTAATACGTTACAATTGTGGTTACCTTTAATGCGGTTTGAGTTTTTGATTTTTCATAAAATGTAAAAAATACCTCAAATCACTTATTCATTATTTGATATGGGATATGGAATGTGGTATGCTAGATTTAGATCAATTTTTATACCGTACACCACACTGTGGTACAGGGTATTATAACTTTGTGCATTCGTTTGTAACACCCAAAAGGAGAAGAAATAGACCCATCGTTTATTATACCGATCGACTTAGAATCACTTTCGGAGTCGATTTAGCTATGTCCGTCTGTCTGTCTGTCTGTCCGTCTGTGCATGTATTCTTGTAATCAAAGTACAGGTCGCAATTATGGTCCGATCTCGACGAAACTTTACACATATCTTTTTTTTGGCCCAAGGACCTATTGAGTTTGGTTAAAATCGGTTCAGATTTAGATATAGCCCCCATATATACTTTACCCCCGATTTGACTTGTAAGCGCTGTAAAAATGTTATTTTATATCCGATCAGTATGAAATTCAGCAGAAAGGGGTTTCTTATTATATGAATGAACACTGTTAAATTTGGAAGAAATCGGTTCAGATTTAGATATAGCCCCCATATATACGTTACCCCCGATTTGACATGTAGGCGCTGTAGAGACTGTATTTTATATGCGATCAGTACGAAATTCGACAGAAGGAGGTCTTTTTACATGAATGAGGGAAGATCGGTTCAGATTTATATTGATTGTTCCTCCTGATTTGGTATCAAACCGCTATAGAAGTTGTATTTTACTTCCGATCATTAAAATTTTCCAGAAAGATGTTTCTCAATTTAGGAACGAATATTGCTTAATTTAGCGATTATCGTTTCAGAATTAGATAATATGTTTCTACCCATTTACCAATTATTCCAAATTATTATGGCAATGACCCTTATCGCATTGTTAGGGAGGTGTAGGGTATTATATAGTCGGCCCCGCCCGACTTTCTGCCTTTCCTTACTGGTTTTCTATACAATTGTAGAAAGCAAATATTTATTTCATTGTGTGTCCACTCACTAACTCGTAATCTTTCAACGTACTTAAAGCGCGAAGTAATATGTATTACAATCGATACCAGATGACACGTAAACTAATTGAGTACAATGAAAGTAAAATATTCATCAAATTAATGAATTCTGACATTGGATTAAAAAATATAGCTTTGATCACTAATTTACATTGATTGTATAAATATTTACATCAATTGATTTAAAATGTAGTCTAAAAATTCACTGAACAAATGTCAGATCTTATAATATTTATTACTGTATTAATTTATCAATTTTATAACTCTCCATATATTTTTGCAATTAACCGCTTGCAATCCCACATCTTGGTCCGTTAACCACTGTTTGGTTAACATGGGACAAGTATGAACGGAATCGGAATTATTTCTACTTTGTGTTTCTACATTATTCGAAATAACTATTGTGAGTGCATTCGTTACATGCGATGGCTAAACACAATTTAAGCAATTATAGATTTTTATAAATTTATTTCTTTTATATAAATTTCTTGCTATAAATTTTTTGATATCTCCTAAACATCTGAACGTATTAAGAACATTTATGGATTTCAGTGAAGTCAATGGTAGCAAATGAAGCCGGGTGGGTCAATTATGGTTATATATTTACAAAACAAAGTCAACTTTTTAAAAAAATCACGAAGTCGACTTTTCGACTTTTTAGTATAAAACAAGTAAGAAAGTTCAGTCGGGTAAACCGACTTATGAATCCTCTCACCTTGAGTCCCAAAAAATATTCGTAAATTATTATCAATTTAGATTGCATTTAACAACTTTAAGTATGTACTGCTATTAAAATTAAAAGCTGTTTACATTTGGTACAAAATGGTTCATTTGTGTGGGAGGCACCAAAATGGGCGTGCTAATAACGGCCACTTTTCTCTGGACTCTAGATACTATAAAAGCATTACACCGTACAAAATTGCAAGTATTTATAAGTATAGCGTGATCCATTTCGAGGTTCCCCACAGGAACACACGATCTTGGTGGCCAATCGACCGGCCCAAAACGTGAAATTATCTGCTCACCGAAGTGTTCTCTCAATAAATCCATTGAATGATGCGATGTGTGGGAAGTGGCGCCGTCTTGTTGAAACCAAATGTCGCCGAGATCACGAGCTTCAATTTCAGGCATCAAATAGTCGGTTATCATGGCACGGTAACGGTCGCCATTGACGGTGACGTTCTCACCGGCATCATTTTTGAAGAAATAAGGACCGATGATTCCACCGGCCCACACACCACACCAAACCGTTATTTTTTCTGGATAAAGTGGCAGCTCTTGAATCTCTTCAGGTTGCTCTTCGTCCCAAATGCGGTAATTTTGCTTGTTTACATACCCATTGAGCCAGAAATGGGCCTCATCGCTGAACAAAATTTGTCTCGAAGACGTCGGATCTTCTTGGACCTTTCAAGGGCCCATAGAGCGAAGCGATGTCGCTTGGGAAGGTCGGGCGGCTTCCATTCTTGCACAAGCTGTATTTTGTATGCTTTCAATTTAAGATCTCGACGTAAAATGCGCCAAGTCGTTCCATACGTCAGTCCGAGTTGCTGCGAACGGCGCCGAATCGACTCTCCACGGTCTTCGTGTACACTCTCAGCTACGGCCGCAACATTTTCTTCACTTCGTCCTGGACGTGGTCTATTCGGTCGAATATTATCCAATAATGAATGCTGGGTGGTGGTGTTGCGAATAGTACGCTCAGTAGGCCGATTATGTTGACAATAAGTTGAGCGAAGTGCACGAGACACATTCCTCACAGAACGTAAATTTTCGCAATAAAGTTGAACGATTTGTAAACGTGGTTCAGGCGTAAGTCTTTCAATGATGAAATGCCAAACAATACTTAACACAATAACATGACACGACTCACACGTGATCTGTCAAAAAAAAAGCCTATTGAAAGAAGTATCTCTACTTGGATCACCCTTTATATTCACTGATATTAAAGTTAAAATCTGTTAACTTTTGGTACAATGTGGTCAATTTGTGTGGGAGGTACCAAAAGGGGTTATCGTGCGCACCAGCCAGCAGACATACAGACAGACGGACGGACGGTCGGTCATTGCTAAAATGACTTAAAATGAGCCAAAAGTGAGGGTATAATAACACTAAAGTGAGGGTATAATAAAGCAAACTAAAATGTTTTGAATACCAATTAAACAGGCTTTATGGGATACACAACACTATGCAACAAAAAAAGTTGTTTATGTCCGAGACCCAAAAACTTTTTTTTTGTAAAGGGTGGGCCATTTAAAATTTTCAGTTTGAACCCGAAACAATCGAAAATGTAGTGAAAAAATGGGTTGATTGGATGAGGTACTGCGTAGCCAGCCGTGATAGTCATATTAATAATATTCTGTTAAATTACACAGTACAATACATGATTTTGGGACACTATTCTGAGAATTGGACGTGAAATTAGCCAAAAAATAAGAACTTCTGCTTTATTCGTTTAGGCAAGTTGGTTCAATTAATAACTTAATGGCCATACGAATTTTTATGCTCAAGGTGGATTTTTTGCACCTTTTATACCCTCACTTTAGTGTGACGAGGGTATATATCATTTGCAAACGGAAATCCGTTTTGGGCAATTTTAAGTCGAATGAGCAATGTCCGTCCGTCTGTCTGCTGGCTGGTGCGCTCGATAACTCTCGAAAGGAATAACCGATTGACTTCAAATTTGGTATGTGGTGATATTTTCTTCTATCTCCGGCTAAGTTCGAGGATGGGCCATATTGGTCCGCTCCTTCTAGTAACTCCCCCACAAAGGGTTCAAATGTTGTGAAATATTGAATCTTTAATAACTGCTAGACTACTTATTCGAATCTTCTGAAATTCCACACATAGTATTAGTTTATTAGTCGCTATCAACTTGAGAAAAATGGGCGAAGTTGCTACGCCCCTTTTGGTACCTCCCACACAAATGCACCATTTTGCACCAAAAGATGACAGCTTATAACATTAATACCAGTTCTTAAAACTACTTGAAATTTTGTATACTCTTATTGTGCCTACAGTCCAGTAAAAAATGAGCATTATTTCCACGCCCCTTTTGGTACCTACCACATAAAGGCACCATTTTGCACCAAAAGTTAACAGCTTATAACATTAATACCAGTGTATAAAAATACTTGACATTTTGTACAGTGTAATGCTTTTATAGTGTCTATAGCCCTGTGAAAAATGGACGCTATTGCCACGCCCCTTTTTGTATCTTCCACACAAATGGACCATTTTGCACAAAAAGTTAAGAGCTTACAGCGTGAATACCAATGCACGAAAATGCAACCACATTTTGCACAGTGTACCGCTTTTGAAGTGTCTACAGCCCTGTAAAAAATGGGCGTTATCACCACGCCCCTTTTTGTACCCCCCACACAAAATGGCCAAATCATACCAAAATTTAGATCTCATAATATTAATATACCAGTGCACATAAACGCTTATAATTCGGCACAGTGCAATGTATTTAAAGTATCTACTATTCAGCGAAAAATATGTGTATTTGTTAAAAACCTTCTGGTACCTCCCACACAAATTGACAAAATAATTCCTTTAATATTCCATATTACATTACTCAGAAAGTGAGTACCTTAGTCGGTTTACCTGACTGAAACTTTCTTACTTGTTTCTATATTTTTTATATATAAAAAAAAATATAGAACGGAATATCTCTTTTGTGTCTGAAGCAAAGTTGTAGATATTGAATAGGAGAAAAATATGATCCATTTGTATGGGAGGTACCAAAAGGGGCGTGACAATTTCGCCCATTTTTTTCTCAAGATGATATCGACCAAGAAACTAATACTACACTTTGAAAAAAATCGCATCTGTAGTATATTGTCCCAAACATATATATGTTTAGGGTACACTCTAAACATATAGTATTTGGTACACACAATAATTATATATTTTGGGAGATGTTGTTCCAAACAAATCTTTTTTACATCCCAATATGGTTTTATTCATGATTATTGATTCCGAAACAAATATTTATTTACATTTAATTATTCAGAAAATACCTAAATTGTGTTAAATTTTTCATTAAAATAATAATTAATAATAATTGAAATCGTATAATCTTGGATCGAAATAAATTACTTGGAGGATTGATGGTGGGTTGAAATACTCAGAAATTGTAAATGATTGATTTAAAACATAAGTTAATGTTGCATTTGGTATAATAATTGGGAGGTTCAGTTCGAAACCAAGACAAATTAAAACTGAAATTCGAAAAATTCAACATTCAAAGTTTTGACAAATAGATTCTTTAAAATCAAATATATTTGGAAAATTGTTAAACAATAATTTTATTTGTATTTAAACACATGTTTTATTTGAAAAATTTAGTTTGCAAATATTATATGTTGTAACATATTTATATACGAGTTCCAAATATATTTTATTGATTTTCAAATAAAATTTATTTGCTCAGAAATATATAACATTTAAAAATTTGTGTTCCAAATACATTTTCTTTCGATTCAAACATATCAAAAAAGGAGATTTTGCCCCGTGTATGTGTGAAATTGTGAAAGATTCTGGGTAGTAATATATATGTTACATTTCACTAAATGGTGACCCTTCGAGGGGGAGGTACTCGAAGAAGTGGACCAACGTAGTTGATATTTGATCTTAGCCTAAGTCTAATGTCAAGCCTAAGTCTAATGTTAGCCTAAGTTGATGTCAATTGGTTAATGCTGGCGCACCATCCACACAGACAGACGAACATGGCTGACGGACTTTGCTCAAATTACTTAAAATGGCCCGAAACGGATTTCCGCCAAATATTCTTGGGGTCTCTTAGGTCACCGCATCGATGTGTTACACTTTTGGCCTGCGGCATCTGATATATGTATACTAGGGCGGGTCGATTTAAAAATCGCCCATTGCTCAGTGAAAATCGTATTCTAGGGATCAAAATAAGAAACTTTGCCGAAGGAACCATACCTCTAAAAAGAATTCTGATGTCCCGGAAAAAATCCCACATTGACCCATTTAGAGTGCTCCAATCGAGTCCAAATGTATGGAACCCCCAGGGGGTTCCAGGGGGTGTGCCACTGGCATGGGTGGGTCGGGCCTCAAAAGTTAGTGGGGGTCGGTCATACATTTGGACTCGATTGGAGCACTCTAAATGGGTCAAAGTGGGATTTTTCAAAATTTGCCCCTACCCAAAAGTTCGACCCGAATTCCGGGACATAAGAATTCGTTTTAGAGGTATGGTTCCTTCGACAAAGTTTCTTATTTTGATCCCTAGAATACGATTTTCACTGAGCAATGGCGACTTTTTTTGCCTAACCACAAATCGACCCGGCCTAATGTATACCCTTGCATCTGATATAACGGAAAGTGTTTCCAAGACGAAGGATTTTAAAGGGTCCGCTATCTAACTTTTTTGTCCAACTAGTGCTTATTTCGTGAATGGTAACACTTAGCTCATGTCTGATTTGACAGATAATTAGTTTTATCCTTCCGCTGAACGAATATGGTTGTGTATACGCTTGAAGAAGTTGGCCTGCGATCGACTTACAGAAGATGCAGATTTTGCCAAAAAAATCATCTTTTCAGATGAAGATCATTTTGATCTAGGCGGGTATGTAAACAAGCAAAATTGTCGCATTTGGGGCACAGAAAACCTGCACGCATACATTGAAAAGCCGATACACCCAAAACGTGTCACTGTTTGGTTCGGATTTTGGTCCAGAGGCATAATTGGGCCATTTTTCTTCGAAAATGAGCAAGGAGTGGCCGTTACAGTCAATGGCGATCGTTATCGGGCCATGTTGAACGAATTTTTGTTCACAAAAACTGAAGAGGAGGATATTGGCAACATTTGGTTTCAACAAGACGGCGCTACGTGTCACCCAGCCGAAGCTACACTCGATGTTTTGCGCCCTGTTTTTGAAGATCGCATTATCAGCCGCAGAGCTGATGTCGTTTGGCCACCTCGGAGCTGCGATTTGACACCCTTGGACCATTATTTGTGGGGTGCCCTCAAAGATAAGTGTTACGCCGACAAGCCAGAGACAATTGACGCTTTAAAGGACAATATTGAAGCCATTATGAAGCCATTGGTGAAATACAGCTGCACAGAATCGATAATGTGCTTAAAAATTGGACCGATCGTGTAGGCTACTGCATGGCTAGCCGAGGCAGCCATTTGAATGAAATTATTTTCCATTATTAACCGGATGGATTGTACTTTCAAATAAAAAAAGAAATTTGAGAAAATATTCAGTAGTTTTTTATAGCATTTTCAAAAAAAAAAGTTATTTGGCGGTCCCTTTATGTCTTCTCCTTTTGAGTCCAAATAAATTCACAAAATCTTAATACCCTGAATACAAAAATGATACATTTTGTTATATAAGTATATTGGCTTTCGTTTCACTTTTTTGGTTACTGTCATTATGATAATTTACTTCATTCTAGGTAAATTATCGTTAAGTATGCAATGCACTTATTTGAAACATTTATTTTCATTGGCTAGCAATCAATTTCAATGTCTTTAATATTAGTAAATTCTAACTAAATATTATTTGGAAGGAGACATATTGGGTCAAGGTTTTAGAAATCGCCCCGAATTTGCATTTTTCTTATAGGAATCGATTTCCATTTGTGGTTTAAAGTTATTTCAAAACTTTGTCGTTTACACTTCTTCGCATTACAGTCAAAACGTATTACATCCGCTCTTGGGATTTCTTTCAATGACCATATTTTCATGGGACTTATTTCCATGTCGCCCATTTAGCTCTTCACAGCTAATGTTGACCTCAATTGCAGTCTTCCATTTAACAAATTTTCTTGAGACTCTTATGGTTTTCTCAAAAAAAAAAGAAACACAGAAACATTCAATTTCTGTAAAATTGCCTCCATTATGCGGTGGCAACTACATTGTGGTGTCCAATATGTTTTCCTTTTGCATTTACAACTGACAATGGAAACCACTCCATATCATAATTTTCCATATCCAAAAAAGCCCTGAGGTATTTTTAATATAATGAACCCCCATACGTTCGTTGTACTTCGTTAGTACATATGAATGGCTAATAGGGTGGGGGGGGAAGGTAAGACAAAATAAACGTCGAGAGTACACGCTCTCCCGCTCCCCCTCTTCCTTTCTTCTGACTCTCTAAATACCCTTTCATAGAGTTTTGTCCTTCTTTTTTCTTTTATGCGAAATATTGCAAAAAAAAACTAAAGAAGTATAGAATGAACTGCAAAATATCTTCACGCAAACTTGGAGTTTGGCCAAAATGTCAATTCATTTGAGTGGAGGCTGAGAGAGAAAGAGCCGAAACATCAATGTCCATTTTTATTTAACATTAGACACACTTGCTCTTACATGTGTGAGGATATACTCCCTTAAATAGTACATGTAACTATTTATCAGGTGTAGAGAAGGCGAAATGTGAGGGGGCCTTCAAACAGGGCCTTTGTGCAGCGGCAGTAGTGTATGCATTTTGAATTTCATATTGATTTGATTATACTCTCAACTTTTTTGCAGGAAGGTGTATGTATATTATATGCTATGAAAGATACAAAAGCTTTGACAGAAATTAATTTCTGGTCATTTGAGCTATTTTTATCAGTCTGTCTATGTGCTATATTTTCTAATATCTGAGTGTAAGTTCTAAGATGGACAAACTCGCAACTCGCTCAATTATTGAAAACAGTTTTGCATCCAGTGTTGCCAGACGAATTTGACTAAAAGTCGTCAAAATGGGGACACAAAAATCGTCAAATCGTCAAAATTTAATTTCAAAATCGCCAATAACAAAATCTAAAAGTTATATACCACTTTTGATTGTCTTTTATACAAGGGGCATGTTTCAGTGCCAGATATGTATGTATGTTTTAATAGGTACTTTTACATGACTGTTGATGTTCCGCATTGTGCAATTTTAATCAAATTCGTCGAAAATATATTTTTTATAATTTTTTTATTTTCATTAAAATTTCCTTTCAAATTGTGATAATTTGATACATCCGCGCCAGAAATGATTTTATAGAGACTTTTATACAAATCAATTTTATAGAATTGAAAATTGGCCATATTAGTTCATATTTCGATATACACTTCATAGAAGGATCCCAATCGATTTAATATCTTTACGTCATAGAAGCCACAAACTTCATCCGGTTAGGACGAAGCTTTAAAAACAGCGCAGAACCATTTTTATGTTGATTATTGTAGCCCCTAGTACAAGATTGCACTAGATTAGACTGCTTTGCGTATGAGAAACCAAAATACCAATCAATTGAGCTATAATTCGCCATAGTGTACTTTATTTTACCCAGAATCATTTCAAGGTTCGAAGTCAAGGCTCCAAGAAAAAACTAATTCCTACCAATTGGGCTTAAAAATGATAAAACTGAAACCATTCGTTAGAACACTGAGATAGGTCCATGATTTGATATAGCCCTTAATTTTGTTTAAAAATGTTCACTGAAATTTATTTGCAAGAGTTGCCAATAAAATGTTTCTCTGACAATGACGCCATTGCCACATGCATAAACTTCGCCAATCTGACAATCAAAAGTGTCTGCAAATTATCTAGCAATGGCAACGTTGTGGATTTACACGATTGCCAGATGTCTACCAATATTATTGTTTTATCGGTTCCGTCAATAAGACCGCTCCAAAGGTTTTTTTATATAAAACAAAAACGGTTTTGGATATCAATGAAAGTGAAAGTACATTCGATGCCATTATGTATGGAACTCGATTTCTTTTGCATCGCCACCACGGTTACGCTTGCAGAAGTCCAGACGCTGAACCCAATTTTCGACGGTTTTCAAGCATAAATCGGCCGATACTGCTGCAATTTCACGTTCGATATTCGTAAGAAGTTCATCAATCGTCGCTGGCTTGTTGGCATAGACCATAGACTTGACGTAGCCCCACAGGAAATAGTCTAACGGCGTCAAATCGCACGACCGAGGCGGCCAATCGACTGGACCATTTCGTGAGATAACACGTTCTCCAAACTTGGTTTCCAATAAATTAATTGTGGCATTCGCTGTGTGGCTTGTGATGCCGTCCTGTTGGAACCACATGTCCTCCAAGTCCATATCATCCAATTGGGGCCAAAAATATTCGGTTATCATTGAACGGTAGCGTTCCCATTCACAGTAACGTGCCGGTCTTGATCATCACGGAAGAAGTACGGCCCAATGACTCCGCCGGCCCATAAACCGCACCAAACCGTAATTTTTTCGGGATGCAATGATGACTCATGGAGTACGTGTGGATTGCTGTCTGACCAATAACGCATATTTTGTTTATTGACGAAGCCATTCAGCCAGAAATGAGCCTCACCGCTGAAGATGATTTTTCGCGCTCTTAACGTTAAGGCCACTGACTTCGAATTTCGGTAGTAAATTTTAATAATTTCGACTCGTTGTTGGCTCGTATATCTTTCCATCATGAAATGGCAAACCTTACTGAAGAGAAATGTCAAAAGAGCGGCAAAAAATATGGCGCCGTTTGCTGTCCCTGTCGGTCTATTTTTTTAGCGTCCCTGTTGAAAAACCCTTTACAATGATTTTGCAGGACAAAAATGTTATGTTCACACGGTTGTAAGTTCACAGAGTTGCGCTCTTTCGCCATTTTCCTGACATTATTGTTAGATCCGACAGTCGTGTGTTCATAGCTTGACACATTTTTAATTATAAATATATAAGAAGAAAATTATAAAAATCTTTAATATAAGAAAAATGCTAACAATTACAATTTTAAAGTGATAATGGGGAGTGTAAATTAAATCCCGACTTATGAAAAAGTCCTTAATATAAGCAATATTTGTTAGATTTTCCTTACATTTTCCATATCACCTAAAAACAATCGTCAAATCGTCATGTCCTATTTTTTGGCTCTAAAAATCGTCAAAATGACGATAAATCGTCATTTCTGGCAACACTGTTTACATTGTAGTTAAAAAAGTTATCGAATCCCATTGTTTTTGAGCTACGACATTTACGTAGGAACAAAATGTTAACGATGAAACAAATGGTAATGGACATCAAAAACCATCAGCATTGCCAATGATTGTGTCCTCCCCAGAATTCAACGTAATCCACAACGAAGTAGTTTAATTGAAGTCTTAAACAAGTAGGAAAGTTCAGTTGGGTAAACCGACAAATGAATCCCCCCACCTTGAGTCTCAAAAAAATATAAGTAAATTTATTTATTTAAATTATTATCAATTTAAATTGCATTTAATAACATGAAAGTGTGTACTGGTATCAAAGTTAAAAGCTGTTTACTTTGGTACAAAATAGTCCTTTTGTGTGAGAGGGGCATCCCAATAACGGTCACTTTTCTCTGGACTCTAGGTACAATAAAAGCATTACACTGTACAAAATTTCAAGTATTTATATTTACTGGAATTAATGTTATAAGCTGTTAACTTTTGGTGTAAAATGGTCCATTTATGTGGGAGGTACCAAAAGGGGCGTGCCAATTACGGCCACTTTTCTCTGGACTCCAGTCCACTAAAATTTTTGACTTATATGGCGTAAAGAACTAAAACCATTGGAGATATTATTAGAAAATTTTGAATCTCAAGCAATTAAAACTATAATAAATATTTCAGTCAAATTTTAGTTATATAGTCCTTCTATTAAGGATGGTAGAGAGATTTCAATTGACGGACATGTCTAAATCATCTTAGAATTTTACGGAGATCAAGAATATTTGATCATCCTAATTAACATGTATATTTTAATTTCAAATAGGACTTTATTTCGGAATTTTTAAATTGTAGTGTCCGCTACAATATGTTGGTATGGTTAAAGAAGCGAATAAAAGTTTATCTCCCTTTAAGGCTGTGGGACCGGGTGGAATATTTCCAGCACTTCTGCAGAATGAGGTGGATCTGGTATCAACTCATCTGGCTGGAGTGTTCACTGCATGCCTAACCCATTCGTATACCCCAAAAAACTGGCAGGAATCAAGGGTGGTCTTCATACCAAAGTCTGGCAAGGCGAGTTATACGACCCCAAAGGCTTATCGACCCATTAGCCTTACTTCTTTCCTGTTAAAAACAATGGAGTGAATAATGGATAACATGGTCAAAGGTAAAATAGCGGATGACAGGCTAAAATTTAAACAACACGCCTATGTTAAAGGAAGATCAGTGGAAACAGCTCTGCATGAGATAGTGCACCACATAGAAGAGTCCTTCAGTAAAGAAATGTATACACTTGGTGTTTGCATAGACATCAGTCAGGTTGACCGGGCGCTGAAAAACTGGATCAACAATATGCTAAGGAATATGTGGATTATTTGTGGGTCATATGACCTAAAAATTAGAGACAAGGTAAATCGTGGTATACCTCAGGGGGGCATTTTATCGCCTCTTCTATGGGTTACGACGATACACAGTCTCCTAAAAACCCTCACCAATGAAGGACCTAAACCAGTCTGTTATGCAGACGACGTTGTAATACTTCTAAGGGGCTTTCATCCAAATCTATTATGCAGAAGAGCTGAAGAGGCACTTAACATAGCATATAACTGGGCACAACCAAAGGGAGTAAATGTTAACCCAGACAAAACATAAATATGTCTATTTACAAGGAAAACGAAGATCCCACGTTTTACCCGGCCTCGATTCCTGAATAAGACAATTGCTATAACTAAAAAGGTAAAATACTTGAGAGTAATCTTGGATCAGAAACTGTACTGAAAGATCATCTTGAAGAAAGAGTTACAAAGGCCCACAGATGTTTGTCGTTGTGCAGAAGAGCTTTAGGTTTAAAATGGGGACTACGTCCAAATATGACTCACTGGCTTTACATGAGCGTGATTAGACCAACAATCACCTACGCCTCTGTAGTGTGGTGGACATCAATGGACAAGAAGTGCAACGTAATACCTTTGCAAAAAATTCAACGTATGTGCTGTCTAGGCATAAGCGGGGCATTTAGAACTGCACCAACAACAGCGTTGGAGACTATACTGCACATCCAACCAATAGACATCCGTATAAAATACGAGGCAGCCCTCACAGCAAGACGTCTACAAGTGATGGGTGAATGGATAAATCGAGACCACAAGTCGTACCATCAGAAGATTTTAGAATATCTAGTTGGTCACATTCAAACGCCAGAAATCTCGGACCGCATTCCTGAAGTGCGGCTTACAGCTACCTGTGATACGTTTGTGCTAGACAGACGCTCCCGGGAAAATGGAACTTTGGCACATGTGCCAGTGGGAACCAGCTGCTACACGGATGGGTCCAAGCGAGAAGGAAGGACGGGTCTGGGACTGATGAACCAGAAGTCGAACTTCATTTCCGCCTCCCTGACCATAACACTGTATTTCAAGCAGAAGTTCGAGCAATCACGGAGTGTGTGAACTGGCTCAGTAACAGTAACACAAAGCCTAAATATGCCAACATCTTCACAGATAGCCAAATGGCGATTAAAGCAATAACATCGGAAAAGGTCAAATCCAGAACTGTGTTGGACTGTAAAAGAACGATAAATGATTAGTCAATTGCATATTTGTTGGGTACCAGGACACAACGGAGTGATTGCAAATGAACGGGCAAACAGCTTGGCTTCAAAGCGCAGAGAACTTCGAGTAATAAACATGGAAAATTGGAAAATTGGAAACCTTTCGAAGCCACGAAAAATGAGTTGAAGCTCACAAAACTGTGGGGAATAGCGCAACAGTAGGAGCAACTGCAAAGATACTGTGGGGTGACCCAAATGAAAAGAAAACAAGAAGTCTTCTGAAACTAAACAAGATCGATATTAGTAAGACGATGAGTGTTCTAACGGGACACTCAAGCTTCATCGCATAGGACTAGCTTCATCGCATAGGACTAGCAATGCAGGGCATGCAGAGAAAACATCGAAACAATGGAACATTTTCTGTGTCACTGCCCGGCTTTCACACATGTAAGATCCCAACATTTCGAGTCCGACATATTACCAGACTTGACTCATCTCAGAGAATATGACTGGAAGATACTGAGAAAATTCGTGTCTAGTACCGATTTTCTGTGACTCGTGAGGTATAAAAAGATCATAAATAAGGAGCGCACAACAGGCCGAACCACTGGCTTAAGTGTATGTCCATGGACATGAGACGTTTAAACGTCTGCTCTCTTCAACCTAACATAACAATATGTAGGGGTAAACTATAATTGTCAATCATCGTACAATTCAAAGGCAA
The DNA here is from genome assembly GCA_963930755.1 of Eudasyphora cyanicolor. NCBI lineage: Eukaryota > Metazoa > Arthropoda > Insecta > Diptera > Muscidae > Eudasyphora > Eudasyphora cyanicolor. The sequence continues at coordinate 191,700,667 of OZ005735.1, read as the reverse complement.
TTTAGCCATGTCTGTCTGTTGAAATCATTCTACGGTCCGTAATAATAGAGCTAGGTTCATCGAATTTGACAAAATTATTTGTTATAATTGCAGGTCGTTTGGGATTGAAATGTTTTGATATAGCTCCCCTATAGTGGTCGCTTTCAAATATGCGTTTATAACCTCCATCACATATTCATTTTGTCACTCCAATTGTAACACCACGAAATATTGCTCAGGGCAACATAGAGTACATATATATATGTATATTCTTAATCGTCGTAAAATTTAGCCAGGTCCGTCCTTCCGATAATTGAACTAGATGACTGAAATTTCTTATAGCTGCAAGAAAGTTTGGCATTAAAAATTTGCTATATCGTCACTATACCCTCACTTTAGTGATACCCTCGTATCACTAAAGTGAGGGTAGCATATATCATATGCTACGGGCCAAAAGTGTAACACATCGAAGGAGTGACCTAAGACCCTAAGTATGTTCGGCGGATATCCGTCTGTCTGTCTGTCTGCTGGCTGGTGCGCACGATAACTCTCGTTAGGAGTAACCAACTGACTTCAAATTTGGTATACGGTAATATTTTTTTCTATCTCCGGCTATGTTCATTCTGGTACCTCGCACACAAAGGGTTAAGATTTAGTGAAATATTGATTCTTTAATAACTTCTATACTCTTTATTAAAATCTTCTGAAATTCCACACATTGTATTATTTTATTAGGCGCTATTACCTCGAGAAAAATGGGCGAAGTCGTCACGCCCCTTTTGGTACCTCCCTCACAAATGGACCATTTTGCATCAAAATTGGATTGCTTATAATTTTAATTCTATATTCATAATTCATAAAAATACTTGAAATTTTCTACAGTACAATGTTTTTGTAGCGCCTATAGTAGACCATTTATTATTTTTTCGGTACTGATTTCCGGGCCGCAACAGTTTCCATTTGACCTACAAACCTCCAATAAAAAATTTGGTGCCGATTGGATAACGCTAAGGTCTGCCCAAAGTTGTTTGAAAACACAAAACTCACTTTACATGAACAAAATTTGGGTTTTTATCAAATGTCACATGTTTAAGTAATTAAAAAATTTTTTATTAGCATGAAAAGTTTTTAAATGATCTTTGAATAAAATTTTCTTTCTTACAAGTCGTAAACAATCAAAATCGACCGAGAAACGAAAAATTTACAGCAGTTTTCATTTGAATTTTACGTCATGACAGGCATGCATGCACACCGACATGGCCTCTATGCAATCTCAATAAATAATAGATCATGCTTGTGCATGCTTGAAAAAATACAACGGATTTGCATGATAGTTGATTTTTTGCATCAGTCTGACATTTTGCTACTGGTCAAATAAGAAAACATAAGCAGAACTTTGCAGCGCGCTATACGGCCATGCAACAGGATCGTTTACAGAACGCGCTCTGCCTCCGGCCTAAGTGAATTGAGAAAGGGACAGCTTCGCACAAAATTTAATTTTAGTCATATTCTTATTTGTCTCCAGACCGACCACATCCAAAATGGTTACTAGATTCAGTGATAAATTTCCCACCGTAGAATCAGTTGGGCATGTATCACATACAATATCTGGAGCCAAACTGTCGTCATACAGACAGATATTTCATGATGTGATAACTGTAATGTATAATGCTGCGACGCCTCTGACCACTGTTGGTGAGCTTGTGATTAATCGATCTACACATCAAAATTTTTGGGCGCCCCCAAAATCCCGGCTGGTACTGGAGAAAAGATGGCCAAAGTCGTTCATGATACACTCATCAAATACAGGTCAAAACACTGGATCGTGCATTTTGTTGCAGAACAAATTAGATCGAAAATTAATCAAGTTCCCATGTTCTCATCACATGATGGAGATAGTATTGAAACATGTGTTTGAGTTTAAACTTCTGCGACTTGTGGTCCTGAAGTGCCTATTTTTAATCGTTTTGCTGCCGTTTGGGTAAGTCTTGACCACAAATCGTTTAAAAACGGACTCGAAGATCCAACTGTACGCTCAAAAATAAGTAATGGTGACTGCGAAGTCATTAAGAAATTCTGCATTAAACAGCTAAATGAAATACAAATCCGAGCTGATTACGAGGATCTATTACAATTAACAATAATGTGGTGGTGTCGGCGATAACTTCCGAACACCTGGTCCAACATCCCACGCAAGGATCATGGGAAAAGGCATTTATGCCTTAAAAATATACCTATTTCTAGAGCAGTTTGCATTGACAAAACGAGAGTCCAGTGGGCGTGGTTTACATGCAAAATGCCATACGAGCACCAAATCAAGATATACACTTGTTGAAAGACAAGATGTGTCTGAAGCGGTTTTGAAGAAATGGAAAAATCATTTGTGGTATTTGGCCCTAAAATCAATGGCTTTGGCATTTTTCGGTTCGGATGTTTCACTCGAAGAGAAACGAAAAATGGTTAGGCATCTGGTTATGCTATGGTTATTGCTATGTAATAATTTGAGCGATCTCGTCTCATACAAAACCAAACATTTTTTCGGTGCTTTTGGATTGAGTACTGAATTTTTAAAGCATGACCCATCCATTTGGGAAGATTCTCAAGATACTCTCGATGTTTGCTATAAACGGTCTAGCCTATAGTCTGGTAAAAAGTGAGCATTATTGTACAGCCCCTTTTCGTACCTCACACACAAATGGACCGTTTTACACCAAAAGTTAACGGCTTATAACATTAATGCCAGTGCATATAAATACTTGAAATTTTGTACAGTGTAAAGCTGTTATAGAGCCTACAGTCCTGTGAAAAGTGGGCGTTATCACCACGCCCCCTTTTGTACCTCCCACACAAAATGGCCAAATCATACCAAAATTGAATAGCTTGTAACGTTAATATACAAGTGCACATAAACACTTATAGTTCGGCACAGTGCAATGTATTTAAAGAATTTATCGATTACCGAAAAATAGGTGTATTTCCCACACAAATTGACAGATTAATTAGTGTAATGTAATTACATTACTCACAAAGTGAGGGTATACCTTAGTCGGTTTACCCGACTGAAACTTTCGTACTTGTTTTTGTTTTGACTTCCATATAAAGCACCTCCCCGATTTGATTTCTTAACGCGATAAAGACCACAAATTTCGACTGCTCAGGATGAAAAATGGTAATTTGAGTTTAGTAATACCCGGAAGCTTTCACAAGAACAATGATTGTTATATGTAGATTAGGGCGGGTCGATTTAAAAATCGCCCATTGCTCAGTGAAAATCGTATTCTAGGGATCAAAATAAGAAACTTTGCCGAAGGAACCATACCTCTAAAACGAATTCTGATGTCCCGGAATTTGGGTCGAACTTGCCTCCCCACAAATCGACCCGGCCTAATGTAGATTCATGTTTTGATATAGCTCCCATACATAGGTCCCTTCCAAATTAGAAACCTAAAATTTAAACTGATATTCCTGAAATTTTGTAATTTGGGTTAATTTACCATACCGGAACCATTCATACGTACCTACAAAGGTCCTGGGCCAAAAGTGTAAAATATTAAAGGAGTTTATGTTCGGCGGAAATTTGCTTTTAGGACATTTTAAGTCATTTGAAACCATCTAACGGAGCAACCGATTGATTTAAAATTTTGTATGTGTTGATATTTTTTCTAACTCAGGCTATGATGGGCCATTTTGGTCCACTTCTTTTAGTAACTCCCCCGTAGGTTTAAAATGTAATTAAATATTGAAATCGCTATCACCTTGAGAAAAGTTCGCGTATTTTCGACCTTATAGTACGAACGGGTATGACAAATATTCGTCTGCGGAGTGCCTTATTTTGCTGGGCCCATCACTTGTTTCCCTGGATACCACACCAAACACACATATACGAACACACCCAGGCGAACATCCTTAGTATTGTAAATACTAAAGGATACGAGTACATACATATGCAGTATTGTATCGTCTTTTGAAAGGAGGCCATTTAGTAGAGATAAGAATGCCTTTTGGCCAACGTTTGCAACAAAGTTTGTCTGATTTTTTTTGTTTCCCATCACGGCCTCTCCTCTCTCTCTCTTCGCTCGAATCAAGAATCATCTTTAGCAGTCATTTGTTGGAAGTTTGTTGTCATTGATGTTGCTGTTGCCGTGGTAGTAGTACGAGCGAATTGAAAGGTGCATCAATGGCAACAAATCAATTCCTTTCAAGAGCAGTGTTTGCTTTGCCATCACGCAGAGCTAAACAAAAACTGCTGCTGCTGCTGTGTGTGTGTTGTTCTTATATTCGTTAAACCCACAAGCAGAAGGTGGAACGGGAGCGGAGGGGTGACAATAGAACGAAGATCCAAGAACCACAACAGCAACTTCAACTGCAACTACTATACTCGTATGTGATTTTTAAGAGGTACGAGCACATCATAGTCATCATTGATGCCAATGGATGAATGTGGATTTGTTGGAATGAAGTATTGGCATTTATTGTGTTTGGAGTTAAGACTAAAGAGTACTCCGTGTCTCATTCCCATTCCACTGATGAGAGTATTAAATCCTTTGCAAACAAATCCTGCAGACATTTACACACAGTCTATGGAGGTTTTTTCAACAACAAAAAAAAGGATATTACGAGAACTTATATACATATGTGCTTGTGTGTCCGTTTTGTTGCCTTTGCTATTTGCTACATGAGGCACGTTTTGTTTCTGACCAGTAAGAATGGTAAAATACTTACGTATTTTGTATGCGGGTCAAACTCCATGGAACTCTGTATTGTCTGTTTATAATTGGAATAACTCTGAGCGTAGTAAGGAATTTTAAACTAAACCTAATACTTTAATCCCTATTTAAATTCCACTCTTATGTATTTAAAGTTGAGGAAAAAAGAAAGAGAAAATTGTTCTAACCCAATAAACATGAATATTAGATTTTTGTGAGAGTACTTAAAACTTTTTAAATTGTATTTTGGAAAATTTGTATTATTATCATATTTATGTAAGTCATTCATCGTCCAGTTTTTATACCCTCACTTTAGTGTGACGAGGGTATATATCATTTGCTACGGAAAAAAGTGTAACACGTCGAAGGAGTGACCTAAGACCCCAAGTATGTTCGGAGGAAATCCGTTTTGGGTCATTTTAAGTCGAATGAGCAATGTCCGTCCGTCTGTCTGTCTGTCTGTCTGTCTGTCTGTCTGTCTGTCTGTCTGTCTGTCTGCCTGTCTGTCTGTCTGTGTGTCTGCTGGCTGGTGCGCACGATAACTCTCGAAAGGAGTAACCGATTGACCTCAAATTTGGTATGTGGTAATATTTTTTTCTATCTCCGGCTAGGTTCGAAGATGGGCCATATTGGTCCACTCCTTCTAGTACCTCCCCCCCAAAGGGTTAAAATGTTGTAAAATATTGATTCTTTAATAACTGCTATACTACTTATTCGAATCTTTTGAAATTTCACACATAGTATTAGCTTATTAGTCGCTATCAAATCGAGAAAAATGGGCGAAGTCGCCACGTCCTTTTTGGTACCTCCCACACAAATGCACCATTTTGCACCAAAAGTTAACAGCTTATAACATTAATAACAGTGTATAAAAATACTTGAAATTTTGTACAGTATTATGCTTTTATATTGCCTACAGTCCAGGGAAAAATGGGTGTTGTTGCCACGCCCCTTTTGGTACCTCCCACACAAAGGTACCTTTTTGCACCAAAAGTTAACAGCTTATAACATTAAAACCAGTGTATACAAATACTTGAAATTTTTTACAGTGTAATGTTTTTATAGTGTCTATAGCCCTGTGAAAAATGGGCGTTATTGCCACGCCCCTTTTTGTACCTCCCACACAAAAATTCCCAAATCATACCACAATTTAATGTCTCATAACGTTTATACCAGTGCACATAAATGCTTATAAGTCGGCACAGTGCAATGAATTTAAAGTATCTAATGTTCAGCGAAAAAAAGGTGTATTATATAAACCCCTTCTGGTAACTCCCACACAAATTGACAGAATAATTCGAGTAATATTCAATATTACATTACTCACAAAGTGAGGGTATACCTTAGTCGGTTTACCCGACTGAAACTTTCTTACTTGTTAATTGTTCCACAAAGCCAGGCTAACCATGAACATTGCGCCCCTAGGATTCCTGCTAAGTAAGCTTAATAAATAAATTAACCATATTTTCAGACACCCTGTTATGTTCTTATAGAAACATTAACAAAACTTTAATTTCATTAAAAAATTACTGTCCTTCCATACCGACCATCTTTGTGGTCCATGTAATACAAATACGAAAAAATATTAAAATAAAAGTGGATATGGACCATAATGCCAAGTACAAAAATTGTTATAACTTGCTTATTTTTAAATGTAATGGCATAGAAATGCATGAAAATCATACAAACAGTGTTGGGACCCCTTTGAAATAAAAAGTGTGTAACTTTTCAGTCCCGTTTTTACTCAAACAATAAATTGCGTTTTTCTCCGATCATTCAAAATGGCGTATGGAACAAAATAGCATTTAGCCGACGATATGTCTGCTGGCTGGTGCGCACGATAACTCTCGTAAGGAGTAACCGATTGACTTCAAATTTGATATGCGGTAATATTTTTCTCCATCTCAGACTAGGTTCGAAGATGGGCCATGTTGGCCTACTTCTTCTAGTACCTCCCCCAAAAAGGGTTCACATTTAGTGAAATATTGATTCTTTAAAAACTTCTATACTACTTACTCGAATCTTCTGAAATTCCACACATAGTAAAAGATTATTAGTCGCTATCACCTCGAGAAAAATGGGCGAAGTTGCCACGCCCTTTTGAAACCTCCCACACAAATGGACCATTTTGCACCAACTGTTAACTGCTTATAGCCTTAATATCAGTTCATACAAATACTTGAAATTTTGTGCAGAGTAATTCTTTTACAGTACCTAGAGTCTTGAGAAAAGTGAGCGTTACTGGCACCTCTCACAAATGGACTATTTTACACTAAAAGTTAACAGCTTTATAACTTTAATACCAAATGCAATCAATTTATGTTGATAACAACACAGTAATGCATTTTCAGCTCATTGATTTGGGACTCAATTCTGTGAATTGGACGTGAAAGTAGCCCCAAAAATAAGAACTTCTGCATCGTTCGTTTAGTCAAGTTTGCTCAATTAATTTAATGGCCATACGAAGTGGATTTTTTGCACTTTTTCTATATTTTTTTCCCCGGTATACCGTACGGAAAATCTCTTGTGTGTCTGTAGGAAAGTTGTAGATATTGAATAGGAGAAAAAAAAGCGTACCCGAAAAAGTGCATCCAGTTCCTTATAAATCGCAAAAATGTTGTGTTCTGTTTTATATGTATACATATATTTCAATATTTTACTGACATATAAAGGGTGGTGGTGGTTTTTAAGCCTTTTAGGAAAATGGGCGTTCAAATCAAAATGCATTTCGTGCACTTCGTGATGTTTTTTTGATCAGCATAATCGACCAAATGTGTCCACAATCGGGAGAATTGTGCGCAAATTTCAGCAAACCGGGTCTGTAGGAGATGTGAAAACACCTGTGCATGCTCGCCTAGTTCGTTCGGTGCGGCTTATGGACCGGTCTCATTTCTTCAGGCAGTTACTGTGAATGGTGTTCGCTATCGTGAGATGATAACGAACTTTTTATGGCCCGAATTGGAAGATATGGATGTGGACAATATGTGGTTTCAACAGGACGGTGCCACTTGCCACACAGCTGACGAATCAATGGCTCTTTTGCTCAACAAATTCAATGGCCGTGTTATCTCACGTCGTGGCGATGTCAATTGGCCGCCAAGATCATGTGATTCAACAGCTAAAGGATGAGATAATTCGACACATTAACGGCATAGCACCTCAATTATCGTCATCGAAAATTTGGACCATCGGATGGAGGTGTGCCGCCGAGGTCGCGGCGGCCATTTGGCCGATATTTTGTTCCATACATAATTGAACCATACCAATATTATCATAATAACAAATAAGAAAGTTTCAGTCGGGTAAACCGACTAAGGTATACCCTCACTTTGTGAGCAATGTAATATTGAATATTACACTAATTATTCTGTAAATTTGTGTGGGAGCTACCAGAAGGGGTTTAACAAATACACCTATTTTTCGCTGAACAGTAGATACTTTAAATTCATTGCACTGTGACGAATTATAAGCGTTTATGTTCACTGGTATAAACGTTATGAGATATTAAATTGTGGTATGATTTGGCAATTTTGTGTGGGAGGTACAAAAAGGGGCGTGCCAATAACGCCCATTTTTCACAGGACTATAGGCACTATAAAAACATTACACTGTACAAAATTTCAAATATTATTATACACTTTTATTAATGTTATAAGCTGTTAACTTTTGGTGCAAAATGGTACCTTTGTGTGGGAGGTACCAAAAGGGGCGTGGCAACAACGCCCATTTTTCTCCGGACTGTAGGCAATATAAAAGCATAACACTGTGCAAAATTTCAAGTATTTTTATACACCGTTATTAATGTTATAAGCTGTTAATTTTTGGTGCAAAACGGTGCATTTGTGTGGGAGGTACCTAAAGGGACGTGGCAACTTTTTTCTCGAGTTGATAGCGACTAATAAACTAATACTATGTGTGGAATTTCAGAAGATTCGAATAAGTAGTATAGTAGTTATTAAAGAATCAATATTTCACAACATTTTAACGCTTTGTGGGGGATGTACTAGAAGGAGTGGACCAATATGGCCCATCTTCGAACTTAGCCGGAGATAGAAAAAATTATTACCACATACCAAATTTGAAGTCAATCGGTTACTCCTTTCGAGAGTTATCGTGCGCACCAGCCAGCAGACAGACAGACAGACGGACGGACATTGCTCATTCGACTTAAAATTACCCAAAACGGATTTCCTCCGAACATACTTAGGGTCTTAGATCACTCCTTCGATGTGTTACACTTTTTTCCGTAGCAAATGATATATACCCTCGTCACACTAAAATACCCTCATCGGTCCTTAAAATTTAACCACCCTTTATTTTATGACTTTATGACTCAGGTACGGGTTGGTCATTTAAAATTTTAAATTTGAATCGGCTATAAAAAAGTACTCACAATTTTTTTTTCAAATTTCTGGTTTTATTGGAAATGTTGAACTTTAGAATTTAACAAGTAAGAAAGTTTCAGTCGGGTAAACCGACTAAGGTATACCCTCACTTTGTGAGTAATGTAATATATAACATTACACCAATAAATCTGTCAATTTGTGTGGGAGGTACCAGAAGGGGTTTTCCAAATACACATATTTTTCGGTAAACAGTACATTCTTAAATACATTGCATTGTGCTGAACTATAAGCGTTTATGTGCACTGGTATATTAAAGTTACGAGCTATGTAATTTTGGTATGATTTGGTCATTTTGTGTGGGAGGTACAAAAATGGGCGGGGTGATAACGCCTACTTTTTACAGGACTATAGGCACTATAACAGCATTACACTGTACAAAATTTCAAGTATTTGTATGCACTGGTATTAAAGTTACAAGCCGTTTACTTTTGGTACGAAACGGTCCATTTGTGTGGGATGTACCAAAAGGGGCTGTACAATAATGCCCATTTTTTACCGGACTATAGGCGCTACAAAAACATTATACTGTAGAAAATTTCAAGCATTTTTATGCACTTGTATTAACGTTATAAGCAGTTAAATTTTGATGCAAAATGGTCCATTTGTGTGGGAGGTACCAAAAGGGGCATGCCAACTTCACTCATTTTTCTCGAGTTAATAGCGACTAATATACTAATATTATGTGCAGAATTTCAAAAGATTCGAATAAGTAGTATAGAAGTTATTAAAGAATCAATATTTCACTAAATTTTAACCCTTTGTGTGGGAGGTACCAGAAGGAGTAGACCAATATGGCCCATCTTCGAACTCATCCGGAGATAGATCAAAATATTACCACATACCAAATTTGAAGTCAATCGGTTAATCCTTTCGAGAGTTATCGTGCGCACCAGCCAGCAGACACACAGACAGACAGACAGACAGGCAGACAGACAGACAGACAGACAGACAGACAGACAGACAGACGGACGGACATTGCTCATTCGACTTAAAATGACCCAAAACGGATTTCCTCCGAACATACTTAGGGTCTTAAATCACTCCTTCGATGTGTTACACTTTTTTCCGTAGCAAATGATATATACCCTCGTCACACTAAAGTGAGGGTATAATAATGGAACACAATATCATTCTTATGACTACCACGACTGGCTCGGCAGTACCTCATCCAATCCACCCAATTGTTCAGTACATTTTCGATTGTTTCGGGTCGAATCTCTTCAATCGCAACTTCGATTTAATGTTTCAACGCTTCAATTGTCTCTTGATGCTTTGCGTAACATTAATCCTTAATAGCTTCCCACAAAAAACAATCCAAAGGGAACAAATCACAAGTCAAAGTAATCTGTAGTTCAAATTTAAAATTTTATATTTGATTAATTGGAAAATGGGCGTTTTGCCACGCTTCTTTTGGTACCTCCCCAACAAAATGCCAAAATAAAAATATTTAGAAATTATTTGTATACCCTACACCACACTGTGGTACAGGGTATTATAACTTTGTGCATTTGTTTATAACACCCAAAAGGAGAAGAAATATCGTTTATTATACCGATCGACTTAGAATCACTTTCTGAGTTGATTTAGCTATGTCCGTCTGTCTGTCCGTCTGTCCGTCTGTGCATGTATTCTTGTAATCAAAGTACAGGTCGTAATAATGGTCCGATCTTGACGAAACTATACACATATCTTTTTTTGGGCCCAAGGACGATCCCTACTGAATTTGGTTAAAATCGGTTCAGATTTAGATATAGCGCCCATATATATGTTAGCCCCGATTTGACATGTAAGCGCTGTAAAAACTGTATTTTATATCCGATCAGTGCGAAATTCGGCAGAAAGAGGTTTCTTATTACATGAAGAAATACTGCCAAATTCGGAGAAAATCGGTTCGGATTTAGATATAGCCCCCATATATATGTTGCCCCCGATTTCACATGTAAGCGCTGTAAAAACTGTATTTTATATCCGATCAGTATGAAATTCGTCAGAAAGAGGTTTCCTATTATATGAATGAACACTTTTAAATTTGGAAGAAATCGGTTCAGATTTAGATATAGCCCCCATATATACGTTACCCCCGATTTGACATGTGAGCGCTGTAAAAATGTTATTTTATATCCGATCAGAGCGAAAGTCGGCAAAAAGAGGTTTCTTTCTACATGAAGGAATACTGCCAAATTCGGAGAAACTCGGTTCAGATTTAGATATAGCTCCCATATATATGTTACCCCCGATTTGACATGTAAGCGCTGTAGAGACTGTATTTTATATCCGTTCAGTACGAAATTCGACAGAAGGAGGTCTTTTTACATGAATAAGTATTCAGGGAAGATCGGTTAAGATTTATATTAAAGCTCCATATATATGTTCCTCCTGATTTGGTATCAAACCGCTATAGAAGTTGTATTTTACTTCCGATCATTAAAATTTTCCACAAAGATGTTTCTCAATTTAGGAAAGAATATTGCTTAATTTAGCGATTATCGTTTCAGAATTAGATATGTTTCTACCCATTTACCAATTATTCCAAATTATTGTGGCAATGACCCTTATCGCATTGTTAGGGAGGTGTAGAGTATTATATAGTCGGCCCCGCCCGACTTTCTGCCTTTCCTTACTGGTTTTAGTTTCCCTTAGTTTTACAATATGGATTATAATATCTACATTTATCCATAGATGTTTTCTTCGTTAGGATGATAGCTTTAAAAAAATGGAACAACCAATATTTTTGCGATATTTTTCAGTTTTTTTATGCAAATGATATATACCCTCGTAACACTAAAGTGAGGGTACAAAAATAGTTATGCCAATCTGTTGAGCACATATTCAGTATAATGTATCCAAAATATAAACAAAATATCTTCATATTTACATGATCAAATGCCTGCCCAAAGTTAGCCATATATTTAAATCTGCATTTATAGTACAATTTGCTGAAACTTTAAATGTGAAATGAAAAACAAATTGGACCAACATACACATCAACTTAAGGCATGCTGTATGAGGTATGAAATCATATATAGACGCATGACATATTTTTTTGTTTTCGTTGTTAAAATCTACTTAGAAATACCCTTTTGTTGGCAATTTGTTTTATTTTTTTTTTGCATTAAGTTTCTTATAACTAGAAAACGTCACGAGGTGTCATTACGAAATTTTTTGTAGAATCTTCCTTGAAGTTCTGTAATATTCTGTAAAAATTTTACCTGTACTTTGGGCGCTATATCGTATTTCCTAATTAAAGTGAGTTTGAGGTGCTAAATTAGCTACGACTTTTTAAATTCATGAGAGATCAGACTTTGTGATAAAATTATAAAAAATGTAATAATTGCGATGGCTTTTTCGATGGCTTTACGGCGCTTTTAATAAAAAATTATAAAAATTTTCAAATAAAAACAAAAAAATATAAGCGATATGAATAAAAGGCAAATAAGAAGGCCTTCATCCCAAATGGGTAATTCCAACGGCAGTCGATCCACTTTTTAACATGACCCCCTCCGATTTCGATGAAATTTGGTACACGCTATCTCCTAGTGTGTACAATTTTTATGGTGTCTATATTAAGTCCAAATTCGTTATGGTTCTTGTTTTACAGCGTCCGTAATTGGTCGAATCTCTACTTTTTTCCTAAAGGATACTGAATTCAACAGAGTATAACTTAAGAACGCGTTATCCGATTTCAACGATTTTAGTGTCATTGTAACTGGCCATCGTACTTTAAAATTAGTAATTTAAAAAAATTATTGTCCTTGTCGAAGGACATTAAAAATCGAAAAATTATTTTAATCCTTCAATATCTCGAAATGCACCTAATTTTTTTTCTTCATATTTTTTGTAGTTAAACCGCTAAATGTCCTTTACACGTGACATAAGTTTCACGATGGAGTTCATTTTGGTTTAAAAGATACAGATTTTTTACTGTTTTCTCCCACATATATTTCAGGATTTTTACGTAAAACATAATGTAAATTCTTTCTATGTGAGCGGAATTAAATTATTATTTGGTATGAGAACGTATATCGTATCGTGGTAATAATAGAATCTGATTTATATTTTTGAAAGTCTTAAGTTAGGATTACTTTTAAGCCTCAAAAGCAATCCTGGCTCAAGAAATATATTGGTTAGAAGGAATTACAAAGGTGTAACTTTGTGGAATATCCATAATAAGGGCACTTTTTTATCATTTGATGTGAATATCACTATATGACCATATCTATTTGTTTGTCATTCTATATGTAGATAATGACAATGTGCTCTGACATTCTATACAAATAAAATTCAAAAGTATTCGCGTGAAAAAACCTTTTGTAGAGATCGATGTAAAACTATCTACTAAAAATATGGGTCGATTTAAACTATACAATGTTTTAATCCCTTTTGGTTAAAGAATATGAGATGCAAACCCGCCAATTTGAGAACTGTTGAATTTCCGTCAACATTTTTATTTTGCTTTTGCTCTTCTAAAAATTTCAATCTGCAGTTTGAGCACATTTTATCGCCCGCCTTGAAAAATGAATAAATTTCAATCATCCTCTGTGAAACAGTTCTCAAACTGGCAGGTTTGCATTTTTTTTTTTTAATTCATTACATTTTTGTATTGAATCTTTCATTATTATACAATGAAAATAACAATAAGTGGACAAATCTTAACCTAAAATACTATTCTCTGGGTTGTTGCCATTGCGAACAAACCATTGAGACTTTACACGATTTTTTTTACTTAAACAAAAGGTTAACATTTCAAATTTAGGAATTCATAATTTCATTTCATTTTTTTGTTTTAGATTTTGATTAGGATTTGTTTTAATTTATATCATGTCCAGCGTATCTCTCCTTCTAAGGCGGTCATGACCTTCAAAATTTAGTAGTTCTCGAGCCAGGATGTTTGGATGATTGAATAGTTTACCCACGTAACACCGGCAATATTTTTCAATTTCCTCTTTTACTGTTGGCATGTTGAGATCCTTATGGATGTTAGCGTTTCTTATATACCATGGTGCACCTGTAATTAAACGAAGAATATTCGATTGTCTTCTTTGTAATTTGCATACATTTGAAGCGCACGCTGTACCCCAGTGCTGGATACCATATGTCCAAATTGGCTTCAATACCGTTTTGTATAAAAGAACTTTATACTCTGGATCTAGGGCAGATCTTTGGCTGATAAGCCACTGAAGTTGATTAGTTTTGAGTTTTATTTGAGTTACTTTAGAGTCTATGTGGCGCGACCACGTCAAACGCCGATCTAAGTGGATTCCAAGGTATTTTACATGATCCTTTTGGGGAATCTGTGAGTTGAAAATAGAAATTGGAGGACTTGCATCCCTTCGCAGGGTAAAAGTAACATGAGTACACTTTGAGGCATTCACCATTATTCTCCATTTTTTTAACCATTCTTCTAGGATTCGGACATGCGACTGCAGTTGATCGGACGCAAGTGAAGGGTTTTTGTGAGTACTGACGAAAGCAGTATCGTCCGCAAAAGTAGACGTGAGCGTAAAGTTGGTTATGGGCATATCTGCCGTAAAAATAACGTACAGTATAGGGCCAAGAATGCTCCCCTGTGGGACACCGGCATTTATTTTCTTAGGGCTAGAAAAAATGCCATTTGATTTAACTTGAAAAGACCGGTTAGTCAAATAGCTCCTGAACAGTTTATGCGTGTTGATTGGCAGAAGGTCACATATTTTGTACAAAAGTCCTTCGTGCCAGACTTTGTCAAATGCTTGGGAAATATCTATGAATAACGCCGAACAGTATTCTTTATTCTCAAAAGCTCTTCTGATGCAGGTTACGATACGGTGTACCTGTTCTATAGTATTGTGACTTTTTCTAAAACCAAATTGATGGTCAGGTATAATATTGTGAGAAATTATGTGAGGTGTGATTTTCTTCATGAGAATGGACTCAAACATTTTTGAAAGTATCGATAGTAAGCTTATAGGGCGATAGGATTTGACTTGAGTTGGATCTTTGCCTGGTTTCGGTATCATCACGATTTCAGACCTCTTCCAAGATAGGGGGAAGTAACCTACACGGAGAATTGCATTGAATAAAAATAACACAATTTTCAAGGCTGAAAAGGGAAGTTCTTTAATCATTTTCGCTGTTATACCATCTCCTCCGGGCGATTTCTTTAATTTTAGTTCTTTGACAGATTTTTCAACATCCTTTATTCTAAGCTTGATTGGGCCAGGAATTATATCATCTATCACGGGCTGATGGATTGGGCGACGAATTAAATCATCTATCACGGGCGGATAGATTGGGCGTGGAGTTATATCGTCTATCACGGGCGGATAGATTGGGCGAGAAGTTATGTCATCTATCACGGGCTGATACATTGGGAGAGGAATTGAGTCATTTATCCCGGGCGGATAGATTGTGTGAGAAATTGTATCATCTATCACGGGCGGATAGATTGGGCGAGGAATTGTGTCGTTTATCACGGGCGGATAGTGTGGGTGAGGAATTATATCTATCACGGGCGGATAGATTTCAGATGTATCACTGTTGGGTGTAAAAACGGACTCGAGGTAGTTTGCGAATGCATTTACTTTCTCTTCTGTGCTTTTTGCCCAGTTACCATTTTCAAGGCGAATTGGGGATTCATGCGCAACAGGACCTCGCATGTTTTTTGTGGCCTTCCAGAGACTATAATCTGTTTTCTGGGTTGGATCCAGAGATTGCAAATATATTTTTAGATCACTTTCCTCGGCTGATTTTAGGGCTGATTTCAATCTATTCTGGCAATTTTTTAGTTTTTTTCTCAGTGCTGGGGAGCGATATTGTTGCCACTCTCTTCTTACGCTTCTTTTTTCATTGATTAACGCTTGGATGCCTATTGGGTTATTGGAGTTATCTCTTTTGAATGCGCTTTTTCGAGTAGCCACTTACAACGTCTGTGAATAGGTTTACCGCGGCTTCAATTTCATCCGTTGTACGTAACGATACACCATCGGATAGGTGTGAGCTAACGTATTTATTATATTTTAGCCAGTTGGTATACTTATTGGGCAAACTGTCACACAAATTTTCATGATTGTTGTAAAGCAGTGTCAAAATGGTAGGCGAATGATCCGATGATAGATCAAGTGATGGACATAGAGATAATTGTTCACGCCTTATATTTTTTATTATAGCGAAATCAATAAGGTCAGGCGTTTTGTTCAGATCTGAGGGCCAATATGTTGGGTGACCGCTCGAAGCTACATCTAGTTTAGCAGATGTTATGGCTTTGAGTAGTTGTCTACCTTTTGGAGTAGTGAGGCGAGAGCCCCAAAATGTGTGCTTGGCATTGTAGTCACCTGCTACCAAAAACTTTGTGCCAAGAGTGGAGAAGAACTCCATGAATTGATCTTTGTTAATATTGTGTCTAGGGGGACAATATATCGACGATATCACCAGATTTGTGCCTGTGATAGCGATAGAAGTTGCTTGTATATGCTCAGTCCTATATTCGGGCATAGGATAATGTTTGATTTTATTTTGGACAATAAGAGCTGTACCACCACAGGCTCTCCCGCTAGGATGGTTAGTATCGTATGTGGAATAACCACGTATCCTAAAACAATTTCTGGTTGAAAAATGTGTCTCAGAGACTAATAAAATATCTATACAGTGGTTTCGGAGAAAATTTTCTACCTCATTTCTGTGTTGGCTCAGGCCGTTTGCATTCCAATAACAAATTCTCATTGGATTTATTTTTGATTTAACACGAGTTGCATAAGCATACTTTGATTTCTCATCATTTCTTGCATCATGCTTTGCATATTCAACATGAATGAATTCATAGTTTCTATTAATCTCTCTCTATTGAGTTTTGGAGGGGAAATTGAGGGGGTAACGAATTACCATTTCTTGTCATACGGGCGTATGACATATTTGGATGAATTGTATTCTTTGGGATTCGGTTTACGTTTGGATCGCTAGAACTAGCATTTTCTGTATGAGATACAGTTCTTAAGCCTGGGAAAGGCGATGGAATATAGCTTGCATATGTTGGAGTTTTATTAACATTGTCTGATTTTTTCATGTGCTTATAGACAGGGCAACCCCTGTAGTTTGCTGTATGGTTCTCACCGCAGTTACTACATTTTTTTACGCCGGTATCTGTTCTAGGATGGGGACAGTCAACGGACTTGTGCACATCGCCACATCTGACACAAATGGCCGGTAATTTACAGTATGCCTTGGTGTGTCCAAATTCTTGACAATTTGTACATTGGGGAGGATCGGCTCGTTTTAATTAGGTTTGCATTTCATAAGATTTAATCCCAAGGGATTACAACATTGTATAGTTTTAAATCGACCCATATTTGTAATAGATAGTTTTACATGCATCTCTACAAAGGGGTTTTCACACGAATACTTCTGAATTTTATTTGTATAGATTGTCAGGCACATTGTCATTATCTACATATAGTGACAAATAAATAGATATTTTCATATAGAGATATTCACGTCAAATGATAAATAAGTGCCCTTATTATGGATATTCCACGAAGTTACACCTTTGTAATTCCTTCTAACCAATATATTTCTTGAGCCAGGATTGCCTTTGAGGCTTAAAAGTAATCCTGACTTAAGACTTTAAAAAATATAAATCAGATTTTATTATTACCACGATACGATATACGTTCTCATAACAAATAATAATTAATTGTTTCAACGACAATAAATAAACTAAGCATTTTTAGCCCTAACAATTTAAATTATATCCCGGCTTTATCGAGCTTATATTTCAAAAAATATGGTCCTAATACTAAATGTTCCTTCTATGAATATTGGAATTTCAGAAAAAAATTAAAAAAAAACTTTACCATTATAAATTGTTTTGTTTAGGTTTCATAAAAGGTTTGCCTCAATCTATACAAAAAAAGTTTTTAGGTCTTGGACACAAAAAGAATTGTTGCATAGTGTTATTGTAATGTCGCTCTTAAATACACGGGGCAAAATCGCCTTTTTTGATATGTTTGAATCGAAAGAAAATATATGTGGAACACAAATTTTTAAATATTATATATTTCTTAGCAAATAAATTTTATTTGAAAATCAATAAAATATATTTGGAACGCATATATTAATATATTACAACAAATTATATTTGCAAACTAAATTTCTCAAATAAAATATGTGTTTAAATACAAATAAAATCATTATTAAGGAATTTTTCCAAATATATTTTTTTTAAAAAATATTTCCAAAACTTTTGCTGAGTTTTTCATATTTCAGTTTAAATTTTTCTTGGATTTCGAATTGTACCTCCCAGTTATGATACCATATGCAGCATTACCTTCTGTTTTAAATCAATCATTTCAAATTTCTGAGTATTCCAAGCCATCATTAGTTGTCAATCCTCTAAGTACTTTATATTGATCCAAGATTATATGATTTCATTTATTATTTTTTACGAACATTAAAAATTTCTAAAAATTTTACTTTGAATTACTGAAAAATTTTACACAATTTATGTATTTTATGAATACTTAAATGCAAATAAATATTTGTTTCGGAAATAATGGTCCCAAATAAAAACATATTGGAATGTAAACAAATATTTGTTTAGAACAACATCTTCCCAAATACAAAATTTTTGTGTGTACCAAATATTACATGCTTAGAGTCTACCCCAAACATATATACGTTTCAAGCCGAATATGTTTGGGACAATATACTACAGAAGCGATTTTTTTTCAGCGTGTATGAGTACTTTTGGTTAAGCCATATTTGGTACATTTGCCAAACAATTTGGATTACATTTTTGCTGCTTTCGTTTTATTTTAAAAATAATTTTCTGCAAATAACAAAACGCATACAGTTTCATGATTTGTTTCTTTAACTTCAAAAAATGACACGGTTATAGAATAGAATTGAATGCAATCCATGGTAGAGGGTATATAAAATTCGGTCCGTCCGAACTTAGCGTTCTTATTTGTTTCTGTCTAACGTTAAATGGGTATCGCTCTCATAACTTATCTAACTTAAAGCCATTAAGTAATACTTAATATTAATTAGTCTTTTTGTAGCAATTAAAGCCTTTTTCATATAAGTATTTGCAAACGAAAGAGAAAAATTGGTTTCCATTTCTAAGCTAGGTATTCACTCGTATTTTCTCCATGGAATAATACTCGTATGTAACTGGATGTTGGATCATCTATGTAACCTAGCAAAACGTATTCCTTACCCTCCGCCGCTACCCACAACCTCGCCACCACCCCACTTCCCAGAAACCTTCAAAATGAAAACACAAATTCTTTTCCGCTCAATAATCGCATTTTGCTTTGTAGACATTACATGATCTTTCATTGGCTTTCGATTCGTCCTTTGGTGTTTTTTTTTTCAGATGGTGCGGTTTTGTTTGCCATCGCAAACAGGCGTTTCCGGTTTTGTGTGCTTGGCTCCGTGTTGCCTTTTAAGTTTTGCTTTTTATTTTGGATTTCTGCACTTTGCTCTCCTCAACGATGCCATACGATGCGATGCGATACGATTCCATATCAATGGAATACTGCTTCTGCTGTTGCTTTTTTCTGCAGAGATAAGCTAAACATCGCAGGCAGACGGACGAGTGGACGAACACACACACACACACACATCTCGTACAACGTGGACGGGACGTTGGAATATCCTTAAACTTGTTATGCATTGTAAATGTATTTCGCATTTGTTTTCCGTACCGTTTGCAATCAAAAACGTTTTCACCTCCACGTGGCGATGGCATTGCCTCTGCTTTGGGGATACTCCACGGTACGCCTGCTCCCTCGGCTCGCAGGAGCCAAACGTTGTGGCAAAAACCACGTCGTGGCGTTTTTTTTCGGTAACACATTCGAAGAACAACGAGTATTTGTTTTGCCGCCAACAAAGTTGGCAACAAAATGCCAAAAACTTTTTTCCTTCTCAGCACACTTTGCCGTGTTAAAAGGATAGGTGTACATTGTACCTTGTTTATGTTTGTGGGCTCCTCTCTAAGCCCCTTTCCAGCGACTCTTATCCATTCATCCGTTCCGGGTTTAGTTTTTCTTCATGTTTGTGGCTGGTAAAAATTGCAGTTTTACAATTGAATTTTCCGTCGAAAAGTTATCAGCTGTAAACTGCAATCGCACACAAATGCATTTGTGGCCATGGGTGTGAATGTGTTGGCACGTGTAGATGTGTGTGTCTGTGCACCACATAAGTGCCATCCCTGCAAACATTTTCTATCGCGGAAGCCACTAAAGCGTCACTACAAGAAGTTGAAAATCATCGCGGGCGATATCGCTTTCTTATCTAAGAAGTGACTGCTGTCGGGAAGAAATGTGCCACTTCTGCGATACACCCAACAAGTAACTATTCAGTGACTTCCACAAGTGAGAAAAGCGATTGTGTGCAAAAGCAAAAAAAATATTTTTGTCTGAGCAAGGGTTTGAACTCAAGACCTCCTGCTTGCTAGTCTAAGGCACTTGCATTGCACCACGAACGCTTCTTGCTTTCAAAGCACGGTTTGCATGTTATAAGCTTCGTGCTGCCTTGAGAGAATTGAATCGCACCACCATAAAACGACAACAGTCGCCATGAGAGAACTGAGAGTCATGAGAGTTAATTAAGGAGATGAAATATAGATAGTTGTTTTTGTTGCTGTAAACGGTAAAATATCGAAATATTATCTACTGTACGTGTCGAAGCAGTGACTTTTTTCGAGGAAGTGAGAAATTCACTTCCAAATGTTTGCAGGGATGATATTTGTGGCCTTACCATCAGTGTGAGTGAGTAAAAGATCCCGAGCAATTTGGCGCCTTCTTCAGTGTCAATTATTTCAATTTTTTTTTTGGGCATTTCGCAGAGCCAAACCTGTCCTCCTCCTCCACAATCATATTGTGGAAATTTTTAACAGGAATGGGCAGAAAAATAGTTCAATTGGGGTCCTTTGCTACTAACTGAAACTATATAATACTAAATACGAATAGAGCGCCTCATTAGGTAAATAGGTAGCGGGCTCGATTATGAGTTTGAGGGTCGTGGGTTCGATTCCCACCAGAGCACAGTGGGTGGAATTACAAAAAGGGGGAATAATTCGACCAATCCCTAACCAAAGAACCGATTGCTACACAAATTGGCATGTTTGTAGAATAAGTATTGGAGAAATTACGTTTTAAATGTCGCACCCCTATGGCATACAGAAGCGGAGATATAGGGCCCCATAGTTGGCCACCTCGGGTGAAGAGACACAAGTAATGGCAATTGGAAGTTATAATTATACTTAAAAGCAAGTAAGCATGTTTCAGTCGGGTAAACCGACTAAGGTAAGCCCTCATTTGTGAGAAATGTAATATAGATATAACATTACACAAATTATTCTGTCAATTTGGGTGGGAGGTACCAGAAGGGGTTTAATAAATACATCTATTTTTCGGTAAACAGTAGATTCTTTAAATACATTGCACTTTGCCGAAATATATAAGCGTTTATGTGCACTGGTATATTAGTGTGGGAGGTAAAGGCTGGTTAAATTTTAAGGGCCGATGTTGATTTTGAATTAAACCCAAATTATTTAGGACATTATTGTCATTTCTTTTTATTATGATAATATTGGTATTATGGTTCAATTATGTATGGAACCAAATATCGGCCAAATGGCCGCCGCGACTTCGGCGGCACCCCTCCATCCGATGGTCCAAATTTTCGATGACGCTGAGGCATAATTGAGGTTATATGCCGTTAATGTGCCGAATTATCTCATCCTTTAGCTCCTTTTCTTTCAAATAACCTCAAAGAATGAAGTCCAACGGTGTCAAATCACATTATCTTGGCGGCCAATTGACATCGCCACGACGTGAGATAACACGGCCATTGAATTTGTTGCGTAAAAGAGCCATTGTTTCGTTAGCTCTGTGGCAAGTGGCACCGTCCTCTTGAAACCACATATTGTCCACATTCATATCTTCTAATTCGGGCCATTATCATCTCACGATAGCGAACACCATTCACAGTAACTGCCTGACCGGCCTCATTTCGAAGAAGTATGGCCCGATGACTTCGCCAGCCCATAAGCCGCACCAAACGAACTGGGCGAGCATGCACAGGTGTTTTCACATCTCCTACAGACCCGGTTTGCTGAAATTTGCGCACAATTCTTCCGATTGTGGACACATTTGGTCGATTATGCTGATCAAAAAAAAATCACGAAGTGCACGAAATGCATTTTGATTTGAACGCCCATTTTCGTAAAAGGCTTAAAAAAATTTGACGCGTTGCTTGATTGTGTATCTTTCCATGGTTCAAATTGAATTAGTCTGAAATTGAGAAATGTCAAATGAAATGCAGAAAAAAACTTGACGTTTAGGTGTGGTTCACATTCAACATCCGCCCTTACAATTTAACCACCCTTTACAAAAAGGGGCGTGTGATAACGCCCACTTTTCACAGGACTGTAGGCACGATAACAGCATTACACTGTATAGAATCTCAGGTATTTGTATGCACTGGTATTAAAGTTATATGCAGTTGACTTTTGGTACAAAATGGTCCATTTGTGTGGGAGGTACCAAAAGGGGATGTACAATAATGCCGATAGGCGCTTCAAATAATTTATACTGTACAAAATTTTTAGTATTTTTATGCTCTTTTATTTATGTTATAAGCGGTTCGATTTTGATGCAAAATGGTCCATTTGTGCGGGAGGTAACAAAAGGGGCGTGGCAACTTCGCCCATTTCTCTCGAGGTGATAGCGACTAATAAAATAATACAATGTGTGGAATTTCAGAAGATTCTAATACATTCTAATACAGGGTTTTCCAATAAGAGTGATATGATTTCGTTAAAAAACAAACACACTTATTGTTAAGGAAATTCAAAAGTTTTTTATTTAATGTTAAGTACAATCGATACAATTAAGTTCTAAATAAAACGTCATTGCAGGAACGAATTCGATGAACCCAATTTTCGAGACTTGACTTTGACTTATACATAAAGCTTGAAGAGAGTCTGGTTTATTTCGAAAGCCCAATGACTTCAAATAACCCCACAAGAAATAGTCTAATGGTGTTAAATCACAACTTCTTGGAGGCCATTCAATATCGCAATTTCTTGAAATAATCGAATCTCCAATCTTTTCTCGCAACTATTCAATTGTTTCATTTGCTGTGTGGCAAGTAGCCACGCCACAATCGATCAATGGCAAAAAGATAGCTCTTAAAGAGAGCTAAAATATTGCTCATGGGTGTCAAGGTCGTAGGTTGACTGGAAAGAGTTTTTTTTTTGGATATTTAAAAAAAAATGGACTTAGCATCATTTTCAAATGTGAACGGAAAGTTTGTTTTTGCTCCAGCTCCTTAACGATACGTCGAATCAGGAATCGGTCAATGGCATAAATATAGCTCTTAACGAGATCTATTTTGGGCCAAGATAATCCATATTGAAATTGAAAGACAATCCTCATTTAGGTATAGTTTCCATATTTTTCTACCTCTGATTTGGCATATATGTACTGCATAAGCTACATTTTCTACCAGATCTGTATAAAATTTGGCAGAAAAAAGTTCTTCCAACTTTATGCTGAAATCGGCTTTTGGTATCGATTAATCGGTTAATTAAACACATATAGCCTTTTAAATAAAGCACATTTGAATTTTCTCCTACTATTCAAATTTATAATTATCATGATTTCTATGAGGATTTTATTTATAGCTCAACCAGAAAAAAGAGTATTTCTTTTAATAAATTTTAAGGTAGATTTAAATTTGCACGGTCACTGACTAGAGCCCATTTCGCTTTACTTGGGTATTATTCGCCACGTTTTTCTATAGGTCACAAAACATGAACCTAAGAAACATGTATATTCTCATATATCACCATTTGTGGAATGGATAAAGTGTTATTATTAAATTCAGTTTCTATCGCAATCCAATGTACTACAATTCCACAATTTAACATATTTCGAAGAAAATCATCATACTTTAAAATGACTTAATATTATTTTAATCGACTATGAAAAAGTCGACTTTTAAGTCCGATTAATCGACCTAGTCGACTGAAACGAAATTTGGTTGATGAAAAAGTCAAAAGTCTAGCTTCCAGAACCATTCACTAATTCCGATTAGCAGCCATATAAATATATACATATTTCTTCCGATTTTGCTCTTCAGCACTATAAAAGCTGTATTTCGCATATAGCGGGTTTTCCAATAGGGATGATATGATTTTGAAGTGACGTTTCGGCCATTTGTAATATGCCATGATCTGTCATTTGCTTTTCATTGTATTTAGTAGTGTTTACAATTTCATCATGGAGAGATATACGCAAGAACAACGTTTCAAATTATTCAGTTTTATTATCAAAACCAGTAAGGAAAGGCAGAAAGTCGGGCGGGGCCGACTATATAATACCCTACACCTCCCTAACAATGCGATAAGGGTCATTGCCATAATAATTTGGAATAATTGGTAAATGGGTAGAAACATATTATCTAATTCTGAAACGATAATCGCTAAATTAAGCAATATTCGTTCCTAAATTGAGAAACATCTTTCTGGAAAATTTTAATGATCGGAAGTAAAATACAACTTCTATAGCGGTTTGATACCAAATCAGGGGGAACATATATATGGAGCTTTAATATAAATCTGAACCGATCTTCCCTGAATACTAATTCATGTAAAAAGACCTCCTACAGCGCTTATATGTCAAATCGGGGGTAACACATATATGGGAGCTATATCTAAATCTGAACCGATTTTCTCCGAATTTGGCAGTATTCTTTCGAGTAATAAGAAACCTCTTTCTGCCGAATTTTGCACTGATCGGATATAATATACAATTTTCTACAGCGCTTGCAGCTCAAATCGGGGGTAACATATATATGGGTGTTATATCTAAATCTAAACCAAGTTTCTCCGAATTTGGCAGTATTCCTTCATGTAATAAGAAACCTCTTTCTGCCGAATTTCGCACTGATCGGTCATAAAATACAGTTTTTACAGCGCTTACATGAAAAATCGGGGGTAACATATATATGGGAGTTATATCTAAATCTGAACCGATTTTCTCCGAATTTGGCAGTATTCTTTCGAGTAATAAGAAACCTCTTTCTGCCGAATTTTGCACTGATCGGATATAAAATAACATTTTTACAGCGCTTACATGTCAAATCGGGGGTAACGTATATATGGGGGCTATATCTAAATCTGAACCGATTTCTTCCAAAATTTAACGGTGTTCATCCATATAATAAGAAACCTCTTTCTGCCGAATTTCATTCTGATAGGATATAAAATAAAGTTTTTACAGCGTTACATGTCAAATCGGGGCTAACATATATATGGGGGCTATATCTAAATCTGAACCCATTTTAACCAAATTCAATAGGGATCGTCCCTGGGCCAAAAAAAAGATATGTGTAAAGTTTCGTCGAGATCGGACCATAATTGCGACCTGTACTTTGATTACAAGAATACATGCACAGACGGACAGACGGACATAGCTAAATCAACTCAGAAAGTGATTCTAAGTCGATTGGTATAATAAACGATGGGTCTATTTCTTCTCCTTTTGGGTGTTACAAACAAATGCACAAAGTTATAATACTCTGTACCACAGTGTGGTGTAGGGTATAATAATCGTTCTCCAATTGCAACACTTTCCAGTCGACCTACGACACCCTTGACACCCATGAGCAATATTTTAGCTCTCGTTAAGAGCTATCTTTTTGCCATTGACCGATTGTGGCTACATGTCACACAGCAAATGAAACAATTGAATTGTTGCGAGAAAAGTTTGGAGATTCGATTATTTCAAGAAATTGTGATATTGAATGGCCTCCAAGAAGTTGTGATTTAACACCACCAGACTATGTCTTGTGGGTTTATTTGAAGTCATTGGTCTTTCGAAATAAACTTTCTCTCAGACTCTCTTCAAGCTTTACAAGTCAATATTGAACGTGCCATTCATGACATACGACTTGATTTAGTGGAAAAAGTGCTCGGAAATTGGGTTCATCGAATTCGTTCCTGCAGAAGAAGTCGTGGAGGCCATTTGAATGACGTTTTATTTAGAACATAATTGCATCGATTGTACTTCACATTAAATAAAAAACTTTTGAATTTACTTACAAAAAGAGTGTTTTTTTTCAAAGAAATCATATCAATCTTATTGGAAAACGCTGTACTTTGTACTTCGAAAGTATGTTGCACTGAAGCAATCGTTTAATGATATACCGCAGCTGTTAATATTATTTGATGTGTCTAACGCCCATCAATTGAGACCAATCAATTCTTACTGTATCAGATCAGTGATAGGTCCTAATTTAATCACTTCTGATATCTGTAAAATCAGGCTCTCTAAATTCCTCTCTAAATTTGATTATGAAAAATCAACAGATTTCAACTTATTTGAACTCATTGGTTCTGGTTTCGAACCAATTTTTTCTTATTAGTTTTCGACTTTTTATACCCTACACCACACTGTGGTACAGGGTATTATAACTTTGTGCATTTGTTTGTAACACCCAAAACGAGAAGAAATAGACCCATCGTTTATTATACCGATCGACTTAGAATCACTTTCTGAGTTGATTTAGCTATGTCCGTCTGTCCGTCTGTCTGTCTGTCCGTCTGTCTGTCCGTCTGTGCATGTATTCTTGTAATCAAAGTACAGGTCGCAATTATGGTCCGATCTCGACGAAACTTTACACATATCTTTTTTTTGGCCCAAGGACGATCTCTATGAATTTGGTTAAAATCGGTTCAGATTTAGATATAGCCCCCATATATATGTTAGCCCCGATTTGACATGTAAGCGCTGTAAAAACTTTATTTTATATCCGATCAGTATGAAATTCGGCAGAAAGAGGTTTCTTATTATATGAATGAACACTATTAAATTTGGAAGAAATCGGTTCAGATTTAGATATAGCCCCCATATATACGTTACCCCGGATTTTACATGTAAGCGCTCTAAAAACTTTATTTTATATCCGATCAGTATGAAATTCGGCAGAAAGAGGTTTCTTATTATATGGAGGAACACTATTAAATTTGGAAGAAATCGGTTCAGATTTAGATATAGCCCCCATATATACGTTACCCCCGATTTGACATGTAAGCGCTGTAAAAATGTTATTTTATATCCGATCAGTGCGAAATTCGGCAAAGAGAGGTTTCTTATTACATGAAGGAATACTGCCAAATTCGGAGAAACTCGGTTTAGATTTAGATATAACACCCATATATGTATATGTTACCCCCGATTTCACCGGTAAGCGCTGTAAAAACTGTATTTTATATTCGATCAGTGCGAAATTCGGCAGAAAGAGGTTTCTTATTATATGAAGGAATACAGCCAAATTCGGAGAAACTCGGTTCAGATTTAGATATAGATCCCATATATATGTTACCCCCGATTTGACATGTAAGCGCTGTAGAGACTGTATTTTATATCCGATCAGTACGAAATTCGACAGAAGGAGGTCTGATTACATGAATAAGTATTCAGGGAAGATCGGTTCAGATTTATATTAAAGCTCCATATATATGTTCCTCCTGATTCGGTATCAAACCGCTATAGAAGTTGTATTTTACTTCCGATCATTAAAATTTTCCAGAAAGATGTTTCTCACTTTAGGAACGAATATTGGTTAATTTAGCGATTATCGTTTCTGAATTAGATAATACGTTTCTACCCATTTACCAATTATTCCAAATTATTATGGCAATGACCCTTATCGCATTGTTAGGGAGGTGTAGGGTATTATACATATAGTCGGCCCCGCCCGACTTTGTGCCTTTTCTTAATGGTTTTACAAATAAGCTATTTCATTGGTAATTTCCAGAATCCTGGGACATTTATTATAATTTCCCAAATTTCCGTAAAATAAAAATGTCCCAGAAATTCCATGCTCTACTCCTATCTGTGCTATTTTAATTCCCCTCCTGGTAAAAGTAGTACAATCGTTCAACACAATTCTCATATGAATATACATATCTAAGAGCTGTCTTCAAATGTATCTGTCCGTCCGTCAGCATTTATGTTATGTTTCACTTAGAGTGCATCAATGTTTTTATCCTTTGGTGCGGAAATCCAACAACATATTTCCAAAAAATAGTTCTTGCCCAAGTTTTTGTGTGCGAAAAGAAAAAACTGGCATCCGTATAGGAGTATCTATCTGTCAGTGTTTGAGTAATTCTTCCGACATGTTACAAATTGTGAAAATTTGATATTTTATCATAGGATAGATTTTTTTTTTGCAAAACACACTTTATAGTTTTATATCTGATGTTTTTTTGTGATACAGCAAGTCATTTTGGTATCGATATTTATTTATTGCTTGTTTTGGGGGCCATGTTTTTGGAGACGGAAGGAATGAATATGGATAAAATCAATACCAAGAACAAGAAAAATTCTCATCAATTAATAATAACAGCAATTTGTATAAATATTGGGAATTTTCCCTATCATTTTGCGTCAAATTGTTTGGATAGAAAATAAATTTATATAATTATAAATTTATTTGAAATTGATTTTCAATTGGTAAATTTTTAGTAAAGTGTAAGAATTACGCACCCACCCATTTATGCAGAGCATATTCTATAGACTTCCTCTTGTTGTATGTACGTGAAGAGCTTTGTATCAAGGATTGCTCTAATGTCGCCTTATATGTATTCCTTTCTCTATTCAATGAATCTATAAGTCTTCCTGGACCTTTAAGCAGGAACGAGGATATACTAATTGGACTGAATAAAGGGTTCTGATAAAAAATTATAATAATTACACTGAGTCAAAATGATGTAAACAAAATACACATATGTTTCGCCAAAGACTCCTTGAAATCTATGTTCTATAGTTATCAAATTTTCGTTAACAACAAACATATAAGTCAAAATGAAGCGTAGCCGTCTATCGTTAGATTCATTTAGGCGCAAGAAAATATTTCTTAACGTTGGTTGAAGGTCTGACGTTCTAACATATATGGGTAATATGCCAAACATATTTGAGGTACCATCATTTCGGCCAAACAACACAATATGGTCATTTAGGAAATAGTTTTGTTAGTTCAGTACTTTTGTTTGCCATTATGTATTTTCCCTTTGTTTGCCCCATTTTTGTACCCTTATAAGAGCAATATCAAAAAGGATGAAACAGCAACCTTTTACAAGACGTTGGAAGCACAGTGTTTCCAAATTAAAATATTTCATCAGACGAAAAGTTATTTACGAAAGCTCCAAGATATTTTTTTGTTTTATACGAGCATTTTTTTAAGAAAATAATTATTTATGATTTAATTATTGAAAAAATGGATGGCACTACGCATTTAAATAATTTAATATGTAACCTTTAATGGGATCGAACCCGCCATTTTAATAGACAAGCTGGCAACCATCTTACCTACAGCCCTGCAACGAAAAAATTAATATTTTGGGATCTCTCAATTTAGAAAAGAACATTTCTTGACAAACCATTAAATCGTCACAACTTCTTCAACAAAAGACCTCGGGCGAAAAATTTTATAAAAATCGCAATTTTATGAAAATGTTGTCAAATTTGGTATTTTTTTTACAAAATTTACTGAAAATTTTGTAAAATTTACAAAATTTACTGAAAATTGCATTTCCGTAAAAAAAATTCGCTGGAAATTATATTTTCCTATCAAATATTTTCGTCGAAATTGTATTCTTCTAAAAAAATTTGTTAAAATTAAATTGTCTTTAAAATTTAACGTTTATAAACATCTTTTGCATCTTTTTTTATAATTTTTTTCTGCATGGAGAATCTTTCAATCGGATCAAAACTGACAGAGATACAGCAGTCTAAGCAACCGCGCCTCATATGTGACTCAGTACATCAGAAAAACTTAAAAGCGTTTTTCCCACAACCCATGTTGTCAAAGACGGTGCCCCTCATAACATAATTGAAAATTTAAATTTCGAAAAAAACTCGACAGCGTTACCTGACTATAACGCTTATCTAACTAAATAAATTTATTTTTTTTAATTTCTGATGACCCGGTATCGAGTTATGAGGGGCAACGCAATTCAACTTTTTTCGAGACGCTTTCGCATAACTGCTAACGTTGCCATATTTTTTAATATTTTTTTATGAAAATTTTACACAATAAATTTTGAAAGTTATATTTTAATGTGCCATTGGTTTCAATAAAAAAATGTTAACCGTTTCCTCACAAAAATCATAAAAATGTGTATTTTTTGCACGAATTAACGATACCCCCAATTTGAAGGAATTATCTAAAAAAATCTAATTTCAAAAAATGCAATTATTTTTAAATTTTTATAGAGTTTCTAGAAATATACAATTTCAACGAAATTTTGCCAAATAATTTTTATAGATTTTCTAGAAATATACACGTTCAACGATATTTTCATGAAAAATGCAATTTCAACAAAATTTTCTAGAAAAATTCCATTTTTACAATTTTTCTAGAAATATACAATTCCAATTAAATTTTGCAGAAATATGAAATTTCGACAAAATTGTCTAAACAAAATTAAAATTTAAAGTAATTTAAATTTAAAAAATACAATTTTCATGGACAGATATACAATTTTAAGAAAAGAAAAATGCAATTTCAAAGAAGTTTTAAAAAAAATTAAATGTAAGCGAAACTTTAACGAATAAAATCAAATACATTTTCTAAATAGAACAGAATTTTCTAGTGAAATAAAATTACAATATTTTTTATTGAAAAGTGCAATTTCTACGAAATTTTTAAGGAAAAGAAATTTTCAACTAAATTTGCAAGAAAAATAAGTTTTCAACGAATTTGTGTAGACAAATGCAATTTCAAGGAAATTCTCCAGAAAAAATAATTTTTATGAATTTTGCAATTTCGAAATTTTTTTTTTAAAAAAGTACTATTTTAACAAAATTTAGAAAAATAAATTTCAACAAATTTTCTAGAAAAAATGCAACTTTGAAGCAATTTGCTAATATAACGCAATTTGAAGATTTATTTTTTTTAAATTTTAATGAAATTTAATAGAAAATTTAAATTTCGACTAAAATTTCTAGAAAACGTAAATTGAAGGAATTTTGTAAAATAAATCCAATTTCAAAAATAAAATTTTCTAGAAATATACAATGTCAACGAAGTTTTGCAGAAAAATGCAATATCGATGGAATTTTCTAGAAAAATGCTATTTTAACAAAATTTAGAAAAAATTATTTTCAAGGACATTTTCTAGAATAATGCAATTATGAGGGAATTTTATAAACAAATTCACTTTCAAGAAATTTGGTAACGAGTTTTTATAGAAAAATAAAATTTCAACAACGAAATTTTCTAACAAAATGCAATATGAAAAAATGTATTTCTAAAAAATTTTCTAGTGAAATGTAGTTTTAAAGATTTCCCAGAAAAATTCAATTTTTACAAAATGTTCAGAAAAAGTCGTTTTTTATGGATTTTCTAGAAATATACAATTTCAAAGAAATTTTGCGGAAAATGCAACATTTTCTTTAAAATACTTTTTTAACGAATTTTAAAAAAATAAAATTTTAAAAAAATTCAATTTTGAAGGATTTTTTTTTTAAAATGCAATTTAATTTTTTCTAATTTTAATGAAATTTAATTTGAAAAATTAATTCAAAGAAATTTTCAAAAAACATCCAATTTAAAAAAAATTCAATTATTGTGGATTTTCTAGAAATATACAATTTCAAAGAAATTTTGCAAAAAGGATGCAAATTCAACATTTTCTAGAAAAATTCAATTTTTACGGTTTTTCTTGAAATATACAATTCCAATTAAATTTTGCAGAAAATTTTGCAATTTCAACAAAATTGTCTAAAAAAAATAAAAATTTAAAGTAGTTTAAATTCAAAAAAATACAATTTTCGTAGACATATTTACAATTTTAACGAAACGTTCGTAAAATGCAATATCGATGAAATCTTCAAGAAAAATGCAATTTCAAAAAAAATTAAATGTAAACATTTTTCAGAAACAAAATTAATTTTAAAGGATTTTTCTAAAAAAATAATTTCAAGAAATGTTGTAAAGACTAACAAATAAGATCAAATATATTTTCTAGAAAAATTCAATTTGAACAGAATTCTCTGGAGAAATACAATTACAATATTTTTTATTAAAAGGTGCAATTTTTAGGAAATTTTTAAGAAAAATAAATTTTCAATAAAATTTGCAAGAAAAATAAATTTTCAGCGAAATTGTGTAGAGAATTGCAATTTCAACAAAATTCTCCAGAAAAAAAAATTTTTCAAGAATTTTGCAGAATTGCATTTCGAAACGATTTTCTATTTTAAGGTATTTGCTTAAAGAAATGCAATTTCAAGACATTTTGTAAAGAAATGAAATTTAACGATATTTTATAGAAAAATTTTATAAAAAAATTTAATTTAAAAATCAAATAAATTTTCTAGAAAAATTCAATTTGAAGGATCTTTCAAAAAATTCAATTTGAACAAAATTATCTAGTGAAATAAAATTACAATAATTTTTTATTGATAAGTGCAATTTCTACGCAATATTTAAGAAAAAGAAATTTTCAACAAAATTTGAAAGAAAAATAAAAATTCAGCAAGAAATGTGAACAACATTTTGTAGAAAAATGCAATTTAGATTAAATTTGCAAGAAAAATCAAATTTCAACAAAATTTTATAGGAAAATGGATTTTCGACAAAAAATCTCTTTTCTAGAAATATACAATTTTAACGAAATTTTGCAGAAATATTTAATTTGGACGACATTTTCGAAAAATCCAATATTTAACGAAATTTACAAAAAGCTAAATTTCAACAAAATTTACAAGAAATGCAATTTTGCAGCAATTTTCCAAAAAATTCACTTTCTAGAAATTTTGAATAGAAATGATATTTTAACTAAATTTTATGGAAAAAATTTATTTCTACAGTTTTCTAGAGATCTGCTTTTTGAAGGAATTTTCTATTTTGCAGAAAAAGGCAATTTCGACAAAATTTTCTAGAAAAAATACTATTAAAACGAAATTTAAAAAAATTAATTTCAACAAAATTTCCGAGAAAAAATGCAACTTTAAATTAAGTTTCTAAAATAACGAATTTCAAGATTTTAATTTTCTTAAATTTTAATAGAAAATTTTAATATCAACTAAAATTTCAAGAAAACGCAAATTGAAGGAATTTCCTAAAAAACTCTAATTAAAAAAATGCAATTTTCTAAAAATATACAATGTCAACGAAATTTTGCAGAAAAAGGCTATATTTCAATATACAGTAACGATGGAATTTTCTAGAAAAATACTATTTTAACGAAATTTAGTAAAAATAAATTTTAACTACATTTTCTAGAAAAAATTCAATTTTGAGGGAATTCTCTAAACAAATACAATTTCAAGAAATTTGGTAACGAGATTTTATAGAAAAATTATATTTCAACAATATTTCTAAAAAAATTCTATTTTAAGAAATTTTCTAAAACAATCTGAAAAAAATTATATCAACAAAATTTCCTAAAGAAATGTAGTTTTGAAGATTTTACCAGAAAAATGTAATAGTTTTGTTTTTGACCATTGAGTTCGAGATCATTGTTTTTGTATTCTGTTAAACAGAAAAACAAACCTCCTTTGTAAAAGAATAAGAAATGTGTGAAATGTATTAAGGGTGGTCACTGCTTGGTGGACGATATCGTTTCGGAAGCTACCAAGCAACCTCATCGGCACCTTGGACAAAGTACCCTGTCAATAATTGGCACAATATGAGAGCAGCTCAATATGAAATAATTGAGAACTGATTTCAAAGTCCCATATCTCCAAAACATTGCAGACAGTATTTCTCAACCTTAATACATCCCCACACTTCTTGTTTCTTTAATTTTTACAAAATGTTCAGAAAAAGGCATTTTTATGGATTTTCTAGAAATATACAATTTCAATGAAATTCTGCAGAAAATGCAACATTTTCTTTAAAAATACTTTTGTAACGAATTTTAAACAAATTAAATTTTAACAAAATTTTGCAGAAAAAAATTAAATTTTGAAGGAATGTTTAAAAAAATGCAATTTAAAATTTTTTTCAATTTTAATAAAATTTTATTTGAAAAATTTTCTAAAAAAATGCAATTCGAAGGAATTTTCTAAAAAAAAATCAATTATTTTTCAATTATTGTGGATTTTCTAGAAATATACAATTTCAACAAAATTTTGCAAAAAAGAAAAACGCAAAAAAATTTAATGGGCAGATATACAATTTTAACGAAATGTTCGTAAAATGCAATATCGATGAAATCTTCAAGAAAAATGCAATTTCAAAGAAATTTAAAAAAATTAAATATAAACAAAATTTTTTAGAAAAAAATTTAATTTTGGAAGAATTTTCAAAAAAAAGAATTTCATACAATTTTGTAAAGAAATGCAATTTTAACGAAACTTTAACAAAAAAAAATAAATAAATTTTCTAGAAAAATGCACTTTGAATGAAGTTCCTAAAAAATTTAAATTGAACAGATTTCTCTGGAAAAATACAATTACAATATTTTTTATTAAAAGGTGCAATTTCTACAAAATTTTTAAAAAAAATAAATTTTCAATAAAATTTGCAAGAAAAATAAATTTTCAGCGAAATTGTGTAGAGAAATGCAATTTCAACAAAATTCTCCAGAAAAAATTAATTTTCAAGAATTTTGCAGAATCGATGAAATCTTCAAGAAAAATGCAATTTCAAAGAAATTTAAAAAAATTAAATATAAACAAAATTTTTTAGAAAAAAAATTTAATTTTAGAAGAATTTTCAAAAAAAAGAATTTCATACAATTTTGTAAAGAAATGCAATTTTAACGAAACTTTAACAAAAAAAAAAACAATAAATTTTCTAGAAAAATGCAATTTGAAGGAAGTTCCTAAAAAATTTAATTTGAACAGATTTCTCTGGAAAAATACAGTTACAATATTATTTATTAAAAGGTGCAATTTCTACAAAATTTGAAAAAAAATAAATTTTCAATAAAATTTGCAAGAAAAATAAATTTTCAGCGAAATTGTGTAGAGAAATGCAATTTCAACAAAATTCTCCAGAAAAAATTAATTTTCAAGAATTTTGCAGAATAATGCAATTTTGAAAAGATTTTCCAATTTGAAAAATGCAATTTCAAGACTTTTTGTAAAGAAATGAAATTTAACGAAATTTTATAGAAAAATTTCAACAACATTTTCTAAAAAAATACATACAATTTGAATTTGCTTACAAAAATGCAATTTCAAGACTTTTTGTAAAGAAATGAAATTTAACGAAATTTTATAGAAAAATTTCAACAACATTTTCTAAAAAAATACATACAATTTGAAGGAATTTTCTATAAAAAATATTCAACTTCAAAAAATTTTATAGTAAATCGCAATTTTGACAAAATTTTCTAGAGAAATGCTATTCCTACATATTTTTTTTGAAAAAGGGTCAATTTTGACAGAATTTTCTACAGAAATTCAGTCTTAAAATTTTTCTAAAAAATCTATTTTCAACGAAATTTTTTAATAAAAATGCAATTTCTACGAAATTTCTCTGGAAAAATACAATTACAATATTTTTTATTAAAAGGTGCAATTGCAAGAAAAATAAATTTTCAGCGAAATTGTGTAGAGAAATGCAATTTCAACAAAATTCTCCAGAAAAAATTACTTTTCAAGAATTTTGCAGAATCGATGAAATCTTCAAGAAAAATGCAATTTCAAAGAAATTTAAAAAAATGAAATATAAACAAAATTTTTTAGAAAAAAAATTAATTTTAAAAGAATTTTCAAAAAAAAGAATTTCATACAATTTTGAAAAGAAATGCAATTTTAACGAAACTAACAAAAAAAAAATAAATTTTCTAGAAAAATGCAATTTGAAGGAAGTTCCTAAAAAATTTAATTTGAACAGATTTAACTGGAGAAATACAATTACAATATTTTTTATTAAAAGGTGCAATTTCTAAAAAATGTTTAAAAAAAATAAATTTTCAATAAAATTTGCAAGAAAAATAAATTTTCAGCTAATTTGTGTAGAGGAATGCAATTTCCGCGAAATTCTCCAGAAAAAATTAATTTTCAAGAATTTTGCAGAATATTGCAATTTTGAAAAGATTTTCTGTTTTGAAGGAATTTGCTTACAAAAAAGCAATTTCAAGACATTTTGTAAAGCAATGAAATTTAACGAAATTTTATAGAAAATTTTAATTTCAACAACATTTTCTAAAAAAAATACAATTGAAGGAATTTTCTATAAAAAAAATTCATCTTCAAAAAATGTTGTAGTAAACCGCAATTTTGATTATTTTATTTTTTTGAAAAAGGGCCAATTTTGACAGAATTTTCTAAAGAAATTCAGTCTTAAAATTTTTCTTAAAAAATCAATTTCTTCGAAATTTTTGAAAAAAAGGTATTTTCAACGAAATTTTGAAAAAAATTCAATTTTTACGAAATTTGCAAGATACAAACAATTTCAACGAAATTTTTTAGAAAAATGTAATTTCAAAATAATTTTATAGAAAAATTCAATTTTCATAGATTTTCTGGAAGTATACAATTTCAACGAAATTTAGCAGAAAAATACGATTTCGACGAAATTTTAAGAAAAATCCAATTCCAACTGTGGACTCAACTTTGCTATGAGACAAAAGTGTAACACGTCAAAGAAATGACCTAAGACCCCGTGTATGTTTGGCGGAAATCCGATTTGTGGCATTTTAATCCATTTGAGCATTGTCCGTCCGTCTGTCTGCTGGCTGGAGCGCACGATAACTTTCGAAAGGAGTAACAAATTGACTTAAATTTTGGTATGCGGTAATATTTTTCTCCATCTCAGGCTAAGTTCGAAGATGTCCCATATTGGTCAACTCCTTCTAGTATCTCCCCCACAAAGGGTTAACATTTAGTAAAATATTGATTATTTAATAAATCTATATATTACTTTTTCGAATCTTATGAAATTCCGCAAATTTTATTTAAATTCCGTTTATTAGTCGTTATCATCTTGAGAAAAATTGTCGTTATTGCCATGCCCCTTTTGGCACACACAAATTTTTTGATGGAGGGATCAAGAATATTTTGAAAATGGTTGCTCTGGCAGCCCTCACAGCAAGTGAAAGTTGAATGGATAGGTAATAATGAATATAATCGAAGGTAATTCGTGTAATCACTTCTAAGCTATTCTTTGGCAGTCTTACTTGCAACATAGCTTATCTTTCACAGCGATTTTAGGTTTTAATACCCACCATCTCCTATATCCTGCGAGTGCATTTTTCAAATTTCCTAGGTCTATAATAATTCAAAACACTTTCGTATTTTCGTTAAACTTTCGATCTCACAGAAAATGGTTTCCAACCACTGTGTTCTTTTATGCCAAAGGATAATAATCCTCCGACACCCGCATTCAAATACTACATACATATCTGTTTATTATTAATGTTGAAGGTCCTCGGCTATGTATACAGGAATTTCATATTTGTTTTTATTTTGCCTATCTTGGCCTTATTTCGAAACAAATTGTAGTGGTGGAAAAATGAGGTATTAGAATGTGTTTAAAAAGAAATGGCGCGTAAAAGTTTTGCGTTGTTCTTCTTGTTTGAGAATAGATAAGATATGTTAAAAAAAAGTCGCCACAGTCGCTACTAAATCCGTTTAATATAGCCCTGTAAGGGGCCATATTGGCTTAGACAGTATGGAAATCATTAAGGTCTGAAATAGAATAGGTTATATTGATACCTCCATTCTAAACTAATCTAAGTACAAAATGGTAGTTTTTCAATAGAGTCGATCAAAGTTTGATAAATTTTTTTAATTTGTGTAGAATTTCTTTGTAATGGCAAACAATGGACCTGTACTGTCTTGTGCATAACTTTTGATTGGGTTGACGGATAAACACCAAATTTTGACTGAATATAATGTATTTTTGGAATTTTTGACTCATAAATTTGTCGCCTTTATAAGCTTTTTTTGGACATATTCTGCACAGTTCGACCAGTGTCTGAAAAGAGAAGTAATGGATACTGACATATCATATGAAACTTATTCTCTGAAATGTCAGGTTATAAGAAGAAAACTGAAATTATCTACGTCTCATCCTTTCACATCATTTTCTAAGTAAAATCTACGAGGAAGAATGGAAGGATTTCAGAAAGTTTAGATCTGGAAGACTATCTTAGGGGACTTATCTGAAAATCCGCTCTTTTGCAGAAGCAACAATGTTAGTATTGCTGAAACTCTACAGGTGCAATAAATTAATTAGAAGAAATAATGTTTGTTTATAGCTTAAACTCTACATAAATTGGCTGCATTTCGTAATTAAAATGAAGTCAAATTATACAGGGTGGCTGATATGTATTGCAACCAACTTCAGGTTGCTATCATTTCTAAACCGCTAGTCTGATAGCTGACAGATTTATTTCAGTGACAGTTCATTTTATTGTTTACAAGCTTGCAAAATCATTTTGATCTATTGCATTCAGAAAAAGTTATTCGTGATGGAATTCAAGCGTGATAGTGTGGTTGCTTTATATTTGGGTGGAAAAACACAAGTGGCTATCGTTAGAGCCCTCCAGCATTTAAATGTGAATAAATCTGTTGTTTCTCGTACCATTGCTCGTTACCGTGATACTGGCAGTGTTGCATCGCGTCCAAATAGTGGACGAAAAAAAACGGTAACAACACCAGAAATGATCCGAAAAGTGAAGGCCAGATTTGATCGAAATCCACGCCGCAGTGGATTCGCCAGAACGGATACAACACATATTGAAACATGAGCTTGGACTAAAGCCATTGAAGTTCCAAAAAGTGCAAGAGCTCACCGATGCACAAAAAAGTTAGACAGGAAAGAGCCAGGGAGTTGCTTCGCGGCCAGTTACCGAGTTTGGTTTTCTCAGGTGAGAAGCCATTCCAAATTGAGCAGTTTGTGAACAAACAAAATGATCGGGTTTACTTGCCAAAGAGGTCAGCTGAAAATGTACACCTTCGATTGGCCACCAGAACTCAAGCGCCGCCGATGGTAATGGTGTGGGCCGCCGTAACGGCTCCCCGCTCGTATTCATCGACCATGGGGTCAAAATAAATGCCGAATATTATCGGGAAAATGTCCTAAAGACAGACCGCAGACCATGGACATTCCAACAGGACTCAGCACCATCTCACTCAGCACGCGTCAACCAAGAATGGCTTAAAAAGGAGGTTCCTCGCTTCATTTCTACCGCACAATGGCCACCAAGATCTCCGGATCTCAATCCGTTAGACTTTTGCGCCTGGGGCATTTTAGAGAGTAAGGTTCGCACTAAAAAAGTATCAATCATCTCAAGACGGCGCTTCGCCGGGAATGGGCCAAAATACCACAGAGCCACTTTCGTGCAGCGTGTGATGGCTTTGTCGGCCGTTTGAAGGCCATAATTCGTGCCAAAGATGGCCAATTCGAAAAAATCTAAACTGTTTCTAAAATTTAATGTTATTTCCGACAATAAAATTAAAAAAAAATTAAAAAAAATATAGCGCTTTACTTTGTTGCATTACATATCAGCCACCCTGTATACCCTCGTCACACTAAAGTGAGGGTATAAATATTATATGCAACAAAAATATTTTCCCATTTTAATACTTTTTTATTTGGAACTAATATTTGTGAACCTAAGATTAATATGTATTTAAGTATTTTGGCAATGCTTTAGTTTTTTTTCCAAAGTTCAAAGTGCATTTTTTTTTATAAATTTTGTATGTTTGTAAAATTCAATCAAAACTTAATTCGTATAATCTTTCGTACCTATAAATTGCATTGATGGATTCAATGTCTCTCCGCCTGAACAACGTTTACGCGTGTCATTCGCCAGTTACCAGTCGAAATTCTCGAACGAGTCTTCGAAAATTGGACTCAACGGATGGACCATCTGAGACGTAGCCGCGGTCAACATTTGATAGACATAATCTTAAAACAATAAATGCCAAAGAATGTTCTTTCAAATGATAATAAACATTCTCCATTCAATTTGAATATTCTGTGTTTTTTTCTTTAAAAAAGTAGGGAACCTCGAAATGGATCACCCTATATATTCGTGACTCTCAGATGCGGTGTTACATAGAACACATGATTACCGTGCCGAGATTAATAAGCATTAAATTTGTTCTCCTTCGTATTATTATCCACCATAGAAAAATGTTCGTGGTCGGGAGTTGTCTGAGAATAACACTACAGTAAAAGCTATTTAGATGAACTAGAAAGAGAGTCGGTGTAACACATGTTATACACATGTCAAGGACTTCAAGAGTACAGACTGACCCATCAGGACAACAGGTTCTCCAACGAACTGGTCGATTATTGTGAGAAACAAATACATATGTAGTTCAAAATGGCGCCACACGATGTCTAACAAGTTACTTCAATACACTTATTTAAATCTTTTCAATATTTTTTAACATCCAAAAAAACAATTTCCGCTCTGCCTACGACCTTGACACCCATGAGCAATATTTTAGCTCTCTTTAAGAGCTATCTTTTTTCCATCGACCGATTCCCGATCCGACGTACCGTTAAGGAGCTAGAGCAAAAAAAAACTCCGTTCGCATTTGAATTTTTTTTTTAATCCAAAAAAGAACATTTTCCAGTCGACCTACGACCTTGACACCCATGAGCAATATATTAGCTCTCGTTAAGAGCTATCTTTTTGCCATTGACCGATTGTGGCTACATGCCACACAGCAAACGAAACAATGAATTGTTGCGAGAAAAGTTTGGAGATTCGATTATTTCAAGAAATTGTGACATTGAATGGCCTCCAAGAAGATGTGATTTAACACCATTAGACTATTTTTTGTGGGGTTATTTGAAGTCATTGGTCTTTCGAAATAAACCAGGCTCTCTTCAAGCTTTACAAGTCAATGTTGAACGTGCCAATCATGACATACGATTTGATTTAGTGGAAAAAGTGCTCGAAAATTGGGTTCATCGAATTCGTTCCTGCAGAAGAAGTGAATGGCGTTTTGTTTAGAACTTAATTGTATCGATTGTACTTTACATTAAATAAAAAACTTTTGAATTTCCTTAACAATAAGTGTGTTTTTTCAAAGAAATCATATCACTCTTATTGGAAAACCCTGTAATTAGTTGATATTTAAGTGTATTTCGAGTAAACTTGATGTAAGGCGAGCAAACCACTCATCCTAACCTAACCTATTACTATTTAAGAGGCTTAGTTACATTCGTGACCTCTAAAGATGAGCAAATCGATACATACCCACAACAATCAGCGCCTATTCAGCAGGTTTCTAATGCATTTGTACTCAGCATTTCTTCCCTACCAAACTTCAGAAAATAGTGCAGTGTTTTCTGCTAGGGAAGTTTCGCTAAAATCGCACATTACGCTAATATTTTCTTAATTTTAACACCATGTGCGACGGCCCTGTCTTTACCTCAAAACTTGTTCCTCCCCTGGTTAAAACACACAATATGTATAAGACAATTTTTGCAACACCCACCAGACGCAACATGGGGATGCTAAGATTTTCTTCGGCTGTTGCTATTTGTCTTAGCCTCCTCTTGCCCGTCCCGTCCCTTCACGGCCCATTCGGTTTTTGCGTCAATGGCCAACATTTAAATGCGAACAAATCGTCCATGAAGTTCTCAGTCTAACCGAAGAAGATTGCGTTGTTTATGTGTTGTTTTATCCCATTTTACTTGGCAATTCAAGAACAACAAGTTCACAACTTAAACATCCATTTCAGTGTTTGCCTGCGGATGTTAAAGGAGTTTTCTCTTGCCAAAACAACGGGGTTATTAATGTTTAAGTCGAAATGAGACTAAACCAAACAACAGACCTATTAAATACCCGAGGTATTGGCATACCGTCCTTGGAGAATTGTTGAATATTTTTCCATTAAGTTTTGGAAAATTTAGGTTGATTTTTTTTGTAGTGTATGGAATCACCTTAGTGTATGAAATCTTCCATTTTAAGAGCGAAAAGTTGAATAATTTAAATACCTCATAAATATGAATGATAGAGTAAATGGGACGTTAATTTAGTTGCATTCATTATGGTTCCTAAGTCCTTAAGAGTTCCACCGATAACTCATTTTTGAGTCGAAAATTTTAAATAGTATTGCGAATAGGCGTTTTTGTCCTAATTTTGTAGTCGAAAAGATAAAAACTTTAAATGGTCATAACTCCTTAAAAAGAGTCCTAAAACAAGGATATTACTTTGGTATCACGCATTTTCGAGTACAAATTTGAAAATTCTGCGAAGTTTATAACAACTATTTTCATTTCGGGATCAACCGTTGTCGGCTCAAACTTTTGTAAAATTTTCAGCAAAATGTTATAGACTGAAGACAGTTTACAGTTTGAATTTATATCTTACGTAATTGTACGGCCCAGACATAACACGGGTGAAAAATACCATGTGACTAGCTGGTGGCTTGCCCCAATAACTCCTTATAACGGGTGGTCCAACCAAAACGCACGGTGTTAATTGTACATAAAACAAAAAGTTTTCAGAGAAATATCTTAATACATGGTGTCCGTCGGGAAGGTATACTGCTTTGTTTGTTTCCAATGTAATCCTGGCTGAATGCGATGTGGCACCGTCTTGTTGATACCGCATGTTAATCAAGCCCAAAGCATGCAGTTCTGGCGTTAACAAGTTTTCAATCATATAACGATATCGCTCCCCATTGACAGTTTTCATTTTCATAGAAGTAAGGTCCAATGATTCCTCCTGACCAAATTGCACACCAGACTGTTACTTTTAATGGATGCAAAGGTGGCTGATGAATAATTTGGGCTTTCCATTGCCCATAACCGACTATTCCGTTTATTCACATATCCATTCAAATGAAAATGTGCCTCGTCACACATTATTATTTTTTCATGAAAATCGGGGTTGTCATGTTTTAACGATTAAAACACGTTGGTTTCTCGAATATTTTTCCATAATAAATTTGCCACGTCTCTACTTCACGACTGCCAAATATGAACTGTCAAGACTAATGTTTACCAAAATGTCGGCAAAACAAAGTAGTATACCTTCCCGGCGGACACCCTGTATTTTTTATTATGATAGAAGGTCCTATGACCATTATGTGTAAAACAAAATATCGGCCAAATGCTCGCCATGGCTTCGGTGGCATACCTCTATCCGATGGTCCATATTTTCAATGACTCTGAGACATAATTGAGGTTCAATGTCGTTAATATGCCGAATTATCTCATTCCTTAGCTCTTGAATTGTTCTTTGCTTATTGACGTACACTTTTTCTTTTAAATATCCGCAAAGAAAGAAGTCCAACGGTGTCAAATCACATGATCGTAGCGGCCTATTAACATCGACACGACCTGAGATAACAGGGCCATTGAATTTTTCGCTCAAAAGAGCCATTGTTTCGTCGGCTGTGTGACAAGTGGCACCATCCTGTTGGAATCACATATCGTCCAGGTCCTTATCCTCAATTTCTGGGCATAAGAAGTCCGTTATTATCTCGCAATAGCGAACACCATTCACGGTAACAGCTTGACCGACCTAATTTTCAAAGAAGTACGGCCCGATGACGCCGCCAGCCCCTAAACCGTACCAAACAGTCAGTCTTTGTAGATACATCGGCTTTTCAATAATCACTCGTGGATTATCATTTGCCCGGTTTGCTGAAATTTACGCCCAATTCTCCCGATTGTGGACACATGTGGTCGATTATGCTGACCCAAAAAATCACGCCCATTTTCGCAAAAGGCTTCAACAATCTTAACACGCTGCTCAATTGTGTACCTCTCCATGGTTGAATTTGTCAAACACTGAAACAAAGAAATGTCAAATTAAGTTAGGCAAACAACTTGACATTAAGGTGTAACTCACATTTAACATTGATATTTTTGGGATCACTCTATGGGATATTTTTGGGATCACTCTTTTGTGGATACAAAATAAAATCTCCTTTTCTAAACTTTAAATGTTCATACCTCCTTAAATAAGAGCCCTAGAGTAGAAATGACTTCTTGATATCACTCATTTCTTAGATGAAAAGATTTAAACTTAAAATCCTTATAACTCCTTAAATAAAAGCCTTAGAACGATAATATGTTATTTAGCTTTTAGTTTGTGCATCTAAATGTAAATGTTCTCTGCAAATAACTTCCTCAGTGGCGTTATTATTGGATCACCAATTTTCGGATCAAGATTAGAATTTTCTCATTTAACTCAAATTAAGTTTATATTTACGGACATAGATTAAATGACTCAAAATTTTCCCAAAACGGATGTCATCCAAACATAAATACACATATGACGCCAAAAGTCACGATATACCTTTGACCCAAAAAACCATCTCATAATTTACTTCTGCTTTTTTTATAATTTGTTTTTATTTCTATTTTCAGGTAAGCGGACCGACTTTTTTAAAAAATTAGTATTCTGTTATCTTGTGGAACGGTGAGTAGTAGCAAATTTATAGCAAAAATTTATCATTTGTAAAATTTTCCGTAATGGATCATTCACACTGCAATATACACGCTGAAAAAAAAATCGCTGCTGTAGTATATAGTCCCAAACATATTCGGCTTGAAACATATAAATGTTTAGGGTAAACTCTAAATATATAATATTTGGTACACACAAAGGTTATATATTTGGGAAGATGGTGTTCTAAACAAATCTT
This sequence comes from Eudasyphora cyanicolor, assembly GCA_963930755.1. NCBI lineage: Eukaryota > Metazoa > Arthropoda > Insecta > Diptera > Muscidae > Eudasyphora > Eudasyphora cyanicolor. The sequence goes on along the minus strand of OZ005735.1, from coordinate 191,656,000 downwards.
TGTTTACTCCAATTTTTTTTGTTTGGGACTGTTATTTTTCGAAACAAATTAAAAATTTGCACTTAAGTATTCAGAAAGTACCTAAATTGCGTTATATTGTTCAGTAATTCAAAACAATTTTTTTTAGAAATTTTTAATGTTCGTAAAAATAATAAATAAATAAATAAATTTTTCGATGGATTGACAACTAATGATGGCTTGGAATACTTAAATTTAAAATGATTGATTTGAAACAAAAGTCAATGCTGCATAAGGTATCATAACTGGGAGGTACAATTAGGAACCAAGAAAAAATTAAAAATGAAATTCGAAAAAGTCAGCACAAGATTTGAAATTATTTTTTAAATAAAATATATTTGCAGAAATTCCTAAAGAATAATTTTATTTGTACTTAAACATATACTTTATTTGAGAAATTTAGTTTGCAAATATATTTTGTTGTAATATATTTATATATTCGTTCCAAATATATTTTATTGATTTTCAAATAGAATTTATTTCCTCAGAAATATATAATATTTAAAAATTTGTTTTCCAAATATATTTTCTTTCGATTCAAACATATCACAAACGGCGATTTGGCCCCGTGTATGATTGAGAGTATTCGGACAAAATCAATGGGAAATGTAGACTATTCACGCAATTTTAAAAAGAAATTAGAATTTACATTCCAAAAATTAAAACTTTTATAACTCCTTAACTGTAAAAATTTCCGTAATGGGTGAATGACCCATTACGGAAATATATGATTGAGAGAATTCGGACAAAATCAATGGGAAATGTAGACTATTCAATGTAATTTTAAAAAACAAATTAGAATTTACCTTCCCAAAATTAAAACTTTTATAACTCCTTAATAAGTGGGTTATAGCGAATGGACTTTTCGGATCACTTTTTGTCCCCTCACCTTAGAGAGGAGGGTATATATCATTTGCTACGAGCCAAAAGAGTAACACATCGAAGGAGTGGCCTAAGACCCTAAGTATGTTTGGCGGATATCCGTTTTGGGTAATTTTAAGTCGGATGAGCAATGTCCGTCCGTCTGTCTGTCTGTCTGCTGGCTGGTGCGCCGATTGACTTCAAATTTGGTATGTGGTAATATTTTCTTCTTTCTCCGTTTAAGTTCGAAGATGGGACATATTGGTCCACTCCTTCTAGTACCTCCCCCACAAAGGGATAACATTTAGTGAAATATTGATTATTTTATACCTTCTTAACTAATTATTTGAATCCTCTGAAATTCTTCACATATTATTAGTTTATTAGTCACTACTACCTCGAGAAAAATGGGCGATGTTGCCCCTTTTGGTACCTCCCACACAAATGGAAAATTTTGAACCAAAAGTTAGAAGCTTATAACTTTATTACCAATACATACAAAGACTTGAAATTTTGTACATTGTAATGGTTTAATAGTACATAAAAACAGTGAAAAATGGGCATTGTTGGCACGCTCCTTTTGGAACCTCCCACACAAATGGACCATTTTGTACCAAAAGTTACCAGCATATAACTTTAATTCCAGTCCGTACAAATACTTGAAATTTTGTACAGTATAATGCTTTTATAGTACCTAGAGTCCAGAGAAAAATTGGTTTTATTGGCATGCCCATTTTGGTACCTCCCACACAAATTGACCTTTTTCTACCAAAAGTTAACAGCTTTTAACTTTAATACCAGTGCATACAAATACTTGAAATTTCGTAAAGTGTAATGCTTTGATAGTAGCTAGAGTCCAGAGAAAAATGGACGTTATTGGAACGCCCCTTTTGATACCTCCCAAACAAATGGACCTTTTTGTACCAAAACATAACAGCTTTTAACTTTAATACCAGTACAAACTTTAAATTTATTAATTGCAATTTAAATTGATAATAATTTAATTAAAACAAAAAATAATAAATTTACTAATTCTTTTTTGGACTCAATTTGAGGGGATTCATAAGTCGGTTTACCCGACTGAACTTTTTAGTTGTTTAACTTAAAATGGCTATAACTCCAACAAGCGACCTCTACCGAAAAGACCGAAAATTTTGTGATCACTAATCTTTAAACTTAAATTAGAGATCTAAAGCGAAAATACTGAAGTTTTGTGACCACTTCCGTAGTATATTGTTCCACACATATTCTGCTTGAAAGATACATAAGGCGTGTTTTCGTTACACCATAAATGCTTAATTTGTATGGGGAGCTAAGCACTTCTAAGCACTATTAGTTCCCGATGAAGTTTGATGCTTGTGTTCATGTCTTAATCGAGTATGATGTTGCCAGATTGGGCACCCTATATTTAGCAATATGGCATCCCATTTTTGGAGAGATTTTATCAATTATTGTGTATTAACGGGAAGAAGAAGAACAAAAATGGGAAATTATTTTAATATTTGCAAAAGAGTGTAAACAATTGAACATAGAATAGTAATTTTTGTCTGTTTCGCACTGTTCTTTCTTCGCAACTCATGGCACCATTGCTACCAGATAGTGAAAATCCGCCACTTATTGCTTATGTGCCAGTTAGTGGAAGTCAGTTGTTTTCGTTGCAAAGTGCTAAACTAAAAGTGCTAGCTTGTAACGAAAACATGCCTATATGTTTAGTGTACACTCTAAATGTCTAATACTTGTCTCAAACATGATTTGGAAAGATTTTCTTCTAAACAAATCTTTGTTTTCTAATTGTTTTTTTTTGGATATCCGAAATAAAGATTTATTTGCTTTTAAGTATTCAGAAAATATATCTATCTATACGTTAATTAGATACCTCCATTCCAAAACATGCTACGTCCAATTAGCATGTGTTCGGGGACATTTCGTTTTTAAATTCTAAGTATTCCAAGCTATATTCAGTCAAAATTTGGTGTTTATCCGTAGACCCCATCAAATGTTATGTAAAAATAGTAGAGGTCATTCGATCTTTTTTTCAGACAACTCCTATCGCCTCTCCTGAAAAAGTACCTGTTAGGACTTTGCATACTTTGCAATGGAAGTATCGAATTGTATCATAAGTTTTAAGTTTTTCAGTGACTCAAAATAATTGTTTGGAAATTTTAAGTATTCCTAAAATTCCTCTATAATTACGATATCGTATAATCTTGCACAACGATAAAGTGCATTAATGGTTTAACAACAAATGATGATTTCAAATATTTAGGTGTAACAGATGAGTGATTTAATCAAAATTTTAACTGTATGGTTTAACTTGAAATCAAGGAAAAATAAATACTAAAATTCGAAAAAAATCTTTAATTTTTAAAATAATATATTTGGAGAAATATTATATTTGAATCCTTATATGTCCTTTTTGAAAGTTTTTTTTTTGATATTTTTGAAAAAGGGCCAAATTGACCCATTAAGAGGGAAGCTAGAGGGTTAAGATCTTCCACAAAAATGTCCTCATAAAATTCCACTATATAGTGCTGACAGTAAGAAATATTTTAGGCATTAAGTTACAGCATTTTTTTATTTAGTATAATGCTCCCTTCGACCAAGAAATGAAAACTTTGATCCACTGTAAAAAATACTTAGACCAGCTGGACCATAAGTTTGTTCTACAAAAATAATCTATTCAACATTCCCTTTCAGAATTGTAGAGTCGCTCTTCTGCTCCAATTATTCCATAGATATCACGACTTTAAATTTACATTATAATATTTTTTTGTATAAGTTGGCGTGTAATTTTGCTAATTAAGCGTAAAGAGCTATATTGACAGCTGAAATTTTCGTAGAATATTTTAATCCTTAAACGTGCTTTTAAAAAGGACTTTTTTTTGGATTTTTTCGAAAAAAGGCCCAAATTGACCCATTAAGAGGGGAGCTAGAGGGTTAAGATCTTCCACAAAAATTATCCTCATAAAATTCCACTATATAATGCTGACAATAAGAAATCTCTGAGACATTAACTTATAGCATTTTTTCATTTAGCATAATGCTCCCTTCGACCAAAAATTTAAAACTTTGACTATAAGTTTATTCTACACAAAATATCTACTCAATATGCCCTTTCAGAATTATAGGGTCGCCATTCTGTTCCTATCAAAAAGTCTTAATTTGTTAGTGTATATTACAACAAAAAATATTTGCAAACTAATTTTCTCAAATAAAATATGTGTTTATACACAAATAAAATTTTTGTTTAGGAATATCTTCAAATATGCATAATTTAAAAAAGATCTTCAAAACTTTGGTGAATTTTTCTAATGTCATTTTTAATTTTTCCTTCGTTTCGAATTATTTCTCCCAGTCAAAAATACCATAAGCAGCATTACATTCTGTTTTAAGGGACTCATTTGAAATCTCTGAGTATTTCGTGTCAGCACTTTTTTCAATCCTTCGAGTAAATTAATGTTATCAAAAATTACACTATTTCAACTCAATTTCAATTAAAAATTTCTAAAAAATTATCATTAAATTACTGAAAAACTTAACACAATTAAGGTTCGATATTTTCGGAATACTTAAATTTAAATACATTTTCGTTTCGGAATTAAAAATCCCAAATAAAAGGTATTAGGGTGGAAACAAGGATTTGTTTAGAACAACACCTTCCCAAATATATAATTTTTGTGTCTACCAAATACTATATACATATTTAGAGTGTACCATAAACATAAATATGTTTCAAGCCGAATATGTTTGGGAGAATATACTACAGAAGCGATTTTTATTCAGCGTGCATATATTTTATTTGAAAAAATAAGCAAATGTTTGGTTTTGTACTATATTAACTATAACTTAAGAGGGTATGACCAACAACCCGGTGCACAGAGTGATATCTTAACGATTTTTTAAATATCGATAACTTCCGAACGAGTTATCGAAAAATGCACTAAAAATATAAAAAAAGGGAAAAATCAAAACCGATTTTTTTTTGATATTCATACGACCTTAACCCTAGAACACTAAATCTTCCTTTTTAGATTATAATACTAAATATCGCCTATGAGGGTACTTTTTAAAAAAATATTTTTTTTTAGGAAGTTTTTTTACTGAAAAAATGCTTATCATAAAGAAGACTATGATAAATTAACAAAACAAAAAGGATTAATTTATTTTTTAAACTAATATATTTAAGAAAATTGGCATCTTAAGGAAAACATTTAGCTTTTTTTAACAAAAAGAGATCATTTTTAAATATAAATTAAATTTCAATTCAAAAACGTTAACAAACATACATATATTCTTAAAAACATTTTTACAAATTTTTATAAAAACAAAAAATCATAAAATTAAATCAGACTTTTTTTGGTATATCACAATCGTATCAATTTGGTAATCTATGCTCTTGGCAGTATATTATCTTGCATTTAACGCAGTAATAAATACTCACGCCTCTCTTGATTAAAGGACAAAATTTACAGGTAGATATCTTCCATTTTTTATTTCTGGTTCTGTATCATCATTCTGGTCTACCGAAGTGGGGAAACCGCAAAAAATGTACCTTGAATACTAAACCTCGCCTCTCAGGCTACACGGGTGTGTAAATATCCGGAACATGAAAATACAGCGCGATGAAAGACTACTCTATACGTTCATAGAGATGCAGACCGAAATGACACTAAACCACGTGTTGATATTTGCAAGCGTTTGTTAAATATCGCATAAAAAGTATAGCTTTGGTTTTGTGTTGTAGGATTAAATAATAGTACACACTAGGGAAATCTTTATGTTTTTTTAAATCACTCATTCTTGGGTCGAAATTTTACAAAGGTTAAACCGTCATAATTCCTTAAATAAGAGTCCTATAGCAGAAAGGATTTTATTTTGCGACCAAGGATTTCATTGTCGAATAAAAATGAGAATTAATTTTGAAAATCGTTTAATGATAAATGTTCTACATTTTGCGATTTCTTCTTAATGGAATTTCCTTAGTCCTGGATCACACGAAGCAACGATTTGCTCGACGATTCTGCCCATCATAGGAGAGAGAGGATGATGGAGGAATTCCTCTTTCAATTCCTTTTGCCTCTCTCTCCTATGATAGGCAGAAACGTCGAGGAACTCGTTGCCTCGTGTGAAACATAAACTGGCTAAAGCTCCTTAATTTAGAGCTATAACACCTAAAGGGAAATATTTTGTGATAATAAATTTAGTAAAAATTTTGAATAGCATAACAAAAAATAAAAGTAACTCCTTAAATAGCTCCATAGAGCCAAATTCAACTGTAGAGCTTAAAGGTTGGTACAAATTTCTGCGGTGGGCCGCGAATTTTGTAAAAATTTACAAACATTTTCTAATTTTAAAGCTTTGGCCACCTTTGGTACCAAGTCATTAAAAGTAGGACAACAGTATTTTCAAGTATAGTAACTAAACAACTTTGAAATAATTATTTATTTAACTTTTAACGAAACGTTTTCGTATAAGCAACGAAAGTCTCTAGTCGGACGATAAATCTCGCCATGGTATACATCGCATAAAGTGTACGTATATATTGCACATGGCACTGACATCTGTAGAGTTGTATCAAAAGAGTATTAACAAAAGTTTAAAACGAAAAAACAACCAAAGGAAAACAAAGAATAATGAAAGAAAACACACGAAAAACGTGAACGTGCTCTCTCTATTGAAATCTCGTTCTCGCGCACATTTGCACTCCCGAATGAGGGAGCGGTGTTGTTTGTGGAATGAAATCAACGAAAGTGAAAATCAAAACATAAATAAAAACAAAACCGTATTAAACCGATAGTCATTGATGGTAAAAAACTTTAACGAGCACTTTTATACACTAAAACAGAATTACTAATATGTAGGGTAATCAAATATATATAGGGTCCAATATTTTCGGGGACTTGGGTCCCCAATCTATATTATACTCAAACGAAAGGAAATTTCGAATATAGCCTAAATATGAAAAAATCAAGTTAGAAAGTTCAGGTGAATCCCCTCACCTTGAGTCCCAAAAAAATGTTAGTAAATTTATTTATTTTTTGTTTTAATTAAACTATTATCAATTAAAATGCATTTAATAACTTTAAGGTATAGACTGGTATAAAAGTTAAAAGCCGTTAATTGTTGCTTAAAAATAGTACATTTGTGTGGGAGGTACCAAAAACGGGAGAGCCAATGACGCCCACTTATCACTAGACTGTAGGTACTATAAAAACATTACACTGTACAAAATATCAAGTATTTGTATATACTGGTATTAAAGTTATAAGCTGTTAAATTTTGGTGCAAAATGGACAATTTGTGTGGGAGGTACCAAAAGGGGCGTGTCAACTTCGCCCATTTTTCACTTCACTGTAGGTACTATAAACATTACACTGTACAAATTTTCAGGTATTTGTATCCACAGATATTAAAGATATAAACAGTTAACTTTTGGTAGAAAATTTTTCATTTGTATGGGTGGTACCAAAAGGGCCGTGCCAATAACGCCCACTTTTCACTTGACTGTAGGTACTATAAAACATTACACTGTACAAAATTACAAGTTTTTGTATGATCTGGTATTAAAGTTATTAGCTTTATATACGAAATGGTCCCTTTTGTGTGGGAGGTACCAAAAGGGGCAGGACCACTTCGCCCATTTTTCTCAGGCTGATAGCGACAGATAAACCATTACTACGTGTAGAATTACAGAAGATTCTGATAAGTAGTATAGAAGATATTAGAGAATCAATAGTTCACTAAATTTTAACCCTTTGTGAGGGAGGTACTAGAAGGAGTGGACCAATATGGCCCATCTTCGAACTTAGCCTGAGATAGAAAAAATATGATCACATACCAGATTTGAAGTCAATCCGTTACTCCTTTCGAGAGTTATCGTGCGCTCCAGCCAGACAGACGGACGGGCATTGCTCAAATGACTTAAAATGTCCTAAAACGGATATCTGCCGAACATACTTGGGGTCTTAGGTCACTCCTTCGATGTGTTACTCTTTTGGCTCGTAGCAAATGATATATACCCTCCTCTCTAAGGTGAGGGGATAATTATAAAAAGTTCATCCATTAGTCCTCTGAGGCACAATAAAATTGGGGCCCAAGTGTAGAAAATCGATATTATAATTACAAATTTTGCTATTTTTATACCCTCCACCATAGGATGGGGGGTATATTCATTTTGTCACTCCGTTTGTAACACCTCTAAATATTGATCTGAGACCCCATAAAGTATATATCTTCTTAATCGTCGTAAAATTCTAAGACGATTTAGCCATGTCCGTCTGTCCGTCCGTCTCTGGTAATCACGCTAGAGTCCGCAAAAATTGAGCTAGGTTGATCAAATTTGGTATAAATATTTCTTATAGTTGCAGGTTGTTTGGGATTGCAAATGGGCCATATCGGTCAATGTTTTGATATAGCCCCCATATAGAGCATCTAACTTGCTGTGAGTCCTACTGTTCTCATCTACTATATTTTTTGTTTTTCGGTGTTATTTTCTTTATGTTTGAGTTATGTTGTGAGGTCACATGCTATCCCTGGTGGAGGGTATATAAGATTCGGCATGGCCGAACTTAACACTTTTACTTGTTAATATTACTTTAATATAAAATGGCACATTTTTAATGTTACTTTAATATAATATGGCACAAAATATGTAAATTAAAGTAAAACATAGACTTAATGTATTTTTGTGTTATTTTTTCAAAAAAGTCCGATATTTGTACGAAAGAAAAACTTCATTTGTATTTAAGGGCCAAAAAAAAATTGGACACTATTTATTTAAACGTAAAATATTAATTGCATAGATTATGCTTGTAAGTACATGTTTGTTGTAGAAAAGTACCGAAGGCGAACATTTTTTTCATTTCTTTTTGTAAATGCAACACTTTTCTTTGGAAGTCACAGGGGCTTTAGAAAAGCTGTTTTTGCATATTATTTTTGCTTAATAATAATATCAAGTATAATATACATCCTGTGGGCCTGAGCCCTCATTTTACTGGACCATATGGGCCTAAGGGATAATTTTTTTAATTTTATAGCATTATTAGGTGTCTGCTCGCCATTTCCTTTTCTAGGGATCCACTTTTTACATATTTTTTTGACATATTTAGGCTCTACAAGGCCTTTCGTTTGAGTATAATATTGACTATGTCGGAGACCGGGTCCATTTTGTGGGTCCTGAGGGTCCGAGCCCCAATTTTGAACACTATTTTCGTAACTTTTGAACCAAACTGAATAAGATAGGCTACTTTTTTGTGATGCCCCCGGTAAACTGCACTTTAACCAATGTAGTTAACATAAATAGAAAAAATTTGATTCTTTTTCAAAAAAATCGTTTTTAGCTGGCACGAAAAAAAAAAAACAAAAAAAAATAGTTTGTTCCAATTTTTGGAAGCTAGCATTCTACCGAAGAAAACAATGACTATTTGAAGTAAATCTAAACAAGGGTACATATCAGATGCTGCAGGTCAAAAGTCTAACATATCGATGGAGTGACCTGAGAAACCCCAAGAATGTTTGGCGGAAATCCATTTTGGGTAATTTTAGCAATGTCCGCACCATATCTTTCGACAGGGTTAAACGATTGACTTCAAATTTGGTATTTTTTCTATTTCAGACTTAGGTCAACGATAGACTATGTTGGTCCACTCCTTCGAGGACCTACCCAACAAAGGGTGAACATTTAGTAAAAGATTCGTTATCTCATAACTTCTATACTAATATTCAGATTTTTTAACCATTCCACACACATACTTTCTTGGTCGCATCATCCTGAGAAAAATTGGCAGAGTTGCCACGCCCCTTTTGGTACCTCCCATACAGATGGACCATTTTGCACAAAATTAATGGCTTATAACTTAGTTTGGTGCACATACAAATACCCGAAATTTTGTGCAGTGTAATGTTTTTATAGTACCCTTAGTATATATTACAAAATGGGCGTTATTGCCACACCCCTTTTGGTACCCTCCAAACAAAATTGCCAAAATAAAAAAAAATATTTTTTGGAATTTCCCTAATTTTACAATATGGGTCATAATTTGTTCACTTATCCATAGATATAGGCACTGTTTTTTCATCGTTAGGATGATAGCTTTCAAGAAATAGAACAAACATTTTCTTGTGATTTTTGTTTCTATTTTTTATTAATTTTTCGTACCAGCAAAAAATGTGTTTTAACGACAGTTGCTTAACTTCCGTTTCTTCGCGAAACGCATGTTTTCAGCATTTCTAGCCCTTATAATTTCCTTTAATTTAAATTGTATGCCGGCTTTATCGAGCTTATACTAAAATATGAAACAAATACTAACTTTAATTTCCATGAAAATTGGAATTTTGGAAAAAATTTAAAAAAAAATACCATAAAAAGAAATTTTGGTTTGGCTTCTAAAGTAGTGTGCCGCAATTTTTTAAAAAAAGTTTTTAGGTCTATGACAATTTGTTGCATAGTGTAATGGATTCTGCAGTATGTATTCAGAAAACATATTTTAATCAAACAATTTTTGGGAAAATTAAATGTCAAATATAACCATTTTAATTATTTTAATTTTATTTCTTATTTTTTATTTCTACTAAATATTTAAACATTTTTGTGAATATCCAAATAATAAGTATTGTTATTCAAGTTCAATATATGCTAGAAATACCAAAGACAGATAGAACAAGAAGACATTCCCTCCGGACGAAACTTCAACATCTATCAGGTACGAATAGGAATGAACTGTCATACGCGAAAAATCATATATAAGGGATTCTCTGGAAAACGGATCAATCATACAGCACATGTCTTATCCACAATTTTTGCTATCTGATGAAATAGATTATGTATCTGAATACTAGATCCAGTGCAATAGAAAAAAGTTGTCCGATAAGCTATTTTCGCGTTAAATGGAAGGTAAATTTAGGGTAAATTTATGGCTGGAATGAGTCTGATTTTCAAGATTTTTTAAATCAAGTCCAGTAACAAGCTATTGCATAATGAATCGCTCAGTTACAAAAGATGTGTTTTCTGCAATTTTCACAAACCAAATGCTTTAAAAATAACCATTTTTATTCCAAAGAAAGGAATATAATGTCATTCGAAGTTATAAACTTGTAATACAACTGAATTTTAATGAAAACTGTAAAATTTTTAAATCTGTTTTCAAATGTACAAAATACATGTGGCAAAATAAGTAAATTTGCACGTTGAAATTGATCAAAAATATAACTGATTTTATGAAATGACTGAATTTTAAATTGTTTGCTGTTGATTTATTCAACTATTAAAATAGTAGGTATTTGTAAGGAAATTTCTACTAAATTGTTGGAGTCAATTCATTTTTTAATCATATTAATTTAATCAGATCAATGCATATATTTACTAACTCAATAGCTATTTTACAAGTTAAAATTCAAACAATTTATATACTGACTATACAAAATTAAATTTAGTTGTTATTTTTTTTTAATTTACTAAATGAAGGGTGTTTCAAACAAGTACAATAGTACCAACTTTGGTATCACTGGTTCCAACTTGCTCATCTCTGTTACGTTCCAACAAAGAGAGCAAAGAGCGCTTCTTCATTATTTAAGGTTATTCTTTGTTGTGTGCGATGTCTGTCTGTGTCAGGGATGAGAAAGTTCGTACAAGTTTACCGAAATTGGTAAAATTACGATCCGAAAAAATGTGTTTAAATATAATAAAATTATTGTTTAGGAATTTCTCCAAATATATTTATTTAAAAAAGATTTTCAAAACTTTTGTTGAATTTTTCGAATTTCAGTTTAAATTTTTGTTGGTTTCGAATTGAACCAGTTATGATACCAAATGTAGCATTAACTTCTGATTTAAATCAATCATTTCAAACTTCTGATTTTTCCAAGCCATCACTGGTTGTCAATCCTCCAAGTAATTTATTTCGATTCAAGATTATACGATTTCAATTACGCTGTGCTAGCCCAAAAATGTAACAGAAAGGAGACCCTAGGAATATACCTATTTCGATCTTGCTGATCCTGTGAATCCCGTGGTGCTTGCCATTTTTCTAGGTTAGCTCTTGTTTTCGCGACATTCGTACACAAAGTTTGCAAGGAAATCAGAGAGGTCAGTTATCCCGGAGATGTTTTTGAAGTGGAAGAATTCGGAATATACGATTCGCACGAGGTAATTATGAACCCACCGAGCTCATGCGACAGTTATTTTGGTCAAAATGTAGCTATTTCTGAACAAACGTAGTTGCTACAAGTTGTCGAAAACTTCTTTAAAATTGCATGAAATGAACCAACCGCAACTGCTCCAAAAGACATTAGACAATTCTGACCTATCGTCTCTGCTTCAACGTTTCCATCTGTTATTGATGTTCCGAGCGATCTATGGGCAAACTTCCTTCTGTGAAGTTCTTGCACAACTTATAATAATTTGTTGCTCAGAGACTCCCCAAATTTGATTGCTTGAAATTTTGTGTATGTATTATTTTCCTAAAAATATCTTATACGTAGTTAAAGAAAAAATTTTAAAAAAAATTCTTTAAAAGTTATGAGCAATTTAAAGTTGACGAAATTACGTTTTTTCTAAAAGGTGTGTTCATTCTTTAGCTTGTATCTCCTGAAATACGTGACCGCTTTTAATGTGCTAGACCTTGTTCTGAAGGTAATTTCAACAACTACAACTAACAGGAGTCATCACTGCAACAAATATACTAATTTTGAATGTTTTTGCCGTTTTATACTTGGAAGTTGAACGTGGCGCAAAACTGGGTGAGAAGCCCTGTTTTAGAGATTATGAACATATGCACAAAGTCTTTACCATGTACAGCTGTGCGGTGTGGATATGAGTCATTCCATGCCAAACGACGATTTTTGACATCACCATTTTTGATTGCTTGAAATTTTGTGTATGTATTATTTTCCCAAAAATTTCTTATTTCTTTAAAGTTGACGAAATTACGTTTATTCTAAAAGGTGTGTTCATTCTTTAGCTTGTATCTCCTGAAATACGTCACCGATTTTAATGTGCTATACCTTGTATTGAAGGTAATTTCAACTACTACAACTAGCTGGAGTCAGCGCTGCAACAAATATACTAATTTTTTATGTTTTTGCCGTTTTATACTTTCTATTGTTATTTTCAAATTTATTACAAATTTGTTAGCTACTGTAGGAATTTGGAAGTGGTAAGTTGATGGGAACTATTTTTTTACGCATTTTTACCAAAATACCTTTTGCATAATTTCTGTGAATGTGCTTTCAATAATTACCAGAATGATAATTTTTAGTCATTAGTTTATTAAAACAGTAAAAACAATAAAACTTTTAAGAAAAGAATGACAGTTATTAATAATCAGTATACTAATGGGTGATTCCACTTAATCTGACCTCATCACACAAAAAAATCAGATGTTTGCAAAAAAAATACCATAAGGGACATCACGAACAATTGAATTTTAGAAATTCATGAAGAGCTGATGAAATTTAGGAATAGCTTTTTCCTACCAATGAGTTTTCTATAGGTTATTATAAAATTGTTGGATGCACTAATTTTACTGTTGAACGGGAATGAGCTATTTGTCGACATATTTTTTACTTTCTGAAATTTGTCTTTTGACTACAAGGAAGTACGCACCCTTAAATGTAGTTTAGTGTAAAATTCGTAACTTTTGGAAAATATTCAGTGCCTGCAAACGGTTTTGTATCTTGGGGTGTTTTGTTTGTCACACCCGATACGGAAAATATACAAAAAGCTAAATTTAATACATGTTACGTAGATATGCATATATCATATTTTGTGTAAGTTACGTCAAGGTTATATAGTATAAAGTAAATCAAAATGTTTCAATATCATTGCAATATTTACGGTAGAATTTGCATTCCAATATTTGTCTCACCCGTTACGCAAAGGCCGTTAATAATTTTTAGCCGATATAAATTTTTTTCTATTTATTAATTTTATGTCAAGTATGAAATTAAATAGTAGAAAGCAGAAATTTCGGTATAAATTGAAATTAAATAGATGGTATAGGGGCAATCATTAAGAGAATGATGTGTGCGGCAGTGAAGATCCATAAGGTCATTTTAAATCAGCAGATTCAATGATACTCGTACAAGGTTTTGATTGGTCTTGGAATAAAAGGCATAAGCAGACTTCTCAAATGGAGTTAAAAAATATCAATATATTTTAGAAAATAGGTGGAAAACTAAAAAAATCAAGAATAACCGACCTAAACATTGTTCTGAAAAGAGTTCTGCTTATAATATTCTAGCAGGACGCACAGAGTATTCTAATTCAGAAACTAATTATTTGTAGAACAAGTAAGAAAGTTTCAGTCGGGTAAACCGACTAAGGTATACCCTCACTTTGTGAGTAATGTAATATGGAATATTAAACGAATTATTCTGTCAATTTGTATGGGAGGTACCAGAATGTTTTTAACAAATACACCTATTTTTCTCTGAATAGTAGATTATTTAAATACATTGCACTGCGCCGAATTATAAGCGTTTTTTGCACTGGTATATTAACGTTATGAGATATTAAATTTGGTATGATTTGGCCATTTTGTGTGGGAGGTACAAAAAGGGGCGTGGTGATAACGGCCATTTTTTTACAGGGCTATAGGGACTTCAAAAGCGTTACACTGTGCAAAATGTTGTTGCATTTTCGTGCATTGGTACTCATGCTGTGAGCTCTTAACTTTTTGTGCAAAATGGTACCTTTGTGTGGGAGGTACAAAAAGGGGCGTGGCAATAGCGCCCATTTTTCACAGTGCAAAAGACACTATAAAAGCATTACACTGTACAAAATTTCAAGTGCTTTTATACACTGGTAATAATGTTATCAGCTGTTATCTTTTGGTGCAAAATGGTACCTTTGTGTAAGAGGTACCAAAAGGGGCGTGCATATGACACCCATTTTTCACTGGACTGTAGGCACTATGAAAGCATTACACTGTACAAAATTTCAAGTATTTTTATGCACTGGTATTAATGTTATAAGCTGTTAACTTTTGGTGCCAAATGGTGCATTTGTGTGGGAGGTACCAAAAGGGGCGTAGCAACATGGCCCATTTTTCTCGAGTTGATAGCGACTAATAAACTAATGCTATGTGTGGAATTTCAGAAGATTCGAATAAGTAGTATAGCAGTTATTAAAGATTCAATATTTCACAACATTTTAACACTTTGTGGGGGAGGTACTAGAAGGAGTGGACCAATATGGCCCATCTTCGAACTTAGCCGGAGATAGAAAAAAATATTACCACGTACCAAATTTGAAGTCAATCGGTTACTCCTTTCGAGAGTTATCGTGCGCACCAGCCAGCAGACACACAGACAGACAGACAGACAGACAGACAGACAGACGGACGGACATTGCTCATTCGACTTAAAATGACCCAAAACGAATATCCGCCGAACATACTTAGGGTCTTAGATCACTCCTTCGATGTGTTACACTTTTTTTCGTAGCAAATGATATATACCCTCGTCACACTAAAGTGAGGGTATAAAAAGAAAAGCATTTTCATAAACAATGATACAAAATAGAAACAGTTTTTAAGATGTCAAAACTTTGTTTTTGGCAACGAATTTTGTATTTGTAAGTTTTTACTCTATGTGATAAAGAATGTCGGCAATATGAATATGATTTAGTGAATAAAACGACTTCGATTTTGGTTTTTTGCATGAAAACAAGTAAGAAAGTTTCAGTCGGGTAAACCGACTAAGGTATACCCTCACTTTGTGAGTAATGTAATATTGAATATTACTCGAATTATTCTGTCAATTTGTGTGGGAGGTACCAGAAGGGGTTTATCAAATACACCTTTTTTTGCTGAACATTAGATACTTTAAATGCATTGCACTGTGCCGACTTATAAGCATTTATGTGCACTGGTATAAACGTTATGAGACATTAAATTGTGGTATGATTTGGGCATTTTGTGTGGGAGGTACAAAGAGGGGCGTGGCAATAACGCCCATTTTTCACAGGGCTATAGACACTATAAAAACATTACACTGTACAAAATTTCAAGTATTTTTATACACTGGTTTTAATGTTATAAGCTGTTAACTTTTGGTGCAAAAAGGTACCTTTGTGTGGGAGGTACCAAAAGGGACGTGACAACAACACCCATTTTTCCCTGGACTGTAGGCAATATAAAAGCATAATACTGTACAAAATTTCAAGTATTTTTATACACTGTTATTAATGTTATAAGCTGTTAACTTTTGGTGCAAAATGGTGCATTTGTGTGGGAGGTACCAAAAGGGACGTGGCGACTTCGCCCATTTTTCTCGAGTTGATAACGACTAATAAGCTAATACTATGTGTGGAATTTCAAAAGATTCGAATAAGTAGTATATCAGTTATTAAAGAATCAATATTTCACAACATTTTAACCCTTTGTGGGGGAGGTACTAGAAGGAGTGGACCAATATGGCCCATCTTCGAACTTAGCCGGAGATAGAAAAAAATATTACCACATACCAAATTTGAGGTCAATCGGTTACTCCTTTCGAGAGTTATCGTGCGCACCAGCCAGCAGACACACAGACAGACAGACAGACAGACGGACGGACATTGCTCATTCGACTTAAAATGACCCAAAACGGATTTCCTCCGAACATACTTGGGGTCTTAGGTCACTCCTTCGACGTGTTACACTTTTTTCCGTAGCAAATGATATATACCCTCGTCACACTAAAGTGAGGTTATAAAAACTAATTTAATAGAAGCATGTTGATTAATAAATCCTGGACAATATTTCGTTCTACTTATTACTCCTCCAGATTGAGACTATGTCACACCCGTTACATTGACTTGTCACACCAGTTACATATTAATATATTTACTACAAATGGAATAATAATTTAAATTTTTTGGAATGAAGTCTACAATATACATTATACTCTCGAGATACCAACAATTTTTTTTGTTGGCAGTACATAGAAAAATTTTACAGTATGCAATAAAGAAAGCGGCTGATCAAGGTTTTATCAAAACCTAAGGTCACACCCGTTACGGTGATATATCAACCATATTTTTTTATTAAAAATATTATTTAATTTCCTTGCATATCATTAGGTAACACTTACGTATAACTACATAAACCACCCTTTGTCGTTATAAATTATATAAATTAAAATCAGGAAAATACTCAGTGACACTGTACACCCGTTCCGTTGGAATCACCCTAATGTAAAAATAAGAACAATAAAAAATGTATGAGAAAGATTCGAATCAAGTATACTATGTATTTACAGTAACAAAGAAGAAAATGTGTAAGTAAACAATATTAATCATTGTGCACCGTCTTAATACAGTACTGTTCGGAAGTTGATGTTGTGTGAACTCAAATTTTTTTTAATCGGACAATGGAATGTATGCATAGTAGTTTTGAGTTCCAGAAATTACTTTTGCTTTATTAAAGCGTTCCTTTAGGTGCCTTGCCCTATTTTCGTATAGTTCGGTAGTACAAAACTCTGAGTGAAAATTTTTTACGTTTTTTTCTACCCATGCAAACAATTTTTTGGCGCTATTGATAGGACTTATGAGGCTGGTTAAGCTAGCACTTCCTGCTAACCTCTTCACTGTCCCTCCCAATCCATCACATAATAATATAATTAATATAAGTAATTTATATTTGTTATCAAGCTTTATTTAATGCCAACTCGCCTCAATAAAGTCATCTGACGCTGAGGCATACTTATCTGTAACTTGGGATTTGTAAATAAATTAATTTAATTAAAAAAATCCCCATTTTTCAAGACCCGTTAGGAAGTTCCCGGGGGGAATTTCGAAATTCCACCATCTTTTTAATAATAATTTCCTGTAATTTGAGTATAACATTGACCATGTTCGGGGCCGTCCCAATTGTCAACTTCAGGTTTGTGTTTTTGGAGTCATTTTGGAGGAGTGCTACTTGTTTTTAGTTTTGTGATCATTCCCCTAAAAACTGAACTTGAGTCGACTGTTGCATAGTACAGGGGTTTCCAATAAGAGAGATATGATTTCTTTGAAAAAAAACTCACTTATTGTTAAGGAACATCAAAAGTTTTTTATTTAATGTGAAGTACAATCGATACAATTAAGTTCTAAATAAAACGTCATTCAAATGGCCTCCACGACTGCTTCTGCAGAAAAGAATTCGATGAACCCAATTTCCGAGCACTTTTTCCACTAAATCAAGTCATATGTCATGAATGGCACGCTCAATATTGACTTGTAAAGCTTGAAGAGAGTCTGGTTTATTTCGAAAGACCAATGACTTCAAATAACCCCACAAAAAATAGTCTAATGGTGTTAAATCACAACTTCTTGGAACCCATTCAATATCACAATTTCTTGAAATAATCGAATCTCCAAATCTTTTCTCGCAACAATTCAATTGTTTCATTTGCTGTGTGGTACGTAGCCACAATCGGTCAATGGCAGAAAGATAGCTCTTAACGAGAGCTAAAATATTGCTCATGGGTGTCAAGGTGGTAGGTCGACTGGAAAGTGTTTATTTTTTTAATTTAAAAAAATGGACAGCATCATTTTCAAATGTGAACGGAAAGTTTATTTTTGCTCTATCCCCTTAACGGTACGTTGGATCGGGAATCGGTCAATGGCAAAAGGATAGCTCTTAACGAGAGCTAAAATAGCATTTTGGAAACATATTGCTCATGGGTGTCAAGGTCGTAGGTCGACTGGAAAGTGTTTTTATGGATTAAAAAAAAAATGCTAAGTCCACGAAAAGTTGCAATTGGAGATCGATTATTTTGATAATAAAACTGAATAATTTGTAAACGTTGTTCTTGCGCATATCTCCCCATGATGAAATTGTAAACACTACCGAATATAATGAAAAATAAATAACAGATCATGACATATTACAAATGGCCGAAACGTCACTTCAAAATCATATCACCCCAATTGGAAAACCCTTTATTATAAAAGCTGGTGATTGTGCCAGAGCTGTTCAACATTCAACATGCCTGTTGTCCAGTAGGATATTATTCCTTTTATATATTCCCTTATTCATATAACTTATGCTTATACATTTAAACAATTGATCCGTTTTTAATAAAATTAATTTTCAGTTCTTATATTTTCAATTTCAATTTGTATTTTCTCAATTTCAATTTGGGTTTTCTCAATTACAATTTATCTTTTCTCAATTTTAATTTGGGTTTTCTCAATTAAAATTTGAATTTTCTCAACTTTAATTTCGATTTCTCAATTTCAATTACAATTTGAATTTTTCCCAATTACAATTGAAAATGGTATTGTGTTTGCAGGGCGATTTTAAATTTTTGTGATTCAATAAGTACGAAAAACGTACCACTTTACCGTTGGTATCATCCCTGCTCTGTTATATTCCAATCAGTTGTAGTAATTTTGTCGCAGTTCCACACACATTTACTTTCCACACTCTGCTGCCGTTTGCTTTGTTTGGTTCCACACACACGAGAGAGCAACTCAACTCGTCTCTTTGATATGCTTTGTCTCGTGTCTCCTTCAAACATTTTATTTGTATTTTTGACGCGCAAGTTGAACGTTGCCGCGGCGGAGAAAAAATTGAATTTAGCAGAATAATATTAAAATAATATAAACGGGAAAGCAGAAGTAATCCAAAATTGTTAAAGAAAATTTCATAAATAATTTTGTCGCAGTGCTGCAAACAAATTAACGCAAAAGAAGAGCAAAACGTCGTCGTCGTGAACAAAACAACAACGCGCCGCCCTTTAAACAAGAGTCAGCCAGTCAGTCAGTCAGCCGCGTAGCAAAAGCAAAAAATTTTATATTGGAAAAATAGCAACAAAAGAATCAAAATAATAATAATACTACAATACAAAATAAAAACAAAACGCTTACGAATTAAACGCACAACAAATTCAATTCTCGAGTGAGTGAATATATAGCAAATAATATTGAAGAAATAATACACAAATAAAGCAAGCAACAAAGAAGATTTCTGTGTTCGTTCGGTCTGAGAATCTTCAATCAATTCTTCCCATAACGAAATAAATATTAGCAACAACAGCAACAACAAATAAATGCTTCAATTGGAAATATATTACAAAAATCAAAGTGAAAAAATTGTGTTTTTAAGTGAAGAAAAGTTGTAATAAAGTGAATTCGCAATAAAGAAGCAAATCCTGCTACTGCAAAAATAAAAGTAAAAGCCCAAAAAAGCAAAATGTAAGATAATCACCGAAAACAAGGAATATACAACGAGAATTACAACAACAAAAAAGGAAAAATCGCCTGTCGAAGAAGATTTCTACGGAAAACTTTGGATGCATTGGTCCAACCATCAGTTGAAAAGCATTTCCTGGCGATTTTCTTGCTTTTTTGACAATTTTTCTCCATTGTTAAATTTATTTTTTAATACATCTCAGCGGAAAAATTAAGCTAAATTTTGTGAAAAATGTGTGTGTAAAAATAGATTCTTCTTTTCTCATCTCATACGTTGTACAATAAAACGAAGAAGAAGAAGCAGCAGCAGGCGAGATGCTGTCGCAGCCGTCGCTGTTTTGTGTTTTGGCAAGCAGAGCGCAGACATCATCATCCTCTGTCCGTCTGTCGTTGCCGTTTTCATATTTTCTGTGTGTGTGCTTTTTCTCGAGACGTACTTTTGAACGGACGGACGAACGGACAGACAGACAGGCAGAAATGTCAAAAAGTGTTAAATGTTTGTTGTCAGAAAAGAAACATGAACAAGAATGGAGAATATGTGGAAAAATCACAAAATTTAAAGGATAAGGCAATGGAAGAAAACAAGTCAGAGAGGCAGACATAACACTCATTTTGGAAACATGAGGATTTCCTAGAGATTATCATCTGTGAGTGAAGCAGACTTATTTTGGAGGACAGGAGGCCTACATCAATATTTGCAAAATGTCTGCAGACAAAAATTTCAATATTATTCTTTTTGTCAGACGAACCGACCTAAAGGTTATCATATAAAAGCGTGGTAGACGAATAGTCTCGTATATCGCGGTTTGAAACCGAAAAGTCAAATATTCCAAACATAGAAAAGTCAAACAGACATAAAATTGTTTTAAAGGCAAACAAATGATCAAATTAGGCACATCAGCACATTTAGAGGAGGGCAACCTCAATAATCATTATAACGGGTTTTCCAATAGGGTTGATATGATTTTGAAGTGACGTTTCAGGCATTTGTAATATGTCATGACCTGTCATTTATTTTTCATTGTACATATTCAGTAGTGTTTACAATTTCACCATGGAGATATATACGCAATAACAACGTTTACAAATTATTCAGTTTAATTATCAAAATAATCGTTCTCCAATTGCAACTTTTCGTGTCCATTTTTTTTAATCCAAAAAAACACTTTACAGTCGACCTACGACCTTGACACCCATGAGCAATATTTTAGCTATATTTTTGCCATTGACCGATTCCCGATCCGACGCACCATTAAGGAGCTAGAGCAAAAATAAACTTTCCGCTCACATTTGGAAATGATGCTAAGTCCACTTTTTTTTAAATGCAAAAAACACTTTCCAGTCGACCTACGACCTTTATTCCCATGAGCAATATTTTAGCTCTCGTTAAGAGCTGTCCTTTTGCCATTGACCGATTGCCGATCCGACGTACCGTTAAGGAGCTAGAGTAAAAATAAACTTTCCGTTCACATTTGAAAATGATGCTGTCCATTTGTTTTTTTAAATAAAAAAAAAACACTTTCCAGTCGACATACGACCTTGACATCCATGAGCAATATTTTAGCTCTCGTTTAGAGCTATCTTTTTGCCATTAACCGATTCCCGATCCAACGTACCGTTAAGGAGCTAGAGCAAAAATAAACTTTCCGTTCACATTTGAAAATGATGCTGTCAATTTTTTGTAAATCCAAAAAACACTTTCCAGTCGTCCTACGACCTTCACATCCATGAGCAATATTTTAGCTCTCGGTACGTGCCACACAGCAAATGAAACAATTGAATTGTTGCGAGAAATGTTTGGAGATTCGATTATTTCAAGAAAAGTGTGATATTAAATGGTCTCCAAGAAGTTGTGGTTGAACAACATTAGACTATTTCTTATTTGAAGTCATTGGTCTTTCGATATAAACCAGACTCTCTTCAAGCTTTACAAGTCAATATTGAACGTGACATTCATGACACACGACTTGACTTTGTGGAAAAATTTCTCGAAAATAGGGTTCATTGAATTCGTTCCTGCAGAAGAAGTCGTGGAGGCCATTTGAATCACGTTTTATTTAGATAATTTCACCTTTTGGGCCGGTCGATTGGCCACCAAGATCGTGTGATAACACACCGTTAGACTTTTTCCTGTGGGGATATGTACTCGTAAAGTCTAAAGTTTATGCGGACAAACCCGCTTCGATTCAGACCTTGGAGCAAAACATCACGCGTGTCATTCGCCAGGTACCAGTTAGGGTATGAAGCCGACGCGGCGCAAATCGGCGGCGCGCCACAGTCGACCATTTATTTCCAGCCGGCGCCGCCACCGATTTCAGTGGCTCACATCGGCTGAAACTCAGCCGCCGAATATTATTTAGTGAGTTAAATCGATTTATTTTATGAAACCATGAAAATTAAGAAAGTGACTACTAAGTAATACAATAGGGTCAGAAATTTTAATAAAGTTCATTTTTGCATAAAAATTTATAAACAGTTTCTAAATTAATCTCGCTATCATTTATTTAAAGAAATGCGTGTTTTGGTTTTTACGGAAAATACAATAGCTCTTGAGCGGCCGAACCAATTTTTACAAAGTCTATGTCGTTCTAGAGAGAAAACAACAGGCGGTATGTCATTCACAACAAAGACTAATAAGTAGACATTTATTGAACCGATTTTCGACATCAAATCAAAACTTCCTTAACTTTTCTTAAATTTTTGTGTTAATTTTAGGTTTTGTCATCTAATTGTAAATATCTTATAGCGCCATTTTTGCCTGAGATTGACATTCGTGCGCCATCGTTTGTTGGAACTTTGTCGGCTCAGCCGATTGTTGAAATTTGATTGGCTAAGCTGATCAGCCGCCGCCGATAATTTTGGTCGGCTTCATTGCCTGGTACCAGTCGAAATGCTTGAACGAGTCATCGAAAATTGGACTCAACGGATGGACCTTCTGAGCCGTGGCCAACATTTGATAGACATAATCTTCACAAATAAATGCCAAAGAATGTTCTTTCAAATGATATTAAACATTCCCCATTCAATTTAAATTTTCTGTGTTTTTTTTTTCTTTAAAAATGTAGGGAACCTCGAAATGGATTACCCTATATATTACAGGCTCAGAAAACTAATAGTTACATGCCTGATTTTATAAAGATCGTTTAAGAAAATGTTACCTATAAATCTTAGAAGCATCCCTAATATAGAAATTTTTGGGGCTACATCTAACTCTGAACCGATTTTCGTACACTGCTCTGGAAAATGTATCTTATGTTGCGCACAAAAATCTAGTCTGGTGA
Organism: Eudasyphora cyanicolor; assembly: GCA_963930755.1. NCBI lineage: Eukaryota > Metazoa > Arthropoda > Insecta > Diptera > Muscidae > Eudasyphora > Eudasyphora cyanicolor. Next base: position 191,632,681 of record OZ005735.1, on the reverse strand, counting down.
CACTTATACATATATAGAATCCGTATCCCAATATGAACCCTTTTAAGCTAGTGCCGGGAGCAAGCACGAATTTACAATTACTTTAAATATTTTTATAAGTTAAAAAAATATACGTTGAAGCTAGAAGCTGGGTTTATTAATTGTAATTAAAATAATACGTTATAGTTTTAGGACATCACACCATCATTGTTCAGCACACATTTTATTATCTCTAGAAAAGACTCAATAAATTAAATTATGTACCAATTTCCAACAATTTCAAAAGACTTCATTCGTTAACCGATAAAAATTTCGTCTTCTAAATTTTGTTGACATACGATATAAAATTATATCTGTATCTTACGAAAAAAATTTACATGTATGGACGACGTACAGACAAACATATTTATATCTAAACGCGGAATTTGTTCCTTTTTCCAAAAATTGCAGTCACTAATTCTTTATTAGCCCAATGTAACTCTGCATTTGCAGATTCGAACTGAAAAATCGATAGTGGCATTCCTGGAGACCAAAAATCATATTCCTGGTAAAATTTTTTTACCTTTTATTCGTGGTAAGTCCGTTTGTTTTTATGTCGTTCGGTACACTTTAAAGTGGGCTAATTCCAGTATTTTAATATGTTACAAAACATGGGACCCACCACAAATTCATAATACTCAGTACCAAATTCTGAAAACTTACCTAATGGAAAGAGGAAATAATGAAATATATTTCAAAAATTTTGAATGATATATTCAAATTTGAACAGATTTTCTTTAAATTAAAAAACATGTTTTTGGAAATGCGGGTTGTATAGCCACAAAATCGACTGAAAAATTGCTACCTACAGGTTCCATGAAGATCTGTTGATAAATTGTGGGAAATTTTGCTCTATATAGAAAAATTGTGAATTGTGTAAGAGATATTTCAATGTTTCCTATATTTACAATTTTCTTTAAATTTTTTTCTGTTCAAAAAACTTTTCCAATTTCATAATTATTGGACTAAGGCATTTTCTTTAGCGGACAGTGTCCAAAATTGGGAAAACGTATAGATTCTATAAAATGATTCAATGTTTGATTACAGTAGGATTTGTCTTCGGACAATCAAAAATTGTCATCAAAATGTTGTCAATCTCAAATAAAAATTCCGACATTTACCTTGAGAGCACAATTAAGATGACCGAACAGACAGACATGGTTAAATCCAACAACTGAGGAGCTAGAACTTTTTGCCGAAATTTATGACTTAAGGCGATTACTTTTTATCCCTCACCTTAGAGAGGAGGGTATATATCATTTGCTACGAACCAAAAGTGTAACACATCCAAGGGGTGACCTAAGACCCTAAGTATGTTCGGCGCATATCCGTTTTTGGTAATTTTAAATCGAATGAGCAATGTCCGTCTGTCTGTCTGTCTGCTGGCTGGTGCGCACGATAACTCTCGAAAGGAGTAATCGATTGACTTTAAATTTGGTATGTGGTAATATTTTCTTCGATCTCCGGGTATGTTCGAAGATGGGCCATATTGGTTCACTCCTTCTAGTACCTCCCCCACAAAGGGTTAAAATTTAGTGAAATATTAATTATTTACTTCTGTACTATTTATTTGAATCCTCTAGAATTCTACACATAGTGTTAGTTTATTACTCACTATTACCACGAGAAAAATGGACGAAGTTGCCATGCCCCTTTTGCTACCTCCCACACAAATGGACAATTTTGAACCAATAGTTAATAGCTTATATCTTTATTACCAATACATAAAAAGACTTGAAATTTTGTACAGTGTATTGGTTAAATAGTGCCTACAATACAGTGAAAATGGGCATTATTGCCACGTTCGGTTTGGTACCTCCCCACACAAATGGACGTTTTTTGTACCAAAAGTTAAAGGCTTTTAACTTGAATACCAATGCATATAAAAATTGAAATTTTGTACAGTGTAATGCTTTTATAGTACCTAGAGTCCAGAGAAAAATGGGCGTTATTGGCCCGCCCCTTTTGGTACCTCCCACACAAGTGGACCTTTTTGTACCAAAAGTTAACAGCTTTTAACTTTAATACCAGTGCATATAAATACTTGAAATTTTGTGCAGTGTAATGGTTTTACAGTACCTAGAGTCCAGAGAAAAGTTACTGTTATTGGGACGCCCTCTCACACAATTGGACCATTTTGTACCAAAAGTAAACAGCTTTTACCTTTAATACCAGTCCATACTTTAAAGTTATTAAATGCAATTTAAATTGATAATAATTTTAATAAACCAAAAAATAAATAAATTTACTAATATTTTTTTTGAGACTCAAGGTGGGGGGATTCATCAGACGGTTTACCCGACTGAACTTTCTTACTTGTTATATATATATTATATATTTTGTATATATAATATTCTTGTGTGCGCTTGTTAGTCGTCGATGATCAAGTTCATATTAACAGAATATGTCTGTCAAGGTGGGAGTAAAATTCAATAGGGCCAGATTTTGACAAAATTATGTATATATTATTATACTCGTATATTTTTTATATATAAAATTCTTGTGTGCGTTGTTTGGGCTAAAGTGCAGTTTACGGGGAATGTCTCTGTCAAAATGACCCAAAAAACACAAAAATTAGGTCAAAAATTTTCAGTCGGACCATTGGGCCCTCAAGACACAACAAATGGACCAGGTCCAGGACAGGGTCAATATTATACTCAAATTAAAGGAACTAGCCAGTATATTACAAATATGCGAAGAAATATGTCAAGGCCCCTCTAGAGAAGACCTAGAGGTTCATGGAAAATGGACCTAAGGTCCATATATCATGCGACACGTCAAATTGAAGGAAATTTTGAGTAGATTACGAATAGGATGGGAAGGGAAAATTTCGAGGCAGCAATAGAAAAAGCCGCTAGAGACTCTTCAAAATATGATTTGACTTATATAAAAAACAACAACTATCGATTCAAAAAAAATATTTCAACGTGCAGAATTCAGACCTTCGGTCGGGATAAAAGGTTATCTACTCTGTGTTATGTCCAAAGCCGGATACGTGTACCAATGTTTTTCGTCGGGTCAGGAGACTACTGAATCGTTATATTTCTTTTAATTAGAGCATAAAATGTCTTTTCTGGCACGGTGCCTTAATTTTATTGGGCCCTTGGGGCCTACTGTATCCACTTTTTATATACATTTCTTATATTTGGCTATAATATTGACTATGAGTATAATATTGACTATGTCAGGGACAGGGTACTTTTTTTTGGGTCCTGAAAGCCCTATTGGTCCGGGCCCCAATTTTGAACACTATTTACATAACTTCTGGAACAAACAGAACAAGATGCCTACTTCTCTAATTTTTGTGATGACCTCCATAAACAACACTTAAGCTGAATCCCAATATTTTATTTCTGCCGGGCAAGCTGGTTTTCTATAGAATTCCTAGTATTTTATTATTATTATTAAAAATATTTGTTTATATTAGATAAACAAATTACAAACTACAAACATAGGACCGTATTCATCAAAAGTTATGGAAGGTTTAAAACAAATTTTAACGTTGAAAATCAGTTCCATAAACCTTTCATCAAACGACTATTTTGTTTCGAATCTAATGACATTTCTCAATTCATGTAGTTGTTATATCTGCCAGAGGAGGTTTTTTTGAGAATCTACTATGTACGGACATGTGTATAATATCTACAGGTTTGACATCTATGCGCTTACATTCACATTTTCCAAACCGTATATAGTATAGTAGGCTGGTATAAGTGGCTTACTTCATAGAGCTAGTAGTTAGTGTACGCTCTAAAGCGTGAGTTTTTTTCCATGCTCACACTTCAGTTTGGTACATTCGTTAATTGTATGGGCATTTTTCGCTATGGTCTGGCAACCTTCTTTGGAAATATTCTTTCGCAATTCATTATTTTTATACAATACTCATATTTTAAAAATGTATCATAAAAAGTCGGCATAGAACTGTATTTAATCGTCTATTCATGCCAGGCCTTTTAATTGATGATTGTTACAATTGGCTTATCTTCATCGCTACAGATGATTGCGATGATGGTCTGAGGTGGTGGTGGTGCTGATGATGATGGTGGTGGTGGGCCCCTATGTTCTGCCTTTATTCTTATTGTTATATGTCCGATGATGATGTTCTCTAGCCCTTATTTCCGCACCTTTCGTTTAATTAGTTGGCAATTCCATTTATGTGCGTGTGAGCCTATTTTACTTTCTTCTTTTTGGAATATGGGAATTTTTTTGTTTACACAATATTTTTCCTATTTTCTTTCTTAGTTTGGCTTTTCCATGTTTTTCTTTACTACAATGTTCACAGCTTCCATTCATTCATCCATCGTTTCAAGCATCCCCTTTTTCGATGCTGCTATTTTCATTTCATCCCTTGTTTAGTTAGTTTTTGATTTTTCTCACTTTCATCTGTGCTTTGCTCTTTCTCATTCATCCCTCGTTGTTGGGGTTTCTTTGTTTTGTTGATGCCTCGCTCGCTCTCTATGGCTGTCGAGAAAATCTAAAATCTCTGCCGCATTTCATATGCAAATCTTTCTCTGCTCTTGGGCTGCCGTTGTTTTGTTTTTGCCCCCCTCGTGCAGTGTACGAATTGTAGAATATCGTTTGTACAGCCGCGGCAGCAGCAAAACAGACAGCGACAGTGGCAGCATTTTTCTCTGTGCTCGCGCTCATCTGTTCACATCCATCCATGTGTTGCCGTGGTTGTTGTTGCTGATGGTTTTTTTCTTGTTTTCGTTTTCTTTCTCATTTCAAACGAAAATAAAGCTATTTTTAGTATGTTGTTGCTATTGCTGCTGCTGTTCGTTGCTCATCGTCATTGTTGTTTCACATGAACTGCACATGTTTTCAAGTGCCGTATTCCCCCCTTTGCCCCTGTCACGACCGACCGACCATGTGTGTACACTGTCTCCACGATTTTCGTAATGCGTTTCTTTTCAACACTGCCATTGTTGTTGTCAATTTCTTTCATTGCTTTGTGGATGCAATGCACGTCGTTGTCGTCGTCCTCCTCGTCTTCTTACATTTCTCTGCCCCTTCCCCAATGCACTCATTGATTTGAATTGAATGCAAGCAATTCCATTTGGTTGCGCGTTCTCTCATCTTCTTCATTCCGTGTTTATGTCGCATTCACAGTCGTCGTCTCGTCTTCTTTTAGATGTATTTTATTTAATGTTTTTTTTTTTGTTGCTGTCCAAAAGCGCGCAGAACATGTGATTTATTTTCGGTTCAGAGCGAGCAAGGAGCAAAAAGAAAGCCTAACTAAAAAAAGTACGAAACAAAAATAATAATAATAAACGCAAAGGCAAGGCAAAGCAGACAAAGATAGAGTTCCCGTGTATACGCAGAAAAGCACACACAACACTCACACATAGGGTGGCCATATTGTGAAATTCCCAGACAAAGATGCTAAAGGTTAAAGCATACAATTTTGCAGGGAATATTCAAATTGAATGGGGAATGTTTACTATCATTTGAAAGAACATTCTTTGACATTTATTTTTTGAAGATTACCTATGTCTATCAAATGTTGGCCGCGGCTACGTCTCAGATGGTTCAACCGTTGAGTCCAATTTTCGATAACTCGTTCAAGCATTTCGACTGGTAACAGACGAATGACACGCGTGATGTTTTGCTCCAAGGCCTGAATCGATGCGGGTTTGTCCTCATAAACTTTAGACTTTACATATCCCCACAGAAAAAAGTCTAACGGTGTAATATCACCCGATCTTGTTGGCCAATCGACCGGCCCAAAACGTGAAATTATCTGCTCACCGAAGTGTTCTCTCAATAAATCCATTGATTGAAACCAAATGTCGCCGAGATAACGAGCTTCAATTTCAGGCATCAAGTAGTCGATTATCATGGAACGATAACGGTCGCCATTGACGGTTACGTTTTCACCGGCATAATTTTTGATTCCGGTACGTCGGATCAGGAATCGGTCAATGGCAAAAAGGTAGCTCTTAACGAGAGCTAAAATATTACTTATGGTTGTCAAGGTCGTGGGTCGACTGGAAAGTGCTTTTTTGGATTTAAAAAACAATGGAATGGACAATGGGCGCAATTGGCGATAGAATTATTTTGATAATCAAACTGAATAGTTTATAAACGTTGTTCAGGCGTAAGTCTTTCCATGATGAAATGCCTAAACAATACTTCACAAAAATAACATGACAGCATGACACGACTCACGCGTGATCTGTCAAAAAAAGGCTACTGAAAAAAGTATCTCTACTTAGATCACCCTATGTAAACAAATGTAATTGGCGTAAATTTAATTGAAGGGGCCCTGGGGAGAGTATGATATCACTCGATCTGGCCACTTATTTGGATAGAGCACCGCAAAATAAGAAGAAAACATAATGTGCCTGTTATCGATATCTCGCTTGGTTATAGAGTTATCCGACATAAAAATAGAAAAAAAATGGTTTCCTTCCAATGGGCTCAAGATCGAAAATTTTAAGAAAAAAATTAAAATAAGAGGCTATGTATAACTTCGTTATCGATTACTTCGACTACAAAGACACATTGGTCCGCGTAGCCCTCTGTAGACAGAGGAGAGCATCTTTAACCGAAGTCCGAAGGCCAGACAGGCAGGAATACCTTTGTCCGCCTAACACGATAACACAAAAGTTATTGGAAAACCTTATCATTGGCTTTTTTCATTAAAATGAATTCAAAATAATACAAAGTCCTGTCTCACACGAAGCAATTTTTTCCAAGCAAGTGTCAAAGTTTGTAGGAGAGAGAGAGGCAGGCGGAAGGAGCTCTCTGTAAAAGTAAAAAAGTCGGTAAGATAAGGTATATAACGGGGTTTCCAATAGTGATGATATGATTTTGAAGTGACGTTTCGGCCATTTGTAATATGTCGTGATCTGTATTTGTTTTTCATTGTATTCAGTAGTGCATACAATTTCATCATGGAGAGATAAACGCAAGAACAACGTTTACAAATTATTCAGTTTTATTATCAAAATAATTGTTCTCCAATTGCAACTTTTCGAGCGCTGTACACTTTTTTTAAAAATCCAGAAAAAAACACTTTCCAGTCGACCTACGGCCTTGACACCCATGAGCAATATTTTATCTCTCGTTAAGAGCTATCTTTTTGCCATTGACCGATTCTCTAGAGCAAAAATAAACTTTCCGTTCACATTTGAAAATGATGCTAAGTAAATTTTTTTAAAATCCAAAAATAACACTTTCCTGTCTACCTACGACCTTGACAACCATGCGCAATATTTTAGATCTCGTTAAGACCTATCTTTTTGCCATTGGCCGATTTTCGCTTTTGTTGTGTGGCAAAATAAACAATTGAATTGTTGCGAGAAAAGTTTGGAGATTCGATTATTACAAGAAATTGTCATATTGAATGGCCTCCAAGAAGTTCTGATTTAACACCATTAGACTATTTCTTGTGGGGTTAATTGAAGTCATTGGTCTCTCGAAATAAACCAGACTCTCTTCAAGCTTTACTCTCTTCGTGCCATTCATGACATACGACTTGATTTAGTGGAAAATGTGCTCGAAAATTGGGTTCATCGAATTCGTTCCTGCAGCAGAAGTCGTGGAGCCCATTTGAATGACGTTTTATTTAGAACTTAATAGTATCGATTGTACTTCACCTTAAATAAAAAAAATTTGAATTTCCTTAACAATAAGTGTGTTTTTTTCTCAAAGAAATCATATCACTCTTATTGGAAAACACTGTAGTTATCCAGTTTAATTTTCGGTATTTTAAAAACAGAGGTAGTTTTTGATATTTTTTATTCCAGTTTTCTTCCTTTTTCTTATTTTACAAAAAATACTAATGCCTCTTGAAATATTTTTATGTTGCTTATTAAAAAAATTTTGGAATATACTCTTGTGTTTATTCGTCCGACATACACATTATTCATTTTTTTTTGGCATTTTCTAGTTTAGGCAATGGTTTTACAAATTATTTTTTTCGTAAAAAATATACTATATTTCGATACCTCCATTCTAAAACATGCTAAGTCAATTTAGCATGTTTTTAGAGAGCTTGTATTTTTAATTTCTTAATATTCCAAATTATATTCTGTCAAAAATTTTATTTATCCGTCGACCCAATCAAAAATTATTCACAAATCAGTACAGGTCATTCGATTTGAATTATAAAGGAATTCCACACAAATTTAAAATATTCATCAAACTTTGATTGCCTCTCCTGAAAAACTACCTTTTTGCATAGTTTAGAGAGGAGGTATCGATATGTATGTAAATCAAATAGTCGTGCGGCTATCTCAAAATAATTGGTAAAAACATTGCCTAAATTAAAATATGTCGAAAAAATGTGTTTGTAGGAAAAATAAGCATAGGTATATCTAAATTTTTAAATAAACAACATATCTATCTTTCGCAAGTTCTAAGTCTCTTCTTTCCAAATTCGTTTACAGATTGGAAATCCGTTAATAATTAACAAAGTTATAGGCGTCTATGCGCAAAAAGGCAAGTAAATAGGTCTTTTATCGGTAAATCCGGATTTGGGGGTATCCGGGTAATTTCCTAAAAAAATATTCTTGTTTTACTTGACAAGACTTGCAGGAAAATTAATATCGCATCATTTGTGTTTCAAATTGAGTTTATTTTGTCGCAATGTGCTATATTTGTTTACATGAAACAGCTGTTTTATTTGGTCAATCAAAACAATCTTTGGGATATATAACGGGTGATCCAAGTAGATATACTTTTTTCAATAGCCTTTTTTTGACAGATCACGTGTGAGTCGTGTCATGCTGTCTTGTTATTTTTGTTAAGTATTGTTTGGCATTTCATCATGGAAAGACTTACGCCAAAACAAAGTTTACAAATTGTTCAGTTTTATTATCAAAATAATCGCTCGCCAATTGCGCTAAGTCCATTTTTTTAAATCCAAAAAAAAAAACACTTTCCAGTCGACCCACGACCTTGACACCCATGAACAATATTTTAGCTCTCGTTAAGAGCTAACTTTTTGCCATTGACCGATTCCCGATCCGACGTACCGGAATCATCGGTCCATATATCTTCAAAAATGATACCGGTGAGAACGTAGCGGTCGTGCCATGATAACCGACTGTTTGATGCCTGAAATTTAAGCTCGTGATCTCGGCGACTAAAACTGGTCATCAGTGTCTGTGAACCCAATCGAACAGAATATACGAGTATGCCGTATCTTAAAAAAATTAAATAGTTTACGAACCGGTTCGAAAATGGATTTATTTAAAGCCCCGTTTTGTACAATAAAAAAAGCGATGATATTACAAAATTTATAAAAATTAAATCTCACAAATTTGGCTTAAATTTCCGTTGGGATGAAAAAACTTTATTATCCCCTTCGCTATAAAGTTAATACCTCTCAATTTCTTTTTCAGAATATAACCAGCAAAGTATTATAGCAGTTAAAATAGTTAAAAAAATATTTCTAGAAAAAAAATATTTTTTTCCTAATTACCAAGAAGTAATCATCAAATTGTGTGCCAAATAAAAGAGTGAAAATTGTAACGGTACAATACATCTGCATCAACACATTATAAATGAACTTTGCCCAGTGTATATATATTTAAAGAAAATATATCATATTATTGTATAATAAATTGAATAACAACAAAAACTCTCTACAAACAAAACACAATATACGAAATTGTGTTTTGTTCAGTGTCTAATCAAGTCGGATCAAGCCTGTGCGCTGCCAAAGCCGGGAATTAATTTTTCATCTTTAAATCGCTCTTTGGAGAGAAATAAAGCCGTCAAACTGTGGGGTTCCGGGGCATTTTTCCTTCCTCCACAAGGAATGTATTATCCGGTAAGTAATTATAGTTATTTAAAATTAATATAAGTTTTGATTAAGGTTTTAAATAATTAAATAATGGATACAAATGTTTTAGCTCCTTTTTAATTTTTCGTATATTGGCAAATCCTGCGTGATGAACGCCACAATGTAAAAATTTTCTTGGTCTTTCAAAAGGGATAAATTCAACTCATACCTAGCGTTTAGTGGTATTTAGGTGTACTTTCCAATGGCATTAAACATAATTTATTAACAAACCTGTCTAGATCTTTAAAATAATGACATTCTGTACTTAAAATAACATAATATACTTAAAATGATGTTATGATTAGAAGACTTCGTTTCTAATCATACGGAGGCTTATTGTCTAAAATTCCATTCTTTTACAAACCATTTTGGTCTTTGTCATTGTACCTATGTAATTTTGTTTTAAAGCCATAACGTTTTCTTTCCACATCCATTTCACATAGACCCTTTTCATTGTTTGACTTGCTTTAAATCACTATAGAGACATTAGCCCAAGATTACTAATGTAAAGACTTCTGATAGACTAGAACAACAATCTCTGCTAAATAAGTCCACATCACAGTGTGATGATCCCTTTTTCTTGGTAATAATTTTTACTTGACAAATTGACATTAAAGCCAAGTATATTTTTTCTTACCTGTTCTGAGCTATGACGCGTGTCTTGTAATATCTTGACGATTAAAAGGAAACCACTTCAAAGAGCACACCTGCATTTCATCCGTTCACGGACAAACGAACCTGACCTTTCCTGTTTTCCTCAGGCCATTTCCCGTCACTTCACTTATCCATTCAGTTTTTTTCTATTTAAAAACCCTGTGTATGTCTGCTCTGGATTGCTGAAGAAGCGGCAAAGTACGCATTATCATCATCATCGTCGTCGTCATCGACTTTAACAAATATATGATTGGTTTGCGTTGAACAAACAACTCTTGTATTTATTTAACACTTTCCACCATTTTAACCCTGTCAGTCTGTCTGTCTGCCTGTGTGGTTATGGTAAAGAAGGCGTTAACAGTTTGTTTTATCATCATCATACTATTTGCCGCAACAACAACTACTACAAAAACGCCTTAAAGTGTGTTCCTATTTGTTGAAATTGGCCTAATATTTGTATATAGTTTTCTTTTACTTACCTCTGCACTTAACAATATGACTGACTACATTTAATCGACAATAGACATCGCGATAAGAGAGATTTGTACAACAACGGAGGGATGTATGATAATTTTGGTTGAAATATGGGAGCTATGCACAGTTTGGTTGTCGCAGCCGAAATGCTAATGACATTTTAATGCATTTGAGCCATGTCATCCGTCTGTGTGATTGAGGATCATTCTGGTGCGCATAATAACTTATTTGAATACGTATAAGATGTGACTAGTATATTTTTCTCAATACAGTAACATTAGACTGCCGAGCAATAGGAATTATATTTGGCGGAACTACAAGCAGCGGTTGATACATTGACTCGCGCGCTCCCAGGAGCTACATATGTATATACTTGTATGAAACATTGTATATACCACAACCATGGCTGTCTTTATTCCAAAAGCGAGGAGGAGGTCTGAGAACCGGACCAAGGCAGAACAAAGTATTTGCAGTAGCAGATATAAGTTACCAACTGTTGTATCCTTCTTCTTGGACCCTACCTCTAGAAATACCCTTCTTCGAAAGCACAAAAAGCTTTCTAGTGATCAAGTTAAACTACAAGCTCAAACATTCTTAGCTTTGAACCCGCGTATAGTTTAGTGCTTTTAGTCTGGTGGTTGGCTCTACAGAAATTCTATACCAAATATAGTTTATCGAATGACTGGTATGTGTATTACTGGAGCGTTGAGAGCGAAACCGACTGTAGCTCTACTCGTATATGTTATACGCCCCAAGGGGAGGTTCTCTATCGTCTGCTATTAAATCTCTACAAGAACAGTGTTCTGCTTCTTCTGGAGAAGATGAGTGTTAAGGTAGATAACCTATCAGAAGCAGTTAGAGTGAAGTTTTCTAGTACTCTTTGAGACATCCTACACTTCTGCAAGATGGACTTCCGAAATTGGTCTTGGTGTTTATTGGACCAATGCAGAAATAGCCCTTTTCAGCAGGAGATTTACAGCCTGTTCAGCTAATTTTACCAAATTGCAGACGTGCGATAGCTACCCAAGCAATAATTTTCTTCCTCTTATTCTCACCCAAGCGATCATGTTTTTAATTTGGTTCATTGTCACTTATCGTTCGGGTAAGAAAGCTCTTTTCTTCATCGTCTTCCTGTCAAAGACCAATATTACCTTCGTGTTGTTATTGACATTTCTTAAAGCTTTTTACACACGAAAATATCCGATCGGGGGCAACCCTATCCAACAGCTGTAAAAGTAGCACCAGCTGATTCTAGACAATGAGAAATAATCAAGCAACCGAAAACAAATACAATTGTTTGCTTGATTGATCAGATTATGTATATATAGGGGCTATATCTAAATCGGAAACGTTCTGTACACATTCCAGTAAGTCCCTGAGTTAAAAAGAAAGTTCTTGCTAAATTTCATAGTGATCTTAGCATAATTGTGACCTGTACTTGGTTGCTTGGATGCATCTACAAACCGACGGACGGACAAAACCAAAACAATTCAGAAAGAGATTCTAGGTCGATATGTATATTAAACGATTGTTTGGTCATATAATTTAAGGTATTATGAAAAAAATCAAAAAGCAACAATGTGGTAGTAAGATTAAAAATAATTAAAACGAACTATAAAACAGACATTTTTGAAATTATGCACCATACTTCTACAAAAGATACATGTTTATGCTTTTTGGTTCATTTATCCATTTTTTCATTCATTTACCCAACAACTTTCACTTTATCATTCAAAATTGCTGTAAATATAACCGACACGAATGAATTTTTCTGATTGTCTAATTTGACATTTCATTTCGTTCGTTGCTGTCTTATAAGAACCAAAATGTTGGCGATAATTGAAAGCTTCTTTGTTTACAATCAAATCAAAGTGTGCAAAAACCAAAATTTTTATTCGCTTGCCAATAGACGTGCGAAGTGACAAAAAATAAGTTACAAAAACAGGCCCTTAAGGAAGCAACTATCGTGCCTGTTGCCTTGGGGGTGTTAAAATTCCTTTCTCTCAATATACCTCATCTACTGCCTTTAGACTTTGAGGATTATCACTCTGTTCAGTAAATGGCCATATATCTTACTACATATGGCGCGGGCCGATAGAGAAGCCTACTATAGAAATATTTCTGAAAAAGCGGAGCAGGAGTGTACAATGCTATAAACCAACTGAGCGTCAAACAAGCACGTAATACTGACGTCATTAAGGACGAAAATGGTAATGATCTCACCACCACAAGTGAACAGCTGCTACGCTGGTGTGACTTCTTCTCTACACCGAACTCCCTCACCGCCACCAATCAAACGCCACACTACCCCTGGCATGTAACCAGACACATCCCGAGAAGAGACATTTCCACTGTGCCACCTACTTTTGCAGAAGTACTTCAAGCACTATCCTATCTGAAGAACTCGAGAGCGGCCGGGCCAGACAGCATACCAGCAGAACTATTAAAATATGGTGCTGAACCCATCGCCGAAGCCTTCACACCCAAAATTAAAGACGTGTGGGAACTAGAGTTTATTCCGAAAAACTGGAAGGAGGGCGTAGAGGTAACATTGCCGAAGAAGGGAGTCCTGAGGCAATGCAGTAACTGGAGAGGCATCACGTTATTGAGTGCAGTTAATAAATTGTTATCGTCCTTGATTCTGCAGCGAATATCTTCAGTTACAGAAACTATCCTACGAAAAGAACAGGTTCGATTCCGACCGGGAAGGTCAGCTGTCGACCACATTAACACAACTCGCATTATTATCGAGCAGTCCGTCGAATTCAACACCAGCCTTTATTTACTCTTTGTAGATTTCGAACGTGCCTTCGCCACGGTATCCAGTCCAGACCCGCGCTCTGGGATGCTCTGTATAGCAAGGGAATCCCGGCGAAAATAATTCACCTTATTCGCGAGCTATATACAGATGCCAAATGCAAAGGCAAAGATAGACCACCATTCGAGCTCAGATCAGGAGTGAAACAGGGTTGTGTCTTGTCCCCCACACTATTTCTTTTGCTGCTGGATTGCGTACTCCAGCAAACAAATTCCGAATCTCCATATGGCATCCCCTGGAACATGAGTGAATTCCTCCATGATGTCGACTATGCTGACGACATCTGCCTTTTCGCACACCGCTTCGATGATATTGCGCAAAAGCTACAGCGCCTATCAGCTAATGCCAATAAAGTTGGCCTCAAAATAAATATAAAGAAAACCAAATTGATGCGAATTGGAACTAGCAATACTGCACCCCTAACTCTACAAGGACAGCAGATCGAGGACGTAGATTCCTTCTCATACCTCGGCAGCATAATTTGCAAAGACGGTGGCTCTAGTGCCGACATCACTGCCAGAATCAATAAAGCGCGATGCGTATTCCATTCCATGCACAGAATATGGAGAGCGGCCAATATAAGTACCATCACAAAGCTTTAAATCTTCAACTGTAGTGTCAAATCGGTACTGTTGTATGGTTGCAGCACCTGGAGTACAACACAAAATATACGCAGGAAACTGCAAGCCTTTCATAATAAATGCCTGAAACAAATTCTGCGAGTTCTCTGGCCAAACTGGGTGACTAACGACCGACTCCTCCTGTTGGCCAACTGCAAACCAATTGAAACAGAAATCTGCAGGCGCAAATGGACTTGGATTGGTCATATTCTGAGAAGACATCCATATGAAATTGCAAGACATGCACTGGACTGGAACCCACAGGGGCATAGAAATCCTGGCAGACCCCGAAACACATGGATACGTACGATGAAGAATTAATGTAAATCTCGAAATATGACTGGGAACCAAGCAAAGATGCTAGCTAATGATTGAGTAAAGTGGAGACAATTTGTAGACGCCCTATGTTCTTCGTGAACTTTTATTTAATTTGCAACCACTATTTTGTAAATGTAAATTTTATAAATTAAAGGAAATATATATATATATATATATATATATATATATATATACGAGTATGTATCAGTAAATGGCTGTGGACATAGTGTCATTCTGGACAAAATACCTGATCTTCCAGGCATTGTTGATTACACTATGTTTCAACCACTTTTTGACAAGAAGTATCTCATCCCTTTAGATGAGGTAGATCAGAATGGAATTTTCGTATCCCAAGATATAGGAGATTCCTGAAACTAAATACTATAAACGTACTTTTGAGACGCACTGTACTTTTGTGGATATAACACAAATTAATAGTACCAATACTTTTTTGTGGGAAGACATCAGTGATCAGTGATTGAAACCACATTTCCCGTAGGGTCTGGATAGCTTAGGGAACCTAAGCTATCCATTGAGCTATCAAACAAAAACTGCCTAATCACTGCAGTGTTTACCCGGCAGATATCTTATGCCGATTTCTTTTCTGCATAAAGTGCAACATTTCCGTTGACCTTTTCCCGATAACTGGACTTCTGTGCCACAAACTCAACTCTGGAATTTTCTAAGGAACCTAAGCTATCCATTGAGCTATCAAACAAAAACTGCCTAATCACTGCAGTGTTTACCCGGCAGATATCTTATGCCGATTTCTTTTCTGCATAAAGTGCAACATTTCCGTTGACCTTTTCCCCATAACTGGACTTCTGTGCCACATTTTGAAATTTTGAAGTAGAAGCTAAGATTAATTCAAAAAAAAAATGTAAATATTTTTCAGAATTTCACGTCGACGGGCAACAGAATCGAAATCACCATTAGTTATTAAGGGGTTAGCAGAATGGTTGAGAATTAGGGCAATTTCGTTTCTGTGAAAAGTGCAGCATTTTGGTTGCCCTTTTCCCGAAAACTGCACTTTTCTAACATATTTTTGAAGTTTGACAATTGGAGATAACTTAAATTCTAGGGACTACAGTATTTCGACTTTAAAGGTGTAAATATTTTCTAGTATTTCAGGTCGACGGGGCAAATTTTTTCCAGAAACGAAATCGCCATTAATGTTTTGACTAAAGTCAGTATTCATATTTTCTCTGATTGTCAGATTGCTATAAAGTGCCTGAGAACTGTCTTCCTGAATGCACTGTTCAGCCATCTCGTTAGGAGCCATAATTTCCTGAATTGGGTACAGCGCCATTGGGACATATTTACCAGCGAACTGCAAAGCAGTTTAACTTGCAAGACTAGGAACTATTTTACTTGCTCCAGGGGAGATTTGGATCTGCAAGCTCTTTTTGAGGTGATTATAGATGCTCACTAGTCAGGAAAATCATAAATTCGTGGTGGCTGTGGTGGCCCTGCTTAAAGTGCAAGCGCATCAATGCCCTGCAGTCGTTACCGCGATCAGACGTATCACCTATCGTGTCTGTCATGACCGGTCACTGCTTTATTGTCTCATCGTCTCATTATAGTGTCTGTCATGAGGGGCCACTGCCTTATTGGACGGTTCGCGGAGAGATTTAAGGTCTTGTAAAATTATTTTTTATAGAGTCTGCGGATATGAAGAGCTGGAGGAATTAATTGAACACCTTTTATGCGCCTATGCCCTGCCCTATTCAGAAGGCTACATTCCAGGCTACAGTAGGCTCTCATTTTTTCGGGGAGTTATCAAACTTGGCTGATGTTAATGTCTGTCAATTCTTGAGCTTTCCAAACAGCAAACTCAACTCACTGCGTTATAATCGGAGTTCGGAAAAAAATACTAAGGAACGGTTCGTTAGCGTTCTGTACCGCTCTTTCGTCGCGAACAGAACAGTAACGCAGCCCTTGCAAGAAGTGTACAGAATACACTAAATATTTTTTTAGTGTTACTGTTCGTGAACGCTACCACTACGATAACTTACGGTTCTTAGAACACGACGAACGGTAGCACTACCATAACGTACTGTTCATAGAACAGTAACTAACTTTTGAACAGAACACTAAAGGCCGGGTTAGGTAAACTTAACCGTAATTTAACTTTAGCGCCGCCGTAACGTTGCCCGCTGGAGCAATTACCCAAAACTTCAAAACGTGCCATATGACACAGACATTCACAACAAAAAAAGCTACAAATTCATTTTATTTTATATTCATTTGCTACTAATTTATCATTTTATTACTTATTCATCATTACTTTTCAAAATTTTCGCATAATTATTTTCTTTTTACTGATTTTGTTTGCAAATGCACATAAACGTACCGTCCAAATCAAATTTCAGCAGATTCAGCCGTCCGTTTACGTTTCGATTTCGTTGGCTAATCGTTTACACTGAGTTCCATATGTCTGATTGAATCAGCTGATTCGTTACGCTACGGGGGCGTTACGGTTACGTTTGCCTAACCCAGCCTTAACAGTATCACTACGCCTAAACTCACTACAGATTCCATAAAAATCAGCGTAGCGTTCTGTTCTTTTTTATATTCGACACCACAGGTCGCAAATATGAAGCATTCTTAATGGAAATTGGTACAGAGGCATTTCTTAACCCAGGGACGATCCCTATATAAAATGGGGCATATTTTGATATAGCCCCCTGATTATAATTGATGTCTGCCTCACTTTTTTTTTAAAAACTTAGAATCCAAAATTTTTTACACCTCCCTCGTTTGTCCATCCCTCATCATTGTACGATGCGATAAAACAACAATAGCGACATGATTGTCAACACGACAACAACGACTACTAAATATTTATTTATTTAAAAGTGTTTTTTTTGTTTGTTTTCTGTGTTCGATGCGAACATAGTCTCACTGCATTTGGTACGACTGGAACATGGGACATGAGTCCCCTGTATTTGCAAGAAATTTGTTTATTTAAAGTGTGTATTGTTTGTTGATTTTTGCCACTTTTTCTCATTGTATTTATTCTTCGAATTTGCTTTGTGTGGAATTTTCTTCCTTCAGCTTTGTTTGGTTTCGGATGGCTTCGATTTGAATGGTGAGCATTTGCCACCATGACCATTGGGGTTTAATAGTAAGCCATAGTGTTTTGTAGCACTCACACTAGCACCCAAGTAGGTATTTGTTGAAGGTGATGAAGTTGTTGCTGGATGACATTGGTGTTATGGTGTTTTGAAACGAATGATGGTGGTAATGCGATCTTCTCTAGTGTGGTCTTCTCTAGTAGTTTCCTATTTCTTTGTTTTCAGTATTAGATGGTTTGATTTCGATTTTGTGGTCTCCTCCAAGCAGCACGTGAACTATTGTTTGAGATTCTGGGATTGTTTCTGTTTATTTGCTGCTCTGTTTGTATGTATGTTTTTTCTAGATGGCCATTCCATGGCATCCATGGCTGTGACTAATGTGTACCTCATTGATGGCTTTTCAATGAAAATAATCTCATGCCTCATCCTTTCAACTACTATTGTTATCCAGGAATTCATTCTTATCCCTTTAAGGGATATTTTCTAGACGATTTGGAATAAGTGACGAAAAAGGGTGACAAATTGGAAAATCTTTCATATTTTCACTTTTATTCAGAAAATATATGAGTTTTTCTACACAAACGACTTCTACAGAATTCTATCAAGGAATGTTTGACATATGATCGGATCAGCAGTAAATCATAGATTATATCAGGGCATGGAAATGGGTTTTTGTTGGAATTTCTATGAAAGAATTTTCAGGATATGATTAAATTTTCATAATCATAAATATATTTTTTTGTACCCTCTAAGATAGGATGGGGGTTATAGTTATACTCCGCTGTTTACTCCTTTTGTAACACCTCAAATTTTTAATTAATCACAAAGTATTAACATTCTCAATCGCCGTAACATTCTAAGAGTTTGCAACAGTTTAAATTTATATTTGAATAAAGAAAGTATTTTAAATACTACTAAGAATAAACAAAAAAAAAGAAGATGACCGTCTGTCCGCTCGTCTTTTGTGAGCAGGCTAAAATACTACAATACTTGATGATTGGAATTTGGTACAGATTCTTCTTATAGCTGCAGGTAACTTGGGATTTAAAAATTGGCATTTTTTCACATAGCCCCCATATATAGCATCTCCCCGATTTGACTTCTTAAGGCCTTAGAGAACTCACATTTCAATCGATCGGATGGAAAATTGTTGACTTATCTTTATTTACACCCGGCACTCTTCACACGGGCAACAATCATCATAGGTCATTGTTTTGATATAGGTCCCATGAAAAGGTTCCTCCAGATTAAACTTCTTAACGTCGCAGAAACTAAAAATTTCAACTGTTCCGACCGATAATTGGGTAATTAGTAGGCCGGGTCGATTTGTGGGGAGGCAAAAATAGTCGCCATTGCTCAGTGAAAATCGTATTCTAGGGATCAAAATAAGAAACTTTGCCGAAGGAACCATACCTCTAAAACGAATTCTGATGTCCCGGAATTTGGGTCGAACTTTGGGGTAGGGGCAAATTTTGTAAAATCCCACTGTGACCCATTTAGAGTGCTCCAATCGAGTCCAAATGTATGACCGACCCCCACTAACTTTGAAGGCCCGACCCACCCATGCCAGTGGCACACCCCATGGAACCCCCTGGGGGTTCCATACATTTGGACTCGATTGGAGCACTCTAAATGGGTCAAAGTGGGATTTTTTCCGGTACATCAGGATTCGTTTTAGAGGTATGGTTCCTTCGGCAAAGTTTCTTATTTTGATCCCTAGAATACGATTTTCACTGAGCACTTCACTGAGTGGGGGTCGGTCATACATTTGGACTCGATTGGAGCACTCTAAATGGGTCAAAGAGGGATTTTTTCCGGGACATCAGAATTCGTTTTAGAGGTATGGTTCCTTCGGCAAAGTTTCTTATTTTGATCCCTAGAATACGATTTTCACTGAGCAATGGGCGATTTTTAAATCGACCCGTCCTAGTAATTAGGGTGTGTTTATACCATGAACTTTTCAAAAAACAATGGATGCCATAGGTCCATGTTTTAACAAAGCACACGACAGAATTATTTAAATTTTATATCAACCAAGCCTGATAAATCCCAAAAGCGCCAGCGTAGCCTATCGCCTTCTAGAGGAACCGCGACACAGGCGCAGATGTTGTTCCCTTGATTCCTACTCTTCTTCACCTCCGTAGCATCTGCAAAAGGCATTTCATAAGACCTTCAATCTCTCTGCCTGCCGTCCATTAAGACAGTGACTCGTCGTGACAGACAAGTTCAGTCGGACCTCCAGTCTTGACAATGGCAGCAGGGCATTGGTGCGTTTGAAGTTTAAACGGAGTCTCAACGGCCTAGAATGTATGTAGTTCTTGACTAGCAACCACCTGTCATTTGTTGCCGTAAGGGCACTATCTCTCAAGAAGAGCTTGCAAGGCGCTAGCGGCTCATTTAAACTGTTTAGCATATTGTGATACCACAGTGACATAAGAACAAATTTGAGTTTTTCCTAGCGCCTCCGATTGAACCAATTGGATTGCTGTAGAAAGCTTAAAAGTTCGCAGATTTAAACATCAACCAAGCGTGATAAATTCCCAAAGAAATTAGAGCCCTGGGTAGCCTTCCACCTTCCAGAGAGAACACGGCACAGATTCTGTAGGTTCTGTAACAGTTATGTCGTAGCCTTCCAACTTCCAGAGAGAACAAGGCACAGATTCTGTAGGGTCTGTAAAAGTTATGTCGTAAGACCTTGTATCTCTGTGTGAGCCGTATACGAAAGCAGTGACCGGTCATGACAGACACGATAAGTAAAACGTCCAGTCTTGAAAACGGCAGCAGGGTATTGATGGGCTTGGAGTTTAGGCAGCGTCACATCAGCCTGGAGTGTATGCAGTTCCAGACTAGCGACCAGCTGTCATTTGTTTCCGTAAGGACACTATCTCTCAAGAAGAGCTTGCAGGTTGTTAGAAGGATGTCCATATATTCAATTTCAATCGAAGCGCGTAAGGTAAATGCTAGTCTTCCAAGGTTTATCTGCTTCGACATTGTCTGATATGTTCCTGCGTCCCAAGATTCAGGTAACAAGTTGCAGCCTGTATGTCGGGCTCACTTAGCTACCCTGTACGAAAAAACCTAAGTTTTTCCTAGCCCCTCCTGTTGAACCAATTTGATTGCTGCAGAAAGCTCAAAAGTTGTCGGATTTTAGTATCAGCCAAGTCTGCTAAATCGCCAAAAGAAAAGGGAGTTCGGGTAGCCTACGCGCTTCCAAAGAGAGCGCGCAAAGAAAACAAAGATGGTAATTTATTCCTCCTCCTCTTTGTCTCCGCCAATAATGCAGTGACTGGTCATGGCAGACACGATAAGTGAGACATTTGGTCTCTATAACAACAGCGGGGCATTGTTGCGCGTGGAGTTTCGGCAGGGAACTTATGTAGTCCCTGACTAGTGGCCATCTATCATTTGTTGCCGTAAGGGCACTCTCTGTCTCTCATAAGTTATTATATTTATTCCTCCTCCTCTTCGTCTCCACAGCTTCTACAAAAGTCATTTCGTAAGACTTTCAATCTCCGCGTGCCGTCCCAGAAGGCAGTGACTCGACACATTAAGTGAGAAGTCCTGCCTTGATAACGATGTGAGGGCATTGGTGAACTTTGAGTTTAGGCAGGGCCACATCAGCCTGGAATTTATATAGTCCCTACTTTGTGACCACCAGTATTTTGTTGTCGTATGGTAGAAATATCTCAATATGAGCTTGCAGGTCGCAAGTTTCCGCGTAAGGTAATGTATAGTCTGGTAAGTTTAACTGCTTTGCAGTTCTCTGATATGTCCACGTGGCCCGGCACCATCCCCCAAAGCAGGTGATTTTTTTAACCTTTCAGTCATCTCGTTAAGAGGCAGTGAAGTCAGGTTTTGATTTTAGGATCTTTATAGCAGCCTGACTTTCAGGGAAAATATTGATACCGACTTTAGTCAGAACATTAATTCTCAATCATTCTGATACCCCTTTAATAGCTAAGACTTATGCATGGTAAATATTACGATGATTATGCAGTCTTTTTGCAATGGATAGCTCAAGACACCAAAGCCCAATTGGTAGCTAAGTTTGAAAATGTTTGCATGTCTATATAAGTTCACGAATCTCTTACGGGGGCCGACCTAAAAAGAAAGCACAACGAATTTGGACTAATTTTTCTCTATTTCTCAGTAATAATCTTCGTTTAGCTAAACACTTCTTCCGGTGATTTTCAATAGTCTCGATACCCTGTTTATAGTAAAAACTGTCTAGCTCCTGAAAATACCCATCATCCGAAACATCCATATCTTCATTGCTGGCAAAACTTTTTCTGCCCAGCCATTTTTGTAAGTTTAGAAACCAAAAATAAATCCGAGGGTTCAAAATCTGGCGAATAAGTTGCGTGCTGAAGAAGTTCTGCTGGGCCATTTTTTTATGTTTAGAAAGAAAAAAGAACCCGAGAGATCTAAATCTGGCGAATAAGTTGCGTGCTGAAGCAATTCGAACTTTAGTTCATTGATTTTGGCCATCGCAATAGTGAATGTGCGCGAACTGGTGGATTGTCTTGATTGTGAGCAAACGTGGCACCCATTTTGTCCACAGCTTTTCTCATCATCAATTTGTCCGTCAATATGCTATGCACTCGTATATCACTTTTTGAAATGCATAGCTGGCGAACCTTCATCCGGCAGTCATCCAATACCATTTTGTGAGTTTTTTTAACTATTTCTGGCGTGAACACCGCAATTGGTCGACCACTACGTTGTTCGCCTTGGAAGCTCGTACGGCCCCGTTGAAACTCTGCCACCAAATATTTTATAGTTTTAAACGAAGGAGCAGACTCCCCCAAAGAAGAATCTAGCTTGGTTTTAGTATTGGTTCTACTGAAAGCTTTGACCAATCGGTGACCAATTGTTTCCAAGTTTACAAATTCACTGTGATCGTTTACTTTTGAGAGTTCAAAAAAAACTTACCAACGTGGCGCCATGAAACTTAAAACATATGTTTCAAAAGCTTGCCACTTTTCACGAAAGTAATTTTTATCAAACTACTACCGTCATCTAACGCGTTTTCCAATAGGGATGATATGATTTTGAAGTGACGTTTCGGCCATTTGTAATATGTCATTATTTGTCCTTTGTTTTTCATTGTATTCAGTAGTGTTTACAATTTCATCATGGAGAGATATACGCAAAAACAACGTTTACAAATTATTCAGTTTTGTTATCAAAATAATCGTTCTCCAATTTCAACTTTTCGTGCGCTAAGTCAATTTTTTTTAAATCCAAAAAAACACTCCAGTTGACCCACGACCTTGAGCAATATGTTAGCCTTTGTTAAGGGCTGTCTTTTTGCCATTGACCGATTCCCGATCCGACGTACCGTTAAGATGCTATAGCAAAAATAAACTTTTCGTTTACATTTGAAAATGATGCTGAGTCCATTTTTGTTTAAATCCTAAAAAAATCACTTTCCAGTCGACCTACGAACTTGACACCCATGAGCAATATTTTAGCTCTCGTTAGGAGCTATCTTTTTGCCATTGACCGATTCCCGATCCGACGTGCCGTTAAGGAGCTTTCCGTTCTCATTTGAAAATGATGCTAAGTCCATTTTTTTAAAAATACAAAAAAAAACTTTCCAGTCGACCTACGAACTTGACACCCATGAGCAATATTTTAGCTCTCGTTAAGAGCTATCTTTTTGCCATTGATCGATTGTGGTTTTGTGCCACACATCAAATGAAACAACAATTGTTGCGAGAAAAGTTTGAAGATTCGATTATTTCAAGAAATTGTGATATTGAAAGGCCTTCAAGAAGACCATTAGACTATTTCTTGTGGGGTTATTTGAAGTCATTGGTCTTTCGAAATAAACCAGTTTCTCTTCAAGCTTTACAAGTCAATATTGAACGTGCCATTCATGACATACGACTTGATTTTGTGGAAAAAGTGCTCGCAAAATTGGGTTAACCGAATTCGTTCCTGCAGAAGAAATCCTGGAGGCCATTTGAATGACGTTTAATTTAGAACTTAATTGTATCGATTGTACTTCACATTAAATAAAAAACTTTTGAATTTCCTTAACAATAAGTGTGTTTTTTTTTCAATGAAATCATATCACTTTTATTGGAAAACCCTGTACATATATGTCATTTCGACTAATTTTGGGTCCGGTCTAATATAACATTAAGTGTCTCAGTTGGTGTCGTTCTCAACTACACAAGGAGCCATTCGCTGAACTTTATCGTATTTATCGCAGAGAATGTGGATTTCTGCAGAGCTGTCCACCAGCCGACAATGGTATATGATATTGTCGTTCTGACTACTGCCCTATACCGACACCCACTGTTATCATATCGCCCTTTTACAGGTATATAGCACTACCACAGCCATTTCTTGATTTTTCCAGAATGTTAAAGTTGAAGTATAATTTTCTGTCTAGTACAATTTTTAAGAATTTTGCGCTTTCTGAGAGGAGAATTTCAATACCTCCAAGGAGACGGGTACAGCAGTTGGTTATATTTATATTTATACTTATATTTATCTCCAGCTGAAAATAAGTTTGGGGTGGTGGGTTCGATTCCCAACACCGGCTCTGGTCTGTCGCTACAAAATGTTGGTACATGGTCTTTGCAAACCGGCTTTTCTCTGGATCTTAAAATTATAATATAAATTAACTTTTAATCGTAATTCATATAAATAAATAAAAGAATGAAAACAAGTTATGCCTTGATCGGATTCACACTAAGACCATTATCAAAATGCGGAATCAAGATGGGCTCCAGGAAAATGCACTCTAGTACTGTTTGAAGGGCCTGCTGTAGGATGACTCTAAGAGTGCTTGGAAACTTTATTTTAATAAAAAGCATTTACCTTCTTCCCTTCAAAAATTTTTGGTTAGATATATAAATTTTTTGATTTATGCAAATTTTATTTACGACTTTTTAATATTGCGGCTGTTGCGTGCCATAATTAGTTGTCATCAATAATTCCCGCCGTTTATTAAACTGTCGATGATTTTATGACCGATATTAATTATAAGGATTTCTCCAAAAAACCGTAAATTGTTTGATATTTGATCTTGCCGTTTGTGATACTATTATAAATTAATATCACAAATTATTTGGTGATGAATAACATTTGAGACTGTCAAAGTCATTAGCAGATGGGCAATATAATATTTGCTCTCACTAAAGCCGAGGACAGAAAATAATTTTGATTTCTTTATTACTATAATGCCAAGAAAAACTTATTTGAAAAAATTATCATATGTACGAAATATTACAATAAAAAAACGTCTGTTCAGCGAATATGATTGCATTGACAATAACTTTTCTCTGCGTTATCGATCAAATCGATATTCGATCAAATCGATATTCGATCCAAATTTTTGTTATTCACAAAATTTGTTATTTCTTTTCTTATAGACGTAATTATATTTGCCATACCTTTTTTTAAAAAACTGCATTCTACAATACAAAATAGAGGCAAAGATTGTCTAAAGCCTGCAGAATATCCTAGTTATAGAAGTAAATATGTACATATGTATATATTGTCTTATCTGAGAACATCTAGTCATCCATGAACCTTTAAGCTGCTTATTTAGATTTCTCTCTTGCGTTAATCCCTGAGTTTAATGTCCAAATTTATCATCGGTCAGCAACTTAACCTTGGCTTACTTCAGCTTCATCCTTTGGCCATTATTAATCGTCATAACTTGTCTACTTGTTTTGGGGGGGGAATTAACAGAGACAATCTTAATTATGTGACACATCCAATTTATTTTTTCACCCTGTCTGCCATATTTGTTAACAATGTTTTGTGGGAAATTAATTGCAGCAAAAATATTAATAACTGCGATTTTATTCTTGCCAATTTTGGCTTAAGAGTTAATTAACTGAAGTTACATCCTCTTGAGTAAAATTGAAACGAGTTTTTTTCGTATCAAAAGCTAAAGCCGTTTCGTTTGGTTTTCGAAATAAAAAAAACAAACAAAATTAATTTCAAAAAGGTTTATTACAAATCCTACATTACTTAATTGCGTACCAAAAACAAAAAAGCTTAATAAATTATCAATGAAGGTTTTCATTGTTAATAACAATCAAACTTCAATTATTTATTTATACACGAGCGCGCTTTACAAGCAAGACAAAACGTCAGCTGCAAACACAGACGGATGGATGGATGGACGGACAGACGAACGTTCGTTTATCTATTAAATAGACATTTACTTAGTTTGCGGTTATAGTTTTTTTATTATTATTATTTTAGCCACAAACAAACAACCCTTTTTGGGACGTAATCATTTTCCATTTTATTTTATTCATAAATAATAAATAATTTATAAATAATGTTTTTATGGTTATCCACTCAAGTACCTGTAGAAATTTTCAAGGGAGTGAAGATAGAGTCTAAAGTTATAGTCTATTTAGCCAAGACAACAACCTGTTATACTTATAGTCTAAAGTTATAGTCCGTTTTCGCAAACTGTTATACACGAACAAAAAAAGAAGATTTTCAGTTTTTTTTAACAATTAAATGATATGAAACAATAAAAAATATAATATTGAAAAACCCAAAACATTAAAAAGTAAATTTAATTAAAAAAATTAAAAATACACATGTTTCAACGTGTGAATTGAATCTATTGCCTAACACAATTCAATTGCCCATAGCTCTATAACTAGATTGGGTTAATCCATACTATGACCACTTGATGGATAGGTCTCGATGAGCACAATCCAATGATGTAACATTTGTCAAGGTTTATCGTACAGTTTTTGACCCAGTGGGCCATATATAGAACCCATATAGGGTCTAACACAATAAAATGGCCCATAGCTCGAAAACTAGATTGGGTTAATCCATACTATGACCACTTGATGGATAGGTCTCGATGAGCATAATCCAATGATGTAAAATTTGTCAAGGTTTATCGTACCGTTTTTGACCCAGTGGGCCATATATAGAACCCATATAGGGTCTAACACAATAAAATGCCCATAGCTCGAAAACTAGATCGGGTTAATCTGGACTATGAATAATCTTGTATAGGTCTCGATAAGCACAATCCAATGATGTAACATTTGTCAAGGTTTATCGTACAGTTTTTGACCCAGTGGGCCATATATAGAACCCATATAGGGTCTAACACAATAAAATGGCCCATAGCTCGAAAACTAGATTGGGTTAATCCATACTATGACCACTTGATGGATAGGTCTCGATGAGCACAATTCAATGATGTAACATTTGTCAAGATTTATCGTACAGTTTTTGACCCAGTGGGCCATTTATAGAACCCATATAGGGTCTATCACAATAAAATGGCCCATAGCTCGAAAACTAGATTGGGTTAATCCATATTATGACCACTTGATGGATAGGTCTCGATGAGCACAATCCAATGATGTAACATTTGTCAAGGTTTATCGTACAGTTTTTGACCCAGTGGGCCATATATAGAACCCATATAGGGTCTAACACAATAAAATGGCCCATAGCTCGAAAACTAGATCGGGTTAATCTGGACTATGAATAATCTTGTATAGGTCTCGATGAGCACAATCCAATGATGTAACATTTGTCAAGGTTTATCGTACAGTTTTTGACCCAGTGGGCCATATATAGAACCCATATAGGGTCTAACACAATAAAATGGCCCATAGCTCGAAAACTAGATTGGGTTAATCCATACTATGACCACTTGATGGATAGGTCTCGATGAGCATAATCCAATGATGTAAAATTTGTCAAGGTTTATCGTACCGTTTTTGACCCAGTGGGCCATATATAGAACCCATATAGGGTCCAACACAATAAAATGCCCATAGCTCGAAAACTAGATTGGGTTAATCTGGACTATGAATAATCTTGTATAGGTCTCGATAAGCACAATCCAATGATGTAAAATTTTTCAAGGTTTATCGTACAGTTTTTAACCCAGTGGGCCATTTATAGATCCCATATAGGGTCCAACACAATTAAGTGGCCCATAGCTCGAAAACTAGATTGGGTTAATCCATACTATGACCACTTGATGGATAGGTCTCGATGAGCACAATCCAATGATTTAACATTTGTCAAGGTTTATCGTACCGTTTTTGACCCAGTGGGCCATATATAGAACCCATATAGGGTCCAACACAATAAAATGCCCATAGCTCGAAAACTAGATTGGGTTAATCTGGACTATGAATAATCTTGTATAGGTCTCGATAAGCACAATCCAATGATGTAAAATTGTTCAAGGTTTATCGTACAGTTTTTGACCCAGTGGGCCATTTATAGATCCCATATAGGGTCCAACACAATTAAGTGGCCCATAGCTCGAAAACTAGATTGGGTTAATCCATACTATGACCACTTGATGGATAGGTCTCGATGAGCACAATATAATGATTTAACATTTGTCAAGGTTTATCGTACAGTTTTTGACCCAGTGGGCCATATATAGAACCCATATAGGGTCTAACACAATAAAATGCCCCATAGCTCGAAAACTAGATTGGGTTAATCCATACTATGACCACTTGATGGATAGGTCTCGATGAGCACAATCCAATGATGTAACATTTGTCAAGGTTTATCGTACAGTTTTTGACCCAGTGGGCCATATATAGATCCCATATAGGGTCCAACTCAATTAACTGGCCCATAGCTCGAAAACTAGATTGGGTTAATCTGGACTATGAATAATCTTGTATAGGTCTCGATAAGCACAATCCAATGATGTAAAATTTGTCAAGGTTTATCGTACAGTTTTTGACCCAGTGGGCCATTTATAGAACCCATATAGGGTCTAACACAATAAAATGGCCCATAGCTCTATAACTAGATTGGGTTAATCCATACTATGACCACTTGATGGATAGGTCTCGATGAGCACAATCCAATGATGTAACATTTGTCAAGGTTTATCGTACAGTTTTTGACCCAGTGGGCCATATATAGAACCCATATAGGGTCTAACACAATAAAATGGCCCATAGCTCGAAAACTAGATTGGGTTAATCCATACTATGGCCACTTGATGGATAGGTCTCGCTGAGCACAATCCAATGATGTAACATTTGTCAAGGTTTATCGTACAGTTTTTGACCCAGTGGGCCATATATAAATCCCATATAGGGTCCAACTCAATTAACTGGCCCATAGCTCGAAAACTAGATTGGGTTAATCTGGACTATGAATAATCTTGTATAGGTCTCGATAAGCACAATCCAATGATGTAAAATTTGTCAAGGTTTATCGTACAGTTTTTGACCCAGTGGGCCATTTATAGAACCCATATAGGGTCTAACACAATAAAATGGCCCATAGCTCTATAACTAGATTGGGTTAATCCATACTATGACCACTTGATGGATAGGTCTCGATGAGCACAATCCAATGATGTAACATTTGTCAAGGTTTATCGTACAGTTTTTGACCCAGTGGGCCATATATAGAACCCATATAGGGTCTAACACAATAAAATGGCCCATAGCTCGAAAACTAGATCGGGTTAATCCATACTATGAATAATCTTGTATAGGTCTCGATGAGCATAATCCAATGATGTAAAATTTGTCAAGGTTTATCGTACCGTTTTTGACCCAGTGGGCCATATATAGAACCCATATAGGGTCCAACACAATTAAGTGGCCCATAGCTCGAAAACTAGATTGGGTTAATCCATACTATGACCACTTGATGGATAGGTCTCGATGAGCACAATCCAATGATGTAACATTTGTCAAGGTTTATCGTACAGTTTTTGACCCAGTGGGCCATATATAGAACCCATATAGGGTCTAACACAATAAAATGCCCATAGCTCGAAAACTAGATTGGGTTAATCCATACTATGACCACTTGATGGATAGGTCTCGATGAGTATGGATTAACCCAATCTAGTTTTCGAGCTATGGGCCATTTTATTGTGTTAGACCCTATATGGGTTCTATATATGGCCCAGTGGGTCAAAAACTGTACGATAAACCTTGACAAATGTTACATCATTGGATTGTGCTTATCGAGACCTATACAAGATTATTCATAGTCCAGATTAACCCGATCTAGTTTTCGAGCTATGGGCCATTTTATTGTGTTAGACCCTATATGGGTTCTATAAATGGCCCACTGGGTCAAAAACTGTACGATAAACCTTGAAAAATGTTACATCATTGGATTGTGCTCATCGAGACCTATCCATCAAGTGGTCATAGTATGGATTAACCCAATCTAGTTATCGAGCTATGGGCTATTGAATTGTGTTAGACCCTATATGGGTTCTATATATGGCCCACTGGGTCAAAAACTGTACGATAAACCTTGACAAATGTTACATCATTGGATTGTGCTCATCGAGACCTATCCATCAAGTGGTCATAGTATGGATTAACCCAATCTAGTTTTCGAGCTATGGGCATTTTATTGTGTTAGACCCTATATGGGTTCTATAAATGGCCCACTGGGTCAAAAACTGTACGATAAATCTTGACAAATTTTACACCATTGGATTGTGCTCATCGAGACCTATCCATCAAGTGGTCATAGTATGGATTAACCCAATCTAGTTTTCGAGCTATGGGCCACTTAATTGTGTTGGACCCTATATGGGATCTATAAATGGCCCACTGGGTCAAAAACTGTACGATAAACCTTGACAAATGTTACATCATTGGATTGTGCTCCTCGAGACCTATCCATCAAGTGGTCATAGTATGGATTAACCCAATCTAGTTTTCGAGCTATGGGCCATTTTATTGTTTTAGACCCTATATGGGTTCTATAAATGGCCCACTGGGTCAAAAACTGTACGATAAACCTTGAAAAATGTTACATCATTGGATTGTGCTCATCGAGACCTATCCATCAAGTGGTCATAGTATGGATTAACCCAATCTAGTTATCGAGCTATGGGCTATTGAATTGTGTTAGACCCTATATGGGTTCTATATATGGCCCACTGGGTCAAAAACTGTACGATAAACCTTGACAAATGTTACATCATTGGATTGTGCTCATCGAGACCTATCCATCAAGTGGTCATAGTATGGATTAACCCAATCTAGTTTTCGAGCTATGGGCATTTTATTGTGTTAGACCCTATATGGGTTCTATAAATGGCCCACTGGGTCAAAAACTGTACGATAAATCTTGACAAATTTTACACCATTGGATTGTGCTCATCGAGACCTATACAAGATTATTCATAGTCCAGATTAACCCGATCTAGTTTTCGAGCTATGGGCCATTTTATTGTGTTAGACCCTATATGGGTTCTATAAATGGCCCACTGGGTCAAAAACTGTACGATAAACCTTGAAAAATGTTACATCATTGGATTGTGCTCATCGAGACCTATCCATCAAGTGGTCATAGTGTGGATTAACCCAATCTAGTTATCGAGCTATGGGCTATTGAATTGTGTTAGACCCTATATGGGTTCTATATATGGCCCACTGGGTCAAAAACTGTACGATAAACCTTGACAAATGTTACATCATTGGATTGTGCTCATCGAGACCTATCCATCAAGTGGTCATAGTATGGATTAACCCAATCTAGTTATCGAGCTATGGGCTATTGAATTGTGTTAGACCCTATATGGGTTCTATAAATGGCCCACTGGGTCAAAAACTGTACGATAAACCTTGAAAAATGTTACATCATTGGATTGTGCTCATCGAGACCTATCCATCAAGTGGTCATAGTATGGATTAACCCAATCTAGTTATCGAGCTATGGGCTATTGAATTGTGTTAGACCCTATATGGGTTCTATATATGGCCCACTGGGTCAAAAACTGTACGATAAACCTTGACAAATGTTACATCATTGGATTGTGCTCATCGAGACCTATCCATCAAGTGGTCATAGTATGGATTAACCCAATCTAGTTTTCGAGCTATGGGCATTTTATTGTGTTAGACCCTATATGGGTTCTATAAATGGCCCACTGGGTCAAAAACTGTACGATAAATCTTGACAAATTTTACACCATTGGATTGTGCTCATCGAGACCTATCCATCAAGTGGTCATAGTATGGATTAACCCAATCTAGTTTTCGAGCTATGGGCCACTTAATTGTGTTGGACCCTATATGGGATCTATAAATGGCCCACTGGGTCAAAAACTGTACGATAAACCTTGACAAATGTTACATCATTGGATTGTGCTCCTCGAGACCTATCCATCAAGTGGTCATAGTATGGATTAACCCAATCTAGTATTCGAGCTATGGGCCACTTAATTGTGTTGGACACTATATGGGATCTATAAATGGCCCACTGGGTCAAAAACTGTACGATAAACCTTGAAAAATTTTACATCATTGAATTGTGCTCATCGAGACCTATCCATCAAGTGGTCATAGTATGGATTAACCGAATCTAGTTTTCGAGCTATGGGCCATTTTATTGTTTTAGACCCTATATGGGTTCTATAAATGGCCCACTGGGTCAAAAACTGTACGATAAACCTTGACAAATGTTACATCATTGGATTATGCTCATCAAGACCTATCCATCAAGTGGTCATAGTATGGATTAACCCAATCTAGTTTTCGAGCTATGGGCCATTTTATTGTGTTAGACCCTATATGGGTTCTATATATGGCCCACTGGGTCAAAAACTGTACGATAAACCTTGACAAATGTTACATCATTGGATTGTGCTCATCGAGACCTATCCATCAAGTGGTCATAGTATGGATTAACCCAATCTAGTTTTCGAGCTATGGGCCATTTTATTGTGTTAGACCCTATATGGGTTATATATATGGCCCACTGGGTCAAAAACTGTACGATAAACCTTGACAAATGTTACATCATTGGATTGTGCTCATCGAGACCTATACAAGATTATTCATAGTCCAGATTAACCCAATCTAGTTTTCGAGCTATGGGCCATTTTATTGTGTTAGACCCTATATGGGTTATATATATGGCCCACTGGGTCAAAAACTGTACGATAAACCTTGACAAATGTTACATCATTGGATTGTGCTCATCGAGACCTATCCATCAAGTGGTCATAGTATGGATTAACCCAATCTAGTTTTCGAGCTATGGGCCATTTTATTGTGTTAGACCCTATATGGGTTATATATATGGCCCACTAAGTCAAAAACTGTACGATAAACCTTGACAAATGTTACATCATTGGATTGTGCTCATCGAGACCTATCCATCAAGCGGTCATAGTATGGATTAACCCAATCTAGTTTTCGAGTTGTGGGCTATTGAATTGTGTTAGCCAATAGACTCAATTCTCACGTTGAAACATGTGTATTTTTAATTTTTTTGATTTAATCGACTTTTAAAAGTTTTGGGTTTTTCAATATTATATTTTTTATTGTTTCATATCATTTAATTGTTAAAAAAAACTAAATATTTAATTTTTTGTTCGTGTATAACAGTTTGCGAAAACGGACTATAACTTTAGACTATAAGTATAACAGGTTGTTGTCTTGGCTAAATAGACTATAACTTTAGACTCTATCTTCACTCCCTTGAAATTTTCAATAGAATTCCACAGTGAGAGAAAAATTAGTTAAATAATCTTTACAATAAGGACATTCCATATTTAAAATTAATACAATTTTTTTAATATCAAGTAAATTGTCTTGGAGTTTCAATAGAATTCTATACTAAAAAAAAGAAAAAATACTGAATTTTAAAAATCACAATTTTTTAAATAAGCACATTCACTTCTTGAATTGAAGATAATGTCTTTAATTTTAAGTAAATTGCCTTGGTTTTAAGTTTGACCTGTACTTACCTTAAATAAAGAGCGATTTTTAAAGCTTTCTGATTCTATAATTTATAAATAATGTTTTTATGGTTATTCACTGAAGTATCTGTAGAAATTTTCAATAGAATTCTACACTGAGAAAAATCTTTAAAATTAAAACATTCCATATTTTAAATGAAAACAATGTCTTAGTAAAGGCTCCGCCAAATAACTTTTTTTTGAAAATGCTATAAAAAAAGACTACTGAAAACGCATTGGATGGTCAGTTGGCTTCAACTCCTGAACCAATTGGACTTTGTATGGCGTCATACCAAGGTCTTCATGCAAAATTCGTCTCAATGATGTCTCCGAAATGTTCAATTGTTGCGAACGACGGCGAATTGATGTTGATGGCGCTTCACGCACACTTTCTGCCACAGCTGCAATATTCTCGGGTGTACGCACTGTTTTTGGCTTTTCACGCTTTGGTTTATCGATGAGGATGCCAGTTTCTTTCACTTTTTTCACAAGATAACGAACATACGGAGCTGACGGTGCTTCTCTTCTTCCAAAATCCGTACGTAATTTTCGCACACATTCTGCACATTAACATGATTTTCAAAGTAATGTCGCAATATTCGCAATATACACATATTCGTTCAGCGGAAGGATAAAACTAATTATCTGTCAAATCAGACATGAGCTAAGTGTTACCATTCACGAAATAAACACTAGTTGAAAAAAAGTTAGATGGCGGACCCATTATTAAGTAAGTTGTCTTAGATTTTCAATAGAAGAAAAATAATTTATTTTAAGGATCCTAGTTATTAATATAATTACATTTACTACTTAAATTGAGGACATTTTCTTAAATTTTAAGTAAATTGTCTTGGTAATAAGTGTGGCGTGTGCTGATTTCGAATAACTAGTAATTTTTTTAAGAGTTTAAAATTTGATTTAAAAAAAAACACATAAAATTTAGAGAAATCTGTGAAATCTTTATTTAAGTCGATGGAACGGTCGATATAATTCAATGTTTAAAGATGAAACCAACGTTTAAAGATAAAAACACGAAAACAGCTGAGCTGCCAAAAAGAAAATTGCCAAAAATCACCCTTTATAAGAACGTTTTTTTTGCATATTTATTTTATTTATAAATAGTAACTATTTTCTTATGATCCTTCTTTCACTCAAGTACCAGTTGAAATACGAAATGGGTTTATTTCGAATATTAGGACCTTTAAAATTGGGTTGTTTGTTTTTATTTTAAAGATTAGGATCTTTAGTATTATGTATTTTGTATTTATTTTACCCTAATCTGTAAAACAAATTAAATTAAATACAAAAATTTTGTATTTATTTCAAAGATAAGTTCTTTTGTCCTTATTTTAAAGATTACTTTCTTTAACATTAGATGTTTAGTAACTTTTTTAAGGCTTGTATCTTTATAATAGGAGATGTTTTTATTTTTTCTATTTTTAAAGATCCTAATCTTTATGATATGTACATTCCATACTGTTAATGAGAATAATTTCTATATTATTAAGTAAATTGTCTAAATCTGAAGTATGTAATTTTGAAATGTTAACGATTAAACCGTCTTTTGAACCAAGTGAAGATAATATTTCAACTTAACTTTCCATGCTTAAAATTACGACAACTTACTTTATATTAGGCATGTTTTTGTTACAAGCTAGCAATTTTAGTTTAGCACTTTGCTACGAAAACAACTGAATTCCACTAACTGACACATAAGCAATAAGTGTCGGATTTTCACTATCTGGTAGCAATGGTGTCATGAATTGCAAAGAAAGATCAGATCAAAAAAATCGTGAAAAGTATTTATAAAACATATATTTACTATTCTATGTTCAATTGTTTACACTCTTTTTGCAAATATTAAAATAATTTCCTATTTTTGTTCTTCTTCCCGTTAATTCACAATAATTGATAAAATGTCTCCAAAAATGGGATGCCCTATTGCTAAATATAGGGTGCCCAATCTGGCAGCATCATACTCGATTAAGACAGGAACACAAGCACCAAACTTCATCGGGAACTAATAGTGCTTAAAAGTGCTTAGCTCCCCATACAAATTAAGCACTTATGGTGTAACGAAAACACGCCTATTAAATAATTTGTCCTCATTTGAAATACGATATGGGTTTATTTTAAATATTAGGACCTATAAAATTGGGTAGCTTTGTTTTATTTTAAAGATTAGGATCTTTAATATTATGTATTTTGTGTTTATTTTAAAGATTAGGATCTTTTAAATTACCTATTTTGTATTTATTTCAAAGATATGTTTTTTGGTACGTATTTTAAATATAATTTTGAAATGTTATATATTAAGCTGTCTTGGTTTATTATTATCTTCACTTGGTTTAAAAACCTCATTTGATATGCGAAAAGGGGTTATCTTGAATATTAGGATCTTTAAAATTAGGTATCTTGTATATATTTTAAAGATTAGGATCTTTAATATCACGTATTTTTATTTATTTTAAAGATTATAATCTTTTGAATTACGTATTTTGTATTCATTTTAAAGATACGTTATTTGGTACTTACCTTAAAGATTAATATCTTTAAAATTAGGTATTTTGTACTAATTTAAATATTGTGATCTTTAAAATAGGTATAGTGGACTTATTATAAAGATTAAGACCTTTTAAATTAGGTATGTGGTGCTTATTTTAAAGACTAGGATCACTAAATTTGGGGATTTTGTAGTTATTTGAATGATTATGATCTTTAAAATTAGTTAGTTTGCACTTATTGTAGACTAGGGCCTTTAACATTAGGTATTTTGTACTTATTGTAAAGACTATGAACCTTAAAATTAGGTACTAGAGTATTGTACTTATTTTAAAGGTTGGGATTTTTAAAATTCGAAATTTTGTACTTATTTTAAGGATTATGATCTTTAAAATTAGACATTTTGCACTTATTTTAAAGATTAATAACTTTAAAATAAGAAATTTTTTACTTATTTTAAAGATTAGGATCTTTAAAATTACATAATTTTTTTTGATACGAGTTCACTCATATTTTTAAGATTAGAACCATTTTTGTACAAAATCTTTAAAATAAGGACAAGCTTTTATCAGTGTAGCTATGCTACTACAACATCAATTTGTACGACTACTTATTTTTCCAGTACACACTTTCAGTCTAAGCTATATATATACATATATTTATTTATCTATTTCCAACATGATGATATCACACTTTTTTGAGATGTCTTTAGAAGTGCTAAGACTGCGACTACTGACTGGCTGCTGCTGTCGGCCGATGTCTACTATTTTAAATTAACATAAACTTTGTCCAAGTCATTTCATGGCTATCTCAATGTAATGAATACCTGTGTACCTTTAATAAGCATAAACTCAAATTGAATAAAATGGCCATTACATTATCTTAACACGACGATGACGACAAAAATGTATTTACAAAAAATGCCGGTTAATTCATGATGGCCCTCTTTTGTGCATGTGCTCTCAGTAATAAATGAATGTATTTACATTATCTGCCGTTTAAATCAATTTTTGACAGCGGTCGTCTGTCTGAAATGGTCAGAAAATGTTGTTGCACAGCGAGACTCATACTTACATGGGATATTGGGGTGTTTGGAGAAAAATACTTTGTTAGAAAGTGTTTAAAATTTGATTTTTCCAATACTTGTGCTCAGGGAAAGTAAGAAAACATTAAATATAGGGAATACTTGAGCAACAAAACTATGTTTACAATAACCAAACAAATATTCAAATAAGTCCTAAGCCTCAATATGCCTATAAGAACGAAAATACGCTTTGACTACGATTAAATTATAATTACCTTATGATTTGTGAATATGATTGCGGTGACCATTGACCTTCTTTGCGTGTGAACAATATATATTTTGGTACAAGTATTCCTATGTTTCACATTTAAATTGAATGTTTCTCCTGAAAAATATTTCATTACTTGCATTTTTTCTCCAGAGATATACAATTTTTAAAATTTTCTAAAGAAGTAATTTTCTTCCAAATATCTCATATCTCTCTCCTAAAATTCTGAATTTATATTTATAAATAATTAGTAAAATGTGTAACTATTAGACTTCCCAACTTCACCCTAATATACTGCTACTAAATAAATTTGTTGTTTTTTTTTCATTTTATCAATACTGAT
Organism: Eudasyphora cyanicolor; assembly: GCA_963930755.1. Classification (NCBI taxonomy): domain Eukaryota; kingdom Metazoa; phylum Arthropoda; class Insecta; order Diptera; family Muscidae; genus Eudasyphora; species Eudasyphora cyanicolor. The sequence continues at coordinate 191,595,051 of OZ005735.1, read as the reverse complement.
GAATAATAATTATTCATAAAACGAATGTTGAATGAACACCGTTGATTGTCAATGTAAAATAATATTAATTATTATTATGCAGCTTTACATCTTTATAACATTTTGCCAAACACAGTGACAGAATAAAGACGAAAAATTACTTTAAAGCTAATAACAATTTTGGATTTCAATTAATTTCTTGAGGGTTGCAATGAACAAATGAAATGATTCCATGAATTGTTTTTGCAATTCAAGAAATTTTGAATCTTTTTTTAAGACCTTTTTACACCTACACTGAAAAAAATATTGTCATAAAATTAAAGAATGGCTCCAAAGACATCATTAGTTTTAACAATAAGTACCATTTGTACTTAAAATATTGATAATTTCATTAATATTAAGTAATATAATTAATTTTAAGTAAATTTTCTGAATTTTAGGTACAAAATGTACTTATTTTTAAAGACTAAGGACGTCTTTGGAGCAATTCTTTAAACAATAATATATCAAATGTATGAAATCAATATGTAAATCAAATATTTTTGTGTGTAAATATTTATGTACATATCAACGAAATATCTTTGAATATCTATTTCATAAATATTATTTTTTTAAGTTTCGGTGCAGATTCCCCAAAAAGTTGGGAAAACATTTGAATAAGTTACAGATTTTCCCCCCGAAATAAAGAAAAAAACGTGCATTTTCGAAAAATGATATGTTTCCGGCAAATATGGCGATTTTTCAAGATTCAAATAATTTGTACAATAATTCTATCGGAGCTTACTTTATAGAACGAAGAATAAAATAAAATTTTAGATTTTTTATGAATTTTTGAATTTCCAAATAAAAAAATCGCCTTTGGAAAATTTTGTTCACGGATTTCCCTCTGATATAATCTATTTTATGGTCTATTTATTAACTATATAACAGTCAGTAAATAACAGTAACTATATAACAATCGGATTGATCGACCTTATCTCCATTTCTATTAGTTTTTTTTATTAAGGATTTGTTTATATTTAATAGTTTGGTTTTTTTTTTGCTGGAATTCTCACTATTTTTTAAAACCTCATTTTTAAATTACATTAAATTTTTTTGCAATTTACAATGTTTCCACTCTTTGACCCACTGTGCCAATGCATGTTTTTTTACACGCTACAGTCATTTAAGTAAGCAGATATTCATGTGCAAGTTATGTGCATAGCAGGTGAACATAAATGTACTCTTCAATTAATATGATAATTTATGTATTTCATCATTTACTTAATTTGTAAATTTCTGTTGTTGTGTTTTTTTCACATTCACTTTGTTTCGGAGGCTTTATGAATTGTATAAATAAATATTACAATCATATGTGTAAAGTACTTAATTAAGTTGCATTTAAGAGAAAAACAAGTAAGAAAGTTTCAGTCGGGTAAACCGACTAAGGTATACCCTCACTTTGTGAGTAATGTAATATTGAATATTACTCGAATTATTCTGTCAATTTGTGTGGGAGGTACCAGAAGGGGTTTATCAAATACACCTATTTTTCGCTGAACATTAGATACTTTAAATTCATTGCACTGTGCCGACTTATAAGCATTTATGTACACTGGTATAAACGTTATGAGACATTAAATTGTGGTATGATTTGGGCTTGTGTGGGAGGTACAAAGAGGGGCGTGGCAATAACGCCCATTTTTCACAGGGCTATAGACACTATAAAAACATTACACTGTACAAAATTTCAAGTATTTTTGTACACTGGTTTTAATGTTATAAGCTGTTAACTTTTGGTGGAAAAAGGTACCTTTGTGTGGGAGGTACCAAAAGGGGCGTGACAACAACACCCATTTTTCCCTGGACTGTAGGCAATATAAAAGCATAATACTGTACAAAATTTCAAGTATTTTTATACACTGTTATTAATGTTATAAGCTGTTAACTTTTGGTGCAAAATGGTGCATTTGTGTGGGAGGTACCAAAAGGGACGTGGCGACTTCGCCCATTTTTCTCGAGTTGATAACGACTAATAAGCTAATACTATGTGTAGAATTTCAAAAGATTCGAATAAGTAGTATAGCAGTTATTAAAGAATCAATATTTCACAACATTTTAACCCTTTGTGGGGGAGGTACTAGAAGGAGTGGACCAATATGGCCCATCTTCGAACTTAGCCGGAGATAGAAAAAAATATTACCACATACCAAATTTGAGGTCAATCGGTTACTCCTTTCGAGAGTTATCGTGCGCACCAGCCAGCAGACAGACAGACAGACAGACAGACAGACAGACAGACGGACGGACATTGCTCATTCGACTTAAAATGACCCAAAACGGATTTCCTCCGAACATACTTGGGGTCTTAGGTCACTCCTTCGACGTGTTACACTTTTTTCCGTAGCAAATGATATATACCCTCGTCACACTAAAGTGAGGGTATAATGAAAGGAGATATTTTATTATGCGAAATAAAAATAAAAAAAATCAACATTAATCACTGGATTCATGGGAAAATCAGAAATATTTTCAAATAATACATCCGGTTCTAAAATGATTAATATTTTCTAATTTAAAATGTAAAAATGAAAATGTGAAAGTCTTTTTATAAAATTCAGTTTTTTTTGGGAACATATTCCAACCATAGGCTGTTACTTGCATAACTTTAATTTTTTGTTTTTCTTTTTCGCTTTGGGTTAATTAAAAAATCTTTCATTATTGCATAAATTGTATATTTTCTTTTTCCGTTTTGCTCTCAAAAATGTCTTGATCATCCAACCATCAATTTCATTTATTTTTTTGGTTTGCAGTACAAACCTTTTCCACAAAAAAAAAGAAATAAATAAATTGAGAAATTATTTTTTTCCAGCCGCTTAGCCCCTTTAATTTGAAGAGCTCTTACTTTACACTCATTGCGCGTTTTAAGCTTCCACGAAATAGTCAACAATGTTCATCCGTCTGTCTGTCCGTCCGCATGTCTGTCTATCCGTCTTTCTCTATTGTTGTCTAGTGTAAGTCTTTTAAATTTTTTATTGCGTAAAACGCGTCAAAACCCATAACGATTTCGGCGTATTGTTGTTTTTGTTTTTTTTTTGTAAAAAAAAGTCGGTTAATAACATACATTAGATAGACAACAAAAACCGCGTAATAATGTATTTCATGGGTTTTCATTGTGAATTATAAAGTGGCTTTCTGTCTGTCTGTCCGTCCCTCCATCCGTCCGTCCGCCTTTCCGACAGTACTTAAGTAGTACAGAGGAGTTAAAAACATTTTGTGTAAATTCCATTAAACGTCACGCTATAATTTTTTGTAAAAGAGATTTATATTAACACAGAGAGTTCATTAAAAACTCATGTTTTCCTCAGAAAAAAAAAAATAAGAAAATTCACTATTATATATACATTGCGGATATATGTACATACGAATATATAACCTTAGAAACCGAGATTAAATACTATACCATTTTATACGGATCTGGATGAAGATATTCATGATTTTCAAGTAAAGGATGTTTTTTTTGGAGTCGGAGGTTTTAGGGTTCTTTGCGAAGCAACAAATAATAAAAAATAAGAAGAAGAAATGAAATAATAGAATAATGAAATAATAGAATAATAATATAATGAAATAATGAAATAATGAGATAATGAAATAATGAAATAATGAAATAATGAAATAATGAAATAATGAAATAATGAAATAATGAAATAATGAAATAATGAAATAATGAAATAATGAAATAATGAAATAATGAAATAATGAAATAATGAAATAATGAAATAATGAAATAATGAAATAATGAAATAATGAAATAATGAAATAATGAAATAATGAAATAATGAAATAATGAAATAATGAAATAATGAAATAATGAAATAATGAAATAATGAAATAATGAAATAATGAAATAATGAAATAATGAAATAATGAAATAATGAAATAATGAAATAATGAAATAATGAAATAATGAAATAATGAAATAATGAAATAATGAAATAATGAAATAATGAAATAATGAAATAATGAAATAATGAAATAATGAAATAATGAAATAATGAAATAATGAAATAATGAAATAATGAAAAAATGAAATAATGAAATAATGAAATAATGAAATAATGAAATAATGAAATAATGAAATAATGAAATAAAGAAATAATGAAATAATGAAATAATGAAATAATGAAATAATGAAATAATGAAATAATGAAATAATGAAATAATGAAATAATGAAATAATGAAATAATGAAATAATGAAATAATGAAATAATGAAATAATGAAATAATGAAATAATGAAATAATGAAATAATGAAATAATGAAATAATGAAATAATGAAATAATGAAATAATGAAATAATGAAATAATGAAATAATGAAATAATGAAATAATGAAATAATGAAATAAAGAAATAATGAAATAATGAAATAATGAAATAATGAAATAATGAAATAATGAAATAATGAAATAATGAAATAATGAAATAATGAAATAATGAAATAATGAAATAATGAAATAATGAAATAATGAAATAATGAAATAATGAAATAATGAAATAATGAAATAATGAAATAATGAAATAATGAAATAATGAAATCATGAAATAATGAAATAATGAAATAATGCAATAATGAAATAATGGAATAATGAAATAATGGAATAATGAAATAATGAAATAATGAAATAATGAAATAATGAAATAATGAAATAATGAAATAGTGAAATAATGAAATAATGAAATAATGAAATAATGAAATAATGAAATAATGAAATAATGAAATAATGAAATAATGAAATAATGAAATAATGAAATAATGAAATAATGAAATAATGAAATAATGAAATAATGAAATAATGAAATAATGAAATAATGAAATAATGAAATAATGAAATAATGAAATAATGAAATAATGAAATAATGAAATAATGAAATAATGAAATAATGAAATAATGAAATAATGAAATAATGAAATAATGAAATAATGAAATAATGAAATAATGAAATAATGAAATAATGAAATAATGAAATAATGAAATAATGAAATAATGAAATAATGAAATAATGAAATAATGAAATAATGAAATAATGAAATAATGAAATAATGAAATAATGAAATAATGAAATAATGAAATAATGAAATAATGAAATAATGAAATAATGAAATAATGAAATAATGAAATAATGAAATAATGAAATAATGAAATAATGAAATAATGAAATAATGAAATAATGAAATAATGAAATAATGAAATAATGAAATAATGAAATAATGAAATAATGAAATAATGAAATAATGAAATAATGAAATAATGAAATAATGAAATAATGAAATAATGAAATAATGATATAATGAAATAATGAAATAATGAAATAATGATATAATGATATAATGATAATGATATAATGATATAATGATATAATGATATAATGATATAATGATATAATGATATAATGATATAATGATATAATGATATAATGATATAATGATATAATGATATAATGATATAATGATATAATGATATAATGATATAATGATATAATGATATAATGATATAATGATATAATGATATAATGATATAATGATATAATGATATAATGATATAATGATATAATGATATAATGATATAATGATATAATGATATAATGATATAATGATATAATGATATAATGATATAATGATATAATGATATAATGATATAATGATATAATGATATAATGATATAATGATATAATGATATAATGATATAATGATATAATGATATAATGATATAATGATATAATGATATAATGATATAATGATATAATGATATAATGATATAATGATATAATGATATAATGATATAATGATATAATGATATAATGATATAATGATATAATGATATAATGATATAATGATATAATGATATAATGATATAATGATATAATGATATAATGATATAATGATATAATGATATAATGATATAATGATATAATGATATAATGATATAATGATATAATGATATAATGATATAATGATATAATGATATAATGATATGATGATATAATGATATAATGATATAATGATATAATGATATAATGATATAATGATATAATGATATAATGATATAATGATATAATGATATAATGATATAATGATATAATGATATAATGATATAATGATATAATGATATAATGATATAATGATATAATGATATAATGATATAATGATATAATGATATAATGATATAATGATATAATGATATAATGATATAATGATATAATGATATAATGATATAATGATATAATGAAATAATGAAATAATGAAATAATTATAAAATTATAAAATTATACAATTATAAAATTATAATGTTATAAAATTATAAAATTATAAAATAATAATATAATAAAAAAATAAAATTATAACATTATAACATTATATAATTATAAGATTATAAAATTATAAAAATTATAAAATTATAAAATTATAAAATTATAAAATTATAAAATTATAAAATTATAAAATTATAAAATTATAAAATTATAAAATTATAAAATTATAAAATTATAAAATTATAAAATTATAAAATTATAAAATTATAAAATTATAAAATTATAAAATTATAAAATTATAAAATTATAAAATTATAAAATTATAAAATTATAAAATTATAAAATTATAAAATTATAAAATTATAAAATTATAAAATTATAAAATTATAAAATTATAAAATTATAAAATTATAAAATTATAAAATTATAAAATTATAAAATTATAAAATTATAAAATTATAAAATTATAAAATTATAAAATTATAAAATTATAAAATTATAAAATTATAAAATTATAAAATTATAAAATTATAAAATTATAAAATTATAAAATTATAAAATTATAAAATTATAAAATTATAAAATTATAAAATTATAAAATTATAAAATGAGTAACAATAGTATATGTTTTCCAAAATTATTTAACATAAGTTCAAAGATGGTCCAATCTATAGGTGGTATCATTGCCATTGGTACCTCCCCCACAAAAGGTTAACGTTTATTGCATTATATAATCTCCTTATGTATCTAAATAGTCTAAAATTTCTCACATATTATTTTCTTATGGCGCTAACAACTTGGGAATAATGGGTCTATATCGCCATGTCCCTTTAGGCATTAATCTAATCTAATCTTAATCTAATGTTTTTGAATTTCCCTCCGTTCGGTGGAAATGGGAGTATTTGTCAAGTCCCTTCTGGTATTTCCCACAAACATTGGTTTCAAATTTTCCGATTCTGAATAAATTTGGCCTATTTAAGTATATATTAAATTGTACAATCCCTACCTAAGGTAATTGTCATTTCGATTACTACCCTCGTTAAGGCCACATCTTGCTGCCTTTAGTTCGACAAAAAAAAAGAACAAATAAACAACATTTTGTCACAATCACAACAGGTTTTCCATCTTCGTAGACATTCTGCAGACTCCAGTTTGAATGAGTTCAGCCTTAGCTTTGTTTTTTTGCTGATGTCGTCGCTAACGTGCGGCCCCAGTCCACTTCACTCGGCCCTCCACCACTTTGCTCAATAGTATTGTTGATCGCGTTGGCGTTTTCGAGTGGAACAAGTGGAACATTTGTAACAGATACCTCCACTTAAGGTTCAATGCTTTACAAAGCCAAATACATATCAGTTTATCTTCAATCTTAAACTGTGTAGACAACAGACAATTGTATCATAAATTATTATTTTGTTTGATCTTTTTGTTTTTTTTGTTTTGGTTTATTATGTCCATTGACTGCAACACCAGATTTTATTAGTAGAAGATCTTTATTGTTTATATATATATATTCGTTTTTGATTCAATTCAAAAATGTCTGATTTATATTCAAACGAGCGTATAATTTCTTTATGAACGCCCACATTTTGTTTACAACTCGTGCAATAAGTTTTGAGACTTTTCAGAACAAAATTTTGCTGTTTATTTATGTGAGGGGATTGGGTTTTGTGTGTCATAAGGAAAATAAAGAAAAAAATACTAATTTTAGGAAGCGGTCAATGTCAACGATGCTCAACCGTTTTTGATTTTTTTTTCCAAAATAAACGAGGTTCGATGATGAACCATATTGGTCCTCGCTTTCGGATATAGCTTTGCGCTCCATCTTCACAGTCATTTTTGGTTCCCCACATTATCAAATTGCAAATCTGCTATTACAGCAGACCTCTCTGCTGCCTCCGCTAACATATTTTTGCTGACTACAGTTATTTACGAGTATATACATACAAAGTACGCTATATAATAGTTTTTAGCTTGTTGCATATCTAAATCTCTGTGTGAGTGTAGCAGATTTCATTATATTAATGAATAATTTATTACTACGACACTTTGAGTGACATATCTTTGTGGTGTTTTTTTGGCAGTCAGTTTTTTTGTTTTTAGTTGGCACAATAGCATTATTTATTTCAATTATTTATTTAGCTTTTTTTGTACGTTTTTCTTTTCTGTTTTCGCTGTTTACTCTGTGCGTTTCATAAACAATTTATTTTAATTACATTCTGTAAAAAAATAATGTATTTTATGTTATTTGTTATTTATGTAGAGTTTTTTCTCGTGTCAACAATTTTTGCCAATGGGTAGTGTAATTGACATGAAATGTCACAAACAACCGACCGACCGACCGACAGACGGACGGACACACAAACAAGTCAGATAAATTATTTTAAATTTATACAATTCTGTGGTGTGTTTTTTTCTTTCCTCCCTCTCTCTCTCTCTCTCTTAACTGCATTTGTTTATAATTGTTGTTTGATGATGCTGATGATGATGATTGTGGAAGAGGAATAATTAATAATAACAAACAAGCAAACATTTATAAAATAATTAAAATTAATAGACAAGTGGCGAAAAAAAGAATAATGCAACAATGAAATGAGTTCATTTTTCCGTTGGCAAAACCACGTGCACAACATCCGAACAATAACTATATCCGCATAAAGCGATTGTTTGTCATTGAAAATTAATAATTTTATTTTTTTATTAAAAAATAATCATTTTACTGAGTTTTTAATTAGGGCTCAACGGAGCTGTGTCCATATGAAACAGCTACAAATTTGGCAATTTAATTAATTTTTGTTGTTAATCAACATAACTGCATATTCGCTTCCTTAATTGGTTTTTTAAACATTTATATTCTTACTGCATAAAGTTAATATAATTACGAAAAACTTTTCACATCCGCTGGAAAATTGTTATCTAAATTCTATGTGAACATGTTTTTATTTCCATTATAATATGTTTAAGGTGAAACTGTTCATTTACGAATCACGTCCGTTTATTTACTGTATTTATAGAATAAATATGCCTTCTAAAACATGCTAAATGCAGTTTTATGAAATTTTTAAATTTGTGTGGAATTCCTTTGTAATGCAATTTGAACGACCTGTTCTTTTTTTATGAATAACTCTTGGTTGAGTTGACGATAAACACCAAATTTTGACTGAACATAATTTGGAATATTCAGACTTTAAAAATGAAATGTCCCTGAAAATATGCTAAGTCGACTTAACATTGTTTGGAATGAAGTTATCGATATGTTGCATTCGAATTAAAAATGTATAAAGTTGCAAATGATTGGATAATAAAGTATAAAAATAAAATAAAATAAAATATAAAATACAAAAAATATATACATATAAAGGGTGGGCCATTTAAAATTTTTAATTTGAACTACCGATTACTTTGGCTTGTGATTTGAGTCCTTTGGATTATTTTCTGTGGGGAGCCATTAAGGATAAATGTTACGCAAAGCTCCCGGAGACAATTGAAGCGTTAAAACATGAAATCGAAGTTGCCATTGAAGAGATTTGACCGGAACAATCGAAAATATACTGAAAAATTGGGTTGATCGGATGAGGAACTGCCGAGCCAGTCGTGGTAGTCATATGAATGATATTGTGTCCATTGTTAAATTTTTTCCATATTTTATTATTTTTTTTTTTCATATTTTATTTTATATATTATTTTTTTAATATTTTATTTTATATATTATTTTTTTCATATTTTATCTTTTTTATATTTTATTTAATTGTTATATATTAATTTCTTATTAAATTTTATTTTTATGTTTAATTTGGTTTTATTTCGTATTTAATGTTATTTTTATATTTTATTATTTAATGTTTAATGTTATTTTATATTTTATTTGGTTTATTTTCATATTTAATCTTTTTATACGTTATTTTATTTTTATATTTAATTTTTTTGTGTTATTTTATTTAATTTTTATATTTTATTTCATTTTATTTTATTTTTATATTATATTTTATTTTACTTTATTTTTATATTTTATTTTATTTTTTTATTTTACTTGTTTTTATATTTTATTTGATGTTATTTTCATATTTTATGTTATTTTTATATTTATTTTTTTTTTTATTTTTATGTTTAAATTTTTATTTTAATTTATTTTTATGTTTAAATGTTTTATTTTAATTTCTGTTTATATTTTACCTTTTTTATGTTTTATTTTATTGTTATATTTTATTTTTTTTTACATTTTATTTTATTTTTACATTTAATTTTATTTATTTATACTGGGTGGGCCATTTAAAATTTGAAATTTGTATCGGCTATAAAAAATTTACTGATAATTTTTGCAAATTTCTGGTTTTATTGGAAAGGTTGAAAAAATAATATATAAAATAAAATATAAAAAAAATACAAAAGCAAAATAAAATAAAATTTTAAATAAAATATAAAATAATATATAAAATAAAATTTTAAATAAAATATAAAATAAAATTATAAATAAATGTGGTGTGATTAGCTTTGCGAAGGAAAGTCGGAAAATTTGTTTTACGTTCAGCAGTTTTTCAATATCTCCTGATGACGACTAACGATGTTAGTCGAAATATCGAGAAAATAAAAATTTTGATAATAAAAGAATAAAATCAGTCTTTTAATCAAGGACCTTGAGCCAAACAATAAGGAAATAGAATTAAAAACACAAAGGTCAGCAATTAATAAAAACAACATAAAATTAGAAATAAAATAATACATAAATAAAATAAAATATAGAACTAAAAATAAATATAATATGAAATATAAAAATAAAACAGAATATTTAAATTAAGTATACAATTAAGTAAAATACTAAAATAAAATATAAATATAAATAAACTTTAAAGTAAAATATAAAAATTAAATTAAATATAAAATAAAATGAAAAATATTTTGTTTTATATTTTAAAATAAAAAAAAATATAAAAATAAAATAAAATATATAAAAATAAAATTAAATTTAAAAATAATGTAAAATATGAAAATAAAGTATAAAAATAAAATAACATAACAATAAAATAATGTAGAAAAATAAAGTAAAATGTAAAAAGATATTAAAATATAAAAAGAAATTAATATATAAATAAAATAAATTAAAGTATGAAAATATATTAAAATGTAAAAATAAAATAGAACATAAAATATAAAAGTTAAATAAAATGTAAAGATAAAATAAAATATAAAGATAAAATAAAATATGAAAGTTAAATAAAATATAAAAATAAAACAAAATATATAAACGAAATAAAATACATAAATAAAATAATATATATATGAAAAGAATTTAAAATATAAAAATAAAATTAAATGTAAGAATGAAATAAAATATAAAATTAACATATATGAACATAAAAATAAAATAAAATATAAAAATAAAGTATAAAAATAAAATAATTGAGCTCGAGGTCATTAAATAAACACCCAATAATTTATAAAATATAAAAATAAAATAAAATATAAAACTAAAATAAAATATAAAACTAAAATAGAATAAAATATAAAATGAAATATAAAAGTAAAATTAAATAAAAATGAAATATAAAAATAGAGTCAAATAAGAAAATAAAATATAGGAATAAAATAATTAAATAAAATATAAAATTAAATTAAAATATAAGAATAACATAATATATAAAAATAAAATAAAATATAAAAATCAAGTAAAATATAAAAATGAAATGAAATAAATATTAAATAAAAAATGTAAAAAAATATCGGAAGAAGTTTAAAATAAAAAATTAAAATATAAAAATAAAAAAAATATAAAATTTGAACTGGATTTTTTTTTGGTTGTTTTTCATTGTACATATTTTGATCGATGGTCGAAATGCAATTCTCATTCGCTCTTAAGAGTCGCCCCCTTAGTGGCGTATGCGTTATATTTTCGAGCCATCAGCCAGTGGCTTTATATTTAACTGTTTTTGATATACATTTTTTATTTTTTAATTATTTTTAATTTTATATATTTCGATTTTCTAATTTTTATTAAATTTTAATTTTTTTATAATTTGAATTCTTATTAAAATGTTTAGTTTATACATTTTTAATTCTGATAAATTTGTTTTTGTTTATACTGAATTGTTATTAACATTTATAATATTTTTACTTTATTTTTTTTTATTATTCATTCAGTTTTTAAAATTATCCCCATCATTATTTTTTTTAATATATTATATGTTAAGGTTATGATAATAGTTAAGTTTTAGAATATTTTAATTAATATTTTCAGTTCTATTTTTTATTTTGCATATTCTGAATTCTTCTTGAAATTTTCTTAATACTTTAACATTTTACTTTTTGTTATATTTCATTTTTTATATTAATTTTTTTATTGTAAATAATTTCTTTTTCTTTTTATTTTGTTTTTTTTTTTTTCTTTTTATAGTTTATTATTACAATGGTCTGTTTTAAGTTTCAATTCTTCTGATACAATTATTTGTATTAAACCCAATATGTATTTTGCAAACAAAATCTTTAATATCACTTTTTTTTGCTGAGTGTATATTGTCAGAGAAATTCTGAAGAACTGCAGTTAATACTTAAATCTAAAATATTGCATAATAAATTATTTTCCTAATGCCACATTTCTCCTCGTCATTGTTTTGATTGTGTCGATGGGGTTTTTGCGCATTTCTAGTAAACTAAAGTCGTTTGCTGGTGAATTCATAACAACAACGACATCCAGCCGGCAAACAACCCACTTGCAATTTGTTGACGATTTCTACTACCGACAACAAGTCGTATACGACAAGTTTATCATGCGCGTCTCTGCAAAAGTTTAGTGAACTTTTGCGCATGCTCAACGATGGATATGGTATAACGGCAGCAAAGTGTTTACCGATTAGAGAGACGCGTGCGCAAAGTGTTGTCTAGTTTTTCTGCCATCGGCAAGCGGTGAGATAAAACAAAATGAAGAAGCTACATTTCAAATGCATTTTTAAATACAATCATAATTCAACAAAAAAAATGTTATAAATTGCAGCCAATTGGAATGTCCGTTATACAGCTGATTAATTTGTTCGTAGCTAATAAAACTGAACGTCATTCGAACCGATTGTATTGAATCTCATCTGTCTGTTTCAAAAACAGCAAAGAAAAAACTATTAATTGAGACAGACAGTCGTCACACAAAACTTGTTTAACGAATGACCAAAGCTTCGCCGGTGGCTGCAGCAGGTTTTTTTTTTGGATTTGTTAGCCAAGTTAATGAACTCTACTCACTGCTGATCATGTGGTGGAATTTGCTTAACTGCAAACGTAAACCAAAACATTTCAAACAATATTTTGGAATTACTAAGATTGCCGGTTTTGTAAAAACAAAAAAAAAAATGAACCAAAATTTTGCGACAGTCCAGTTTAAAGATCTGTGATTCAAAAGAGCCTACAAACTTATTAGCCAAAGTCTAAAGAGCGGAGATTGGAGTTCTCTGTGACTTCTTAACTTGGTCATATAATACAGTTTCAATTTCTGTCATTTGTTGGCTGAATGCCAACTCTTCTGGCCTGGCGTAATGTTTGCTCTGCTGATATTGTTCAATGAATCACTTTTAAGGTATCACTTGCAACCAGTTCTTTTTGGCTTTTGTGGAATGGAGGTCTAAGTTTTATTGTTAACAACATTCACAAGAATTTGAGGTGTGTAACTGAAGTTTATGACTCTCAGGCGGAAAGGGGAACGGGAAACCAAAAAAAAATATAAATACTATATACGAGTATATATCCAAACTTCCCATAAAAGTCTAATGGCATGTCATCACCAAACTCCATGTATTGGATTTTAGTGCAAACGTTTTGGGTGCGTGTGCGTTTCCAAAAATGAAATAAAATGTTAAAATTGGTAAGTTTATGTTAGCATTTAACAGTATTTGCTTTACTTATGACAAATTAAATGCTTAGATTTATTATAAAATGAGAGGAAAATTTATAGAAAAAAATGAATTAAAAGAAGTTTAAACTAAACAGATGGATAGATACAAAAAAATAAGATTATTTTTATATTTTGTATTTTATTTTTTTACATTTCATTTTATTTTATTTTTATAGTTTATTTTACTTTTATATTTTATTTTATTTTTATATTTTATTTTATTTTTATATTTTATTTTATTTTTATATTTTTTTTATTTTATTTTTATATTTTATTTTATTTAATATTTTATTTTATTTTTATATTATATTTTATTTTTGAAATCTATTTTCTAAATAATAAAAATATTACTAGCATTTCATTAAGCCTATAAAAACTAAAATAGTTAAAAAAATTAAATTTTAATAAAATAATAAAATCAATGCTTAATTTATTCGGTCAACAAATCTGAGATGGGTAGAAAAAAATAAAATTATTTTATTTTGAAATATTACTTAATTTTTATGTTTTATTTTATTTTATGTTTATACTTTATATATGTATTTTATTTTTCTATTTTACTTTATATTTGTATTTTATTTTATTTACATACTTTAATTGTTTTTATGTTTTATTATATTTACAAACTTTATTTATTTTTATTTTTATAATGACATTTTATTTAGACCAATAAGAAATAAAAGAATAATAAATTAAAAATGTAAATACATTTTTAATAAATTAATTAAAACTAAACTCTATATTTAAAAATAAATTGAAAGATATTTAAAATAAACATAGAAAGATAAAAACAATATTTAATTTTTATACATTTTATTTTATATAAATGTTTTTAGAAGTTTTTTTGTTAATGATCGATTTAATTTTTAATTAGATTTATTTATTGAATATTTTCACATTCGAATTGTTCAGTTTTTTCGATCAACTCTTCCTTTCGAAAGAGAGGTTTTTGTGGTGTATTGGAAAAGATAATACACTGCGCTCTGAAAGCCATGTAAACACATACCCTTATACGTATTTCAATCCTGTGCGGGGATATCATCAGAGGGTCTTATACATGATACACAGTGTGAGCTTGTAGTTGTGGCGATCATCACTTGTATATACCAATCTACAAAGAAATTTGCATATGGGAATTATATACCTAAGAAGAAAGCGTGCAAGTCACACAGCCATATTTTATTTTATTTTATTTTATTTTATTTTATTTTATTTTATTTTATTTTATTTTATTTTATTTTATTTTATTTTATTTTATTTTATTTTATTTTATTTTATTTTATTTTATTTTATTTTATTTTATTTTATTTTATTTTATTTTATTTTATTTTATTTTATTTTATTTTATTTTATTTTATTTTATTTTATTTTATTTTATTTTATTTTATTTTATTTTATTTTATTTTATTTTATTTTATTTTATTTTATTTTATTTTATTTTATTTTATTTTATTTTATTTTATTTTATTTTATTTTATTTTATTTTATTTTATTTTATTTTATTTTATTTTATTTTATTTTTTTTTTTTTTATTTTATTTTATTTTATTTTATTTTATTTTGTTTTTATACTTTATTGTATTTTTATATTTTAAAATTTAAATTTATATATAAAAAAATTAAAATGTGTTTAAAATAAACTAAGATTGACAGATAGAAAACAAATGAAAAATACTTTATTTTATTTTACAACATTCTTTTATTTTTATGTTTTATTTTATTTTTAGGCTTTATCTTATTTTTTATTTTATTTCATTTTTATAACTTACTAGCTGAGCCCGGTGCGCTTCGCTGCCCACGTCAAAATTCGCGCTGTAGAAACTGTATTTTATATCCGATCAGTACGAAATTCGGCAGAAAGAGGTTTGTTATTACATGAAGGAATACTGCCAAATTCGGAGAAAATCGGTTCAGATTTAGATATAGTCCCCATATATATGTTACCCCCGATTTGAAATTCAAGCGCTGTAGAAACTGTATTTTATATCCGATCAGTAAGAAATTCGGCAGAAAGAGGTTTCTTATTACATGAAGGAATGCCGCAAAATTCGGAGAAAATCAGTTCAGATTTAGATATAGCCCCCATATATATATGTTACCCCCAATTTGACATGTAAGCGCTGTAGAGACTGTGTTTTATATCCGATCAGTACGAAATTCGACAGAAACAGGTTTCTATTTTACATGAATGAGTATTCTAGGAAAATCGATTCAGATTTATATATAACCTCCATATATATGTTCCTCCAGATTTGGTTACAAAGCGCTATAGAAGTTGTACTTTACTTCCGATCATTACAAAGTTCTCCAGAAAGATTTTTCTCAATTTAGGAACGAATATTGCTTAATTTTGCGATTATCGGTTCAAAATACATTTACCAATTATTCCAAATTATTATCGCAATGACCCTTATCGCATTGTTAGGGAGGTGTAGGGTATTGTATAGTCGGCCCCGCCCGACTTTCTGCCTTTCCTTACTGGTATTAGTAATAAATTCACTGAATGAAAAAATACCGAATTCAGTGGAAAGTCCAGAAAATAGAAATGTATACTTATAAAATTTCCAAATTCTTGTTTCATTGATATTGCATCACATTATCATATTGCGATTGTATTGGAATGAGCAGCTGTAATTATCGCATACCGAGCATTTTTGTTCATGTATTTCCTATATAATACTCGCCCACTGGTCCTATTCCGCCCATTTGAAAGCCAATCACGTAGACTGCTACCAGATACATATACGCAAAATTTCAACACTCTCGCTAACAAAATGAGCAAGATAATTCAATTTCAAAATTTGGCTTATATGGGCGGTGGCCCGCCCATTGGTCAGATCCCGCCAATTTTTGGACCAATCACGTGGACTGTCACCAGATACATATCTACAACATGACAGCACTATAGATAAAAAATTGTGCAAGTTATATCAATTTCAAAATTTGGCTTATAAGGGCGGGGCCACGCCCATTGGTCCGATCCCGCCCATTTTCTGACCAATTACGTAGAATGCCACCAGATACATATACACAACATTGCAGCACTCCCGATAGCAAATTGTGCAAGATATAAAAATTTCAAAATTTGGTCATAGTGGGCGGGGCCACGCCTATTGGTCCGAACCCGCCCATTTTTGGACCAATCACGTAGATCGCCAACGGATATATATACACAAAATTCCAGGTCTCTCGCTAACAAATTGTGCAAGATATCACATTTTTTAAATTTGGCTTATATGGGCGGTGCCACGCCCATTGGTTCGATCCCGCCCGTTTTTGGATCAATCACGTAGACTGCCACCGTGTACATATACACAAAATTCCAGCACTCTCGCTAACAAATTGTGCAAAATATCTCAATTTCAAAATTTGGCTTATAAGGGCGGGGCCACGCCCATTGGTCCGATCCCGCCCATTTTCTGACCAATTACGTAGAATGCCACCAGATACATATACGCAACATTGCAGCACTCCCGCTAGCAAATTGTGCAAGATATCAAAATTTTGTCTATGTGGGCGGGGCCACGCCCATTGGTCCGATTCCGCCCATTTTTGGACCAATCACGTAGACTGCCATCGTTTACATATACACAAAATTCCAGCACTCTCGCTAACAAATTGTGCAAAATATCTCAATTTCAAAATTTGGCTTATATGGGCGGGGCCACGCCCATTGGTCCGATTCCGCCCATTTTTGGAAAATTCACATAATCTGCCATTAAATGCATACAAACAAAATTTCAGCACTATACCTATAATAGGAGCAGAAATATCGGATTTTTAACCTGCGATTTGTATGGGAGGTACCACGCCCCTTTGTCCAATTAATTTTTTTTTCTATATAAACCATCTCGTGAAAATTTAGAATCGAATAAAAAAAAAATCATCCAAATCGCTCCAGCCGTTCTGACGTGATGCCATTACACAGATGGACCGTTTCATTTTTATATATATAGATTTGAAATGGTATATTTTTAATATTTCCTAATAATATTTTATTTTAATAATTTATTATTTCTAAATAAAAAAAATATTAATAAAAGGCCAATAAAAACTAAAAGAAGTAAAAAAGTAAAAATTGGATCAACATTTTAATAGATTTATAAAAATTGCAATTTGTATTTAAAAATAAATTAACATGTTTAAATAAACTAAGATGTATATATAGAAAAAATAAAAAAACACCATTTTATTTTATTTTACTTCGTTTTATTTTATTCTTATATTTTACTTTTTTCTTATATTTTACTTTATTGTTTTTTTTTTATTATTTTATTTTATTTTATTTTATTACTTTCTTTTATTTTATTACTTTTTTATGTTTTATTTGATGTTATTTTTATATTTCATTTTATTTTTACAATTTATTCGAACTGGAATATTTTTAGTATTTAAGACCAATAATATATAAATAACATAAAAAATTTATAAGAAAAAAACATTTATAATACAATTTTTATAGGAATTAATAAATAAAAAGTTTATTAATAAAATGAAATTATGAAAATTATTTTAGTATAGATTGGAAAAAATTATAAAAATGTTAATTAGAAAAAAAATAAGATTTTGATAATGAAAAATTAAAAAATAAAATTTTAATAAATATAATATAATATTAATAAGAATTGAAATTAAAATGTTTATTGAAATTTTTATAAGAATTATAAAATAAATAGTTCATTAAAATCGTAATAATATTCCGTTGAGAATTACAAAAAAAAACTTTATTTAGAATTTAAAAAACAAAAATTTTAGTAAGAATTATAAAATAAAAATATTAAAAATAATTAAGTAACAAATTTTAATAAGATATTATTAAGAATAAATAAATTAAAAAGGAAAAAATTTTAATAAGATATTATTAAGAATAAATAAATTAAAAAGGAATAACATTTTAATAAGAATTAAAAAATAAAATTTTTAGTAAAAGTAGAGTAAACTATTGAGAATTTAAAAAATAAAAATTGTATTTAAAACTTAACAAGAATAAAAAATATAAAAATTGTAGTCAGAATTAAAAAATGAAGATAATTAAATAAATAAATAAAAGATAACTAAATAAAAATATGTTATTCAAATTTTATTAAAAATAAATAACTAATACAATATTAATAACAATACAATTTTTAATGAAATAACAATACAATTTTTAATGAAAGTAATGATGTTATCGGTAGAATCAATTGGAATATATTTCAGAAAATATCAAAAAATAACGAATTAAAAACTTTAGTCTGGTATTTGAAGAAAGAAGTCTAAGAAGTTTAAAGAAGTCTAAAAAGAAGAATATTTTAGGATTTTAGATTTTCTTATATAGAGAATACTTACCTATAACTGCTGAAGCCACTATAATAAAATACTCAGATTTCAAATAATTCCATTTGTATCGGGTTTTCGAATTCAATCATGAATATTTAAAGATATTTTTTTTGTTTCCTTTGAACTATATTCTAATTATTTTTTTCTCTTCTTTCTTTTCAGGTATGTACACACAATTTTTAATTTTGTTTAATATGTGAAATTCGTAAGTTTAAATGTAAATAGTATTGCAACACCACTATTTATAGTATAAAAAATTAATTTTATACATTATTATCTATCGCCCATAAACAATATTTCGCTTCAAACTTCTTTGGTCAAATTCAGTTTTTTAGGGAAGTTTTTTTTGCGAAAAAAAATAAATCCCTTAAAAGAAAGACTTTGATCTGCAGCTCAACTTCGTATTGGGAAAAACCTTAAAATAATATCAATTAGAGATCAAGAAAATCACAAAGACTAGGGAATCATAAAATAATAATTTTGTATTATTGAAACTTCCACACGCTTGAGTCATTCTGCAAAACAGCAAAGCTGAGTGTCACTCAGTTGTGGTATGCATTTGAATTTTGTCACATCGCAAAACATGAATGGCAACCCTCGTTTATATTTTCTTTAATAATATTTATTATTACTCCAATTTAGGGGAATTAAAATATCCATTTGTAAATTTTTTTTGGGAATTGGTTTATGAAGATACCAATTTTCGTTTAATGTTTTTAGAATTTAGATTTTTCCCATCTTTAAAAACTTTTGCTGGCGGTAGTCTCCTGCTCCCGCTCCTCTAATCTCAGTTGGATTTTTCCAAAATCTTCAATTTTGCTTACTACAAAAACATTGTATTTTTTTCCTCCTGGTTTTTATTGTATCGCATTAACTTTCTGATCGAATTAAGACAATCAATATTGTTTTATGGATTTCAACATGCGACTGACAGTTTCACAAAACAGTATTTCGCTTTTATGTCGTATTAAACTTTTCTTCGGAGGGGTTGGAGACAAATGTTCTTAAAAACAAAGTTTAGATTTATGATTTGGAGAAAAAGTCACCTTTTCCGCTTCATTCCGCAGCGATGCCCAAAATCGTCACAAACCTTTGGAGGAAACAGAGGCTAAAGGGAAACTCCTTAATTGACTTTTCATGTTGAATGTTGGTCTTGAATAAATAAATCACAACAACAGTCAAACCAAAAACTGTCACATTGAGTTAAAGGATAAATATCTCTGACGAGATGGAAGACGACAGGGGTACGGGAAGGGCAAAAGAAAGGTCGCCAAGTCAAGTCTTGAAAGGACAAAGTTTTTTCTTCCCTTATCTGCCGTTAGAAATTTGAATTCAAAAGAATTTTGTTCTTCTTTCAATCTAACACGAATTCCAAATATTCTTCTTTTTACGAAAAGAAGGGCAAGATAGGCGCTAGAGTAGGAGAGCAAATAAATCAATTTTTTTTTGCATATACTATTTACATATCTTGGCTGGTAATGAATTTAAATTAATGCAAAAAAATGATTCTATGGAATGTAATGAAATATTTTCTTTAATAAATTCATATTAAATTGATATTAGAATTTCATTATCAATGAAATGATGCACGGGCGATGAGGAGGAGAAGGAGGCCCAAAGGAGCTGGTTGTAAACCAATAATTACTGGGAAGTGCAAACTAGGATGACGATGCTACGCAGAGGGCGGTGCAGTCCTACACGGTTTGGGCTTTAATTTACTGAAATGTTTTATACACCCACGTTTTTAAGTCGATGTATTAGAGTGGATAGATACTTCGAGAGAACCAAGGATAGGTCTTTTAAACAACATAGAATGAATAGAAGTTTTATTTTCCTACATTCTCTGGAAAAATTGTTAAGGGGAAATTCGAAATAACAAACATTTTGGATTTTATCACTCTTATGGTTTTTTTCGATTCTCAAAAAAATTATGCACAGTCGACCCGAAATTCTGAAAAATATTTGCCCTTCTTAGGCTGAAGAGATGTAGTCCCTCGAGTTAAAATTGGCAACGAAAATGTTACATTTTTGCAGAATCGAAATCGCCATTAACCTTCCGATGCAGCAGATTTTTCGGCTTCTACGGAAGACTCAATTTTGGGAGACAGCATATTTAATCTGCTCTATCATCAATCAGCTACAATGACTACAAATTATTATACTGCACAAACAGGCATGATTTGCTTGATTATATATTTTTACTGCCAATTCCACTGCCAGTCTTTTTCTGAAGTAACAGTATAATATTGTACAAAAACATATCTGATCTGCTTGTGAAGGAGAGTTAATATCTACAGCAAGCATGGCATATTATTAATTATCTGTTGAAGGTCATACTGTGGTACAACAGCAGAATTGATCTGCTATAATGTCAGACTTATTCAATTTCTATAGCAGGCCTATTTTCCAGTATCAGTAGTCAGGTGGAACAGCCGAATTGTGTTGTATCAGCAGAATTTTATCTGCTTCTGGAGCATATTCAATTGCAACATTATCCATAATCATAATACTACTGCATAACTGATTTGCTACAACATCATACCTATACTATTGCAATAACAGACTTAATTGGCAATATCTGCTGCAACAGCAGATTTAACAGCAAATCTAATACCTGCCGTCGTCTTGAGCACATTCCACTGCACTAGTGTGCATAGGCTTTTGCAGCGGCAGACTTATTCTCCTGCTGACTCGGCCTGCTTTAACAGCAAACTTAATCTAATTCAATATATATTATAATAGCTGCTACAGCTGCCCTTTTCTGCTGCAAATGCAGACCTGATACACATTATTCTATACTTTGATTGCTAATTCTACAGCAAAAAAACGTCTTTTTCTGTAGTAACAGTAGAATATTGTGCAAAAGCACAACTGAATCTGCTACAACAGCAGATTTGACAACGAACAAATACCTGGCAACAGTAGTCACCGTCTTCAGCATATTCTACTGCAACAGTGTTTTAGGCTTTTATATTTAAAATTTTGTATCGACAGATTTATTCTCCTACAGCAGATTTTTCTACTACAAAATCAGAATTGATCGGCTTGATTCTATATTTTTTTCTGCTCATTCTGCTACAAAAATAGTCTTATTTTCTGTAGAATAGAATATTGTGCAAAACCACATCTGGTATGTTTCTAATATGATACAGTAGGTAGTCTGGATTTAGGTGAGTTCCTGCCGTTAGGCCTAACCCCACCGTGCTCTAAACACCTGGGTGAATACATGCGTCGATCAACGCCTTCACGCACAATGTTCACGAGTGCCAAACAATTCCGTGTTTCTGGACACTTTTGCCCTCCTCCTTGTTTAGGAGCGGTGCCCATTTAAAACTCCTTGCCATTCTAAGGGTCATGGCACTCGGTTGGTTTGCAACTCCACATCCGAGAATGTTCTCTCCCAGCGATTTTGGTTTCAACCACACCCAAAAGGGTCCTCACCAATAGTCTGGCCGGAACGTGCGTCCCGAGGGCTTTCCTGACTTCCGTGGTACCAGATTAAGTGCTCTGGTCAGACTGCGTAGCCGAAAATACTACCAGTTAGACTCCAGACAATCTAGGACTGGTGGCCAATCAGGAATTACTGTCCAGTCCACATCCTGGAAATAGCTGGGAACTATAGGATTCGTGATCCCCCTGTTAATATGCTACAGTAAGCATAGGATATTATTAATTATCTGCTGAAACAACATTTATTTAATGGACTATGATAAGAGCAATCATAATGTGATACAATAGCAGAATTGATCTGCTATAATTCAGTTTCCACAGCAGACTTATTTTCCAGGACCTGTAGAGTGAGATGAATAGCAGAATTGACAGAAACCATTATGTGTTGTATATCTCTGCTGTCATAGTCTTGAGCAACAGCTGCCCAGGCATACTTTTACTTATCCTACTGAAATATTAGCTCTGTTCTTCTGCAATAGCAGACTTAATCTTATACAATATACATTATAATATGCTGCTACAGCAGACTTTTTCTACTGCAAAATCAGCCATAATATTTATTTTAGGGTAGAATTATTCTACTGTAACATCAGACTTCTGTAGTATTAGCCGAATTTGATAAATCAGCAGATTTGATCTGCTTGAACAGGTGGCTTTTTTTTTCGGATCTAAGAGCAGATTTTATGAGCTGTAATACGTCATATGTATTCTTCTTCTGCAAAAGCGGCCATAAACTAATGCAATAGCATAATTTTGTTGCCGCAACAGCAGCAGTGGATTATTCCACCAAAAAATATTGAAATACTTCCTAAGGAATCACTTTTTAAATATGTACCTCCAAAGAAGAAGTAGTACGTTTTTTATCACTTCCAATTAATTTATTTTGCTATAATTCACAACTATATCGAAATAAATTGTTTGGAAGTGAAAGAAAATTTACTAACATTTATAATTTATAAAAAATTTAAATTTAAATCGAATACGTTAGACAAAATGAATAAGTATAATACTAACAAAAAATGTTAAACAACTGCTGCAAGATTCGATTATTCCTAAATAAACAGATCATCCTAAGCAGTGCATAAGATTAAATTTTTCACAAGTAAGTTAAAAAGTACTCATATGATAAAGTGTTCTTATATATATATATCAGGACAGACATCCGATGTTATGCTGCTACAGCGCTAGGAGACCCAGGTTCAACTCACGGTCATACCACAAAATGTCACTTTGAATATTAAAATAAAAATTGTTCATAAACATTAAAAATAAAAAAAAAATCAAAAGAATAAAAAAAAATTGTAAAAAAATGAAAAAATAAAAAATAAAATTATAAATATAAATAAAAATAAAAAAAAATAAAATTATAAATATAAATAAAAAAATTGTAATAAAAAAAAATATAAATATGTAATTCAAATAATAATTATTATTAAATATATTATTATTTTTTTAATTAATTTTTTTTATTTTATTTTTATTTATATTTATATTTTTTATTTATAATTAGATTTTTTTATTTTATTATTTTTACTATTTTTACTTTTTTTATTTATTTTTTTTATTTATTTTTTTTTATTTTTTTTATTATTATTTTTATTTTTGATGTTTATGAACAATTTTTAATTTAATTTTTCAAAGGGAATTACGCTCTAATAGCATCCCAAAAATAACATTAGCATTACTTTTAAAGCACTTGTAAACAAAAAAAAAAATTTAAAAAATAAAAAAAAAAAAAAAAAAAATATTTAAAAAAACTAAAAATAATACAAAATAAAATTGTAAATAAAAAATATAAATGTAAATAAAAAAAATTATAATAATTAAAAATAACTAAAAATTGAAATAATTCAAATAATGATGATTATTAAACACATTATTTTTATTTTTTTAATTAATTTTTTTTATTTTATTTTTATTTATATTTTTTTTTTATTTATATTTTTTATTTATAATTATATTTTTTTATTTATAACTATATTTTTTATTTATAATATATTTATATTTATAATATTTTTTTATTTATTTTTACTTTTGTTATTTTGTATTTATTTTTTTTTATTTTTATTTTATATATATTTTTTTATTTTTCACTTACTCACAATCAGTTACAACTGTTGATTTCGCCTGCAGCACAATACGATTTACTCTCTTTGCTGCGACAACAATCATTCGTTTCACTCTGCTGCTACTACATTAGATTTACTCTACCAAATCCATATTTGTAAGCCTCATAAGAAAACTACCCAAAAGCAAATATTTTTTACAGAACCTTATTTTGTAAATTTCCAACAAATTATGTTTCACTACACTCTACTGTACCATTGCCATCCGTCCGTCCGTCCATCTGCCTTTTGCATATATTTACGTATTCGTTATTACATATCAACGAGAAGACCCTTTCCCCAGCTGCAGATGCCTCATCGGTTTCATATCCTTGGATACGACTACGTGCACCGTTTTTTTTACTCTTTCTTTAAATCTCCATGGATCCCGTGTGTATGGTGCGCGATTGGATGGATGGTGCGTGT
Source organism: Eudasyphora cyanicolor (assembly GCA_963930755.1). Classification (NCBI taxonomy): domain Eukaryota; kingdom Metazoa; phylum Arthropoda; class Insecta; order Diptera; family Muscidae; genus Eudasyphora; species Eudasyphora cyanicolor. The sequence continues at coordinate 191,569,617 of OZ005735.1, read as the reverse complement.
TTTAACATTTTAATTGTCGTTCTACTATATGAACACACATTTTGACACTTCCCCAGTAGTGCTAAAGCATGGCAAACCGATGCCAGGGCTCAACATTTCCCAACGCCATTTTTCATACAAAGAAAACAAAAAAAAAACAGAAGAGAAAACACCACACAAAAAGTTGATCCTTAAAAAGGGGTATGGGACCTTGCCACATCACCATCACAATCATCATCAGACGACGTAGTAAGGACAGCAGCAGCATCATTTGCGTAATAACTTACTTTTCCGTTCGCTATGCACAGTTCATCAGGGATGTAAATGTAATGAACACATACGTCGGTCGACATGTTGTACTTACATCATACGAGTATATCCTTGTATTTATACCTAGATTTCGTATAAGTATTTTTAATGGTTATGTTTCTCCCGCCGAACCACCAGAAATCAGTCCAATTGTACCAAAGGTTTGAATTCTTGTTTTGCGTTCTTACTCTCTCTTTCTGGTATTTCTTTAACCATTGGAAATGATGGGGGAAAACCCAGCACAAATCAAGTCAATCCTCATGCGGATAAGTTCGTAATTTTTGCATTGATTATAAAGTTTCGCCATTTTTTACTGCAAGCAAAATGTTGTAATTTAACCGTTATTAATAACACAAGGAAATTAAATTGCGTTTTAACGCGTGTCTGGGAGTCCTTTCGGTCCTGGGACATATTTTATAAAAAGGAAGCCTTTGAAATTGAAGGAGTTTTATTTCTAAATAAAAATATGTAAAAGCTCCAGGGGATTTTTGAGGAATACATCTTAGATTACATATTCATTAGTCCCTGACATAAATGAAACACATTTTTTTTTTGAAAAAAAAAAAGATAATTTTATTTTTCAACGCAATCTCCTTTCTGCTCTATATACTTTCAACGTTTCTATATTTTTTTTTATACTTTCCCAAAAAATAATATTTGCCGAGGTCCTCAAAATAAATAATTATTTGTGAGATGATTTCATCTTTGAAGTCAAATCTCTTTCCGTCGAGCAATTTCTTCAGGTTTGGAAACGAGAAATAGTCACTCTGGGCTATATCCGGAGCATTGGGCATATGAGGGGGCAATAGCCTAATTCATGGATTTTTGGTGGGAAATAACTTTTTTCTTGGCCAAATGCGATCGTTTTTTCTCAAATCCTCATTTAATTGACCCAATATACTGACAGGAAAACTGTTCGTTACCATGACGAATCAGTTTCGTCAATATATCTTCGTACTGGTGACGAAAAGTTTCGGAAATGCGACGTACGCATTGTACGTCAATAGAACGAACACGATTTGGTGATTTCGAAATTCGTCGAGGGAACGATAAGGTTTCATTCCCACGACTAAAAGATTTATTTGGCCATTTTGCTGAAAATATGATAAAACGAAGTAATCAATTTATTGTTTTGTGCTTAATTGTATTGTTCTATATGCGTTTTGATTACCTTAGTGATTAATGGAGTTGGTCGTGGTTATGAATGGTATTCGTCGTGGTGATGAATTGTATTCATCGTGGTGATGAATGGATTTTGTCTGTTGGCACATACATTACTTTATGATATTATTTTTGATTTAAAATATCAGAAGTAATGAGTACTTCTCGTTCGATTACTTTAAGCCTTTCCAGATAAGAACTGCGTTTCGAACCGAATAATCACAACTGAACATGGCAAAGCAGTTAAGTAATTTTATATTCCATACCGTTTTTAGTGGTCTAAAACCAGAAGAATATTTATTGAAATTTTTAAATTTCAAATAGTCGGCATGAATTCGTCGTGGTGATGAATGGAGTTCGTCGTACTGATGAGAGGATTTCGTCGTGGTGATGAATGGGATTCGTCGTGGTAATGCACTCGTTTTATCGTGGGCGGGCATAAATAGTGTTCATCGTGGTGATGAATAGGATTCATCGTGGTAATGAACTCGATTCATCGTGGGGATGAAATGTGGTCATCCTGAGGAAGAAAGTTTTTTCGAAACAGAGATTCGTCATGGTGACGAACAAATTCATCTAGAGGATTATTGCGTACGTTAGCTGATTTTGACGAAAAAATAATCGTGATGATGTACAAATCAGACGGTAGTCTGCTATCAATGGCTGTCAAACACAAACTAAATGAAGCAGTTTATTGACAGGATTCAGCTGGAGGGGAAATTCGAAAAGTCAAGGACTTATTGACGCATCATATTAAATGTAAAGGAAACCTCCTATATACTATAGACGCAGATCTCATAGATCGTATATAGAACAGATATCTCATAGAACGACTTCAATGTAGGGGAAGATCCAATAGATCAACTGTAATGTACAGGATGACGTCATAGAACTTCATAGCTCGACACTAGTATGGAGAAATAGAGGGTGACTCCAGCATAGATAAAGTCCACTTTTGTTAACTCTAGTAGAGAGGAAGACTTCACACGTACAACATAGTTTGAAGGAAGGCCTCGTAGCTCCAATGGAGTATACAGGAATACATCAGAGGTTAAAAATCGTAGGACGACTCTAGTGTAGAGGAAGTCCTCATAGATCGACTCTAGTATAGAGAGACCTCGTAGATCGACTCTAGTATAGATGAAGACCTCGTATGTCGACTCTAGTATAGAGGAATACCTCGTAGGTCGTGTCTAGTATAGAGGAAGACCTCTTGTCGACTCTAGTATAGAGGAAGACCTCATAGTTCGACTCTAGTATAGTGGATGACCTCATAGGTCGACTCTAGTACAGAGGAAGACCTCATAGGTCGACTCTAGTATAGAGGAAGACCTCATAGGTCGTCTCTAGTATAGAGGAAGACCTCATAGGTCGATTCTAGTATAGAGGAAGACCTCATAGGTCGACTCTAGTATAGAGGAAGACCTCATAGGTCGTCTCTAGTATAGAGGAAGACCTCATAGGTCGACTCTAGTATAGAGGAAGACCTCATAGGTCGACTCTAGTATAGAGGAAGACCTCATAGGTCGACTCTAGTATAGAGGAAGACCTCATAGGTCGACTCTAGTCTAGAGGAAGACCTCGTAGGTTGACCCTAGTCTAGAGAAAGGCCTCGTTGGTCGACTTTAGTACAAGGGAAGACCTCGCACGTCGACTTTTGTATAGAGGAACACCTCGTACGTCGACTCTATTATAAAGCAAGACTTCGTTGATCCACTTCAGTATAGAGGAAGACTTCTTCGGTCGACTGTAGTATAGAGGAAGTATTCGTAGGTCGAATCTTGTATAAGGAAGACCTCGTAGGTCGACTCCATTATGTAGGCAGACCTCGCAGGTCGACTCCGATATGAAGGACGACTTCATAGGTCGACTTCAGTATGGGGGAATCCTCGTAGGTCGAGTTCAGTATAGGGGAATCGTCGTAGTATGGATGAAGACCTCGTACGTCGAATCCAGTATGGATGAAGACTTCGCAGAAACAAAAAGTTGTCCGGAATAAATCCTAGTCTTTGAAATTACAATGATAAACCATTTTTTGTAATCTTTTGTTTTAGTTTATTTCTTTGCAGTGTTATTTTATTCGACAAAATATTTCTTCAAAATATTGCTTAAATATTTCATATTCGTTGCTATGGTCGCTCTCACCGGATACTTTTAACAAAAATGTTTACCTTTTTTTTTTGGAAAAACTCTTGTATTCCCTGACAGGACTTATCGTCTGCCTGTGGCATACAAGCATTTCTTGTTCGGTTTATGGCAGTATTTTGGCATTGTTGCCAAATTTAGAGTTGTATCTAAAACTCTTTCTCCCAGTTCAGGGGTTTTTGATTGCCTGTATTCCAGCAGCTCTCGAGCAATAGCAGCAATTGCCCGAGGAAAAATTGTAACAAGCAGGGATGTTGTGTGTACTCTACTCTACTCTGTTCTATTCGGCAGGACAACGAACAACAATTTTACACCCAGCCCGGTGGCAGCATCAAACCATTCCAATTTGCTTTGGTTGGGTTTGCGTATGGGAAAGGTGGTGGTGGTGGTGGCAGTATTGCTGTGGCATGTGGCAGGGAAAGTGTTTTCGAAATTATGTTTTTCACATTTCGCCTTTTTGTCCTTAGCACTGAGTTCTTCTCTTCCTGGGTGTTGTTCTTGTTGCTTTTTGTATGTTTGTATTGATAACACGCTTCCTCGGTTGCCGTGGTTTAATCCCAGGCTGGAATAGGGCCCATCCCTTGGCTTGTGCTTTTGAGATTTGAGATGTTTAACGAGGCTCTATGTCTGTCTGTCCGTTTGTCCTCTTCGTCGTTGTCGTTCTCGTTGCTGCTGCTATTTTAACAACGTAAACAAACCCTCTGAACAAACAAAAAACAACGCTATACAAACACTCTCATACGACGCACATATCTACAAACAGCAATTCGTCCTTTCTTCCTCATACATACATATGTATGTAGCTACCACATATATGGTCCTGTACTCATACATACATATGTATATCACCACTATTCGCATAAAACTCCAGGGGGTGGTTTTTACTGGTTTTAGGGATTTGTTGATGCTCCTCTAGTCATTCTAGTGGTCGTCGTCCTGTCTGTTTCGGGTGCTGCCTGCTGCTTGCCTCGCTCGCCAGGTTCTCTAGGATAGGTATTTACGTGAATCCTTTTTGCCGTGAGTTTAAGTGCACCAGAGGAGAAACGAAGCCATTTGAATCCCATTATTGTGTTAAACAGATGCTTCACACGTGTCGTTAAAATAAAACTCTTTCTCGTATTTTTTCTAAATTATTGTGTATCCTAAATTTTCACACTCTTCTACCTCTCCCTGGCTCTCTAGGTCTCTCTGTCTTTGTCGCTCAGCTTATTGTGGATATTTTTTGCACTAAGAACTAACACAGTTCAGTATTTTGCAGTCACTAAAGGTCCTGCCACCACTACTTCATTTTGAATTCCATTTCCCTGCCCAGTTTCCGTATGTCTGAAAAGTTTTTCGCTTCGTTCGTTGTTTGTCTGCATCCTTTAGTTGTCCTCCTCCACTTACGATGTTCCACACTTCACAATCAAGGACACTTGTTATTTTCTGTTGATTTTAGAGTATCCTTCAGCTGTTTGTTTAGTAATATGAGAACAACATATGGAAGGGCTTTAATAACCCCCCCCCCCCCCATTTCTCCACTCTTCTCTCCCCTACCTAAGTGACGAAGAAATGCCCTAAACCATAAAACCTTAAGCATTATTGTAATGTCACAATTTTATAAATTTTAGTTAAAATTAATTTTGATAGCCGGGGAGTTTGGGGGAAAAATAAACATTTTGTTTACCAATTAGTTTTTCCGAATTATTTGTTCAGTTTGTAGTAAAATGAAGATATGTATGTGCAAAGGGTGTTACTTTAGAGGCACACAGAAGTAAATTTGGTCATATATTTAAAGATTGGTACGGTAATCTTTAAAATGAGTACGTTTCATATTTAAAATAAAGACAACTGCATAATTATTCACTAAATTGTTTGTCGAACCAATTGAGAATTTACTTCTTCTTGCCACACATAATATATACTCGTATAATGGATAATAATATAATCTTTGTGACAATATTTTGGACCCACTCTCAAATCAAGTTAATTTTTACCCTTTCAATTTTATAATATTAAATAATGAGACCGGCGAAGTTTTCTAATCTCAAATTTCCTAAACAATAGCCGCATGTTGGTACTTTCCAATAGGATATAGACATTCTTTAAACGCCAAAGTGTCAATATAACTAATACCTATTGTCATATTCATCATAATATTTCACTAGTTATTGAACTTCAAGTTGGGCGCCAGTTTGCCAATAAAAAATGTATATCAACCTCTAAGCTTCGCATTGGACTTCAGTTAATTTTTCTAAACCATAGTTTAGTCATCAATAGCCATTATTTTATTCAATATGTTTCAGCTCAACAATTTCATTATAAATAATAATTTTAAATAGAAATATTATCAAACGCTGGGCGCCAATTTTGTCAATCCAATCCTTCGGAAAAAAACAAAAAAAAAATACATCTCAATATTCATTTAACATTAGACCACACGTTGGGCGCTAGTATGTCAATCCAACAGAGACTTTATTTCATCTCCAAAGTTCCTTAACGTTTCTTAAGACAAAACACATCTCAATGTTCAGTTAATATGTGAACAAACGTTGGGCGCCAGTAAGTGAATACAACAGTGATTCTGTCGTGAGTTTCTTAACCAAAGTTTCGTCACCTTTCGAGCCACATTTATAAATTCCTGAATAATATTTTGTCATATATTTAACGATTGGGCCCCAAGACGTCTTAAATTATTTAAAATGTAGATAATTTCATAATTATTAAGTAAATTGTCATAACACTAATGGTGTTTCCTTTTCTAAAAAAAGATGTTGCCCTGTCAGAGAGCAGCATTTTAATAATGTCGCCTACACCCTCTTGTACTGCTGCATTTTTTATGGTCAGAATCGATAACAAAAATGCAAAAAACTAGCCTTTTAACTCACTAAAAGTAAACTAAAAACAAAGAATACTCCACGGCGCCGCCTAAATAAAGCATCTGACCAAACTTCATTATAAAAAAGCACGCACGGACACCCGCGGTTATTTAGGCTATTCGCTCGACGCCGAAAAACTTCTGTTTTGTAGGGCAGCGTCCACCCCTTCGATTAAATACAGGGCTGAAATGTTGCATTTTTGCCCCGTGCAAGTGCGACATTTTTCACAAAAGAAAACGAAACCCTTTCACAGTGCAGCATTTATTTTACAATCGAAGACAAAAAGGCATTTTTGGGGCGAAAGACATAAAAAATGTAACATTTTTTGGCACAAAAGAAAACACCATAAGTATAAAATGTACTTAAGTCCATTTTCTACTTATGCACGGGGGAAAATCGTCACTTTTGATATGTTTGAATAGGAAGAAAATAAGGGTCCGCCAAATAACTTTTTTTTTTGAAAACATCGCGCAAAACATCGAGTGTAGCTTCGGCTGTGTGGCACGTAGCGCCGTTCTGTTAAAAACCAAATGTTGCCAATCTTTGTGAACAAATTTTTGTGAACAAAAATTCGTTCAACATGGCCCGATAACGATTGTCATTGACTGTAACGGCCACTCCTTGCTCATGGCCCAATTATGCCTTTGGACCAAAATCCGCACCAAACAGTGACTCGTTTTGGGTGTATCGGCTTTTCAATGTATGCGTGCGGGTCCACTGTGCCCCAAATGCGACAATTTTGCTTGTTTACATACCCGCCAAGATCAAAATGAGCTTCATCTGAAAAGATGATTTTTTTTTTTGCAAAATCTGCATCTTCTGTAAGTCGATCGCAGGCCCACTTTTTCAAGCGTATACACAACCATATTCGCTCAGCGGAAGGATAAAACTAATTATCTGTCAAATCAGACATGAGCTAAGTGTTACCATTCACGAAATAAGCACTAGTTGAAAAAAAAAAACTTTAGATAGCGGACCCATATTTGGAACAAAATTTTTACATATTTTATGTTTTTGAACAAATACATTTTATTTGAAAATCAATCAAATTTGTTTAGGACGCATATACACTTTCCAACAAGAGGTGTTATTTTGAATCACCCGGTATTTCGGTAGCGGTCACTTTTGAAGCTTTTATTCTTTGACATTTGACAAGTAGAAACTACGCCATTACTAAAAATGGAACGATACACTATTCAACAACGCATTGAAATTATTAAAATTCGAAAATCACCGAAAAATCATCTGAGGGCCACTTCCACCTCGGTGGCTACGTCAACAAGCAAAATTGTCCCATCTGGGGCTCGGAAAACCCAAGAGTTATTGTTGAGAAGCCTCTCCATCCTCAACGTGTGACTGTTTGGTACGGTTTATGGTCCAGCGGGGTCATTGGGCCTTACTTCCTCGAAAATGAGGTTGGATCAACAGTTACGGTGAATGGATTGCGGTATCGAGAGATGATTAATGATTTTTTATGGTTGGAGTTAGATGATATTGATCTGGACAACGTTTACTTTCAACAAGACGGCACTATGTGCCACATAAGCAACGAAACCATTGCTCTGCTACGGGAAAAGTTTCCGGAACGTGTTATCTCTCGAAGAGGTGATCACAATTGGCCACCGAGATCTTGTGATTTAACACCTTGCGACTTCTACCTTTGGGACCACGTGAAAGATAAGGTCTACGCCAACAGCTCAGCGTCGATTCAAGACCTCAAAGATAGAATTCGTGAGACTATCGAGGACATAGGGCAGCCACTTTGCGATTTGGTTATGGAAAATTTCATGAAAAGGATATGGTCCTGTAAGCCTGGTCGTGGTGGCCATTTGGCTGATGTTGTTTTTCATTATTAACAGCATACCTTCCTCTTTATTATAAAATAAACATCCGATCATTTATCTCAAAAAATTGCATTTTTCTTTGAATGCCAAAATAACACCTCTTGTTGGAAAACCCTTTATTAATTATATTACAGTAAAATATATTTGCGCACTGACTTTCACAAACAAAATATTTCTTTACACACAAACCAAGCTTTTGTTAATTTTTTTCCAAATATATTGTATTTATAAAAGGTTTTTAAAACTTTATTGACATTGTCGATTTTTAGTTTTAATTTTTCCTGGATTTCGTGTTATACGCATAAGCAGCATTTACTTTTTTTTATACAGCACTAATTTTTATTTATTAAAAATTTTTTGTTACCAACAAAAAATATTTTATTTTAAATATTCCAAAATTGTCACACATTGTCAATCCATCAATGCGATTTATCGCTACCCAAGATTGTACAATTAAATTTTAATCAATTTCTAAAAAATTTACTTTGAATTTCTGAAAAATTGCGTTACTTAAATAGTGATTTTCTTTGGGTACAATTAGAAATATTAGTTCCAAATAAAAACATATAAGGAGGGAAACATAGCTTTGTTTAGAACAACATCCTCCCAAACATATAATATTTGTTTGTGTCAAATATTATATATTTGGAGTGTACCCTAAACATATGTACAAGGTGGCGCAAAAGTAACCTTTCGATGTTTTGTGCCAAAGTCACCGACCGATTATTGGTCAAATAAATAGTCAGCAATATTCCGCGTTCTGGAGCAGTGTAGCGTAACATTGTTTATTAACGTGTATTTCGCATGTGTTTACTACACAAATGTCAAAACAGAACTGACATTAGGGGCCAATCGCAAAATTTATAGCATTTTCTGATAGGAGGATTACTTTTGCGCCATTTATAGCATTTTCTGATAGGAGGATTACTTTTGCGCCACCTTGTATATTTTAAGCAGAATATGTTTGAGACAATATACTACAGAAGTGATATTTTTTCAGCGTGTATTTAAAACAATTTTACAAAATACTTAATTTTGTTAATTGTCTTTATTTTAAGTATGCAATCCATACAGTCAATTATCCCACATCAATTCCATTGTAATTTTTTTATTAAGAAAAAAATTAGGTTTTATTTAAATTAAAAATTCTCTGCCTCCCAAAAAAAAACACCCTTTACTAATATGTCCTAAATAAGCTTTTCAGTCAAAATTACTTAATTGAATAATAAGCTTTATTAGATAAAATCTCGGTACCTTAATGGACAAATAGCCAGACATAATCATAATAATTCAACATAATTGGCAATGGAATTGCATACGAGAATTCTGGCAAAAAAAACGAAAATATACTCTTGAGAGAGCAAAAAGAAAAATTTCAAAAGAAAAGCTAAATTTTGGGAAAAGGCAAAACAATGTTTGTTTATCCTAATTATTTGTTTATTTTTGATGACTAAAAGAAGCTATTTTGTCAAAATTTGTTTAATTCAGTGATTAACATTATTAGAGCAAAACAAATAAACATTTCTGCATATTTAATGGACCAAATGGCGTCATTGTTGTACTTTCACATAAGTGAAATATTTTTTGCATATACAGACAAGAAAAATATAATCATATGCATAAATTGAAAAATTTTATAAGAAAATCAAACACATTTTTATATTATTCATAAAAGGCAATTCGTCGACATTTTATTTCATGGGTGCTTATGCAAAACCTATTTGATGCATGTTTTGTTTTCTAGTAAATTGTACGTCAGTTTTTTGGTCCTTCGAGCTGAAGGAGCGCAAGATAACAAAAACTAAAACTACTTTAAGACATCGAAACACTTCGTTTGGTGAACAATTTATTATATTCGAGAATAATGCAACTTCTTTAGTATAGAAAGATCAAGATTTCCTAAGAAAATTTACAAAATTTCCAAAATTACCAAATCATCTAAAGACGCTTTTCGATATTAAAGACAAAATTTTTCTCTTAAATAAAATCATGTTGTTATGTAATCAAATGTCGGGCACCAGTTTGCCTATTCATTTCATTTTATGAGTATTACATAGTACATACCAGATTTTTTTTCTAAAAATATATTGATATTCCGAATCGCATTGCCAAATTGAATGCAATTTCATCATTATTAAATTATGTCATACGTTGGGCGCCAATAGGTACTTTATTTCATCTTCTGTGTCTCTAGTTGGTTTAGGTACGTTGAACGTAAGCTTGGTACAACAACAATGATCTTATGCACTTCACATGGGACGCCAGCGAATATGGCTCAATAGAGAGCCATAATATTTTGGTCCTTCGGGCCACTTTTCTCAATTCGAAAAATTTGCATAATTATTAAGCTTCTGATTTTCAATTTCAGTTTTCCTATCCTTCCATCCGGATAAGTAAATAAAAGTAGTCGATTTGTAAGGCTGGCGGCAGACCGCACACCGAAGCAAAGCAATGCGAAAATTGCCCAAAGTCGCTGCTAAAACAACGACGCAACATGTCATACCGACTGCAGAGAGAGTGAGAGAATATACACATGTGTTGGAAGTGAGAAAGCAGATTGCCAGTGTTTGTTTTTCTCTTTCTTTCTTGCATTTGTGTTCTGACGAAGCAAAACAGCGCTAGAAACGCTTCAAACGCGCTCTCTTGCTGAGAGTATCGCATTAGTTTGACTTTCTAATAAGAAAACACAGAACACACTTTTCAGCCGCTGTACGCTCACGCAACAAAACTGCTTCTTGCTCTGCCGTCAGCCTAAGAAATCTTCAGCAGAAATTTCTTGATCATATTATTGAACCATTGTTATTTAATAAAATTCTTATATTTTCTTTTTATTACGTTATGTACCTTTCTGTGAAAAATTAATATAAATTGTTCTAACATAAATGTGGTCTACTTGTCAAAAGGTTTACACATTTACGATTAAAATTGCATTAAACATTCTAGTTGAATTAACATATGACCACGTTGGGCGCCAACATGGTCTCTATTTCAACTTTTCCGTTTGCCAACCAAAGTTTAGTCATCAACAATAGAATATCGTCGCCGTCGTGGCAAAAATTAGCTATGTGTCTCTTCCTAATTTTTCAGGAGAGGAAATAAACTGTCTTATGTTATTATTTCGCGTTAATTTTAATATGATATGAATTACATTATACAAGTTCAAATTCATAATTAATATCATATAAAAATTATAGCGATATAATAAAATTAAACAATTTATTTTCTCTCCTGAAAAATTAGGAACAAACACATAGCTTATTTTGCCATGACGGCGACGATGTGTATTAATCTTGATCACATAGCGTCACATAAATATTAGATTGATGTCACCAAAGGTTGGGCGCCAGAAAGTTAATATAAAGTATACTTTTTTTATTTTTTGAGTTTCTCTTTCAGTTTTTCAGTTTTCTTCGAAATTTTTTGGTCCTTCGATCCGGATAGGTAAATAGAAGAAATCGTTTTGTTAGAAGTCTTCAATGAACTGTGGCTTGATCATATTTGTGAACCTTTTTTATATATGTATTTAGTATATCTTTTCACAAATTTTGGAACCTTTCTGCAAAAAAAAATATAAATTGTGATAGATAATTGTTTTTCTTCTTGAGAAACTTTTTATATATTCAAAAATGCAATTTTCTCCAAAAATTCTAGTTGGGCGCCAGCATTTTACTAGGTTTTTTACTTGGCGCCACATAATAGTGTTCCTTCGAGTCTCACCTCTAAATTTGAAAATAATATTTCTTTAAAATATTAAATAGATACATAAGTTAATGTTGGCAGACATTTAATCATTCCTTCAGACTTGTCATCTTCTGTGTATCTTATTAATCACATTGGATATGTATCAATTTGAGTCACCAAATGTTGGTCCTTCGAGCCGCATTGCTAAATTGCAGAATACAATGTTATTAGTTTGTCTCACCAACATAGACTTTATTTCATCTCAAGTGTAACATATTGCACATGCTGGATATTAATATTTAGTGTCTGACAAAATATTGGTCCTTCGAGTTAGGAAATTAAATTAATTAATTTAATATTTTTTTTTGGTATTTCTTTTGTTGTATTTATGCCGAATATGTGTCTCACAGTAACCGTAGTGGATATTAATCAATTTATGTGACTGAATTTTGGCCCTTCGAGCCGAATTGCTTAATTGGAAAAAACTTATCATCTATCTATCTTCGAGATAAACATATGAAGCGACTCCAACATATACATACTTTATTTCATCTCATGTTTCTCATATTGCATCTGCTGGATAATAACAATTTATTAATCTGACATGATTTTGGTCCTTCGATTTGGATAATTAATTTAAAAAAGTCGAAACATTTTTATAATTTTTGTTTGTACAAGTATTTCGTTAGTTTTCTCTTGTTGCATTTCTGCCAGCAACATAACACAATTTTCCCAAAACATAATTTTATTTCTTTATCTACTTGACAAAAAACTTTTTCTCTATCATTCTTCAACTGAACTTTATTTCGTATGTGTGTGTGTGTGTGTGTTTTTTCTTCTTCTTCGTGTTTTCCTTTCACAAATTCTTAATGAGTTCTGCTTGTGTCAATGTTCGTCGGCATGCTAATGACATCCATCTCTCTATCTCTATGTATGCTAAGGTAAAAAAAATAATTTGTAATTAGTTTCGAAAAAGTTTTCAATTAATTGTCTATAGTCCGTCGTCTGTTGCCGCAAATTCTCTTAATCGAAATCCGAATGGCATTGTTTTGTGTTAAACAGCTTCTCGTTGTCTCTTGAAGAATTGAATTTGGCTGCTGTGGTAAAATGCGATAAGATTTAATGTCAATGTGATCGCTGGGAATCTCTAAAAATTTTGTCCGCCTTGTCATCCGCTTGGCAATGCCAATAGATTTATTTTTAAGAAATTGTTTTGTGTCTTATGCTTTGACGTTAAATTAAAAGTAAATTTAGGTGAATGTAATATGTTTCTTTTTTTTTGGCTTGCCTTTTGCCGAATATTTTAATTGAAAAGAAACAAAAGTGCGACAGCATAAACAGAACAGTTTAATTTGTTGCTTTTAGATTTAAATTAAATTAAATTGTATTTATTTTTTTTCGCCGGCGTCGAATTCGTGTCTCATAAGATGAAATAAAGTAATTTCCCAGACACAACCCAACGAGTTCTCTAAATTTTTCACATTTCAATGTACTAATTCTACTTAATTATTTATTTTTAGTCGTAATTATTTAATTACTGTTTTACCATTTTCTTTTTTTATTTTATATATTTTATTTATTTTATTTATTTTATTTATTTTATTTATTTTATTTATTTTATTTATTTTATTTATTTTATTTATTTTATTTATTTTATTTATTTTATTTATTTTATTTATTTTATTTATTTTATTTATTTTATTTATTTTATTTATTTTATTTATTTTATTTATTTTATTTATTTTATTTATTTTATTTATTTTATTTATTTTATTTATTTTATTTATTTTATTTATTTTATTTATTTTATTTATTTTATTTATTTTATTTATTTTATTTATTTTATTTATTTTATTTATTTTATTTATTTTATTTATTTTATTTTATTTATTTTATTTATTTTATTTATTTTATTTATTTTATTTATTTTATTTATTTTATTTTATTTATTTTATTTATTTTATTTATTTTATTTATTTTATTTATTTTATTTATTTTATTTATTTTATTTATTTTATTTATTTTATTTATTTTATTTATTTTATTTATTTTATTTATTTTATTTATTTTATTTATTTTATTTATTTTATTTATTTTATTTATTTTATTTATTTTATTTATTTTATTTATTTTATTTATTTTATTTATTTTATTTATTTTATTTATTTTATTTATTTTATTTATTTTATTTATTTTATTTATTTTATTTATTTTATTTATTTTATTTATTTTATTTATTTTATTTATTTTATTTATTTTATTTATTTTATTTATTTTATTTATTTTATTTATTTTATTTATTTTATTTATTTTATTTATTTTATTTATTTTATTTATTTTATTTATTTTATTTATTTTATTTATTTTATTTATTTTATTTATTTTATTTATTTTATTTATTTTATTTATTTTATTTATTTTATTTATTTTATTTATTTTATTTATTTTATTTATTTTATTTATTTTATTTATTTTATTTATTTTATTTATTTTATTTATTTTATTTATTTTATTTATTTTATTTATTTTATTTATTTTATTTATTTTATTTATTTTATTTATTTTATTTATTTTATTTATTTTTTTATTTTATTTTATTTATTTTATTTATTTTATTTATTTTATTTATTTTATTTATTTTATTTATTTTATTTATTTTATTTATTTTAT